>CM024600.1:11091261-12432713 GCA_014182555.1 Eucalyptus erythrocorys | reverse complement strand
TCATTGCAAGAAAAAATTGGACACATAGAGGATGAGGTTGAGAATTGGTGGGACCAAGTGTTTAATGTAATGGCTAAACTTGTTGACAAATACTCTTCCGCTTAGCTTGCTCCTCCCTCACTCATCCGGTCTCCCTCTCCTCCAATCGTTGTTGCACGCTAGCTACACCGATTTCCCTCCTCCTGTTTTTCCTTTTGGTTCCTCCCCCTTCATTGCAGCCCCATGGTTGAAGTCCCTCCTCCTTCATTGCAGCCCCATGGTCGAAGTCCTCTCAATCTCTTTCATTTTCTTCCTGTTGAAGAAAAATCCCTTATAAGTTTTGAAGTTAACAAAACATCCTCGTCAGTTAAGTCTGAAGAATCCAAGACTCAGTCGCTTAAGTCTGAAGAGTTCAAGACCTAAGCATTTCCATCTAAAGGTTACCAGACCCAGAAGTTACGGTCTAATGATCTCCAGACCCTATCAAAGTCTGAAGACAGTCAGACTCAGTTTTGCGATTTTGCCAAGCTGACAGCAATTTATCCTTACGGTTAAGGAAATCAAGATTTGGATATTATTTTCCTTAATTTATCCATGAAAAATTTTTGGCTGTGATTCTGAGCTCGAAAGATTTTTTGAATTTTATCCGTTGAAGATCAAGCAAGTTTTGGAATGATCTACTTTTGGAAACTCAAGATCCTGATTGTATGGGCAAGCAGGATTGACGAGCGATGTTCTACTTATATATTCGACAACGTGAAGATCACCTAAATTGATTCATTACAATGGGTAGATTGGATGAATTCTTGGAAAGTACTAATGGCTATGGAAGCACGAAGGGATATTTAAGATGTGTTGAAATTGTTCGAAAATGTGAGTGAGCCGATAGAAAAATTTCGAAGTTCGAACCTCTAAAACGTCTTGTTCTCAAAATCTCTTGTGCTCAAATTATGTACCAAGGAGAGATACTTATAGTGTGAAATTGCGAGAAGCTGTAGAATAGACTTTCTACAAAAGAAGTTTAGATCGTAGACTGTAAAGCTCTCATTTGCTACATAGTGATTACAGTCAGTTGGCTGCCAGTGTGGAGAGTGGACGTAGGCTTACAATAAGCCGAACCACTATAATCTTTGTGTAAAAATTCTCTTACCATACTCTATTTATTTTATAACTGCGTGATTCATTTATCTCTGATTTTATTTTCATACCAAAAGATTTTTGGTTAAAGATTTGAAAAGAATATCATGAACACCTATTCACCCCCCCTCTAGGTGTATTTACTAGCCTTTATCAATTGGTATCAGAGCAAGTTGCTTATTTATTGGAAGTGTTTATACTTTCTAAAGCTAAAGATCTATGGCTAGTATTTTCGTTCCAGGTTTAATTGAAGGCCAAAGCAACACCAAACCTCCTTACTTCGATGGAAAGGAATACAACGTATGGAAAAATAAGATGAAGGCATTCCTAAGATCCAAAAATCCTTAGGAATGGGATGTAGTAGAGAAAGGAATTGTTCCTAAAGCTGCATCAACTATGGGGAAAGAAATAGCTGATGGAGTGGGACTGTCACAAGCCGAAATTTCAAAGAGACAAGCCCTTGATGCAAAAGCTATCTATTCTCTATATTGTGCCTTATCTCCTACTGAATATAACAGAATTTCATCTTGTGAAACAGCTAAAGAAGTTTGGGATAGATTGCACGTCACTTATGAAGAAACAAATCAAGTCAAAGAAACCAAGATCAGTATCCTTCTTGGACAATATGAAGCCTTCAAAATGAAGCTAGGAGAATCCATTATGGATATGTTTAGTCGGTTCATAGAAATTGTGAATGGCTTAGCATACCAAGGACAGCCAATCTCAGGACCAATGAAGGTCAATAAGCTGTTGAGAGGACTCTCCAAAGATTGGAATCACGTAAAGACTTCCATAAGAGAAACGCAAATGATCATGCCTCTCTCTATATATGAATTGGTTGGCACACTTCAATCATATGAAGTCGAGCAATTCAATGAGGACTTTGACACCAAAGGTAAGAAATCAATTGCTTTAAAATCTAATGATGATTCTGATGTTACAGATTCAGAAGAACATTTGGATGACGAAGAGTTGGCACTTCTGATTAGAAAGTTCAGAAGGTTAAATAGAAAAGGAAGAAGATTCAATGGAAAGAGACAAAACAATCAAAGATTTCAAAAGAAATCAAATGAAGAAGACGATACCAACAAGGATGTTGTTTGCTTTGAATGCAAGAAAAAGGGACACATCAGACCCAACTGTCCCTTATTAAAGAAAAAGAAAGGAAAACCAGATAAGTTCAAGAAGACACTCAAAGCTGAAACATGGAGTGACACAAAATGTGAAGAGAGTGATGAAGAGTACGCCAATATTTGTCTTATGGCAGACTCAGACTCAAACTCAGACTTAGACTTAGACTCAAACTCAGACTCAAATAGCGATGTCAAGGTTAGAAATTTAAAAATTCCTACCAAAGTGTCGAACTACATTGATGAACTTTGTCTCAGTCTTAAAAGCTCTCTTAAAAGGATTTTTGAACTAAAAATGGAGAATTCCAAATTGAAACAACAAGAAAAAACTTTGGTTGAAAAAGTTGAGAATCTAGATAAATGTCTTGCTGTTTCAAAAGAAAATGAAATTGTCCTTTTAAAAGAAAATACCTGCTTGAAAGAAGATCTTTTGAAAGTCACAAAGAAATTTTCAATGGAATCTGAAAAATTGGACAAAATTCTTTCAATTCAAAGACCCTATTTCAATAAATCTAATCTAGGAATGATATATGAAACCATTCCCTTGATTGATTTTCCGAAAGTAAAAGAAAGAATCAATAATAGGCCAACAAAATCTTTTTACAAGGATCATTTTCAAAAGGTTTTTGTAAAGTCTATTGGAAGAAATGCTCTTTAATGCTCAAGGTGTAAAAGTTTAGAACATTTTGAGAAGAATTGTCCCAAAGTTTGGAAACCTATTAAGAAAAGTTGGACAAAGATTATTTATGGTACTAACAATGATGGACCCAAGAAAGTTTGGGTGCAAAAAAAAACTTGAGTTTTTCATTTAAATGCAGGTGACTATCAAGAAGAAAATCAAATGGTATTTAGATATTGGCTATTGAAGACACATGACGGGAGATTCAATTTGCTTCACAAAACTATCTCAAGTAAAAGGAGGAAATGTTTACTTTGGTGGCAATAACAAAGGAAAAATTGTTGGTCGAGGAATCGTGAAGATAGGAAAACTTATAATCAACAATGTTTCTCTAGTTGAAGGGTTGAACTATAACCTTCTGAGTATTAGTCAGCTATGCAACACTGGATACAAGATCAACTTTCAAGAAGATACTTGTTCTGGAACAAGCAAAGATCTCTCACAATCTTTCATTGGACGAAGACATGGAAACATCTATTTGCTAGATATAAAGTTTGATAGTTCTCAACGCCTAATATCGATTCAAGACGAAGCCATTCTCTGACATAGAAAGCTTGGACATGTCAACTTGAAGCAAATTGCAAAAGTTTCATTCAAAAAGCTTGTTCGAGGACTTCATAACCTGAAGTATCAAATGCATGAATTATGCACACCTTGTGTACTTGGAAAACAGAGTTTTCAACATAAGGAGTCAAACTGTGGAAGAATCCATGAATGTGAAGTTCGAAGACTCAGTTCAAAATTAGACTCAGCCTGAAGATTATGAATCTGGCCAAGCATCCTCGAATTCTCTTGAAGAAAATCAAATCTCAGACATTCAACTGCAAATCAAATCGGTGGCTCCAACTAAAATAGAGTCTCATCAAAGTGACAAACCAATTACAAATTGGAAGCATAAATCCAGTCACCCTGCAGATCTCATCATTGGCAACATTGATGAAGGATTTCGAACAAGATCCAAGAGGCGTGAAGAATCTAGTGCTCTAGCACTTGTTTCTGAGATTGAACCCAAGACTGTAGAAGATGCATTGAAAGATGAAAGCTGGATTGAAGCTATGCAAGAGGAATTGAATCAATTCAAAATCAACAATGTTTGGGAACTCATTCCTAAGCCAAAAGGTAAGTCAATTATTGGAACCAAATGGGTTTTCAGCAACAAGCTGGATCAACAAGAAAAGGTGGTGAGGAATAAAGCAAGACTTGTGGCAAAAGGTTACACACAAGAAGAATGAATCGACTATGATGAAACCTATGCTCCAAAAGAGCAAGGTTAGAAGCTATAAGATTACTTCTTGCTTTTGCTTGCTTTAAAATTTCAGGTTATTCCAAATGGACGTGAAGAGTGCATTTCTAAATGGAATTATTCAAGAAGAAGTCTATGTGGAAGAACCGCCAGGATTTGAAGATCCAAGAAAACCAAATCTTGTCTTCAAGCTAAAGAAAGTTTTGTATGGTTTAAAACAGGCACCTCGAGCTTGGTATGAAAGGTTAAGTAATTTTTTTAACTCAAAGTGGTTTTTTTAAAGTTAAAGTAGATACTACTTTATTTATCAAAAGAGAAGGGAAGGATTTCATACTTATTCAAATTTATGTTGATGATATAATATTTGGTTCTTCTAATGAAAATCTTTGCAAGAATTTTTCGAGAAGTATGCAGAATGAATTTGAAATGAGCATGATGGGTGAATTGAACTTCTTTTTAGGATTTCAAGTCAAAAAATCAAAAGAAAGAACTTTTATCCACCAAGGAAAGTATGCAAAAGACCTCATCAAGAAGTTTGGAATGGAGAATTGCAAGAAGATAGAAACTCATATGTCAAGCTCATTAAAGATGGACAAAGATGAAGAAGGAAAAAGTGTAGACCAAAAACTATACAGGAGTATAATTGGTTCACTTCTTTACCTTACTGCATTTAGACCTGATATTTTATTTAGTGTTTGTATTTATGCTAGATTTCAATCTAATCCTAAAGAATCTCACATGACTGCTGTAAAGCGTATTATCAAGTATGTTGCAACTGTAACGACCCGGGCCCCACTGTATAATATTGTCCGCTTTGGATGGGATTGCACGAAACCATTTCCCTCCCTCACGGCTTTAAAACACATCATACAAAGTTAAGAGGAGCCCAAGCCATTATATATTGGCCCAAGACTTCCTCCCTAGGCGATGTGGGACGGGGGATCGCTTCCTTGCGCACATCCGGGGACTAAGGCGCGGACGCACCGCCATCCCTCCTCCCCGCGCACCGCCGCTCGGGCCGTCACACTCTCCCTCTCCTTGGGAGCACGGCGCCCTCGCGTGGCCCCACACGCGATCGGGAGTCGGCTCTATACCATTTGTAACGACTCCCGACCGCGTGTGGGGCCACAGCGAGGGCGCCGTGCTCCCAAGGAGGGGAGAGTGTGACGCCCGAGCGGCGGTGCGCAGGGAGGAGGGATGGCGATGCGTCCGCGCCTCGCCCCGGACGTGCGCAAGGAAGCGCCCCGCCCCACATTGCCTAGGGAGGAAGTCTTGGGCCGCATATAATGGCTTGGCTCCTCTTAACCCGTATGACGCGTTTTTAAAGCCGTGAGGAGGGAAATGGCTTCGTGCAATCCCATCCAAAGCGGACAATATTATACAGTGGGACCTAGGTGCAATCCTTCCTTGCACACGTCCAGAGATTGAGGTGCGGACGCACCGCCATCCCTCCTCCCCGCGCACCGCCGCTCGGGCTGTCACACTCTCCCATCCTTGGGAGCACAGCGCCTCGCCGTGGCCCCACACACGGTCGGAGTCGCTTTGATACCATTTGTAACGACCCGGGCCCCACCGTATAATATTGTCCGCTTTGGATGGGATTGCAAGAAGCCATTTCCCTCCCTCATGGCTTTAAAACGCGTTATACAGATTAAAGGAACCCAAGCCATTATAAACTAGCCCAGGACTCCCTCCCTAGGCGATGTGGGACAGAGACCCCTTCCTTGCGCACGTCCAGAAACTGAGGCGCGGACGCACCGCCATCCCTCCTCCCCGCGCACCGCCACTCGAGCTGTCACAGCAACCACATCTAAGCTAGGTCTCTGGTATTCCAAAAAAGGAGACTTTACTCTCCTTGAATATTCTGATGCTGACCTAGCTGGCTGCAAAGTGGATAGGAAAAGCACAACAGGTACATGTCAACTATCGGGGAACAGGTTAGTGTCTTGGTTCTCAAGAAAATAAGGTACCATAGCTCTTTCAACCGCTGAAGTAGAATACATAGCTCTTGGGAGTTGCTGTTCTCAAATACTATGGATGCAACAATAATTGAAAGATTTTGGAGTTGAAGAATCTTGCACATAAATCAAGTGTGACAACACCAGCGCAATCAACCTTACAAAAAATCCAATACTTCATTCAAGAGTAAAGCATATTGAAATCAAGCATCATTTCATTGGAGACCATGTTCAAAATAGTGAAGTGGTGATTCAGTTCATTGATTCAAAGAACCAATTGGCAGACATATTCATAAAGCCCCTAGAAAAAACTCACTTTGAATCAATTCGCTCAAGACTGAATATCGCAAGATTTGAAGAGGTTCATACTCTAAATTAGAGTCTTGAAAAGTTCAGACTCACGGTGAGGTCTGAAGGTGTTTAGACTCAAATGTAAGGTCTGAAAGAATTCAGACTCTGAGGTAAATTCTGGATATTCTCAAACTTTGATGTAAAGTCTAATTGTGTGTTTTGTCATTCTATATTAAATTAATAATTGTTTTTGAAATATTGAAATCTATTTTTTTATTCAACTTTTGACATAATTATGGTAGTTTTCTTTTTCAAAATTTGCAATTTTCTTTTTCAAAATTTGCAGTTTACTTTTTCAAAATTGGCAGTTCTTCTTTTTTCCTTCTTGCGATAGTTTAGTATCTCTTTTTTATCTTTTCTTGCTATTTATACTCCCGAATCTTCGTCTTCATCCATCACAACGTTCAAAAGTCATCTCATTTACTCTCTCTTCCTAAAACCTAAAAGCCTAAAAAATTCTCCACTAGCGTTCCTGTTTGATTTCTTTACTCAGCAAAAATCCAACCTTTTTGCGAACAAGTTGGATATTCGCTCATGATTCAAGCATGTCTTCAAGAAAGTCATCAAGACTTGCTGGAAAGGGACCACAAAGGCAAAAAGAGGGTCCTACTAGAGTGAACCTAACCAGCGAAGAAGATTCTCCACAAGGGGAGACTCTAAGTCAACATCAGTTTGAAGAGGAAGAAATTACCGAGGTTGCACCGGTAAGAACCTTGAGACCCAAGCTTGCATATTCTCTGTATAGAAATTTGAAAGATGGGGGTACAGAGTTAAGGTTGATAGATGAGTTTCTCAAGGAGAGAGGATATAGAAACGAATATATTTTCTTGCGGGAAATGGAAGATTTAGGTATTGTTGGAAAAAGGGCTCACAAAGAGCACATTTGAAAATATACCTAGTGACCCAAGGTTTGGAACCGCCAATCAGCCCATGGATGATGATGAGAGGCTGTTCTCTCAATTCCAACCATGGATTGGTGTTGCAGTGAACACCAATTGCCCCCAAGGAAGTTTATTTCAATCAAGAGAACACGAGCGGATCTATACTAAGTTGCTGAAGAGAGGAGTTGTGAATCTTAGAAGTGTGGATTTTGATTTCCTTGACTCAATCAAGGTAAATCTTAGGGAAAAATTCTCTAGGCTACAACTTGAGAAGTTCTGTACAGATGTGACAAGTGCTTATCCTGAATTGACAGCATATTTTTACTCCAACTTGTTGTTTTTAGATGCAAACAGGTTGTCCTTCACTTTTATAGACAAAGAATTTGTTGTGGATGTTGACACTCTTGCTGATATAATTGGGATGGAAAGAGGGTGTTTCCAACCAATTAAAGTGTCCATAGCTTATGCTACTCTTGAGATTGTGCGAGATAGGAGTTTGGAAAGAAAAATATCCTACACTAGGATGAATGCTTCTAATATTCTGCTGCAGAAAATTATCATCAATCGTCTCAGACCGAAGGCGACCTCCAAAACTGACATCTCAAAAGCAGAAGCAAAACTCATGTTTGCTCTCAATGAAGGCATGCCCTTTTCACTCCCCCATGTTATCCTATTTCACATGTACAGAACAGTGGTTAAGGATAAAGGCCAATTGCCTTACTCATCTCTTATCACCAAGTTGTTTAGGCACTTCAAGATACAAATCCCTGCACCTTTATGCCCGACCAACCTAAGCTTGATGCTTGTGGGATATAAAATGTTGATGAAGATGAAGATTCAAGAGTTGAACACTGCATTGAAAGGACTATAGGAGAAGACTCCCTCCAAAGAGTTTGCTATTGCTGCTGCCAAAAAAAGGGCAAAGAGCCCATGGCTATCACCGAGAAAAAGAGAAGGAAAGTCATCCTACAGGATGAGGATGATGAAGAAGAGTTTGACGATGCCATGACTCTTTATACTCTCACAAAGTTAAGGAGCACAATCAATTTGAGAGCTGATAATCAAGAGAAAGCAAGGAGAGAAGCAGAAGCAAAAGAAGAAGCAGAGAGAATGAGAAGAGAGGAATAACGAGAGAAAGAGAGAAGAGAAAAAGGAAAAGAAGAAAAGAAGAAGAAGAAGAAGTGAGACAAAGGAGAGAAGAGGAGCAACAGAGAAGAGAAGAGGAGAGACAGAGAAGAGAAGAAGAGGAAGAATGAAGAAGAAGAAGTTAGAAGAGAAGAGGAAGAAAGAAAAAGGAGAGATGAAGAGGAGAGCAAGGCTCAAGAGGATTTTGCTGAAGGAATTGAGCCATCCTCTACTCAAGAACACTTTAGAAATGAGGCTGAGCTGCATCACACTGTTGAAGATGAAATGGATTTTGGTGAAGAATACTCGACTCCACCCACTGGCAACAAAACAGGTGGAGCTCCTGCAGATCAAGGTACTTTATCGCCATTTCATGCAAGTGATGTCAGTAGGTCAGGTGCTGATGCAGAAAACATTTATGCATCACACTTTCTGGAGATTGAAGAATCCTCTCCACCTGACGACCAAAGGGCTGAAAAAGAAGCACCTAGCTTTCAAACTTGTCGCGACCCCTTTTTTGGGGGCGCCCGGCCGGATCGGGTACGAGCGCCTAAAGGAGGCTAATGGCTCGGCTTGATTTAATTAAAGCCTTGACTCTCCCAAGTCCGCCTTTAAAATATTTGGTTTTCATGACTTTAAAATATCCACTAATCAATTTGGGGTAGGTTGATTAGAAACCCAAACAAAGTATCGGGAGAAATACTTGCTCGCGCAACCGAGAGAAATTAGGATCGGGGACTTGATTACACTAGTTAATCACTAATGCCCTTTCGGTACCTAATCTTGTTTAAACTCTAAGGTTTTTTGGATGTTTCGGGATTTTTCATGCATTTTTGGAAAAATCACATTTTTTTGTGTATTTTTCTCATCTTTGGACATAAAAGGGATTTTTGGATTTTTTTGGGGTATTTTTGGAAAAATACAAGTCCTTTTGGCATTTTATGGAAATTTTGGACTTTTTAGGAATTTCAGCATTTTTTTTTTTTTTTTTTGGATTTTTTTGGAAAAGTATTAAAATATTTTAATATTTTGGATATTTTGGAAAATAATAATTTTTTTATTTTTCTAAATATTTTCGAAAATAAATATTTTTTGTTTTGATTTTTGATTTTTTTGAAAATAAAACATTTTTAAAACATATTTCTGATTTTTTGAAAATTAAAATGATTTTTAATATATTTTAAAAATAAAATATTATTTTTGATTTTTTAAAATAATAAAAAAAAAAAAAGGAAATTTGAAAACCGATCCATGGTCGGATCCGCCCGGGCCCGCCCAAAACGGCGTCGTGTCGGGTGTGACGGCCCCAACCCAAGCACGACGACCCGGCCCGCAACCCGATTCCAGCTTTCTCGCAAAATGACGTCGTGCTTGCCCCTATCCAAAACGGCGTCGTATCCGCTCGGCTCAGACTCCGGTCCCGGGCGGAACCCTACCCGGATCCGCCCGACTTTAGACCCGATTTTCACGAAACAACGAAACGACGTCGTCTTGGGGAACAGCCGACCCGATCCAACCCGACGACGACCCGACCCCCTAATCTCTCTTCTTACAAAATGACGTCGCGACGGCCCGACCCGCTCCGTGACCCGACGACTCAAACGACACCGTTTTCACGGATACCTGACCCGGTCTGACCCGTTCGACGACCCCATTCCCAGCCTGGCATGAAACGGTGTCGTTCCTACTCGTCAAACGGCGTCGTTGCCGTCTAGACCGGAAACCCGGGTCCCTGGGCGAAACCCTACCCGGATCCAGCCCGGCTCTCGACCCGACTCGCGGCCTGGATTCTAGGCGAAACGACGTCGTGGCCTCGGTAGCACCACCCGACCCGGCTCCGAACCCTGACCCGACTTGATCCTCCTCTCAAGACACAGGAACCCTACCCGGTTCCCAATCCGGGTCCGACCCGATGACCCGGAATCGTGACCCGACAAATCGGGAACCCTAGGGTTCCTAGTTCGACGAAGTCGAGGCGTGACGGCGACGGTAGACGGCAGCGACGACGGTGATGGCTAGGCTAAGGGGGGAGGAAGACGGCGGTGGTAACGATTCCGATAGTTACCTGCACGGCAGCCTTGCAGCGGCAACCGTGGGCTTCGGCCCTTCTTCTCTCTCTCTCTCTCTCTCTCTCTCTCTCTCTCTCTGACTTCCTTCGGCGAAGCTTGGATCGAGGCTCGTAGGCCCTTGGCTCCCCTTCTGAAGTCTCTCAGTGGGGTTCCAGGGCTGCGGGCTTCTCCCTCGTCTTCGTTATGCCCCTCATCGTCGTCGAGACCCCCTATTTATAGGCGGGGGGTGGCCGGTCGACGAGGGTTCGGCCGGGGTGGATGCCGTGGCTTCTACCGGCCGAACCGGCATCCCATCGGCCACCTAGCCTTATCCGGTCACGTCCCTTCGCCGTTGCTGTTCATCTGCTCCTCATGTGCTCGTCGTACGCCGCGTCACCGACCTACTCCGCACGGCACTTCAGGCGCGTGTTGTACACGCATTTCCAAGCGAGGAAGACGGGTCGCGCGGGTCGGGCGCTGGTGCAGGACCAAGCGTGGGTCAACCCGCGGGCTTTTGCCACGAAGGCCTTCGGCCGTTGGGTCATTGGGCCGTTTTTCGTTTTTCTTCAGTTTTTTGTTGGTTTTTCTGGTTTTTTCGTTTTTTGTTGGTTTTTTTTCGGTTTTTACCAAAATAGAATAAAAAGAAAAATATTAATAAAAATTAATTAACAACTCAAAAATAAAAACCAAAAATTAGGCGTCAACAAAACTCAACGAACAGAGTCTGCTGGTCCTAGTTCAGGTAATGCAAACTCAATAGATTTTTCTCGACTATTGGATATCATGCTGGATCTTAAAAAGCAAGTTTTTGGGATGGATTATGAACTGAGAGATCTCAAGAAGGCAATGCTGGTTACTTCCTCGTCAATGCAAGACCAAATTAATGCCCTCAAACTTCAAGTTGAATCAAATGTGAAGGGTATTGAGTTGGATTCAGTGAAGGAAGCTCTCACTAGCCTTGAAAAGACAATGCTCTTGCTCAGTGAATACCATCTTGTTCGCATTCCAAAGGAGTCCTGAATTTTTATCAAACCCATTCGTGATACCTCTACCTCCTTTTGATGGGACAAAAAGGGGGAGAGCTTTGCAGATTTGATCTTTTGATCTTTTATTTCGTTTGTTTTGTTTTTAAGACTGTTTATGTTTATGACTTTATGTTTTGTTTGACTTTAAACTTTTGGGTTGTTTAAATATTTGAACTTATGACTTTATGCACTGTTTGATGATTGGATCTGTAGATTTGTGAACTTGCAGGATCATTATATTTGTGAGAATAACTGTTAGTGGACTAACATTTTTCTGTGCTTGTAGAAGTGTTCCTCAAAATATGTATGAGTTATCTTTGCAGGTTTTGAGTTTACAAATCTGCCGAGGTGTTTTGTCACCATCAAAGATTGGGAGATTAATGAAAAAAAAAATCCCTTATAAGTTTTGAAGTTAACAAAACATCCTCGTCGGTTAAGTCCGAAGAATCCAAGACTCGGCCGCTTAAGTCCGAAGAGTTTAAGACCCAAGCATTTCCGTCTCGAAGGTTACTGGACCTGAAGTTACGGTCTAATGATCTCCGAGACCCTATCAAAGTCTGAAGACAGTTAGACTCAGTTTTGCGATTTTCTCAAGCTGACAGCAATTTATCCTTACGGTTAAGGAAATCAAGATTTTGATATCATTTTCCTTAATTTATCCATGAAGGATTTCTGGCTATGATTCTGAGCTCGAAAGATTTTTTGGATTTTATCCGTTGAAGATCAAGCAAGTTTTGGAAGGATCTACCTTTGGAAATTTAAGATCCCGATTGTATGGGCGAGCAAGATTGACGAGCTATTTTCTACTTATATATTCGACAACGTGAAGATCACCTAAATTGATTCATTCCAACGGGTAGATTGAATGAATTCTTGGAAAGTGCTAACGGCTATGGAAGCACGAAGGGATATTTAAGGTGTGTCGAAATTGTTCGAAAATGTGAGTGAGCCGATAGAAAAATTTCGAAATTCGAACCTTTGAAACGTCTTGTTCTCAAAATCTCTTGTCCTCAAATTATGTACTAAGGAAAGACACAGTGTGAAATTGCGAGAAGCTGTGGAATAGACTTTCTACAAAAGAAGTCTAGATCATAGACAGTAAAGCTCTCATTTGCTACATAGTGATTACAACCAGTTGGCTGCCAGCGTGGAGAGTGGACGTAGGCTTACAATAAGCCAAATCACTATAATCTTTGTGTCAAAATTCTCTTACCCTACTCTATTTATTTTATAGCTGCATGATTCATTTATCTCTGATTTTATTTTCATACCAAAGGATTTTTGGTTAAAGATTTGAAAAGAATTTCATCAACACCTATTCACCCCCCTCTAGATGTATTTACTAGCCTTTATCACTTCCCCTGCAACTCACGCCCATTTCCACTAGACTTTGTTCCCTTGCTAGTTAACACCCTCCATCGAAAACCAAGCTGTTGACCGCCCCATCACCACACGTCCAAGTTTGGTGAAGACGCCTTCAGCTTGTGCGTTCCTCTTCTCCACGAAAGTTGCTGTCTCCACATGTGGCCTCCTCAACGTTAAATTCCTTTTTTGTTTCATAGACCCGCTTGTTGCCACGATCTTCACACCTGCAAGCAACCCTGCCGGTCAACAAACCAGCCTCAAACTCCACTGAAGCCTCAAGTTGCTACGTGTCCCTCATCCTACCATCTTCAATCGTTGACTCCTCCTGCTGAAGCCGCATCATCCCACAAAGCAGCATGTCTCCATCTCCATGTGCGAAGCCAGCAACTGTTTCATCCGTTCTCCTCTTGCACGTGCATCTTCGGCCCATTCGCGTGTCTTCAGCCCACGATCAGCTAGCAAGTCCGTTGTTTCATCACAGCCCATCTTGTGGAGTTGAAGTCAGCCCAGCAAACTCCAGCATTTTGGGCCGTATCTTCAGCCCGGTCCAAAGCAAGCCCAAACCAAGCTCAGCCCATTGAAGTTGCTTTTTAGCCCAAGCTTTAGCCCATAGAAATTTCAGCAAGCAGCCCAGTTCAGCGGCCCAACTTTCAGCTACAAGTCCGATCATGAAGCCCAAGAGAAAGCCCAGTCCGTCGCAAAAACAAATCTCAAGTTGGGCTGAGATTTGTCGAGCCAAGGTTAAGGCCCGGTCCAAGCCGGTGGGAGTCGTCGCGAGCCCAAGTTCGGCTGCCGTTACGTCGTCATCGCCATGTCCTAATCTTCACTTTGTGCAAGTGAGTTTTACTCATTAATGCTTTCTTATTAGACTAATTATTCCTAAGGGTTGATTAGATTTAATTAATTGCAATTAGGTGGATAGATTAGATTAAAGTAATTAATTTAAAGACTTATTGATGCATGTTAATTAAATTGATTGTGCATTTAACTAGTAAACATATCCTATTATTTATTGGATGCCTCTCAGGATTTTTTCCATCCCTTATCAGGTTTTAATTAGGCAATTTGGGCCTAAGTGGAATTTTTAATAATTAAATATTAATTTTCAAAATTAATTAATTAATTATTTATTTATTTTTCAAAAATTCAACCGGGATGGTCGGACCGGGATTTTATGTTGATGATCATGGTGAAGACTATTTATTTAATTGAGCTTTATATTGTGCTAAATTGAATTTATTGCATTTATTTATTTAATTTTCAAAAGTAATTATTTAATCATTTATTTTTCTAGAAATTCAACTGGGATGGCCGATGATCGGAATTTTGTGCTGATTGTTGTGGTGCAGTCCGTTTATTTATTTGAGCTTCAATTTGTGCTGAATTGATTTAATTGTGATTTAAGGATATAATTCTAAATTGATTTAATTCCAGTAATTAATTGGAAAATAACCGAACGTCGGTTTACAACGCCAAAAATATTTTGGTGAACTATATAAAATGGTGGGATTTATGGAAAGAAAAGATATGATATTTTGGCTAAGGCCAACTGTGTCCCCACACACGTGTATTTTATCAGAGATGATAAAGAAATTGGCGAATTGATTGAATGATCAGGGTAATATATTATATTATCCTACGGGCTTTGATATGTCAGCTTAGTGAAAGTAGTATACCTTTACCTTATCAGCTTAGTGCGAGCTATACTATCTATTATCAGCTTAGAGTAAGTAGTCCTAATATGAACGGACTTATAGATAGTATATGATGAGCCGACCAAGAAGGGATCGAGATGACATGTAATCGACTAGGTCGATTGATCATTGATTTGATCCAATTGTTATGAATTGATTATTGTTTACTGCAATATATGAGGCATGTATGCATAACCTTGAGTTGCAGGTTGGAACTGATACTAAGGTAAGTCTCCTGAATCGTGTTGTGCTTAGGCAATCATGTGGTATATTGGTTTCCTAATCAAGTTTTAGGGGTAGAACTCACTGAGACATAGTCTCATTGGTTGTGAGTTTTAATAAGAAAAATATGGCCTTGCTTTTCTATCCTATTGTTTTATTGTCTAGGGATTTATAATTGCTTCCGCATGTGCTTAATTAATTAAAGGATCGGCGATACATAGTCCTGGAATATCGCGTTCTAAGATCAACCAAGTGGAAGGATGTGTACCCTCCCGAGGATCGGGGCGTGACAGATTTAGCCCATCTAAATTTTTGCTAATTTTTTTGCGATGTCCGAATGATTTTCCACAAAAATCTTGGAATCTCTGAAAATTTTTTGGAGGATGAGTCGATGTTCCTAAAATAGTTCGTAATACCGTAGAACTTTCAATTTCTGAAATCGAGTTCAAATTCACGGTTAATTTCAATCCGGCGCGCTTTTAGTGTGACCCAGTCTATTGGGTAACTTTTAGGAATTTTTGGTGCAATTAACCCATGACCGATTTATCTCAAGCCACAAAGTACATCTTCAACACATTGGCGACTCTCAGTTGTCGTGAAAATCTTGAGTTTCAATTACGGGCACCGGGTACCAAAACGACAGAAAATCAATTTAGTGCCGATCGATAACAATTTTGCAATCAAGTGAAATCACCCACATTTTGATCACATATCTCAGTCGAATCAACCTATCCTTGATCTCTAATTGATTTTGACAATGCTGTAATGATCTCGACAGATGAATACGGTCGAACCAATCGATTTCTGATCGAATTCTCAAGTTTATTACATTTAGATTCCTTAATTGTTTCCCCAGATAGTCAAGTTATCTCATGAGTGATCAACTCAAAGAATAGCATTATGAGCGCGTCGATGAAAAGTCGGATTTCTTTAATCAAAAACAAATTCTGAAAATTTAGTCCGTCACAAGACTAGGTGGGTGACCGGTGGGCACGAGTGGGTGACGAAGGAGCTTGGCTCGCTTCTAGACAAAACTATGATGGTTGAACAACAAGGGACACAGTTGGAAGAGCTCAGACATCGGTGGAACAGCGGCTAGCTTGCTAGAATGTGCAACGGCAGCGGTTGGAGTGAGGGAGCTCAGATGGGCTTGCAACTTGCTCGGCTAGCTTGTTGTTGGTCTCCTTTGGCTTTCTTGAGCTCTCAACCCTTCTAAAATGGAGAAAGTGAAGCCAAGGAAGAAGAAGAAGAAGCTAGCTGAAGATTGAAGGAGGCCCAAATGCCTCAAAAGTCAAGCTAAATATCCCAAGTGCTCAAGTGGCTGCCTCACCATGTGTGGCTGTCATCCCCAACCATTATCCACTCCTTGGCTTCCTCAAGAAGCTTGCCAAAAGGTCCAAAAGGTTGCTACCCCCCCTGGCTACGAATTTGCACATTTCCCTTTTCAATTTCATTTAATTCTTACTCAAATCAAACCAATTGAAGTCCAAACAAATCAACCAAGGTGTCCACACTTAATCCATGATTTTTCCTCATCAATTGAATGAACTTGAATCCCAAAAATCCACCCAAAAACGGTCCCTCAATTTTCCCGATCCAAAACGGCCAAACTTTGATTTTCCGCCAAAAATCTCGATTTGCAAAAAAATCTTCAAAAGATGAGTCGACATTCCTAAAATGACTTGGGACACGACAAAACTTTAAATGTCTAAAATCGGATTCAAATTTGCAGTTAATTTCAATTTGATGTAATTTTAACGTGACCTATGCTACCGGGTAGCTTTTAGAAATTTTTAATGCAAATCACCTGTGGTCAATTTTTTTCGAGCCATAATGAACCTCTTTGATACATTGGCGATTCTCAATGGTCGTGAAAATCTCGAGATTTCAAATATGGACACAGGGTACCAAAACGATAAAAAAAAATCAATCTAGTGCCAATCGATGAGGATTTTGTAATTTAGTGGGATCACTCACATTTAACCACATATCTCAATCAAACCGACCTATCTCTGATTTTCTAATCAATCTTACTATGTCGAAATGATCTCTACATATGAGCACGGTCGAGTAGCTGATTCTTGGTCGAATCCTCAAGTATATTGCGTTAAAATCTCTTAATGACTTCCCCAGATAGTCTAGTTATCTCATGAGTGGCCATCTTAGAGAAAAACACTATAGATGCGTCGATGAAAGGCTTAACTTATCCAATCGAAATCAAAACCTGAAAAATCAGGATGTCACAGTTAGCTAAGTGTTCGTTCTTTTCTCTAATTCATCGGGGCGAAGATGGAACAAGAAAAAGTCAAATATATTTCTCTCCAATAATGTCACTGAGGAGGATAGAAGCAACTTGGACCCAATAGTGGATATAAGCATTGTAAATGATTTGGGCAAGCATTTAGGTGTCACCTCTGAATGGAGATGGCAGAGGGACCTCTAAATTTGCTAATCAGCGAGAAAGTTGTGGAAAAGTTTGCTAGTTGCTTGGCCCCCATGTTGTCCATGGTTGGAAAAAATATTCTCATCAGGTCCATTGACGAGGTGATCATGTGCAAATTCAGAATCTTCCCTTCAGCATCTTCGATCGACTATATAAAATATAAGATGATGAGCTAATACCACCAAAAATTTTAAATTGTATTTACGATGATAGTAATTTCCCAAGCTTTTCTTTGTATCAGGGACCCTTCCAACCTATTTCAACAATGACACCAATATCAAAAGTTCTTTTTTGTGATAAAAGTCCTTAAACATGTACCAATGTAATAAAAACAACCCCCATTGTGATATCCCGATTTTTCGACCCTATTTCGATTATATGAAATGAGCTTTTCATCAACGCACCTATAGTCTTTTTCTCTGAATAGTCTTTTTCTCTGAACTGATCACTCATGAGATAACTAATCTTTCAAGTAAAGCCGTTAAGGGATCTAAACGCGACATACTTGAGAATTCGATCAGAAATCGACTACCCGACCATGCTAATATGCAAGAGTCAATACGATACCGTTAAAATCGATTAGCGGCCGGAGATAGGTTGCTTCGACAAAGGCATATGATTCCACTTGATTGCAAAATTCTTGTCAAACAGCATTAAACCGATTTTTCCGTCAATTTTGTACATTGTGCTCGTAATTGAAACATTGGGATTTTTACGACAACCGAGAGTCGCCTATGAGTTAGATGCACAATGTGGATCGAAAATAGTCGAGAACGATTCAAATGCGCTAAAAATTCCTAAAAGTTACCCAGTAGGTTAGGTTACGCTAAAATCGTGTTCAGTTTAAATTAACCACGAAATTGAACCCGATTTCAAGAATCGAAAGTTCTAGCATGTCACGATTTATTTTTGGAACGTTGACTCATCCTTTGAGGAATTTTTGGCGAGCCCGAATTTTCGGCGAAAAATCAAAATTTGGCAATTTAAAATCAGGAAATTCAGAGGGGCCAAATTGAGTGCATTTTTGGCCTTCAAAAGGGACTAGTTGGTGAAGAAAATTGTGGAATTTGGTGTGAGCTTCCTCCTCAACAACTTGGCCATGAATTGGAAGCCATTTGGTATGAAATTTAAGTTGATTTGGTGAGGGAATGCATGAAATTCGTCGGGTTGTGGGGGTTGCAACATTTAGGCATCAATTGTGGCTTGTTTGAGAAATTTGGGAGGGGAAATGGCTGCTAGTGATAGAGCTGAAGACTTTGGGGGCTCTACTCAAGTGTTTGTGATACTTTGGTGGACTTTTGAGGCCCTTGTCCCCCTCCTTCCCAACCAACATCAGCTTCTTCTTCTTCCTCAACTTTTTCTTCATTTTCACCTTCCTAGAGCCTTCATTTCTAGAGCAACCAAGCCCTCACTAAATCTGCTAGGCCTCACGCCGCCGTTGAAACCGCACCAAAGCCCGAGACCGTCCGCCAACCCCGCTTAACCGCACCTCCAGTTCCTCCGGATCCTAGCACTTGCAATCCAATTCGCCCGAGCTACCAACTGCCTTGACCGCCTCTGCCCGCCAAGCCCGACGTCGACTAGGCCACCCATCTGTCACTCTAGCTCGTCCCTGTTGCCGCCTAGTCCTGCCTTGCTCATTCCCGCACCAGCCAAGCTACCCAACTAGCCTCTCGATTCAACCCATAGAAGTGAAAGCCAGTCCAAGCCGTGGGCTTTGTGGCTGCTTTCATCTCGGCCTGAACCTCCTTAGGTGTCACCGTAAGCCTGAGTCTTGCTCGCCTTTGTGTCGCTGTTGCCGTGAATTGATTTATTTGCTAATCTGGTGAGTTTACATCCTAATCCCTAATTAGGCTGCTAATTACATTTATAGGTGGATTAGTGGCTAATTACGGGATTAGTTAGGCTTAAGTAAGGTTAGAGTAAATTAGTTAGTTAGTTAGTTATTTAGTTAGATTATGTAATTAGGTTAATGTAGCAATAAGGTGGTTAGTGATTTTAGTTAGTTAGCTTCGTATGTTAGATTAGTTTAATAAAGTCTAATTAGGTGGTTAGATTAGTGTAAGTAGAGTAATTAGTAGTTTAATTTAATTATTTTGAAATTTATTTAATTAAATGTCATTTATTTAATTATTTATTTATTTTGTAAATTATACCAGGATAGCCTGTTGCTAGAATTTTGTGCTGACCGTCGTGGTGTAGTTGGTTTGTGCAATTAAGTGCTAATTTGTGCAATTTGATATTGAGTGTTGATTTTTTGAATTATTATTTCAAAAATATGGAATTTTAGTATTTAATTAGAAAAATACCAAGTGTCGGTTTTTTACGCCAAAAATATTTTAAGTACCATATAAAATCGTGGGATTTTTTTTTTTTGAGAGAGTATATCACGTTTTATGGTGCAATCTGATCATGAGACCACGCCCAATTATTTTACTGGGTGTTTTTAATATGAAGAAAATATGCCAAGTACATTATTTAAAATTGAGGCATTTGAGTGAAAAACATGATATACATGGTCGAGATTGGGTGTGCGATCACTATGAGAACTCATCACCTGATGAAGGTCAGGTGGATGATGCTCCTATATGGAATGCCCTGTGTTAACAGATACCGGATCGTGGTAGAAGCTGGATTGATGCTCCTTCAGGAATGCCATCTAGAAGTAGACGTTATCGTGCCCGATGGGACGAGACGATGCCTGGTTATGTCAAAAGATCGCCGATTGTTGAGTTGGCCATGGCTGTTGGACCGTAATTAGTTGGAACACTTGAGTGAGTGAAATAGCAGCGCCTGATTATGGGACAAAATTGTATGGCACGAAATGGGACATATCATAACGATTTTGCCTTATAATCGGAACCCCTGTAATTGATTGATCTATTAAAGTGAAGTGTTCCAATTATTGAGTGCACTTACCGTGTGTACCGGTTATATGAGCTATACTAATGTGTAGGGAGGAGCTGAGGCGAGGTAAGTCTTATGTGATGTGTTTAGGCTACCTCTAGGTGAATTTCCTCCTAATCGGAGTTTAGGGCATAGACTCTATGACAGCCTGAATTTTCATAATTTTTTTCAATTAAATAAGTCGGGCCTTTCGTCGACACGCCAATAGTGCAATTCTCTGAACTGATCACTCACGAGATAAGTGGACTATTTGGTGAAGCAATTAAGGAATCTAAATGTAATAAACTTGAGAATTCAACTAGAAATCAACTACTCAACCGTGTTGATTAGTAAAGGTCATTACGACACTATCAGAATCGATCAGAGATTAGAGATAGGTTGATTCAACTGAGATATGTTATCAAAATGTGAGTGATTCCACTTGATTGCAAAATTCTCATCGATTGGCACTATATTGATTTTCTATCGTTTTGGGTACCTTGTGTCTGTAACTGAAACCTCGAGATTTTCACGATAATTAAGAGTCGTCAATGTGTCGGAGATGTGCATTGTGACTTTAGATAAATCGATCATGGATCAATTGCACCAAAAATTCCTAAAAGTTACCCGGTAGACTAGGTCACGTTAAAAGCGCGCCGGATTGAAATTAACGGTGAATTTGAACCCGATTTCAGAAATTGAAAGTTCTATGGTGTCACGATCTATTTTAGGAACGTCAACTCATCATTCAAAGAATTTTCAGAGATTCCGAGATTTTATGGAAAATTGATTCGGACATTGTGGGAAATTTTGCGGAATTTCGGATGGGCTAAATTAAAGAAATTTGGACTTCCAAGCTGAGCATTTAAGTGTTGGGGACTTGAAAAAAATTGTTCAGCATTTTTCTTTAGTGAAATCGGGCCTCAATTTGGATAATCGAAGAGGAAATTGGAGTTCAATTTGAATAAAATTCGGAGTTGGATTTTGAGGCAGCAAATTGGACTGTCAAATTTGATTAATTGTGAAATATCTTACAAGAAAGATATGGGGACAAAGAAGATAAGATTGTGGACTTGAAGGGGGACATGAAATTAATGGGGGGAATGAGAATATATGACTTTGGACTCCCTTCCTTTGTGCATGGCCTCCCTCCCCGACCCATCAATCTTCTACTTGCTTTTGTTTTTGATTCAGCCGGAGCTCTATCTTTCACTTTTCTCTCTATAACTGAGCAAAACCTCCCTCAATTCGTCATCATCTCCCACGAAGCAAAATAGAACAGAAGACCAGCCATCTTCTTCGTTTTGTTTCTCCCAAGCCGCGACCGAGCCTGCTGCCTCTTGCCCATGCGCCCACAGCCTGCCCTTCCTTAGTCAACTCTAGCGACACCCATCTGTTGCCTCTAACTTTGTTGCCTACAGCCCCTTACGTTTTCAGCCCAACTCCTTCACCCTTCCAGCAAATCAACGACCATCTACTGCTTTCCACTTAGTTCTCCATCCTTGTTGCTAGGTGTCCCCCTCCACACGTCCAAGCCCACCAGTGGAGCTTTCTCTTGTTGACCGAAGCAACAGCCAACTCATCTCCCACCGTCTACCAAGTCTTTAGTGGTCTTCTCCAACTCGCAGCCACCGAAGTCCAACTTCTTCAATTTCTTCACTGCCTCTATTAACCGAACTCGCTGCCCCACATGAAGCAAATGAATTTCGGCCCAGCAGCCTCCAATTTCATAGGCCCAAAAGCTCTATGATTTTCAATCAAGCAGCCTAGCCAAAATTGAAGTCCATGAGCCCATCATTTTTGCTTAGTCCAGCATAGTTAGCCCACACAAGTAAGCAGCCCAATTGAAGCCCATTTTCAACTGCATCAATGGCCCAGCGAATTCAATTCATCAAGCTCGCGATTTTGAGGCCCATGCCCAGCGTTTGCAGCAAGCCTAGTCCAACGCAATAACAAATATCAGTTTGGCTGAGATTTGTTGGGCCGATTTTAGGCCTGGTTCGAGTGTAGTCGACGCCACCGAAAATTCGGATTTCGGTGGCCATCACACCGTCGTCGCGGTGAACCGGTTTCCACAATAAACCGGTGAGTTTATGCACTAAACTCTTCTTAGTAGACTAATGACGTTTAATGGGTGTTTAAATTTATTTAAGTGTAATTAGTTTAATTATTAAGTTAGTTAGTTAAATTAGGATAGTTAAATTAAGTAATTAGGTGGTTAGAAATTTATAGTTAATTAGATTAGTGTATTGTTATATAGCTAGGATGCTTAGAATAATTTAGTTAGCCCAATAGGTGGTTAGATTAGAATTATTTAGCTTAAGTTAGCATTTTTAGTATTTAATGATTTATTTAATTAATTTTGTAAATTATTTAATTATTAAATATTTTTCCGAAATTAGGCCGGGATAGCTGGTGACTAGAATTTCGTGTTGGTTGTAATGGTGTGGTTAATTTCTACAATCGAGTGTTAATTTGTGAAATTTGAGTGCTGATTGGAAATTAGGTCAATTATTCTAAAACTTGTGAAATTTGACATTTATATAGAAAATCCTGAGTGTCGAGTTTGAAACACCGAAAATGGTTTGATATACTATATAAACCAGTGGAATTTTAAAAAGAGGGTTATGAATTTTTCCGAATCCAATCTGACCGCGCACCTACACATAACTATTTTCACCGGGTGTTTTTAATACGAAGAGAATAGGTCATGATCACTATTTTAATTGAGGCATTTGAGTACAATGCACAGTGTCCTGAGCCGAGATTAAGTGGTCATGTGTTGGTTAAGAGAACTCGTCCCCAAACTGTGTCGGATGGACGTTACCCTATATGGGATACCCATTTATTAGGATTTTGATCGCAGTAGAAGCTGGACCTATACTACTTCGGGAAAGTCGTCTTTGAGAGACGTAACCATGCTCAATGGGGTAAGATGATGCTTGACTACGCCAATAGACTGTTGAACTTCAAGTAGGCCATACCCTAGAGTGGGTGTAATTACCAATTGGAACGCATGTTGAGTAGAATTGATACGCCGGATTATGGGACAAAATTGTGTAACATGGTATGGTATGTGTCATAGCAATTTGGCCATATAATCAAGATCCTTGTGAATTATTGAGCTGAGTAATGCGTTTCAATTGCCGTGTGCATCAATTTCATGTATAATGTGTATAAACTATGTTGACCTGCAAGATGGAACTGAAGCAAGATAAGTCATCTATACTAAATGCGTGATTGTGTGGTTAGGACGACTCCTGGCATATTTCCCTCCTAATCGGGGTTTAGAGTGTGGATTCATTAAGATTTATATCTCTCTCGGTTGTGGGATAAATTTTTAGGGTTGTCAAGTGGAGGACTTGGAGCCAAGAGGAGATGATCAGAAGAGTAGGTTGGCTAGGACCATTTCTTTTTTAAAAGCCAGTTTTTGTAGTCTTTCGGTCATAGACTTTGTACTTGACTCTATGTGAATATAAAAGTATGTTTGTTTGTGAATTTGTTATCCTGCTTTTTTATCTCGAAATGATTACTGTCAGCAGATTTATTTTCGCTTCCACATGTGCAATAAAACGAAAAGAGTTAGCGACTTGTCCTTGGAAGTCGCAAAATATTATCAACTAGAGAGGAATGGGCACACGCTCGAGGTTCGAGGCGTGACAGACTCGCTGAGACATTATCTCACCCCGTCGTGGTTTACAATTTTACAAGTCTTTAGATGGAGGTGCGCCACGTCCATTTTGGGTGGCCACGAGAGGCAGAGACTGAGCGTACCATGCTCCATATCCATGGGAACCCTGACTGGACCCATGAGCTCGTCGTGACTACTATCTAGGTTGATGAGGGCCTATCTCAATTGGTACCTCATCGATTCAAGGCATGATTTCACCACGAGCCCAATGGTGTTCGGGAGGGCCCCTTGCATGGCTTCGACGAACCTGCCGTCAATGAAAAGTATGTGGTGGATCTTGACCCTATCATGGACGTCGATATTATAGCTAATATCGAGGCGAACCAGTTGCCCAAGGGTGAGGAGCTTGTAGTAGAGGAAGATGGTCTTCTAGATCTCGAAATCCCTAACGGTGTCGTGATAGACTTGAAACTTAAGTAGGCAGGACTCGAGGTAGGGTTAGCCTGGTAGCCTCTTTTGGTTTTCAACTTTTGTATGTAAACCTGACATGTTTATAAAGTGTGGCTTTTGTGAATTGAATGTCCTACTTTTCTATCCCATGTTAATTGTTGTCTGGAGATTGATCTTTCACTTCCGCATGTGCATGCACCGATGGGGTCGGCGACGCCTCCTAAGAATATCGCAATTTAGTCGACCACCGAGGGATGTACGTGGGCCCGGGGTTCGAGGCATGACACCCATCACTATATGGCAGCTAAAAATCTGAAATGGTGGCTTGCATGCACAATAGTCGGCCAATGGAGCAGATGTGGATTTGACACTGCTTTCATCTATGCCAAAGGACATTGTTTCATGGATTATGTCACTTCAAGGACTCTGAAAAGAGCCAAAGAGACAATTTATTATAGAGGAGGTCCATTTTTTGAAGAAAAACACCTAGTTTACCGGTTGTAAACCTTGAAGGTCAAGTGGATTTTAATACATATAAATCACATACAAACTTACAAATTGACAAACTACGTTGTCTTGGAGTAGACTAAAATCTAGTCAGCCCTATTTCCTTGCCATTGTCCATGCAAGACCCCATGTCAGATTCTTTGTAGCCATTGTCGATGGCAATATGATAGAAGATATTTTTGGATTACTCATAAAAGTATGGATTTTAGTGACAACGAAGTTTTATTTGTGGTATTGGCGTCACCGAAGTTTTATTAGTGACAACAAGTAATCGAGATGCATCTTGAAAATATTTGATTTTTAAAACACAGACTGCAAAGGACAAGAAAAGAGGTCCTTGCCTTGAAGAATGCAAAATTTGCCATTTCTTCTCACTTAAAAAATGTAGTTGAGAATTCTAATAGTTATTTGTAAGTGATGAGACAAACAATATCATATAATGATTGGGATCTCCTAGATTTATAACTATCTTAACTCTCCATGGGCTCCGATGTCGGCGTCAGAAAAATGATCATCATTGCGTCAGCTCAAAAAGGAATTATTCACTTTGTATAACATTTCACGACCTTCCTGAAGGTGAACCATCCGAGGGAAAATTAATGGATTACTAAGCCCAAAGACTTAACACATACTTCCAAATTCTACCAATCACAACTCGATACTCAATATTAATTTGTTTGATTAAAAAAGCAAATAAATTTATTTAATAGTCACCATTAATCAATTATTGATTGGTTAACTAGACACCTAAGTAAAGTGTATGGGAAGAATTTACTTCTGTGTACCCGAGATTCAATGAATTCGGGTAAATATATCATATAGGTATGAGAGATTCAATGAATTCAGATAAATGTATCATATAGGTATGAGTTTAAGGTTTTTTGTACAAAAGAATAAAGTTCAGACTGAATATGTTATGATAGACATAATTTAAGGCTTTTGTGGCTTTTACCCTCTAATTTAAAAGTGCTTATTAAGAGTTCTGTTCGCAAAACTCATCTCAAGCATATGATTTTAGTTAATCTGAGGACAGTTAAATGACTTGGAAAATTTCTGCAAATTGCAGGAGAAGATTCTCTAGATATTTGGCTATTATCACAACCAGAAATATCATTTGCTTTGATCCAAATAATGCTATGTCTTATGGAATTGCCAAATAATCGTCCTTGATAGTTCACAAGCTCTAGGTTCCCAAGGGATGAAAACCAACGCGCGGACGTGCAACGTCCCTTATGCATGACGCGTAAATATGGTATGGAGTATGTCCATGACCGAACACGTCATTGTTGACGCAATTCTTTATCCACCGAACAAAAGATTGCTATTGACCTGTGACTCCTGTTGCTGGTATGACTATATATAACTATCCGCTTGTGCACATGCAAATGAGGTTCACGCGGGACTAAGTCCAATCAACAGTGCATCTACTAATCGAAACATGATTCCTATTCATGACTTTTAGAAAGGTCAATGTGGGTGCACGCGAAGATCAAGGCTTCTGCGTGGTCTAATGTAATTGGAGTCCCGCTAAAGGCCACTGTAATTAAATTTAATTAAGACGAAGTCAAGATTTAGTCTAATAAGAAATGCTAACATAGACAGTAACCGGTGAAACGTGTACACGTAAACACTGGTTTGACGATCATTTTAGCCTTCTAAGTTAAGCAGAATAATGTATGCCAAAAACAAAAAGTTAAGCATAATGAAATGAGCGAAGATAATTATGATAATAATTAAATTCCATTAATAAAAGATGAATCACTGTGATGAAAATCCATATGTACGCGTGCACTATAGAAACATGTCGAATTTATACTAGCTTGTTCTTTTATGAAAAGGATGTTCGATTAAAGAAATAGGATAGTTCAATCAAAGG
Source organism: Eucalyptus erythrocorys (assembly GCA_014182555.1). NCBI lineage: Eukaryota > Viridiplantae > Streptophyta > Magnoliopsida > Myrtales > Myrtaceae > Eucalyptus > Eucalyptus erythrocorys. The sequence continues at coordinate 12,406,083 of CM024600.1, read as the reverse complement.
GAACATATTGACCGACTTTGCTGCATAATATTTTAAAGCAAGGCATAAAAAATAATGTCTAAATCTCATGTGATGCACGGACGGCCTACCGGTCTCATATTGAACCCCATCAAGATGTTAATGACCAAACAAGCATGAAATTGCTGTGAAAGGACAAGCGATCCAACAATAATAAACCAGAAAATATAAAAAGTAAACCAAATGCTTGATTTTTATGATTCAGTTGACAAGACCTACTCAACAAGTATACCAATACGAAATTTTAATATAAATCAAGCGATACAAAGTATGTTACAATCATAGTCGTGTCACTCAAACACTTTCAGCATTCCTGAGCTTCCAATTATACAAAATAACTCACAAAATATTTAGTCCTTATACTTTTTCACAAATCAATCTCCAAAGGAATGCAAAAAGTTAATTCGTGACAAAAGGCTTCTTCTAGTTGGGTGCGAAGTTAAACAAAACTTACAACAAGAATTTTCAAAATCTGCAACTTCAAAGCTTTAGTTGCTCTTAACGGAACCCAACCTAAAGCTTAGTCATACTGTCCTTGAGGACACCACCAGCGTTTGCACGATGTGGACCGTGCTTCCACACACTTCAACGTAGGTTGGGTTTCATTTAATGAGCACAATCTCGAGACATATTACCAAACACAAACAGTGATTAATTTATTTTCAGTGAATCCCCTTTATTCTTTGGCCAAACCCGGTCAATCCCTTCAATCAAATTTTATTTTATTATCTTATTTTATTTTTTGGGACGACGAAGTTGCCTTGGCATTTGCTCTCTAGTTTTGTTTAGCTTAAGGCATGTGAAGCATGCGCCAAATGTTTCATAGTTTGTGTTGTGATTACTGCGTGTGGTTAGAGAGGAGACCTTTTGTGACGTCCCGGCAGTGTCAGATACTAAGCACAAGCAAAAATTATACATATTATCATTATGACAGAACCTGTTGGTTTCAATTATCGAACTATAGCATCCAAACCTAATTGGTTAGCATGTATAACATGGATATTTTATGATCTGAAGCTTTTATAATGCACAATCACCATGTAACAATCCTATCACCTAGCATTAGATAATTCAACTAAGAACATATATAAGGATCATAAGAAGCTTCATTAACTTTCTTGTTGAAAACCATTTGGGCTTACATACGTTGACCCGGATTACTTACAAATCCTTCATAGATGCACAACATATATTTATATGTTCATGAACAAAAGTGTAAGTAATTAGCTAGGGAAAGGGTGAGAGAGGTTCCTAACTTCATTACCCCCTACACTAGCCCACATCCATAATAAAAAAATAAATAAAAATAAATAAAAAATAAAAAATAAAACAAAAACATAAACATAAACAAAAACAAAACAAAAGACATCTACTTCGGCTTCATCATGATCTGGGTGCCTAAGCACCTCTTGTCCCAGCTATAGGTCCTCCAACGTCGAACTAAAAAGGGTCAAACAGCTCCCCTTCATGGTTTGTGAACCAAGCAACGAACCTCATAGGAATCCAATCTACCTTGCCATCGTCCATCCATAGTGTAGCCTCATATCTCGTGCAAGTCAGCTTGATATTGGGGTCATATACGTCATGAAAAGAAACATCAATGTACGCTATCACCCCATAATGAGCGATCAATGGTACGTCTATACTAACAATCTAAAAAAATAGAAAGGAAATAAGCAATGCCCATTAAAGGAATAATAAGACCCTAAGCTAGACAATCCATAGTTGTCAAAGAAAGCAAGAGAACACAACCAAATAGCTCAACATACTAAGGCAAGATTGTCACAGACATAACTAAGGGTCCGTTCGTTTCGCGAAAAATGGGCCATCTCCGGAAAATATTTTTTCTAGAAGTCATTTTCCAGGAAAATGACAATATTTTCTAGTGTTTGGCTAAAACGTGAAAGTGTTTCGGAAAATGTTTTCGGTATTCGGTAAGGAAAATATTTTTCGCTCACCAAATTGACGATTGACGAGCGAGTTTAAGATCGATGAGTTTGAGATTCACTTGATTCGACGACTAGCCAAGAAAGAAGAAGATAGAAAACAAATAAAAGAAAAAGAAAAAAAATAAAAAAAAAATAAAAAATAAAATAAAAAATGAAAAGAAAAAGGAAATTAAAAATAATTCAAATTAAAAAAGACGAAGAAAACTAAAAATAATTCGAATAAAAAAAGAAGGAAGAAAAATGAGAGGAGAAAGTGAAGATTTGTATAGGTGTGAGGTAAAAGAGATCAAGTAAGGAAAATGTTTTTCACTTTTCAAAAGTGGAAAACATTTTCCCTTATTTTAGAGGACTTTTTTCCTTAGATAGAAAACATTTTCCCCAAGGAATTCATTTTCCATGAAACGAACATCGGAAAATCTAGAAAACGTTTTCCTGGAAATTATTTTCCGCAAAACAAACGGAGCCTAAATGAATACTAAAATGTCACATGAATATTCACTTTGTAACAAACATGCTAAATGCACATGTATGCCTCATGCTCCTAATCTGAACTAAGATGAGATGCGACAACAATAGGCGAACTCTCACGCCAAGTGGAATTTATATTATAGTATGTATATCAAAGTCCACCCTCGATTAGTTTACCCACCGAAACGCAGGCCGGCCCGACCGAGTCACTTCCAAAATCCCACATCCGGACTTCCACGATATTGCTATCATGGGCATCTCACTCCGAGGCATCCCTGACTACACACTGGGACATCTCAACTCCGAGGCATCCTGATATCTCACTCAACCAAAGCATCCAATATCACATAGCATGGGCATCCCACTTCTCGAGGCATCACCGATATCTTAGTACCAATGGAAATCTCTTACTCATTTAATTCTCACATTCCACGCATTACACCTTTAAATTATATCACATCACAACATGCATGAGACCTCAAGAGCACACAATCACTCTAAGCAACACTCATGCACACAGCATTTCATTCATCGCACTAATTGCACACGCATGCCACAATTAGTAACCGTACAATGGCCACACTTCGAATTATGGAAGAGACGTGCTCATGCACCTACTAACCATTATTGCATGACCATTAGACTCCTTATATGCCATGAAAATCAAGTACAAGAGGCACAATATCTATTGCACAGTCTCAGATCAAGGCAAGATACAAGCAGACACGAGCAGTTTCAATCACAAAAGCAGAAAGTGCATCAAATCTCATCAAAATGCTGCGAAATTTTAGTATGTTATAGAAGAGACATAGATTAACATTTTTTTATAAAGAAACCTAAGCCTATGTCCCATTGTATAAAGAGCAGTAATTTGCTATCTTTACCCCTAAATTCTGCAGCAACTTCCAAATTAAATGCCTACTGAAGAAGGATCATTTCACTACCCAAATCTCAACCGTTTGTTCTAAAATTTTGATATGTTGTTCCTAAAGATGTGTTCTACAACTTTCATGAAGGGTTTAAGGTCAAATCCATCAAGAAAATTTCGTAAAATCCATAGAACTAGTTCTATTGTTTTTCTACAAGTCAGTTTGCTGTTTTAAGGGAGGAATGTTCTCACCAGCTAATTTTCACGAGAAAATCTCTATAACTAGTAGTCAAAGCCTAAAATAGTTGGTGTGCTCATAAGAAAATTAGTTCTTTCCATTAACTACATCTTTAAAACCCCAAAGTGACGCATAAACTAGTAATTTTCTATCTCTGTCTTTCCCGAACAGAGCATCCCAAGCCACTGTCTCCATTTACAGCTACATCAGATTATTTAGTTCATCTACAACCTCTTTTAGTACCTCAACGCTGCTCCGACAGAACCCAAAAGTGATCTCATTAGCTCATCGACTATACACGACAACCTACATCTCAACTCGAGCTTAGTATTTACCTCTTAACCCCTCAAAAGCAATATGCAACACCCATCTATCACTCAACAGTTGTCTACCCACCAACTCAACCAACACAGCTCTGTCGTGTTCGGTTCCTTGACCATCCGAACCCCGATCATCACATGCAAAGACCAACGGTTCCATTTGAGTGTCCATCTAACCTATTCCAACTCAAAACAAAAGCATTAAACTTTATCTTCCACCATTCAGCATGCTCCACGTGTTCCCTCAACAAACAACGGATGAATTCTAGTTTAGGACCTCAATCAATGGAAGGCAATTTTGGTGATGATCAATCTACGAAGCAAGATTGCAATGAGGATTGATAGACTACGGAAAAGCCAAGAAGACCATATGGGATGAAAACTCAATTTTTCATTAGCAAGTTGCGAAAATTCAGAAAAGTGAAAACAGGCCATGAATGAGGAGCCACGTGGACCCAAGCCCATGAATGGGCCCATGGGCCTCATGCCCAACCATGGCCAGCCCAAAAGGGGCCCATTAAGACAATTAGGCCCATTTTGGACTTTGTAAGCTTGCACATCTTTAGGCCCATGTGCAGAAATAGTGAAATGACTTAGCACAATTACCATTTTTCCACCATTTTACCCCTTCTAGAAGCCTAAGCTTAATAAAACAAAATTTTGTGCATGAAGGAAGATGAAGGGCGCCCAAATGAAGAGAGGGGAGGGAAGATGACATCATCCTTGGCCTATTTTACCTAGCTAAGCATACCTATCCCAATTCTAGCTTAAGTATAATGGCTTGCATTCAATGGAACTTGGAGGAGAAGTTTGCAAGAAGCAATGCAAGAAGCAATCTTGGCTATTCAATAGCTTGGACATGAGCTCACCTCTCCCCCCCAACAGCTCATTTGGCCCCCTCCGCTCTCTCTCTCATTTCTCTCATTTTCCCTCACTCTCTCCCATTTCCCCTTCAACCGAACCCCTCATTCCCTCCATCTCTCCCTCATGCCATCTCCATTCTCTCTTTTCCCTCTTGGTTGTGGCTGCCGTGAGCCACCATCCACTAATCGCTCACCTTTGCCACTATCCACCTTTGTTGTCATTGTGGCTGAACCACCATCCTCACCACCTCATGTTGCTGTCCCCAAGCGTCCGAGGCCGTAGACTGAGTGCCACCATCCACAACCTTGTCGAGCTTCACCATGAGCCACCGCCGCCACCGTAAGCCTTGTCATTGTCACAGTCGCCCGTCGATCCAAAAAGAGGAAGTGAGTAACTTTTTTTACCCTTTCTTAGGGTTGTAGTTCTGCTTAAGAGTAGAATTTGAATTAGATTAAAGCTGATTGTGATTAGATTAGGAAATAAGTGTATTAAGGTTATAAGTTATCACGATAAGCGATAAATGGAGGTGATAGGCTATCACGATAAGTGATAATTGAATGTGATAAGTTATCACGATAAATGATTATTAGATACAATAAGCTATTGTGATAGGCTATTGCTGGATGCAATAAGTTACCGTGAGAATGTGATAAGTTATCGTGATAGGCTATCATTAGATATGATCCACCAAACCCAATCCTCTTTTAGATCTTTACAGAATGGCATTGCAGTTAAGCGACCTTGCTAACAGAGGCCTCCAGTCGATTAATTGTTGCGGTTAATGCAAGCAGCAATCAGAGACGATTGATCATATGCTAAGAGAGTGTTGGACTGCTAAGGAACTTCGCAGCAAGCCAAAAGCTCCTTGAATTTTCTTTGATTGACTCCATACCCCTGTACAGATGGATTAATGCAAACTACAGCTTGAATACAAGCAACAAAAAATCAAACATCTCGTGGAAGATCATCTTCCTGTTCACCCTCTGGAGCATATAGCCCAAGTGTAATAAAATGGTTTTTAATGCACAGGAAAATGTTCCTGATATGACAAATTCCGGTCATTCGATGAAGGCTACAGAATCCATTTAAGCGTAACACAAACACATGTAACCAAATGGACCAAATGGAGGAGCATCGCATCAAGCGGAACAAACCCTTGGCAAACTGGTGCAAGCCAAATAAGAATGGTGCAGCAGGTGAAAAATCAGGAATCATCGGTAGTGGAGGCTTATTCGTGACAGCAAAAGAAGATGGTTCACGGGATTTCTCAGGAATATATTAGATTATATTATCTCGATTTAGTTGATAATTTAATTAACTAGATTAGATCATATAAAGATGAAATGAATTTGGCCATAAGGCCCAAAATGAATTTGGCCACAAGCTCAAGCTTGTGGACGCATCGTGGCGGCCATGGCAGCTAATGCTTCGAGGTCACAACAGCCATGTTCACTAGATCCTTTCGAGTCATGAAGCTTGAGGCCACCTTGTCCACTCGCATCCTTCGAGCTTGCAGCAGCCACGGCAGCTTAAGTTTCGAGCCACAAAACCCGAGGCCAAGGCTCTGCTCAATTGATAGTCGTCGTGAGTAGGTATAAATAGTAGTTTTTGTATTGTTGTGTGTTAAAATTGTGGGTTTCGATTTGGCTGGATTTGAAGAAGAATAGGAGGAAGGGGAGGGAGGGGGAGAGGGAAAGGGAGAGAGAGAGAGAGACCCAACATTTGAAAAAATAATCCAATATCAAGTCGGCAAATTCCGTAATTTGATTGATATAGGGAAAATCGGTGGCTTTTTTTTAAACCCATCCATTTCTCTTCATTGTCCTATTTGTTTTCCATTGAACCTGATAGCCTCTATTGATAAAAAGATTACATAGTCTTCCATGACATTACAAATCAAGTCATGTCCTAAGCAAACTTTTGATCAACTTATACTTTAGGCATTCACTACCTTATGTTGATAGACTTTCTAATTTCTAGTCCGCCGGTACCTCTAATGACAAACCCATTAATTCTAAATATTCAAATTCCAGGTGAACGACATAATTGTGATTCAAACTAAACATCTTGTAGTGGATGCAAGGCCCCAAAATAACACTTAGGTGGACTTGTGATTGTGCTCGGCCATACGATGGGGAGGATCCAATCATATAGTGCAACTTAATTTGTGTTCATATATATATATATATATATATATATATATATATATATATATATTATGGTAGGGTATCTTCAATCAATTATTTTGAGGTCCTACACTAAGTTTTGTAAAAGGAATTTCACAAAATTAAATGAAAATAATCATGTAATAGTCCAACTATTGCTTTCTGATTTCAAGGGAAAAAAATGATAAATTTGCTGTACCGGACAGCTAAGCCTCTCAATCAAAGCTTATTAATTGATAGACTGAAGATAAAAATTCAGACTATTACCTTGATCTTATCGAAGGACCTATTAGGTAATAAATCCATAAGTTTTCCAAATAAGAACTCAGATGCATCTTCTAACGTGTTCTTATCTATGAGAGATAAGATTTTGATTTAAAAAAAGGGGGGGGAGAGGAGAACAGATGTTTTTAGTCATATGAGAAAGCGACAGTAAACGGAGAGAAGAACAAATCCCTGTCCCAAAACTTGAAAAGAGACCTTTCAAAAAGGGTCGAGAGTTCTGCAAAAATAGGCAGCAAAATCCCACGAAAGATAAAGATTTGTCGCAAAAGCAAAGGGTTGCATGCAACATCGCAACCACAGGCACTTCTTGTTTCAACAGAAGCCCTTAGACACGAGGACAGTGCAAACAATCCAAAGGATAGATAGCGAAGACAGAAATGCCATGCACCCAACGTGAATGAGCCCGTGAATCGGAGCCCTTGACTCACCTCGGCCAGGTAATATGAAGAATCATAATACATATGGCCAGCAGCACTCGGCTTTGTTGCTGAAAGGATCTCAAAGAGGCGTGATAGCCTGAAACTCTATGCATTACACAATGCTTCAGTTATAGTTACGCCGAAGAGTTTAAAACCCAGGAAGTCAAGACTCTATAGTCTTATCAACAGTGTCAATACCAATTTGTAGCTCCACAACAGCAACAAAATCAGTGAAAACAGTGAAAGTAAAAGGCATTTCTTCAATAACAGGAACCTGTTTCATGCTTTGGCCTCGTTCACAGTGGCCTAGTTGATTGATAAAATGCCATGCACAACATCGCATATCGAGGGTTGAGCTCAGCAAAGATCATCAAGGAAATGAAGTCTTGACTTGTTAACCATAACAGTTGATTGGTACATAATGCGAGAAAAACCATTATGCTGCTTGAGGCAATTTTAGATTATACGGTGTCTTCTTGGTCTTGCCATGTTCCACAATCTCTGTTGCCAATTCAACCTTGCATTCCGAACCAAGAAATTTACAACATTCTGCAGAGTATTTGTTACACGAAGTAGCTTTTGATCCATGGCCTCGATGCAAAGCCTATGTGCCAATTCATAGTCACCCTTTTCACAAAGCAAGGGGACAAGAGCGGATACCGTCACCCGATCAACATTGCACTTACTCTCAACAAGCTGCCGATACCAGTTCTTGGCTTCATCCAAGTCTCCATTTCGGCAACACCCAACGATAAAAGCATTGTAGCTGTGTGTATCAGCCTGGATTCCCTTATCCCGCATTTCATCTAACAGCTCAACAGCATCCGCGACTCTGTTCTGCAAAACTACTCCACGAAGTCTTGGATTGTAACTCCTGACACTAGGAGTGACATTCTTGCTCACCATTAAATTCCATATCTTCTCGCCTTCCGATAACCTGCCATTTCCATAAGAAGCCTCAAGCAGGGTATTCCACGTTATCAAATTAGGCTCAACCCCATTTCCCTCCATCTCATCAACCAACGAAACAGCAGAATCAAGATCACCCATCAGGCAATAGCCCTTGATAACCGTATTGTAAGTGCAAACATCGATGTCCAGAGACAGCCTCTCCGGCAACAGCCGGAAGATCTCCTCGACGTCATCGAACTTCTTGGAATCGACACAGGCGGCCAAAAGGGCATTGAGGTGCACCAGCGAGGGCTTCCGCGATAGGCTAGGCATTTCGTCGAACAGCTTCCCGGCGTGCTCGAACATGCCCGCCTTCCCATAGAGGCCGATGAGGCGGACCGCGAACTTGTCGCTCGAGCGCGCCACGTACTGCTTCTGGTGCTCGAGGAGGTCTTCGATCAGGGCGAACTGCCGGTGGTAGGCGAGGCGCTGGACGGTCTTCTCGTACGGGACGCTGTTCCGACGGAAGTGGGTCGACCGGGAGAGCTTCTTGAACTTGGCGACCACCTTCCGGAGGTCGTGCCGTCCGCCGAGATGGTCTACGCGAGGGCGGGGAGGCGGCTTGGCGAAGACGCCGCTGAGGCGACGGAGTACGGAAGACATGGATGGGGCGGTGCTCGCGTCCGCCAAAGGTTCGGACACTTCAGAGGAAGGGCTTTAGGACCGTTTTGAGTACAGTTGCATTGCAAAGCAATGGCAAAAACCAAGTCAATTAATTAGCTAATTCTCGATCGATGATCATTTGAGATCGACTCATCTAATTTCAAATTTAGTTCGAACCCAAGTTTTTTGATTATCTTGTCAAATGGAGTTTTCGAACTCTATACTAATATCCGACGAGTTAGCTCGCGAATTTCATCTTATTTTTATTAATTTTTTACGAAGACAGGTCATGATTATGAAAAAAAAAATACGAATACCAGAAAGATACCTAGTATTTGAGTTTATTAGACTGGAGATCATTTTTATTTATAAGTTCGAGCCTGCACATTCGATTTTCTAGCTACTTAAACGAATAAAGGGGTGATATTATGAATTTCAGGAGGAAACATGCCCTTATAATATTTTACTGTTCGATGGAAAATGCAACATGTCTCAACCTGGATGCTTATGATTATTTTACTTTCCGATCCAACAGTAAAATGTAGGGGCAAAATTCGATGCTAATAGGAGGGCGATATATATGTACCCTAATTTTTTTGGAATAGGCATTGTGGTGTCTCCATGGCCATTATGACGAAGCAATTTAATAAAAGAATTAATTATAAAAAAAAAAAGTTAAAGAAAAATTAAACTACAACGTGTGGTGAGATGATTTTGATTTTCGAACAAACACGTTAAAAGGATTTGTGGACCCATAATAACATTATTTTCTTAGTTTCTCTGGGCAAAAAGTCCAGTATCCATAGACATCAGAACTCGAGGGAACGAAAGAAATGCATCCAAATCCAATTTCGAAAACCTTGGCTTTTAGGGTCTTTTCATCTAGTGATCTATTTAACTTTACGAGAACCCTTTTCATTAGCCATCAAAAAAGAAATTCGGAAGGAGGTGAACATCATAATGGCCTCCCTTAAGCGTTATCATCCTCATTAAACTTGTTTGCACAAAATCCAGTCCCAGGTGCTCTGCTCCTCCAAATGTTGCCGCAGTGGCCCTCTTTTTCCAATTTTAGCTTCTCTGCTGATTGGCCTTCTCTCTCCCTTATGCCTTTTTCTGTATCACCAGCCTCGTCGATGAGACGGGGACGACAACAATCTTGAGATCCGTGGCTCCCGAGCCTTAGATATCAGTCTCGCTCGAGGCTTGATGAGCTTTACTTCATCATGGTCTAGTGGCTGAGGCAATGTCATCTATGACACCAGATATTGAGGGTTGAGGCCAGCAAGCACCATTCGGAGAAATGAATCTGACAAGTAGTAACCATGAGATCGAAAGCGTGAAAAATTGCTGTTACTCTGCTTGAGGCAATTCTAGATCATACGGTTTTTTCTGTGCCTTGCCATGTTGCACAATCTCTTTTGCCAGTTCAACCTTCAACTCGTGAACCAAGAAATTCACAACATACTGCAGAGTATCCGTTCCAAGAAATAACTTCTTATCTATGGCCTGGATACAAAGCCTGTGAGCCAATTCATAGTCACCCTTTTCACAAAGGAAAGGAGTGAGAGCAGATATTGTCACCCGATCGAGAGCACATCCACTCTCCATGAGCTGGCGATACCAGTTCTTGGCTCCCATCAAGTCTCCATTTCGGCAACACCCGACTATAAAAGCATTGAAGCTATAAGTATCAGCCTCGATTCCCTTATCCCGCATTTCATCAAACAGCTTTACGGCATCAGCGACTCTGTTCTGTGAAAGTAACCCGCGAATTCTTGAATTGTAACTCCTGATGCAAGGTTTAAATTTCTTGCTCACCATTAGATCCCATATCTTCTCTCCCTCCAAGAACCTGCCATTTGCATGAAAAGCCTCAAGCAGGGTGTTCAACGTGATTAAATCAGGTCCAATCCCCATTTTCTCCATCTCATCAAGCAATGAAAGAGCCGGACCAAGAGCCCCCATCCGGCAATAACCCTTAATAACCGTATTGTAAGTGCAAACATCAACATCCAGCGACAGTTTCCGCGGCAACAGCCGGAAAATCTCGTCGACCTTATCGAGTTTCTTGGAACAAACGCAAGCGGCCAAAAGGGCATTCAGGTGCAGCAGCGAGCGGTCGGTCCTCAGGCTAGGCATTTCGTCGAACAGCTTCTGGGCATGCTCGAACATGCCCGCTTTCCCATAAAGACTTATCAAACGGGCCGCGAATTTCTCGCTGGAGCCCCCCACGTACTGCTTCTGGTCTTCGAGGAGCTCTTCGATCAAGGCGAACTGCCGGTGCTTGGCAAGGCGCTGGACGGTCTTCTCGTACAGGACTCGTCTACGACGAAATTCGGCCGACTCGGAGAGTTGCTTGAACTCGGCGACCAGTCTCTGGAGGTCGCATTGTTTGCCGAGGTCTACGCGGGGGAGTCTGGGCCGTCCGGTGAAGACGCCGTGGAGTCGCCGAAGCACTGAGGACATGCCGTGTCGGAACGGATCAAAGGAATGTTCTTTAGAAAGGGTTGTCTCGTTTGCGACCCAAGGGTCGGACCCCCTTTCGAAGTTGCAACGTAAGTCGTTTTAGGGTCAGTTCCATGTCCTAAAACTTGCCTTAAATGTGTATTTAAATAGTAAAACTAATCTTTTGGGCTCTAAAATTTCTAAAAGAACATAAAGTGAGGATTTCCATAACCCAAAGTAACATTCATTATAAATTTTTACCATACCACTTCCATATTCTAAAACCTATAAGTTAATGGATTACAGGTTCCAGTTATACCCAGATTCCACATATATTATTAATTAAATAATTGCAATGAATCATCATATTTAATAATCATCACATGCTACTATGATTCATTGACTACAATTTATATTTAGACACACGAAAAATATGAAATATTAATAAAGTAAAAATTTTAGCCATAAATTGGAAACTCATACTTATGGTTCTAAATTATACACTTATCAATGGGCGCTATGAAATATTGTAGGATCATGTAAAGATATAGATTAATAAAAATACAAAAACTTATTTTAAGTTCCAAGATTCACTTACTTAGAACCTGTAATTTACCCATCAAAATAGGTTTTCCAATATTTGAAACTTGAGACTTACCATGTGTATCTTAGAACTTGAAACCAAATAGTTCTTTAGTGTTTTTGGTTCTAGGTTGTACCTTCAAACCATGCTCACCCTTAACCTCTAGCGACTTAAGGGAGGTGAATTTGATTTTTATTTTTGGTTTTATGTTAACTTATTTAAATTCCCGAAAAATAATTCTCGAGAGATATGTTGTTGGACATTAATTCGTGACTTTTGGTGGTTGGCTTTATCCGGTCAAATCTGAAAAGTTACGTTTCTTAGCTTAGCTGATGAGGGAAAAAATAGACGGACATGTCCATTCGTATTGTTCTCTATTAGATTCTCTAATTATTGTGTGCAAATGAGCATCTGAAAATACCTTTTCTTCTCTCTATTAAAATTTTCACCCTTTTTTGCTTCATCCTTTTCTTTAGACTGACCATTAGAAGAAGTTTAAAATTTTGCTATTCCAAAATTTTTTTGTATTTTTTGTATTTTCCTCTCCATGCCCAATTTTCTAACACATTTAATATAAAAAGGATAGATATTAGACCAACCAACAGAATTTATCAGAAGGGAAAAGTGAAACAACTAGCTGGTAATGTAAGAGATTATGCTAAGGTGGATTTATCATAACTATATGCAAGAAGAGTATAATATCCCAATGGGCAATATGTGTACGAGGAAAGTGAAAACTACGCAAAGATAAAATTAAGAAAAAGCATGTCGAAAATATATATTAAAAAAGAAAAAGAATTAGTTGTGAAAAGGGTAGAAACGAGCCATTACGCAATTAAATACAAGAACGTACAAAGAGATCTTTGAATCATATCTATTGTGAGAATCTGTGAGATTACATTGTCCTAAAAGCTTAGTCTGGTCTTTTTGCCAACAACTAATGGTAGAAATTTAATCAGTGAAGCAAATGGGGTCAAAAAATATTTGAACTCATAACCTCCAAATCTAATATCATGTCGGATTTTGTAGGATTATGACTAACTATTATAAAAGTTTAAGTTATTAGATGAATGTATGATGTATTATTTAGATATTTTAACGCATATAACCCTAAGGTAGGCTGTTTGTAGTTCTATGTCTAAAGTATACTTTTCATCCTTCCAAGGGAAACTTCTAATAAAATTCACTGTAGTCAAGGAAGATATGGAAAATTAAAACGGGGCTTCATTGATTAGAAACATATAGGTATATAAATTTTGAGCCATGTATATGTATAGTTATAGATATTTTTCAAGAAAGGGTTTTCAAGTTCCAAAAGAATGATGATGCATTCTGTTACTGTTCTGGTAAGCCAAGTACACAACTTTTCCATTGCCTCGCGCTTTGGAGAGCACATATACTTGGCGTCTGCAGCATGGCTCATTCGTTCTTTCCAGTCAACTATGGCAACTGCCCACTTAAAATCTTACATTGAGTCAGGCAAACTGATTAATGAACCCTTTTATGGACAATGATCAATGGAAACCCTTTTCATTTTTCTACAGAAGCGAGCATGATTCCCATCATTTTGCCCAGTAATTACTCAGCCCTTGATTATCTTACAAGCCCATATGAATAATCTTTTTTCTTTCTGTGTCTTTTAGGGTTTTGTCATAAATGAGATTGCCCAACAGAATGGAATTAACAACTGGACTTAACTACCCAACAGATTTAGCAGCAAGAAAGGAACTCACAGCAACCAACAGAATTTCTCTCCTACTTGGCATGATACTCTTGTGAGCATATGCTTTATATTACCAATCCAAGACTAGCTCCCATTTCAAGTACTTCTCATTCTCAATGTCTCCTCCTCAACAAGATTTATCCCAATTGGCCACTCACTTGAAGTTCAATCCATCCTTGATTTGCGGCATGGACGGACTGTGCTCAAGTGGAATTGGAGGTTGCAAAGATGGGAGGATTAGCCAAGGGCAGCTCGAGGACGATGGTGATGACACTCAGTTCAAGTCCAAGAACCTGGAAGCCGAGAGGCGGAGGCGATTAAAGCTGAGCCAGAGGCTCCTGACACTACGCTCATTAGTCCCGAAAATCACAAATGCAAATACCCACGAACCTACTGATCATTTTTGTAAAGACATAGATGAGTATAGATTCTGACCTGCGAATATTTTTGTGCTTTTCTGTCTATGACAGATGAACTTGGCAACAATTTTAGATGATGCAGCAACTTACATAGTGGAGCTGCAGAAGAATGTGGAGGCCCTGAGCGACCAACTTCTCGAAATGGAGGCATCGTCTGAAGACGGGCCAAAGGCATTGGTTGATGAGATTGACGCAGCGCAGGATATGGAAGCAAATGGGATTAAGGTTTAGAAATTCAGTGTCGCGTCATCTTTTGATGCTGACTTTTGAAACTGATTGGTCTAACTCTTTGTTGGTGGGTGCACAGCCAGATGTTCAGGTGACCGGCATCGATGAACATAAGCTGTGGATTAAGATTGTAATCCCAAAGAGAAGGAGCCAATTCACCAAGCTGTTGGAGATGCTGAGTATTTGTGGTTTTGAACTGACAGAAACCAGCATCACCACATTCAAAGGCGCAATGCTCATATCGTCATGTATGGAGGTATGCTCAACAAAAGTAAAAGAACTTTGGCAATTGAACATGGCTGATCAATGGTCTGTGATTATGTGTTTTATGGTTCAGGGAGCTTCTGGCGAAATGCTCAAGGCTTCTCAGACCAAAGACTTGCTCCAAGAGATCATCAAAGGCATTTAATCAGACAAAAATTTTATAATCAGGAAACATCTTAAGACATAATAAAATGAGGGACATCTCTCCAATTTTCAGTTTTCTTCCCTAGATACATTATCCTACACATTTCTAATTATCTAAGGACTGGTGATTGATTCTGTGGATTCTGCAGTTGGAAAGTCAGATTAAGCTTCAAATATATGTATGAGAATCATTTACATTTTTTATACGTAACAATAACATGATGGATCAACTGTAGAATCATACCTAACCAATCCTTAGTATATGATAATAAGCGAACCTCAAGAAGCAAGACATTGAAGTAGAAAGCTCTCTTCAGTTCATCATGCCTGTCAAGAGAGGCAATAAAAGAAATCAGGAACATGGGATACCAAACAGAGTTTTGTAATGTGATCCGACTCTTGCCTCTAGACAGACTTACTCAAAACTCTTTTCATATTACTTAAAGATACAAACTTTGCAATCTGTTCGATTCCACGTGACTATGATTTTGCAGCTGATATCTAATTTGTTCCAACTCACTGATTTGCTTACAGTCAGTGCACGCTCATCCCATGGTGATAGAGCATTACACATCCAACAAGACAGTGAGGTATTCCCTGGCAAAACGGAAAAATCTCATTGACTAAATTTCGTCTTCACAAGAGTGTTGAACGTTCCTGAGACCGTGTTAGAAAGAAAGACACGGTTGTTCTTGCTTGTCTTATGTGAACTGACGTTCACCTTCTTCAATGACTGCGCATATAAAATAATAGATAAGAGTCTCAATACATGGTCTTTGGATGTTTCCTCGGATCAAACCTACCCAAACGCAACCTCCCCTTGTTAAAGCAAAAACATCTTTCTAAGTTTTGACGCTTGTTTTCAAAAGTTTGAGTCAATCTTAACCTAAAATGTGGTTTGCGCTTGTTAACCATGGTCTTCTGACCGTGGTCTTGCCAACTTTTTGTAAATTACTTTACAAAAGAAGGATTCAATTCAATCCTATTCACTTACATATAAGCCTCTCACGTCTCATATATTTGCATTGCTCTGCAATCTTGGTCCAAGAATCCTTCAAGGCAGCAATTACATGGCTCGGCTGCATCCAGCCATGTATATTGCATCAGCCATGTTTTTCATGTTCGTGGCCAAGACGTGGGCAAATGATGATTTGGGCATGTCAGGACTACCAACGGAAAGAAGCAATCCACCTGCTCTGAGTCCGGCTCCATCTGAAGGTGGGATTGGATCAAGCGTGATGGCAGAAGCTCCAGTGATGAGAGCCACGAGAAGAGTACAGAGCCATCATTCTTCCGGCGCAGCTGGTGGGGATGTGATCCTTGGAGGATTTGTGATGGCCTTGGTCGTGGTAGTCTTGTGCTACATCCGGGTTACAGGAAAGAGCAAAGAGACTGATCATGTCTGAGAATTTCATAGTTTTCAGTCACTCACATTTGATCGTTATTCTTGATGTCAAGAAGAAAATAGACAAGCGATTGTGAGTGGAATATGAAATGGGCATCACAAGGTTCGCCAAGAATAGTTGTAGCGCATCAAGTAATTGTGGTCATTTTAGTGCATTTTTTAATAGAAAAGAGGCGATATGTACATTATATTGATTGAGGGTTTGTAGTAGAATGATCTGATCAAGTGATGTCTCATGGTACCAAAACCAATTTGATTTCTTTCTATAGTATACTCATGAGGTGACGCAGTTTCATAATTTTCTCTCCTAATCTCATGTCCAGATTGGTTTTTGACAAGTAGTATTTCTGATGCCTTCGTCAGGCATTAGGGATAATCACAATTTATCTACACGCCGAACAAATTTATCCAGCAGCATATTAGGTAAATCATATGAACAACCTAAATCTCTTTACTACATGAGATGTGGTTCAAACGTACAAGAGACAATACCACAATTAAAAAATTACAGTTACAGACAAGAATTAGTCTAGAAAGTATCCAAGGAATTCTTATTAACCATCAAATATCGACTTGGTAATCAAACACTAGAAAGTAACCATTTATCTGGTACACTCAAACGGATTCAGTGGAGAAGATGACGGAGATGGGAAGTTTTGCACTTTATGTTCACCTAAAACACTGTTGGCTTGAGCAAGAATACCAAAGAGAGGGAAAAAAAAAACAAAAGGAAAAGCGAAGAAGTTATAGCCAATACACAACACAAACGAAGGCACCTGAAAACACTACGAAAATAAAATCTTACCCTCAAAGTGTGGCTTGAGTAAAGTAGTGAACAAATGGCTAAAAGAAACGAGCACTGGTTGCTGAAGCTAAAATATTTTTTAAGAATGATATAAAACTAAAGCAGAGGTCTGGTGAACAGAGAGGTCATACTTACAATAATGTAGTAGTGCAAGAAAGATTTGAGCTGTCATGAGGGAAGCAGACGTATGGAAAAGCAGAGCACGTGTTTTCAAACCTAAAATCTCTCGTCTATTTTGTTTGGTCGTTTGCTTTGACCAGAAGCCGTTCACACTTACACTCCTTCCAAGTCCAACCAAAGACCAAGATTTCTCCAGTTTAGACTGCCCTAGTCAGTAGGTTTGCAAATCTAACTTCTTGGAGACCCTGGTCATGCATGCTCAATAAAGTATTACATTGTAGGTTGAATAACAGCATTAAAGTTGATTTCTTTGACATGCCAAAAGATTTGAATTAGGCATGAACTGTGATTCTTGAAAACATATTGCGAGCTACATCTTTTCTGTGAAAGTCAGAGCTTATGAAGCACTTTGACTATTCCCGACACATTGTGTAGTCTCATGCCTAATTAATTGGGATGACACGTTCTTCAAGTTCAACGCGATGTTGAACCTATATTATATCATCTTTTTAATGATTTTGTAGACCCTTTAAATTGTTTTGTTAGTTTCATATGTGCAGCCTCATATGCCTGCTCAACCTGTCACGTGTCTTCACCGGCATGCATATAAAATAACAAAAGTTAGCTATTAAATTCTGGCAGCAGAGAATATGAGAAGCAAAATTATGATACAATATCATGTGGTTTCTCATGCTCAGGCGAGAATCTATAATCTATGCCTGCATGATATTAATCTTTAGTCATATCCCATGAAATGGCTTGACCAATAGACGAGAGATAAGTGAGATTCTTTCTTGTGCTTTATGCAGGAAAATTAAGAACAATCAATGAGGATCAAAAGATTGAATGGTAATGATCTGAACTCTGTTCTTCCAAATGGCTTGAGGGCTTCACCACCTCCTATTCACAAACTCATCCCCACAAATAATTTCGATATCTCTGTTTGCAATTTTCATCTATCTAATTTGTGAACTTCGTTTGCTTGTGGATTTTTTACGAGTTAACCTCTGAAGGGAAAAGGAAAAAAGGGAGAGCAAACACCCAAAACTCCCAAGAAACAAAAATGGAGCTGACTTTCATCTAAGAGCTTCAAATCCAATATTCTTCCTGCCAATATTCTGCTGGAGAACCTCCAAATCTGCAACATCAGTACAAAGCGGAAAAGAATTAATTTAATGACAATCTGTTTCAGGTTCTCACCAGAGCACAAGAGACTAAAAAAGTTCCAACTTTTTCTTTCTGCATTAACATTGAGAGAGAGAGGGAGGGAGGGAGACCTCCAGAACCCAATATCAAACACTATGACATCAGAAGATGGATCGTCCACCATAATATGTTTCACTGGAAGCCACAGAAACGGCTCTTTCCGAGACATACCCTCCATTCCCATAAGCTTACCGAACACCGATCAAAGCCCAAAAAGCCAAAAGCATCAAAACAATGAAAAACCCAAGAAAGAGACGATTTTAATGCTGAATTCTTTTTGCTCTGCCACTGCCATAAGTGAGGCTGGCTCTCACGACGCTGTCGAAGTAGGCTCTGGCGTCGAACTTGGCCAGGCAGGGACGGTCCAGGAGGACTTCGAGGAGGCCATCCGGGTGGAAGGTGAACGACTTGACATCGTGTGGAAGAGCCCTCCGCACAAGCCTTAGCTTCGGAGGAAGTTTTGAACGGAGTTGGATGAGGAAGACGACGAGAGAGTGGATTCAGGGAAGACAGAGGAGAGAGAGCGAGAGAGAGAGAGAGAGAGAGAGAGAAAGAAAGAGAAAGCGGAAAGATTTCTGTGTCTGACGTTCTTGTGAAGGGGAGGAGAGCTCGGGACTGCTGACGACATGGGTGTGTTGTGTTGATTCAGGTTTCAATCAGGATTCATGTTAATGTATTAGGATCAAATTTAGGGAAGAGGAAAAAATATGGTGCCTTCGCCGACTTACCATAATACAAAAGAATGAGATTCAAGAATTGAATTGTCAATTCAAATGATCGTGGCGTATATATTTTTATATATTTTTCTCTTGTACAAAAATGCTCCCAAGGTTCAAACGTTCAACCGGAAAATGATAGTTATATTTTCTTGGTCATCCTAGTCCTAGACAGAACCTCCCAGACAAAATGAAGTGGAAGACCAAAGGTCACAATTTTCTGCCCTTTCCTTAAGCCACGTTGATTACTAGAAACCTGGGTCCAACTAGAGAGCTTTCAAATGAACTGTTACGGTCAACAACAGAAAGCGGTCAAGTCATAAGTTGGTCAATGTAAATGATTTGCTGACCTGAACTTGCATTAAATTTTGGGTCAACATAGTTGAAAATCTCAAATTAGTATCTCATTGTACATTTATCTTCCATCAATTTTTATTTCACAGAAAATCTTAAATCAATTATCCCAACTCAAATCTATTCATTGGCATTCCGTCCAATTCAATACATGTGACAAATAACTGTAAGACAAATCTAACATGGAGAACGACCTAAATTTAAAAACTCACGTGTATGGACACGCATCTATATTAATTGGATAATTGACAAAATGTTGAGGGATGGTAGATTTGGGCTAAGACGAAATTTAATTTGAAATGAATGTCTCTTGAGGATATTAATTTGAGATTTTTAATAGTATTTATTCTTAAATTTGTTACGGAGAAAACTTCTCCTATTATCCTCCATGACTATGCAGAAGAATATTCAGGACCGCATATTTTGTAGTTTATGAAATCGATCTTCAGCTTGCTGAACATAGTGGCTTATCAAATCTCGTTAACACATTAAATTGACTTTTTTTTTTTTTTTTAGCCTGAAATGGATAGAGATTCTCCATCATCAGTGTGTGTTACATGCGACAAATGAATGTATCAAAAGACGTCGATCGGGAGCACATCAAGGGATTGATAAACCAAGCATGGAAAAGCATTATTACTCATTGCTTTGGCAATGAATTTGATGTCGCTGTGAAGGCAGCTCGAGCTACGCATATGCTATACCAGGTCAAAGATGGGTTCAGCAGTCCAAGACGGCGACATCAGGCTACAAATTCTATCCACGGTGATCGAGCCTCTTACTCTCAACTAAGATATTAGCGCAAGGTCTAATTATAATGTGTCGTATCAGGTCCTATTTATGTTGAGTCTTTTTGTTTAATAGAAACTTGATCAATCGTCAGTCTAGCATAAATATCCCAAGTTGAAAGTTTGTTACTTAAGTAGATTGAACAAAATCAATAAATAGATGTAGTTGATGAAAGGTCACCAGTTGATATGAAGTTGATGGACTTATTGTGACCTCAATACCTAGTGTCATACACACATACATATATACATATATTTGTATATTATATTTACTTAAGTCTTGGCGGCCAAGAGTACATAACACCCAATCTTGCATAATAAGCTGGACTGATTATCACCACTCATCTAACATAGTATTTTGCGCCCCACTCACTTCCCAGTTCTTGATATGAATAAAAACCTAAGTTTATATGTTCTGAAGTATATGGACCATAGATGCCTCGCTTACATCCAGTAATTGGAAACCGAGGAAACCTAGCTCCTTCAGCCTTTTACCACCACCAATGCCGATTTGTTAAGCTCCACAACCACAAGGACCCCATCTCGGCTGACCTCTTCATCCTCTGTATGAAAGTTCTTGGCTTTCAAGTTGAAAGGAGAACACGCTTCTTGATGAGTTTATATCCGGTTTTATTTCTTATTGCTCTAGTTTATTTAAGCACAACAAGTTGTAACGAAAATACAAAACAAAAGATGCACTACTAACTTTAGCATGCCACTTTTCATAAGAATAAAATGGCACACCAATTTGCATTTTGACATATCTTTATATCGTGTTCCATTAATTTATTGTGAGCATAACAGTCTATTCTGCATTATAAAAAACTAAATAACAAATTATTATAAATTATTATAAGGTTTACTCATTAAAAATTTTATAACTCATAACAAGATATTATTTTCACAATAGCTCAATTACTGCTATGCTAGTAAAACTCACCTTTTAAATAAAAAGTTGACAACCTAGTTCAGCTCAATGGACCAAATCAATTGAATTGGCCAAGCCCATAAGAAGAATTGAGGGAGAATTAAGACAATTGGAAAACCTTGGGTTGACCTGATTATAAGCCCAATTAGGTCCAGCCCATTGAGCCAATTCAAGCCCACTAGTCCACTTGAGAATTCAACCAGCCTAGAAAGCAATAGGAAAATATTGATTTTGATCAATTACTTAGCCTCCAAGGTTTAAACAAGGCAATTCATGTTACCCATTCAATCTTAGCCACCTAAGGTGCTATGTCACCCATCATGTGCCTTAATCAAGAGCTAATAGAATACTTTCTTAGCCATTGTGCAATGAACCTTAGGCATTAGATTACTTGATGACCTATAGGGCTAAGATCACTTAGTTTTAAATTTTTTCTTTCAATTTTTCTCACATTTTCCCTCTTGGGTGAATGCCTTGCATTATAATTGGAGATTAACCATAATTTTTTCCAAAAAAATTCTCTCTCTCTCTCTCTCTCTCTCTCTCTCTCTCTCTCTCTCTCATCTTCTCCTTCAACTAGATTCCCTCATTTGCTAGACCAATTCCAATGTTGAATCAATGTCATCTTCATGCAACTAACTCCCTTGGTGAGTCCTTGAGTTGGTCATGGTTGGAGCCGGTCCTCATTCTCAATGAAAGTCCCTCGATTCAGTTAATTTTGCCTGTTGTTCTCTAAAAGTTCTAATCAAAGGTAGGATTTCAATTTTAATTGCAATTTCATATAATCATCCAATGATACTAAGGTTGATTATAGTATCAATTGAAAGTTGTCTTCAATTTATAAACAATCCTATGTTTGGATATGATGAAATTAATTAGGTAATAATAGTTAAAACTAGTTCAATTTCTTTCCAAAAATTAAAGCCAATTGCATAATTAAATCACTCTAGGACTATAATCTCTTGATGACTGAATAATCTAGGTTGAAGGTTTGGTGTCAATTTTGGTATATAGTTGTTGATTGAGCTTGATTTCATGTTATTCGAAGAAATCCTCAGGAGTTAAGCTTAGTTTGAGTTCAATAGATGATTACATGAAAAATTTCTCTCCAAATTTGCATGTGGTTGAACCTCCCATAGTATGATTTTTATGATCATTGAGTATTAATTTGCTCCAAGTTTGATGTATGTTAGACGAAAGTGGAATATGAGTAATTAGAATGGATTTTTGAGTTGATTATTTGAAATTTCCTTGATTTGTATGATGATTTGGATGTTCTTATGAGTTTGAAAGTTAGTTTGAGTATTTATTAGATAAGCTTGAAGACACTCTAGTTCTAGAAAAATGATAACATAGGTTGAAAGAGCTTATAGGTAATTGGAGATGTGAAGAGTTTCTAGAAAATCGTAACCTGATCAGACCTGAACATGTTCTTTGATATTTTTGAAAAAATCTAAAATGAATCAGGAAAACTTGTACTCATAAGATTTGAATAGCTATTCATAGCTAGTCAAAAGATGTTAAGTTTGATATTTTCAAAAATATATTGAACTAGCGCAAAATGAGGCCGAGGAGATATTGAGTTTGAAATTCATAGAAGTTAACTTTTAGGCCAAAAATTCAAATTGAGTCATCAGTGTTAAATTCTTTTAAAGCTTGAATTAAGTGGATGCATGAATGATTGAATGAAATCAATATTGGAGATCAGTGTCCAAGAGCTCAAGGAGGTGGTTTGATTATCTTAACTTAGTATTGATTAGGCTAGTTTTGTTAATAAACATAAAAAATAATAATCAAAAGGGATATCTTCAATAGAAATCTTAAATCTATCACAAAAGTGTAATTAAGTCTCAAAACTTTCAAAAAGTACAATTAAGTCACAAAACTTGTTAAATTAGTACAATTGAATTCTTCCATTAATTCTGCTTAATTTGTAACAGAAAATGCTGGCGTGACTTTTTTTTATTATTATTTTTTCTGTCCTATGTAGTGTTGATGTGGCTAAAGCAAGAAAAATAAGCCCACAACAACGTTGTTTTGGTCTAAATTTGATTTTGAATATAAATATTAATTTTAAAAAATAGAGGTTGCAAGCCAACAAGAGCCTGCATGCCAGAATTTTCCATTACTTAAGGCATAGGCTTTGTGTTGGAAGATGAGTAGGGGAAGCAAATGTCCCACCTCTTACCACCCAAAGGATACAACTTCAACCAAAACCAACAACCTGTCATTAAAATAAATATCTCCATCAACAAATATATATCTAATAAATAATAGTTTGGTTGTGTTATTAGAATTTCTATAATCCATCAAAAGAATATTTACAATGTCAATTATTGCCTAAATCCAACAACCTCAACTCAATCATATATAGCTAACTAAGTTCATACCCAAAAATCCAACTCCCAAAAGCCCCCGTTGATGGCACCCTCATACGATTAGTTGCTAGCTAAGAACTTGAAAAAAAAATTAAAGACAAATAGAATGATCAACCATAGTCCAGCGAGTAGCACATCTCTTCAAAACAAATCAAGCAACCACTAGGCATATAATATAAATATCAAATCAAATATGAGTTATTCCATTTTAACAAATTTTTATACAAATTAGAAATACTCATTTAATCCATTGTCACAATTCAAACATCAATGGTCAAATCGGTTAATCAATCTTATTAAATCACGCATTAATGGTTTATTTCATTGACTAATCTCAATTTGCACATCAATGTCAATTTCATACTCAATATCCAACTGAAGGCTTTAGAGACGACTCACACAAAACTTGCCTTATCCTTAACCACAAGACCTTAGAGATAACTCTCACAAGACTCACGTCACCATGTAGCACTTAGCATTGACTAAATTGTGTCAATAGTATAAGACCCTACTGGTGGTTTTCATGAGATTGATGTCGCCGTGTTGCCCTTAGTCCTTAAGCACAAGGCCTTAGAGTTAACTCTCACAAGATTTACGTTACCATGTAGCACTTAGGGTGCATTTGGGAGTTGCATTTGCAAAGGACTTTAGACAGTCAAAGCCCTTTGGGCCAAATATTGGTTATTTGGCAAAAATTTTGCAAACCCCTTTGAGGAAAAGTGGGCATTTAGAATACTAAAAACCCGAGGTAGGTAGGAGGCTGCCGTGGGCTTTCAGATGCCCATGTGGTATCGTACAATCTTTTTTATTTTCTGAAACTGTCCTCACCAACTTTCGTTTTTCTATTTTTACCCTCGTTTTGTGACATTGTTAATCTTCCTTAAGCTGTGAGGGGCTAGCGACAACTTGAGAGACGCCGGCAGGTCGCGACGACCCAGGCGACCATCACCAGTGGGTTAGGTGACCTCCACTGGTCGCCGCGCCGTGTGACCACGGCGAAGGTTGCCTTCAAGGTCGCCGCGACTCACGGGGATTGCCCAACCCAAATTGTTGGCCCCCTCACCATGGTCACATGGCACGGTGACCCGCAGAGGTTGCTGTGATCCAGACCTGAGTCGTAACAACCGAAGTCTAGGTCACTTGAGCCGCCGGCAAGCTCGCAGCACTTGGAGAGGTCAATGGTGTAGAGGGAGTCCTGTGGGTGGTGATGACGATGGCGAGATAGGCATCGGTGACATGGGGGCAGAGGGAGAGGTCAAGCATGGCAGCCTTAGGGTAGCGAGTGAGGGCGATGGAGAGGTGCTAGACCGAGCTTCTACTTCTTCATGGTCTCAAGAAGAGAGATGATGGAAAAGAAGATGGAGGAGAAGATGATGGTGGAAGAGGAGGAGAATATGTTGTGATGATGAGTTTGGCAATGCGATCTCGACAATGCACGACCAGGCGGCCCTTGCTAAGGTCACTTGACCTTTGGTGGCCTTCGCCTGGGTTGCACGACCCTTATCGACCCCCTAGTGACTCTTGTCGATGGTCTCCGACAACCGCTTGAGGTCTTCAACCTAAGACATTAGCCATCGGTGTTAGATTTCGATCGCCAATGGCCGCTTGCCCTTTGCCAACCAACTTTTTCTTTTTCCTTTTTTTTTTAAATCACAAAAGTCATTTGTAAATGTAAATTTCTCCAAATACTATTTTTCTTAAAAGTACTTCACAAAGGACTTTTAAATTACAATTGACCGAACATAATTTATATTTTTCAAAGCTCCTTTAACTTAAAGTCATTTGCATTTTCCCAAAAGCTTTCTCCAAAAGTCCAACCAAACATATCCTTAATATTGACTAACACATATCAATAGTACAAGACCCTATAGATAGCTCTCACGTGACTCGCATTGCCATGTACCATATAGTCCTTTATTAATACATATAACAATGGATTTCACAAAATAAAACACACAATCTTTCTCAACTCCATTCATTAAACAAAATATATTTTGCAAGACACGTTTCAAACCATTTATAAATTCTTCATATACCAAATTCACAAATCGATATGTATAACCTTTCATACGATTTTTATAAAATGTTTTTCAAATATTTTGAGAACTTATTTTATAAATTAGTTTTTTTTTAATCAGTCATATTCTATTCTATTCTAACACTCACTCTTAGACTTTTCTCTACCTCTTGCAAGGCGTGAGAGTCGAAACCCACTCCTGAAACTTACTTGTCTCCACCCCAACCCGAATTGAGAAAGTGGGGATTCGAACCCCTCACCTTCCCCTTTCATGTTGGAAAGGTGGCCACTGGGGCAAACTTCAGTGGTTTTTCATAAATTAGTTCACAAAGCAAAAGAGAGAGAGAGAGAGAGAGAGAGATATATATATATATATATATATATATATATATATAAACTTTTACAACTCTTTTCCTATCACATTCCCAAAAGCATTCTTAAATATTAAAGAGTAGTAAATGCTTGACCCAGATTATTATGCAATAAATGTTATTTCATGACTCAAAATATATCATTGTTGAAATATGTTGTCACAAACTCAAAGAAAACATAGCACCACTCACTTGAAAAAACCCAAAACCAAATAATATAGCTATTAAAGCCAATGATCTTATAATCTTATCAATTATATGAGAAACAACTTTAAATTCAAGTAAAAAGCTACCTCAACTATAACAAATTAAACTTAAGCACTAACCAAATGACTCCAATATTCCCACAAATTGTTTGTCCAAAGCAGTTATTGAAAGTCATTCGCAATGTAAAGCTTGTGTGTCAAACTTGGTCACTTCATAATTCTCTCTATCAAGATTCATTTCAAGTGAGCTTATTTTCTAAAGAAAGCCTTTTTGGAGTATTGGAAGACACTTAACTTTGCTGACCAAAAATCAAGCACATGGTATCAATTACGCATGCCCAACATTGAAAATTCGTTTTAAGCAAACCATAAGAATAAACCGAGTTTTGTAAAATCCTACAACTTCACAATATCCTAAAATATAAAACCCCCATAACTTCTCAATTCAACCACTCTTAAATCAGATTTGACATATTAAATTTCACTTAATTCTGAATTTAAGCCTTAATTCTTAAAACTATTCCTATTAGATGACCAAATTGTTGGAGAAAACTCCTTTATTGTTTTAAAGTTGACAAAACATCTCCGTCAGTCTGAAGACTTCTAGACTCAAGTGTTACAGTCTGAAGACCTCCAGACTCTGTCATCAAAGTTTGAAGACAGCTAGACTCAAGATTCAAAGTCTGCCAAAGTTGAAAGTCATCAGACCGAAGGAAGAATACTTATACAAACAGGATTTTATCTTTGAAGATTCTTTCCGTCTGATTTCTGGAAGATCCTATGGCTAGATATAGCTTCAAGATAATCGGTTATCCTTATTGAAATTCACTCCGATTTGAAAAGCGAGCAAACTTGGAAGGTTCTACTTATGAAAATTCAAGATCCTGATTGTACGGGCGAATGGGATTGTTGAGCTCTCATCTACATTTGATCAACAACTCAAGATCACTTTTGATTCATTCCAACGGGTAGATTGGAAAAACTCCTTTGGAAAGTGCAAACGGTTATGAAGACATGAAGGAGTATATAAAGCGGGATTTTTCGTTGTTTGATGTGTAGCTGAAAGAAAAATTCTGAAGTCTGAATCTCTGTAGTTCGTTGCTTTCTCATTCTTCGAGCTAAATTGTATACAAAAGAGAGAAGCATACAGTGAGAACTTGTGAAGAAGATAGCTATGACTCTCCACTAAAGAAGTCTAGACTACAAGTTGTACAAATCTCTTTTGATCCATAGTGAAATCCAGTTGATAGGCTGTCAGCGTAGGAGAGTGGACGCAGGTTTTAATTAAGCTGAACCACTATAAATCTCTGTGTTTAATTTCTCTTACCCTAATCTCCTTATTTTAATTGCTGCTTGATTCAATTGTTTCATAGATTATTCCAAGTCCTTTACATTCTGAATTATCGTTTAAAGGCAATTGAATTTTTCAAAGTCTTTAAAAGAAAATTTTTATACACCTATTCACGCCTCCTCTAGATGTGCTTACTAGTCCTTTTCACAAATGACTTAAATCATTACCGAGCATTACAAAAAAAATGTTGATCCAAGGCATCTATGGCATGTACATGCAAATTTCCTTCTTCCCTTTTGCTCTCTTTCTTCTTCTTTCTTTTCTTTTCACTCTCTTCCCCTTTCCTTGTCTGTTCTCTCTCTCCTTATAATTGAGCAAAGTCCACTTTTCTCCTCTTTGTTGACCGGTCAATTTTTTTTTTTTTTAAACCTTTTAACTTAATGACCAGCAAATGAGAGTCGAATGTGAAAAATGTATTTAGAATTTGAAATTTTTGTAAGGAGGAAGGAAACCAAAGGCAAAAACTAGAAATTAGAACCAGAAATTGTCCATCTTCTTCACTTCTTAAATCCATGTTCTCCAAGACATGGCCTAAGGAAGAGTTGGTTGTTTTACTTTAGCCGTGCTTCGTGAGCTCTTATCCATTTTTATTCTCACCATTTTAGTTTTATGTTAAATCATTACCGAGCGTTACAAAACGGTGTTAATCCAACTTGACAAGACGTCCATGGCGTATGTATCTGAGTTTTCTTCTTCCCTTTTCCCGCTCTTTCTTCTTGTTTGTTTTCTTTCCTCTCTTTTCCTTTCCTTTTTCGGTGCTCTCTCTTTCTCTCTCTAATTGAGTAAAGTCCGATTCTCTCCTCTTTGTTTTTTTTTTTTGTCAGTCCTACCCTATACCTATTCTACACTCACTCTTAGACTTTTTGCCCTGCCTCTTGCAGGGTATGGGCGTCGAAACCCACTCCTGAAACTTGCGCGTCCCCACCTCATCCCTCCCTGAGAATGTGGGGGTTTGAACCCCTCACCTCCCCCTTCCATGTTGGAAAGTTGGCCACTGGGGCGAATCCCAATGGTTGCTTCTCTCCTCTTTGTTAACCGGTCAAATTGTCCTTTTTTTTCTAAGACTTTTTGACTTGTTGACCATACAAATATTACAGCAAATGAGTGATGGACTCAAAAAATGGAGTTAGAATTTAAAATTTTCTGCGAGGAGAAAGGAAACCGAAGGCAAAAACCAAACATTGTCCTGTGCCATTTTCTTCACTTCTTAAATCCATGTTCTTCATGACATGGCCTTAGGAAGAACCGGTTGTTTAACTTTAACTGTGCTTCGTGAGCTCTTATCCAGTTTTATTCTCACTATTTTAGCTTATGTAGGCACATGAATTTGAAACAAAATCATAAAATGGGAATTTATCACGTGGTTAAATATTATGTACATGGGTTCCTCTTTAAATATATATATTCTTTAGTGGACTAACGCCAATAGATTCGCCTAGGTATCTCTTCGCTAACTTGAACTAATCAAAAGAAAATTGAGGGCTATGATAACGGTTGATTCTCTAGCCAGCAAAACCTCAGCATTGCGAGTGCACAAGTACAATTGTGGTAGGTCAATGAAGACCCACATCAAGCCTTGGGTATGTGCAAATTCTCAACATTGTAATTTACACAGATATATGAAACTCAAATTCAATAATTATTACAGTTTTCTGTGATGATCGAAATGAAAAGATAAAGACAGCAAATTAAAGAAATTCTGGGGGAAACTCTAGAGTTTGTGTAAAGGATCGAGACTTAATTTAATGGAAAAGAGTATGGAGCAAAATGGAAAACTACTACGTTATTAAAAGTTAAAAAATTGGCACTTGACACTAGGCAAATTAAATATAAAATTCAGGCTTATCTTAATGTCTCTTTTAGTTCCATAAAGTAAATTTCAGAAAATAATTATTTGGTTTATCTTAAATTATTTTAATTTCTGAAAATAATTGCAAAGAGATCCATTCAATGTTGGTTTGTGACTTCTGGTGATTGGCAGTAAATCGATCAAATTTGAAATGCTTTGTCTCTTACTTTATGATCATTGAGTCAAAACAAACGAATTTGTGTAGTCTTGCTCCTCTCCAATTTTAGATTTGCTGTTTATTTTGTTCAAATGAATGTTTGAAATACCCTTCTCCCCATTAAAATTTACGTTCCTTTTCTCTTCATCTTTTTTCTATAGATAGGCCATCGAAATAAGCTTAACAAATTACTAGGATTGTATTCCTCTGAACACGGCCACATTTACAGTTGGGGAATTAAAGACTCTAAGGACAGTGTTTATTCGAGAACAAGACCTCATATTTAATTCATATGTTTATCTTCATTCCCGATTCTGCAACTTTTTTAACGTGAAAGGATAGCTTTTAGACCAACAAATTGAATCGATGAAAAGGGAAAAGGGAAAGAACTAGCGGGTCATATGAGAGATATGCTGAGGTAAATTAGTTGAGAAAAGGTAGAACAGAGCCATTAGAAAAATAAATTCAAGAATGTACAAAGAGATCTTTGAATCATATCTATATATATGGTAAGCTGTTTGTAGTTCTATGTCCAAAGTATCCTTTTAATCCTTGTGTGGGAAGTTTCTAATAAAATTCATTATAGTCGAGGAAGACGTAGAAAATTAAAACGGGGCCTTTATTAATTAGGAACATATACATGTGTGTGTGTGTATATATTGATATATGTAAACTTATAGTTCTGTATATGTAGATATATATTCTTTTTAAAGAACGGGTTTCCACGTTCCAAAAGAAAAATGATGCATTCTGTTACTGTTCTGGTAAGTCAAGTAGGTAACTTTTCTATTGGGAGAATTACCAAAAAAGTCCTAAACCTTTTGCCTTTGTGCCAATTTAGTCCTAAACCTTTTTTTTAGTGTCGATTCAGTTATAAACCTTTTACGTTGTGCCAATTCAGTCCTTTCCGGCCAAAATTGGTCGGATTTTTTTGCCGACTGGACGCCCGTCGGCTGACGTGGCCTTATCGGCGCCGATGTGGACAACTTTTAATAATATTTTTTTATTTTTTATTTTTTTATTTTTATTTTGTTTTTGTTTTTTTTTTTTTCTTTTTCCTCCAACCGATCACCGGTCCGGCGGCCGCCAGGCGACGGCCGGCGAGGTGGCCGACGAGGTCGGCCTCGCCCTCGCCGGCCGTCGCCTCGGCCGGTCGCCGGACCGACGACCGGCTGGAGGAAAAAGAAAAAACAAAAACAAAAAAAAAATAAATAAATATATATATTATTAAAAGTTGTCAACGTCGCCGCCGATAATAAGCGCCGTCGTCGCCGGCCAAATCTAGTCAGCAAAATCTGGCCAATTTTGGCCGGAGAAGACTGAATTGGCACAACGTAAAAAGGTTTAGAACTGAATCGGCACCAAAAAAAGGTTTAGGACTAAATCGGCACAAAGATAAAAGGTTTAGGACTTTTTTGGTAATTCTCCCCTTTTCTATTGCCTCGCGTCTTGGACAGCACATGCACTTGGCGTCTGCACGCCGGCCCATTCGTTCTTTCCAGTCAACAATGGCAACTGCTAGTATAAAATCTAACATTGACCACGCTTCCCCATACTGATTAATGACCTTATGTGAACAATGATCAATAAAAACCCTTTGTTTTTCCACAGGAAATGAGCACGATTCCCATCATTTTGCTCAGTAATTACTCATCCCTTGATTATCTTACAAACTCACAAAAATAATCTTTTCTTTCTCTTTTTGTCTTTTGGTGTTTTGTCATTATAGAGATTGCCCAGAGGAATGGAATTGACAACTCGACTGAACTACCCGACAGCTTTAGCAGCAAGATGAGAGCTCACAGCAACCAACAGAATTTCTCTCCTACGTGGCATGTTACTCTCGTGAGGTTATGCTTTGTTTAACCAATCTAAGACAAGCTCCCATTTGAGGTACCTCATTCTCAATGTCTCCTCCTCAGCAAGATTTATCCCAATTGACCACTCACTTGAAGTTCAGTCCATCCTTCATTTGCGCCATGTGAATTGGAGGTTGTGAAAACGGAAGGATCGATCGGCGGGGGCAGCTCAAGTACGATGGCGACGGTACTCAGTACAAGTCCAAGAACCTGGAAGCTGAGAGGCGGAGGTGATTAAAGCTGAGCCAGAGGCCCCTGACGCTATGAAAATTAGTCCCAAAAATCACAAACGCAAATACCCACGAACCTACTGATCATTTTTGGGTGGACATATATGAGTATAGATTCTGACCCCGCCAATATTTTTGTGCCTTTCCGTCATGTCAGATGAACTTGGCAACAATTTTAGATGATGCAGCAACTTACATAGTGGAGCTGCAGAAGGATGTGAAGGCCCTGAGCGACCAACTTCTCGAAATGGAAGCGCCGTCTGAAGACAGGCCAAAGGCACTGGTCGATGAGATTGACGCAGCGCAAGACATGGAAGCAAACGGGATTAAGGTTAAGAAATTCAGCGTTGCATCGTCTTTTGATGCTGACTTTTGAAACTGATTGGTCTGACTCTTTGTTGGTGGGTGCGCAGCCAGATGTTCAGGTGACTGGCATCCCCGAACATAAGCTGTGGATTAGGATCATAATCCCAAAGAAAAGGAGCCGATTCACCAAGTTGTTGAAGATGCTGAGCATTTGCGGTTTCAAACTGACTGATACCAGCGTCACCACATTGAAAGGGGTGATGCTCATATCGTCATGTATTGAGGTATGCTCGATAGAAGTAAATGAACTTCTTTGACAATTGAACATGGTTGATCAGTGGTCTGTGATATGTGTTTTATGGTTTGTTTTTAGGGAGCTTCTGGCAAAATGCTTGAGGCTTTACGGACCAAAGACTTGCTCCAAGGGATCATCAAAGGCATTTAATTAGACAAAAATTTTATAGTAAGGAGAGATCTTGAGACAAAATAAAATGAGAGACACCTCTCCAATTTCCTGTTCTCTTCCCCAGATACATTATCCTATGCATTTATGATTATGTAAGGACTGGTGATTGATTCCGTGGATTTAGCAGTTGGAAAGTCAGATTAAGCTTGAAATCTATGCATAAGAATGATTTACTTTTTTTATACATAACAATAACATGATGGATCATCTGTAGAATCAAAGCACTCTGAATGGCTGGAACAAGTAAAACTAATCATACAGAACCAATGCATAGTGGGTGATGATAAGTGACCCTCGAGGCTGAGAGATCAAAGTAGTAAACTTTCTTCAGTTCATCATGCCTGTCAAGAAAGGCAACTAAAGAAATCAGGAACATGGGATACCGAACAGAGTTGTCTAATGTGATCTGACTCTTGCCTCTAGACATACTCAAAACTCCTTTCATATTTTACATCAAGACACAAATTTCACAATCTGTTTGATTCCACGTAACTGTGATTTTGCAGCTGAGATTTAATATATTTCGATTCATTTTGTTCACAGTCACTGCACGCTCGTCCTGTTGTAATAGAGCATAACATATCCAACAAGACAGAGGTATTCCCTGGCTAAAGGGAAGAAAGAATCTAATTTAATAAAATTCCTCTTCACAAGAGTGCTGAGCGATCGTGTGACCGCGCTAGAAAGACAGAGTGGTTATTGCTTGTCTTATGTGATCTGACAATTCATCTTCACTGACTGTGCGTATAAAAACAATAATTTAAAGTCTCAATACATGGTACTAAGATGTTTCCTCAGATCTAGCCTATCCAAACACAACCTCCCCTTGTTAAATGCTAAAGCATCTGCCTAAGTTTTGACGCCTGCTTTTCTTCACGCTCTCATTGATTTGCAGTGTTCATACTGTGGTCTTACCAGCTTTTTCGAGATTACTTTAAAAAGAAGGGATGAATTCAATTCATACCCGTTCCCTTATGAAAAAAACCTCTTTCGTTTCATACATTTGCATTGCTCTGCATCTTGGTCCAAGAATCCTTCAAGGCAGCAATTTCATGGCTCAGCTGCATCCAGTCATGTATATTGCAACGGCCATGTTTTTCATGTTCGTGGCAGAGACATGGGCAAATGATGATTGGGGCATGTCAGGATTACCGACGGAGAGAAGTTTATATCCACCTGCTCCGAGCCCGGCTCCATCTGAAGGTGGGATTGGATCGAGTGTGATGACAGAAGCTCCAGTGATGAGAGGCACAAGAAGAGTACAAAGGCATCATTCCTCTACAGCGGCTGGTGGGGATGTGATCCTGGGAGGATTTGTGATGGCCTTGGTCATAGTAGTCTTGTGCTACATTCGGGTTACAAGAAAGAGAAAAGAGAGTGATCACACCTGAGAATCTCGAAGTTTTGAGTCATTCACATCTGATGTTTATCCTACATGTCAAGAAGAAAATAGACCAGCGATTGTGATTGGCATGCAAAATGGGCACGAAAATGTGTCTGCAAGGATGGTAGTAGTGCATTGTGTAATAGAAGTTATGTTAGTGCATTTGTAAATAGCAAAAGAGGCAGTTTGTACGCTATCTTGACTGAGTGTTTAATTTGGAATGATTGGATCGAGTAGTGACTCCATGACACTAAAACCACATTGATCTCTTTATGTAGTTTACTGTTGAGGCGAGGCAGTTTCATATTTTTTCTCTACTGGTCCAGATTGGTTTTTGATGAGCAGTAAGGCTGTTGCCTTGGTCAGGCATTACAGATAATCGCAGTTCATGTATGCACCGACAGATTTATCCAGCAGGATATTAGATAAATCATATGAACAACCTAAATCTCTTTACTATATGGGATGCAGTTCAAACATACTCGAGACACGATATCACAAGCCAACAATAACAGTTACAGACGAGAATTAGTCCAGAAAGGATCCAGGGAACCCTTATTAACCATCACTGTCGAGTTTGGTAATCAAACACTGCAAATATCCAATTAGCTGGTAAATTACAAACGGATTGAGTGGAGAAGGTGAGGGAGACTGGAAGAATGTGCGCTCTATGTGCACCTAAAGCACCTTGGGCTTGAGTAAGCACACTAAAAAAAAGGAAAAGAAGGGAAAGTGAAGAAGTTATATCCAATACACAGCACAAGCAAAGGTACCTGAAAAAACTATGAAAATAAAATCCTACCATGGAAATGTGGTAAAGGAAGTGTGGTTTGAGTACAGTAGCGAACAAATGGCTGAAAGAAAGAAGCGCCGGCTGCCGGAGAACAAAATTTTTTAAGAATGATATAATATTAAAGCAGAGCTCTGGTGAACAGAGAGGTCATACTAATATAATGTAGTGCGAGAGAGATCTGAGCTGCTATGAGCGATGAGACATAAGCGGAGCACATGTTTTCAAACCTTAAAAGCTTTCGGTTATTGTGTTCGTCCTTTGCTTTGACTAGACACCGTCTACACTTATGCCTTGCAAGTCCAAGACCAAGAATACAAGATTTCTCCAGTTTTAATTGCCTTAGTCAGTAGCCTTGAAAATCCAACTTCTTGGAAACTCCGTGGGATGCGTGCTCCATAAAGTATTACCTTGTAGGTTGAATGACAGCACTAAAGTTGATTCTCTGTCTTGCCTATTCATGCCAAAAGATCTGAATTAGGTACGAACTGTGATTCTGAAAAACATATTGCCGATTACTTCTTTTCTGCAAAAGTTGGGGCTTGTGAAGCACTTCTTGACACATTGTTTGGCGTCATCATCTTCCAGCGCATCCCCGATTAATCAAGATGACACATTCTTCAAGTATAATCTTCAAGTTCAACACGGAGTTCATTTCATATTATGTCCGTCTTTTTCAATGATTTCGTACACCCTTCAAATTGTTTTGTTATTTTTATATGCGTGGCCCCGTATGTCCGTTCAATCTGTCATGTGCCTTCACCGGCATTTGTATGAAATAACAAAAGTTTAGCTATTAAACTCTGGCACCACAGAACATTAGAAGCAAAATTATGGTACAATACCATGTGGTCTTTGATGCTCTGGCGAGAGAAATTAGGGTCTCTGCCTGCGTGATGTCAATCTCTAGTCATATCCCATGAAATGGCTTGACTAACAGACGAGAGATTTTTTTTTTTTTTGGTCGAAAACAGACTAGAGATAAGTGAGATTAATTTGTGACAGTTCTTTCTTTTTCTTGTGCTTTATGCAAGAATATTAATAACAATCAGAATCAAAAGATTGAATGGTAATGATCTGAACTCGGTTCTTCCAAATGGGGAGGGCTTCACCAACTTTGATTCACAAACTCATCCCCAACATACAGTTTTTATATCTGTCTGCAATTTTCATCTATCCCATTTATGAACTTCATTTCCTAAGCAAAACTCAGAAGGGGGAAGAAAAAAGGAACGCAAACACCCAAAACTCCCAAAGACGTTGTACGAACTGTAAATTCTCTGAGAAACGAAAATGGAACAGACTTTCATCTCAGAGCTTCAAATCCAATTTTCTTCCTCCCAATATTTGGCTGTAGAACCTCCAAATCTGCAACATCAGTACAAAACGGAAAAGAATCAAATTAACTGACAATCTGTTTCAGCTTCTCACCAGAGCACAAGAAATTAAAGAGTTCCGACTTTTTCATTTCTGCCTTAACGTTGAGAGAGAGAGAGAGAGAGAGAGAGAGAGAGACCTGAAGGCCTACACACAGGAGGGTCTTCAAAGAGAGAAAGAGAGAGCTGCTTATGAGCAACCACAATATCAAACACTATGACACCAGAAGCTGGATCGTCCACAATAATATCCTTCACCGGAAGCCACAGAAACAGCTCTTTCTGAGACAGACCCTCCATTCCCATAAGCTTACCTAAAACCAGTCAAAACCCAAAAGCCAAAAACATCAGAACAGAGAAAAACCCAAGAAAGAGATGATCGTCATGCCGAATTCTCGTTGCTCTGTCGCTACCATAAGTGAGGTTGGCTCTCACGACGCTGTCGAAGTAGACTCCGGTGTCGAACTTGGCCAGGCAAGGACGGTCCAAGATGACTTCGAGGAGGCCATCTGGGTGGAGCGTGAAAGACTTGACATCGTGCGGGAAGAGCCCTCCGGGCAAGCCTTGGCTTTGGAGGAGGTTCTGAATGGAGTTGGACGAGGAAGATGACGTGAGAGTGGATTCAGACAAGACGAACAGGAGGGACGGTAAGAGAAAGAGAAAGCGGAAAGATTGCTGTGTCAGAGACATTCTGTGAATGGGAGGAGAGCTCGGGACTGCTGCGAAATGGGTGTTTTCAAATCAGGTTTCATGTTCCTATATTGCTCTGATAAATTAAGAAAATAGGAACAAAAAAATATGATGCCCTTGCCGTCTTACTATAATATAATGGAACGAGATTCAAGAATTGAATTTTTTAATTCGAAATGATCGGCTGGCAAATATATATGTAAATTTATTTTTCTCATGTACAAAAGTGCTCCTAAAGTTCAAACGTTCCACAAGAAAATGATAATTATGTTTTTATTCTCAGCCTAGTGCCAGACAGAGCCTCCCAGACAAAATGAAGTGGAAGATCAAAAGGTCACAGCTTTTTGCCATTTAGTAAAAGCCGAATTGATTACTGGAAATTCGGGTCCAATTTAAAAGCTTTCAAAGAAGCTGTTACTGCCATAATTAGGTCTATGTAAATGATTTCGTCACTTGAATTTGCATTCAATTTCAAATTAATACCATTAAAAATCTCAAATCAATATTTATAATATTTTTATCCTAAATTATTTTTTGTCTGATAAAACTATATTGAATTGATACCCCAAATCCATATTTACTTCCCTTAATATTTGGTCCAATATCATATTAAAAGGCATGTGCTACAACACACATAATAAGGGATTGCAAGATGGATTTGACGTAAAGGATGACGAATTCAACATGGAAGCCACATGCATTGACATGTGTGTTTCCCAATAGAAAGGTAGATTTGGGTAAAATGTACTAATTTGAATTTTTTATGAGATGAAAATGAGTTTAAGATAAGTGGATCTTGAGATAATTCTTTTGGAATTTTTTAAATGTACTAATTCTTAAACTAATTGCAAAGGAGACATTTCCTAATATCCTCCAACTCTATGAAGAAGAATATTCGGGTCCACTTATTTTGTAGTCTATCAATCAGCTTTACTATAATCAGGTCCACATATTTTTGTAGAGCATCGATCCATTTTTTGTTGTTGTTGTTGTTGTTTTTTTTTTTTTTTTTTTTTTTTTTTGGGAGGGAGATACAGCTTGACAGCATGCTCGGGAGGTACTAAAAGCAAAATCAAACACGATTAACAAGCATGCTTTCACACTCACTCTATCATATAATAAACAATGAATTAATCGTCACATCAATGACAGTAATGATTGCGTGCAATCATATAATAAACTTTCATTATATATCTTTTTTTCTTATGACGTGTAGTCATTAGATTCATGCTTGACCCTTACCCCCATTTTTTTATCCGAGATTTATGATACTACTCAATTAGGTAAATCATACTCGATCGTTTATAATCATTCTTAGGCTAAACCTCCTCTTTGGTCTTTTATTTAACTACCATCATACATAGGTGAGGTACTTATTACAACATTGTAATGTCCACTCTTATTAAATGTCTCATCCGCGGGGTAGTAGTTGATGCATGGCAGATGGAGTTAGTTGGGATTGTTGTTTGTGTGTAAGTGAGAAAGAGGGACAACATTTTTTGGTTTATGCCCGGGAAAAATTACAAAAAAGATCCTAAAAATATCATACAGATACCAATTCAATTTTAAATATTTTAATTTGATTAATTTAATCCATAACCTTTTAGTGATTTGCTAATGTAATCCTATTAGTCAATTTTGGTTGGCAATGCTAATGGATGCCATTTGTCCCACATGGCACAATTAGGGCTAAAATGAATAACTTTTGTATTTTTTTTTCAATTTTCTGAGTTTTTATCATTTTTTTTGATATTTTAGAAAGTAATTAAAAATTATATGTAATTTTAATTCACTCTTAAATAGGAGTCACAAGTCATATCATAGTGATGGTCATTAGATTTTCAAAAAGCAAAAAGTTAAAATCATATGGTACATGCATAAAATGGGTGAGCTAAGGCGAGGCCGGATTAGGTCTAATGCATTGCCAGGCCCACATAGAGAAAGTACATAGAAATGTTTGCAGCTCGAGCAGAAGGAAAATTTGGGCAAACCAAG
Source organism: Eucalyptus erythrocorys (assembly GCA_014182555.1). NCBI lineage: Eukaryota > Viridiplantae > Streptophyta > Magnoliopsida > Myrtales > Myrtaceae > Eucalyptus > Eucalyptus erythrocorys. The sequence continues at coordinate 12,367,382 of CM024600.1, read as the reverse complement.
CTTTTGAAAATATACAACATCAAACTTGTCCTAATTTATCCAACTTTTCATTCGTCCCCAATTACTTCGCCACCACATCTACTACTACAAACGATTGTAATTTGATGTCACGCTGGCGGCAGATGGTGACGACGGGTTGCAACACTAGCAGTTTCACAGTTTTACAAATTGTCATGTACTTGAAAACTTCTCAATTTTGGAATTGATCTTGAAAAGATCAGATTGATAGCAATATCATGTACACATCGCAGGCTTGGTAAGCTTGGAGTGTCCATTGGTTGAAAAAAGAAAGAACAAGAAACATGAATAGGAGTGTAGATACTAGGTAGCACGGACACGTTCTCCGTGCTTACGTGTCGTGTCCGACACGTGTCGGAGCGTGTCGGACACGTCGACACGCTCGGACACGGTCGAACATGCGGTCAACGCGCGTCGGAAATCCGACACGTGGTCAACCTTTGCCCGACACGTTTCGACACGCGTGTCCGGGAGGGAGCAGACCGCGAACGATGGCGAGAGACGGCCGAGCATAGACTGAGGCGAGGAAGGGGGTCGGGCGAGGAGCGGCGAGCGGCAAGGAAGTGGGTCGGGCGAGGAGCGGCGAGCAACGAGGAAGGGGGTCGGGCGAGGAGCGGTGAGCGGCGAGGAAGAGGAAGAGGGTCGTGCGTGCGGCGAGGAGGGAGGAGGAGAGGAGGAAAGGTCGCGTGCGGCGAGGAAGAGAGCTAGGGTTTCTGAGAAAAGAAGGGGACTCTGATGGGTTAGTATTTTGGGGGAGGGAAAGTGACGGACAGGTGGGGGAAATAAATGATGGTGGGAGGGAAAGAATAAAAAATTAATTTTGGGGTGGGGGAATCGACGGGTTGTCAGGTGGTGGGGGAGGGAAAAGATTGGGCTGTCAGCTGATGGGGAGGGAAAAAAAGTGAAAAATTTGGGGGAGAAAGAGACGAGGAAGTTTGGGCACAGGTTTGGGGGGTTTTTGAAAATAAAAGTAAATTTGAGGGAAGGGGGATTTCGAAAAATAAATATAAAGTTGGGATAATGAAATAAAAAAGTATAAGATTTATTAATAATATTAGTATAAATTTATTGTAAATTATTTATTTATTTATGAATTTGAATCAAATTAATTAAAAATAAAAATATTTATTTAATATTTAACGTGTCGGAACGTGTCGAAATTCTCTACTTTTGAGAAATGACGTGTCGCGTGTCGTGTCGTATCGTGTCGCGTGTCGTATCGCGGTGTCCGTGCTACCTAGTGTAGATATGGGAGGTCATGAGTGAAGTTGCACCAAAAAGTCATCATTCATTGGAGAATGTTGAGCGGAAGATGGAATTTTATTGGCAACAATCTAAACCATGAGAGAAAACAATTCGCCTAGGCTCAAAGTTATGTGATTTCGCTTAAGTATACTTGCAATAGCACTCATTGGAGTTGACTCCCCCGGCCTTCTCGCAAGACCCTCCCGTTGGAAACTTATATTCGATACAAGCCTTTGTTGCAGTTGGGGAACTTTGAACGCGGACCTACGTCCACTTTCTAGATCGTCTCTTTCTTGCTCTCCCTCGCAGCTGATCTTTCTGAGACACACAACGAAGTCAAGGAACGTCAGCAATCAACACAAGACATAAAACAACTATTGTTCGAACTGATAAATGCATCCCTCAAGCCTTCAGATCAGATACTGGTCTCATAAGTTGGCATTACATGCGAAGCAAAGACAAATCCTTCCTAAAGCCATTTTGATGACCTTCTCTTCTCACTCTTCTTTAGGTTTTGTTTGTATAATTGGTCGTGAAGATATACACAGAATCCCAACCTTTATATAAGCAATTCAAGCACCACATGTATTGAATGCTTGCAAATCTTGAGTTATTAATTACCACAAAGAAATCTGTTTGTTTGAAACCAAAATATAGTGAGTAAGAATTGAACAGCTAAGCAAAGGACGGAAAATCACTGGAATTCGCCCCAGTGGTGGCCATCCTTCCAACATGGAAGGGGGAGGTGAGGGGTTCAAATCCCTACCTTTTCAGGAGGATGGGGTGGGGATTCGTAAGTTTCAAGAGTGGGTTTCAACTCCCACTCCCTACAAGAAGCAGGGCAAAAGCCTCAGAGTAAGTGTAGAGTAGGAATAGAGTAGACTAACAAAAAAAAAAAAAAAAAGCAAAGGAAGGAATATGTTTGTATTTTTTTCTGGCATATGTTTCTACAATTACATAGGCTTCCATTTATTGACTTTCAGAAGAAGATCAATGTCTAAAATTAAGGGGATTTTGAAAGGAAACGTAATTCACTGATTGGGAATTGACGTAGTGAATTTTTTATGCTTGATTTGTGGGGATTTGATTCTATCAATTTGTCTCTTTCTTTGGGGGAGAGTTTGTTGTAGGTTTCCTTCTTTGCTTAATTCTTCCAATCTTACTTCTTTGCTGTTACCACATCTTTGGTGGAGCCAGAATCTTGTTGATTGCTTGATCGTTCCAGATTTCTTGATTGTCGTTAATTTCTTGAATTTCGGTGATTGATTGATTTTCTAACACTATTGAGTCCCCTTTTATGGAAAAATGTATAAATAAGAGAATCCCATAATAAATCCCTTTCATAAAAAAGATACGACGGAATCTCATTGAATATTTATCTCATGGGATAATGCATTTATCAGTTTCCCCAAAGTATAAATTATGCCACTTTTTTTTTTTTTTTTTTTTTGGCCAAAAGGAAACATTGTATTTATATAATTGGAAGCTTACATCTTGCCGCTAGGGCATCGTCATAAACAAGATCGATCAAGAGGTAGGGTGGGAAGATGTTCCAATTTTGGGCCAAAGGCCTTTGCGGCCTAGTTGGCTACAACATTTGCTTCTCGTCAACACAACTGCACAGTCAAGTTAGGGAAAAGAGACATCAAAGCGACAACTTCCGAGAGCAAAGAACGGGTTTCCCATAGCGGCGATCTCCCACTTGTGATGGCGTCGACGACGGTGCTACAGTCAGATTCGATCACAACTCGTGCCTGATGCATACCTTGCCATAACAGATGCTGGATCGTGAAAGAGAAGGCCTAGAACTTCGCTGCCAGAGCTGATGCGGCTGGAAATCTTCTGGTATGGATATCGGTGAGTCTTCCATGATGATCTTTGGAAATAGTAGCCATTAATCCTTCTGTACTCCGTGGTTGATAGGCTACATCAATATTGCATTTTAAGGTGCCCGAATCAGGTGGTCGCCAGAGGTGGGCAAGGTTTTGGGTTGCATTAGCTTGTCTCGAAAAGGAAGAAGCACAGATTTGATAAAGTCAAGTCTCTGTCATAGCAACATCTACTGCAAGGGTTGGATCTAGCCGTTGGTTGTGGAATATGAAGCCATTCTGCATTCTCTAGATCTGCCAAAAAACGTTGGCTATCACTTCCAAAGAAGGTGAGTTGTTTGTCAATACAAGTTTTGTTGCTAACCATGTGTCTATTCGATGGATTTGGTGAGGCAATATGTCGATATTGATCTGTGGATGAGTCCAGATTTGTCGAGTCCATGAACATAAAAGGAATGGATGCTCTAAAGTTTCTAGGGTTTTCTGATGACATAGCTTACAGAAGGGATCGGTTATGATATGTTTGCGAAACAAATTGTCTCTGGTAGCTAGTGCATTTCGATAGATTGACCAAAGAAAAGTCCTTATTTTAGGTGCTGTTCACACTGTCCAGATTTGTCTCCATAGAATTCTAGGATTCTGATAAGAGGATGATGCGATGTGATTGTTGTTGTTATTGGAGATAGTTGTTAAAATATGATAATTGCTCTTCACTGAGTGTCGACCATCCTTTGTTGTTGGCCATATTAATTTATCTTCAGTATAGTGAGGTCTAATTGGAATGGTTAGAATCTCTTGTATAACCTAGTCATCTAGAAAATTGTGGAGCAGAGATGTGTTCCAACTGTTGTGGATTGGATCTATTAGATTAGCCACCAGTTGTGGTTCCTCTCTTGTCGCAGGTCCACCAAGGATTCCTCTTGGTAACCACGGATCCTCGCGGATTCTAATTTTGCTTCCGTTACCTACAAACCATCTAACATGTGGTAGAATAGCATCTTTGCCCGTAAGAATGCTCTGCCAACTCCAGGATGGTCGAGTTCCTTTATCCGCTGACTTAAATTCTATAGAATGATAATACAAGCCCTTCAATTTCTGACTCCACAAAGCCTGAGGTTGCTGTAGTAAACGACATGCTTGTTTTTCAAGCATGACTCTATTAAAATCAATAAGATCACGAAATCCTATCCCGCCATTTTCCATACTGCCTTTTAGAATATCCCATTTTTGCAATGTATTCCAGCTCTATTCTGATCATTTTTCCACCAAAATCTTGCAATACTCTTTTCTATAGTTTTACAAAGAGACAAAGGAAGCTTGAAGATCGACATAGCATAATGTGGAATCGCCTGAATCACAGACTTAATAAGAATTCTCTTACCTCCTTTTGAAATGAACTTTTCTTTCCATCATTCTAGTTTAGCATGAACTTGTGCTAGAATCCAAGAAAACATCTCCTTTTTGGAACGACCCCAGTCAGATGGGATTCCCAGATATTTTCTATACCTTTGAAGCACAAGTATTCTAAACTCTGTCGACATATTTTCCTTGCAATCTGAGAGCACAATGCTTACTAAAAATAAGTCCAGATTTGTTGCGCTTCAAAGCCTGTCCCGTGGCCACACAATAATGATTTAAAAATTATGCCACTTAAGATACTACAGAATTGAAATGGATATGTTTCAGGTTAAGTCATATTGTACCATGATTTCGGGCTAAGAGATGATTTTTTTTCTAAAGTTCTAAATCATAATTTCAATCTCTCTCTCTCAAGATCAAAGTCAACTTTTGATGCACTCCTACAGGGTCAAGTGTTGTCTCCGAGATACCTTGATTTTCCTTATTTCTAAAACCATGGCATTTCATCTCAATCGTTTTTCCTACTATCTATAGAAGTTTATCTCCAAGTATTTGCATTGTTTCTATCACACCCTCAACTCAATGAGAGCAAAGGCAATGACATGGTTGTCCATTCACCCAGAGGATGCAATCCTAACGTAACCATAATTTAACTTGATATCAAAATATATACATACATACATACATACATACATACATATATTTGATAAAAAGTCACTTTTTACAATATCAGAGCTTTTCTATAATTCATCGAAATGATACATATACATGTCCATCAAAAATTGACTCACAAATTTATCAACTATACACAATTTGTACCAAAAAGTCCCCACTATTAAAATATCCTCCCCGATACCGAAATGCTCACGTCTTACTTGCGGATTGCTAAAGAACCTAAAAATGCAAGTAAGATAGAAAGAATGAGGTACCATGGTCTAATGAGTAATAAATTTCTTTTAAGTAAATTGAACAATTATTATGCCTATTTAAAATATAAACATAACTCACTTTCGCCAAATCTAGAATTTAACAAATCTTCAAGACCAAAATGAGTTTTATATACATATCACTTCAACGTAACATATTCATAGTAAAATGGCTTATTTCAATCGATAATATCAAAACAAATTTCAATAGTCCAGTCCATTGATTTATTTTATCAAACTATACATCAATGGTCTGTTCCATTGACTAAACTCATGCTCTAGTATTTAGGCATGGTTACACATAACGGTCAATGACAAGGCTATCAATATTCCTTCATTGGTTAAGTCTCTAAACTTTTATTAGTTGGTGGCTTAGCTTACAAGGATATCCTAGGTCAATATGTGGTTACCCACAAATTCTTCGATGGCTTCACAGAGACACTAAACATTGTCCATTAACCTCAATCTCCTATGGTGCACAACAAAAATTAGAAACCATTTAAAAACTTTTCACAATTCGATCTATATATCAAAGTGCATTTCAAATACTACATTAATAAATTATGAACTTTTCGTGATTCTTTGATAAAAGATTTCACAAGCTATTTATAGACAGTAAGTTCAAACTAAAGCCAAAAGATGACTTTTCATTTAAAATAGACAAAACAACGATAAATATTAATCCTAAATTATGCAACAAAAGATGCTATTCCTTAACACATAGCATATCTAATCCATATTCAAAGTTTACAAACCAAAGAAAAGATGGTATCGCTCACCTAGGAAAGTCGAAAACCAACCTATAGTGGTTACTCAAAGCAACGAATTCGAATTCATAACAATTAGTTAAAAAAAAATATAAAAAACTAAGTAAAACAATATTGTAACGGCCAATGTCTATTCTTCAATAAAACGGCACCTACACGCTAATAAAAAGCTCACCATGGTGGGTATCATTATTGTTCACCATGAATAACTTGTGCATTGGATTTGTTTGCGTCATAACTTTCTTCACAAAACTCTGTTTCAAGCAAGCGTACAATCCATATAAAGATTTTTTGCTGTACTATAAGAGCCCCAACTTGGCTTAACCAAATTCTAGCTAGAAATAGTTGAAATATAGTAGGAGTGTGCAAAATGAACCTCTTGATTGGAGAATTGCCTGAACTAGACCAAACTAGGTTTGTAGGAGTGTCAGTTCAGTTCCGATTCCTAAAAGCGGAATTGGTGTCTAGTTGGTCCGGTTCCCAGTTCCAAGGGAGAACTATACCAAACTAGACTAAACCGACTACATATACTCTTTTTCTAATTTCTTTAAAAAAGCAAAAGTGACCTCCTTTTTATTTTTCATAATAAAAAGCATAAAGTAGTAGGAAAAAAAGTGACTAATTCTATTGGACCGAAATGAGAACCAATCATTCCAAAAAAAATTTAGCCACAAAGTTATTATTCACAATCTGTCCAGCATATGAGGCCAACTTCAAAATTTCGTTTCGAGTAAATCATACACTCAATTCGAGATATGTAAAATGCTATAACTTCACAATATCCTAAATTAACATTTCTATAATATATATAGCCCAGCTACTTCTCAATTGAATGCAACAACTCCAAATTGACGATTACTCTAATTAGGTGAATAATAGGTTCAAACACTTACCCGACATTGCAAAAAGATGTTGCTTCAGTTTCGGATTGAGAACGCGTGAAGGTTCTCTCTTTTTTTACTCCTTTCTTCATGGCCGAGCCGTCCTCTCTTTTCTTTTTCTTGTTCCTTCCGTCGCTGGCTACTTCTTCAGCGAAGCTGTTGAAGGAAATTGGAAAGATAAATTATGGGCTGACTAAATTGATGGGCTGAGCTTGGGCTTTAAGAACATGGGTTGGAGTATGACAGTTTCACTCCATTTTCTCTTTACCGAGTCGAAATCAGCTTGTCTAACCGAGGTCTAAACTGAAGCAGAACGAACTCCATGAAGGGTTATGAAGCAGAAGCAAGCATTATCCGCAAAGTATGAAGAAATGAGGTAAAGAAGGCCTATGAACGAACAAACTCTTCCAGATGCCATTCTGATGACCTTGATTTCTTCCTTTTCTTTAGGTTACGATGGTATATTGGATTTGGCAGATTACACAAAATCCTAACCTATGTATAAGGATTGCTGCATATCTCAAGTGCAAAAACTTGGCATGGGTGGAACTTAAGGCATGTTTGGCAACTATTCTATTTTCGAGAATAATTTTTGCTAGAAATTGTTTTTTTAATTATGTTCACTAAACAAGTTTCTTAACATTTGACGGTATTTGGTAACTATCCAAAATTTATATTCCCCAGATAAAAATTTGTTTAATAAAACCTCAAATTCTTTTATGATTTAATTTTTTTAATTTTTAATAATTTCATTGTATTTTTCTATTCTTCTTCTTTTTTCTTTTTCCCTTTTCCTCTTCTCCTTCTTCCTCTTTGGCCGGCCCCGATGAGGCTGAGCCTCAATGTTCAAGCCTCCCCAACCAAGCCTCCTAGCAACTGGGCATGGCTTGGCCTCGCCTTAGCTGTGGGAGCTTGGCCTTGTCAAAATATGGTGAGGCCAAGCTCGCCCAGTCACTAGCGAGGCTCGACTTGGCTGAGCCATCACAAGATCAACCTTGCCAAGGCTGAGCGACACCACCTTTGCAGTGGCCACCACCTTTGCAGTGGCCTAGCAAGGTTGAGCCTCGTTTGGGGTTAGCAAATGCTTCGACAAGTTCGTTGGCGCTCCTCTAGCTGGTTGCTGAGAAGAAGGAGAAGAAAAGGAAAGGAGAAAAGAAGAAAAGAAAAAAGGGAAAAAAAGAAAATGGACTTAATTCCGGAGTTATTTCTTGAAACAAATGAGCAACTTTTTTCTATTTCTTAATTCTATTCCAAATCTATTCTTGGAAATAAATAAGTTAAGGATACGAATGATAACCATTCTAGTTGGAAATTGATTTCTGGAAGAGACATAAATTTTTCTATTCTTATTTCTAGATGAGTTTTTAAGTAAAAATAACCATTTAATAACAATATAAAGTTTCTACTCTAAAAATAAAAATTCATTTGATAACGACAAAAAACTTCTTACTTTCAAATGGCGGCCGGCGACCGGCGGCAATGACCGACGATGGTTGGCAATAACGGATGGAGGACACAATAAGAAGAATTTTTATTTTTCATTTCTATTCTAGAAATAGAAAAGTAGAAAATTTCTACTTCGATTTCTATTCCAAACCTATTTCTAGAACAAAAATCTATTTCAAATATAGAAAAATTAAATAAGTTTATCAAACGGAGTTTTATTCAGAAACAAGTCTAGAATAAAAAAATTGTTTCTGGAATAGAAATTTCTGATTGTCATGCACCCCCTTACTAAACGAATTTCTGTTCTTTTTTTTGTTCCAAAGAACAAAATAATAGAATGAAATACTGTTTAGCTGGTTACCGAATAGGCCCTTAAGTGTAAAACTTTCAAAAGATACACTTAATTATCAAAATCAGAGAAAAAATGACAATTAAGTGCCAACGGTAAGAAATTATGACCAAAATGCTAACGTGGCATTTTCTGATGACATCTTTTGCTGAGGTGGCAATTATTTAAAAAAAGATTATGCAAGTGGCTAGCTTGTCTCAAACAATGTCGTTTTGCCCCAAAATTGATTTTTAATATAAATATTAATTAAATTAAGTTAAAAAAACTAAATTAAAAAATGGTTGTAGCAAAACAACAAGGGCCTCTATGGCCCTCGCCACTACCACTACCCCACCATCACTGGAAAGGGCCGATGGCGGTGGCATGAGGATCGGCCGAGTTTACAAGGCGCTAGCCAGTGGCCGGCAACCTTGGTCGACCATCGGTGAGAGCCTGCAAGAGAGGCTGGGCCAAAATATAACATGAGTCTAGGAATATAAAGTGATAACATATATTATATATATGCTTGTTGCAACAGTAGTTTATTCTCTATATTTTAATAGTATATTTCTCTATTCGACTCCACAACTATATTAGAATCATTATCAAACATTGCAAATACCATCATTAAGGTGGAACCTTTGCGAAAAGCTTTTGGCTATCATTTCTTCGGAATAGAACAAAATCTACAATCTCCATTGTGCTTTAACCCTGTTGACCTTTACCTTGACACCACCCAGACCTCACAATCAAAGCATTTAGATGCAAGAAATTCAATGTGCAGAGGATGCTATGTCTCTTGCAACATATTTATTCACTCTAAGGGATAAATTGTATGTCTTGAGAAGGAGTTAACTCTGATAAGTCTCTAAGTTTGCAAAAATAATGGTGAATACGTTTTATTTGCAAAATGTAGTAACACATACCTCTTTAAAAAAGCCTTCAAATTTAAAAGTAAGCTATAATAAAAATTCTTTAACTTATCTAACATCAAATTTGTTTGTTCGTCTTTGCCAAAAAAAAAAAAAAAAAAAAATTTCTTTGTTCGCATGAAATATGCCACTCTTACTTAATTTTTAATGTAAGTAAGTAATTTGCATAGAAGTAAGAGCTGCTATAAACTATCGTGTTTTTGCTCATAATTCTTCAACACGATATCCCCTATTCATATTCATCGAATCTTGAGCTTCCAATGCATGATTTTTATGCCTTGTTCTAAACTCATACTATTTTGGCATAATAAGCATATCTCTTATACATTCAACGCACCCAGAACTCTAATTCATTTGTCATGTGAACATATATGTAATTTGAAATCTAGAGCTTGTTTTGTCGTCATATAAAATGGAGAGATTGTTGAGAAAATTTTCAATAATCTGAAGATTATAAAATAGTCAAACCTAATAATGTATTCGTAGGTTGTGTGGAACCGGCTTGTAGATGCACAAATGAATATGAAAGTGGAGTTTGGAACAGCGGTTGAACAAGATATTGACTTAAAAGGTATCTAAAGTTGGAAGGGAAAAATGCCAAAAAAGTCCTAAATCTTTTGCCTTTGTGCCGATTTAGTCCTAAACCTTTTTTTGGTGCCGATTCAGTCATAAACCTTTTACGTTGTACCAATTCAATCATTTTCGGCCAAAATTGGCCGGATTTTCTTGGCCCCGGACGCCGGCCGGTGACGTGACCTTATCGGCGCGACGTGGACAACTTTTAATAATATTTTTATATTTTTATATTTTTTTATTATTATTTATTATTTTTTGTTTTTGTTTTTTTCTTTTTCCTCCAGCCGGTCGCCGGTCCGGCGACCGGCCAGAGGTGACGGCTGGCGAGGGCAAGGCCGACCTCGCCGGCTGTAGCACCCCAAAACCCCCTTAAGGTCGCCACAGTTATCCTTCTTACTTCGCATCTCAGATTAAACCGTGAATTCTTAGGCTTTTTTTTTTTTTTTTCAAATGGTCCCAGCGCACTCGACTTGCGTAAGCAAAATCACATCTCCCAATTCTCCTTTCTCACAACCAAAAAGGGCAATGCACACTAACTAAACATCATAGGATAGTGAAACCAGACCTCTTTTATTTACATATCTACAAGATGGATTCTTTCAGGGCAGGTACATATCAAAAGAAAGCCAGCTCATACTAACATGGCTTATACTCAAAAAGAGAAAACTCATCTACCCCTCAAAAACCCTCATACACAGGCTCATCCATCTCTCGGTCTCGGTTTGTCCAAAAAATCTCAGCTCTCAGCTCCCAGCTCCCCCTCGGGCCTTACATCCATCCTGGTGCGTCAGATGGCGGTGGTGGTAGCATGCCTCGCATAATCTCGTCTCGTTGCACGTAGACGGAAATGAACTCCTGGAACACAGGGCCATCCTCTAGACCCACCTCATAGCGTACTATCACCCGCACCTGGAAGAACGTTAGTCCAGGGACGAATGGACTATCAATCTGGGTCACCCCCACCTCTACGTCAGATGGGATGCCGTAAAAAGTGCCTGGAGAGACTGGCTAGAGCGGCATGACTAAGCTGAAAGTTAGTCTCCAAAAGGGGTGAGTATAACAACTTAGCAAATACATGATCTTTATGGCCACTCATACATCACACAAGACAGTCAAACATGTCATATCATCACGTAACAGCAACAGATATATCATAACATCATATGGCATCAACAGGTAAGATCATGCATATGCCAACCATTAAGCCATAGATACTCAATCATTCATGCACTTACTATCCAGTGCTCATGTATGTACCATGCATACAAATCATCAATACTCAGGCATACATATCATCATATGCACATATATGTCATCAATGCCCATGCATACATTTCACCATGTGCACATATATACCATTCAATGCCCATGCATGCCAAATTTCACCATATGCACATTTTTCATTTCCAATTTTCACAATATTATTTAGCTTTTAATGCATTCCCGGCACACACCATCCGGGCTTCCGGCCCCCCACATTCCGGGCATCTCGCACCCCAACTGGCATCACGAGAAATTCACGGCACACACCATCCGTGCTTCCGGCATTTACACTCCCTGGCCGGGCATCTCGCACCCCAACTGGCATCACGAGGAATTCACGGCACACACCATCCGTGCTTCCGGCATCTCCTACGCTCCGGGCATCTCAACTCCAAGGCCATCCAGATATATGCTCACAGGGCTACTGGGCATCCGGCATTTTCACTCCCTGGCCGGGCATCCCAACACTCTCGGGGCATCATTAGCTCACACCATCCGATGGCCTTCTCATTTATCATGATTTACAAACACAGGCATGGTTTATGGCATACAACATGATGCTCACCACTCTTACTATATGCAATGCCAAACATTTTCATTCATAAGGCATGAAATTCACATAGAACAACTCCATTCAATCAATTCCCATCCTTTCCTTATAAGCTCATAGAATTCAGCATGTATGGTTTTCTGAAAACGTTTCAATTAAACACCAAATGACTCTCAAAAATTGTGAAACTCACACATGTGACAGTCAAGACAATATGGCACATTTTTCATGAAGAATGTATGATCTAAATGTCGACACATAAAAAGATACAACTCAGCCATTGCAACACAGCAATTTTCAAACATCACAGCTTACACGGTCGCAGAATAACCCTAAATTAAATATCCAATTGTCCACTAAAGATCATGAAACTTTACCACATCAATATTAAGACATAAAAGTACAACTTTTGTTCAGAATTCGTGTTCAAACAATCCTCACACAAAAAGATATAAACTCAGCAATACAATTCAGAGTTTCGGACTTTCCAGTTTACACAGCTTTGGAATTACATTAAATTAAATACACAAACATCATTCAAAAATTATGAAATTTCACCATGTTATCGCTAAGAGTCTAAAGTAAATTTCTCATGAAGACATTACCATTAGATTCGTCCTAGATAATTTGTTATAACAATCAAAAACTTCTATTTACAATACAAACCAACCAGAATCAACCGTCAGCGAAAATTCATCATTTGAGCTACTTATCCACCTTATTTTCTTCTGATTTTTGGATATGTTCTAGTTTAACATGTTTTATTCAACTTTCATTCAGAAGTCGAAGCAAGATTCCCAAAATAAAGTCACCTTATGATCCTCACAATCTACTAACGTTCCAAGAGACAGTCCAGATTCCATGTTCTTAAGAAAATATGGGTTTCACTAGGCTATACCTGTTAGATTGGTCTAAATTTTTAGTATGATGTTCATCAGAATGTTCTCTACATTTCATATGAAGAAGTCGAAGAGAAATTTCCAGCAAAAGGTCACGTTCAACAACCAACAAGCATCAAAGGTCGACATGCAATCTGATATTCAACCAGTTTCATGGAAAATCAATTTCACCCCACAAATCTCGTCCATTTTGCTTCAAATTTGAGTATGTTATAATTCAAGACATGCTCTACAACTTCTGTGAAGAAAATGAAATCAGATTCTAACCCTAAGATCACCTACAGATCCTCACAAAGTCCTGGCGCATGTTGTTCTACTCGGACAGATTACACCCACCACAGATTCACTCTCAAAACCTCAATTTCTACCCATCAAAGTCACGAATTCAGCCATTAGACAACACCACAGCAACACCACAGCAAGTATGAGCAGTTGAGAGACTAATTCTTGCCTTAGATTTTCAGCTAAACGTGCGAAAGAACGGGCGGCAACCACGGGCGACGTCGACTCCTCTCTTCTCTTCCTCCTTCTTCTTCTTTTCCTTTTCGCCTTTCTCTCTCTCTCTCACTCTCTTGGCACAGTCGAAACCCCTCACAAACTGGCCATTCCTCCTTTTATACCTCTAATTAATCATCATTTGGGTCTAATGATTAATTTGCATGCAGCTTGCCACATTACACTCTCTTGGACACTTGGAAGAACACATGGACACCTCGGCTTCTCCCTTTGGCGTGCGTGGGGTGGCTCGGCTGAAGTCCTCATGGGCTTGTTGGCCGGCCCAATTCCATCCCCCCTTGAGCCCATACTCGGCCCAAGTCCTAAGGCCCAATTCCTAAATTTAATCCTCAAAGTAATTAAATTCTAAACCTTGCAATTTACAAGGCATTTTCGGTCAGCACTCTTAGTCCTATGGTCTCATGACTTATCAATCCATTCTCTAGTACAAATCTTGGTCATACATGAGCATATGATAATTTTTTTAACAAAACAATGATCCATTCAATGCTCGGCCCTTGCTTATGTGTAATCCATTGGTCTAATGACTATATTATAGTCCAACAATACTTTCATCACCTAATTGTGGACCGTTGTGTATCTAGGGGTCGTCATGCAATTTGAGGATGCCACACCGGCCACCTCGCCAGATCTGGCCATGGGCGAGGCTCGCCCTCGCTACCTCACCCATGGCCGTCCCTCGCCAGATCTGGCGAGATCCGGCGAGGACGAGCCTCGCCCATGGCCGGCGAGGCTCGACATCACCGAGATCCGGCCATGGGCGAGGCTCGTCCTCGCCGGATCGGGAGGGTGAGCCTCGCCCATGGCCGGCGAGGTCGGCCTCGCCCTCGTCGGCCGTCGCCTCTGGCCGGTCGCCGGACCGACGACCGACTGGAGGAAAAAGCAAAAAAAAAAAAAAAAAAACAAACAAAACAAAAATAAATAATATATAATATATAATATTAAAATATTATTAAAAGTCGTCCATGTCAGCGCCGATAAGGCCACGTCGGCCGACCGGCGTCCGGTCAGCAAAATCCGGCCAATTATGGCCGGAAAGACTGAATTGGCACAATGTAAAAAGGTTTAGGACTGAATCGGCACCAAAAAAGGTTTAGGACTCAATCGGCACAAAGGCAAAAGGTTTATGACTTTTTTGGCACTTTTCCCAAAGTTGGAAGGACCCGTATAGAAGGTGAACAAGTTGTAGAACCTAGAATCATTAAGACTTGGATTGACCTGTATAGATGGTGAATAAGTTATTGAACATGGGATCATTAAGACTTGGATGGACCAAGTAGATGGTACAGGTTGTTTTAGTAGTCATTTCAATGTGAAAAGAATGAAGGGAACATATGCAAAAGCAACTCCTGCAATTATAAGCAATTAAGAAGGCTAAGAAGTTTCCACCATTAAAAATCAAGAAGATTTACTACCTGTGAGGTTATACAACATTAGACTTGTCTTAGTTTATTGAACTTTTGAATTTATCTCGGATTACTTCACCACCACAACAACTATTACAAACAATTGTAATTTGATTTCACGTCATTGCCAAAATGGCAACCACATATCACAATATCAGCATTTTCATGGTTTACAAACTGTTCTCTACTAGAAAATTCCCCAATTTTGAAAATTGATCTTGTGAAGATTAAATTATTAAAAAAAAAATCTTTTGATAAATTTCAATTTTCTCGAGACCAATAACCCGAATAGTAATGAAATTGTGGGAAAGGAGAGCTTATAGGATCCCAACAGTTAAAGATGAATTATAAAACTATAAATTGGATTATAGAAAAATTAAGGAAAAGTACCAAAATAGCCATACACCTTTTATATTGATACCAATTCATTCCGTCCGGCTAATTTAAGTCGGAAACTGCTGACGTGACCACTGGTGGTCTTTTGTGACATCACGTGGACAAATTTTATAATTTTGTATATATTTTTTTCAGATTTTTTCGATTATTTTTTTCTTCCTTTTTCTCTCTTTTTTAATTTTATTTTCTCCTTACCCCTTGGCTGGTGAGGTCACTGGCCAGCTGACCACCGCCGACCCATTCATTAATTAAGCACATGCGGAAGTAATTACAAAATCCCCAAACAGTAAAACAATAGGATAGAAAAGCAAGGCCATATTTTCATATTGAAACACATAACCAAACTTTTATACATAGCAAAAGTCAAGTACTTCACAATTATTTACAAACTCAAAGTCTCACTTTGTCTACACCTAAACAAGGATTCACAAAAAGAGAATAAACTCTCAATTCTCGTCAGACTCTTCAGCTTCTTCCAGCTCCTCAATAGGTTCATCCACACAGGTAATCATTCTCTCCGGGATCTTCCATCTAGGAGCCTGAAAATGGTTTTTATAACAACCAATTAGATTATGTCTCAGCGAGTTCTACCCCATAAGACTCGATTAGGAAACCAATACACCTTAGGGCTGCCTATGCACAACATGAGTCATAGGACTTACCTTGACCTCAGATCCCACCTGCATGTTAGCACATATCAAATAGGCACCCAAACAATCAAATCAAAGATCGAAACATCGATCAAATCGACTTAGTCGATTACACGCCAACAAGACCACTCATGGTCATTCCCATTCGATCAATCAGTTCACAACCTCATATCAAAATAATGATCAATCGACCTAGTCGATTACATGTCATCTCGACCCTTTCTTGGTCGGCTCATCATATACTATCTATAAGTCCGACCATAGTCTAGGACTGCTCACTCTAAGCTGATAAATAGATAGTATAGCTCGCACTAAGCTGATAAGGTAAAAGTATACTGCTCTCGCTAAGCTGACATATCACCCGTAGGCTAATATAGTATACCGGTATACTGCTCTCACTAAGCTGACATATCGCCCGCAGGCTGATATAGTATACCCCAGATGCTCACTCTAAGCTGATAAAGTGTACTACTCACGCTAAGCTGACATATCGCCAGTAGGCTAATATAGTACACCAGTATATTGCTCTCACTAAGCTGACATATCAGAGCCCGTAGGATGATATAGTATATTGTTCTGATCATTCAATCAATTCCCTCTTTTATTATTCTCGACAAAATAGCCGTGTGTGGAGACACGGTCGGCCTTAGCCAAAATATAATATTTTCCTTTCCATAACTCCCACATTTTCTGTAGTCCACCAAAACACCTTTGGTGCTGTCAACCGACACCCGGTTATTTTCTAATTAATAACCAAAGATTATTCCATTAAAGAATAATTTCCAATTTCACGAATAATTCAATTCAGCACAAAATAAAGCTCAATTAAATAAACGGACTGCGCCACGGCAATCAGCACGAAATTCCGGTCACCGGCCATCCCGGTTGAATTTCCGGAAAATAAATAATTAAATAATTAATTTCGAAATTTAAATAAATAAATGCAATAAATTCAATTTAGCTCAGTATAAAACTCAATTAAATAAACGGTCTGTACCACGATTATCAGCATAAAATTCTGGTCCCTGGCCATCCTTATTGAAATTTCGGGAAATAATTAATTAATTAAATTAATTTCGAAAATTAATAATTAATTCCTAAAAATTCATTTTAGGCTCGAATAATTAAATTAACACCCGATAAGGGACGGGAAAAATCCCAAGAAGCATTCAATAATTAATAGGACCTATCTATTAGCTACAAGCACAATCAATTTGACTAACATGCATCAATAAGTCTCTAATTTAATTATTTTAATCTAATTTATCCACCTAATTACAATTAAATAAATCTAAACAACCCTAGGTATCATTAGTCTACTAAGAAAGCATTAGTGAGTAAAACTCACTTGCACAAAACGACGACCGGGACACCTCGACGACGACACAACGGCGGCCGAAAACGGACTTGTGACGGCACTCTCGGGCTTGGACCGGGCCTTGACTTTGGCCCAACAAATCTCAGCCCAATTGAGATTTGTTCTTGCTCTTGAGCTGGACCCAAATTGGGTTGGGCCTACTAAAATTCTGAACTTAAATCCCTTGAGCTTCAAATGTTGGGCTGGACTTCAAATCGTGGACTGGGCTTGCAACAAAGTTCATTGGTTGCTACTGAGAACCGGGCTTGGATGTCGCTGGGCTACTGGGGTTGGCCAACGGACAAAACACTTGAAGAAGCTGCCCGCTCGATGTTGCTGGTTGAACTCGAAACCAGCGTTGAAGATGGCACGCCTCGTTGACCTAGCAAACGGCGTCTGGCAGCTGGACTCGAGCGGGGCTTCAGTTGAAGACGCAAGTTGAAGACACGGGGAGAGTTGGTGTCTTCGGTTGGTGGCTGGACGAGTTGTCGTGGACCGAATTTTGCTGGACTGCTCGGTGGAAGAATCGGTGGCTTCGGTAGAGGGATCGTGGGCTTCAACAGCAAAGAATTGAAGGAGCACGTGGCAAAAGCGGAGGCTGTTTCGGCCAACTCAGCTACATGGAAGAGGAGATGGCCGCTTGCGTGAGTAATTTCGGACAAAGCGGCTGCTGGATCCGCCGGCTTCTTCAGCAATTGGTCTTCGTGGCCTTCAATTCGGTGGGGTAGAAAATTGTTGCTGTTGACCACGCGTGGAGAGGAACGCCTGGCCGCAAGGGGAAATTCAAGTCTTCAATGAAGATGACGTTGAACTGTGAGCTGGAGACCGACGGTAGCGGAGCTGCAAAAGACTTGGACGCGTGGAAGTGCTGGCAGCGGGCGTGCGAGGGTGAAGCCGCTTCGGTGAGGGGTCTTGGACGTGAGCTGATGATTCTACTGGATGGAGGCAGCACGGAGTCAACAATCTTCGAGTGTGTGTCTTCTTCAATTGACCGCATGGACCAAAACTCGATGGTGGAGAGACAGCCGAAACGAGGAGAGAAACATGGAGTTGTTCGGGTGAAAAACTTGCGAGAAGGAAGGAATAGCGTGCTCCAGAAGTTGCCGTAGGGGAGGGGATAAATCCAGAAGAAAATATCCAAATTTTCATCATAGCTTAGATCAAAAGTCCACCATTGCTATCCCTTGTATTAATAGCCTTGTCCCCTAATACTTTCTAGTGTAATTTCCTCTAAATTAATTAATTTTGATGCCAAAATAAGCTGCCCAAGTACCAATCCGAATTTCACTTAAATTAAATTTCAATTCCTCACTCAATTTTCCAAATTGAGGTCCAATTTTGGCGTGGAAAAATCCCAAAATTTTTTCTATGAATCCTCGACACACAATGGCTCGGCCTGGAAGTCCAATTTCTCATTAATTTAGCCCATCTGAATTTCCTTTCTTTTTCTTTGGTATCCGATTTTCCGAACAAATAAATTCTGTTGGGGTCCAAATTGAAGTCAGAAAAAACCCATACAACTTTCATTCACCCAATCACATACCCCAGATGTTAACAGTCTCTTCAAAATGGCCAATCTGAGTTTCCGTTCATTTTCCGAATTGTCCGACCCGGTTTCCGTAAAAATCTCGGGACCTCTCGAAAAATCTTTCGAGGCGAGTTGATGGTCCTAAAATAGCTCATGACACCACAGAACTTTCAATTTCTGAAATTTGACTCAAATTGGCGGTTAATTTCATTCCGGCGCGCTTTTAGCGTAACCTAGACTACTTGGTAGTTTTCAGAACTTTCAGGGCAATTGACTTGTGGCCGATTTTCTTCAAGCCACAATGAACCCACTCGACACATTGGCGACTCTCGATTGTCGTGAAAATCTCGAGGACTCAATTAAAGACACAGGGTACCAAAACGATATAAAAATCAAATTAGTGCCGGTCAACGAGAATTTTCCAATTTAGTGGAGTCACCCACGATTGGCCATACATCTCAGTCGAACCGACCTATTTTTGATCTCAACTCGATTTTTAATTGTGCTGCAATGACCTCTAAAGATGAACACGGTCGAGAAGCCGATTCCTGGTCGAATTCTCAAGTCTATTGCCTTAAAGTTCTTTAATGGCTTACCCAGCTAGTCTAGTTATCTCAAGAGTGATCAGTTCTGAGAACAACCCTATAGACGCGTCACTGAAATGCCCGCTTAATTTAATAGAAAACATTATTGAAAATTCTGGATGTCACAGTAGTAGTTTATTCTCTATATTTTAATAGTATATTTCTCTATTCGACTCCACAACTATATTAGAATCATTATCAAACATTGCAAATACCATGATTAAGGTGCAACCTTTGCGAAAAGCTTTTGGCTATCATTTCCTCGAAATAGAACAAAATCTATAATCTCCATTGTGCTTTAACCCTGTTGACCTTTACCTTGACACCACCCAGACCTCATAATCAAAGCATTTAGATGCAGGAAATTCAATGTGCAGAGGGTGTTATGTCTCTTGCAACATATTTATTCACTCTAAGGGATAAATTGTATGTCTTGAGAAGGAGTTAACTCTGATAAGTCTCTAAGTTTGCAAAAATAATGGTGAATACGTTTTATTTGCAAAATATAGTAACACATACCTCTTTAAAAGCCTTCAAATTTAAAAGTAAGCTATAATAAAAATTCTTTAACTTATCTAACATCAAATTTGTTTGTTCGTCTTTACCAAAAAAAAAAAAAAAAAATTCTTTGTTCGCATGAAATATGCCACTCTTACTTAATTTTTAATGTAAGTAAGTAATTTGCATAGAAGTAAGAGCTGCTATAAACTATCGTGTTTTTGCTCATAATTCTTCAACACGATATCCCCTATTCATATTCATCGAATATTGAGCTTCCAATGCATGATTTTTATGCCTTGTTCTAAACTCATACTATTTTGGCATAATAAGCATATCTCTTATACATTCAACGCACCCAGAACTCTAATTCATTTGTCATGTGAACATATATGCAATTTGAAATCTTAGAGCTTGTTTTGTCGTCATATAAAATGGAGAGATTGTTGAGAAAGTTTTCAATAATCTGAAGATTATAAAATAGTCAAACCTAATAATGTATTCGTAGGTTGTGTGGAACCGGCTTGTAGATGCACAAATGAATATGAAAGTGGAGTTTGGAACAGCGGTTGAACAAGATATTGACTTAAAGGGTGTCTAAAGTTGGAAGGGAAAAGTGCCAAAAAAGTCCTAAATATTTTGCCTTTGTACCGATTTAGTCTAAACCTTTTTTTGGTGATGATTCAGTCCTAAACCTTTTTACGTTATGCCAATTCAGACATTTCCAGCCAAAATTGGCCGGATTTTGTTGACTAGACGCCGACCGGCTGACGTGACCTTATCGGCGCTGACGTGGACAACTTTTAATAATATTTTAATACTTTTTTATTATTTATTATTTATTTTTATTTTTGTTATTGTTTTTTTCTTTTTCCTCCAGCCGGTCGCCGGTCCGACGACCGGCCGCAGGCGATGGCTGGCGAGGGCGACGCCGACCTCGCCGGCCACCTCGCCAAATTCGGCGAGGCCATGGCCGTCTCTCGCCGGATCTAGCGAGATCCGGCAAGGACGAGCCTCGCCCATGGCCGGCGAGGCTTGACATCGCCAAATCCGACCATGGGCGAGGCTCACCCTCGCCGGATTCGGCGAGGTGGCCGGCAAGGTCGGCCTCGCCCTCGCCGGTCGTCGTCAACTCTAGCCGATCGCCGGACCGGCGACCGGTTGGAGGAAAAAGAAAAAAAACAAAAACAAAAATAATAATAAATAATAAATAATAATAAATATTAAAATATTATTAAAAGTTCTTCACGTCAGCGCTGATATGGCCACGTCAGCCAGTCGACGTCCAGTCAGCAAAATCCGGCTAATTTTGACCGGAAAGGACTGAATTGGCACAATGTAAAAAGGTTTAGGATTGAATCGGCACCAAAAAAATGTTTAGGATTCAATCGGCACAAAGGCAAAAGGTTTAGGACTTTTTTGGCACTTTTCCCAAAGTTGGAAGGACCCGTATAGAAGGTGAACAAGTTGTAGAACCTAGAATCATTAAGACTTGGATTGACCTGTATAGATGGTGAATAAGTTATTGAACATGGGATCATTAAGACTTGGATGGACCAGCAAATGGTACAGTTGTTTTAGTAGTCATTTCAATGTGAAAAGAATGAAGGGAACATATGCAAAAGCAACTCCTGCAATTATAAGCAATTAAGAAGACTAAGCTGTTTCCACCATTAAAAATCAAGAAGATTTACTACCTGTGAGGTTAAACAACATTAGACTTGTCTTAGTTTATTGAACTTTTGAATTTATCTCGGATTACTTCACCACCACAACAACTATTACAAACAATTGTAATTTGATTTCACGTCATTGCCAAAATGGCAACCACATATCACAATATCAGCATTTTCATGGTTTACAAACTGTTCTCTACTAGAAAATTCCCCAATTTTGAAAATTGATCTTGTGAAGATTAAATTATTAAAAAAAAAAATCTTTTGATAAATTTCATTTTTCTTGAGACCAATAACCCGAATAGTAATGAAATTGTGGGAAAGGAGAGCTTATAGGATCCAACAGTTAAAGATGAATTATAAAACTATAAATTGGATTATAGAGAAATTAAGGAAAAGTACCAAAATAGTCCTACACCTTTTATATTGATACCAATTCAGTCCGTCCGGCTAATTTAAGTCGGAAATTACTGGCGTGACCACCGGCGGTCTTATGTGACGCCACGTGGACAAATTTTATAATTTTGTATATATTTTTTTTCAGATTTTTTCGATTATTTTTTTCTTCCTTTTTTTCTCTTTTTTAAATTTATTTTCTCCTTACCCCTTGGCTGGTGAGGTCACTGGCCAGCTGACCATCGCCAACCACAAGCTAGTTGAGGCGAGGGGCCCCACGCCCTCGTCGGCCACAGGCAAAGGCGTTAGCCCCCTTTCAGATCCAAGTGAGGGCTAAAACCCTCGCTCGTTGGCCGGCGAGGGCGCAACGGCCCTCACTTGTGGCGGGCGAGGGTGCAGAGGCCCTTACTCATGGCGAGCAAGGGCGCGATGGCCCTCGGCCCCGGATCTAGGCGGGGGCCAACACCATCACCTATGACCGGCGAGGGCGCGGGGCCCCTCTCCCCGACCAACCTATGGCCAACGATGGTCGGCCGGCTAGCGACCTCACCGGCCAAGGGGTAAGGAGAAAATAAAAATAAAATAAAAATAAAAGAGAAAAAAAGGAAAAAAAGAAAAAAATAATTTAAAAAATCTAAAAATTTATAAAATTATAAAATTTGTCCACGTGGTGCCACATAAGACCACCGGAGGCCATGTTAGCAATTCTCGGCTTAAATTAGAAAGATTGACTGAATAATGTAAAAATGTATAGGACTAAAATTGTCCAATTAAAAAGTTTAAAACTAAAATTGTTCAATTAAAAAGTTTAGAACTAAAATGGTTCAATTAAAAAGTTTAAAACTGAATTGGTATCAATACCAAAGATTTAGGACTATTTTAGTACTTTTCCTTGTACATGTATGCGAGCTTGCGAAGTTTGTACTGTCCATCAATTGATAAAGGGAAATGAAGAAACATATACAAGGAGTGTAAACATGGGAGGCTATGAGTGAAGTTACACTAAACATGCATTATCCATTGAAAGTTAAATGGAGGATAGGATTTTATTCATAACGATTTGAATCACGAGAACAAACAGTTTGACTCGGCTTAAAGTAATTCCGCCAAGTATAGTGACAAAAGCAGTCCAAGACGTCTCCAGGCCCAACCTCGCAAGCCATTGCCGTGGGAAACCCCTTCACGAGCAAGTCTCTTTGCGGCCGTGCAAGAAGTGTTCACACGCCCCTATTTCCACTTTCTTAATCGGTTTCTCCTCGGACTCCCTCGCAGCTGATGTTTCCGAGACGCATGAGAACGCAAGGAGCACTCTAGTCAATATGTGGAACACGCAATTCAGTTTAGAGCTATATATATCGGCCCTTACAGTCTTTTGTAATATGCAATGAACTCCACAATGCAATCAATGGTTGAGATGCACATGTGAGTATTATTTTTCTCTCTTTTTATTTTTTGGTCTAAAATAAAATATTTATTCATTCACGAGAAATATGGGAACAAAACATGACAGTTTCAGAGCATAGGATATTCCAAAAGAACTGTGTGAGGTGGAACCCATGTTTAGGTATGCGGCCTTGGAAGATTCGGGCGTTTCTTGCTTTCCATACCACCATAGTACTTCAGCGACTAATTCTCTCGAAGGTGAGTTCCAATTTAACACGAGCAGTGAGTACCTCCATCATCCGTTTGTCCATCCAAGGAATGCCCAAAGAGCAGATTTTTAAGTTAATGCTTTGGTTTGACAATTTATCCATCCGCAGAGGAATAGGTGCTCGCCGGTTTCAGGAGCTTGTGAGCATAAGGTGCAGATGGGGTTAAGTACGATCTTTCTTTTGTAGAGATCTTCTGGCAGAGACCCCATGGGAAGATGCGGGTTTTAGGAAACCTAGCACTGATGTTTATAATTAACCCAATGAGAAGTCACAAGATTATTTGGAAAAGAAATCAATCCTTGAGGACATGGATAACTATCAATTTATACATTCTCAAATCCTGATTGCCCACCAATTGGCATGGCATTGGAATTGATAGTTGAAGGTAAATTGTCATTCCAAAATGAAGCTTGGAAAGATTGGAAGGATTCGGCTTAAAAGGATTGAAGGGGTTTGGTTCATCAAAATTTCAATTTAATCTTCTTCACCACCATACCGGCTATTACAAACAATTGTAATTTTATGTCAAGCTGGTGTCAAAATAGACAGCAATGTATCACGTTAACATTCTGTAGCTAAAATTTTGATATTGATCTTCCAAATATCGAACTGAAAACTTGCCTTAATAAGTTTCATTTTTCTTGAAGTCAATCATGAGAATAGTCAAGAATTATGTGAAGACGTGCTTATAGAATCCCAGAAGTTCACTTTTGCAACTAAGATCACATATTAGCAAATTCAGGTACACATCTTTAGCTTGTGAAGCACGTAATGTCCATGATCGGCTGAAGGAAAATATACATACATACATACATACATACATACATACATATATATATATATATATATATATATATATATATATATATATTATATGAAGAGGAGGGTAGACATGAGAGACGATGAGTGAACTTGCACCAACTTCCAATCATTCATTGAGAAAATTGTACAGAAGATGGAATTTTATTCATCGCAATTCAAACTATGATAGCAAACACTATGACATAGCTCAAAGTTATGTAATTACGCAATAACAACGATTCGCTCCAGCTTCGTTTATCTTGCAAAACCCTGTAATGCTAAGCCCCAACTTTTCTCTGCAAGCCTTGTTGCAGTCCGGGAACTGTGAACATGGCCCCAGGTCCAATAAGGTTTCTGCATTGATCTCTCTCGCAACTGATGTTTTTGAGAGGCACCAGAATTCAAAAAATTTCAGCAATCAACGTTAGACATAATATACATTATATGGACATGGTTTTTCCTCAATTTGATAGATCAGTGTCCTACGAGCTTTCCAGTCTCGAGCGTGATCTAAACCAAAAGAGAAACGAACTCAATAGGGATGAAAAAGAAGCTAACAATACCTGCGAAGCAGAGAGAGATGAGGCAAAGAACGCTGATGAACAAACGAACTTTTCCTGAAGTCATTCTGACGACCCTCTTTTCTCACTTTCTCTTTCGGTTTTGATGGTATGATTGGTTGTGGAAAATTACACACAATCCCTACCTATATATGCGCAATTCGAGCACCACTAAAACAGCAACCTACTTATATGGAAATTGACGCGTGAATCTGTAGTCACCTTTTATGGACATCGATTACCATATATGAATCTCTACATTTCACCTTTTGTGGCAAAATTTATCTATGTTATAAGCCTGACAAAAAATCTCTTTAGGTTTGGCTAAGTTTCTTATGAATTTGGAAAGTTAATTAATACGCGAAGATTTCATTCCTTTCCTAGACTAATCAATGTGGTCACGGAATAGAATTCAATAGGAAGACGTATCTCCACTAGATAAGGCCCTGCTAATCTTCAGCCCAGAGGTGAGGGGTTCAAAACCCTGGAGAGTCGCTAGGTGTCTTAAGTGTGACACCAGGGGTGGTGGGTCCTCCCGCTTGCATGTCACCCCAGAGTTTACTCTCCAACTGCAGGCCGTGCGGAGTTCCCTGAGTCACAAAAAATAATAATAATAATAATAATAATAGGAAGACGTATCTCTTGGATGAAAGATTTCTCAACCTGATTTCCGGGCTGGCGACGACATTATGAGGGAAAAGTAATGAAACCTCCGACGACTACTGTATAACCTCGTTTTCCTTTATCAATATTAATAGGTTTTAGCAATACGAGTCGGGTCGGATATGGGTCACTTGATTTACACTACATGAATATGGGTCAAAACGGGTTAAATGGTTTAAATATGGGTCGATCCATTTTCAACTCAACCCAATCCACTCATTTGATGGGTCTAATAACATTTTCCGATTCTTCTGTAGAAGAAAAGTTTAACAACGGTGTTGAACCAGAGGACATCAATTTGCTTGATATTCACAAGGCAAATAGTCATTCCAGTGTGAAGCATGAAAGGAATTGTTCGTGAGACTATACAAGAGTGGACTTGTCCTAGTTCATTGAATATCGACAATTGCAAATAATTGAAATTCATTGTCACGCTAGAGTCGAAATGGAAACAACGTATCACATTCTTTATATTTCCAAAGTTTTTTTTGGTTGATTACATTTCCAAAGTTCACAAATCTTAAAAGATTCTCAATTTTGAAATTGATCTTGGAATGACTGGATAGAAATTTTCGCCTCTAATGAATTTCATTTTTCTTGAGGTCCATCATGAGAATAGTCTAAAATTGTGGGAAGGAGAGCTTATAGGATCCCAAGTTCACTTTTACAGCTATACATCATATATCAGCAAAATATCATGTACATATTTTAAGCTTGCAAAGTTTGAAATACACGAATTAAAAAAAAAAAAAAAAACAGAGAGAGAGACAGAGACAGAGAGACAGAGAGACAGAGACAGAACATAAACAGAGGAGGGTAAAGATGTCTGGCGATGAGTGAACTTGCACCAAATACCCATCGTTCTTTGAGAAAAGTCGTACAGAAGATGGAATTTTATTTAAAACAATCAAAACCATGATAACAAATAGTTTGACATGGCTCGATATTACGTGATTTCACCTATGTTTTTTCGGTAAAAGGTAAGAAGGTGATTTCACCTATGTTGATGTGCAATAAGAGTGAAAATCTTCGGTTCCTTTGGCCCGGCAAGCCCCTGTCACGTGTTCACCCAGTTTGTTGCAAGCCTCGTTGCAGTCCGGGAACAATGAACACGACCCCAAGTCCAAAATCCAATTCGTTTCCTCCGCAACTGATGTTTCTAAGATTCACCAAAACTCAAGAAATTTCAGCAATCAGCGTAAGACATAATATAGATTATAGACATGGTGTTTCGTTAATTCGATCCAACAGATAAATGCGTCTTTTTGAGCATTCGAGTCGGATATAGGTCTCAAGGGTTCTCTACACTGAAACAGAATGAACTCGACTGAGATCAAACTGAAGCTAACAATACCTGCGAAGCAGAGCGAGATGAAGCAAAGAAGGCCGACGAACAGACAAACTCTTCCTGAAGCCATTCGATGACCTTTTTTTCTCACTTTTATTTAGGTAATGATTCTATATTTGGTTGTGAAACATTACATAAGTATATGTATATGCAAACGCAAATCGAGCACCACTAGAACAGCTGCCTTATCCATATATATGGAAATTTACGCCATACCCTAGTTAAGACTAGCAGATTTGGTACGATATCAATCACCATATATGAATATTTAGAGTCCAATTTATGGCAAGTAGATCTACAATATGAACCTGATAGAGAATTAACCACTGGGATTCGCCCCAGTGGCCACCCTTCCAATATGGAAGGGAAAGTGAGAGGTTCAAATCCTCACCTTCTCAGGAAGGATGAAGTGGGAACGAGTAAATTTCAGAAGTGGGTTTCGACTCCCACGCCTTGCAAGAAGTAGGGCAAAAGTCTGAAAGTGAGTGTTAGAGTAGGAATAGAGTAGGATTAACAAAAAAAAAAAAAACTGATAGAGAATTCTTTGAGAGCATATAATTATTTCTATATAAATTGCATCCGTTTGATAAGTTTTTCATGTATCTTGTGGATATTGCACTTCCACGCATCTCTTCAGAATTCTTTCTACTTTTGGGGATTCGGTGTAGATTTGTTGCGGACTTATTCGGTAATCAACTAATCTCTGATCAAAGGTAGGTTATTTACATTTATTAGTTACTAAGAAATTCGCTGCAAACTATATTATATCACGAGCTAGTCTTTACAAATTTACACCCATTGATAAAATCTTGTGAGAATAAGCCGTTTATAAAAGATAAAAGGAAATATTATTTTTGGGAATACATGCTCCATTTGTTTTACGGAAAATATAAAATTTCTGAAAATTATTTCTCTTTTCAAAAAACGTGGCAATGTTTTTAATATTTGGCTAAAACCTAAAAATAAAGTGAAAAATATTTTCCATTGTTTAGTGAGGGAAACTTGCTTTTATGCTCTTAAAGAGATATGCATTATTCAGGCACTAGTGATTTAGGCATGAGTAGCTAGAAGACTCATCACTGGCACTAAAGTCTCGAGCTCAACCTCTATGGACTTGGCTCAGCCATGATGAACCCAGCCTAGGCACTGAGACCACTACAACAGCCACCTTACATACATGGAAGTTGAGGCCATACAATGGTGAATGCTTGCAGATTTTGTATGGATATCAATCACCATATATGAATCTCTAGAGTCCAATTTATGGTAAGATGAATCTACAATATGAGCCTGAAAGAGAATTCTTTGAGGGCATATGGTTATTTTTTATATAAACTACATCAAGTTAGGATTATTCTCAAGTCCCTCGTGTTTGTTATGCCTAAATTGCCATGGACCTCTGCTTTTGCTCTGATAAATTAATACTATGTGTATGGGCAGACTAGTGATTTGGCTTCCTTCGTTAAATCCGCAGTGATTATTTGTCTCATCTTCTTCCATTACAAAAATGTTCCAATGTGATTAATAAGTATTTGTCATTCAAATTGTCTAAAAGACATGTCAATTCACATTATTTTCAAATTAAGTTGTGTTGTGTCACGTCGCGTCATGTTGCCTTCTATCGGTGAATTAATATTGTGTTCGAGTCATGTTGCCATATCATGTCAAGACTTGTCATGAGCATAAGTGTGGAGTAGGAGAAAATAGCATAGGAGGGTGATATGCTAATTAAATTGAATAAGCACTCGAGATGATGACCCCATGTGGATTTTACCGATGTTTTAAAATTCATACAGGAGAGCGGGCTAGTTTCAAAATAGATGAGTTAAGAGTTACATAGCAGTCAGTATATGAATTGCTCATAAATTGTAGGTGAGTGGCTTAGCACACCAAATACGAGCTTTTAATATGTATCGAGAAGACTCAAATTTAAGTCTCATGGCCTTTGACTTTGAAAATCTTTTTAAAAATGAGAACTAAACTGACTTTACGTGATTGCCAAATTGCCTTCCATCAGTGCACGAGCTTGAAACTTTAGTCCACTCAATCTCTTCTTGATTTTGCAAAATCAAGGACCCTATTTTAAACGAAACCATTTGACCGGCCCGATTTGTTTTTGGCTAGTTTCACCGTCTTTGATTACAACCGACATAGGATCTAAATCGGATCGAAGGACATGTAGGTACTCTACTAAGCCTATTAAAAATATGTCTTGAGTTTGAGCGTGAAGAGGAAACTTTCTTAATCTAAGGCTCCGTTCGTTTCGCGGAAAATAATTTCCGGGAAAACGTTTTCCGGATTTTCCGATGTTCGTTTCATGGAAAATGAATTCCTTGGGGAAAATGTTTTCCATCCAAGAAAAAAGTCTTCTAAAGTAAAGGAAAATGTTTTCCACTTTTGAAAAGTGGAAAACATTTTCCTCACTTGTTCCCTCTTACCTCACACCTATACAAATTTTCACTTTCTCTTCTAATTTCTTCTTCCTTCTTTTTTTATTTGAATTATTTTTAGTTTTCTTCATCTTTTTTAATTTGAATTATTTTTAATTTCCTTTTTCTTTTCTTTTCTTTTTTTCTTTTCCTTTTTTTCTTTTATTTGTTTTCTATCTTCTTCTTTCTTGGCTAGTCGTCGAATCGGGTGAACCTCAAACTCATCAATCTTAAACTCGCGCTCGTCAATCTGGCGAGTCTTGAGCTTAGCATTTGCGCTCGTCAATTTGGTGAGCGAAAAATATTTTCCTTACCGAACACCGGAAAACATTTTTCGAAACACTTTCAGGTTTTAGCCGAACACTAGAAAATATTGTCATTTTCCTGGAAAATGACTTACAGGGGAAAAACATTTTACGGAGATGGCCCATTTTCCGCGAAACGAACGGACCCTAAGTAGGATTCCTATTTTGAATTGATTTCCTAGTTGAAGAAGTTTTTCTATTTTAGTACCCTTCCTACCTATATATAAGAAGTGGATGCTCATCCAAAGAGGATTCAAGAGGTGGCTTCTTGTGAATTACAC
The DNA here is from genome assembly GCA_014182555.1 of Eucalyptus erythrocorys. NCBI lineage: Eukaryota > Viridiplantae > Streptophyta > Magnoliopsida > Myrtales > Myrtaceae > Eucalyptus > Eucalyptus erythrocorys. The sequence goes on along the minus strand of CM024600.1, from coordinate 12,337,317 downwards.
CCAGAAACAATCCGAGAGTGTTCAAGTCGATTAAATCTTGTGGTGAGACTTTATGAATTAATTTGTGAGATTAAAATAATATTTCATGAGAAATTGTTAGGCTAAACATTGTGTGAGTTATTAGATGTAATTATGAACTAGAAAATACTTAGAATGTTTGAGTTTCTTGAGATGGTACTAACCTCCATTTTATTGTTTGATTTATAGTAAAATTCTTTGCTGCTCTCCTTATGAATTGTAGTGTCTGTTTATTTTCTTTTTCTATCTATTTTATTGTTTGATCTCTTGCTTTCGCAACAATTAGTATTAGAGTCGATAGTAGATGGGTCCATTCTGTTTCAGTGTTTCGTGAATATTCCAAGAAAGGTTTCCCCGTTTGGTAAACATCTCAAGGAAGAAATCTAGTGACCAACGCAATTTCCAAGTAGGTAGGCATTGTTGTATATCAACACGATCTTGATGGTAGCCTTCATGGATTGGTCTGGAGAAAGAGTATGTGAGGCGAGCTTGAGAAGGAGATTGTTGATATGCACGTACGAGCAATGTTAGAAAAAAAAAAAAAAAAAAAACTCAATAGATAAGTGATGTGGTGTAAAATAGTTAATATATCTCAATTAACCCGTAACTCACTAGCTTAAGCATTTGAGTGTAGGCAAAACCATTCGTACACATTGACGTACTCAAACATGGGTTTGCTTTCGGTGATCTCCTCGAGCAAAGATATCGCAGCTTGTGCTACACTTTCCTAGTAAAGCCTACCGATCTTATGCAAATTTTAAAATACTAGACCTTACATGCATCCAATCCAATCACATAATCTAGAACAAATTCAATAGGGATAAATGCATTCGAATTTCTAAAACTTGTCACAAGAATACAATCAAATCATAAAACTTTCAAAAAATTATAATTAAATCCTAAAACTTGTCACGAAGTGTAATCAAATCCTAAAATTTATCAAATTGATCCCTAACATTTTTAAAAAGTACAATTAAGTCATAAAACTTATCATGAAGTGCAATCGAGTTATAAAACTTTTAAAAAGTATAATCATGTCCTTATCAAATTAATCCAATTAAGTCATTCTATTATTTGTGCTTTTTAAAAGTTTTATAACTCGATTACATTTTCATTGCAAGTTTTAGGACTTGATTACATTAATCCAATTAAGTCATTCTGGCTGGTCGCAAAGGGGTAGTTGTAGCGTGAACTTGAAGTAGCAACTCGGCAAGGAAGACAGTGAATTGGAAGGAATTTCACGTGTGCAAAGAGAGAGAGTAACCCCATGGAGAGAGACAGCTTGCTCGGTGCTTGAACTTGAAGGAGAATTGAAAAGTAAAAAACCAAAAACTAAAGGAGATGGGGTCGGCACGCCAGATTTTTTTTTTTTTCTATCAGAAAACGTAACTTATATTGCAGGATTAAAACGAAAACAACCAGCAGCTATTGCATCAGCGTATACAAGATCTAACAAGTGAGGAAGGGAAAGACAGCCCAAGATCATCTATCAGAGTTTACCCTATAGGACTTGGCAGCCCAGTCAGCAGCAACATATGCCCCTCTACAATAGAATGCAAGAGAGACAAAAGTCCAAATTCTTAGCCAATGTCTTAAATGCTTGGTCCCCCAACTAACTCTCAAACTTATCTCAATGTCCCTCAATTCTTTCTTGCATTAATAATCACTAAATTATCTAAATTAAAGTCCAATTTTCCAACCCTATTCCAATTCCGAATTTCACCAATTAAATTCAATTTCCTTACTCAACTTCCCAAATTGAGGTTCAATTTTGATGTTGAAAATCCCAAATAATTTTTTATAAATCCCCGACACACAAAGGCTTGGCCTGAAAGTCCAATTTTCCATCAATTTAGCCAATCTGAATTTCCGCCAATTTCCGCAACATCCGAACCCATTTTTCCGTAAAAATCTCGGAATCTTCGAAAAATCTTCTGAGACGAAGTCGACGTTCCTAAAATAACTCGTGACACCACAGAACTTTCAATTTCTGAAATCGGACTCAAATTGACGGTTAATTTCACTCCGGCGTGCTTTTAGCGTGACCTAGACTACTGGGTAGTTTTTAGAACTTTTTAGGGCAATTGACTCATGGTCGATTTTCTTCGAACCACACTGAACCCACTCAACACATTGGCAACTCTCGATTGTCGTGAAAATCTCGATGACTCAATTACAGACACAGGGTACCAAACAACAAAAAAATCAAATTAGTGCTGGTCAACGAAAATTTTCCAATTTAGTGGAGTCACCCATGATTGGCCACACATCTCAGTCAAACCAGTCTATCTTCGACTTTAATTCGATTTTTAATCGTGCCGTAATGACCTCTAAAGATGAGCACGGTCGAGAAGCCTATTCATGATCGAATTCTCAAGTCTATTGCCTTAAAATTCCTTAATGGCTTACCTAGCTAGTCTAGTTATCTCGAGAGTAATTAGCTATGAGAACAATCCTATAGACGTGTTAATGAAATGCCCGATTAATTCAATAGAAAACAATATTGAAAATTCTGGATGTCACGGAAGGTTCAACATCCCAATCATCAATTATCTGTTCGGTGGTGAGGCAGCCCAATCTATTACAAAGAGCTGCTAGATGTGAGGATTCGCTGTGAGCATCTGAAGCCATACCCAGAGAAGCAAAGAGAGTAGAACAAGCAATAACTTGGCGACCATAGGAGAACTAAACAGCAAAATACAAAGCGTAGCTGTTAACTCACAAGTGAAACCAGGCCGAAATGGGATCACCCAAAAGCCGCAATCAATAAGTCAGCAAAAGATGAAGAGAAACAGGATAGAAGGACCAGCAACACTCGATTTGCAACCAACCAAAAGTCCGGAAGCAGCAAAAGAAAGATCGAAGCCATGCAAACCGAACCCTGGGAAAATCGCCAAAAGGAAGAAGAATCCAACCAGTCGAAGAAGACGGTGAAGCAGAAGATGAAGATAGATGAGGCGGAAAGACCAATGGAGGGGTAGAATTGGGGTTGAACACGAGAAAATTCGGGTTGAAAACTACCAAGAGGTAGAGATAGCTCTCATTCGAGAGGAAGAGAAAACCAAGGTTTTGGACTCGAATTCCGCGTAGTCTTACTTTAGCGTGACCGACTTGTCCTGGTTCATTAAATATCCACAATTGCAAATAATTGAAATTCATTGTCACGCTAGAGCCGAAATGGAAACAACGTATCACATTCTTTACATTTCCAAAGTTTTTTTTTTTTGGTTGGTTACATTTCCAAAGTTCACAAATCTTAAAAGATTCTCAATTTTGAAATTGATCTTGGAATGACTGGACAGAAATTTTCGCCTCTAATGAATTTCATTTTTCTTGAGGTCTATCATGAGAATAGTCTAAAATTGTGGGAAGGAGAGCTTATAGGGTCCCAAGTTAACTTTTACAGCTATAGATCATATATCAGCAAAATATCATGTACATATTTTAAGCTTGCAAAGTTTGAAATATATGAATTAAAAAAAAAAAAAAAAAAACAGAGAGAGAGAGAGACAGAGAGAGAGAGAACATAAACAGAGGAGGGTAAAGATGTCTGGCGATGAGTGAACTCACACCAAATATCCATCGTTCTTTGAGAAAAGTTGTACAGAAGATGGAATTTTATTTAAAACAATCAAAACCATGATAACAAATAGTTTGACATGGCTCGATATTACGTGATTTCACCTAAGTTGATGTGCAATAACAATGAAAATCTTCGGTTCCTTTGGCCCGGCAAGCCCCTGTCACGTGTTCACCCAGTTTGTTGCAAGCCTCATTGCAGTCCGGGAACAATGAACACGACCCCAAGTCCAAAATCCAATTCGTTCCCTCCGCAACTGATGTTTCTAAGATGCACCAAAACTCAAGAAATTTCAGCAATCAACGTAAGACATAATATAGATTATAGACATGGTGTTTTGTTAATTTGATCCAACAAATAAATGCGTCTTTTTGAGCTTTCGAGTCGGATATAGGTCTCAAGGGTGCTCTGAACTGAAACAGAATGAACTCTACTGAGATGAAACTGAAGCTAACGATACCTGCGAAGCGAAGCGAGATGAGGCAAAGAAGGCCGACGAACAGACAAACTCTTCCTGAAGCCATTTGATGACCTTTTTTTCTCACTTTTATCTAGGAAATGATTATATATTTGGTTGTGAAACATTACATAAGTAAATGTATATGTAAACGCAAATCGAGCACCAATAAAACAGCTGCCTTATATATATATGGAAATTTACGCCATACCCTAGTTAAGACTAGCAGATTTGATATGGATATCAATCACCATATATGAATACCTGGAGTCCAATTTATGGCAAGATAGATCTACAATATGAACCTGATAGAGAATTCTTTGAGGGCATATATTTATTTCTATATAAATTGCATCCGTTTTGATAAATTTTTAATGTCTTTCGGAATATGTATTTCGTGGATATTGCACTTCCACATATTTCTTCGGAATTCTTTCTACTTTTGGGGATTTGGTGTAGATTTGTTGTGGTCTTATTCGGTAATCAACTAATCTCTGATCGAAGGCAGGTTATTTACATTTATTAGTTACTAAGGAGTTCGCTGGAAACTACATTATATCATGAGCTAGTGTTAACAAATTAACACCCATTGATAAAATCTTGTGAGAATAAGCCGTTTATAAAAGATAAAAGGAAATATTATTTTTGGGAATACATGCTCCATTTATTTTATGGAAAATATAAAATTTCTGAAAATTATTTCTCTTTTCAAAAAACGTGGCAATATTTTTAATATTTGGCTAAAACCTGAAAATAAAGTGAAAAATATTTTCCATTGTTTAGTGAGGGAAACTTGCTTTTATGTTCTTAAAGAGATATGCACTATTCAGGCACTAGTAATTTAGGCATGAGTAGCTAGAAGACTCATCACTGGCACTAAAGTCTCGAGCTCAACCTCTATGGACTTGGCTCGGCCATGATGAACCCAACCCAGGCACTGAGACCTCTACAACAGCCACCTTACATACATGGAAGTTGAGGCCATACAATGGTGAATACTTGCAGATTTTGTATGGATATCAATCACCATATATGAATCTCTAGAGTCCAATTTATGGTAAGATGAATCTACAAGATGAGCCTGAAAAATTCTTTGAGGGCATATGGTTATTTTTTATATAAACTGCATCAAGTTAGGATTATTCTCAAGTCCCTCATATTTGTTATGCCTAAATCGCCATGAACCTCTGCTTTTGCTCTGATAAATTAATACTATGTGTATGGGCAGACTAGTGATTTGGCTTCCTTCATTAAATCCGCAGTGATTATTTGTCTCATCTTCTTCCATTACAAAAATGTTCCAATGTGATTAATAAGTATTTGTCATTCAAATTGTCTAAAAGACATGTCAATTCACATTATTTTCAAATTAAGTTGTGTTGTGTCACATCGCGTCATGTTGCCTTCTATCGGTGAATTAATATTGTGTTCGAGTCATGTTGCCATATCATGTCAAGACTTGTCATGAGCATAAGGGTGGAGTAGGAGAAAATAGCATAGGAGGGTGATATGCTAATTAAATTGAATAAGCACTCAAGATGATGAACCCATGTGGATTTTACTGGTGTTTTAAAATTCATACCGGAGAGCGGGCTAGTTTCAAAATAGATGAGTTAAGAGTTACATAACAGTCAGTATATGAATTGCTCATAAATTGTAGGTGAGTGGCTTAGCACACCAAATACGAGCTTTTAATATGTATCCAGAAGTCTCAAATTTAAGTCTCATGACCTTTGACTTTGAAAATCTTAATGAGAACTAAACTGACTTTACGTGATTGCCAAATTGCCTTCCATCAGTGCACGAGCTTGAAACTTTAGTCCACTCAATCTCTTCTTGATTTTGCAAAATCAAGGACCCTATTTTAAACGAAACCATATGACCGGCCCGATTTGTTTTTGGCTAGTTTCACCGGCTTTGATTACAACCGACATAGGATCTAAATCGGATCAAAGGACATGTAGGTACTCTACTAAGCCTCTTAAAAATATGTCTTGAGTTTGAGCATGAAGAGGAAACTTTCTTAATCTAAGTAGGATTCCTATTTTGAATTGATTTCCTAGTTGAATAAGTTTTTCTATTTTAGTTCACTTCCTACCTACATATAAGAAGTGGATGCTCATCCGAAAAGGATTCAAGAGGTGGCTTCTTGCGAATTGCACCCGGAAACAATCCGAGGGTGTTCAAGTCAATTAAATCTTGTGGTGAGACTTTATGAATTAATTTGTTAGATTAAAATAATATTTCATGAGGAATTGTTAGGCTAAACATTGTGTGAGTTATTAGATGTAATTAGGAACTGGGAAATACTTAGAATGTTTGAGTTTCTTGAGATGGTAGTAACCTCGGTTGTATTGTTTGATTTATAGTAAAATTCTTTGTTGCTCTCCTTATGAATTGTACTGTCCGTTTATTTTCTTTTTTTATCTAATTTATTGTTTGATCTCTTGCTTTCACAACAATTAGTATTAGAGTCGATAGTAGATAGGTCCATTCTGTTCCAATGTTTGGTGAATATTCCAAGAAAGGTTTCCCCGTTTGGTAAACATCTCAAGGAAGAAATCTGGTGACCAACGCGATTTCCAAGTAGGTAGGCATTGTTGTATATCAACACGATCTTGATGGTAGCCTTCATGGATTGGTCCGGAGAAAGAGACTATGTGAAGGCGAGCTTGAGAAGGAGATTGTTGATATGCACGTATGAGCAATGTTAGAAAAAAAACTCAATAGATGAGTGATGTGGTGTAAAACAGTTAATATATCTCAATTAACCCGTAACTCACTAGCTTAAGCATTTGAGTGAAGGTAAAACCATTCGTACACATTGACGTACTCAAACATGGGTTTGCTTTTAATGATCTCCTCGAGCAAAGATATCACAGCTTGTGCTACACTCTCCTAGTAAAGCCTACTGATCTTATCCAAATTTTAAAATACTAGACCTTACATGCATCCAATCCGATCACATAATCTAGATCAAATTCAATAGGGATAAATGCATTCGAATTTCTAAAACTTGTCACAAGAATACAATCAAGTCATAAAACTTTCGAAAAGCTATAATAAAATCCTAAAATTTGTCACGAAGTGTAATCAATTCCTAAAATTTATCAAATTGATCCCTAAAATTTTTAAAAAGTATAATTAAGTCATAAAACTTATCATGAAGTGCAATCGAGTTATAAAACTTTTAAAAAATATAATCAAGTCCTTGTCAAATTAATCCAATTAAGCCTTTCTATTAATCGTGTTTTTTAAAAGTTTTATAACTCAATTACACTTTTATTGCAAGTTTTAGGACTTGATTATATTTTTAAAAATTTTAAAACTTTGATTTCGTGATAAATTTTAAGACTTTCGGCAGACATATCCCAATATACTATTATGCACTAAGTTCATAAAGTACCATGTCCGTAATAAAGAGTGAGCACGTTTTATGATTTTTTTTTTATCTAATTACATCGTTTGGTTCTGAGGAGGGTCGTATGAGAGGCAGGTTTAAACACTTTTATTAGTATGTTCATGAGAGGCAGCTAAACTGCAATTACACTTAAATAAATTAAGGGGAAAAAGATCAAATGTTTGTTTAAATGCAGATGGGTTGACCAAATCCATGTTCTATCCGCTGTTTAAAAAAGTTGTTTGCATTCGAGGATTCCCTGAAAATACGCGGATGAGGAAAAGTTTAAAATAAGGGGGAAAAAATAAAACGAGCATGAAAATTAGACCAAACTTTAATATTTATAAATTCTGGTTTCACATTATCTGAATTCTTCTTCCTTCCGACAGTCCGATTATTATTCAAACCGATTATCTTTTGTTTCGACAAATGCAGGGGAAAAACAAAATATGTTTGGAATGACGTGGCTTGTGCTAGTTTTAATTGATTTCTCATACCTATAGGGGATTCTATTTTCATAAAATAATTTACTCTAAAGTTCCGATTATTTGCGGTTCTTTCTGTTGCAGTATAATAAGGGTCTGCTAACTACTGTATGAACATATATTACGAGGATGGCTTCAATTTTCAAGACACCGATCATACACTTTACAGATGGTTAATGTAATAAAAATTATAATGTTATCTTAATTAGTTATTTGGCAAGTACTATTGAAGCATTTATTAACAAATTCCATGTCTCAATAACCTTTTTTGTAAAAATGCTTTCCGGGATTGTAGGCGTTTTGGAGCTTGCTATTGTATGAACCACAAGACCCATAGGGTCATTTTAGTTTGAAAACCCAAGCGAAAATATTCAAGCACAAGAAGTTGAGCGGAAAATCCAGGGGCGTGGATGGATGGGGCCTAAAAGCCATTCTTGCACCAAGGTCTGACAGCCCATTTGCAAGCTTCTTTGAGATATAACGGTTTTCCTTTTTTTTTTTTTTTTGGGTCCGGAGATACAAATAATAATGTTGACAAGCTCAATAAGAGTAAATAAATAAGCTAAACATATGCGAGCATCTTATAGCTACTTGTAAACAAATCCCTTTATTTCGAGCATTAATCATTGTGTCAGAAAATAGCAATAAGGTAAAATATCGTATTATCTCAATAGAGTTCCCGGGGCAGGAATTAGAATTATGAGATTTAGAGATTTTTAACTGTTAAAGTTCTCTTTTAGCCACCTGAATTTTGATCAGTGGGCAAAATATATATATATATATCTTAAGAGAGTTCCATCAAACTTTCAAGTACTCCCTTTCTCACTTCCCTCTCGCCACATGCCGATGCCCTCGCCGATGAGCCCGTCGTTGTGGACGACCTCTCTCTCTCTTTCTCAAGCTTGCTGCTCAAGGCCATGTGACTTATTATAGTTTGAGGAAATTGTCCAATAAAGTCTCCAGCCAGATTGGATACATTCCTCCACCCTCAGATGACTCGCTAGCTATAACTTGAGAATACTTTCTTGATCACGGACTTCTATATATTCTATGATATGCATCTATCTCATGTCATACGTTAATGTCGGGCACAAAAAGTGAGTGAGTCAAAGCAAAGATGATCATACTCAACCTTATATTATCAACTTTAGTACGATTTAAATGACACCACAAGACTCTTTTACACAATCCATAAAGTGTCGAATGCTCGGGAAGGTTTTTTCCCATCTAAGGAAGATAAGGACATCTCCTAACTCTGGAGCGATTGACCCAAAGGACACTCCAAAAGGGACATGGGTGGGAAAAAGTTGAAAAGGATCAAAGCAGACGCCAAATCATGATTTAGAAAAAGAAGGTGTCAAGATCGAAGAGTAGGGATGTCCCCTGGATGTTGCCGCAAGCCCCCGCCGCCCTGACCCTACTTTTGACCGCATTAACCATCTCAAATCACGGATAATATTCAATTGAGCCGGTCCTCCCAGATAAGTCTAGAGGAAATTCTATAATAACTCAAACAAGTCGTGGGTCTTGCGTAAAAATGAAGTTTCCAATCCGACCATCTTTATAGCATGAAAAATAAAAATTGAAAGGGGACTTTGATCTCGAATTTGCTTTGGAAATATTTCATGTAAATCCATATATATATATATATATATATATATATGTATGTATATGTATATATTTGTCGGATTAATTTTTAAGATTTATGCCTAACTAATCGATAAAATCGTTATTAAAAAGTTAGAAGTTAGTTTGTAAAATGTCTCGTGCTTGTCACATCCCAATCTTCTTAATTTTACCGAATTTGAGTTCATAATTCTAGAGTAAATCAACTTTCATGTTTTTAAATTAGCCGCAACATATTAGGTTTACTTGGTGAGTATCTTATGATTATAAGCCTGATGGTCTCCTTTTGCGGATTAGATGAAGGAACTAATTTCCCTAATAATAAAATGCCGTTGACCAAGTTGGTGTGGAATTTAGGTATTAACCGATCCGATTTCTAGATGTCTGATGATTTCTTCACCATAACCCTTTTAGCAGATCAAGCTGTTGTCATCCTTCTTCTCTCATATCGGTTTTCTAGAAATGATCACTTGATGTTATTAGGTGACGGTCCAAGGTGATGACGAATCATGTAAGGATCATACGCATGTTATTCACGAATTAAAAAGTACCAACCGTGGTCAAACAAGCTGCCTCTTCATCTCCATGTCGAATTTAAAAGATAATCTTTAGAAAGACACGGTTTCAAGCGGTTAGATAGCTCGTGAAATTTATTTTCTTTTACAGGACTCGTGCACCAAATAAAAGTCCTTTCAAACAATGAGAAATAAAATAAAATAAAAAGTGGGATTCGGTGATAATCTGTGGTCCTTCACAAAAAGGGACAAGTTGGTTCACATTATTAAAGGTAATGTTGATGCCCGTATGTCTACCGTCTGGTTGGCTGTTCAATGATTATTTGCCCCACATAGCTTTATACCGGAAAATGCGAACATGAGTTTTGAAAGCAAACACACAGAAAATCCAGGAAAAGCGTATAAGTTATAGGAACCTTACCCAACTACGAAGAACTTAAAATTCGATTTGATTTGGACCTACTACTACCAACTGAGCATTCAAGATGAAGAGGTCCTCATTTTCTTTCCAGCTCAGTATAATAAATTAATCCTATATTTCGATCGTGGTGGGTTTAAAGGACAATTAGGAGGCTTGCATCTTGAATACGTACGTACAGGAATAAAGCACCTTGTATATCCATTTTGATGACTATGCTGACTTTACCATATATTGCCAACCTATTGACAACTTGAAAATACAAATAAAACTTAGCATGCGGGGGAAAAAGGTAGTGCACTACATATTTTCCGCTGGACATGGATCCTCCCAATTTAGAATTACAAATCGATTGTGTGTTTACAGTACCTCAAGAACAACGAATATTGTTATTTATCACTAACGTAATATGATTTAATGCCCGGGGAACAAAAAGTTTGTAAGGATGGATTATATAAAGACTTAAGTGATTTACATCATTTGCTTGCTGTCATGATTTAAGCTAAAACGACAAGTTATGTATCATCGCCTAGAACTTTGTATGCCAATCTTGGTCGATGTTTTTAACCAACCATAACTCTCCCCTTGAAAATTCAGTAATTATCAGCCGCTGGATCTCACGAAAATAAAAAATGAATACCATGACGTACGGTGGGTTAGATATCAATTGCTGTCGTCATACCCTTGCCCCCTTTATTCAGAAAGAACAATATTCTTTATCGACGACCATCGTCCAAAAAAGACGACCAAGATAATTATAAATAGACCCCAAGATAACGACTATGTGAGAAAATTATATTTTTATAAGCATATATGCTTAACAGTCTAATAAATAATTCTATTTTGAAAGTATTTGCCCTGCTTTGAAGAAATGAAAACGCATAACTTACCCATCAAAAAAGTACAATAATATAAAATATATAAAAAGAAAATTCCAGCAAAAAATGCCTGCTCTTTCTCATTTATCTTACCGTCCCTAGAAATGTCAACCAGGTTCAGCGTTTCAGCTCCCGATTGTATAAATTCAACCTACAGTTGTTTTCAGAAAAAGACCATCGTCTTTTCAAGACCATTACAAGGAGATATAGACCAAAAAGAAGGCAACAACAGGTAGACATTCTTGAACTCAAATCCTTTTTGTTTTGATTCGTTGGCGATGTCGGAAGATTTCGAGATGGGGATACACAGCAAGAACTGGTGGAATCCGCCGAGAGACTACGTGCTTCTCTCATCATCCCCATGTTCAACGCAAGAGCCAAATGGCATCAACGGCAGAAGTTTCAGAGACTGCTCAGCAGATATGGCGGAGATCATCAAGGTTGGAAGGTCTAGTGAGGAAGTGAATGATGATGACGCTGGTAGATCCATAGCTTTCCAAGATGATTTCGTGCAAAGATCTCATCAAATAGATTGTATGATGGACTCCACAAGCTTGCATATGATGGGGTTTGATCCTTTTTCTGCATCATCTGATTGGAACCTTGCTGTACCGTGAGTATGAACTTCCTTACACTTTTAGTTTTATCGCTCATTATTAAGTTTCTTTTATGGAGGAACCAAACTCAAATAAGATTGGATCACTACTAGGTTGATCTTGTAAACACCTGCTTGCCGGGACAACTAGTAGGACATCAATTCACACCAACAATCGAGAAGTTATAGCTACGTGATGTTTGTCCACAAAAGATTATGAAGACACCTGTTTACATGGAAAGTACTTTAGGAGTTCAAGGAAGTCCTTTCCCCATGATATTTAAAGTGTGAAAAACAATAAAGGGAGAAAAGGGGGCCATATATAGATGCTGAATTTAGGGAATTATGAATAATTATCAAGCATGTTATAACTGAACTTGTATTATATACTTCGATGCTTCTGCAGGCAATCTAGTGTAATTGACGAAAGCAGTAATACTGATTCCAAGCTGCAAGAAGAAGACATGGCGAGTTCAAAATTCGAATATGACAAAAATCAAGGAAAGGAAGTGATGATTGATGATTCTCCGCATCAAATTCAGACTGATTACTGGGGAAGTCATTGTGCACCCACCCGTCATGGTATGTCTACCAATGGGTCATTCACTTCTTACACTTACCATTCAAATTCAATCAAAAGTTCTTCAGAACCAGAACATCACCAGCTTCAACCATTGCCTTTCAACAACCAGGTAATTGTTATTTTCTCACCATCAACAGCAGATTAACTAGGCAAAACTTTTAACATGATGATGGAAATGCTGCTCGCTTGTAATTCTTTTTTTTTTCAGCAGCAATTTAGTGGCTTGCACTGCAATAACTCGTCCCTGAATGAATCTAGCTTCATCAATGCATCATATGCACAATTTGTCCATCCTGCACTGGAAGAGAAACAACCCTGTTGCCCGAAGGTGAGATGAACACTCTGTGATTGGTAAAATTGAGTTACATGGGGGGTATTAGCTAGGGTTTTGAGACTGAATATGCAGCTGTTTTTCTTTTTCTCTTGGAACGTGTAGACCAGCTGTGAAGATGTTGGAAACTTGGGTTCCATGGCAAAGAATATTAGCGTTGAACCTGCATCTAAAAGACCTCGTTTTGAGACACCATCACCGTTACCCACATTTAAGGTAAGGACGTTGTGGACCGATTTAGTAACAACCTGGATAAAGATTGATGCAACCTCAAACCGGTTCAAATCTATGTCACTTTAAGATATCAGGAGCTTGAATTTAAACACAAGAATCGGTTAACAGGTGCGAAAAGAGAAGCTAGGGGACCGAGTGACCGCGCTCCAGCAGCTAGTTTCGCCTTTTGGAAAGGTTCGCTTCAGCATTATACGCTTCCCCTTTTTGATACAGGAGTACAAAAAGGGGAGTACTTTACTTTATGGAGATGAATAATTCTCAGCTCCAGCCACTTTATTCCCTCAAATTAATTTGCTTCTATCACTTTATTCTCTTTATCAGACCGACACGGCATCTGTTCTCCATGAAGCCGTCGAGTATATCAAATTTTTACAAGATCAAGTCAGTGTACGTTTTGTTCTTCATTTTGTTAAATCCATGCTGTTATGAAGAAAATATTCGTTTCCCCTAGCTAACAGCAAATGCTGGAGCATGTCCATCTCTCGCATCATTCTGATAATATGTGTTCTATGTTCACAAATTTCAGGTTTTGTGTTCTCCATACATGGGAAATGAAGCGCCAGTTGAGGTACAATGTTCATCTTAAAAATTATTTCATGTAACATCTATACAACACCAAATATTAATGTGATGAGCGTTACATATTACCTTTTAACAATGTATTCATGTGCTCCGTATAACAATGACAATATGGTACTATAAGTAGAGAATGCAACGTCATGTTTTTGCCAAGTAGTCATTCGATACGGAACATGTCATAAGATATAAGTGTAGCATAGAATCCTTTTTCATTCAACAGGCTTCTACAATCATTTCATAAATTAGCCTACATGCCTAAATGGTCTGGATACTTATGTTGCATATGTTGTTCTAAACCCCGTTGTTACAATCAACGAATCACAAAATTTAAAATTTAGAGGATTTAAAGTTCACGAGAGAGAGAGAGAGAGAGAGATTTACTGTAACTAATCATGTCCATCATAGATCCAAACTATTATATACGTTTTTTTGGCAGGCTCTAGGAAAACGAAAAGATAATCAGCAAGGGCTTTCTAAACAAGACCTAAGAAGCAGAGGCCTATGTCTGATGCCGATTTCCAGCACATATCCGGTGGCTACCAGCACAACGCCGCATTTTTGGACGCCGACTCTCGAAGGAAATTTCACTTAGGGAATGATGACTCGGCCAGGAAGATAAAGGGCGCTTCAACACTAAGTTAACTACAGTAGCCCATCACTTCCTCAACAGTCATTACTTTGGAGACGCCTTGACTTCAGTTCAGCTCAGAAAGGAGAACAAGAAGACACAAAAAGCTGAGAGACCTCAAGCTCGGCTGTCCTGAGGGGAAAAAGACAAGAAAAAGCAAAAGGAATCGGAGAGAGATAAAAGATGGAGACGAGTGATGGGCCATCTACAGAGAAGACAATGGTGATTAGGTTAGGAAAAATACCTTTAGTAGCTGCTGATCAAGGTGTACGAAGGCGGTCAACCGAAAGCATTCCTCCGGTTTGTATGTGAAGGTAGGTATGGAACCGGGAATATAAGGTGCTTTTTCTGGTGGAACTGTTGGCATTAGTTTCATGATTTGTGAAATTTATATACATTTGCATGGTCATCTTATGAAGCTGTGTATAAGGTGCTATGCATTGGGAACTAACACTAAATAAAGGTGCTATACATTTGAGACGTATTTGAATTTAAATTGTTAATGCGCTTGAAGATAGTGAACAGACTAATTCTATTATCGATTAATGTGGTAGCCGAAAATAATCACACAAGTTGGTTATCTTTTTCGTTCTTTATTTTCGAGTCTATGCGATTAATCTCACTAGACAATTCAACTTATAAGTCTAGCTAATCTGGTCAGAAATAAGCTTACCCAAACTTCTCATCGGACATGTATATTGCTAATCAAGATCCAGTCCTCATACACGTCACACACACACACACACACACACACACACACACACACATATATATATATATATATATATATATATATATACATATCTAATCATTTCAATTCCAGCATATATATAGCTATTGTAAAATCTTAATTTATCATCGCCCATAATATTTTAAGGGCGCAAACATAGAGAATTGGCGGTGATGTTTATAATTAACCCAATAAAAGAATCGCACAATATGACATCTGAATTTTTGTTCAATGGAATAGCAAGTCTTGAATAGTTAACGGTTCACACCACGTCATCGAGGTCGTTAGAGGATTGCACCATTTGCACCGCCGCAAGGACTTGCCACCTCAGCTCATCCTCGTCATCACTGCACCACCTCGTCACCGGGTCACCGCCGCACCGCCACCTTGCCGCACCACTCGGCCTAGCCGAGTCTTCTCCAATTGGCGCTTCAATTGGCCACCAACTACGGCAAGACAGGGCAACAAAATTGCTGCCAAGTCTTCAGCCCCGAACCCACGTAACCTCACCCGGCCGGCTTCTCGTTGGGCTGTCAAAAGCTGGAGTAATGTGGCAATCAAATGTGGACCACGCCCATGAAGCGATGAAAGAGGTAAATGAAAATTTACCCGGCCAAAGCCACGTTCCCCTCTAGCTGTCTTCTCCATGGGGCTGCAACGAGTTGAAAATGTTGACCAAGACCATGCAAAGACGGTGGGAAAAGAGAAGAACCGAAAGATTAAATCCAACCAGCCCATGTTTCTTCATTCATCCTTCAGCAACACCCAGACACGCTCACATCCCCACCCTTTCCGCTCGGTCCCTTGGCCGCGCCGCACCGCGGCTCGCCGCCACCTTTGCCGGCGACGCGCCCTCATTCAACCAGCCAACCAATCACGCTGTGCCTGTTCGTGTTTCTCAGTTCGTCTCGAACCGCCAGAGGACCAACCGTAACTCAGGTTCTCAAAACCTTGCTAACTATCGCGAGACATTCATATGGACTTGAGGCAGGTAAATTACTTACTGTTTATGCTACATAGGTTGATTTTCATACAACGAGGTTGATTTCCTTGAGTTTTAAGCGTCTCGATTGATTTCGTGTCTAATTATGTTTGTCAACAGTTTCGGCATATATGTGTTGCAAGGATTGTTGAATTTCTAGTTCACTAAAACTACAGATATGTTGTTGGAATGTTGGATGTTGAAATATGTACTGATTTGAGCTTAATTGACATGAATTGTGGATGAATCCCAGGTTACGACGGTTTTGGGTTAATGTACTATAGGCCAAATTTTGCCAATTTTGTTCAAGTCTTTGTAGTACAAATTTGATGGGACTTTCTTAATGAAAGTTGTGTGTTATGCCTTGTTTCACGATATACTTTAATTTCAAACTTTTTTCGAACTTTGTATGTGCAAAATATATTTCAAAAAGTATGCAAGTCCGAAATTGTTTTTATAAGCCATTTCCAAAACTTTGCTCAGTTTCCATTTGCTATAGAATTTTTGATAAATCATTTGTATTAGCATCCTTCATAAAAGTTTTAGACCACATCTTAATCATACATGCTTCTGCATACTTAAAAAGTGAAAAGGCTTTAATAGATAGGTTAATCGTGGCGTATCAAGGACATCCCACGTGATGCCGAGTAATAATTGTGAAAGAAATTAATCCTTGAGTAAAGGACATTGACAACTACTAATTTATGCACTCTCAATTGATTATTGCCCACCAATTGGCATGGTATTGGCTAGGATTTGACAGTTGATTGGTTGATGGGGGCATAAATAAATTACCAGAAATGAAAGCATACATGGTCTAAATTGCGACATCTTAATGAAAAGCAGCTATTATTAAAATCTTACTTTAGAAAGAGAAGGCTTTAGTTATACTCTTGTTTTGGCAAGGGAATGACCACACCTTCGTTTGGGCCCTCCTAGAGTACTGCGGTGCTACTGGACCGATATAAAAGCAATCAGAGGGCGGAATAGAAATAAAAAATAAAAAATTAAAACGAATATTCATTTTTTTTTTGGTCGAGGTATATTCAATTTTTTAAAAGTGCTTTGATTTTTGTTAACTATATTCTAAAGGGTAAAAAATAATCTGTCCAATTAAAAGCCATATGCCAAAAGTCAATGTTAACTCTATAATCTATATCACCCTAATTTTTATTTCTACCATATAAAAAATTGAGATTTTTATGCTTGTAATACAGGTTCAGGAATATCGTCGTGTGCTTATTTTTTATCGATCAAAGTAAATAGGCAAATACTATCTAACTTGTGATTTGTGACATGTGAATGCAATCAGCATTTTATTTTTATTTTTTTTTCTATTAGTAAGAAGAAATTGAGAAAGGGACTCCAAATATTTTCCCCATATTATGAAAATGAGAGCTTAAATGAAAATTATGTGCGAAATTTTTCCCTTATTGCCACCATATATGTAGGAAAAAAGAGAGAATAAGGTCCAATAAGATAGACGGTAAAAATAGGATATAAAATAAACTACACAGACCAAAACATTCAATACCCAAAACATTTCATTATCTTAAAAACTCGTTACAATGTGAAAGTTGAAAAGCCAAGGTTATTTGAAGAGAAACAGATTATTCACTGAGTTTCCATATCATCAGAGCAGGAATTCAAGCAGTGCCCTTGAGCTTCTTGGCGATGTCGGCGAAGTACTTGCCCTGGTGGAACGCAAGCCCGAGCTCGAGCTCCGAAGGCAGCCTCGAGCCGTCGCCGGCGAAAGTCCCGGCACCGTATGGGCTCCCCCCCTTCACCTTCTCCATCTCGAACATGCCGGCCCCGAAAGTGTACCCGACGGGGACGAAGATCATACCATGGTGGGTCAGCTGAGTGATCGCGGTCAATCTGATCAAACCAAGGAAGAACACAAATGGAAAAAATCACGCTCCGTGTGAGTGCGCAAGATAGACATTGAAAGGAATTTGAAGTCATTTCGAAATCAAATGATGCTCGCGAACTCGATCGGCGAATCGGCAACTTACGCAGTGGTCTCCTGTCCACCTCCTTGAGACCCGGTGCTCAAGAAGATGCCCGCGGGCTTGCCCGCCAGCTTCTGTGAGCCCCAGAGGCCGCCGGTCGAGTCCATGAAGGCCTTGAACTGCGCAGCCATCATCCCGAACCGGGTCGGGAAGCCGAAGATGATGCCGTCGGCCTCGACAAGCTCGTTCGGGGTGATTATCGGCACGTCGCTCTTCTTCGGCGGGGAGCCCATCTTGCCCAGAACCTCCTCAGGCAACGTCTCGGGAACCTGCCATTTTCGCCAGCACCATTCAATCAGAGGGGGAAACGGCACTTGAAAATGCTTCTTTAGGATCACAGAAAAAGTTATGGACATGGTTAAACCCTAGAAGTTGCAAGGCATTCTTCTATTGCAGATTTGCACACGTTAAGACTACAATAACTACAGCAAAAGATGTGAACTTTTAACATGAAATTCATACCTGCCATAATGTTGCTTCTACTCCTTCCACTGTATCGGCTCCTTTCTTGATTTCTTCAGCGAGCTTCTCGACGTGACCGTACATCGAATAGTAACTGCATCGGGAAGAAGAAATTCCGCAGATCATTAAACGAAATTAAAGAATCTCGGTGGAAACTGGAACTCGGTCACTAGTCACATTCAAATCAAGGTTTAAAAACATCATGTTCTTTGCTATGTGACATTTTTCTCCAAGGAAAACAAGATCCACGTCAACTGTTTTTGGCCTGACTAAGATTGGTTATTATAACACACTAAACCAGCCTTCTAAAAACACCATTCTGTGCATGCCGTGAGCCTCTAGAAGAGACAGAGAAAAGTTGCAGATACTGTTCAAAACGGAAAGAAAAAGGGAGAGCAATCGCTGAGATTAGTGTCACGTTACGAATATTGGAGTGCAAGCGAATCAAAAGAATGATGAATTGCAGGGGACCACGTGGGCTCGAAGGGCGAAAAGAAAAGCACGGGCCGGGCAGCCGGGTCTCGCATTTTCTTCCTCCAATCATGATTCAAAAGTTTGGTCAGCCTTCACTATCACCCTTCAGTTTGGCTCCTTGCAAATTAACAGATCGATGCCCACAAGGACTCGGAAATCGCTCCGTGAACTTGCAGCCATCAAAAAGCATGAATTTTGTTCTAGAAAATAGCTTTATCTTCAAGTTGATGCCAAGCTTTTGGCATCCTCCAAAAGAACAGAAAACAGAGTAAAACCCAGAATTTTCTCAAGACTCACGAGACAAAACTGTCGAAAGAACTCTCACCCACGAACAATGGGCCGCAACTACACACGAATTCCGATCACCAAGAATCAGGAACAAGCCAACGAAAGAGTTGCACAAACAAATTCACAGTCGAACAGAGCAAGACCAGAGCATCCGAAAACAGAGCAGCACAAACAAAAATAAATCCCCACCCCAAAAGAAAGCCAACGGAGCAGCGTTTAAGGAGGCAACTTGCGAGACACGGTACTCACACAATGTAGACTTTGGCGGCCATTGATGACAGCGCTCCTGTTCGCGTCTCTTCTCTCCTGAGTGCAACGAGCGAAGATGGTGGTCGAGTCGATTCGTAAAACGGAACTGCGGAAGCGTTGGCGGATGAGTGAGGGAGGACGAGGACGGGATCCCCTATTTATAGTGCCGTCTGGGGCAGAAGGGGGTCGCTCTAATTTACGTTAAATGCTCGATTCCAGTCGCGTCATTAAAGGCGTGGATCGCAATCGTGCGTGAGCTGTGCTCCTTTCGGTCCATTTTTGTTAGCGTGGTTTGATGTCATCCCGACATCACGTTTCGAGTTATGAGAATCCTGTATTGTTACCGAGGGGAATAGTCATCGTTGCCTTCGCAAATTATTTTCCGCCACCGCCATCCTGGTTGGTGTTTGCCAACCAGGCCCTTTCATTTTAAGGCATCGCGGGGATTCAAGTTGGGCTCCTATTTCCCTAGAGGGAGTTGGCGGGGTACCCAATGGGAAAGGAACATTTTTCGTGTCCCTTATCCCAAGACTAAATGGCGATTGAGGACTCTTACACCGTCAAGCTTCTCCCTAGGGAAACATCGATTTTAAGTCATGACCAGGATTAGGTTTTATTTTTCTTTAAAAAAATAAAAATAAAGATAATCGTTGCTTCCTAGGTGATGACCATGTTTAACTATCTTCCACTTTTCCATTTATGAATTTAATACCACAAAAAGCTTCAAAACGATACACTTGTGATAAATGTATCTCATACTAACTAAAAATCTCAAACTAGAACACATTTGATAAATCTATCACAAACTAACCAAAAATCTCTAACAAATACATTTGTAACAAATTTATCCTCCGTTAATTTAAATTAAATTGGTTTAATACCACAAAAAACCAAACTAACCAAAAATATCAAATCAATACATTTGTGACAAATTTCGTTAAATTGGTTTAATACTATCAAAAAATCATAAACCAATATACCTGTGATAATTGAAAGGTAAAATCCAAACCAGTAAATCCATTAACTGCTATGTGTTATCTAACTAAACAATTTCATGATAAAATTTGACGAAAACTAACGAAATGTAAATTTGTCCAAGTGTATCAATTTAGGATTTTTAGTGGTCAAAATGAATTGATCAAAAGTAAATCAGTTTGGAATTTTTCATATTATTAACCCTTATAAAAAAAAAATGTATCAATGCTTATCGAGCATGACATATTTCTATGTAAATTCCGTTGATCATTGGAGGAAATTTTATCTCGATTCCTCTTGCCTTACATTCGTTGTATTTGTATTTGTAATGATAATATTTGTGCTCGGAACATCGATATTCTTTTAAAGAAATAATCCTTGCTTTGAAGTACACATGTTTTTAGACAATGTCGTTTGATTTTTATAATTACCGACATGCTCAACCTCCTCCCCCCAACGATACATACGTATGTAGACATTGCCGATGTCATCCCAGCGTCATTCTTACGTAATGATTCCTAATAACCTATGCATTATGATATCCTGGTTTCTTGATAAGTTCATTCTGTATTCGTTTTCTTGCTTGCGTTGAGTTTCGTTATTTTACCATATTTGTAGACGTTTCGGATGTCAGCAATCACGTTCTCAAGCTTTTTTTTATTACCTTATTTATGTGGAAACGCTGTTGACGTCATGCCTGCGTCGTTCTTCAGTCATTTACAATCACCATCTTAAATCTGTAGACTTTTCTTCGAGCTAAGCCATGGTTAATAATCACCATTATACTTTTATAATCCACGATATTTCCTTTTGAGTTGTTATTATAGTAAAAGGCTTAATTCCATAAAAGCCCAATTTGAGGTCTAGTTCCAATTTTATCTGGAATTTTTCTTTTACTAGAAGAAAAAAAAACTCTAAACTTTAGATTAGTCCAAATCTGCCTCAAACTTTCTATTTAAAAAAGAAAAAAAAAGAAAAACCCAACTTTATGTCCAATCCCGATCAAGAGTCAAAATATGTCTCCATTAGCCTTCTATTTAAAATTACTATAAATCATCCCTAATTTTCACATTTCAAAATGTTTTCATTTTGAAAATAATTTTCTATATCAGATAATCATGGAAATGCCTTGTTCGTTAGGATTGGGAGTAGATTTAAGAATAGATTGAAAGTTGATGATTTTTTTAACAAAATAAAAGAATAGATTTAGGACTAGAAAGTTTGATTTTTAAAAAAAAAAAAAAAAAAAAAGTTTAGTGTTAAAATAAAATTTAGGGGATTAGACCCAATTTAGGTCCAACTAGACCAAAATATGTCTCCATTAGCCTTGTGTTTAAAAATTTTAAGTCATCCCTAATTTTCATATTTCAAAAAAAAAAAAATCACCTTGCTGATATGGATTTGTTATAACGTGTGGAAGTGCCTTGTGTTTGGTTCATGGAAATATATTTAAGAATAGATTAGACCGTAGATTTAGGACTAGACCTAAAGTTTGAGTAAAATAATGATTTTTTTTTTCTTAATAACATTAATGTAAATTATGGTTGGCACTATATATAAGTACCCACATGCTACGTATATGTAAAAAAATTGACATTTAAAACATCTTGCAAAATTATCTTATTTCAGAAAAAGTACTAATTAATAAAAAGAGATTTTTATTGACGCAATAAATGAAATTTTTGAAAATGTCACCTTTAGCCTCTTTATTTTCAAGATTTAAAAAGTTTAAAAAGTATATAAGATTGAAAAGATTCAAATTTTAAATTTTAAATAAATGACAGATAAAAATTGAACTATTAAATTACAGATTTTTATTTTTTAACAAAAAAAGTAACTCTTTACTGGGCGATCAGGCTTAATTATCTTCTACTTACCCATTTAAGAATTTTATTTATAGAGTAATGTAATAGCACTTTTCGATCATGACTTTTTTCGACATAATTACGTTGATTATTCAAGAATTTTCTTTTTCAACCCCTGCCTTAGATTGGTTGTGGTAGTATTTGTAATGTTAATATTCGTACTCGTACATGTCATTCATCACATCGACATTGGTCTAGTACTAGCAATTTTTCCGGCCACGTTTTTGAAGAAATAATCATTTGTTTGAAGTACATGTATTTCTCGACGACGTCGTTCGATTTTTATAATCATTGACCTGTTCAACCTCTTCCCCCCAACAATACATAAGTATGTAGTCATTGTCGATGTCATCCAGCGTCATGTTTACGTAATAATTCCCAATAATCTGTGCATTATTATATCATTATCTCTTGATAAGTTTATTTTGGTATTTTTCTTCTTGCTTGCGTTGAATTTTATTATTTTACCACATTTGTAGACGTTTCGGATGTCATTTTTACGCTGCTGACAGTTTTTGGTCCCATCTCAATCTCTGCAGTATATCTAATAAACTTTTCTTTGACCTACTACAGAGAAGGCAAATTAGCCATGGTTAGTAATCTCATTTAAAGGTCCTTCAACTTACATCATACTATTTTTATCCAAAATCTTTCCTCATGAGTTGTAAATATAATAAGAATATATTTTGTTAATAATGTTCTTGTTAATTATGATTGGCAGTATACATATTAGTAAAAGTACCCACGCATTGCTTGTTTATAAAAACTTGACATTTAAAAACAATTTGCAAAATTGCCTTATTGGAAAATTTTTAAAATATTAACTAATAAAAAGAGATCATTGATACAATATGAAGAATATGCATACATATAAAAACAGAACACTCTTTTTTCCGGAAAAAAAAATGTCTATAAGATTGAAATGATTCAAATTTTAAATTTTAAATAAATGGCAAATAAAAATGGAATCATTAATTTATGGATTTTCATGATTCTTTTTCAAAAAAAAAAGATAATTCTTTCCTGGATGAAATGATTAATTATTTTCCACTTACCCATTTATAAAGTTTATATATGAAAGAATGTCCCGGCACTTTTGGACCGTGACTTTTTTTTTTAGTATGATTTTGTCAATTATCCGAGAATTCCCGTTTCGAGACTCCGCGCCTTGGAATCGTTATAGATGGTATTTGTAATGTTAATATTCCTACATGTCATTCATCACGTCGACATTTTTCTAATAGTCGCACTATTTCCGTGCCATATCTTTTAAAGAAATAATCCTTGCTTCGAACTTCGTGTACTTCCTTACAATGTCGTTTGACTTTTATTATTTTGACACAGTCAACCTCGTCCTCCCAACGGCACATAAGCACGTGCCGATGTCATCCCAACGTCATTTTTACGTAATAATTCCTAACAAACTATGCATTATGATGTCATGGTTTCTTGATGGAGTTCATTTTGTATATCTCTTCTTACTTGCATTGAATTTTACCGTATTTCTGGATGTTTCGAATGTACACAATCACATTCTCACACTTTTTTTTTTTTTTTTTTATTTCTATCACCTTACTTATATCGAAACCCTGTTGATGTCATGCCTGCATCGTTCTTTAGTCACATTTCAATCTCTGTCGTATATCTCTAAACTTCTCTTTGACCTTACCAAAAGAAAGGCATATTAGCCATGGTTAGTAATCCCAGCGAATAATATCATTTTATATTATCCACGATCTTTCGAATGACTTGTAAGTATGATAAGACAATATTTTCTTAATAATGTTTGTGTTAATTATGCTTGGCACAATATATATCGAAAATTGACATTTATATCCTTTTTGCTAGAATTTTTTTATTACAAAATATCTAAAGCATCAATTCGCAATAAGTAAATAAATAAATTGCAAGTACATTGAAATGGAGAAATACTTATAAGATGCCTCTAACTTGTTTTCAATTCGATTGTCAATTTATATGATTAATAGGATGAGAAGAAAGTTAGGGCACGCATGGCAAAATTTCTAGAACATAAATCATTTTATGGCCATAAATTGATTTCTTAATTTCTATTCCTTGAATGAGTTTCTGAACAAAAAAACATATTTGATAACGATTCAAAATTTGTTTTAGGAATAGAAATTTGTTTAATAACATAATAAAATTTCTATTTCTAGGGTAGCGGCGACCATCGTGTGTGTCTGTCGATCGGCATTAAGCAAGCAACTAGAGTTTGGCGAGCGGCCGACATCTAGTGTTCGCATCTAACGACAAGTGGCCGACGACAGGCAATGGGTGTTTAGCGGCCGATGCCAGATGGTCAATGACCAACAGCCAACATCCTAGGAGCAATGAGTATAGGCGGCGAGAGGTGATAAAAATAAATGATAATAAGAGTTTTCATTTCTTACTTTTGTTCCAAAAATAGAAAAATCAAAATTTTTAATTTATGATTTATGATTTATCTATTTCTAGAATAGAAATATGTTCTAGAAATATAAAAATGAAATTGCGTTATCAGATAAATTTTTGTTCCAAATCTATTTTAGAGAATAAAAAATAAAGATGTAGAAAAATGAAAATTTTCCCATGTACACCTTTAGGAGTTAGGACCGATCGAAAGAAGGACAACAAAGGGAGTTCTCTACCTTGGAAAGAAAACCTTTGAATCCGTCTTTCTTGGACGAAAAGGGCAAATAAAACTAACACCAAAAATGCCCTTTCAGGGAGCTAAAAAGTCCTCTCTCTCTCTCTCTCTCTCTCTCTCTCTCTCTCTCTCCATCGTCTTCTTCAACCTTTAGCCATGGGATAGGATTTAAGTTAGTCTCACCCTCCTCCATCTCTTTCATTGATTTTGTTTGTGTTTTATTGATTTTTCTTACTTTTTCTTCTCTCCGATTTAGATTTGGGAGTTCTTTTCTCTCAGTCCAATTTTCGATTTGAGAGTTCAAACTCTCTCGATCTAGCTCTAGATTTGGGTGCTATCCTCTCCCTATCTAGATATGGGAGTTTGATAAATATACTGGGAATCCGATGCCTCTTTGCTTTTTTCATGTACAGATTTTCTACCTCCAGTTTCAATAATGATCGTGGGAGTTTTGGTCTCTCATTAAATTACAAAGACTTACTCTACCACATCTTGTATCTGCATTTGTTTAACCTACTACGGTTGTCGATAATGGTATAGAGGAAGCCAAACCTAGATGCACATCGCAAACTAACAACGTCATAATTATTAGAGAAGAAATTTCCGACATATGCCTATCACAAACAAAGACACAAGATTCAATGATCAACTATTGATTTTGTTTGATAGATTTATTCTTGTAAAACGAGTTTGTGCTTAACTTTGCCATGGATTCTCCTTATTTCATGGATTTGGTTTTGTTTTTCAATATTCATGCTTTGTTTCAATTTGCTTTGTCACAAATACTATGTATTTTTGTATTCTTTTGAGTAATTAATATAATTTTCTTTCGAGCAAAAAAAAAAAAAAACTAGCACCAAAACTAAACCCCTACGATGGAGGGGTGGGATCATGAGATTTCAATTTTTGGAAAATAGTTTCTCTTCTACACTTCCTGACAAATTAAGAATTCGAATCCTCAATCAATAGAATACTCTTTATAAAAAAAAAAAAAAAAAAAAAAAACTATTAAAGGATATTTTGGAAAAGAAGAGAAGAATTGCGATCCTCGTGGGAAGGTGGTCATATTTGCTTCATAGAATAGATCAGATATATCTATGGAACATATGGGTAAGAAAAGAAAGGCCTCAAATGAATATTCGACAACAAGTTTTAAATTCAGAGGGCAACTCATTAATTTTCTCATGCTCTATGCATGAACCTATAACCTTATTTTACTGAAATTTTGTATCTTTCGGTGAATTTTCTATTTTGATTGTGGTCCTACCTTACATGGGAATTTTTTTATTTTTTTTAACAATCTTAACATCTACCAAACGGCTATGATAAGGTAAATTTGTATCCCTCACATCACTGTCCAAAAATAACAAAATCCATACCTCACTATTGCATCATTCTATTGTCACCTAAATCTTTCCCATGGTTGTGATGTATCACATTGGGATGGTAGACTTAAAATTCAATCCCAATCGATGCAACTTTGAATTCAAAAATCCAAGATGAATTTTTAATATGGGAAGTCCTGCAACCAACCAATTAAGTAACTCAGATTTTTTTTTTTTTTTTTTTTTGGTTAGTCCTACTATAATCCTATTCTAACTCTCTCTTAGACTTTTGACATGTCTCCCTTTCATGTTGGAAGGATGGCGAATGAGGTAAACCTCAATAGTTAGTAACCGTATTCAATATACACTTAAAAAAACAAGCAAAATGTATCAAGTCAAGTTACATGACGATTTAATGATGCTTTAGTGACATCAAGTCCGATTGCATAACAAGTCGCCATCAGTTGCTAAATTTATAATTTTTATTTGGAATTACACTCATCCCAAATCGATTTAGAAACTCGTTTAACATGATGTAATTGTAGGATTAAGGACCTATCTCACCATTAAATTTGTGCATATTTCAAAAGTGAGCTAATATTTAAATTTCATAATCCTCTATATGACATGGGTATTCGCTCCTCATATGTTGCCAACCTATATATAGTTGACATTCAACTTCATATGAGAAGATTAATGAAATTAAAACCAGGCTACGGGAATTGAATTTAGTTGTAGGTCAGTGGGCGAGCCGGCACTCCAAATTTTTTTTTTATATATTTTAGAACAGGAAATAATTCATTAATTTGTCAGATCAAGATCCTCTGCTTTTGGACAGAGGCACCGTCTAGATACTACAAACCGCACATCGGTTGAGGCGTCCAGATCCTTGACTTTCCACTGAAAAATAATGGATTTTTAAATTCAAACATCTTTTGAATGGCTTGACGGGTACTGATCACCAGGCTCACATGACAAGTACAAATCGATTCTAAAAAAATCAATAAATTAACAAGAATATGTACTGTCCAAATTCGCATTCAGTTTTGCTTTTCCTTCTCCTAGTAAACGGATTTTCTTGTTTAATTCTTATTTTTGTCAATTATTTTTGTTTGTTTGTTTCTATACTGTTTGTGCGCAGGCTTGAACGGGTCGTACGACGACCTTGCAAAGCATCAATTGCTTTCAGGTCATTGTGCCAACTAATTTTTTTTTTTTTTAAATGTTATCAAAGTAGCATGACTTGTCATGACGAAACTATAGGGGGCTCAAGGTGAAAAGGCATCGATTCGAAACCTTTCCCATGGAATATTCTTAGTTCGTAGTAATTCAAGACTTCAGCTGAGGTTCCACAATGATCTTCCTGCATTTAAAAGAATTGACCTGCCGACCTTGTGTCCGCCTTAACCAAATATCAATATTTTGGCCATGTGGGGCTGGCTCGATTGACCTTTAATTTTTTTCTTTTAAACGTGAATATAGATTTTGCAAAAGATTCGCTTTGAATTTCTTTAACCTGTCTGAAACATTCACAATATTTGGATTATCACGGGATTTTTTTACGCAAATTGGATAATATCTTAAAGACGAGATCTTCAAACCTAAATAAACAAACCCTTAAGTTATGTCATTTGAAGTCGTTAGAGTATCGAAATATCAAAAGCACCCCTTCGTTTAATAATTTTATTGTGGGAAAGGTACCAAAAAAGTCATATGGCATTAGTATTAATTTAGTCCTAAGTCTTTCAATTAGATTAATTTAATCCTAAATCTTTTCCAATTGATACTAATTCAATCCATCCCATCAATTTTGATCGGCTAGCACTAATGTGGACGCCGGCCGATAGATGAACGTTGACGTGGCAATTTAAATTAATATTTTAAAATTTTTCAAAATTTTTATTAAATGTTTCCTCTTCTTCTCCTCTTCTTCATCTTGGCTTTCTTCTCTGAGAAGAAGGCCAAGAGGAAGAAGAGGGAAAAAAAAAGAAAGGAAAAAAATCTAAAAAATAAGTATTTAAAAGTTGTCACGTCAACGTTCATTGATCGACCGGTGTCCACGTTAGCATCGACAGCTCAAAATTGATCGAATGAACTAAATTGATAGCAATATAAAAAGGTTTGGAACTAAATTGGTCCAATTAAAAAGTTTAAAACTGAATTAGTATCAATGCCATAAATTTATGACTTTTTTTGTACTTTTTTGTTTTATTGGAGTATTTAAACAACAAATCATATCTTCTTTTAATATCCTAATATTTGTTTAGAAGGTGAACAATTTCCCTAAGAAAAGTTCTGAAAAGTTGCATTATATATCATTAAAGTTAGTTGTAGGGGTGATTATTTCTAGGGTGGGCAGCTTCCACCTTAGAACCAAGAACTATCAATGGCTGGTTTTGAAAAACTGGAATTGGAAACTGTTCGTCCATGAAACTGGTTGAAATGACCCCACTTCAAAAAAGGTATAAAACTTGAGAGCGAGCGACAAGGTCAAAGGCCAAAGGTGATCGAGAGTAAAAGTGACAGAAGGAGCAACGAGGCCGGAGGTGATCGGAAGTGAGAGTGATAGAGGGATCGATGAGGCCGAAGGCCATCAAGAGCAAGAGGGAGAGAGGGAGACAATGCTACGAGATGAGTGAGGTGAGAGATGGAGAAGAAATTAAGGTTTTTCTAAAAGTCAAGACATAAAAAATTTAAAAGAATTGTATAAGTGTATTGGTCCAATCCAAGTAGTTAAACGAGTTGGCAATTCCACATCTAAAATCGGGAACTGAACAAATCCTAATGGAAATTATGGTTTTAAGCCCATCCAATCCGATTTTGAGCAATTCCTAGTTCTTTTTGCACCTCCCCATTAATTATTAACTTGAATTTTTTTTTTAGTGTATTAGGGTTTTTTTTTACTCACAAAAAATAAGCCAAAGTACTTTTACCATATGTGAATTTTAAAATAGTCAAAGTGGCGTAGGTTGTAAGATTCAGATTAAGCAAAAAGTACATATCAATCAATTAGGTACTTAGACTTCTATATGATATATAATATATTAAATTCTTAAAAGAATTTTATTGGACTTTTTAATATGAAACATGAGTATGGTCGCTAAACTTTAAGGAATATTTTCGTTCTTCGATCAAATTCCTAGCCGACTATTAATTGGACCTGATGAAGCCTCTCAACCATCCTTAAAAAAAAAAAAAAAAAAAAAAAAAAAAAAAAGAGAAGAGAGAGAGAGAGAGAGAGAGAGAGGACGTCACATCATCTCCACAATTCAGAAGAGACAAAGCGAACATGATGGTGACGGACGTAAGCCTCTCCAAAGTTCTGTGCATCGCACAAGCGTTCATGAGATGCTTCTAAAAACCCAAATCGGTCATCTTGTGTCAATTCGAAAGAAAAGTCTTGACGCATCGGATCAACTTAGATGCAAGGAAACATCGTAGCTAGGAAGAATCTTGAAGTCTCTCGGCATATGCAAGCCAAGTGCCACGAAGCTTCATCGGTATTCCTTTTCGTCCTTCTTGAGGTCGCGGTTGGGCGAGCCACTCATAGCACGGCCTTGGTCAACAGGCACGAGATTGACCGACTAACTTCGAGTTCAATTCTAGCGGAAAATTATAATTTCCATGGAGACACTAAGAATGGAAGGCAAAGCCCAAGCGAATGTTAATGAGTCATTGACAATAGAAAAGAAAAATATATGAATACAATAGGAGCGGGCATATAGATGACAAAGCGATGACACAAGCATGATCATAAATAGACACGATCTATTAGTGCTTGGGGTACATGCCACAACATAGTACGGCATGACATGGACTAGTGAGGCACATCTTTCCACATAATTGGGTCGATCCAAGCACAACACTACGGTAGATCAAACCGATGTCCGACATAATTAATCTCCTTGAAGAAAGGCGAACGGCAGGTTTAACAAGAACTTTAAGTGCACTTTCGAGGAGTAATAATGATCAACCCAATCTCGAAAAGTTTAGCCATTCAAGAAAGGTCGAGGGGGCGACCACTACTAGCCAAGTATTAGCTTAGGGGCACCATATGCACGAGCTACTTAGATACAACAAGCTTGTTCATGACTTGTTAGGTCCAAATAGCAGGCTGTAAGCCTGTAACCCAGTAATGGTGGGTCACCAATTGACTCTAGCAATCAAAGTCATTATAGTCATTATAGCCTAAACGGTTCCTTAGATTCTATGAACTACTCATGGGTAATTACGATTCCCATTTCTTTATCGTCTTCCGCCTGCATAATCGTGCTTCGAGTTGGCTTTTTTGGGGAGGACACAATCATGAAAAAGGCTCGTGTCCCTGCGTGCGTGGTAACATCACATGATTCATCTCAACCCACATCACTTTCCTGTTATCTTTTCTCCTTGCTTTAAGAAGAAAAAGAATAAAGGGAAAATCAAAGTTGGCCGACCGCCAGCATACCAGTTCTTCCACAGTCAAAGGTTCAGTGTCGGGATCCACCACTTCGTCTCGACAGGTTGAAGTCCTATTGCAACATTCATGTGTTGGTTTTTTTGCCCGGCGAGTTTAGGGTTGTCCATTTTGAGAGCTTTCCTAGGATTGCCCTATTTGGACACGAGATATATTAACATGATTCGAACACGATACGCTAGATACGATCAGCCTGCAATTCTACTGGGGTTTTACATGATTGTATTGGAAATTGGCCCAAGCCAGTAACTTAACTAATGATAGAATTCAGCTGAATAATTCATAAAGAGTCTCGCACGTTTGCGACAAGTTGCTAGAAATAACAAGAAAAAGGAGAAAGTAAGAGTTGACACTTTTCTAGAAAGTGAAAGTAAGAGTTGACACTTTTCTAGAAAGTTTACGCATATTTTACTCTCGAATATAATATTTAGCGTGCATAAGAGTTCGATGGAGGTAGGGTTTGTCAATGAGTTTTAAATGTATTGTTTCTACATTTTAATGTATTTCAGCTAATGTTTGTCTATTAACATCTAAAGCTAGGTGTTACAATGGTCCACTTCACCTATGTATTGAGCCTTGCATATATCCTTATCACGTCTACATTACCAATTACCAATTTGAAATTTTTAAATTTCTTGCGGTTGCCAAACCTCCCGAATGAATTTAAGGATAAAAGAAAAAGTCAGGTGGATCAGAATTCTAAAAAGTAGGAAGTCCTCTTCCCATTATATATATGTACTTGATAGATACTTCTATGGTGGGTTGTGCTTAGAATTACATTGGTCCACTTCACTTATGAATCGAGCTATTCATATCCTATTTGTATTTCCAATTAACAAATTGGTTAAATTATGCTAGGAGCAAAGTTCTTGCACGCATAATTCTTGCACACATAATTAATCGAATGATCTACTCATAATGAAGTTTAATGGCCATGTCGGGATTGAATTATTAACATGATGCTCTAACTCGACACAACACGAGCACGATCCACGACTACAAGATAGGGTTGCTGGCAAGAACTAGGAAGCAATCTTGACTATTTGCTAGGCCCAATTGGGCTTCTCGGCAAATTGCAATTCACCTTCGACAATTTAAGAGTATAATGAGCCGGCCCAAATGCTGGGATAGCAGGCCAGCATGTAAGCCTATCGTCGCCGTTGATTAACGAAATTCCTGCTTGTTTCCATCCTTCTTTTGCATGGTTGGTGCATCGGAAATTTCATCATTCAAATGCTACTATGTGAAACAAAATCTCTAATTTAGAGCCACTTGCACATATTAAATGCCCAAATTTAATCGGTTTTAAGACTTGTAAAGTGTTCCGTGATCTTCCCGTCTAGTCTCTATGCTTGTCCCCTTGCAATTCAAAGAAATAAATAAGGATACTCGCTTTTTATCATTTGATCCGATATATGAGGTTTTGACAAAAACTGAAGGAATAAATATATTGGCTTGTTTTCGACAATATATATATATATATATATACCTACCCCGTTGTGGGCGCGTTGGTTTAAGCCTTTCCCCCTCTAATTGCAAAAGGAAAGAGGTTCGAGTCACTGCGTGTGCATTAAAGCGCGATTTAAGCGGAGCATCGTGGGAGGTGGGTCCCCACGCCAGTGCTCCGTGGGAGTTTATACTAAGCACTCGCTATGAGGCGGCTCCTCCAGTCCTATATATATATTGGCTTGCAGTGCCATGATTGCCAAGACTAGCAAAGAATCACTTCATTGTAGATTGCCTCAAGAGGTTGCAATAGGTCGAGTGACGTCAAACCTAAAAGTTCATGCTATGGGAAATCCCCTTTTTTTATCAACCAGATATTGAACCTATTTGAATTATAATTCGCTAGCAGCCCGTCTGGTTGTAGTAATGAAATAAACATGTGAATTATGCAGTAATTTAATAGAGTTGTAATACCTATTGTACTCTTTGGTTTATTTACGTTGCTTAGTTTCATGACTGACATATGTAATAAGCGGGAGTAGCATTAGAATTCTCAGATTACCCCTAAAATCAGGATTGATATGGTCGGTATGTCTAATGGCTCCCATTTATTATTAGATGCAAAATTCATTTTTGTCAAATATTTATTTATATTTGACTCTGAAGAGTTGGTGTAATTAGTTGGGGCATTGCCTAATTTGCAAATCAGGAAGCGAAGTTGTCCATTCAAATTTCATCAACTGTGTGCAAACCATCTAAATTAGGGTACATGTACAAGCTAAAGTCCTAGGCTTCACCAATTCATGGGGCTTGCAAAGCATTTCATGGGCCTTTGCATAGCTGCGCCTCCATGCCTTAGCCACCTCGATAATTAATCTTTTTATATTTCAATAAATTATGAATAGAATTAACATTTAAGCACATAACATATGAATATATAAAAATAACATTATAAACAATAATTATCATTTGAACAACCAATCATGGGTTTAATATCCTATATATTCAAGGTATTGCATTTTGATATATAACTTTTTTTTTGATTTTTGATAATTAATTTATAATTATCATAAAAATTTAATTATATATATGGGATTATGTTAAAACTCGCATTAGTTATTACAACTAATAGTACGATGAATCTGAAAATTAAAATTTTACTACAATTTGAAGATTACTTATTATAATTAGTAATATATAATCATTATTACGGATACCTTCAAATATATTAAATTGTGATATATTATAAAAGATAACATCATTATTTTCATCAATGTTTTACGTGTCCACCATTATATTTATTAATCGTGTATTTGGTGTTATCGTTATACAGATCCAAATAAGTTCAGTAATAACTAACGTAGCTTTTAATTATAATTAATAATCAAACGTAGATAGGTGACATTAAACAATTAGAAACTGAAGTCAAATTGGATCAATTGGAAAGTAGGTCTATAGAGCCTCCTACATAAGATAGGCATAATTTCAAGTCGACTTTTCTGATCTCAAATGGTGAATGGCATAATCATACTTCCTTAATAAAAAAAAAAAAAAAAATGCCTCAATTAGTCAATTGGGACTAATCTAATATAATAGGATTACTATATTTACTATTGCATCTCACATATAGCTCCTTCAATTAGGTAACTACTAATCTGTCAACTCGAATTTGGCCCCGATTGAATTTCGTGGCTTAACTTTAGGAATTTCAAGATATCTACCTTTCAAAGAACAGTTAGGTCCACTCGAAATAAAATATTGTCAACTTATGTGATAAAGCCACTTCTTGAACATATCTAATATTTGATTGGAGTTTCATGAACAGCATGACGCTTGGTTATGGTAAGAATGGACCATATAATCTATTGATGAGATACACATTCATGAAATATCAAAAACTTTGTTATATCGAGAGAATTACCTAAAAAGTCCTAAATATTTTGCAATTGTACCAATTTGGTCTTAAATTTATATTTTTGACCAATTGAATCCTAAACATTTTGTAATTGTGCCAGTTTAGTCATTCCAGCCAAAATCATCAATGCTTGTCAAATTTTTAATAATATTTTATTCTTTTGAATATTTTATTAATTTTGAAATCTTTTTTACCTCTCTCTCTCTCTCTCTCTCTCTCTCTCTCTCTCTCTCTCTCTTTTTTCTCTCTCTCTCTCTCTCTCTCTCTCTCTCTCTCGCCATCGCCGGGTGAGGGGTAGCTCCCCCAACCATTGGCAGGGCAAGCCCTCGCCAAATCTAACAAAGGCTCACCTCGCCAGCTTAAGCGATGAAGAGAGTCTTAACCCCTTGCCCAACTACGGCGAGGTGAGCCCTCGCCCGATTCGACGGGGGCTTGCCCCGCCAGTGGTTGGGCAAGCTTGTTGTTACTAGGTGAGGCAAGCTTGTCCAGTCCCCTCAATTCGACAACTTGCGAGGCTGGCCGACCATAACTCAAACTGAAAAGGTGAACCCTTGCTAGTCTCGACGAGGGCTTGCCCCGCCAATGGTTAGGGGAGCTATCCCTCGCCCAGCGACGATGAGGTGACCCCTCACCATATCCGACGAGAGGGGCCTTGCCATCGCTAGGTCTGGTGAGGCAAGCCTAGCGACGGCAAGCCCTCGCTAGATTCAACGAGGGCTTGCCCTTACCCAAAGAATGACGAGGCGAGCTCGTTTGGCGGCCTCAATCCGGTGACCAACGAGCTAGCAGATCGCCGGAGCCAAAGGAAGAAGGAGGGAGGGGGGGGGGAGGAGGGAGGGAAAAAAAAAAAAAAAAAAAAAAGGTAAAAAAGATTAAAATATAATAAAATAATTCGTAAAAATAAAATATTATCAAAAATTTGTTGCTGGCACTAGCCAATGGCCACATTAGTGTCGGCTGCCCAATTTTGATTGGAATGACTAAATATTTATTTATATTTGACTCTGAAGAGTTGGTGTAATTAGTTGGGAGTGTTGTCTAATTTGCAAATCGAAGCGAAGTCATCCATCCAAATTTCATCAACGTGCACAAACCATCTAAATTAGGGCACATGTACAGGCTGAAGTCCTAGGCTTCACCAATTCATGGGGCTTGCAAAGCATTTCATAGGCCTTTGCGTAGCTGCGCCTCCGTGCCTTAGCCGCCTCGATAATTAATCTTTTTATATTTTAATAAATTATGAATAGAATTAACATTTAAGCACATAACATATGAATATATAAAAATAACATTATAAATAATAATCATCATTTGAACAGCCAATCATGGGTTTAATATCCTATATATTCAAGGTATTGCATTTTGATATATAACTTTTTTGATTTTTGATAATTAATTTATAATTATCATAAAAATTTAATTATATATATGGGATTATGTTAAAACACGCATTAGTTATTACAACTAATAGTACGATGAATCTGAAAATTAAAATTTTACTACAATTTGAAGATTAATTATTATAATTAGTAATATATAATCATTATTACGACTACGTTCAAATGTATTAAATTGTGATATATTATAAAAGATAACATCATTATTTTTATCAACGTTTTACGTGTCCACCATTATATTTATTAATCGTGTATTTGGTGTTATCGTTATACAGATCCAAATAAGTTCAGTAATAACTAACGTAGCTTTTAATTATAATTAATAATCAAACGTAGATAGGTGACATTAAACAATTAGAAACTGAAGTCAAATTGGATCAATTGGAAAGTAGGTCTATAGAGCCTCCTACATAAGATAGGCATAATTTCAAGTCGACTTTTCTGATCTCAAATGGTGAATGGCATAATCATACTTCCTTAAAAAAAAAAAAAAAAATGCCTCGGTTAGTCAATTGGGACTAATCTAATATAATAGGATTACTATATTTACTATTGCATCCCACATATAGCTCCTCCAATTAGGTAACTGCTAATTTGTCAACTCAAATTTGGTCCGATTGAATTTTGTGGCTTAACTTTAGGAATTTCAAGATATCTACCTTTCAAAGAACAGTTAGGTCACCACCCGCCGTGGTGGCTCCGCTGGATAGGCTTCAGGCTTCCTTTCGCTAAGAGGTCTGGAGTTCGAAACCCCTACGACGCAAGTTGCGGGGAGGCGGGCGTGAGACATTGGTGACTTACCCGGTGGCATGTGTGTGGTGGCTAGCACGTGTCGCCCCCGGTGGTTTATCTCCGGCCGCCGGCCGTGCGGGGTTCCCTGGGTCATCAAAAAAAAAAAAAAAAAAAAGAACAGTTAGGTCCACTCGAAATAAAATATTGTCAACTTATGTGATAAAGCCACTTCTTTTTTTTTGGTCAGTTATAAAGTCACTTCTTGAACATATCTAATATTTGATTGATGTTTCATGAACAGCATGATGCTTGGTTATGGCAAGAATGGACCATATAATCTACTGATGAGATACTCATTCATGGAATATCCAAAACTTTGTTACATCGAGAGAATTACTTAAAAGGTTCTAAATATTCTGTAATTGTACCAATTCGATTCTAAATTTATATTTTTGACCAATTGAGTTCTAAACATTTTTTAATTGTGCCAGTTTAGTCATTCCAGCCAAAATCGTCGATGCTAGCTGGTGTTGACAACAAATTTTTAATAATATTTTATTCTTTTGAATATTTTATTAATTTTGAAATCTTTTTACTTCTCTCTCTCCCTCCCTCCCTCCCCTCGCTCCCCCTTGCCTCACCATCGCCGGGCGAGGGGTAGCTCCCCCAACCATTGGCGGGGCAAGTCCTCGTCGAATCTAGCGAAGGCTCACCTCGCCGGCCTTGAGCGATGAAGAGAGAGTCCTCACCCCTCGCCCAACTACGGCGAGGCGAGCCCTCGCCAGATTCGACGGGGGCTTGCCCCACTAGTGGTTAGGCAAGCTTGCTGTTACTAGGTGAGGCAAGCTCGTCCAGTCCCCTCAGTCCGACGACTTGCGAGGGCTAGCCAACCGTCACTCAAGTTGGCGAGGTGAGCCCTTGCTAGATCTGACAAGGGCTTGCCTTGCCAATGGCTGGGGGAGCTACCCCTCGCCCAACGACGGTGAGGCGACCCCTCACCATATCCAACGAGAGGGGCCTTGCTGTCGCTAGGTCTGGCGAGGCAAGCCCTCGCCAGATTCAACGGGGGCTTGCCCTTGCCTAGCAATGACGAGGCGAGCTCATCCGACAGCCTTAGTCGGGTGGCCAACAAGAGCTAGCGGATCGTTAGAGCCAAAGGAAGAAGGAGGGAGGAGGGAGGAAGAAAAAGAAAAAAAAATAAAAAAGATTAAAAAGTTAATAAAATAATTCGAAAAAATAAAATATTATTAAAAATTTGTTGCTGGCACTAGCCAATGGCCACATTAGCGCCAGCTGCCCAATTTTGACCGGAATGACTAAATTAGCATAATTATAAAATGTTTAGAACTCAATTGACCAAAAAAATAAGTTTACGTTTGAATTAGCACAACTACAAAATATTTAGGATTTTTTGGTCATTTTCCCTTGTTGTATCATGGGGGTTTCATGCAAGCCCAATGCATTTAAGCATCTTTGCCTACCGAAACATGCATAGGACAAAAGGATTAACATTCGTAGACAACATTTTTCCAATAAATTATACAACCCTCTGTTTGCTATATATTTTTATGTTGCGTGTTTAATTGGAAAAAGGGAAACTACCAAAAACATACATCGTCTTCCATCCAATGATTACTTACACACCTTTAGTTGTGAAAAATACCAGATACATCCATACCTCTAGAGACCTATTTGCATATTTATATCAACTACTCTTCCATCCCTAATTACAAAAATATCATCTTCTTCGAAAGATGCTCGCTCCTAAATCCTTAATTCTCGCACCCACCTGAAACATATAAAACCATTTAAATCCTAAATAAGGTACTATAATGAGTTTGAAAGAAATGATTATTTGATCTTTTCCAATATAGGGTTTTTAGAAAGTTACGAGGCCGAACCTTTCGCACATCTAATTCTAGTTAAATTTGGGCGTGGGTAACATTTATAATGTGTTAATATTAAAAATTAGAAGAAATAGTTGAAGTGAGTTTCTTTCCATAAGGATTGGAAGAAAATATTGAAAAACACAATAGAAAAGAAAAAGGCTTCCCTTAATTGCTGCCTCTTTATCGACGTGAAATCACTAGAACTTCAGAAAATTTACCAATTCCAGATTAAAAAACCGCGAAATAAACCAATTGCTTTGTGGCTATTATAAGTATGCAGTTAAATCACTGGGGTTTGCCCCAGTGATCACCTTCCAACATGGAAGGGGGAGGTGAGGAGTTCAAATCCCCACATTCTCGAAGGTTGGGATGGGGACGAGTAAGTTTCAATAATGGATTTCAACTTCCACGTCCTACACGAAGCAGGGCAAAAGTTTGAGCGTGAGTGTTATAATAGGAATAAAGTATAACTGACTAAAAAAAAAAGTATGCAGTTAATTTATGATAGACCTGTAACGTAATAGTCATTATTGCAATGAACATTGCTGTAAGTTTTAGCGCCAAGTTGCGCACTAGTTACCGTTCCAAGACCATAAACTTCCGAAAGGAAAAGCTGTAGAAAAGAAGGTGATGGAAAATATAATCTTACGGAACCTTCTTATTCTCAAGTCAAGCAGCAAAAGTGATCTTATCAATTAACAAAGGCTAGATGGGTGACACGACGCAATTAGAAACTGAGGTCAAGTCGATCCAATTGGAAAATAGGTCCATAGAGCTTAACACATAAGATGGACATATCTTCAAATTGACTTTTCTGATTTCAAATCGCGAACTGCATAATCATACGAATGCCTCAATTAGCCAATTCTGAATAATCTAATACATAGGATTACTATATTTACTACCAGCACCCCACATGTAACTCCTCGGATTAGGTAACCGGTAATTTGTCAACTCAAATATGGTCCCCCAATTGAATTTCGTGACTTACTTTTCGAAATTTCAAGGTATCCACCTTTCAAGAAGAGTTAGGTCCGCACGAAATAACGTATCGCCAATTTACGTGATAAAGCCACCTTGATCACAAGGTGGTAAGTTTTCTTGAACATATCAAAATTTCGGTTGGAGTTTCAGGAACAGCATAACGCTTGTCATTGGTTATGGCAAGAATGGACCACATAATCCGCCGACAAGAAATTTTGTTGTATCCTTAGATGTCCAAGGATCTTTGTCTAAGGATTAACATTCCCAGACAATATTTTTCCGAGAACTTATTCTACCTCTTCTTAGTAATCTATTAAATGCTGTGTGTTTCCTTGAATTAGGAAATCTACCACAAACGGACATTGTCTCCCATCCATGAATGCTTACATAACTCTATTTATGAAGATACCAAATACGTAATTAATTTTGGAGACCTGTTTTCACATTTATATCAATTAATCTCATGCCCCATTTACGAAAAAATAGATCATTTCCTTCCAAAAATGCTCGTTCCCAGGTCCCAAATTCTCGCACCCACACAAAACATTCAAAACCGCTTAAATTCTACGCAAGATACTGCAATGAGTTTGCAAGAACAAATTATTTGGTCTTTTCCAATATAGGGTTTTCTTTAGAAGGTTACGAGAACCCACGTTACCCACATCTGATTCTAGTTAAATTTGGACGTGGGTAATATTCATAATGTGTAAACTCGTGTACAAACAATATTTTAGGCCGGTTCAAACCTTTGGACAAAACATGCCAAAACCTTTCATTACCCAACGATGGTGGCTTCGTGACCGAGACCTTTCTCCTGCTGACCACATCCCACTTGTCCGCCGGCAACCACTGCCAAGCACGACGAATAAATGAACCGATCAATGTGAACATGTTGCAGAGAAAGAGAAGACCAAATCAGGTCAACCAAGGGCAAACTCGTGCGCATCTCCGGTATCTTTTTAAAGAAACAAGCACAAGCCTTTTTTAATGCTCTCTTCAAGTCTAGCAGTTGAAGTGAACCCCACTACAGAAGATGAGAGAGACCCACCAAACACGGATTGACCAGAGGAGAGAGGTTCAAGTCGGGTGACCCAACAATTGCCTACAGTAACCAACCCGCTGCAACTCCTATTTGCACCGCAATGAAGTCGAGCAAATTGCAAAATGAAACTCATAAAGGAAGCAGAAGAAGTTACTGCACTTACTCGCTTGGGAAGGGTTGCGCGGGACAGCCGAGTTAAGGTCTCCAGCGCATGTACTCGTACTTTGGGAAGCCAGTCGACTGAAAGCTTGCCAAGTAAACTCTCGAAATTGCAGCAATTGACATTTATTTGCAATTGGCTCAATGAGCAGCAATATACAGGGTGAGAGAGAGAGAGAGAGAGAGATTTCACTATATCCTTTGCCACCATAGTGTGTATAAACTACTTCTACATCAGGGTCAGCCTTGAATTTCTATATGCCAACTGGGTAAATGTCGAACATCTAAAAGCATCGCAAGGCGAATACAACTGATAAATGTTAAGATGGGGACAGTGGATCCAAGTGAAAAGAAAATTCTCCCTAAATTTCCTTCAATATGATATAGAACATGTGGTATGAATGAGACCTTAGCTAACTCAAGGCCATTCAAAAGAAGCTGATCATGGCCAGACCAGATTAAAACCTGAGGAGATAATGTACAGAGTATCAGAAATCAAACAGGTGAATATCTTCGCACAGTTCGAACACGTCAAATTGGACAATTGGAATCACACTCATTTCAGACTCCCTCAATTCTACCATAGAGAAACAACTAATTTGACAAAACCGGTAACACCCCTAGTACAGAAAAATGCCTCCAGTTTCCTTTTCTTCCAGTCACGAGCTTCAAATGGAAAAGCAAAACTCACCCAGTAGAACTAGCTTACCTCCATTACTAGTATTACCAAACAACCAAAAGAAGTATCTATTAAACTATCCAAACAGATTTCTTGAAGTCATTTGATCACAAATCAGAGAAGAATGAACTTTCTTCATACCAGAAAATACAGAGCAATCAAGTAGAATTGGAGCAACAGCCAATGCTTGTTATCTTTATTCAAATATACAAGATACAGAAAACATGTCCATCAATAAAATCTAACCCTTTTTTTTTTGGCCCTGTACAGAAATCTATCCAACAAAAGGTGAGAAAGACACAGGAACAACAAACCTGACTCGCCTATGCATCATTCAAAAACCGAACCTCGACCACAAAACACACGTCCAATTTCATGTCAACCCCTCCAAAATCATCCACAAATTTACCCCCTCGAATGATCATCTCATGATCAATTGGAATCACCCTGAAGAAGCTGAGCCAAGCTGGTGGCGTTCCTCCTAGTCTTCTCGTTATCATCCTCCACCAAGTTAATGCACATCTCCAAAACCCCAAGCCTTCTCACTTCCACACAAATTCTCTCACTAAAACAACAGAGCGAATACAGAGTCAGCAACGCACATTGAACTCCCTTACAGCCCCCATTCCTCAGCACCTTCACCAAAACCCTCACACACCCATCACACCTCCACATCTCTTCCCTCCCTTCCCTGCACTTGGCCAACATCGCCAACACCTCGACCGCCCTCTCGATCCCCAAATCCGCGGCCCTAATCAGAGCCGGCACCGACCCGTTCGCAACCGCCCGCTTCCGGTTCTCCGGGAACAAGCATACGGCGTAGAGCGCCGTCGCGGCCTCCTTCTTCTCCCTGACATTCCCATCCCTCAGAAGCGAAATTAGAGCACTAATCGCAAAAGGGTACTCACCGATCGTGGCCTTGTTGACTTCCACGACCGCCAAGCTGGTGATTATCGTGGCGGCCAGCGCCCTGCAGTTGGCCGAATCCGCCCTCAAAACGCCGACCATTTTCGAGACCGCCCCTTCCGCCACCAACCCCACCTTGTTATCATCGTCCAGGCTGAGATTGAGCAGCAAGCTCAGAGCCCTCTCGCGCATCAACCCATTCTCCGAGTCAACGCAGCTGAGCACCACCGACGCGGTGCCCGACTCGGTGAGCCGCCGGCTGAAGACCGGGTCGCGCTTGGAGAGCTTGGTCAGCCGGGCCAGAGCCTCGAGCTTCGCCTCGAGAGGGGAGGAGCGGGAGGTGAGGGCGGCCACGAGGGCGCCGGGCTCGGCCTTCGGTCCCGGGTCGGGTCGGGCGCCGGCGGCGGGGGCGGGGCGGGGCCGAAGTTGGAAATGAGGCTGCGGAGGGCGTGGTTGGGGATGAGGGAGGGGTGGTCGGGGAGGGGAGCTTGGTGATGGGGCAGGTCCGGTGGCCGGAGTCGAGCCACCGCTGGATGGAGGCGCGGTCGAAGGTGTGGCCGGAGGAGAGGATCACCGGGTCGGACATTATCTCCAGCGAAATCGGGCACCGGAAGTCGTCCGGCAACTGGGTCGTCGACATCTCCTCGCTCTTTTCCCTTCCCCCTCTTTCTCCCTCTCTCTCTCCACCGAGGTCTGTCAATGGCGTTCTCGCTCTCCCGTTGCAGGGTTTATGAGGTTTTTGGTAAAGAAATTCTAGAGAGAGAAGCTAGAGAGAGAGAGAAGCGACTCGAGGATTCGAATTGGAAGACTGCTACTCTTCCTCCATTCCATGGGTACAAAAGATTAAGCAGGAGTTTTTCTTTTTTCCTTTTTCGTTTTTTTTTAATCTTTTTTTTTTTTTTTTTTTTTGGCCCGAAGCAGGTTGACGAGAAGAGCTCCGCTTGCGGCTAAGCTCGTTTCGGCAGACGTTCGGGGGGATTTGTTGCCCGAATTGCACTTCGGGAACCGCTTAGATTCGTCAAAGGTTCGACAGCGTTTTTTAGATTACGCGTAGGTTTCCGCGGCGACTGTGCGGTGATGTGTCGCGACACGTGCGTTTCGGGCGTGTTAGGTCGTGGAAGAGCTTGCTCGCGGTGCATTTGAAGATCGGCGGAATAAGGAGGTCGTATTCAAAAGTTTCGTTTGAGGGATATTCACTTCGATGCATCTTGGTTTCAATTGTAAAATGTCCGAGATTTCACGCTCGAGTCTTAAAACGGCTGTGCGAAGCGAAACATGGTAGCGACTTGTCTTCAAAGTTCAGGACATGGAGCTTGATCCACGTGGATCTTGAACCAATACAATGAGAAAAGATCGACTTCCATATAAAGGAAATCACATAAATAGCGATACATGCTCCGTCATCCAATGAGTGAGATGTAGATATGGTAGCCTGCTAGCTCACTTGAACGATTAGAATTACTAATGGATGCACAAACGACACGGTAGCGCTTGCTAAGTCATGACACATCGATAGGCTTGAATTCAATTTTTCAAGACTACGGTAGCAAGGACGGTCAGTCCATCAATCC
Source organism: Eucalyptus erythrocorys (assembly GCA_014182555.1). Taxonomy (NCBI): domain Eukaryota; kingdom Viridiplantae; phylum Streptophyta; class Magnoliopsida; order Myrtales; family Myrtaceae; genus Eucalyptus; species Eucalyptus erythrocorys. Next base: position 12,293,805 of record CM024600.1, on the reverse strand, counting down.
CATCACATATCCTTGGTATTTTAAGTTAGATCATTTGTAAAATATTGCTAGAGCGACAACATTAACTGCTATCCTCAAGATTCATTTTGCAAATACAATCGTTTCAAGTAGAATTATTGAATCCCCTTGGAGACGGTACTCTTCAATGAGTACCCATCTTTGCTCTTAGTGGGTCTCGAACCTTTGGGAAGCAAGACAAAAGATGAAACCACTAGCATACTACCCCACTTCCTTGGAAGTTACCCTTGTGTTGGTCGGCACATCCTCATCCCCCTAGCAATGGAACAAAAGAAAGGACAACTCCCAACGGCTCTCCTCATTTTCGAGTGTATCTTTGTCTTTCCCACCTAAATGGGAGTACCTCTAAATTTTACATCTCAAAATTCAAACGAACTCATCCTAACAATGGAACAAATGAAAGGACAACCTTGGCATAAAACATTACTAGGAAATAAATCGAGGAAGAGGTTATTTCTTGCAAGTCAATTAATTAGCAATTGATGCAACCATTGAGATTTATCCCAATAGCCACCCTTCCAACATGGAAGGGGAAGGTGAAGGGTTCGAATTCCTACCTTCTCATAGGAGATTTGAGTGAGGATGAGTAAATTTCAGGAGTGGATTTCGACTCCTATGCCATATAAAAGGCAGGATAAAAGTTTGAGAGTGGTGTTAGAATAAGAATATAATAGAACTGACAAAAAAAAAAATCAGCAATCGGTGCTTGTGAGTTACTTTGCCGGAAACAAAGAGAGTAGGGGAAGGGGAAGAGGGGAGCGAAAGTCATCATGCGCTCTCGACTTTTTCATTGATGACAGACCCAAAAAGGGCAGAAAAAAAAAACAAAGAACAGTGAGAGGGAGAGAGAAAAAGCCAAGGAAAGCCCTGTTCTCAGCAGTTGATGAGGGGGGAAAAAGGAAGAGGGGCAAAAGGGTCATTTCGCCCGCACTTTCGGGTCCAACGGTCCGTTTTAATTTAATGCCCATTCTGGAAAAAAGAAAAGGAAGGAGAAAAAGGAAAGAAAAGGGGGAAAAAGCTTTCAGTAACGTAACGAAAGTGAAGGTGGGGCCCGCGGCTGTCACGAGGAAAAGTCTACAGTCACGGCCGGTCGGGGCTGGCGTGGGGGTTTTGATCGGACCGCTGGTTTTCTCCCGTGAATGACGAGTTTTCCCTTTTTTTTCTTTTTTTTTTTAGGGTGGTCCACAGAAAAGTGCCGTTTAAAAATTACGAATAGCTTATATCACACATATTGCCCCCCAAATTATAAAAATGATAAAAAATGTCAACTATATTTATAATAATGAGATTCTGCGGGACGAAAGCACAATTTTTTGAGAAGATTGAGTTGATAGACGATAGGAGTCAGCATAATTTAAAAGAAAACTCGAGAATCTAGGAACCAAATTGAAGAAAATCACTTCAGTTTTGAGTTCTAAAATATGTATGATAAGACTCGAATTTCAAAATGAGAAGATCAAAAACCTAATACCTAAAATAAATTTATGTTGTTCTTGTTCTATATATTTACATGATTACGTGTCATTTCATAGCATTCAATAATAAGTGCGTGACCTGAAATTATTAGTCTGAACTTTCATCTCCGGAGATATTCATGCCTGAAACTTTTACTTTATTAATATTTCATAATTTTTTATATCAAAATATGAGTTTTGATTAATAAATTATAACAAAAACATAATCGTTCAATTAAGAGTATAGGTAGAAGTTTGATAGATTTTAAAACTAACTTCAGAATTACTAGATTTCAAGTTATTGTGTATCTTTGGATAGGTTTCAAATTTCAAAAATTGAAAATCTATTCTAATAAGTAGATTTCACGTTCTAAATGGAATTTAGATAAAATCTAGAATCATTCACCATTGTCATATGAACATGTAATTAATTTACATATTCTAATGGCTATTTACTAATGGTAATGCCAAATTAATGCAAACCAATAAAAGGGAAGCTATTTACTAACGGCAATGCCGAATTAAATATTGCAAGATAGGAACTTTTTCCCCCCTGTAAATAGAGGAATGTCCGTACAATCGAATATTCCTGTGATTGCTAGTGCAATGCATTTGCCACGTGTCGGTCGGTGGGCGCGATGCCGTTGGGATAATTTAGTGGGGTTTATCCCGTGACGACCGGGTGGGTCAACTCCTCTAACATCCGTCCAATCCGTGGCTCTTTCTCTTCACGCCTACATCTCAAGCAACGCGTTTCTTCTCTAGTTTATTAATTTCCTTCTGCCCCCACCTTTTTTTTTTTTTTTTTTTCATTTTTGTCCGAATTGGCTAAATTGTGAAATTAAAAAGAAATGAGCCAATGAAAATGACATTTGGAGGAAATACAATAAAAAATTATTTAAGATTGTTTGTGGGGTCAATTCCTAATCTCGGGGAAATTTTGCTCATTGTAGTTAGTGATTAAGGCTCCGATAGTGCTTGTGAAATATGAATAAATTAGTAAAAATAATCATTCATATCATTTGAAATAGTTAATCGATGAAAATTTTTTCGTTACTGACGATAATTTATGTCTAGACATTTTTGTGGATGAAGAAGATATTTTTTGTTTATTCAATTCTCGTCAACGATACAAACAATTATTTTTAGAAAAAAATAATTTCCAAATCATTCATTTTTAGTGAAATAAATGAAGTCTAAAAGAAAATTTTGTATAAAGTTTAGATACATGATCAATGATTCTAATGTTTTTGAGCTTGTAAAACACATGGAGAATCTATCCAAACCTATAGTGCAGATTTTGATTTAGTCGCAAATTTTTCAATTTTGTCAATTTGGTGAAAAAAACTTTGTGCAAAAGTCTAATGTAATATTTCTAACCAATTTTTGATGTTTACATGACGGCGTACCATGTAAAATGAATGACGCTAACTAGATCTTAATAATTTTTTATGAAAATTGATCGGAATAATTATATGTAAATTTTACGCAAAAAAATCAAGATTAAACTGAAGAAATTAAAAAAATTCAAAACTGATTTTATAAATGTGTGATATGTTTAGGATTAGTTGGGTGATTTTTTGAGAAAGAAAATAGTTAGACGTTGGAGTCGTCCTAAAGATAGGTCAACGACTTAGATGAAGATTGTCTTGGAATTAGGCGCCTTTAGCATGTGCCTGTATAGTGCAAACCTCGTGCCGCAGCACATGTTCAATGTTTTTTTTTTTTTTTTTTTTTTATTTTGTCGGTACACATGTTCAATGTTGTGAATAAATTGCAATAAGAGGATTTGACCACCCCCAAAAAAAAAAAAAAAACGAGAAAGTTTTGCAATTAGAGAGAGGCACGCGGTCTGTTCTACTCATTCGAAGTTGATAGAGATCACATCTAGCGATAGAAAAAACCTTGGATGAAATTGAGATTTCCAGCACATCGTAATTCTTTCAATCTTAGCACTAACAAAATTATTTTAAAAAAAAATTGTTTTCATTGCATTTGTTCTACAAAAAATAAAAAAATAATTTAAAAAATATTTCTAGAAATAATTGCATGTGTTACTCGTAAAAGTGAATGGACAAAAATATTTTCATCATTTATAATAGTATTTAGACATAAATTGTTGTTAATAATAAAAATATTTTAATTGATTGATTATTTTAAGTGATATAAATGATTATTTTTAGAGAAATCGGAGCCTATTTCATTGTTTAATTATTGTTCTTATTCCTTAACAATATAGTGTAGGTCAAATTGTCATCTAGGAGTAAAATTGTGCGGTTGTACCCCTTAGTTTTACATAGATGGGTGCTTCGCTTTGCCTTGAAGTTCGGCAGGTTAAAGGAGAAATCATGACTTAGTGTCCCTCCTCCTCATGTGACTTTTCCCTAATTCATAGATTATATAATAGGAAAAAAGCCATAATTTTTTTTTTTTAAAATTATGTCCACCATAACATAGTTGTTATAAACTTCTTTTTTGTGATATTAAAAATTCCAAATTATACCCACTATAACATATTTGAACTTTTTCTTATTATATAAAATATCTCAAACTTGTACCTAACTATCACGTTAATAGTAGTTGCTTTCTAACTCCATTTAGACATATTTTTAACGGTTTTCGTTGACAGAATTTTGAGAGAGGGTGAATGTATCACATAAATACAAATTTGAGATTTTTCATGTCACAAAAAAATTAAGATAAATGTATTACAGTTAGCAAAGTTGAGGGTTTTTAATGGATTTTACCTTGTACAAAAAGCATGTCAAAGGTTTATGAGGAAATGTTCATTCTTCTTGGAGATTGGTAACGTTCGTGGATGAGATATGCTCGAATGGAGTTCGGCAATGTCCGGGGAGGGTATATACTCAGACATACATCAAACGTATCTACTCTAAATGAAATAACTCAACTCGGGAGAGATGATGAGCTTACATACATTAAAACAAAAAGAAGGGGGAAATGGAAAAAGGAACAACCTGTTGAGAAGGGGAGAGGCAGCGGTCTCTCGAAGGCTATAGTCACCGCAGTGGTTGCCCGATCTCTGTCTCTCTCTCTCACGCATGCGCAAGCGACACCCCGCACAAAATTCCGCGGAGCGCCACCTTTTGTTTGGACCTTGGAGATCAACTTGTGGCAATCACACCACCACATGTGGTGGCCGCATTGGCCTAGGCTTCCATCCCCCCTATGAAGGAGATGAGTTCAAATCTCGGCGTGATCAATAGTGGTCTTAAGTGTGACGCCGGGGGTGATGAGTCGTCCCACTTATGTGTCATCACCAAGGGGTTTACGGCGAGCTGTCGGTGTAAACTGATTCCTCTTGCAAAAAAAAAAAAAAAAAAAAAAAAAAACTGGTGGCAATCACTCTAAAAGATGTTCTGTATATTTGTTTGAAATTTATGATAGATATGTAAATTGGTACCACCTCGTGGTGGTGTCTGTATTCCTCAAGGGACACACATCAAGAGGTGGTCACTGTCTTAGGTGAAAATGACTAAGTTTGTGTCACTTATGATGAAGTGGAATTTGCCGCGAATAGAAGATATTTTACGTGACCATCATCACACTATCTGACAATGACAGAGTAATGTTAGGAAATTATTGAGAAGCAGGCATATAAAATTCAAAAGCAAAAAATTAGTTGGGATGCATGCCTAAAAAATACTGTTCAGGGATATGGGGCTTAGGAATAGAAATATGTATTGAAATGAGGCATATTAAAATTTCACGTGGTTGATTGATTACATCACATCATCAGTGTAATTGCTACAAATAATACTTTTATTTGTCCATGGGGATTTATAAGTTCAAGTTGATAACATTTGTTTTTCTTTTCTTTTTTTTAATCCCAAAAACATAAATATTTTGCATTACATATTTAATATGGTATTATTCGATATGTATAAAATACTCAATTGGATGTCATATTCATGACATAATCAGAGAAGTGAGCGCTTCAGTTACTTGCAAATACTTCGGAAGACAATCCTCTCAAGTTTTCGACTCTTTTTTTGACTCTTTTTCAGAATGAAGCAGCTTTCCAATCTACACTTCCCAACGCGTTCTTCTCTAGCAATGCATACGTGCTGATGGAGCGTGCCTGATTCTCTCATTGACCTCAATTACCTAAGAGATGATTACCTATATCTACTACCTTACTTAATCATCATTGATTGACCAGTCTACCTATTTAAATATTTAACGCAAAAGAACGTCAACAGTCCCAATTCTACCTCTTTAAAATCGGACTCTCATAATGTATAACAACAATCTATCGATCAATCACCTGCTTTCTTTCTATGTATAACCAATCGGCTTCACGCAATGTGTCCAAGCCCTAACGTGGGATGTGAGAACATTTTATATCACCTAATAAGTTAATTTTCATTAAGGGTTAATATTACAGAAAACCTCAAAATAGTATACTTGTGATATATTCACTTCAGATTAATTTTTTGACTACCAAAGATCTTAAATTAGTATACTCGTGACATATATACCCTAAATTAATTTTTTGAACACTAAAAATACAAATTAGGGTATTTGTGATAATTTTACCATTAATTAGTTTTCGTTAAATTGAATTAATACTATGAAAAACCATAAGCTGGTATACATGTGACAAAAAAGAGTGTAAAACCGTAAATTGATATACTCATCAACTATTACGTGTCATTCAACTTAATAACTTGAACATACAATTTAATTGAAATTAATGAAGGGAAAATCTGTAAGAGATGTACAAATTTAAAGTTTCTGATGGTCAAAAAATATATTTTGGATATATGTGTCGCAGGTGTACCAATTTAGAATTTTTGTGATATATACTATTTTATTTTATTTCTTATTTAAACATCCTTATATTTATCTGCATGGCTATTTTTCTTTGCCGAACGCCCTTTTAGTTGGGGCCATTTGGGGGTAAAAAAAAAACTCCAAATGAAAATGACTTTTTTGGGGCTTGAGGATAGCGGTGGCGAGCGTTCCTCCCTGGGGAGCCCCCACTCCTCCCCCACCCGGTCCGCACAGAATCACGCTGCCAGCTGTCACGAAAGCGATGGCTCGAGGCGACCGACATGGACCGGTTCAACGCTCTGGACCTCACGTTGAGATTTACCCCAGCGAGGCCAGGAATAAAGAAAACCACGAAAGTGGCCGGCTGACGTGGCAAAACATATGAAGAACATTAAAAAAAAAAAAATTTAAAAGCTTAGAACGTGATCCACGAGAATTGAAAAGTTCTAGTGGCACGGTAGTTGGGCCGTTGATAGAGGTTAAATTGATTTCTTTTCCCTTTTTTTAATAATATCTTTTTTATTTTTTATTTTTATTTTTTATTTTTTTGGGGTTTGGTTTAACTTTATTGTCGTGCACGCAAACGACTTTGAGTAAGTCAATTTCGGCCTCTTTTATTTTTTTCCCGGTTTTCCATGCTTAATAATTAACCTTTTTCTTTGCTTTCTAATCTTTGGAAGATTCGCGCCTGCCTTTTAACTTAAGCCATGTCGGAAAAGCCCACTTAACAAATTATTATCAGAATCAACGTGGTCGTAACTATTGCCTTATTCCGTCTCTTTTCTTCTCTTTTCTTTTCTTTTTTCTTTTAATTAATTTTGGGTTAGTGAGAAATGTTATTGAAATAAAAAAGAAAAACAAAAGCAAGAGGATAAGCATCGCTACCACCCCCGGTCTTTCATGATAAAGCATCCAACAACACATCAAGGGTCCATGTCAAATTCTGTAAAACGGATTGGTGTTAACTGTTAACGTGTAATTGATGTGCCTTAAGAATCTTTCTATAATTATGTTTTTTTCTGTACCTAGACTGTAGACCCATTAAAATGGGTCATAAACCCATTTGGTAATCCAAATGGGTGTTAAATGGATTACAAATGAGTTAGTTGTATTCAATAAATGAGTTTAAATACAATATGAGTGTAAAGTGAATCATAAATGGATTTTCCATTTACTTAGACCTAATTTATTTATGTAGCTCTCTCTTTAGTCTTGCCTTCATTTGATCTCACACTCACTCATTTCCCACTTTTATCTCAGTTTGGCTATGAGATTTCATAAATTAGGTAAAATATGAAAGTGTTTATCAATAGGAACCGAGTTGGATATAAATTGGGTCGGGTGTGGGTTAATAAATTGCATTGCATAAAAATGGATCAAAATAGATTAAAAGGGGTTTATTTGGGTTGGGTCATTTATGACTTGACTCAAATTCAACACGATTTACTCGTTTGACGGCCTACCTGACTATAATTGATTACTCTATTTTAAGCAATCACAATCAGCCACTAGGTTGTTATTTTTTTATTTGACTCTAAATGTTAATGTGATATCATAATAGGAGGTCCAAGATAAAATCTTTCAAGTCCCCTATTTGCATCAATTATTGCAATTCTCCGAGCTTGTTCTTAGGCCAAATTTCAACCTATGCGTAAGGGGTAATGTCGTAACATTTAAATATTAAATCGCATATACATCATACATATTTAAATTTTTAGAGTAGTAGGCTATTGTCTCACAACATTTTTTGTGGATTTACTCCTTTTAGTACGACTGTGCATATCAGATCATGAGAATAACCTAAATGGAACTCCAATCCTGGTATTTATAAGCGAAGCATCAAAGTTAACTAAAAAGCAAGCACCATGCAATTTTCAGTTTCCAAAACATATCAAACATTATAAACATAAGGATTCCATATCAATTTGACAGCCGAGCCATGCAAATGATTCTCTTTCGGACTTTTGCCGGCTCAAAACACGTTTGGAATCCTAGTACCCATTACTTGCATAAACTACTTGGGTTTTCGAAGAGAATTTGTGCTATATAACCAATCTAGGGCAAAATCTCGAGAATTATTGCAATATATTTTAAAGTGAATTTGTGCCATAAAACTAATCTATGGCAAGAGAACGGCATAATTAGCGGCCTTCGAGCATCGAAATCGTAACCTCATTCCCAGAAGCTGGTTTGTCATTTGCGGATAGATTCGCGCCATGGTGCGTGCTCTTGAAAACGAATGCAGGTCGTTTCGGGGACGCAAGAACCACATCTTTGTTTGCCAACATGAACACAACGGTGGACATGTCCGGCCTATCGTCCGCGAATTCTTGCACGCACAAAAGACCGATCTGGATGCACCTCAAGGCCTCTTCTTTGGTGCACGAATCACCCATCGACTCGTCGATAACGTCCTCGCAGTTCCCTTCTTTCCATAGCTCCCATGCCTGCGATTGTGTAGTGAACAAGCTGAGTATGTTAGGCTATGTATTATGTATGGGTCCAGTCTTGTATCTTGTACTCATTCAGAGTTCTAGTACTTACATGGCCAACCAAGGAAGATGGATTTTCATGGTAATATGCACTGTTCCTTTTGCCACTGATGACCTCCAACAACAAAACTCCAAAGCTGTATACGTCAGATTTTATTGAAAATATACCCTCCATTGCGTATTCTGGCGGCATGTACCCGCTACCGTGTAAAAAGTGAAGCAGAAAAAAGGGGGTTTTGACTAGTTAGTTGAGTTGAGGCTCTTGGAATCGATAAGCAGATAAAGCATTGCCATGGCAAGAATTCTCACTATGTTCCAACTACACGATTTGTGTTTCCTTGGATTTGGTCCCCGCCGCATACCCTAGCCATATCGAAATCCGATATCTTTGGATTCATTGCAGCGTCGAGTAGGATGTTGCTGGCCTTTAAGTCTCGGTGGATGATCCTGAGCCTTGAATCTTGGTGCAAGTACAAGAGTCCTCGAGCCACCCCAGATGCGATTTCAAATCGTTTTCTCCAATCCAGCAACAATCTTTTTGTTTTGTCTGGACCAAGATCAAGACATCAACAAACCATTGTTCATTGTCATGGGTCGATCTATGAAATCAGAGTATTCTAGCTAGTGGGAGAGCAGAAAATGTACCGAAAAGGAAGGCATCCAAGCTTTTGTTAGGTAAATACTCGTAAATTAGCATTTTCTCATCTTCTTTGACACAGCAGCCTAGTATTCTCACTAGGTTCCGGTGCTGGAGCTTCGCAATTAACCGGACTTCGTTTTTAAATTCTTTAACTCCTTGTCCCGAATGTTTCGATAGTCTTTTGACTGCTATTTCCATTCCATTGTCCATCACGCCCTATCAATTACATTTCCGAATTGCAAGTCTTTATCAATTTTTCTAACTAGCTTTGTTGTGTAATGGAAATTTACCTTGTATACTGATCCAAAACCGCCTTGACCAAGCTTATTGAGGACGGAGAAATTGTTTGTTGCCGAAGCTACGGTACTCAGATCAAAGAGCGGCACATCTCTGTTTCCCCTGGGTTCATCCCTGCGGTCTTTTACACTCTGAGGGCCGTGGAAATACGTTGAATTGGTGATGTCACTCACCTGTGGATTATGGCTTCTGCGATCTGTTTCCAAGACAACCACATAAATGCCATTACAACCTTGGAGAAATCGTGAGATTCCTCATTCAGTAATTCATTTCGTTGAACCGAATGAAAGTTGTAAGCTTGAAAAGATCTTCTTGGTTTATATATTGATGTACTTTATGATTTCATCTCTTGTACCCTGAAGCTGGCCTTGTGCTGGTTTAGTTTCATTGTTGAAATGCTGCGTCGAGATGTGAATTGGCATAATCGTGCTTTCTTTTGTTCGAGGTTCTTGGATTCGGAATTGATTAAATAAAACATAGAATTCACTCTGTAACTGACTTCCTATAGCTAAGAATAGTTCCAAGATCGAACCGACTAAAATTTGCGTCCTTTATTAACTGGTGAACAAAAAGAGGTGATGAATTTTAGCTGGAAAATATAATAAAGAGCGCACTAATGTTGAGGACTAAGTGACGCACCCTTTCTCTTCTTGATCACCAAGCCATACAAGGAGGAGCCGGCGAGAAGGAGAGCTGTCAAAATTGAAACTAGAATGATCGCAACCATTGCCTTGTGGCTGAGGGATCTTGTCTTCCTGTAACGAGCTGAAAGGAAAGTACAAACACAGTATTTCAGATTCAATGACCTCGACTTGAAACCATATATCACCAAGTGGATCTCAAATGATACACACTTTATGCGATTCAAAAGCTCGAACTTGGTTCCTAGAATCATGGATGTGAACTCTTATGCTCATGAATTTAATCTATTTTGAAGTTTGATTCATCATTTGCTTGACAATGCTAATTTAATAAAACAAATGAGGTTGCTGGATATACATCACATTAACACAAGTAGTACTAACAACTTAAGTTACAGAAGCAAGAGTACCTAACTCAGTGGCATCAACCCGTACATATAAATCTTGACCTGCATCAGCAAATGTTCTTGTATCGACTAAATCGCCATGCCATATAAGGCACCCGGAACCTCCCATGCTTTCCCTGGCACTAGCATAAGCTGTGCAAGAGCAATCCCTCAGGCATTTCTCCTCGCACACCTTCAAGTTCAAGCTCATGTTGGCACGTGCTTTTGAAGTGTCCGGCACCTTCACACGTGCCACCTTCACGAATCCTTCCCCACTTCGACACAGACACCCCTCCCCTCCTTACGCACCCTGCCGATCCATCTCTAAAGTACCAATCAGTCGGGGACTTGGGCTCGAACCCTGGCAGGCATGTGCACTCGAACTGGCCCGTATTGTATGGATTGCAGTTGCTGTTGGGTCCACACTTGCCGTAATAATCGCACTGTTCCTTTGGAGCGTACCAGAATTCTATCCACCGCTGGTCTCTGTCGTGCCACACGGATCGTCCGAGTGACCCCGATTCGTTCACCACGATTCTGGCGATGATTGATGCATCAATGATGCCAATCATTATAGAAACCTCGTCTGGGTCATTTACAAAGCTTGAGTTAAAGATGACATGAGTCATTGGAGGCACACCGCTCCACCGATCTCCAATCCATGACCCAGCACGCCAATATGGATCCCCGTCCTTGTACACAAGCAATTGAGTGTAGCCCGCTGGGTCAATTCTATGGGAGCAATTGCCAGGCGTCGGATCCTCTGGGGACTTCCATGATGTTAGGAACCGGTTCAAACCAGTTTTGCGGTTCAACCCGAGTTTCATGTAAGGAAGCAGAGTGTCTGTTGGATAATCAAAGCTTTGCCATATCACCCTTTCGCTAAAATCTTGAACCAGGACAAGATTGCCTGAATCCATAAGCTGGGCTGTTGTAGAATAATTAGATAATGCAGAAGAAACATTTGTGGACCAAACAAGAAAGCTTCCACTTGTCTCATGGAGCACTAAATTTCCATCAGAATCAATCGAAAGAGCCCCTGAAGTGCCCCGGATTGGTCTCTCCCGATTAGCGACCCAAACAACGGTTTGCTCAGATATCTGGGAATACCAAATTCCAACATAACGGTGGCTAGAATTACCCAGGCTGAAGAAACCGAGAGTGAACATTTTGCCACTGGAGACCAAGAGATTGCCATCTTTGATAGTGTTGTTTTGGTTTAGGATGTCCAAGCAAGTATTTACATGAAGTAGAAAAAGAAGAAGCAGGGCATATACTAACCCCTTTTCTGGGTTCATGTTTTCTTTTTTTTAATTGAGAATAGTGTGGTATGACGTCTAAGGCAACAAAAGTGACTGAGTGAATGATACCTCAAATACCATGGAGTGTAGTCGAGGTCTTAATTAGTGAGGATCGACCTTTCTCATGAATTTAAGCAAGTAATTGTCACCTTTTTGGTCCACCATGTAAATGGAGTGCAAGCTGTGACACCGATGTTTTCCTTTCTAAGATTCATATGTTCAATCAATATTTCTCGAAACAAGAAAATAATTCCTACTTCATGTAAATTGAAGTAATGGATGAGTACCTTGGTGCCTCGCCTCGCTTTCCCTTCCCAGCAGCCTAATCCCTTTAATCAGTGTGGTTGAAAGAAGTTGCTTGAGATGTATTTGCTTTCGCATTGAACTGGTTTATGGTGAAAGAGTAGGATTATGGGTTATCATCACGCCACTCATCACAAAGAAAACTTGACATTTCAAATTGTTGTGATGGCAAGGGATACCACATCGGTTTCCATCAACCGCGATTTTAACATAGAAACAATTAGTTGAGCCTGAAAGTTGGAATCTTGAATCTTCTATTCATAAGCTCATTGCAGAAACTCTGAAAAAAAAGAAGCCCTTCCTTTGAACTCGCTAACTTCAGAAGTTGCCAAGAAAGAGTGAAAGGAGTATCGTGCTGTCCACGCCTTCTATGCAGTCAAAACGTCCAGTTGCTTTCACCAAGTTAGCCATTTTGTAGGTCTATTTCAAGGATAGAGTCAGATATGCCATTTGATTTCCTATAAACCCTTTTCAGATTAATCCTTTATGCTAGGCTAGTATTCCGGTTTTCATATGACCGAGCTTAACTACCATATTTTGATTATTCTTTTGATTTTATTCCAATTGCTGAAATATATGGAATCTCTTCACTGTTTGTGCTTCTAATTTGCAGATGCAGAGAGGTTTGTTTCACTTGCCAATGCCAACAGCTTTTACTAATTTTCCGAAATCTCAAGTAAACGCGTTCCATTAGGGTGTGTTTCTGACCTTTATTGTGCCTATCATCAGCAATTTGCAGTTCTTTTTAAATGATGGCAAGCTACTTATGGATTGTCTATGTACTCTACAAAGAATTAATCTTGGTAGGCAGAACTTAGATAAAGTCACTGAAAGATCATCTCTCTTTTCCTTAGGGTTTTCTCATTTCCCTCTAATGTTTTTTTTTTGAGCAAGCATTTCCCTCTAATTTCACATAGCTTTCTTTTTCAACTTCTATGGAGGGGAGGCTTTGAAATAGATCTTGGTCTCTCCTTCCTTTTTCCTTGGTTAATATGGTTTTCTATTCTCTTTTTCTTACTTTCCACCCATTTTGTGGAACTTTCCTTTTTTATCTAGTTTAGATCTAAAAACTTATCTATGGAGGGGAGGCTTTGAAATAGATCTTGGTCTCTCGTTCCTTTTTCCTTGGTTAATATGGTTTTCTTTTCTCTTTTTCTTACTTTCCACCCTTTTTGTGGAACTTTCCTTTTTTGATCTAGTTTAGATCTAAAAACTTATCTCTTCGGTCTTGGAAGATTTCTATCCCCATCTAGTAGAGATTTGGGATTTTGCATGTATAATTTGGGATTTTTGCTTCTCTCAAGTTTCATTGGTGTATAAATCCAAAATTTAAAGGAAATCGGATGAGCTTCGTAAAGGTTTTGGTTTCACAAGTGTCCAATCTGTGCTCGTTCAACCTTGTTTCTTTGATAGGCGATAGTGTTGGGGCAACACCAAAAGGCAAAGTCGTAGCGATAGATGGAGATCTTGGTGTATGCTCATTACTGTAGACAAATACGGTGATTGGTTGCTAATTTTGATTAGAAAAAAAATCTTAGATTTGCTCTTTGACTGGGTGATTGGTAATCTTGTTATGATAATTCCTCAGTTATCTAGAGTTTGTTTTGTTTTGAAAATAGTTGGAATTTGTTTAGGTTTGTAGTTAGACTGCGATGTTTCTCTCTTGTATTTGATGGAAATGAATGAAATGTTTCTTTGATTAATAAAATAAAATAAAATAAAGTCAGTAAGTTTAGACTAGTGTGACAGAAATTAGCATAAATTCCATGTAAATCGGCCGGTGCAGATTTTGTACACATACTTGTATTGGATAATCAAATTCATGACCCGACTGAACGTTCTAGACACCCATGCAATTAAAGAACATTGGCATCTATTTAATCCTGTTCACTTGAACAAGGCATATTTCTTTTCCCTTCTTTGATGTAATTTAGGCCTTGGGAATCCACAAAATAGAGTAAACGAGAGATAAAAGTTGGGATAAGTACACTAATGGTGCTATAAGTTGTGTATGGCGCTCACTTTGGTGCCAAAAGTTTCCGTTGGATCACTTAAGTGCCAAAAAATTTGAAAAATGCTCACTTTGGTGCCAACGTCGATCTGATCGGCCGGAAATCCGACGTGGTGTTTTTTTTATTAATTTTTTAGGTTGATGTGGCTTGCTGGAGAGCACAATCAGTATCTAAACCACAAAAACGATGTCGTTTGGCTTCTTTCCCCCAAATCGAAACCCTAAATCCCCAAATTGAAAGAGAGAGAGAGAGAGAGAGAGGGAGAGAGAGGAGGCACGTCGTCTTCTTCCCTGAAGAGCGACACCAGCAGCGAACGGCACCAGCAGCAACACCGGGAGCACACTAGTAGCAGCACCAACAACGGCACCAATGGCGGTGGCGCACCAGTAGTGGCGCCTTCGACCCCTCTTCTTCCTCCTCCTCCTTCGCCCTTACCTCCTATTCTTTCTGCCACTTTTTGCTTGAGCAACAATCCCATTCTCTCCTCGCTCACCTGGTCGAGCATCTACAATGGTGGCTGAGCGACGATGGCTGAGCGTTGGCGGGTGAACAACGGTGGCCAAGCGGTGAGGAAGAAACCCTAACCCTAATTTCAATCCATGTACGAGCTAAATGGCGTCATTTTTGCGAGGGTGTCCACTTATAAGGGCAAAATGACGTCGTTTCTTGAAGAGGATGGAAAACGACGTCGTTTAAAAGCCGAGCAACTTTTTTTTTTTTAAAAATATAAATGCCACGTAATTATTTTGGTCGGAATTTCTCGCCGGTGGCAACAAAGTGATCGTTTTTTCTCCGATTTGGCACTTAAGTGATCCGGCGGAAACTTTTGACACCAAAGTGAGTGCCGTACACAACTTATGGCACCATTAGTGTACTTATCCCGATAAAAGTTGGTCAACTAGTGTCCTTTCGCTTGACTTACAACAGTGGATGAAAGGTGCCTCGAAGAAAGAGCAACCCAAGACTTTGATTCCTCGGTCACCCCATTTGGCCCCGCCTGAAAGGGAGTACTTTGTCATCATCGTTAGATGACTTGGACCACCATTTCGCAAGTTAAACAAGAGAATAAGCAGATTCTTCAATCACTCGCCAAGTGTCGCGACCTAATTTTTCCGGGTGCACTTCTTAGAATTTAGGTTAATGGGTCTACTAAGCTTTAAACTTAGCTCAGGCCCTCCCAAGTCCATACCAATTCGCGACTTAGAGTTCAAGTTTTTAAACATACAGATGAATTTTATCTAGAGTCGCCACTAATTATTTTCTGATAGGTCGATTAGACACCTAAGTAAAATAACGGGAGAATTATTTTACTCCCACGAACCAGAGATTAAGGGTACGGGGACTTGGTTACATTAGACTTCTCTAATGCCCTTTTGATATTTGAAAATGTTTTATGCAGGCAGCTTGGATTTATTTTAACCTAATTACTATCATGCAAAATATGGTGACCACACGGGTATTCA
The DNA here is from genome assembly GCA_014182555.1 of Eucalyptus erythrocorys. Classification (NCBI taxonomy): domain Eukaryota; kingdom Viridiplantae; phylum Streptophyta; class Magnoliopsida; order Myrtales; family Myrtaceae; genus Eucalyptus; species Eucalyptus erythrocorys. The sequence goes on along the minus strand of CM024600.1, from coordinate 12,278,001 downwards.
CCACTATTAAACATTCAATAAAAATGAGTAAATAAATAAATTGCTTCAAAGAAATAAACACACCAAGCAAACAATTTTTTTGGGATTTTTTTAATCTTGGATGAAATTAGAATTTTTTTAGGAAATATGCATTTTAACTAAATGATTTAGTTTTCTAATATGCAAATTCTAATTAAATGGGCCTATTATGCAAACTAGCTAGCATGCGCCTCATAACCTAATTCTAATGTATTCTAATTGAACAATCCTATCATGCACCTAATGTTACTAATAAACAAATTTTAATTAAATGACCCTATCATCCAAATTAATTAACATGTACCTAGTATTTTTTTGGATTTTTTATCTAAAATTATGAATTAATGAAAATCCTAATTGAACTATCTAAAATGAATAATTTTCTGATTCACGTTTGGGATTAATTTGAATTAACCCTATTTTGACTTAGAAAATTTTTATTTTTTATTTTTCTTATCTTTTAAAAATATGCCAACTTTTCTAAGAATCTATTTTTTAAAAATAAAGTTATCTAGGTCTAACCCTAACCTATTTTAAAAAAGATTTCTAAAAATTATAATCCTAAAAAATAATTTAAAAAAATTCTAATTTGCTAACCTATATGTCTAACTTAAATCTATATATCTAAATTACTAAACCTATATGCTCATGCAATGTTTTTATTTTATTTTTATTTTTTTTATGATTTTATGATTTTTTAAGACAAGTAATTATTAAATCTAAACTATCAACAAAATAAAGAATTAAAATAATCGGAAAAATAACCTGTTGTCTCACAGGTCAAATTAACGATTATCCTAACCCTAATTATCACGACAAATCAAAATAATTAAAAATCTAGTTTGAAGTCTTACAGACCAAAATAAATAATTATTGTGATTTAACAATTGAAATTCCATCAAAAAAGCCCAAAAATTAATATAATTAAAAAAAATGATTCGACGTCTCTCTAGTCAAATTAATAATTATAATAATTCGGGGCAAAATTCCACGGATAATGCCTACAAAAATTACAAATATTAACATCTAATATTACAAATTAAATAACTAAACTAGAAATGCTATCAAATGAAATAAAAAAATAACATAACAAATAAAAAGAGTAAAGTAAACTAAACTATAAAGAAAGTAAAAAGTAAAAGTAAAAAGTGAAAAATAAAAATAAAAACTACCTAAAGGAAAAATGCAGGGAGGACAGCAGCGCGATGAGGGTGGACTTGCGGTGACAGGGGCGCGTTCGGAGTGGGGCTTAAGCGGAGGCGGAGCGCGAGCGCAAAGAACGGCGTCGAGTGTGGCGGCGATGTTGAATAGTGAGAGCTCGGTTGCTGCGGAACGGTAGTGGAGCGGAGCAGGCCTCGGGCTTTGAGGCGCGGCGTCAGGTGCGCAAAGACGGGCGGTGAAGGCACCGGATGCTGGGTTGAGGCGAGCGGCGCAGTGGCACGGTGAGGCCAGGAGCGGCAGGCTTCAGAGCTTCGGCGTTGGTTGGGCAACAGTAGGTCGTGGGTGCAGAGGCGCAGCGGTGGGCGTCGATCCGGGTATCAGGGATCACCGGCGGAGGTGTAGGTGTGGCGTCGCTCGAAGGAGAATGGCGGTGATGGGTGGACAGCGGTGCCACAACCAGTGACGGTGGTGGCAGGCGGACTGAGGTGCCGCGGTGGTGCAGCGATGAGTGGCAAAAGATGGGTGCCGGCGTCAAGCGAAGTCTTCCTAAAGAAGACGATCCCTTTTCCCCCTCTTTTTTTTTTTTTTTTCTTTTTCTCTTCTCTCTCTCTCTCTCTCTCTCTCTCTCTCTACGTCAAATTCTTTCCTCTCCGTCACTGCACTCTCTGTCCTCACGTCTCTTCTATCTTCCCCTCTTTTCTTTTTTTTTGACTTTTTGACTTTTCTTTGAAAAACAAAGAAAAAAGAACTCTTTTTTTTTTTTTTGAATTTCGAAGTCTAACAAAATGAAGGGACCACTCTCACTATTTTTTTTGCTCTGAATTCGCTCCTAATTTTTTCGATCCCCCTAGTTACGAAAAAATGAACCTCTTTTTATAGTGATTTTAAATAGTCGCTTTATATGGCATTTCTGAGTTTCCATCTCCGGTCACATTAAATCAGAGCTATAAATCAGAGCATGATTTCACAATCAGCTCGATTTTGGTCGGATTTCTTCCATTTTTGCAAAAATTCTTGCCCCTTATTCACTTGATTTTTAAATTGCTTCTGCATTTGACAAAATCCGAATATTCACTAGAATTTCAAATTTTCATGCATAATTCAATCAAATTAATTTCCCCCATTTTCATTTTTTTCCTTTTTATTTGTTCAAAAATGCAATTTTACTTTTCCAAAATTAAGTGTCAACAGCTGCCCCTCTTTGAAGGTGAGCTCGTAGAGGTTGCCTTTAAAGACAAGTTGACACTCAAATTTAGATCATGCACATGCACTAAATGACTCTTTTTGTTGGAAAATGAATTCCATTTTTTAAAGGGTTAATACATTGAAAAACTCTAAACTGGTACACCTGTGACAAATCTACTCCAAATTATTTTTTTGACCACCAAAAACCCCAAACTTGTATACCTTTGACAAATTTACCCTAAACTGGTACACTTGTGACAAATTTACCTCTGTTAGTTTTAGTTAAATTTTCTTGTTAAATTATAAAGTTAAATGACACGTGACAATTGACCGGTATACCAATTTGAGATTTTACACTTTATTTGTCACAGTTTACAATTTTTATGATTTTTTTGTGGTATTAATCTAATTTAGTGGGGGTATATCAGTCACAAATTTACCAGTTTGGGGTTTTTTTTTGGTCGAATAAATTAGTTTGGGGTAAATTTGTCATAAATGTACCAGTTTAGGGTTTTTTTATAGTTAGTCGGGGTAAACTTGTCACAAGTGTATCAGTTTAGGGTTTTTAATGGTCAAAAAAATAGTTTGGGGTATATTTGTCACAAGTGTACCAGTTTGGGGTTTTTCAAGGTATTAACCCTTTTTTAAATGCAATTTATATGATTTTTTTTTGACTTTTTTGTTTTTTTTTTGTTTTTTTAATATAAATCCTATTTTGAAATGAAATTTATATGATGCATGAAAATACTAATGTAAATGATAAAGGAATTTACCTGGAATTACTTACCTTTGAGGGGGATAGCGTAACTCAAAATAGATTGGTGTTACATATCTAGGACCCGTACCATTTTACGGTCGCTGGAATAGTAACATGGCTTCACAAAGAAACTGCCTTCCCAAGACTCGTACCATTCTACGGTCGCCTGAGTGCTGTCTAGGACCCGTACCATTCTATGGTCGCCTGAGTGTTGTCTAGGACCCATACCATTTTACGGTCGCCTAAACGAAAAAATGTTTTCCAGGACCCGTATCATTCTACGGTCGCCTGAGTGTTGTCTAGGACCCGTATCATTCTATGGTCGCCTAAACTGGGGTTCATTTTCAGGACTTGTACCATTCTACGGTCGCCTGAATGAGGAAATAAGTGTTTTCTAGGACCCTTATCATTCTACGGTCGCCTAAACTCAGATTCATTTTCCAGGACCCGTACCATTCTACGGTCGCCTAAACTGGGATTCATTTTCCAGGACCCGTACTATTCTACGGTCGCCTCAAATGGTGTCTAGGACCCGTACCATTCTACGGTCGCCTAAACTGGGATTCTGCTTGACTAGGACCCGTACCATTCTACGGTCACCCAGCCTTGCAACGGAGATCACCTGATCAGGACCCGAACCATTCTTTGGTCGCCTTAATCAGATTGAATTTGGAGAAAAATCTTGGTGGGCAACTCCATCGAGTGCCAGTGCTTGAAAATGAATACCTGCACAATGACAAGTATTTAAGTTTTGAATAGAGATGTACTTACCTAGTGACATCTTCGTTCCTTAGAAGGTATGTCTCCTGCAAAACACAGTTTTAGGAGACGCAACATGCATTCACAACCATGAGGTTCATGCGTGATGATTTCTATCAATCTTGTATCACCAAATCCCATTTGGAAATATTTCAAAAGAATATTCCAATCTGAATATATGAGTGTCATGGATATGTCAAATGAGAGATCTTTCGGTCTGAAAGGACTTTTCACTCGTTCTCACGAAAAGGCTGACTTGTCCTGACCTTTGATGCAGGAATTTGACAATCACTTTGTCTTTCTACCATCATGCCGAATAGGGGTTCGAGTAATCTCGCAAGTGGTATGACTTTACCAATCTGAGAGGTCTTTAATAGGGACCGTAATGTGGGCTTGGTCAATGGCTTAACAAAGGGGACTCTTTGAGTCGAGGCTTGTTAAAGAATGATATTGCTGAAATCATCTTTAGGTTTACAAGTCAAGAGACATGCGAAATGAAGTAGAAATTGCCTTACTCACGCTTCTTCAAGCAATGCTTTGAACATATGAACCTTTACATTAATTCAAGTGCCATAATCTGAAGAGACTTTGCAAGGGACGTAACGTCAGCTTGGTTCATGGGTTAAGAAATGAAAGGATCATTGAGCTCAAAAAATGTTTAAGGGGTCAAAGTTGGTGATCATCTTGACATTTCACCAGTTTACTTCTCAACTGTTGAGAATTCTCCCCCTTTTTTTTTTTTTTTAAATATCAAAACTCCATTGAGTGTAACATCTTAGCTTTTGAGTTTTTAGTACCGCCTTGTTGGGGATACAATTTCAACTCATGTTTGATTTTTTTCTTTTTGGGCATTTGGCCTTGCTTTTACCAGGCACACTGCTTTTTCATGCCCCATTCTTGCATTTTTTTTTTGACTCACATAGTCTCCACCTTTTACCACTCAATTTTTGCCTTGTCCCAGCGTGGGGGATGATCATCAACTGGGTTTAATATGAACTGAATTCATAGGCTCAAGTAGGCTATGCGATGGTTAAAAGTGTGTAGAATAAAAAAGAACTTCTCTTCGTCATCCTAAGGCACTTGAATTACTGCATGAGTTAAACTGCGAGAGCAATATTCGAAGATTGATGCAAGTGTGAGTAAGAAAATCCCTACTACTCATTTCAAATTTGATCCCAATGTGGGATGATTCTTGACAGGGATAATTTTAAAATAATCTCCATCAGTGTATGGGGTTCAAAGGGGTTAAGCAACAGATCACCTATAGTGTTTGGGATAGAGGAAAAAAAATGCCTCTCATCACCTTAGTTGACATACCATTTGCGAGATAACCCTCTTCCTTGTGGGCATGGAATTTTTCACATAACTCACCGGGGATCAGTGTATGAGACAGTGTATGAAATAAGGCTCATCTTTTGTCATTCCAAAGTATCCCACTTGACACATCCAATTTATTTCATACAATTCATCAGGGAAAACATGCAAGAATTGCAATCAATTTGAACAATTCAACTCATTGAGGCAATTTATTCATCACAAAAGTGATTGTAATTTAGAACATGACATGGCAAATTCTATCATAGGTAGTACTTCTTAACAGCATCAGAGTTAACAAGATTGGAAAACTCACGACCATCCATTTTTGTCAGGATCAATGCACCTCTAGAGAGCACCCTCTTCATCACATATGGGCCAGTGTAATTTGGAGCGAACTTGCCCCTAGGGTCTTTGGGGAGATTTGCCCCAATTTCTACTTCCTTGGCTTCTTTAGTGTCACTTAAATTGATAGTGACTGTCTACTTGGATGTAAAAGCCTTGGCTTTTCATGTTGTTCCCAGCTACACTACACCTCAATGGAGTTTTTGATTGAGTCTTCGGGATCACCATTATCAGCACTTGTTGCATTGGATTGAACCATTTCCACACATTTGCCTGTTACAAGATTGTTCCTAAAACATGAAGTAGATAAATCAAAAAGACAAACAGGGTAAACTGTTTTTTTTTTCGAAAGACTTTTTTTTTTTTTTTAAAGATTTTTGAAAAGCTTTTGCAAAAGCATTTTTTTAAAAACATTTTGACTCGAGAAAGCATGATGAAGCCCAGGCCTCAGAATTCTCCTTGGATTTTTCTTTTGTTTTATCGACTGGATATCATCACCGGGCTAGTTTGGTGTACCTCATCATGCCCTCAAAATAAAACTTGTAATTTCATTGAAATTCATCAATCAATTACATTTATTGAATGGGAAAATGCAACACTCAATCAAAAGAAACTGAAAACATCTCTTAGAAAGCAATAAAAATTCCCAAGCAAGGGAATGTGCAAAAGCAATAAAAAAAAAGTTACTCTTGTGGGCCAGGGCCTATCTCTTCTGAGAGTCCATCGTTAGTGGCTCCTATGAGGAGGTCATCGAACAGATTGGTGATTCCTTCCAGCACATCATCGGGGTTCTCTGTCTTCAAAGGTGTTGGATCATCCATGCCACCGCATCCATCTGGGACTATCTCGCGGGGATCAATATAGAAGCTGGGAGGAGCCGAATACTTTACCAGGTAATCGAACTTGCCACTAGGCTGCCCCAGAGTGTCTATCACTTCAGTCTCATCCTGCATCATTCTTGGGGGCCCAGGGAATGTCTCATGAATGCTCGGGGGTAATTAGTTTTGCCTCCTTCACCCTTGCTTGGGTGGCGGGTTCTGTCTTTCTTGTCTTCATCGTCCAGAACTTTCCATACCTCTTCCATGATACCCTAAACCAGTAGAACGGGGACCTCTAAGGGGCTTCAATAGGGCTTCGAATGCCCTAATCATTCCTTCTAAGACCATTTCCAGGAACAAAACCATTCCTAACCATCACTTTTCCCATCATGAGGGCAGCTTCTGAAACTTCAGGAGTGGGTGGCGATGAACCTCGAGAAGCATGTATAGTGGATACCAACTCAATTGAGTGGTAACTTGCCTCGAACTCAGAATCTGGCTCTACATAGGGGATGGCCGTCTCATGATAAATCTGGTGGTCTTCCTCACCATACACGATGACCAGCTTCCTTTCGATTACAAATTTCACAGTTTGGTGTAGACTTGAAGGCACCTATCCTGCAATGTGTATCCAGGGATGACCCAGTAGGAAATTGAACGCAGTAGGGATATCCAACACTTGAAAGGGAATGTTGAAGGTGACCGGCCCTATTTGAATGTCAAGATGGATCTCCCCGATTACTTCCTTCTTCGTCCCATCAAAAGCTTGTACTGAAGTCTTGGCAGCATGTATCCTGGATAGGTCTAGCCTGAGGCGGTGAAGAGTAGCCAATGGACATATGTTTAGAGCGGACCCATTGTCAATGAGCACTCCGGACACATGGGAAGTCTTGTGCTTAACGGATATGTAAAATTCCTTGTTGTGCCCCCTACCCTCAAGAGGGAATTCCTCATCAGAAAAGGCAATTAAGTCCTTGAGAAGGACCGATCCCACAAATTCCTCCAGCTTGTCTGCCTTGACCGTCTCTGGCACACGAATTTCACTTAGCACCTTCATTAGCGACTTTTGATGCACGGGGGATGTCATCAAGAGTTCGAGTAAGGAGATCTGGGTGGGCATCTTCCGCAATTGGTCGACCATGTTGTATTCGCTTGCTTTAATCATGGCCAAAAATTCCTTAGCCTTTTCGTCGGTGACCGGCTTTGCAGGTTGAGCATTAGCTTGAGCGTATGTCCGCTCGGGCCTTGTCACAAGATCAACATCTAGGTCATAAGACCAAGGCACCGCCTTATTGTTGACATACTCATAGGGCTGAGGCACCTCTATCACTATCTCCTCGTTAGATGTATCTTCTAATGAGGGCATGTCTGCAAGCAAAGGATCAACTTCTTCCTCGAGTGAAGCCTGCTCCTTTTCCCAATTGATGATGATGTGGGAAATAGTGGAAACTATGCAGTTACGATCAACATACATGATCATGCCGTCATCCACCATTTTGGCAACTCTTTCCTTCATCAATAATTGGGGGACATCCTCCTGATCCGGATAATATCCAGCTCTTACTAGTCCATTATAGGCATCTGCTACGTGCACCTTCGAGTTCTGGATTCGACTGACTTCGGGTTCCAAGATAGCATTCACCATATCCTTATGCTCCGGTAGCGGATTTTTCTGGACATTCGGCTAAGCAGTTTGGAACGAAAAGGCCTTCGTGTTTAGGAGGTTTTGAATCTTGTGTTTGAGGGTCGAATGCCCCAGTTCACCACTATGGTAGTCGCCTTCTTTATCGGGTTGTAGCTGCGCATGCTTTCGTGGTTAGGGTGCTTCGGTTCAGTAGAAAGCAAACCTTTCTTACGGAGAATTGCCAACACCTGGGATGGAGATCCAAGGAGGGGAGTGAATTGCCTTCTTGCTTGGGCAAATGACTGACGACCATCAGCTTGCTGTTGCCTTGCATTCATCGGGGTACGGTTGGAACTTTCTTGGCTATAAGCCACATTTACGTCCACGACGGCTTCTTTCTCCTTCTTGGCAAAGAATCTCTTACTTGATGGCTCAGTGAACCATCCTTCCCTTATTCTCATCTCGATTTGCTCTCCCACAGGAATCAGCTGATTGAAACTTTCGACATATGTGCTTGCCATCCGGTTACGGAACTCAGACGGAAGGGTCTTCACGAACAACTTCATTAACTCATTATTGGTGGGTTCAGGAGTGATTTGAGCCGCCAGATTTCTCCACCTCACGGCGTATTCTTTGAATGACTCACTCCTCTTTTTTTCCATCCGCTCCAGGTCTTCTCGGGAAGGTGCAATGTCCATGTTGAACTTGTACTGCTTGAGGAACGCATCAGCCACTTCATTCCAAGTATCAAGAAGATTAATATTTTTCATCACGTACCAGTTCAGTGCGGGTCCGGTCAAACTGACATGGAATGATTGGATCATGAGGGCTCATTTTTGACATGCTGGGCCATGCGTACATGGTACATCTGCAAATGAGACTTTGGGCAAGATGTACCATCGTACTTCTCAAACTCCGGCATCTTGAACTTGCTAGGCATGCTGACCTTCTTATGAACCGAGAGGTCGAACAGGAGTGAGCTTTGTGACTCCTGCAGTTGTTTCACATTCTCTTCCAATTTCGCAAAGCGCTCATCTTGTTTTGTCTTGGGAACGCTATCGGGCTTGTTTTTTACAACAGGGGTCAGCAGCAGGTCATCCTCCAACCCAGGCATATCATCATCACTCATTTGGGATCTGTTCACCTGCTTCGAGACTACTATCTCAGGACGAATGGATGGAGGATTTGGCATCACCTGAAGGGACTGAAGTTGAGTTGTTATAAGCTGTATAGAGGCAGATAATTGACGGAGCTGATCTTTCATGTTGGATATGCGATCACGCATTTCATTTTGGTCGACCATTTTAGCTTTTGATTGTGTAACGATAGGTGAGCGTGGCGGATCCGTTGCAACCTAAATAACAAATTATGAATACACATAAGCATTTTATATAAAACATGCCGGTCCATGACGAAAGTCTAACTGCTTTTATTAATTAATGGAATTGTTTGACAATGACAATATAAAAACACTTGAAAAGCCCTAGGCAAATAAAGTAAACGACTCAATTCTCTAGACACTAAATAAAAAAAATACTAAATTGACTCAAGCCACTTCATTTGGCCCGATCCATAAATAAATGGGAAGCCAACGCTCGACGTAATTGCCTCTTCTCCTTAGCATCCTTCTTAGCTTTCTTCTCGAGTTCTTCAATCTTCCTCTTGTGACGACTGAGCTCTGCTTGCCGAGTAGGCTTTTCAGTCACATCTGGCACTCTTGGAAGATACTCGGTCGGAATCTTGTGCTGGTGGATGTATCGGGTTGTGGCATGGTAAGCCCTTTCCTTCCCTTCAAGCTCATCTTCATGCAAGCTCAAATTCTGTTCGCGACATGTGAGCCAAACTTATTCGATGCAGCGGAGCCATCTTTTGTGATCACCATCCTTGGTAATGAATTGAATTTGGAACAAACCAACTTTGAGAGGGGTTGGTAGATCTTGCACAGCTCGATATTGACGGGCCACCTGGAGTGGGTAGTAGGAAGTGGCACCAGTGATCCCCAATAGCGGGATTGGCTCATCGTTACCATGAGAGAGTCGTGCCTTGGAGACTTGGAACCACTTAGCATGCCATAGGAAAATCTTAGTATTTGGATTTTTCAATAATTTGACCCATTCTGAGTAAGAACGTTTTGGAGTTTGATCCTGATGATTTTTAAATACCTCAATAGGATGATGGGAATCGGTGATATTAATAATATTCATGCGAATATTGACCCTACTCATATGAGAAAAGAACCAGATTTGTAAGAGTTCAATTGGTGCACGAAATGTCTTATCTTCATCTTCCTTAAATCGGGTAAGTGACAAAAATGTTTCGGCTAAAACAGAGTTGACAAAACTAATCTTAGCACACACTTGTTTAGCTACCCATGCGACAGAAGGATTAATAGCGCCTTTGAAGAGGGAAGACAATAAATCCGAAAAGGGCTAGAATGAAGATTTTACCTTTTAAAAGGGTGTCTGCATTAACAAAACTTTGATCTAGGAAGGAAAACAAGCATGCAAGACAATTATCTTTCAGCACTCTTTTTATTAGATTCTTATCCATCCTAAGAAAGGCAGACAAAATCGATTCAGGTTCTATTTCAAAAGGTGGGTTTATAAGTTCCAATTCCAAAGGTTTTCCTATGGCAATGTTGTATTCCTCTAGAGTTGGGGTTAATTCGTGCTTACCGAATATGAATGTTGATGTGTGGGGGCTCCAGAAATGAGTGAGTGCTTGCATGACGCCACTTTGGACATCAATGTCGAGGAAGGGAACAAGGTGACCAAGTCTGCTTTCCACATAGCTTTGGCCATCGTGACCCAGACAATCCCACCATGATTTGAGTTCAACTTTTGGTGCAGGCACGAATTGAATGTCGGATCTTCCCATTGTTTATAGACCAAGACTCGACCAACCTAATGTCATGGACTGACCAATGTCATAATAAAATAAATTGCAAGAGTAAAAGGTAGAGAGCTTACTTTACCAAAGGATAAAAACAACCACATAGACAAGCATATGAAATGTGAGGTTCGATTTCTAACTAGGAAGGCTAAGCAAGGTGGAGCTAAAAGGGTGGGATGACTTAGTTATAGTCTTGCATACTAAGTCAAGCCCTTCTAACTCCAGCTCAGTCAAGAATGATACCCCAATGCGACGCAGCCTCGCAGGCAAAGGTAAACATTCTCGACACCAAGAAAAACTTTCGGGATTGAGTTGGGCAACCTCTACTACGCGGCCTCGTGGTCGAAGTCGTATCCAACTCAATACCATCCTAAGTATCCTAGTGCGGCTTAGGTCCGGCGGCAGGTTGTGTGTGCAAAAGTGTAGTGTTAAATGCAAAGCATGCACAACAATTTAAATCACACAGCACTTCAATAATTTGAATTTAAAACATTCATCCCTAACTCTAGCCTACAAGACAAAGGTTAGCAATCACTACTCCCCTTATACCTCCAATCTGCAAGAACATTTAATACCTTAAATGTTAGGGACGTACCTGGGATCCTCGCTGCCAAACAAAAATATTTTTCAAAAGAAAATTGGCCTAAGTTCACTAAGAGTTTCAACTCAAGTTCCCCAGCGGAGTTGCCAAGCTGTCGCGACCTAATTTTTCTGGGTGCACCACCTAGAATTTAGGTAATGGGTCTACTAAGCTTTAAACTTAGCTCGAGCCCTCCCAGGCCCATACCAATTCGTGACTTAGGGTTCAAGTTTTTAAACATGCATATGAATTTTATCTAGATAGCCACTAATCATTTTCCGGTAGGTCGATTAGACACCTAAGTAAAATAACAGGAAAATTATTTTACTCCTACGAACCAGAGACTAAGGGTACGAGGACTTGGTTACATTAGACTTCTCTAATGCCCTTTCGGTACCATTTCTTTTTATTTTTCTTTTGAAAATGTTTTATGCAGGCATATTGGATTTATTTTAACCTAATTACTATCATGCAAAATATGGTGACCACACGGGTACTCATCCACTATTAAACATTCAATAAAAATGAGTAAATAAATAAATTGCATCAAAGAAATAAACACACCAAGCAAACAATTTTTTTGGTTTTTTTTTTAATCTTGGATGAAATTAGAATTTTTTTAGGAAACATGCATTTTAACTAAATGATTTAGTTTTCTAATATGCAAATTCTAATTAAATGGGCCTATTATGCAAACTAGCTAGCATGCGCCTCATAACCTAATTCTAATGTATTCTAATTGAACAATCCTATCATGCACCTAATGTTACCAATAACCAAATTTTAATTAAATGACCCTATCATGCAAATTAATTAACATGTACCTAGTATTTTTTTTTGGATTTTTTATCTAAAATTTTGAATTAATAAAAATCCTAATTGAACTATTTAAAATGAATAATTTTCTAATTCATGTTTGGGATTAATTTGAATTAACCCTACTTTGACTTAGAAAATTATTTTTTACTTTTTTTATTTTTCTTATCTTTTAAAAATATGCCAACTTTTCTAAGAATCTATTTTTTTTTTTTAAAATAAAGTTATCTAGGTCTAACCCTAACCTATTTTAAAAAAGATTTCTAAAAATTATAATCCTAAAAAATAATTTTAAAAAATTCTAATTTGCTAACCTATATGTCTAACTTAAATCTATATATCTAAATTATTAAACCTATATGCTCATGCAATGTTTTTATTTTTTTTTTATTTTTTTATGATTTTATGATTTTTTAAGACAAATAATTATTAAATAAGTATTAAATCTAAACTATCAACAAAATAAAGAATTAAAATAATAAAAAAAATAACCTATTGTCTCACAGTTCAAATTAATGATTATCCTAACCTTAATTATCACGACAAATCAAAATAATTAAAAATCTAGTCTGAAGTCTTACGGACCAAAATAAATAATTATTGTGATTTAACAATTGAAATTCCATCAAAAAAGCCCAAAAATTAATATAATTAAAAAAAAAATGATCCGACGTCTCTCGGGTCAAATTAATAATTATAATAATTCAGGGCAAAATTCTACGGATAATGCCTACAAAAATTACAAATATTAACATCCAATGTTACAAATTAAATAACTAAACTAGAAATGCTATCAAATGAAAAAAAAATAACATAACAAATAAAAAGAGTAAAGTAAACTAAACTATAAAGAAAGTAAAAAGTAAAAGTAAAGAGTGAAAAATAAAAATAAAAACTACCTAAAGGAAAAATGCGGGGAGGACAAAGCGGCGCGATGGGGGTGGACGTGTGGTGGCAGGGGTGCGTTCGGAGCGCGGGGCTTAACCGGAGGCGAAGGCGCGAGCGCGGCAACGGCGTCAGGTGCGGTGGGGATGTTGAACAGTGAGAGCTCGGTTGCTGCGGAACGGTAGTGGAGCGGAGCAGGCCTCGGGCTTCGAGGTGCGGCGTCGGGTGCGCAGAGACGGGTGGTGAAGGCACCGGGTGCTGGGCTGAGGCGAGCGGCGCGGTGGCATGGTGAGGTGAGGAGTGGCAGGCTTCGGATGTGACATCCCGATTTTTCTTGAATTTATTTTCAGTCATTTGAGTCGAGCAATCCATCTGTGCATGTAGTCGTCTTTCTGAGTTGGCCACTCACGAGAGGACTGGTCTATTGGGTGAAGCAATTAAGGGATTTTAATGCGTCAGGCTTGGGGACTGATCACCCTTGGGTCGGATGAAAGAAAATTTCCTTGAAAGCTAGTCAGTGGATCAGGCGCGCTGAAATCGCACCAGATTGAATTTAACCGTGAAAATTAAAATTGAATTTAAAAATTTGAGGCCCAGTTATGTCACAAATCTTAGTAGGATCTTGGATTAATTCTATGTATTTTAATTGGACTCAATTAGAAGAGAATTGAATGAGAAATTGAAGAAATTGGGATGTACAAGATTTGGACCCCGGCGGAAATTGAAGTGCAACCATTGGATGAGGTTGTGGAGGATTAAGTTAGTGGAGTATGACATCACTTGGTGATGTCATGGTGTGGGGGCAAGATGGGCTAAGGGGGTGACAAGTGAAGGATGGGGATTTAATCCTCAAAAGTGGCCATCACTTCATCTTCAACCTTGGACAAGAGAGAAGAAGGAGGAGAGAGAGAGAGGAGTTTTTGGCCGAGCCCCCTACCTGTTGATGCCGCCTAGCCGCACCGCCTTCGTCGCCGTGCCGCATCGCCTCCGTCGCCGCCGTGTCACCAGCTCGCCCCGCGCCCGCACGGCCGTGCACCGTCGACTCCGCCGCGCCTCGCAACTCCCTCGTCGCCCGCGCCCCGCAGCTTCCTCGTGTCCAGCAGCCCGTCACCGTCGCCGTTTCGTCGCCGAAGCAGCTGTCGTGTGCCGCCGTGAGCCGCCATTCGTTCTCCGCCATCTCCTGCGCCCGAACCGCCGCTGTAGCCCCTCCTTCGCGCCTCTTTCCAGCTGGTTCAGCAGCTTCTTCTTGTGGGTCTCACAGCCCTTTCGAGGCCCGTTTTAGCCCCCTTCTCGGCCCCGTAAGCTAGGCCCGCCTTTGGAAAAGTTGATCCCGGCGTCGCCCTCGTCGTTTTGGTCTAAGCGGCGTGTTAATCAAGTGAGTTTATCTCACTAATCCTTGACTAGAGTGTTAATGATACCCTAAGTGTGTTTAGTTTGAATTAAGCATGTTTAGGTGGTTAGTCAAGTGTGTTTAATTATGTTTTGGATTAAGTAGTTTGTTTAAGTTAAATTGTGTTTAATTAAGGCTAAGAAAATGATTATTTAATGTTAAGCTTGGATGGGATATAATTGGATTTTAATTTAAAATTATTTAAATGCTTCGAAATTCTAAGGATTAAAATAATATATAATATTCCAAAATTAATCAAATATTAAAAAAAGGAAAAATTTATTTTTAGCCCCGGTTGTTCGAATTTCGTGCCGATCGCTGCTGTGTATTTAGAATTTAAATTTGATGATTGGTTGTGGCAAATTGAGTGTGATTGCGGTAATTAGGGGTTCTTTACAAAATTCCAAGTGTTGAAATTGATGGGAATTTGGCCATGATTGATCACCTATTAGAGGTCGTGCCCAATGGGGCCGTGATTGACCACCTATTAGAGGTCGTGCCCAGTGGGGCCGTGATGGATCACCTATGAGAGGTCATGCCCAATTGGGCTGTGATTGACCACCTATTAGAGGTTGTGCCCATTGGGCCGAGATTTACCACCTAATTAAAGGTCGTGCCGAGTGGGGCCGTGATTACCACCGATTGTTAAGCCTACCTATAGGGTTGTGATGAGATGCAGAGATTGATTGGCTAGAATGACATGTAATCGGCTGAGCCGATTGATCACTGAGACGATCCAAGTGATTGAATTGCTCTGATGATGTGTTTGTGCCTCAATTGCATGGTTATCATAATCGTATGTGGTTGAATTATATAAATTGTCCTAACTTGCAGATGAAGGTTAATGTGAGGTAAGTCTTCTTGATGTTATGGTTAGGTCATTCTGGGGTGTATTTACTTTCTAATATGGGTTTAGCAAGGGTGAACTTGCTGAGACAATGTCTCATCCTGTTGTGGGAAAAATATTTCAGGGCCGTAGATGGCGTTTCCTCCGGACAGGAGTGGCATCCTGGTGGAGGTTCATGAGACGACACAGAGTGCTCCTGACCCTGGGAGTCGTTGGGTCTACCACCTGGTTAGGTCCATTGTCGAGGTGTAGGAGACTATGGAACTTAGGGTGCCGTATAGGTTTAGGGCTTGGTTTCGCTCTGGGGCCGATGGTGTTAGAGTTGGCCCACTGGATAGCATGGACATCCCGATCGCCGTGATGGACGCCATTTTGGGAGAAGGCGTGGTGGATCTTCCTGACGGCCGAGTGATCAACACTTCGCTTCCGGTCTCATGGGTGGCAGAGCTTGAAGATGAGGGATCGACGAACGAGTTCGACTAGTAGTCATAGGATTGTTCCTTCTTTTTGGTGGTGATCCCTAGTGTGCGGGCCCGACCCCTTTTTGATGCACATAGACTCTGACCCATTTTGGTTGTATGTAAACTCTGGTTGATTTTATGACAGTATGATGGTTTGTATTTGAATTGATTTTTCTTCTTGCTGTTCTATTCCGTATTTATTTTGTCAGGGGTTTCTTAACACGTTCCGCATGCGCATAATAAATTAATTTGGGTTGGCGACACTACCTAGGAATGTCACATTTACATGACCATGGTGGGTTGTTCCACATGTCTCGGAGTTCGGGGCGTGACATCGGAGCTCTGGCGTTGGCTGGGCAATAGCAGGTTGCGGGTGCGAGAGGCGCGGCGGTGGATGTCGATCGGGTAGCAGGGATCACCGGCGGAGGTGTAGGCGCGGCGTCGCTCGAAGGAGCATGGCGGTGATGGGTGGACAACGGTGCCACAACCAGTGACGGTGGTGGCAGGCGGACTGAGGTGCCACGGTGGTGCAGCGATGAGCGGCAAAAGATGGGTGCCGGCGTCGAGCGAAGTCTTCTGAAGAAGACGATCCCTTTTCCCCCTCTTTCTTTTTGTCCTTTTTTATTCTCTCTCTCTCTCTCTCTCTCTCTCTCTCTCTCTCTCTCTCTTCTTTCCTCTCTGTCACTGCACTCTCTGTCCTCACGTCTCTTCTATCTTCCCCTCTTTTCTTTTTTTTTTTTTGACTTTTTGACTTTTCTTTGAAAAACAAAGACAAAAGAACTCTTTTTTTTTTTTTTTTTTTGAATTTCGAAGTCTAACAAAACGAAAGGGACCACTCTCACTATTTTTTTTTTGCTCTGAATTCGCTCCTAATTTTTTCGATCCCCCTAGTTACGAAAAAATGAACCTCTTTTTATAGTGATTCTAAACAGTCACTTTATATGGTATTTCTGAGTTTCCATCTCCGGTCACATTAAATCAGAGCTATAAATCAGAGCATGATTTCGCAATTAGCTCGATTTTCCTAAGATTTCTTCCATTTTTGCAAAAATTCTTGCTCCTTATTCACTTGATTTTTAAATTGCTTCTGCATTTGACAAAATCCAAATATTCACCAGAATTTCAAATTTCCATGCATAATTCAATCAAATCAATTTCCCCCATTTTCATTTTTTTCCTTTTTATTTGTTAAAAAATGCAATTTTACTTTTCCAAAATTAGGTGTCAACACCAAGAAATTTGACCCCAAAAAGAAGAAAAGATAGGCCAAGAGACGAAGATGAAAGATGGTTAGTCTTGGCAATGTGAGGTGGTGTGCGAGAAGAATGGGAGAAAATTGTTTAAAAAGTTTCAAATTTATTGTAATTTTGTCAATTCAATTTTAAATATTTTGATTATGTCAATTGAGTTTTAAATATTTTCAATTTTATCAATTGAGTCTGTTCAAGCAATTTTAATCGGAAATTGCTAACGTGAACTCCGACCTCTTACGTGGCACAACTAACTCTGACAAGTACAATTTTTAATAATATTTCGATATCTTTTCGGATTTTTTTAAAAAAAATTTCCTCTCTTTACCTTATTTACTTTTTTCCCCTTTTATTTTCTCTTCTTTTTTCTTTTTCCCCTTTTCCCTCCACTGGCCATCATTGGGCCTCGTTGATGCTTGACGGAGGTTGCTAGCCCAAGCCCGAGCATCCCTCACCCTAGGTTAGCAAGGGCAGTCGACTTGGTGAGGGCCTCCTCGCCCAGGCTTGGGCATGCCTCGCCTGAGGCTGATGAGGGCAGCCCTTTGTTAGATTAGGCGACGGGGTGATTTTTTGGTTCTCAGTAATCATTTGGTGACCTTTTGCCTAGAAGCACAGCTGCACAATATAGTGATCACATTGAAAAAAATATTTAGAAGAACGAATATCATGCAATAAGAGATAAGAGTCGGTTGATAACATTAAGTAATTCATATGCAAGTTCCCGCGAAAATCAGAAAGGGTTCCTCTTATCATGATGCTTCGAAGATGGTGATTGCCAAGGGAATGAAAAGAGAGGTAATTATTATATGCAGAAGTTGATGTATGGAGACAACACATTCTGACATTACCAACATGGAAACCGTTTAGGTAGCAAGAGCAATGACAGGACTTGTTGAAGGAAGAGTTACTGTAAATCTGAAATTGTTGGACGTGGCAATAAAACTGCGCTTTATGGAAAACCTTCACGCAATATGCGTAAGCCAAGTCGAATGTTACTCTCTCCGCCTCCACTCTACATAAATTCCTTTCCTGGTTCATCAGGGATTGGCGTGTCCTATGTGTGAGTAGTCATGCACTAGCATATACCATGGGACAGATGAACTAAGTTGGGTTGCCAAGAAATTGTCATCGTTCAATGCATGGTTGGGAAACCTATATAACAAGAGGGGATCAACTTAACTTCTATGCAGATGCAAAACCACCTTGCCTGAGTTTGTTGCGGACAGACAAATTCGTTTGTAGCTTCAGCGATTGCGCTTGATTTCAAGGAACTGTCCATCTGTGTTTCTTCTCTCTTGGTTGTGGACGTTTTGCACGTCTGGGATTCGTCAAATTTATGTCGAACTTGAAGCAACACTGGCAAGTACTCCACACCTGCTTCTTTATACCGTCCAGGCAGTTAGACAATGCGTAGAATGAAATCAAAGCAATCATCTAATTCTTCTCTTTTCTGTCAGACCAAGTACCAAATTTCTATGCTCAATTCGAAACTAGTTTTTGTCTTTCCTGAGGGATCATTATTACCTTTGCATTTGGAATATATGATCTCATTAATAAATGCTCTTAGTTTGGTCTCAAGGTGAATGAGGTTACATTTATGTTCTATTTGACTCTAGATATTAACATGATATCAGAATAGGAGGATTGAGTTCAAATCTTCCAAGACCTCTACTAGTCTCTATTGTTATAATTTTCTGAGCTTAGGCTTAGGCCGAATTTCAGCCTGCACAACTGGAATTGTTAGACATTTTAAATATTACACCACACATACATCTGCCATCATTTAGTTTTTAGAACGGTAGGCCATGGTCCGACAATATTTTTCATCGATTTACTCCTCTTAGTACGAATGTGTATGTCAAATCATGAGAATAATCTAAATTGGATACAATCTTAATCTCCAAGGGAATTATCAACGTTAACTAAAAAAGAAGAATCGTGCAATTTGCAGTTTCCAAAACATACCAAACATTATGAACATAGTGTTGGAATTCTAGTACCCAATACTTGCATAAACTACTAGGGTTTTAAAGAGAATTTATGTTATATAACTAATTTTGGGCGAAAGAACGGAAAAACTAGCGGCCTGCCATCGAAACCGTGAGGTCATTTGTTGAAGCCATTGCATCACTTGCAGATAGATTCGTGCCATGGCGCTTGCTCTTGAAAACGTATGCCGGTTGTTTCGGGGATGCAAGAACCACATCTTTATTTGCCAACATGAACACAACGGCGGACATGTTCGGCCTATCATCTGCAAATTCTTGCACGCACAAAAGACCGATCTGGATGCACCTCAAGGCCTCCTCTTTGGAGCATGAATCACACATCGACTCGTCGATAACGTCGTTGCAGTTTCCTTCTTTCCATAGCTCCCATGGCTGCGATTGTGCAGTGAACAAGCGAGTATTTCAGGCTATGTATTATGTCTGTGTCCAGTCCTGTCTCTTGTACTTATTTAAGAGTTCCAGTACTTACATGGCCTACCAAAGATAAATTTTCATGGTAATATGCACTGTTCCTTTTGCCACTTTTGATCTCCAACAGCAAAACTCCGAAACTATAGACATCGGATTTTATTGAAAATATACCTTCCATTGCGTACTCTGGCGACATGTATCCACTGCTGCAGGAAAAATGAAGGAAGAAAAAAGAGGTTTCGACTAATTAGTTGAGATGAGGCTCTTGGACTCAATAACACAAAGCATTGCGATAATAAGAATGCTTACTATGTTCCAACTACACGATTTGTGTTTCCTTGGATTTGGTCCCCGTCGCATATCCTAGCCATACCAAAATCTGATATCTTTGGATTCATTGCTTCGTCCAGTAGGACATTGGTGGCCTTTAAGTCTCGGTGGATGATCCTGAGCCTCGAATCTTGGTGCAAGTACAAGAGTCCTCGAGCCAACCCAGATACAATTACCAACCGTTTTCTCCAATCCAGCAACGATCTTCTTGTTTTGTCTGGACCAAGATCAAGACATCAACAAACCCATTGCTCGTTGGAGTATTGTAGCTAGTGGGAGAGCAGAAAATGTACCGAAAAGGAAGGCATCCAAGCTTTTTTTGGCAAATATTTGTAAATTAGTGTTTTCTCGTCTTCTTCGACGCAGCAGCCTAGTATTCTCACCAGGTTCCGATGTTGGAGCTTCGCAATCAACTGCACTTCGTTTTTAAATTCTTCAACTCCTTGTCTTGAATGTTTTGATAGTCTTTTGACAGCTATTTCAATTCCATTGTCCATAATGCCCTGTCAAATTAATATCCACTTTGCAAGTCTGTATCATCGTTTTTTCTAGTTAGCTTTTTTGTGTAATGGAAGTTTACCTTGTATACTGATCCAAAACTGCCTTGACCAAGCTTATTGAGGACGGAGAAATTGTTTGTTGCCAAAGCTATGGTGCTTAAGTCAAAGATCGGGACATCTCTGTTTCCTCTGGGTCCATCATCGCGGTCATTTACGGTCTGAGGGCCATCGAGATATGTTGAATCTGTCCTCGTATCACTCACCAGTGGATTATGGCTTCTGTGATCTGTTTCCGAAACCACACAAATGCCATTATAACCTTGGAGGAATTGTGAGATTCTTCGCTCAGGAATTCATTTCGTTAAACCGAATGAAAGTTGTAAGCTTATTAAGATCTTCGCAAACATTTTTACATCTGTTTTCCCGGTAAATATATTGACGTGTTGTATGATTTCATCTCTTGTATCCTGAAACTGGCCTTGTGCTGGTTTAGCTTCATTGTTGAATTGCTGCATTAAGATCTGAACTGGCATCATCATGCTTTCTTTGGTTCAAGGTTCTTAGATTCGGAAATGATCAAATAGAAACATAGGAGTTACTCATTAACTGACCTCCTACAGCTAAGAATAGTTCCAAGACTGAACCAACCAAATTTGTATTGTTTATTTGTCACGCCCCAAACCCCGAGACACGTGAACAACCCGTCATGGTCGTGGAATTTGCGACATTCCCAAGTAGTGTCGCCGACCCAATTAAATTTTATTATGCGCATGCGGAACGTATTAAGAAACTCCTGACAATTTAAAAGCGGGATAGAACAGCAGGAACAAAATCAATTTAATACAAACCAACATACAATCATAAAATCACCCAAGGTTCACATGCAGCCAAAATGGGTCGGAGTCTGAACACTAGGGATCGGCCCGACCAAAAGAAGGAACAGTCCTAAGGCTACTAGTCAAATTTGATCGTCGACCCTTCATCTTCTTGGCTCTGCGACTCCTTGCCCAACTGCACCGGCGGTCGACCTTACTCCATTGGAATCGTCATTTACGGCCCTGAAATATTTTTCCCACAACGGGGTGATACATTGTCTCAGCAAGTTCACCCCTCCTAAGCCCCTATTAGAAAGAAAATACACCCCAGCATGACCTAGCCACACATCAAGAAGACTTACCTCGCAATAGTCCGCGCCTGCAGGTTAGTACAGTTTATATTATTCAATCATGTGCAAATGTGATAATTAAATAAAGCACGACACAATCACATCATCAACCAATCAACCACTTGGATCGTCTCAGCGATCAATCGGCTCGACCGATTACATGTCATTCAAACAAATCCATCACTGCTCCCCACAACGACCCTAAGGGTAAACTCAACCATCGGTGGTAATCATGGCCCCACGTGGCACGACTTTCGAATTGGTGGTTAAACAACTAGTGGCATCACGGCCCCACTCGGCACGGCCTCTCATAGGCGGTCAACAACTAGTGGCATCACGACCCCACTCGGCACGGCCCTCATAGGCGGTCAACAACTAGTGGCATCATGGCCCCACTCGGCACGGCCTCTCATAGGCGGTTCAACAACTAGTGGCATCACGGCCCCACTCGGCACGACCTTCGAAAAGGTGGTTCAACAACTAGTGGCATCACGGCCTCACTCGGCACGTCCTCTCATAGGTGGTTCAACAACTAGTGGCATCACGGCCCCACTCGGCACGACCTTTGAAAAGGTGGTCAATCACGGCCTCAATAGGCACGGCCTCTAATAGGCGGTCAATCACGGCCAAAACCCCACCAATTCCTACACTTGGAATTTCTACACATAACCCCTAATTAACGCAATCACACTCAATTCGCCACCAATCAAGCATCAAATTTAAATTCTAACATCACAGCGGTGATCGGCATGAAATTACGAGCAACCTAGGGGCTAAAAATAAATTTTTCCGTTTTTTTTTTTCGGAATATAATATAATAATATTTTAATAATTTCGAAAGGTAATATTTTATTATATTATTAAATAATTCCGAAATAACAATAAATCAAAAATAAATTCCTTTAAGTCACATCAAAGCTTATCTTAACATAAACACTCATTTAGCCTTAACTTAAACCTACATTAAGCTAATTAAACATCTTAATATAATCTACACTTAAATAAATTAAACTAACCACCTAAACATGCTTAATTGAAACTAAATATACTTAGGGCATAATTAACCGTCTAATCAAGGATTAGTGAGATAAACTCACCTAATTAACGAACTGAACGGACCAAAACGACGAGGATGACGAGGGGATCGATTTTCTCCAAAGCGGGCCTAGCATTCAGGGTCGGGAAGCCGGCCAAAACGGCCCACGAAGGGGCTGCCATACCCAAATTTCCAGATCTGGTTTTGCTGTTGTTTGACGCG
Organism: Eucalyptus erythrocorys; assembly: GCA_014182555.1. Lineage (NCBI taxonomy): Eukaryota > Viridiplantae > Streptophyta > Magnoliopsida > Myrtales > Myrtaceae > Eucalyptus > Eucalyptus erythrocorys. The sequence goes on along the minus strand of CM024600.1, from coordinate 12,255,226 downwards.
ATTTGAGGCCGAGAAATGGTAGATCCGGAGTTGGTTTGAGTTGGAAATGGACGGAGGAGCTATGGTGGTGTCGTGTGGCCGACGGCGGGGTCTCACGGTGGCCGGAGGAGGGCTGGACAAGCTGAAAATCCTGCTGGAACGGTGACCTGCGCGAGAGGGAGGCCGAGGCGCGCGCGGACGACGGCGGTGGCGGCGGGCTTCGGCGACGGGCGGACGGCGACGAACCTCGGCTGGTTTCCGGCGGTGGCTGCGGCGTCCATGACTGGTCGACGTCCGAAGAAGAAGAAGAAGAAGATGAAGATGGGGGTGTCGCATGTTGGGGGAGAGGGGAGGAAGAAGAAACCTTCTCTCTCTTCCTTTTCCCCTTTTTTTTTCTTTTCCTTTTTCTTTAATCCAATAACATGGCCCACAATGACATCATTGATGAGGTCATACTCCACTATCTCCCACAACCTCTTCAATGGGTGCAATTTCTTTCTCCGCCGGGGTCCAAATCTTTGTACAATAAATTCTTCAATTTTTCCTTTCAATTGAATCCAAATTGAAGTCCCTAAAAATAATCCAATACCACCACATTTTAATTCACCTCTTGGCTTGTCTAAAGAACCTTCTTGAGTCTCAATTGCGTGATCAAAGGCGGACCTTAATTCCTCTTCAATTAAATCAAATTGACCCCCACTAATTCATTCAACACCTCATAAGTCAAATTGGTATTTTTCCTCACTAATTTAGCCCACTTGTATCCCAATTTCACAATAAAATAATCCTCTACAACACCCTAATTAGAAACGGCCCTATTTATCCAGTCGAAATTAGGGCCCGAAAATCTGGATGTCACAACTCTTCCCCCCTTATAAAAATTTCATCCTCGAAATTTAAACTTTTACCAATCCTTATACAAAAGGCGGGGTATTTTCGTTTCGATGAGTCTCACTATTCCAAGCTAACCCTTTGGTTTCATGGTGTTGTTCGACCATTTTGATCAAGGATACCTTCTTGGTATACCAAATCTGTTCTTTCTAAACCGACAATTGAACTGAACTTCTCCCACTTGACACCCTGTCGTTCACATCCAATTTCTTCTTCTCAACTCCCCAATGAACCCTTGAAGCTCAATGACTGAAAATTTTTGACAGTTCTGTCTAGCATTCACTCTGACACTGATCTGACCACTGCAACACTAATTTCTGAGCTGATTCCGGTCTGTGATTCTTCTCCACTTTCTTTTTACCATTGAATTCTGTACCCTCTGTTAAGCACTGCTTAAGAAAGAACCCCCTGAAAGAACCCCTCTGAAAACTCTGCCAAACCTGTAATCTCTGATCTGAATTCGAAATATGAATCACCCCCGGCACTCCATGCCGGTGAATTATCTGATGCTCACACACTTCGATATACACACTCTGTACCATGACAAAATCTTTAATTCCTGAAATCGAAATTAGATTGCCGGTTAATTTCACTCTGACGTGCTTTTGGTGTGACCTAGGCTACTAGGTAGTTCTCAGAACTTTTTAGGACAAATGACCCGTGGTCGATTTCCTTCGAGCCACAATGAACCCACTCGACACGGTGTCGATTCTCGATTGTCGTGAAAATCTCGAGGATTCAAATACGGACACGGGGTACCAAAACGACAGAAAAATCAAAGTAGTGCCAGTCGATGAGAGTTTTCCAATTCAGTGGGGTCACCCACAATTGGTCATTCATCTCAGTCGAACTGACCTATCTCTGATCTTAATTCGATTTATACTGTGCCGCAATGATATCTAAAGATGAACATGGTCGAGAAGTCGATTCTTGGTCGAATCGTCAAGTCAATTTGCCTTAAAGCCCTTAATAACTCACCCAGCTAGTCTAGTTATCTCGTGAGTGGCCAACTCAGAGAAAAACACTAAAGTCGCGCTGATGAAACGCCCAACTTATCCAATTAAAGTCAGAATCCATAAACCTGGGTGTCACACACCTAAAACAAGATCCATTCGTATCATACCAAAGCGGACCAACTCCATCTACCGATTGACTACTATCCTCAAATGGTATCAGTAATCTCCTGAATCCTTAGTAAGCTCATCACAATATCCCATTGTGATACATTTTCATCCCCACTCCGGACTCTCGCGTGATGGTAAAATCCTCTGAGTCTGCATTACTGAACTTTCACTTACTAACAACTCTGGCACTTGCAACCTGCTTGGCGATATTCATCTTCACATCAACCTACCAATTTAACTGTCGCTGATTCTGACTTACTCGCACCATCTGGTCAAAACCGCAATACTATAGTGAACTTCTGATAAAATCTTTTCCCTGAGTGCTACACTATCAAGTGTATTCAATTGCTCATGGAACCCGAACTTTCCATCCTCAGAAATCTCAAGGTCAATCTCTTTCTTACTAGTATCCTCTTATCAAACTTTCTGAACATATCTGTCTGTCAACTAGGCGCCGATTAAAACTTGAGCATCTGGTTCAATTTTGAGGGCGGCTATAAAATTCAAAGGGTAGCCTACCTCAAATTTGAAAATCAAATTTTGAACCATTTTTAAGTAAAATTCATACTTTAGCCAGTCTATGCACAATTGAAGACTCTTGACTCAAAGCATCAGTGGCTTCTTTCATCCTTCCGGGCGATACCAGATATCACTATTCAAGTCCTTCAAAAGATCTAGTTCACAGTGATATCTCATTCACTTCCTCCTAGGAGGATAAATACTTTGAGGCTTTGGCAGTCGATAAAGATCTGGAGTCCTTCTTTACCTTAATGATAACTCTAGATCCTCGGAGCAAAAATTTGTTGCCGTGAATTCCAAGTTGTCTGTCAGGTAATTCGGTTCATAAGGTCTCAACTGATGGGACATACATGCAGTAACCCTATCATGCTGCATCATTAAGCAACCCAATCCTTTAAATGATGTATCACTGAAGATCTCACACCCTCCAGGACTAGACGGAATGGCCTACACAGGTGCAGTAGTCAGCCTCTTCTTAGGCTCTTGAAAACTACACCCGCACTTATCTGTTCACACGAACTTTTCTTCCTTCCTCAGTAGTCCTGTCAACGGCAATGCTAATACTAAAAGAAAACCCATATACGTACTGTCTGTAACACTCTGCTAAACCCCAGAAGCTTCTGATCTCTGTCACTGTAGTCAATCTCAGCCAACTGTTCACTGCTTTAATCTTGATGGGGTCCGCAAAGATTTCTTTGCCTGAAATCACATGACTTACAAGCGACACACAAGTCATCCAAAACTTGCACTAACTAAACTTAGCATGAAATTCAAGAGCCCTCAAGGTCTGAAGTATCATCTTTAACTGTCCCTCGTGCCTCTTGGCACTCTTTGAACATACCAAGATAACTTCACTAAACATGATCGCAACTGATTTAAGTACCCTTACACATTCTGCTCACAAGACCCAAACAAATATCTAAGGTATCCGTCAAATCACACCGCATTACAGTGAACTCATAACTACCGCATTGAGTGCAAGATGCTAACTTCGGTATGTCTTTCTTCCTAATCATCAACTGATGACACTTTGACCTCTAATCGGTCTTGAGAAATATCAATGCACAACCACAACAAACCAACTTTCTTCTTCACGAATAGAACAGGTGCTCCCCAAGGTGATGCACTGGAACGCATGAATCCCCTATCCAAAAATTCCTGCATCTGCACCTTCAGTCCTTTTTAACTCGGGTGACACCATCCGATAAGGAACCTTAGGGACCGGCTCTGGCCCAGGTACTAATTCAATCACGACTCTATTTCCCTTCTTGACAACAAACCTGACAACAAACCTGGCAACAAACTTGACAACAAACCTGACAACTCTCCATGACATACTTCTAGAAAACTTCTGTGCCACAATTGTGGTCTCCATATTCGACCCCTCAACTGACGCACCCATTACAATTGCTAGGTAGATTTGATAACCAGAACACTGAACCAGGTCATCTTCCGAGATGAATAACAATGATTGAAGTTCCCCTTCGACTTTTAGTGACCCAAAACTTTCGCACACTAACTGAACAAACTGAATTATATTACTGTCACGATTCAAAACAACATAAAGCCCCTTGAGCCAAATCTTTTCATAAATGACTTTCAAGTCATATATAAGCAAACCCTTCAAGTACAACTATCGTCAGAGATTCATCTTTCCATCACTTTATTACCGCGACAAAGGTCCCACAACCTTCACAAAAAATTCTGTTGCACTACTTTGATAAAAGCACCTCAAAAGTATTCTTCCTTTGATCGATGCATGGTCAATTCCTTCGTGTTCCTCTAGCCATCCTAGTGGTGTCATATCTGCAATAACGGCGCTTACGTTCTCCTGAGCTTACACGGACAATTCATAACTTGATGGCCATGCCAGCCACGTTCAAACAGTGTTCCCTTTTTACTCTGACCCTGGGCTAACTCAGGCCTCCTTTTCACAAGCTCGGCACACAAACAGTGCGTCATCTACCTCCCATCAAGGAACATCATACACCCTTCCTTTCACTGAGATTTGTTCCCAATACCCCACTAAATATCCCGAAGCATATTTCCTCTGCTCTATCTTATCAACGGCGGTGATAGACACAACTGTGGTTCCATCTGCCTATACGGACAATCTTTGATCAAACGGCCTTATTGGCAACATCTGTAACAAGTCTCTTCCCTCTTACAGCACGGAATAGATCCATGTCTTTTCTTACGACACGACACACAACTATCGAGTTGAGCACTGACTTTCCAGTTTTACTCTTCCAGCTGGGTGAAACATGTCATCTTTCTTCTGACATCGGCTTTTTCCCCAATCAATTCCCATTTCTGTCTAAACTGAACCTCAACTCAAATACGATGGCTTGATCCTCGATCAAATTTCCATATCGGGCCTCAACAGGCATGGTCACAACAACAGTCACAACACTGGTAGCGATAGAAACAACGACAACGACGGCGGTAACAGCGACTGAAGCGTCGGCCTACTGACCATTCTGTCTCCCAACCTCTCAAGCATCCTCAAACACCGAGCAAACCTTGAACTTTCGGGGGCTACTACCCTAGCATTGACTAGAGACAATGCTTCACCACTCACACTGGCCCCAACTTGCTCTCTACCCGGGGCATAGCGAGCACCAACTTTCAATAGCGGCCTGCCCCGAAACACAGGGCCTACTACCCTCACTGGGCGGCCCTCGACACACGGTCACTCACGCAACAGGCTCAACACAGACGCCCGCTTCCAAAACAAACACTGAGCAACCACACAAACAAGCTACCAAGCAACTATCAATCACATGCATCAGAATATTAAAAGCCTTTCCTACTAACTATCCCATGACTCATCGCACCTTATTACTCCATACACTAACCATGCTCTGATACCACTTAAACGGGGTTGTCACGCCCCGAACCCGGAGACACGTGAACAACCCGCCATGGTCGTGGAATTTGCGACATTCCCAGGTAGTGTCGCCGACCCAATTAAATTTTATTATGCACATGCGGAACGTATTAAGAAACCCCTGGCAATTTAAAAGTGAGATAGAACAGCAGGAACAAAATCAATTTAATACAAACCAACATACAATCATAAAATCACCCAAGGTTTACATGCAGCCAAAATGGGTCGGAGTCTAAACACTAGGGATCGGCTCGACCAAAAGAAGGAACAGTCCTAAGGCTACTAGTCAAATTCGATCGTCGACCCTTCATCTTCTTGGCTCTGCGACTCCTTACCCAACTGCACCGGCGGTCCACCTTACTCCACTGGAATCGTCATCTACGGCCCTGAAATATTTTTCCCACAACGGGATGAGACATTGTCTCAGCAAGTTCACCCCTCCTAAGCCCCTATTAGAAAGAAAATACACCCCAGCATGACCTAGCCACACATCAAGAAGACTTACCTCGCAATAGCCCGTGCCTGCAGGTTAGTACAGTTCATATTATTCAATCACGTGCAAATGTGATAATTAAATAAAGCACGGCACAATCACATCATCAACCAATCAACCACTTTGATCATCTCAGCGATCAATCGGCTCGGCCGATTACATGTCATTCAAACAAATCCATCACTGCTCCCCACCAAGACCCTAAGGGTAAACTCAACCATCGGTGGTAATCACGGCCCCATGTGGCACGACCTTCGAAAAGGTGGTTAAACAACTAGTGGCATCACGGCCCCACTCGGCACGGCCTCTCATAGACGGTCAACAACTAGTGCCATCACGGCCCCACTCGGCACGGCCTCTCATAGGCGGTTCAACAACTAGTGGCATCACGGCCCCACTCGGCACGGCCTCTCATAGGCGGTCAACAACTAGTGGCATCACGGCCCCACTCGGCATGGCCTCTCATAGGCGGTTCAACAACTAGTGGCATCACGGCCCCACTCGGCACAGCCTCTCATAGGCGGTTCAACAACTAGTGGCATCACGGCCCCACTCGGCACGACCTTCGAAAAGGTGGTTCAACAACTAGTGGCATCACGGCCCCACTCGGCACGGCCTCTCATAGACGGTCAACAACTAGTGCCATCACGGCCCCACTCGACACGGCCTCTCATAGGCGGTTCAACAACTAGTGGCATCACGGCCCCACTCGGCACGGCCTCTCATAGGCGGTCAACAACTAGTGGCGATCAACAACTAGTGGCATCACGGCCCCACTCGGCATGGCCTCTCATAGGCGGGTCAACAACTAGTGGCATCACGGCCCCACTCGGTACGACCTTCGAAAAGGTGGTCAATCACGGCCTCAATAGGCACGGCCTCTAATAGGCGGTCAATCATGGCCAAAACCCCACCAATTCCTACACTTGGAATTTCTACACATAACCCCTAATTAACGCAATCACACTCAATTCGCCACCAATCAAGCATCAAATTTAAATTCTAACATCACAGTAGTGATCAGCATGAAATTCTGAGCAACCGAGGCTAAAAATAAATTTTTCTGTTTCTTTTTTTTTCGGAATATAATATAATAATATTTTAATAATTTCGAAAGGTAATATTTTATTATATTATTAAATAATTCCAAAATAATAATAAATCAAAAATAAATTCCTTTAAGTCACATCAAAGCTTATCTTAACATAAACACTCATTTAGCCTTAACTTAAACATACATTAAGCTAATTAAACATCTTAATATAATCTACACTTAAATAAATTAAACTAACCACCTAAAGATGCTTAATTCAAACTAAACATACTTAGGGCATAATTAACCGTCTAATCAAGGATTAGTGAGATAAACTCACCCAATGAACGAACTGAACGGACCAAAACGACGAGGACGATGAGGGGATCGATTTTCTCCAAAGCAGGCCTAGCATTCGGGGTCGGGAAGCCGGCCAAAACGGCCCACGAAGGGGCTGCCATACCCAAATTTCCAGATCTGGTTTTGCTGTTGTTTGACGCGATTTGAGGCCGAGAAATGGTAGATCCGGAGTTGGTTTGAGTTGGAAATGGACGGAGGAGCTACGGCAGTATCGTGTGGCCGACGGCAGGGTCTCATGGTGGTCGGAGGAGGGCTGGACAAGCTGAAAATCCTGCTGGAACGGTGAGCTGCGCGAGAGGGAGGCCGAGGTGCGCGCAGACGACGGCGGTGGTGGCGGGCTTCGGCGACGGGCGGACGGCGACGAACCTCGGCTGGTTTCCGGCGGTGGCTGCGGCGTCCATGGCTGGTCGGCGTCCGAAGAAGAAGAAGAAGAAGAAGAAGAAGAAGATGGGGTGTCGCACGTTGGGGGAGAGGGGAGGAAGAAGAAACCTTCTCTCTCTTCCTTTTCCCTTTTTTTTTTCTTTTCCTTTTTCTTTAATCCAATAACATGGCCCACAATGACATCATTGATGAGGTCATACTCCACTATGTCCCACAACCTCTTCAATGGGTACAATTTCTTTCTCCGCCGGGGTCCAAATCTTTGTACAATAAATTCTTCAATTTTTCCTTTCAATTGAATCCAAATTGAAGTCCCTAAAAATAATCCAATACCACCACATTTTAATTCACCTCTTGGCTTGTCTAAAGAACCTTCTTGAGTCTCAATTGCGTGATCAAAGGCGGACCTTAATTCCTCTTGAATTAAATCAAATTGACCCCTACTAATTCATTCAACACCTCATAAGTCAAATTGGTATTTTTCCTCACTAATTTAGCCCACTTGTATCCCAATTTCACAATAAAATAATCCTCTACAACACCCTGATTAGAAACGGCCCTATTTATCCAGTCGAAATTAGGGCCCGAAAATCTGGATGTCACATTATTAATTGGTGAACAATAAGAGTTAGCAGACGATTAAACCGGAAAATATAATAAAGAGCGTACTGATGTTGAGGACTAAGTGACGCACCCTCTCTCTTCTTGATCACCAGGCGGTACAAGAAGGAGTGGCGAGCGCTTGTAGAGCTGTAAAAATTGAAACCAGAATTATTGCAGCCGTCGCCTTTTGGCTGAGGGATCTTGTTTTCGGGTAACGAGCTGAAAGGAAAGTACAAACGCAGTACTTCAGATTCAATGACCTCGAAAGTGCTTGTGCCAAGTATAGAATGAAAAATTCTTTCAACCTCAACTTGAAACCAGATATCACCAAGCGGATCTCAAACGATACACAGTTTATGCAATGCAAAAGGTCAAACTTGGTTCCTAGAATCATGGATGTGAATTCTTATGCTCGTGAATTCAATCTGTTTTGAAGTTTGATCCATCATTTGCTTGACAATGCTAATTTAATGAAACAATTGCGGTTGCGGGAGATGCATCGCATTAACAAAAGTAGTATTAGTAACATAAGTTACAAAAATAGGAGTACCTAACTCGATGGCATCAACCCGTACATATAAATCTTGACCCAAATCCGCAAATGTTCTTGTATCAAGTAAATCGCCATGCCACATGAGGCACCCGGAACCTCCTAGGCTCTCACTGGCACTAGCATAAGCTGTGCAAGAGCAATCCCTCAGGCATTCCTCCTTGCACTCCTTCAAGTTCAAGCTCATGTTGGCACATGCTTTTGAAGTGTCCGGCACCTTCACACGTGCCACCTTCACGAATCCTTCCCCACTTCGACACAGTGACACCCCTCCCCTCCTTACGCAGCCTGCCAATCCATCTCTAAGGTACCAATCGCCCGGCGACTTGGGCTCGAACCCTGGTAGGCATGTGCATTTGAACTGGCCCGCATCATATGGATTGCAATTGCTGTTGGGTCAACACTTGCCGTAATAATCGCACTGGTCCTTTGGAGCGAACCAGAATTCTATCCACTGGCGATCTTTGTCGTGCCATATGGATCGTCGGAGTGACCCCGATTCACTCACCATGAGTCTGGTGATGATCGATGTGTCAATGACGCCATACATTATAGAAACCTCATCTGGGTCATTTACAAAGCTTGCGTTAAAGATGTAATCATAAGTCATTTCAGGTACACCGCTCCACCGATCTCCAGTCCATGACCCGGCACGCCAATATGGATCCCCGTCCTTGTACAGAAGCAATTGAGTGTAGCCCATTGGGTTGATCCTAAAGGAACAATTGCCAGGTGTTGGATCCTCTGGGGACTTCCATGATGTTAGGAACCGGTTCAAGCTGGTTTTGCGGTTCAACTCGAGTTTCATGAAAGGAAGCATAGTCTCTGTTGGATAATCAAAGCTTTGCCATATCACCCTTTCGCTAAAATCTTGAACTAGGACTAGATTGCCTGAATCCATAAGCCGGGCTGTAGTAGAATAATTGGATAATGCATAAGAAACATTTGTGGACCAAACAAGAAAGCTTCCATTTGTCTCATGGAGCACCAAATTTCCATCGAATCAATCGAAAGAGCTCTGAAGTGCCATTGATTGGCCTCTCTCGGTTAGCAACCCAAACAACGGTTTGCTCGAAACTTGGTAATACCAAATTCCGGCGTAACGGTGGCTAGCATAAATTGGGTTGAAGAAACCGAGAGCGAACTTTTTACCACTGGAGACCAAGAGATTGCCATCTCTGATGGTATTGTTTTGGGTTAGGATGTCCAAGCCAATACTTCCCTGAAGTAGAAAAAGAAGAAGCAGGGCATATACTGACCCCTCTTCTGCATTCATGTTGTCTTTTTATTGAGGATACAATGGTATGACGTCTGAGATAATTGAAGTGACTGAGTAATGATACCTCAAATACCATGCAGTGAAGTTGAGTTCTTAATTGGCGAGGACCCACCTTTCCCATGAATTTAAGCAAAGTGATTGTCACCTTTTTTTATCTACCAAATGGAGTGCAAGCTGTGATGCCAACGTTGTCCTTTCTAAGCTTCATACTCTTGGTTGATATTTCCCGATCGTGAAACAATAAATTCATTCCACCTTCATGTAAATTGAAGTAATGGTCACGTAACCGTGGCGACTTGCCTCACCTTTCCCTTCCGCACAACCTTATCCCTTTAATTAATATGGTAGAATGATATTTTTTTTTTGATTGATCTTACTCTACTCCTATTCTAACACTCACTCTCAGACTTTTGCTCTGCCTTCTTGTAGGGCGTGGGAGTCAAAACCCACTCCTAAAATTATATCATCCCCACCCCAACCCCTCCAGAAGGTGGGGATTCGACCTCTCCACCTCCCTCTTCCATATTGGAAATGTGGCCAACCCCAGTGGTTTGGTAGATCGATGTTGCGTGTGGTGTATTTGCTTCCCCATTGAATCGGTTCCAGGTGAATAAACAGGGCTCTGGGTTATCATCACTCCGCCATCCTATAGAGAACTTGACATTTCAGACTGTTGTTACAAAGATGGATACCGTGTCGTTTCCATTGACAGCAATTTTAACATAGAAACAGTCAATCGAGCTTGAAAATTCAATATCATTATGTCATTGTGGAAATTGAGGAAAAAATAAATCCATTTCTAGGTCTTTATTCAAGGCTAGAGTCAAATTGCCATTTAATCCTTTTCAGATTCGTCCTTTACGCAGAGCTAGTATTCTCTATTTTCTTATGACAAAACTAAGCTACAATATTAAGATGATTTTTTTGATTTGATCACTCTGCAATATACGAAACCTCTTCACTGTTTGTGCTTCTAATTTACAGATGCATAGAGGCTTGTTTCCCTTGTCAATGTCAACAGCTTTTAGAAGTTTCTGAAATCTCAAGATTGAATGTGTTTCATTAGGGTGAGTATCTGACCATTATTGTGCCTATCATCAGCAATTTGCAATACTGTCAAAATGATAGTAAGCTACTATGGATTGCTAGTCTACCCTACAAAGAATTAATCTTGGTAGACTGAATTAAAGTCACTAAGTTTAGACTAGTGCGACAGAAATCGACATAAACTCTGTGTAACACGACCTGATTCGAATTTTGTACACTCACTTGTTTTGGATCACCAAAGTCATGATCCCAGTGACCATGCCTGATGCTCGTGCAATTGAAAAAGCACTAACATATATTTGATCCTGCTGACCAGAACAAAGCTTACCCAAGACATTGATCAGTCGGTCATCCATCTGGCCCCGTCTCGAAGGGACACTTTCCCCCGTTCATAGATGACTTCGACCGCCGTTTCACGAGTGAGGCTAGAGATTAAATCAATCATAGATCAAGAAGTTTGACCCGAAAAAGAGAAAAGGATAGGTCAAGAGAAAAAGACAAACCGATGGTTTCTCTTGGCCATGCGAGGTGGCGTGAGAAGATGGCAACCCCATGGAATAGACTTCACAATCTACCAACGGTTGTTCGTTTACTCAGTTGTCCATTTGGTCATTTACTTGTTTATTGTCGCCTTAATATGTCACTAGCACACGCGGGTGTCATGTAGTTCTTGAAGGGTAGATGAAAAGGTAACTTGGGGAAACCCTGACCAAGTAACCAGGGCTTCTCACCAAAAATGGTGGCAGAAAGTGATAAGGAAATGAATTTAGATCCCTCGGATGTGAGGCTCGAGAGAAGAGAGATTAGTACATTTTCCTCAACGTTAGTCTCGGTGCATTACTATGCTGATGTGAGTTTGAGGCTTCAAAATCAATTTATGCAACACTTTCAAGTCCCTTTTGTGCAAAGCTACTGTCAATGTACTTGGCATCAGGTAATTACATTCAGAGTTTAACATACATATGTACTATGCAAGTCTTTTAGAAGTTTGTCAAAAAAAAAAAATCTTTTTAGAAGTGCCTTTTTGGAAAAAAAAGAAAAAAAAGAAATGGAAAGTGCATTACAAGTTTTAAAACTTATTACGAAAGTGCAATTGAATTATAAAATTTTCAAAAAGTGCAATTAAGTCATTTAATATATCACGAAAGTATAATTAAGTTTTAAAACTTTTAAAAAATGCAAGAAAATGGAAAGATTTTATTACATCAATTTGACAAGTTTTAGGATTTGATTGTACTTTTTGAAAGTTGTAGGACTATTATATTTTGTGATAAGTTTTACGATTTAATTATACTTTTTGAAAATTTTAGAACTCATATGTTATTTCATGATAAGTTTTAAGACTTTCAATGCACTTATCTTTTTAAAAGATTGCAAACTTACTTATAATACATTGACCGTAGTAATCCCAACATCATAAATAGAAGGTGAAACACTACCATTACTAGACAATGCATTTGCTCCATGGTAGCTCTTCTTGAAGACAAACGCAGGCTGATTCATAGACGGAAGCGACACACTAGCGTTCCCCAACATGAACACAGACCGTAGGCATTGGATGGGAACTCTTGCATGCACAAGACATAGATCTGAATTCACCATGAAGCCTCCTCTCCTGACACAAATTGCGAATCGACTGGTCGACAATGTTAAGGCATTTCCTCCTTTTCATAGCTCCCATACTATGAGCTAGTGATGTGTTAAATTATGTCTCGAGTGTGAGTCTATACATATCTGACATGGCAGAAGTATATAGAACATGACCTGGTTGAAGTATTGCTTGTATTTTGGATGTCTTCTAAGTTGGACTTTATCTCCAAGCAAATTCAAGGGAGTTCAAAATTTGGTGAAGTCTATCTTGGATTAGGGAAAAAAGAAGAAATTGTGGTATTCTAATTTGAGTTTGCAAGTCATGTGAGAACATAAAATAATAATAATAATAATAATTCTACTCGATTATTACACATTAGAGCATTTCAACTGACGATGAATGAAATCCAAGCTTTTGTTAGGCAGATACTTGCAAATTAACAGATTCTCAGCTTCTCCAGTGCAGTACCCTAGAATTTTGGCCACACTTGAAAGATGGAGTTTTGCAATCAACGTAACTTCAATCTTATACTATTCGATCCCTTGTCCAAAATACTTGAGAAGCCTTTTAACTGCCATTTCCATTCGATGTTTGTCACTCCCTATAAAAGCAAATCAACATACAATTCATTAAAGTAAAATGATGGGGGTAACAGTAAATGTGTGTCTGGTAACAATTTTATTTTCAAAAATAATTTCTGATAAATAAATAAATAAATAATATATATATATGTGACATCCAGATTTTCGGGTCCTAATTTCGACTGGATAAATAGGGCCGTTTTCGTTCAGTGGAAGCCGGGGGCTGTGAAATTGAGGAATATGAGGGATTTTTGGACAAAAAAATAATCAATTTGATAAGTGAGATATCAATTGATTTTATGGGAGTTAATTTAATTTGAATCAAGAGGGATTAAGGTTCTCCTTTGGTTGTGCTTTTAGGATTTAAATTGGTTCTATGGACGAGCCAAGATGTGAATTAAAGTATGGGGACATTGGATTAATTTTATGGACTTCAATTGGACTTAATTGAAAGAAGAATTGAAGAAATTAAGATGTACAAAGTTTTAGGCCCCGGCGGAAAAATAAAATGGACCTATTGGAGAAGTTGTGGAGGGTGGGGTGAGTGGAATATGACCTCACATGAGGTCATGGTGGGCCATAGTTGGAGACTAAAGAAAAAGGAAAAGAAAAAAAGGAAAAGGAGGAGGAGAGAGAAGGTCCTTTTCTTCCTCCCCTCCCCCAAGCTGTGCGACACCCCCTCCCCCATCTTCTTCTTTTTCTGGTTTTTCTTCTTCAAGCACCAGCAAGGAGGAGCGTCGAGCAAGCCGCCGGAGCAGCCCGCTGCTCGCCGCCGCACGTTGCCGGTGTTGCCCGTCCCCGCGACGTCCCCCGCGCGCGCGCGCGCCTCGGCCTCCCTCTTGCGCAGCTCACCATTCCAGCAGGATTTTCAGCTCGTCCAGCCCTCCTCCGGCTGCCGTGAGACCCCGCCGTTGGCCACACGACACCGCCGTAGCTCCTCCACCGTTCCTCCGCCTGAAACCACCCCGAATCTCCTCAATTTCGACCCCAAACAGCAGCAAAACCAGATCTGGAAATTTTGGGTATGGCAGCCCCTTTGTGGGCCATTTTGGCCGGCTTCCCGACCCCGGATGCTAGGCCCGCTTTGGAGAAAATAGATCCCCTCGTCGTCCTCGTCGTTTTGGTCCGTTCGGTTTGTTAATTGGTGAGTTTACCTCACTAATCTTTGATTATAGGGTTAATTATGCTTTAAGTGTGTTTAATTTGAATTAAGCATGTTTAGGTGGTTAGATTAGTATATTTTATTATAAATTTGATTATGGGTTTTGTTTAAGTTAAGTTGTGATTAATTAAGGTTAAGAAAGGGAGTTAATTAATGTTAAACCTTGATGGGACTTAATGGATTTTAATTTTGAATTATTTAATCATTTCGAAATTTGGAGGATTAAAATATTATATTATATTCCAGAATTAATTAAATAAAAAAATAAAAAATAAAAAATAAAAAAATAAAATAAATGGAAAAATTTATTTTTAGCCCCGGTTGCTCAGAATTTCATGCCGATCGCTGCTGTGCTGTTAAAATTTAAATTTGATGCTTGATTTGCGGCGAATTGAGTGTGATTGCGTTAATTAGGGGTTATGTGTAGAAATTCCAAGTGTAGGAATTGGTGGGGTTTTGGCCGTGATTGACCGCCTATTAGAGGTCGTGCCGAGTGGGGCCGTGATGCCACTAGCTGTTTGAACCACCTTTTCGAAGGTCGTGCCGAGTGGTGCCGTGATGCCACTAGTTGTTTGAACCACCTTTTCGAAGGTCGTGCCGAGTGGGGCCGTGATGCCACTAGTTGTTGAACCACCTTATTGAAGGTCGTGTCACGTGGTGCCGTGATTACCATCGATTGTTGAGCTTACCCTTAGGGTCGTGGTTTGGAGCACTGATTGATTTAATAGAATGACATGTAATCGGCCGAGCCATTGATCGCTGAGACGATCCAAGTGGTTGATTGGTTGACGATGTGATTGTGCCTTGGTTTAATTAATTGTCATATTTGCACATGATTGAATGATATGAACTGTACTAACCTGCAGGCGCCGACTATTGCGAGGTAAGTCTTCTTGATATGTGGCTAGGTCATGCTGGGGTGTATTTTCTTTCTAATAGGGGCTTAGGAGGGGTGAACTTGCTGAGACAATGTCTCACCCCGTTGTGGGAAAAATATTTCAGGGCCGTAGATGACGATTCCAGTGGAGTAAGGTGGACCGCCGGTGCAGTTGGGCAAGGAGTCGCACAGCCAAGAAGATGAAGGGTCGACAATCGAATTTGACTAGTAGCCTTAGGACTGTTCCTTCTTTTGGCTGGGCCGATCCCTAGTGTTTAGACTCCGATCCATTTTGGCTGCATGTAATCCTTGGGTGATTCTATGATTGTATGTTGGCTTGTATTAAATTGATTTTGTTCCTGCTGTTCTATCCCGCTTTTAAATTGTCAGGGGTTTCTTAATAAGTTCCGCATGTGCATAATAAAAAATTAAATTGGGTCGGCGACACTACCTGGGAATGTCGCAATTGCAGGACCATGGCGGGTTGTTCACGTGTCTCGGGGTTCGGGGCGTGACAACCCCGTTTAAGTGGTATCAGAGCATGGTCAGTGTATGGAGTGATAAGGGCGATGAGTCATGGGATAGTTAGTAGGAAAGGCTTTTAATATTCTAATGCATGTGATTGGTAGTTGCTTGGTAGCTTGCTTGTGTGGTTGCTCGGTGTTTGTTTTGGAAGCGGGCGTCTGTGTTGAGTCTGTTGCGTGAGTGACCGAGTGTCGTGGGCCGCTTAGTGAGGGTTGTAGGCCCTGTGTTTCGGGGCAGGCCGCTGTTGAAAGTTGGTGCCCGTGGTGCCCCGGGTAGAGAGCAAGCTGGGGCCAGTGCAAGTGGTGAAGCATTGTCTCTAGTCAATGCTGGGGTAGTAGCCCCCGAAGGTTCAAAGTTTGCTCGATTTTTGAGGATGCTTGAGAGGTTGGGAGACAGAATGGTCAGTAGGCCGCCGCTTCAGTCGCTGTTGCCGCCGTTGCCAAGGCCGTAACCGCCGTTGTTGTCATTGTATCTACCGCTGTCAGTGTTGTGACCGTTGTTGTGATCATGCTTGTTGATCGAATCTGGAATTGTGATCGAGGATCAAGCCACCGTGTCTGAGTCAAAGTTTAGTTTAAACATAAATGAGAATCGATTGGGGAAAAAGCCGATGTCAGAAGAAAGGTGACATGTTTCACCCAACTGGAAAAGTAGAACTGGAAAGTCAGTGCTCAGCTTGATCATGTGTATCGTGTCTATAAGAAAGGACATGATCTGTTCAGTGCTGTAAGAGGAAAGAGACTTATTACCGATGTCGCCAGTGAGGCCGTTGATCAAAGATTGTCCGTGTAGGCAGATGGAATCACAGTTGTTTCTGTCACCGCCGTTGATAAGATAGAGTAGAGGGATTATGCTTCGGGATATTTAGTGGGGTGCTTGGAACGGATCTCAATGCGAAGAAGGGTGCGTGGTATTCCTTGATGGGAGGTAAATGACTCACTAATCGTGTGCCGAGCTTGTGAAAAGGAGGCATGAGTTAGCCCAGGATCAGAGTGAAAAGGGAACACGGTTTGAACGTGGCCGGCATGGCCATCAAGTTATGAATTGTCTGTGTAAGTTTAGGGAAGTGTAAGCGCTACTATTGCAGATATGACGCCACTAAGATGGCTAGAGGAGCATGAAGGGATTGACCATGCATCAATCAAGGGAAGAACGCTTTTGAGATGCTTTTACCAGAATAGTGCAGCAGAATTTTCAGTGAAGGTTGTAGGATTTTCGTTGTGATGATAAAGTGATGGAAAGATGAATCTCTGACGACAGTTGTGCTTGAAGGGTTTGCTTAAGTATGACTTGAAAGTCATTTATAAAAATATTTGGCTCAAGAAGCTCTCTGTTAGTTTGAATTGTAACAGTATTATAATGCAGTTTGTTCAGTTAGCGTGCGAAAGTTTTGGGTCACTAAAAGTCGAAGAGGAACTTCAATTATTGTTATTCGTCTCGGAAGGTGACCTGGTTCAGTTTGCTGGTTATCGAATCTACATGGCAACTGTAATGGATGCGTCAATTGAGGGGTCGAATATGGAGAATACAATCGTGGTACGGAAATTTTCTAAAAGTATGCTATGGAGAATCATCAGGTTTGTCGTCAGGTTGGTTGTCGAGAAGAGAAATAGAGTCGTGATTGAATAAGCACCCGGAACAGAGCCAGTCCTTAAGGCTCCTTATCGGATGGTGTTATTTGAGTTAGAAGGACTGAAGGTGCAGATGCAGGAATTTGTGGATAGGGGATTCATGCGTTCCAGTGCATCACCTTGGGGAGCACCTGTTCTATTCGTGAAGAAGAAAGTTGGTTCGTCATGTTTGTACATTGATATTTCTCAAGGCCGACTGGAGGTCAGAGTGTCATCAGTTGAGGATCAGGAAGAAAGACATATCGAAGTCAGCATCTCGCACTCAATGCGGCAGTTATGAGTTAACTGTAATGCTGTGTGATTTGACGGATACCTTAGCTATTTGGTTGGGTCTTATGAGTAGAATGTGTAAGGGTACTTAAATCAGTTGCAATCGTGTTCAGTGAAGTTATCCTGGTGTGTTCAAGGAGTGCCAAGGGGCACGAGGGACAGTTAAAGATGATACTTCAGACCTTGAGGCTCTTGAATTTCATGCTAAGTTTAGTTAGTGCAAGTTTTGGATGACTTGTGTATCACTTGTAAGTCACGTGATTTCAGGCGAAGAAATCTTCGTGGACCCCGTCAAGATTAAAGCAGTGAACAGTTGGCCGAGATTGACTATAGTGACAGGGATCAGAAGTTTCTGGGTTTAGCAAAGTGTTACAGACAGTATGTATATGGGTTTTCTCTCAGTGTTAGCATCGCCGTTGACAAGGCTTCTGAGGGAGGAAGAAAAGTTCGTGGGGATAGATGAGTGTGGGTGTAGTTTTCAAGAGCCTAAGCAGAGGCTGACTACTACACCTAGGTGGGCCATTCTGTTTGGTCCTGGAGGGCGTGAGATCTTCAGTGATGCATCATTTAAAGGATTGGGTGGCTTAATGATGCAGCACGATAGGGTTATTGCATGTGTGTCCCGTCAGTTGAGACTTTATGAACCGAAGTACCTGACAGGCGACTTGGAACTCACAGCAACAATTTCTGCTCCGAAGATCTAGAGATGTCATTGGTGTAAAGAAGGACTCCAGATCTTTATTGACTGTCAAAGCCTCAAAGTATTGATTTTTCTAGGAAGAATTGAATGAGATAGTGCTGTGAACCAAATCTTTTGAAGGACTTGGATAGTGGTATCCGGTATCACCTGGAAGGATGAAAGAAGTCACTGATGCTTTGAGTCGAGAGTCTTCAATTGTGCATAGACTAGCTAAAGTATAATTTTTTTTTTTTTACTTAGAAAGGGTTCAAAAATTTGGTTTTCAAAATTGAGGTAGGCTACCCTTTGAAATTGAACCAGATGCTCAAGTTTTAATCGGCGCCTAATCGACAGACAGAGATGTTTAGAAAGTCTAATAAGAGGATATTAGTAACAAAGAGGTTGACTTTGAGATTTCTGAGGATGGAAAGTTTGGGTTCCATGAGTGATTGAATACACTTGACAATGTAGTACTCAGGGAAAAGATTTTGTCAGAAGTTCACTATGGTATTGCGGTTTTGACCAGATGGTGCAAGTAAGTCAGAATCAGCGCCAGTTAAATTGGTAGGCTGATGTGAAGATGAATATCGCCAAGCAGGTTGCAAGTGCCAAAGTTGTCAGTAAGTGGAAGTTCAGTAATGCAGACTCAGAGGATTTTATCATCACTGGAGAGTCTGGAGTGGGGATGAAAATATATCACAATGGAACATGGCGATGAGCTTACTAAGGATTCAGGGGATTACTGATACCATTTGAGGACAGTGGCCGATTGATAGATGGAATTGGTCCGCTTTGGTATGATACGAATGGATCTTATTTTGAGTGTGTGACATCCAGGTTTATGGATTCTGACTATGATTGGATTAGTTGGGCATTTCATCGGCGCGACTTTAGTGCTTTTCTCTGAGTTGGCCACTCACGAGATAATTAGACTAGCTAGGTGAGTTATTAAGGACTTTAAGGCAAATAGACTTGGCGATTCGACCAGGAATCGACTTCTCGACCATGTTCATCTTTAGAGATCATTGCGGCACAGTATAAAATCGAATTAAGATCAGAGATAGGCCAGTTCGCCTGAGACGAATGACCAATCATGGGTGATCCCACTGAATTGGAAAACTCTCATCGATTGGCACTAACTTGATCTTACTATCGTTTTGGTACCCTGTGTCTGTATTTGAATCCTTGAGATTTTCACGACAATCGAGAATTGACAATGTGTCGAGTGGGTTCATTGTGGCTCAAAGGAAATCGACCACGGGTCATTTGTCCTAAAAAGTTCTGAGAACTACCTAGTAGCCTAGGTCACACCAAAAGTGCATCAGAGTGAAATTAACTGGCAATCTAAGTTCGATTTCAGAAATTGAAAATTTTGTCATGTCACGGAGTAGATATATCGAAGTGTGTGGATATCGGATAATTCACCGGCATGGAGTGCCGGGGGTGATTTATATTTCGAATCAAGATCAGAGATTACAGGTTTGACAGAGTTTTCAGAGGGGTTCTTTCAGGGGTTCTTTCTTAAGTAGTGCATAACAGAGGGTACAGAATTCAGTGGTAAAAAGAAAGTGAAGAAAGATCACAGACCAGAGTCAACTCAGAAATCAGTGTTGCAGTGGTCAGATCAGTGTCAGAGGGAAGGCTAGATAGAACTGTTAGAAATTTTCAGTTATTGAGCTTCAAGGGTTCATTGGGGAGTTGAGAAGAAGAGATCAGATGTGAACGACAGAGTGTCGTATATGGGAAGTTCAGTTGAGTTGTCGGTTCAGAAAGAGCAGATTGTGTATACCAAGATGGTATCCTTAATCAAAATGGTCAGACAACACTATGAGACCGAAGGATTAGCTGAGAATAGTGAGACTCGACGAAACGAAAATATCCCCACCCTTCGTATAAGGATTGGTAAAGGTTTAAATTTCAAGGATGAAATTTTTATAAGGGGGGAAGAATTGTGACATCCAGATTTTCGGGTTCTAATTTCGACTGGATAAATAGGACCGTTTTCGTTCAGTGGAAGCCGGGGGCTGTGAGATTGAGGAATATGAGGGATTTTTGCATAAAGAAAATAATCAATTTGATAAGTGAGATATTAATTGATTTTATGGGAGTTAATTTAATTTGAATCAAGAGGGATTAAGGTTCTCCTTTGGTTGTGCTTTTAGGATTTAAATTGGTTCTATGGACGAGCCAAGATGTGAATTAAGGTATGGTGACATTGGATTAATTTTATGGACTTCAATTGGACTTAATTGAAAGAAGAATTGAAGAAATTAAGATGTACAAAGTTTTAGGCCCCGGCGGAAAAATAAAATGGACCTATTGGAGAAGTTGTGGAGGGTGGGGTGAGTGGAAGATGACCTCACATGAGGTCATGGTGGGCCATAGTTGGAGACTAAAGAAAAGGAAAAGAAAAAAAGGAAAAGGAGGAGGAGAGAGAAGGTCTTCTTCCTCCTCCCCTCCCCCTAGCCGTGCGACACCCCTCCCCCATCTTCTTCTTTTTCTGGTTTTTCTTCTTCAAGCACCAGCAAGGAGGAGCGTCGAGCAAGCCACCGGAGCAGCCCGCCGCTCGCCGCCGCACGTCGCCGGCGTTGCTCATCCCCGCGACGTCCCCCGCGCGCGCGCGCCTCGGCCTCCGTCTTGCGCAGCTCACCGTTCCAGCAGGATTTTCAGCTTGTCCAGCCCTCCTCCGGTCGCCGTGAGACCCCGCCGTCGGCCACACGACACCGCCGTAGCTCCTCCGCCGTTCCTCCACCCGAAACCACCCCGAATCTCCTCAATTTCGACCCCAAACAGCAGCAAAACCAGATCTGGAAATTTTGGGTATGGTAGCCCCTTCGTGGGCCTTTTTGGCCTGCTTCCCGACCCCGGATGCTAGGCCCGCTTTGGAGAAAATCGATCCCCTCATCGTCCTCGTCGTTTTGGTCCGTTCGGTTTGTTAATTGGTGAGTTTACCTCACTAATCTTTGATTAGAGGGTTAATTATGCTTTAAGTGTGTTTAATTTGAATTAAGCATGTTTAGGTGGTTAGATTAGTATATTTTATTATAAATTTGATTATGGGTTTTGTTTAAGTTAAGTTGTGATTAATTAAGGTTAAGAAAGGGAGTTAATTAATGTTAAACCTTGATGGGACTTAAAGGATTTTAATTTTGAATTATTTAATCATTTCGAAATTTGGAGGATTAAAATATTATATTATATTCCAGAATTAATTAAATAAAAAATAAAAAAATAAAAAAATAAAAAAAAATAAAAAAAATGGAAATATTTATTTTTAGCCCCGGTTGCTTAGAATTTCATGCCGATCGCTCGCTGCTGTCTGTTAGAATTTAAATTTGATGCTTGATTTGTGGTGAATTGAGTGTGATTGCGTTAATTAGGGGTTATGTGTAGAAATTCCAAGTGTAGGAATTGGTGGGGTTTTGGCCGTGATTGACCGCCTATTAGAGGTCGTCGAGTGGGGCCGTGATGCCACTAGCTGTTTGAACCACCTTTTCGAAGGTCGTGCCGAGTGGTGCCGTGATGCCACTAGTTGTTTGAACCACCTTTTCGAAGGTCGTGCCGAGTGGGGCCGTGATGCCACTAGTTGTTTGAACCACCTTTTCGAAGGTCGTGCCGAGTGGGGCCGTGATGCCACTAGTTGTTGAACCACCTTATTGAAGGTCGTGCCACGTGGGGCCGTGATTACCACCGATTGTTGAGCTTACCCTTAGGGTCGTGGTTTGGAGCATTGATTGATTTAATAGAATGACATGTAATCGGCCGAGCTGATTGATCGCTGAGACGATCCAAGTGGTTGATTGGTTGATGATGTGATTGTGCCTTGGTTTAATTAATTGTCATATTTGCACGTGATTGAATGATATGAACCGTACTAACTGCGGCGCGCGGACTATTGCGAGGTAAGTCTTCTTGATGTGTGGCTAGGTCATTTGGGGTGTATTTTCTTTCTAATAGGGGCTTAGGAGGGGTGAACTTGCTGAGACAATGTCTCACCACGTTGTGGGAAAAATATTTCAGGGCCGTAGATGACGATTCCAGTGGAGTAAGGTGGACCGCCGGTGCAGTTGGGCAAAGAGTCGTAGAGCCAAGAAGATGAAGGGTCGATGGTCGAATTTGACTAGTAGCCTTAGGACTGTTCCTTCTTTTGGTTGGGCCGATCCCTAGTGTTTAGACTCCGACCCATTTTGGCTGCATGTAATCCTTGGGTGATTCTATGATTGTATGTTGGCTTGTATTAAATTGATTTTGTTCCTGCTGTTCTATCCCGCTTTTAAATTGTCAGGGGTTTCTTAATACGTTCCTTATGCGCATAATAAAAATTAAATTGGGTCGGTGACACTACCTGGGAATGTCGCAATTGCAGGACCATGGCGGGTTATTCACATGTCTCGTGGTTCGGGGCGTGACAATATATATTCAATTCTATTCCCTAAATGAGTTTGACTGAAAGAACGTATTTGGTATGACCCTAAAATTTTGATTCTTCAAATAGAAAAAGAATAAGAAATCGTTTGGTTCAACCTTCATTTTTTTTTTATTGGTGACTTGGAATTTTTTAAAAAAATTTAAATAATTTTTCAAGAATTTTCAAATTTTTTTGAATATTTTCTTTTTCCCCTCCCTTCTTCTTTTTCTTGTAGCCAGTTGTTGGGCCTTGGCATATATAATTCTGTTTTCATGTTGTCTTTTTGTTTGAGGATACTATGGTATGATGTCTACGGCAACGTAAGTGACTGAGTGAACAATACCACAAATGTCACGGAGTGTAGTCGAGGTCTTAATTAGTGAGGATCCACCTTTCTCATGGATTTAAGCAAGTAGTTGTAAATTTTTGTCCACCATGTAAATGTAATGCAAGCTGTGACACCAACTTTACCCTTTCTAAGCTTGATATTTTCAGTCAACGTGTCTCAAGCATCAAACAAGAAAATAATTCCTACCTCATGTATATTCAAGGAAATTTGCAACAATAGTCTATTATAGCTAATCTACATGTAACTTTTCTCCTAAGCACGAGCTACATTTAGCTCATACACAACACGATTTAGCCTTTAGGTGTCGTCTATCTACCGATATAGGACGCATCTCAATTTCTCAAGTTAAGTAGTACCGCAGTGGACTTGTGGTGGCATGTGGCGAGCGACCTTCAACAGCAGTAATTGTAACTCTGTTAACAGAACATGTTTGGTTGCATGTCGACTGAATATATCCATTGTAGTCACTCTCGTCGATGAATGCGGGCTGCTTCGGTAACGGAAGTACCACATCAGCATTTCCCAACATGAAAACCACTGTGGACATAGTTGGCCTGTCCAATGCATATCTTTGCACGCACAAAAGACCGATTTGAATGCACCTTGATACAATTTCTTCAGAATATGTATTGCCAATTGATTTGTCCACAATGTCCATGCATTTTCCTCCGTTCCACAGCTCCCATACCTAGACATAACACATACCAGACACCTCAGATTGTGACAATGCGATTGTAGAGCTTGGTCAAGTTGTGCATGGCGATGTATTATATAAAAGTTTCATACTTACATGGCCAATCAAATGGCAAAAGGGCTTCATATGGTAGCACCCGTTATTTCTTTGGCCTGTGATGATCTCTAGCAACAAAACTCCATAACTGTACACATCTGATTTTATAGAAAACCAGCCTTGCAGAGCATACTCCGGTGCCATGTACCCACTACGGAAACCAGAAAGGAAAGGAGTAATCAGCGTCTCATTCACCGTATAAAATTCCTTCTGAAGTTTGGGGGACATAACAAAAGGTTGAAACTTTACTATCAAAGAAAGAAAATGGTTGGTCGGAGTTCTTTTTCTATGTTCTAATATCTCATTGTTTAATTAGATAAAGTAGAATTTAATGCACAAGAAAAACACTTACTATGTCCCAACCACGCGCTTTGTTTTTCCTTCAATTTGATCTCCCCCACATATCCTCGCTAACCCAAAATCTGAAATCTTGGGGTTCAATGCAACATCCAATAAGACATTGCTAACTTTCAAATCTCTATGGATTATCCTCAGGGTCGAATCTTGATGTAAATACATGAGTCCTCGAGCTACCCCATATGCAATTTCATACCTTTTTTCCCAATCTAGAAGCGATCTCTTTGTTTCATCTAGATCAATTTTGGGGATTACCTCAAGTTATTATCCATAAAACTAGCTATAGACCGAAATTCTGGCCACTAGAAGAGATTACTTACCGAAAAGTAATGAATCCAAGCTTTTATTGGGTAAATACTCATAGATTAACAGCTTTTCATCTTCTTGAATGCAGCAGCCTAAGATTTTCACTAGATTCCGGTGTTGGAGTTTGGCAATCAACCTGACTTCATTTTTGAACTCTTCATTTCCTTGTCCTGAATATTTTGAGAGCCTTTTAACCGCTATTTCTGTTCCATCATTTGTCACACCCTGTGAAAATAAACACATTACAAGAATAAATATTTAGTCCTGTCGGATGAAGCCGGTGGCTGAAAAGCTGTGAGGAGAAAATGTAAGATAGATTAGGTAGTTAAACTTCCTGGGGCGATGTGTTGGTTACTTCATGAGTTTGTGATGGCGATAAGAGTCGACACGACATACTCCAAAACCGCATTTTATTCAAGGACATCAATCCCCAGAAGGGACAGATGATTGAAGTTGGTAGAATATACATAGTAATATCCAATAACCATTTGGATTCAGTTGAATAGGGAGATTAATTACCTTATATACAGATCCAAAACCGCCTTGGCCGAGCTCATTGGCAGAGGAAAAATTGCTTGTGGCTGCAGCTACAGTTCCAAAATCAAGGACCGGTATATCTGTTTTTCGCCTACCTTTGCTGTCAAGGACTTCCAGACCTGGAATTTCGTTCAAATATGTTGAACTTGTGGTAACACCAAACGGATGATTACACACTCTTCTATCTGCTGTCACAGAGTGGAACAAAACGCTTATGAAAATGAAAGCAATTCTGTACTGCTTCTTGTTTTGCCATTCTAGCCAATTTGGGAATTCTTTGTAGAGGAAGGAACGATGCAAATTTTCCTCTTCTATCTGCTGTCACAATACAGCATTTTTAATTATAAAGCACTGTTTTTGCAGCTTCGTTGATCAAGGTTTCCAGAATTGAAATCAACCACCCTGTAGCCTAAAATCCTGGCTAGATTATCTCCAATTTAAATTTAATGGATTTCCTATCCCTAAACATCTAGATAATTACCTACTTGTAAAACAGACTGAGTAATATATATGGTAGAAAAAGCTTCTACAAGGCAAGATTACCACACCTCTTTTCCTTATCAGCCGAAGGCAGTACATAAGGGAGCCTAAGAGCAGCAACACTACTGCAGATACTGATATCGTTGCCACCATTGCTGTCTTGACAAGAGTACTTTTCCTGTTGCGACCTGTAAAAGAAGGCACAAGGACTTGGAAGTTGCAAATGTTAGGGAAATGAATGCAACAACTATCAGAAGCAAGCAGTTTCATGAAGACAAGATCAGGAGAAATAAGACAATAATATAAGCTGTTTCTTTGCTCTTCAAGGAGTTATTAGAGTTTCTCAGGCAGCAAAATATTTTATTTTTATTTTTTTTTTTCAATTTTGCTACAGTTGAAATCTTTGCAGTTGGATTACTCAACGCATGTTTCAGTTAAGTACAGTCAATTCAACTGTCTGCCACAGCTTTTGAATGGAGTCGGGGAATATCTTGTCTCGTGTGTGCTGGAACATGACATTGTCATGACTAGAATGAGCCATACTTCCATGTATGTAAATGAAACTATTAACTCCGACAACAAATGCAGGGAAAGTGCACTTTAAGTGGAAAATATATGCTGCAATCCTTGCCACAGCCATAGGAGTGGTGCTACTTTTTTACATGATAGTCTGGCATATACTACGAGGAAGAAAAAGAATCCTAAGAAGGGGGAGCAAAAGTGGTATAAAAGAAGATCAGATTGGTAACTCGAAGAAATACTGCTATTGCATGCACACAATTTTATTGATTCTGTTTCACCAGAGTCTAAAGATATCTGAATTATTTAACTGCCAGTTAGGAGGCAAATTCCTGAACTCCATTCCCTGCAATTTGATCTGCAAACGATAGAAGCTGCCACTGATAACTTCTGGAACAACAAGAAGTTAGGTGAAGGAGGATTTGGTCCGGTTTACGAGGAAGTTAAGATGTTCAATCTGATCATTCAGCTTTTGACTTATCAAGAAGATGATGCTTGCTAATTTTCATATATAATCATAATGTAGAATGATATTGTGGTTTACAATGAAGCTTCTCAAAGCTCTGGAGCATTTTTCTCCTCCACATAAGTTAGATAGGAAAAATTCCAAGATTATGCCCTTCTAATCTCATATTAGTAAGAGTGCAGATACAATAAAATGAAGCAACAATAAGAGCATCTGTTTTGGGCAAATTTGGAGTTCCTATGTCTTCTGTTATCGGGGTACACTACCCAATGGTCAAGAAATTGCAAAGCGGACAACACAAATTCTGTTGTAATCTTTGAAGTAGTAAGAAGCATGATGATGAACTTTTGAAAAATCAACTATTAGGTTCTACCTTACCTTTTGAGCTGCTCCCGTAAAACGGGTAAATCTCAAACCTGACAAAGCAACTCGGAAGCAACACTCGGCCTCCAACTTTCCCCTTTTGGAGGCTTAAGAGGCTCGATGTGGCGTTGCGAAGGCACTCCCAACAATCGTTGTTGGAAAGGTCAGGCACACACTGTGCGAAGGTGTACAACGTTTTCTCCTGACTAAACTTGGCGTTGCGATGGCCATACATCCTAGGAGGATGCCAAGCAGCCTCTCTAGCCGCGTGATCCGTAGTGACAGTCAGTACCTTCATGAATTCATCAGGCTGGTCTATGTTCTGTTCATTGTATCTAGCCAACCAAGGTTTTAGCTCGACCTTCCTGGTAAAATTCGTGTCGGAGTAGCGCAACATGCACTGATCGTACCACAGGAAGGAGACTTTTGTCATCCGGCATAGCTCGGTTATTAGAATACTCGCGTTCCCGACGCAATCCGCGCACTCTTTCTTAGGGACATCGCCTCTGCACATAAAGCTGCCGTAGACGGCGTTGCTCGAGCTGGCTTTGCTTGAAGTGAAGTTGAACCCGTTATCAGGGTTGGCGCCCGCGTCTCTGACGAGATCATCGAGAACGCGATTGAGGTTGGCGTGATAGGTGCTATTGGGGGTGAAGGTCCTTGAGTTGAAGCAGTAATGGCCAGTGAGGGTGAATTCAGCAGCTTTGATGGTGAAAAAGCTGAGCATGAAAGGAAGTAGGAAAGGTATCATCCGCATCCTTCTCTCTCTCTCTCTCTCGCGCGCGCGCGCGCGCGGAGTTTATGATGAGTAAGTGGGATTTGCTCTTTCCATTCAACCGTGAGGCCACAGCATGGACTGCTAAATATGGTGAAGGACTACAAGCCCCTATGTTGCACGGACATGTTACACGTGCTTCTGTGTCGTGTCCGATACGTGTCGGAGCGTGTCGGACACGTTGACACGCTCGGACATGCGTTGACTGCGTGTTGATAAAATCTGACATGTGATCAATGCTTGTCGACACACTTCGACACGTGTGTCTGAAAGGGTGGAGGCTGCGAGTGAAGGCGAGCCCGCGACAGCGAGAGACGGCCAGAGAAAGAGCAGAGACTGAGGCAAGGGCCGTGAGGAGGAACTTCACGAGGGAAGCTCTCATGGGGGAGGGCGGCGTCGTCGAGTGGGGCGGCGGCGGTGGCAATGGGGGAGGAGGAGGAGTTCACGGCGGTGTGTAGCCTCTCGGCACATAGGGACCGCGAGTTTCGCCTTCTTTTCCGATCTCTTTCCACTGAAAATTTTTCTGGGTGATTCCCTTTTCCGCTCCTTCGGCGAATGCTGGTGCTTTTGTTGATCGAGTCTTCGATGCTTTCGGAAATAGGCGTCATGCAGCGAGGATTGAGGAGGAGGAGAAGAAGGTGTCGTGTTGCTAGGGTTTTGAGAATTGAGAAGGGAAATAAAAGATTAAAAAAGGGGCTTGCGTGTTAGAGGGAGGGGGAAGTGACAGGAGAAAGGGGGAGAGACGGGCTATCAAGTGGGGGAGGGAAAAAAAGTGAAAAGAATTTGCGGGTGGGGTCTGTTGAGGGAAAAAAGTGAGTTTGGGCCCGGCCGGGGGTTGGGGGTTTGATTTCAAAGAAATAAAAATAAATTTGGGATAATGAAATAAAAAAAATTTAGAATCTTACCGAAAATGTTGAATGATTAGTGTAAATTCATAGTAGATTCTTTTTTAATTAATTAATTATTTATAAATTAGATTCAAATTAATTAAAAATAAAAATATTTATTTAATATATAACGTATCCAAGTATGTCGGAATTTTTTATTTTTGAAAAATAACGTGTCGTGTCGTGTCAATGTAATCTAGAAAAAACTTTTGTCAAAAAAAGAAAAAAAAGGGGCATACAAGCCCACGTGACTCGGGACATCATCCACTGTCAACCCCGGCTTTTCAAAAGATAAAAAGAAGTTAGCGTGCTTGTGGAGGACAGCAACACCTGGGATTTGTCGTTTTTGCCTATTCCTTTCCCAAGAGCTTGATTTCTTGAAAGCCATCGTTGTTGCAATGAGATCAATGATATTGCCAGTCTGCTTTAAATTTTGGGTGGCGTGTATCACAAAAAGATTTCTAGTTACCACTGATGTTGATGCCACCTGTGTCTCTATTTCTAAGCCCATGTTGAACTAACTATTTGCTAGTCCCATAGTACAAAGGCTCTATTTCCGGTCATTCAGACTTTAGCCGAAATCTCAGTTTCTAATTTCGCAAGATTCGATGCCACTAATTCTAATATCTCTTTACCCACCACCATCCACTGCCGCAGACAATCGCCTCACCATTCTCTCACTGCCGTCTTAGCAACCACCTTCTCTCTCTCTCTCTCTTTGACCACCATGATCTGTAGTCTTGATGCTGCTCACAACATCCATTTTGTTAGGAGTATGGTTTATACTCCCCCACGGTAGGAAGGCATAGAAGTTACGTTCCTCGATGAGCAGGAGGGGTCCAATGGTCGCAGAGGCAATGCCCCTAAGCTGTGCTGGAAGGCTTTTACAATTTAAGTCTATATTTTATTAATAATTTGAGTTTCAGCCTATGAATAGCTACTGGGCATATATAACATTTTTCTCTTGTAAATTAAGAGTTATAATAGAGAGGTGTGAGGTCTTAACCATGGATGACCTCAACCTAAGGTTGTCCAAGTCCACAGGCTTGTTACCTCAATTTGAGGTGGTCAAGCCCATGGGAAGGCATGTGAATTGAGGTCGCCGATACCTTGGCAACCTTGATTGATCATGAGAGGAAGGGAGGGTGGAAGCATGGGAGATCATTGGTGGATGACAACGAGCGAGGTGGATATTCATCGGGGTACCATGGAGCTTGATTTAGGATTTGGGTAATTGGATTTTAAGTTGTTTTGGAAGTTTTGCCTACGTGAGAAATTTAAAATTTCTCTAGGGCCAATTTGGGAAGGAGAACGTGTCAGAGTTATGATGGGTTTTAGGTTCTATTTGGAATTCAGAATTTATCCATCGTAACAAGTTCCTCAACTTTTGGAACCTGAAACCTACTATGCACTTGGAACCTACCCTATCATAGGTTCTAGTGTCGGTTCTAATGATAGGACAAGTTCTAGGGTCCACTTGTATAATTAATCAAACCATTGTAGTGAATTATCATATTTTATGACTATCATTTATTGCTAATTTGTTGACCATAACTTATGTTTGACAGATGTAGAGCATGAAACATTAATAAAGTGAAAGTCTCTATCATAAAATAGAAGTTCAGACTAGTGGTTTCATACTATGTACTTATCATTGGATGCCATAAAATACCGTAAAATCGTGTGAAGATATACACCAAGAAAAATAGAAAAAACTTATTTTAGATTCGGGTTCTTAGTTCCAAGTTCCACTTGTCTAAAACCCAGAATCTATCCATTGAAACGGGTTATCCAATTTTTGAAATTTGGAACTTATCTTGCATATCTTGAAACCATAAATTGAGTAGGTTCTCGCCTATGCGGTTCTCCAATTCTAGGTTCTACCCTAAAACTATCCTCATCCCTATTGATGGTAACTAATGTCGGGTACAAATTGGTTTCCAGAGCCAAAACTCAGGGTGTAAATTAGTGATTTTTATAAGAGGGAGTAAAGTGCTATTGGTGTTAAAAATAAGGATAATTCTGATTATTTTTTTTGAAAGTACGGAACAAGTAGGTTAGGAAAATTCCTACTCGAGTTATTTCATCACATCACCTTACTAATTCATAAAAGGATTCTGTTAACGTGTGCCCTAAGGAACTAGTTAAGCATGCTTAAATAGGAATGGTTCAATTTTCAAGATCGGGGCAACACATAACATGAGAAGAGACAATGCATTGAAATTAACAAGTATACTCGTTAACAAAATGCTCCATAAAAGAAAAAAAAGATAGAAATTGCAATTATCAAATGGTTAATTTACATTTTTTTTTTAAATTACCAATAATTTCAAAAGTTCTGAGTGTCGATATTTATAAATTTTGGAAGATTCTGGGTATTACCCATTCGATAAAACATGAATCGGGTGATCTATGAGAATTGAACCAAAATATAAAAATAAAAAGTGAACTCCTTAACAAACTCTTATTTTCTTGCCACAATCAAATATCAAAGTTGAGTTGCCTACATTTATATCATGCCATATTTGCAAGGAAAAGCCTATCATCAGCCAACAAAGTTCAAGTCTAATCCAATCATTCATGGGTCCCTTGTCTGTCTATAATGCGCCCTTTGTTTCTTTTCGTGGATGGATCTAGAGGCGACTAGGTCAATGGGGGAGATAAATTATGACGCCTTATTGCCCATCAATCTGCCTTCTTCTTCTTCTTCTTCTTCTTCTTCTTCTTCTTCTTCTTTTTTTGGTTTGATCTTATCTTATATCTATTTTACAAATTACTACGTGTTGTATGTAGATTGTAAAATCCTACTTCCTTTCTCATGCGTCCCCACTCTAGCTCCCTGACAACATGTAATATAATATGTCAATCACATCCTCCTCCGTGGTATTCACATATGATAAGTTTTCTTATTGGTTTCTACCTTTTTCTTCGGTTTTTCTTTTTCTATTTTTGGGGAGGTTGGTTGCATTGACGGTGGGGGTGGGGGAGGGGCATTACCAATTCAATCTTCAGTTATTGTATTAATATTTATACATTCCTAAATTTTTCAATTTTATCAATGTAGTTCTAAATTTTTATGTGGAACTCCTATATGATACTTCTAGTCAATTGTCATGGCACGAGTACACTTGCCCATGTTGGCATGCGCTACATGCACTACGTGAAATGGATGGCAACGATTGGATACCATGTCAATAATTTCTAATGGTTATTTACTGTTGGTAATGCCAAATTAATGCAAACCGATAAAAGGGAAGCTATTTACTAACGGTAATGCCGAATTAATATTGCATCCCTGTAAATAAAGGAATGTCCGTACAATCGAAAATTTTTGTGATTACTGGTTCAATGCATTTGCCACGTGTCGGTCTTGGGCGCGATGCCGTTGGAATAACGAAGGGGGTTTATCCCGTGACGACCGGGTGGGTCAACTCCTCTAACTTCCGTCCAATCCGTGGCTCTTTCTCTTCATGCTTTCGCCTCCAGCAACGCGTTTCTTCTCTAGTTTATTAATTTCCTTCTGCCCCCACTTTCTCTTTTTCCGAATTGGCTAAATCGTGAAATTAAAAGAAATGAGCCGACGAAAATGACATTTGGAGGAAATACAATATAAAAATTATTTAAGATTGTTTGTGGGCTCAATTCGTAATCTCAGGGAAATTTTGCTCATTATCGCGACCAAAATTTCAGATGAATTATCTAAGGTTTGGGTAATGAATTACTAAGTTTAAACTTAGCTCGGGCTCTTCTAAGCCCATACCAATTCACAACTTAGGTTCAGGTTATTAACATGTAAATTTTAATTAAGAGTTGCAACTAATCTATTTTGGTGGATCGATTAGAAACCTAAGTAAAGTAACGAGAGATTTACTTTATTCCTACGAACCAGAGATTTATGAGTTTGGAGACTTGATTACGCTAGATTTCTTTAACGCTCTTTTGGTATTTTTCTCTTTTATTTTGAAAAAATGCTTGGCAAGTAGCTTGAATTGATTTTAATTTATCTCCCTAATATATGAGGCTATCATGCTGGTGTACAAACCACCAATTTAACACTCAGATAAGCAGTGAATAAATTACAGGACTAACTTGATAGCAACAAAAGTATCTGTAATGTTAAATCAGAATTTACATCGACAATCCTAAATATGATTTCTAATTAACACGCAATTTCTATTTTTGTTTTCACTTATTTAATGGGAATCATGCTTTATGCAATGCATGCTACTAATCTAACATGGAATGATGTGGCATGGCAATTCAACCTAAATTATGTGACATAAATAAAATGCAGCCTATCCTAAAGAATGAAATTGATTAATTCTAAGGCAATATTTTTTGGTATTTTCCATGAAATTCGAAATTAGAAAAATGCAAAAATTATCTATCCAAATTAAGATATCAATGCAAAAATTATCTATCCAAATTAAGATATCATCCAACTTATATTAAGTTTTAGATTAGGTCAAGTCTTAATTTAAACTAGGATGCTATCCCTAACCTAAAATGCAATCTGTCTTAAAAAAATTATCTAAACTTGAAATTAAACATGCAATTTTATCCTAATATGTAATGACCTACAAAGAATGCCATAATTCTATGTGACATATGCATGATGATTTTTGTGTTTTTTTTTTTATTTTATAAAATTCGAAGTTAAAATTGTCCAAATAATTAAACATGTGATCTAAGTTAAAAAAGAAATAGCATCCTAAATTGATTTTTTTGGATTTTTTTTTATTTTTTTTTAAAAATTCGAAATAAAACTCCTATTCTAAATATGCAACATAACCCTAAGACGATAAACCTAATCTAACTCATTTTTTTATTTTGATTTTTTTTACAAAAACAAAATCGATTAAACGACACGATAGCAAATCACGCAAGATAAGATCGGTATCCATAAATTGACTAATCATATCTTGCACATGGGATCGTATTGGTCAATTTTAAATAAATCGCGAATCGAATCTCGAGCTTGAGATCGGATTGACGATTTTTTCGTGTGATTGCGAGTCAGATTTCGAGCGCGAAAATTGGATTGTCAATCTATGCACGTGGTGATGGCTATTCAAGATTGTGGATAGGACGATATATCATGAACTTTGATCATTATCAAAATATTTTAAATAAGGAAACAGAATATTTGGAAATCAAATTAGACAAAATTTTTACCTAATCCGAATATTGGCTTCCAAATTTGGACTTTGCGCAATCAAATTGGGATCGCGATCGGGGAGGAACATGGCTGCTACGTTGTTCACCCCTTTTGGCTTGGGTAGCGGGAGAGCAGACTGTCAGGTTGGTTAATGGGCAGCATAACAGCAAGTCGTCAGGCTAGGGGGCGGCTAGGGGTGACAAATGGGTGGGTCGGGTCGGGTATGGGTTGGGTCGAAAATGGGTCGGGTCGAAAATGGGTCGACCCATAGTTGATCTATTTAACCTGTTTTGACCCATATTCTTGCAGTGTAAATCTAATGACCCATACCTGACCCAAATTGCTAAAACCTACTTATTGTTAAAATATTATTATGCAATACAAATTTTTTAACAATATTTATGCTATACAAATTTAATAGAAAATATTTATAATTCTTTTTAAAATATTTTTAAAAAATCAAATTTTTATTTTTTAAATATACTTTTTAAAATTATTTTTATATTTAAGAATATAATTTTTAATTATTTTTATTTTTAAAAAATATAATTTTAATTATATTTATTTTTAAAAATATAGTTTTTATAAATTTTATTTTTAAAATATCATTTTAAATTTTAATAATTATTTTCTCTGTTTCTCTGTTCTTTTTTCTTCTTCTTTGGTTGATTGCCGGCCACGACAATGGCTAGCGATCGGCCATAGGCAAGATCGAGCTCGGCCGGCGTTGGGCGGGGCTCGATCTCGCGGATCCAGCCGCGGCCAAGGTCCCGTCCGACGTCGGCGAGCTTGAGCCTTGCCGGATTCTCGGTGAGTCTTGAGCCTTGCCAGTCGTCGGCGAGGTCGAGCCTCGCTAGATCTGGCGAGACTCGAGCTCGATGGTGTCGAGTGAGGCTTGATCTCACCGATTTGGCGAGGCTGAGGCCCCGCCCGACGCCAAGAAGCTCGCCAGTGTTGAGATAGGCTCGATCTCGCCAGATTTGGTGAAGCCGAGGCCCCGCCCGATGCCTGCGAACTTGAGCCTCGCTAGATCCAGCGAGTTTCGAGCTTCGCCAGTCGTCGGCGAGGCTGAGCCTCGTCGGATCTAGCGAGACTCGAGCTCGCCGGCGTCGGGCGAGGCTCGATCTCGCTGATCTGATGAGGCCGAGGCCTTGCCTGACGCCGGCGAGCTCGAGCCTCGCTAGTCATCGGCGAGGCCGAGAGATTCGGTGAGGCTCAGTCATCGGCAACCTTCGAGGGAGCGGCGGAGGTGAGCCTTAGAGGTGGGCGGCGGAGGCGAGCCTCAGAGGTGGGCGGTAGAGGCGACTCGGAGGCGAGTGGCAGAGGCGGCTCGGAGGCGAGCACTGAAGGTGAAGGTTGATGGGCTTTTTTAGGTTTTAAAAATGGGTTGAAAATGGGTCAGAACGTGTGACCCAATTTCGGCCCATATAAAACTAAACTTAAAATGGGTCGAATGTGGGTTATAGCCCATTACAATTTCATAACCCACATTCGACCCATTTGTGAAAAATATGGGTGCAAAATGGTCGTGTCAGTGGCTTCCTTTTGCCGAGGAAAAAAAAAAAAAAAACCAAGAGCAACCTGAAAGTTTGTTACTGTCATTGGGTGAAGTAGTTTTTGTGCCCATCTTCTCCTTTTGGCGTTTTCTGCACGTGGAGATCGTCTTCGAGGGTGTGGTCCAGCTCTCCTCTTTCTTTACGTTTTCCTCCTCTGACTTTTTCTTTGTTATTTGCAGGACGTGCAGCTGAGGCGTCCATGAACGTGGATCTTCAATGGTCAAGAAATGCTCATAAAGACTTCTTGAATCATGACTCTTGAATGGATTGGGCTTCTTAATCATGGAATTGTGAATTTCCCTGGGAAGGAAAATTCTCTCTTTTGCTTGCTTTTTCTGAAGGACAGCACCCCCTCTCTTTCGACTATTCTTGCCATGAAATCCCACTTTTGATGACCGTGTATTCTATCTTGTGCGGCCTCGATATAATGACTTGCCGACCCCCCAAAAACCCTAAAGAACGAAGAAAGAAATTTTTTTCTTTTGTCTTGAATTTTCAACTCAAAAAAATCAAAGGCCCCTGGACCCCTTTTGCCGTACGCGCACAACCCTTTTTATAGGGGAGGAATTTGATTTTTGCGGTATATTTTTCTAATTTTGCTTGTGCATAATCCCCTTGAATATATACATCCCGCGCAATATTCCCTTTTGTATTTTTTCAAATATTCCATCCGAAACCTTCATTTCTGCATAAAAATATTTCCCTCGGTGTATATTACAGAATATGTGAAAAATCTCACCTTAATATATGTCGTATTAACGCTCACCGTTGGTCCAATTAAAAAAATGGAATAAAATAAAATATAAGTTTCTAAACTAAATGTTATGCAATCTTAATTTTATTTTTTGGGGCAAAAATTAACCTATTTATTATGTAAAAATTTAGGTGTCAATAGCTGTCCCTCTTTGAAGGTGAGTTTGTAAAGGTTGCCTTTAAAGATAAATTGAGATCTAAATTTTGATCATGCACTGAATGATTTTTGCTAGAAAATGAATTCCATTTTTTAAAATACAATTTATATGATGTATGGAAATGCTAATGCAAATGGTAAAGGAACTTGCCTGGAATAACTTATCTTCAAGGAGGGTAGAGTAATTCAAAATAGTTGGTGTTATATGTCTAAGACTTGTAACTTTCTATGGTTGCCCATAATAGTAACAAGGTTTTGTAAGGAAACTGCTTTCCTAGGCCCCGTACCTTTCTATGGTTGTCCAGTATGGCAGTGTTTGGTTGTGTCTAGGATCCGTACCTTTTTACGGTTGCCTTGACGAAAAAATTGATTTTCTAGGACCCATACTTTTCTACGGTCGCCTGAATGGGGAAATTGTTTTTCCAAGATCTAGACCTTTCTATGGTTGCCTATTAGAGCAATGAATATTGTCTAGGACCCGTAACATTCTACAGTAGCCTAAACGAGGATTCACTTTCCAAGACCTATACCTTTCTACGGTTGCCTGAATAAGGAAATCACTTTCCAGGACCCGTACTTTTTTACGGTTGCCTGAATGGGGAATAGCTTTTCTAAGACCCGTACCATTCTACAGTCGCCTAGCGTTGCAACATAGATCATCTAACCAGGACCCGAACTTTTCTTCGGTCGCTTTAATCAAAGTGTGTGACATCCCGAATTTTTAGTCCTATTTTCTATTGAATTAATCGGGCAGTTCATCGACTCGCCTATAGGGTTGTTCTTAGAGCCGATCACTCTCGAGATAACTAGACTATCTAGGTAAGCCATTAAGGAACCTTAAGGCAATAGACTTGGGAATTCGACCAAGAATCGACTTCTCGACCGTGCTAATCTTTAGAGGTCATTACGGCATAGTTAAAAAAATCGAATTGAGATCAAAGATAGGTTGGTTCAACTGAGATGTGTGGTCGATCATGGGTGACTCCATTAAATTGGAAAATTCTCGTCGACTGACGTCGGCTGACACTAATTTGATTTTACTGTCGTTTTGGTACCTTATGTTTGTAATTGAGTCATTGAGATTTTCATGACAACCGAGAGTTGTCAATATGTCGAGTGGGTTTAGTGTGGCTCGAAGAAAATCGACCACGGGTTGTTTACTTAAAAAAGTTCTGAAAACTACTAAGTAGTCTAGGTAATGCTAAAAACACGTTGGGGTGAAATTAACCGCCAATTTGAGTCCGATTTCAGAAATTGAAGATTATGTCATGGCACAATAAATTCTAAGACCCACAACTCAGTCTCAGAAGATTTTTCTGACAACCGAGACTTTTTGGAAAAGAGTTGGTTTAGGACCATTCTTGTTCAATCAAGGCCGAAGATTATTTTTGGTTGCAAAATTGAGAAGTATGATGAATTCTTGGATGAGGAAAATTATCAATTGAGGCATTGAGATACAAATTGGATTTATAGGGGCTAAATGAGGTTGATTTGAGGAGGGATAAGTGATCAATTGAAGCCTTGTCTTTCAAAATTCGTAGCTCCCCCTTTCCCTAGCATTTTTGGACCATTTTAGAGGTTGTTGGGCATGCATGTGTGGCCAATTCACAGCCAAGGCATGCTGGCTTCTTGGACAAGTCTTTGGGGGATGAAACGTTAGAAAAACAAGGCCAATGGGGCCCTTGTCTCCCCTCATTCCTATCCCCTTTCTCTCTCACCCTCAATCGGCCATACCTCTTCCTTCCCCTCCATCTTGTGCGACCAGCAGACCAAGGAGGAGTCGGAGTAGCCACCATTTGGACGCTAAGCCGCTGTCGCTAGCCGCACGCCTCGCCGGAGTCACGCCGTCTACCCACGCACGCCATCCGCTCGCTTGCTGCATAGCTGAGCTGCCATCCACGATCCCATGCTGTCCAACCCTCTGTCCCGTCGTTCCAGCAGCCGTGAGTGGCTGAGGGAGCCGTTGGAGCTGCCGTGCATCTCATCGAGCCACCGCTTGCCCTTCCCAAGCCTCACCAAACCAAACCGAGCTGATTTCCTTCTGTTTTGCAGCAAGAACAACGAGCTGATTTGTGGGTTTCTAGCCACCTACTTTGGAGAAAAACGTCCCTCGCGACGTTCCTGATGTTTCAATCCGAGTGGATTGTAAAACGAGTGAGTTTAGCTCACTAATCCTTGATTAGTAGACTAATGATGCTTAAGGATTGATTAGTATTAATTAAGTAAGATTATGGTTAGATTAGTTAGATTAGATTAGATTAGATTAGTGAATATTAGTTAATTGCAATGCATGTTAGACAAATGGTTAGTGTAATTAGCACAGACATAGTCTATAGTATTTGTTGAATGTCTCTCGGGATTTTTCCCGACCCATCTTGGGCTCCAATTTGGTATTACGGGCCTAAATTGGATTTATTGCAATTATTTATTAAGTTTTATAATTATTTTTTGGAAATTAGGCTGGGATAGCTGACGACCGAAATTTTATGCTGATTGTTGTGGTGTAGTTCGTTTATTTATTTGAACCTTACGTTGTGCTGAATTGATTTAATTATGTATTTTTAGGATTGATTCCTAAGTGATTTAATTTGTGATAATTAATTGATAATTACCGGGTGTCGGTTCACAGTGCCAAAAATATGTTATGGGCTGTTGAAAATGGTGGGAAATTCTAAAGCAAAAATATGATATTTTGACTAAGGCCGGCCTTGTCCCCACACATGTGTATTTTATCAAAAATGATAAAGAAATTGTTGGAATTGATTGAATGGATAGGATAATATACTATATCATCCTACGGGCTCTGATATGTCAGTTTCGTGAGAGCAGTATACTAGTGTACTATATCAACCTACGGCGAAATGTCAGTTTGGCGTGAGTAGTACACTTTATCAGCTTAGAGTGAGCATCATGAGTATACTATATCAGTCTACGGGTGATATGGCAACTTAATGAGAGCAGTATACCAGTATACTATATCAGTCTATGGGTGATATGGTAGCTTAGCGAAAGTAGTATACCTTTATTAGCTTAGTGCGAGCTATATTATCTATTATCAGCTTAGAGTGATCAGTTCTGATATGAACAGACTTATAGATAGAATGAGATGAGACGACCAAGAAAAGGTTGTGATAACACGTAATCAACTAGGTCGATTGATCAATGTTTGATCTGTTGTAGTGAATTGATTGATTGATGTGTTATAAGGCATCTGTGAATAACCTTGATTTGTAGGATGGAACTAAGGCCAAGGTAAGTCCTCTGACTCATGTTGTGCTTAGGTGACCTTAAGGTGTATTGGTTTCCTAATCGAGTCTTAGGTGGGTAGAATTCACTGAGACGTAGTTTCATTGGTTACCAATTTCAGGCCCGTAGATGGCAGCACCAGTACCTCCGCCTCCCCCTCCTCCAGAGCAGTTTGGCATCCTAGAACACACTTTTGAGAAGGCTACACACTTTCACATTCATCCCGACCCCGAAGGATTAGAATATGTTTTGATAGAATCTATGGTCTGTGTTGATGTCGGTAGGGATGATCTGGTACCCCATGAGTAAAGGTCGTGGTACCACTACTATTTTGATGGGCGAAGAGTGGGTTTCATCCCGGAAGAGGATGTACTACGACATGTCCTAGAGGAGGCATTTGGAATGGGGATTGCTGATCATGATGACGGAGTAGTAGACGATGCCAGAGATCCCACGCTTGGGAGTGAGCCGACTTCTCCGGTGTACACTGTTGATGATGCTAACTTTTCAGAAGAGGAATGTGAGATCGTAGAGCAGGAGGAGGAAGGACCGGAGGAGGATGAAGAGCTTGAAGAGAATGAGATTGATTCGGAAGAATTTGAGGAGGACCAAAATGATGATCCTAAGTATGACCCAGATGAGGATTGAGATCCCATCCCATTTTGTTAAACCTGTGTCTATGTGAATAGATATTAGACCAGACCTTGTGAATAGTATTGTGATATATACCATGAGGTGTGCTATGTATAAAAGCATGGTTGTGAATTTCAATATGAAAAATATGGCCCTACTTTTCTATCCCATTGTTTTATTGTTTGGGGA
The DNA here is from genome assembly GCA_014182555.1 of Eucalyptus erythrocorys. Classification (NCBI taxonomy): domain Eukaryota; kingdom Viridiplantae; phylum Streptophyta; class Magnoliopsida; order Myrtales; family Myrtaceae; genus Eucalyptus; species Eucalyptus erythrocorys. The sequence continues at coordinate 12,214,832 of CM024600.1, read as the reverse complement.
TTTATAATTGCTTCCACATGTGCATATAGAAAATGAAAGGGTCGGCAATACGTCCTGAAATATCGCTTTTAAAATTGACCAAGTAGAATGATAGATGCGTGCCCGAGGATCGAGGCGTGATAGAGTGAATCTTGGAGAAAAATCCTTAGAGACAGCTCGACCAAGTCGAGTGTTGGTGCACTTGAGAGAGAATACCTCATAAGCACGTTGATTTGATAGGAGGACTTTGGGCTACAAAAGCTTGCAAGGTCAGGAACTCCGGGCTACGAAAGCACATTGGGCCTATTAAAAGGGACAACGGGCTATGGAAGCACACCGAATCGATGAAAAGGACTCTGGGCTACTGTTCATAAAATTCTAAACGCAAGTGAACGTGTCGAACAATTAATATAATGATAAGAAAAAGTATCGTCCCATGAAGATTGATGATTAATAAACTAATTAAAGACCAAAACAGATTAATTCTAAAATTTATCTGACAGATCAAAATATAATTGAGAATAAATTAAAAACAAAATTTGGAGACTAAATGCAGTAAATCAATCAGATAAATATGTTAGAGCATCTGATTTCACCATAACCACTAGATATGAATTTTGGATTGTTGTGGGTACAAGAACGATATCAAACATGTGATAGCGGAATTTCCTAACCTATTTACTATCCTATTTCTAGGTATATCAAACCTACTTAGTTTATTGATCCACTATATTTCTATGTGAACTAAAATAAACATAAGTGCATTAAAAACTATGAATATTTCTGACTTACAATGAGTCTTTTGGATCACCTTATCACCGAAAGTTACACAAATAATGCGGTATATTTCTATTACTTCTTAGTCTCAAACATGTACATCGGATCATTCAAGTGGTGGCTATCACTCAAAAGCATTATGCACAATAATATATAACTCACATGAATGAAATCAATTGTAAAACATAAAAATCATGAAATTTACATCATCATGGTTAAGCTACATCGTAGCCTTAACAAAAGAAAATTAGAATATAGTAGAATAAGAAATAAAAATATAAATCAAACCTAGCATTTTGAATCAAAGAATAAGAATTCTGTCACCACTTTTGTTTTCTCTTCAAAATACTTGAAAAACTCTCAAAATAATGAAAAACGATTTAACAAAAACCTAGCTTCTCTCTTTCTAGCTCTCCATGTTCTCCCATTTAGGGGATATATCCAAGCTCCAAGCAATTGCACATAAAATCAAGGAGTAAATCAGAGGATTTTGATTTGATATCTTTCTTTCACTGTTTCTTGATTTAAATTCTTGATTTTTTTGCCGTTTTTTTCCTTATCTTCTCCATATCTCATTATTCTGCATAAACAAGGAAAATTCAAATAATCAGAAGGAAATCCAAATATTTTCTCATAGATATTGCGTTAATTGTTGCCTAAAATAGGTAAAATAACTCTATTTTTATAGAGTTATCAAACCCCCAAACTTAACATTTTGCTAGTCCTCGAGCAAAATCAAGACATAAACACATACTCAAGCTAACAGCCTCATCCATGACATCTTTCCATAATTACTCAAATTCATAATTCAAAGAAAAACATAATTTCATCCAAACATTGAAATTGATTTATAAGTTAAGACCAATTCTAACTATGTGATCCAAGTGTGTGTGTGAGAGTCCTCATCTTTTTTGAATTATATGCAATCCAGATAAATTCACATTGATATGCAACCTCTAAAAAATTCTCAATAATCATGACCAAATCTCATAGGTTTGCTTTTCATTCCTCCCTCCACTAATGTAAGCTATATCCAACCAAAAATCAATAGGACTTTTCTCGTTTTGTAATGTAAGGCTGGGCTGAAGGTGAGATAACGGTAATTTTAAGCTTGAATCACCCATCAACACGTTGATTTCTAAGATCTAATTAGAACCAATGTCATTGTCCAATTTCACTCCTTCAAGATAATTTTTCTGCCACCATATCTCATCATTCCTTCTTCTTCTTTTTTTTTTTTTTTTTCTCTCTCTTTTTTATTTTTCCTTTTGAATTGCTTTATGGTGGAGTTTCTCCCAAAGTCCCTTCTAATATAACATGAAAATTTCCAACCCATTGAGTATCCAAAAGGCTCACTCAATTGAAAGTTGGATAGGGAACCATAAAAGCAATTTTTTTTTTGATAATACATCCCAAACAACCATAGCAATCACTTTTTTTTTTTTCAATACTCCATCCGTCCTCCCAAATTTCTATTCAGCTCAAATGATATTTTATCCAAAAAAAAAAAAAAAAAATCAACGTGTTCATAAGGAATGGGACAATGATATAATTTGATAACGGCTAGGCTAAATATATATGTGTGCCAATGAAAAATTGGGTAATAGTTAAGGCTCAATGGGGTGATTAGGGATAAATAAACAGGGTTAGCTGGAAAGGCTTAATCGATCCAAAAATTGCCTAAATCATTTTCTCAGTTAGATTTAGCTTAGGATTTCGCCTCAAGAGAAAATCAAACAAATTCTAAGATTTGGGTGAAATTTAAGAAAATCACATACTTCACATGAATATTCTCTAAATTTACACACAATTAAAAAATTAAGGACTTTTAGTGCTCAATAAGTGGGTCAACATAATCAAAATTAAAATTAACTCACACATTAATTGCAAGTTTAAATAAAATTTAAATTTTCCGAAGAATCGCAAAAATTCACAACAAGGAATGCAATCATGATAGACAAACAAATAAAATAGCCAAATTTTTTTTCTCCCCCCCCCCAAAACTTGAATGAAGCAATGTCCTCAATACGAAAAAATAGAAATAGGAAGAAGAAAACTCCCTTGGTTGTAACCACCTTCAAACTATCAGTGTCCTCAATGCCAAACTATCTCAGATGTTGCTATTCTGTAAGATGAAGTTCAATGGCGGTCTTCTGCTTGTTGTAACCACCTTCAAAGTAGGGCTTCAAACATTGACCGTTCACTTTGAATGTGCCCTCAGTGTCATGCGCAACTTCAACTGTTCCGTAAGGGAATACCTGTGTAATCGTAAAAGGACCAGACCATCAAGATTGCAACTTTCCTGAAAAAAGTTTAAGATGAGAGCTATAAAGTAAGACTTTTTGATCAATTTTGAGCTCTCTTATGAGTATGTGCTTGTCATGTCATCTTTTTGTACGCTCCTTGTACAACTTAGAATTTTTATAAGCCTCATTGCAAAATTCCTCTAATTCATTCAATTGTAATAATCTTTGTTCACATATAGACTGCATGTCAAAATTCAAAAATTTCATTGCCCAATATGCTTTATGCTCTAATTCCACTAGTAAGTGACAAGCCTTCCCAAACACTAGCCTAAAATGAGACATCCCAATTAAAGTTTTGAACGCTGTCCTATAGGCCCAAAGTGCATCATCAAGTTTTATTGACCTATTTTTCCTAGAGGCATTCACTGTTTTTTTCTAAAATTATCTTGATTTCCCTATTTGAAATCTCTACTTGACCACTATTCTGAGGATGATAAGAGGTTGCAACCTTATGTGTGACTTCGTACTTACTCAAAAGTGTTTCAAATTGTTTGTTGTAAAAATGTGTCCCCCTATCACTTATGAATGCCTTAGGAGTGCCGAATCGGGTAAAAATATTTCTTTTTAAAAATTTGACCACAACCTTAGCATTATTTGTTGGCAATGCTATAGCTTCTACCTATTTAGACACATATTCCACAACCACTAAAATGTATTAATTTCCATAAGAAGGTGTAAAGGGTCCCATGAAATCAATACCCCAAATATTAAATAATTCACACACAATAATGTTATTTAAAGGCATTTCATTTTTTCTTGAAATATTTCCAGTTCTCTGACACTTATCACATGAGTTACATAGGAGTATGCATCTTAAAAAAGTGTGGGCCAATAAAATTCACATTGTAAAATCTTAGCTGCAATTTTAGTGGCACCAAAATGGCCACTTGCCTCTCCATCATGACATTGATGTAGAATGTTTGCCTTCTCTTCATCTGGAACACATCTCCTCATGACCTGGTGTGCACATACTTTAAACAAGAAGGTTCTTCCCAAAACTAATTTTAAACATCAGAAAAGAATTTTTTCTTCTGTTGATATGATAATTCAGGAGGAAGAACATTACTTACTAAATAATTTACAAAGTTAGCATACCAAGGAATTTTTGTGGACTTGATGGAAAATTTTTTCTCATTGGGGAACTCTTCCAAAATTGGTCTTACCTCTTCCTTTGAATTTGGAATTTTTGATAAGTGATCGGCAATTAGATTTTCAGTCCCCTTCTTATCTTTGATTTCCAAATCAAATTCTTGCAGCAGTAGAATCCACCTGATCAACCGGGGTTTTGATTCTTTCTTTTCAAGCAGATACTTAAGAGTAGAGTGGTTAGAATAAACTATAACTTTTGAGCAAATTAAATAAGAACGAAATTTATCAAAAGCAAAAATTACTGCCAAAAGTTCCTTTTTTGTTGTTGAATAATTTAATTGTGTACCTGACAAGGTTCGACTGGCATAGTATATGGTTTGAAAAATTTTATTCTTCCTTTGTCCCAAAACAGCTCCTACTGCAGAATCGCTAGCATCACACATCAGTTCAAAAGGTAAATCCCAATTTGGTGCTGTCATAATTGGTGCAGACATTAACTTCTCCTTTAAAGTGTTAAAAGTGTTGAAGAAAAATCCCTTATAAGTTTTGAAGCTAACAAAACATCCTCGTCAGTTAAGTCTAAAGAATCCAAGACTCAGTCGCTTAAGTCTAAAGAGTTCAAGACCCAAGCGTTTCCATCTGAAGGTTACCGGACCCAGAGTTACGGTCTGATGATCTCCAGACCCAATCAAAGTCTGAAGACAGTCAGACCCAGTTTTTGCGATTTTGCCAGGCTGTCAGCAAGTTATTCTTACGGATAAGGAAATCAAGTTTTGGATATTATCTTCCCTAACTTATCCATGAAATATTTCTAGCTGTAATTGTGAGCTCGAAGGATTTATTCTTCGGATTTTATCCGTTGAAGATCAAGCAAGTTTTGGAAGGATCTAATTTTGGAAACTCAAGATTCTGATTGTATGGGCAAACAGGATTGACGAACTATTTTCTACTTATATATTCGACAACTTGAAGATCACTTAAATTGATTCATTCCAACGGGTAGATTGGATGAATTCTTGAAAAGTGCTAACAGCTATGGAGGCACGAAGGAATATTTAAGGTGTGTCGAAGTTGTTCGAAAACATGAGAGAGCCGATAGAAAAATTTCAAAGTTAGAACCTCTAAAACCTCTTGTCTCAAAATCTCTCGTGCTCAAAATTGTGAACTAAAGAGAGACACTTACAGTGTGAAATTGCGAGAAGCTGTAGAAGAGTATTTCTACTAAAGAAGTCTAGATCGTAAATTGTAAAGATCTCTTTTGCTACATAGTGATTACAGCCAGTTGGCTGCCAGCGTGGAGAGTGGACGTAGGCTTACAATAAGCCGAACCACTATAATTTTTGTGTCAAAATTTTCTTACCCTACTCTATTTATTTTTATAGCTGCGTGATTCACTTATCTTTGATGTGATTTTCATGCCAAATGATATTTTTGTTAAAGATTCGAAAAGAATTTCATAAACACCTATTCACCCCCATCTAGGTGTATTCACTAGCCTTTATCAAAAAGCCTACATGCATTCAACAGAAAAATTAAAAGGAGCATCTTTTTCCAAAGATTAGAAAGAGGTTTAGCAATTTTTGAAAAATCTTTTGTAAATCACCTGTAAAATCCTGCATGCCCCAAAAATCATCTGATAAGTTTCACAGATGTTGGCGGAGGCAATTTTGCAATGACCTCCACTTTGGCTCGATCAACTTCTATTCCGTTTTGAGAAATTTTTTATTTGAGCACTATTCCTTCCTGCACCATAAAGTGACACTTCTCCCAATTCAAAACAAGGTTAGTCTCCTCACATCTTTGTAAGACCAAAGCCAAATTCTTTAAATAAGAATCAAATGATAAACCCAAAATGGAAAAATCATCCATGAAAATCTCAATATATTTTTCGACCATATCAGAAAAAATAGCTATCATGCATATCTGAAAAGTAGCTAGTGCATTACAAAGACCAAAGGGCATTCTTCTAAAAGCAAAAGTACTATAGGGACAAGTGAAAATAGTTTTCTCTTGATCTTTTGGTGCAATAGGAATCTAATTATACCCTAAATATCCATCAAGAAAGCAATATTTGATCAATAAATGGTAAAGGAAAGTGATCTTTTCAAGTGGCATCATTCAATTTTCTATAGTCCATACACACACGCCACCCAATAACTATTCTAGTTAGAATCAAGGGATAAATGCAGCGGAAGTCCTAAAACTTGTCGCAAATGTGCATTTCAGTCCTAAAACTTGCAAAATGTTCATTTCAGTCCTAAAACTTGTCGAAACGTTACAAGTGAGTCCTAAAGCCAACGCCGTTAACTTTTTCCGTTAAAAATGCTGACGTGGCTTTTTATATTATTTTTTATTTTCAGGTGGATTTTTTAAATTATTTTTAATCATTTTTTAAACAATTTTTTAAAACAATTTTTAAAAATAAAATTTTTATTTTATCTTTTTAAGTTTTTGGTGAAAATTAGATAAAATGAATAAATCTATTTTTAAAAAATGATTAAAAAATAATTAAAAAATCCACCTGAAAAATAAAAAAAATAATTTAAAATGCCACGTCAGCATTTTTAACGGAAAAAGTTAACGGCGTCGGCTTTAGGACTCATTTGTAACGTTTCGATAAGTTTTAGGACTGAAATGAACATTTTGCAAGTTTTAGGACTGAAATGCACATTCGCAATAAGTTTTAGGACTTCCGCTGCACTTATCCCTAGAATCAATTCATTGTTGTCGTTTTTCTGAATAGCCATACCACATTTCTTTGGCACAACTTGTACAGGACTTACCCAGGAACTATCGGAGATAGGATAGATGATACTTGCATTGAGTAGCGTAATTACCTCAGTTTTCACTACTTCTTGCATCTTCGGGTTCAAACGCCTCTAAGGTTAGATAGTGGGTTTATATTGTTCCTCCATCAAAATTTTGTGCATGCAAATTGAAGGACTAATTCCCTTTATATCAGCTATTTTCCATTCAATTGCACCCTTATGCTCTCTTAATACTCTGAGTAGTTTCTCCTCCATCAAATATGTCAAAAAAAGAAGATATAATTACTGGTAAAGAAGAAACTCCATCTAAATAAGCATATTTCAAATGAGAAGGTAAGGGTTTGAGTTCAAGAATTGGAGGCTCTTCAATTGACGGTTTAGGCTTTGTAATTTGTTGTCATAACTCCTCAAATTTAATTGCCTTTTGCCTTGAATATGATGGAATTGCCTCCATAAAATTTGTGTACTCCTTTATCTCCTCATTCTGAATATCTTTGTCCCTTGGTCGAATCAGACATGCTTCAAGTGGATCTCTAAAAATATTTTCTTGAAAAATATTATTCACCAACTTGTCAATTGTCTCAACTCTAAAACAAGAATTATCATCAGATGGATATTTCATTACTTTAAAAACATTAAATGAAACAAGATCATCTTGAACTCTAAGAATAAACTTCCCTTGTTATACATCAATAAGAGCTCTTTCTATTATTAGAAAAGGTCGACCTAAGATAAGTGGTAACTCAAAATCTTCCTCCATGTCAAGAACTATGAAATCTGCAGGAAAGATAAATTTGTCAACTTTCAGCAAAACATCTTCCACAATACCTCTAAGATATTTAATTGATCAATCAGCCAGTTGAAGTGACATTGTAGTTGCTTTTACCTCAACCAATCCTAATTTCTTGAAAACTGAATAAGGCATTAGATTAATACTTGCACCTAAATCACATAATGCCTTTTCAAAGTAAGAATCCCCAATAGTGCAAGGAATAGTAAAACTCCCGTTGTCGTTTCACCTAGGCCTTTGGCTTGTCTTTTCCAGCCAAAAATAGATTAGAAATTTGTGTGTTTCAGAGTTGCTGTTTGGCCCGTTTGAGGTGGTTTCGGGCCTCGAAAGTTAGGCCTGCTTTGAGAAGAATGGTCCCCCGTTGCGTTCCCGTCGATTTGAATCGATTAGCTTTTCAAACAAGTGACTTTAACTCACTAAGCATCGCTTAGTAGGTTAACGACACTTAGTGGTTAATTAGATTAGACTAAGATAGATTAGGTGGTTAGTTAGATTTAATTAGTGATTTTAAATTAGTTACTGATGCATGTTAAGTGGTTAGTTAGTGCCATTAGCGAGTAAATAGACTCTAGAATTTATTTAATGAGTCTCAAAAATTTTCCAGGCTTGTCTCAGCTTCCAATTAGGCTATAATGAGCCTAAGTTGGATTTATTGCATTTATTTAATATTTTTCATAATTAATTAATTAATTAATTATTTTCTAGAAATTAAACCAGGATGGTCAGTGACCGGAAAATTACATTGATTTCAGTGGTGTCATCTGTTTATTTAATTGAGCCTTAAATTGTATTGATTGTGTATGAATTGCATTTTTGGAATTTATTCTTAAATTGATTTAATTTCAGTATTTAATTGGAAAATAACCGAGCTTTGGTTTACAATGCCAAAAATATTTTGGTGGACTGTATAAAATGATGGGATTTGTGATAGTTTGAAGTTTCATATTTCATTTTCGATAAAATGAATTAGGCCTTTTGTCGATGCACTGGTAGTGCTATTTTCTGAGCTGATCACTCACGAGATAACTAGACTATCTGAAGAAGCAATTAAGGAATCTAAATGCAATAGACTTGATAATTCGATTAGGAATCGACTGCTCGACCATGTTGATTACAAGGGTCGTTACAGCACTGTCAATGTGACATCCTGATTTTCAGATCCTGATTTCAATCAGATACGTCGGGCCTTTCATCAACGCGACCATAGTGTTTTTCTCGAAGATGGCCACTCATGAGATAACTGATATATCAGGTGAAGCCGTTAAGGGATTTTAAATGCAATAGACTTGAGAATTCAACTAGGAGTCGACTGCTCGATCTTGCCAGTCTACAAGGGTCATTACAACACAATTAAAAATCGATCAGAGACCGGAGATAGGTCGATTCGACTGAGATGGTGATCAAAGTGTGGGTGATTCCACCCGATTGCAAAATTCTCGTCGAACGGCAATAAACCGATTTTCTATTGTTTTGGGTACCCCGTGTTCGTATTTGAAATCTCGAGATTTTCACGACCACCGAGAGTTGCCAATGTGTCGGATGGGTTCATTGTGGTTCGAAAAAAATTGACCACGAGTCAATTGCACCAAAAATTCCTAAAAGCTATCGATAAGTTAATGTCACACTAAAAGCGCGTTTGATTGGAAATAACTACGTATTTGAATTCGATTTCAAAAATTGGAAGTCCTATCATGTCATGATTCATTCTAGGGACGTCGACTCACCTTTTGAGGAAATTCTGGTAAGTTCAAGATTTTTACGGAAAATCGGGTCAGACAATGCGGAAAATGAACGGAAATTTGGATTGGCCATTTTGAAGAGACTTTTGACATCTGGTGTAAGTGATTTGGCGAATGAAAGTTCTTTTGGTTTTTCCTAAATTCAAATTGGACCCCAACCGAATTTATTTGATTGGAAAATCAGATTCCGAAAAGAAAATGAATTAGAATTCGCAATTGAAGGAGATTGCCATTATTATTGCCCAAAACTTGTTATTTGAGGGAAATTTTGTGCAAGAAAGCAAGTGAGGATCGAGTACTTTAGCATGGGGACTTTTTGGGACCAAATTAGACTGAATAAGAGCAAGTGGGATCGAGATTTTTAGGTTATCAGACTTTGTTTTTATTTTCCATTTATTTTCCCTTTTTTCTCCCCCCATGCACGTGTTCTCTCTTTTTCTCTTTCTTGCTCATGCGTTTTCCTTCTCCAACCGACAGCCTCTGCAGGATTCATTTTCTTGGACTTTATTTCATTGACTTGAGTCAATGTTTATCCCCTCATTTGGCCGACATCCCCTAGTTGTCTTCCTTTTTTTTTAAAAAATTTTTTTTTTCTGCTTTTCGTTGGTTGAATGGACGAAGCAGCTTCTTCGTTTCTCTCTTGCAGCCACCTCCACCGAATAACCCTTGCAACCCTTGGCCACACGTCTGCAGCGCAGACATCTTCGGTCAACTGGTGAAACTGAAGTTACCTCTTCAGTGAATATGTTGACCCCGCAACGAAGCCGCGCATTTGTTCCTTCATCAACCCAGCGAAGCCACCAAAACCAACGGCACCTCTCTGCCAGCGTCACCTCGTTTTGTTCGAAGTCAATCGCAGCAGCTTCGCTCGCCAAGCCCACTAGCCACCGTTCCTCGATCTCTTGGCCCGTTCCATTCAACCACTTGAAGGCTTGTCTTCATCAAATCAGCAAGATCAACAGCGTGGGAGCAGAATTTCTAGCCAAGCTGCGGGCTTGCGTGGCCGATTTTGGGTCGGTCTTGACCCCAGTTGGTAGAACCGCTTTGGAGTTTGTTGTTCCCCGTGCCGTCCCCGTTGGTTCAAACCGACCCACGAGTTATTCCAGTGAGTTTTACTCACTAATCCCTTATCAGTTGGTTAATGATGCTTAGGGGTGATTAGATTTAATTAAGTGCAATTAGATGGATAAATTAGATTAGAGTAATTAAATTAGAGATTTACCTATGCATGTTAGGCAAGTGGTTAGCATAGTTAGCAAGTAGACATGCTCTATTATTTATTGAATGAGTCTCGGTAATTTTCTAGGCTCGTCTCGGCTTCCAATTAGGCTATAACGGGCCTAAGTTGGATTTATTGCATTTATTTATTATTTTTCGTAATTATTTAATTATCTAATTATTTTCCGAAAATTAGGCTGGGATAGTCGACGATCGGAATTTCGTGCTAATTACTGTGGTGCTCTCTATTTATTTAATTATTGAGTACCAATTTGTGAAAATTGAGTGTGATCGGTGGTTATGGGGATTTATCCCAAAAATTTATTAATGTGGGATTAAGTGAAGAGAATAGTTGAGTGGGACTGTGATACCATTAACACTCACCAAACCAAAGAAATTGCCAAGTGGGGCTGTGATGCCACCAAGTCTAGAAAATTGCTAGGTGGGGCCGTGATGCCACTAAGTTGAGAAAATTGCCAAATGGGGCTGTGATGCCACTAAAGTCTAAACTTGCCAAGTGGGGCCATGATTCCACTATTTAAAAATGATGCCTGTAGGGCCATGACTTAGAATTGAGAATGAATAATCGAAATGACCGGGAGTGGTCCGATTGACATGTAATCGAATAAGTTGATCGATCGATGTATCGATCTGTTGTGATTTCTTGGGTGCCTATTGACTGTATTGATTTGCAGGTGGAATCTGAGGCCAAGGTAAGTCCTTTGACCCGTGTGTGCTTAGGCAGCCCATAGTGTATTGGTTTACTAATCGGGTCTTAGGGGGTAGAACTTGTTGAGACGTAGTCTTTGATAAAGGCTAGTAAATACACCTAGAGGGGGGGTGAATAGGTATTTATAAATTTATTTTCAAACCTTTAACCAAAATCCCTCGACTTGAAATAAAATAAGACTTAATTAAATCACGCAGCAATAAATTAAAGAGAATAAGGTAAGAGAATTTTCACATCGATGTTTATAGTGGTTCGGCTTATTGTAAGCCTACGTCCACTCTCCACGCTGACAGCCTACTGGCTGTATTCACTATGTAGCAAATGAGAATTTTACAGCTTACGATCTAGACTTCTTCAGTAGAAAGTCTTTACTACAGCTCTCGCAATTTCTCTCTGTAAATGTCTTTCCTTTGTACGCAACTAAAGCTTAAGAGATTTTGAGAACAAGGAGTTTCAGAAGTTCGATCTTCGAATTCTTCTATCGGCTCACTCTCTTCGAACAACAACGACATCACCTTAAATACTCCTTTGTGCCCTCATAACCGTTAGCACTTTCCAAAGGAGTTCATCCAATCTACCCATTAGAATGAATCAATTAAGGTGATCTTCAAGTTGTAGAATATAAGCGGAAGATAGCTCGTCAATCCTGCTCGCCTATACAATCAGGATCTTGAGTTTCCAAAAGTGGAACCTTCCAAATCTTGCTCGTTCTTCAACGGATTAATTTGAGATAAATCCAGAAATCTTTCAGCTTAGTTTTAGCTAGAGATCTTCCATGAATTAGAATGAATTAAGGAAGATATTATCCAATCTTTGAACTCCTAAACCGTAGGATTAAACCGCCATCAGCTTGGGCAAATTCGCAAAACTGAGTCTGACAGACTTCAGACTTTGATAGAGTCTGGAGATCTTCAAACCGAAACTCTTGGGTCTGGAAATCTTCAGACTTAAGCGACTGAGTCTTGGATTCTTCAGACTTAGCTGACGAGGATGTTTTGTTAGCTTCAAAACACTTAAGGGATTTTTCTTCAACAATCTCCCCCTTTTTGATGGTGACAAAACACATTGGCAGATTTGTAAAACTCTTAACCTGTAAAGAAAACTTCATACACTTTTTGAGGAATAATTCATATCACTTCTGCAACCACAGAAAAATGTTCGTCCAGAAACATAAATATCCTCACAAGTATAAATAATCCTGCAAGTTCAGAAATCCACAAATCCAATCATAAAACCGGTGCATCAGTCATAAGTTCAAACACCCAATTGTCTAAAGTCTTTTCAAACCAAAAAAAAAAGAAGATAAAATCCAGCAAATCTGCATAATTCTCCCCCTTTTTGTCCCATCAAAAGGAGGCAAAGGAGTCAAAGAAAAAGTTTATGAAATTTAGGGCTGCTTAGGGATGTGAACAAGCTGATATATACCCAGCGAGTTGAACGTCTTCTCAAGGCTGGATAATGCTTCCTTTACGGATTCCAATTCAGTACCCTTCACGTTTGATTTCACTTGAAGTCTAAGGGCAGTGATTTGGTTTTGCATAGTTGAGGAAGTAACCAGCATTTCTTGTTTCAAATCCCTCAGCTCGTAATCCATCCCGTAAACCTGCTTCTTAAGGTCCAACATAATATCCAACAGTTTGGAAAATTCTGTTGAATTGACATTACCTGTGTTAGGACCTGCAGACTCTGTTATCTGAGTCTAGAAGCTGGGTGGTTCGTTCTTAGCTCTTTGTCCTTCAGTTGGAGAGGATACTTCAAGCTCCGAAAAATGTGATGCATAGATTGAAATGGGCTAGTGAATCAACCTAGAGGGGGGTGAATAGGTTGTTGCGGAATTCTTTTGGAATCTCTTGGATGCAATACGTTAATATCAAGGATATATCAATAATAAACAGATTACGTATTCACAAAGTAAATAGAGTAGAGAGAGAAAATTGACACAAGGATTATAGTGGTTCGGCTTAGACCAAGCCTACGTCCACTCTCCACGCCGGCAGCCAAACGGCTGTAATCACTATGTAGCAAAAGAGTGCCTTTACGGTAGACGGATTAGACTTCTTCAATTGACAAGTCTCTCCTACAGCCTTCTCTCGCTGTCTTTGCTCTATATCTTACTCTCTTTGTTACACAGTGTAAACATGAAAGATTTTAGAGAACAAGTGATTTTGGAGATTCTAACATCAAGATTTCTCTACCGATCTCTCCTTGTTCCCAAGCAACGTCGATCCAACTTAAATAATCTCCATGCCATCATACCCGTTGGCACATTCCAAAAATTCATCCAATCAACCCGTTGGACTGAATCAATTTAAGTGATCTCCTTGTCCCGAAAACGTAAGTAGACAAAAGTAGCTCGTCAATCCCGTTCGCCCATACAATCGAATCTTGAGTTCCCAAAATTAGATTCTTTCAAAAATAAACTTGATCTTCAACGGATAGAATCCGAAGAATCAAATCTTCTAAGCTCTTGATCACAGCCAGAGATATTCCATGGTTAGGATTTAGGAAATACGAAATCCAATATCTGTAGCCTTAAGAATAACCTGTAGCTAGCCTGTAAAAAAATCGCGGACTATCTTTAGACTTAGATTTGGGTCTCGAGGGTCGTCAGACTGAAACTGAGTCTTGAAGGTCTTCAGACGGAAACCGAGTCTTGACCGACTTCGGACGGAAAAATTCAGACCGAAATTCCGGGTCCGACTGTCTTTGAAAACCTTTAGACCTTGACAACTTCGGACGTAGCCGACTAAGTCTTGGAGTCCTTAAGCCACACTATTGAGGCTGTTTTGTCAACTTCAAAACTCCAAGGGATTTTTCTTCAACAATCTCCCCCTTTTTGATGGTGACAAAACCCTCGACAGATTTGTGAATTAAAAACCTGCAAGGAAAAATTCATATATATTTTGAGGATTATATCTGCAAAACAGAGTGTTAGTCCAATAACAATTATCCTCACAAAATATAGTAATCCTGCAATCAAATTCACAAGTGTAAATCCAAATCATCACATCAGCATAAGGTCATAGAAGTTCAAACAACCCAATCGAAGTCCGAAATAAAAATAGTCTAAATAAAATCAAACTTCAAAATAGATCAAAATAAAGTAAAAATTCTCCAAGCTTCCTCAGTTTCAAAAAACTTCAATCAAATCTTCAAAACCCGCAATCAAATCTGCGCAACTCTCCCTTTTTTGTCCCATCAAAGAGGTAGAGTGAAATGGAGATAAAGTTTTGAAAATTTTTATGGGCCCGCAGGGAAACGAACAAGCTGAAACTTGCTAAGCTCCCGGATCGACTTGTCAAGTTTGGCAAGATTTTCCTTCACCGAAGCCAATTCCGCACTGGTCTGGTTTGACTCCACTTGTGCTCTCAGTGCATTGATCTGTTCTTGCATGTTCACTGAAGTACTCAGCAGCGCCTTCTTCAAGTCTCTCATTTCAAAGTCCATCCCAAAACCTGTTTCTTCAGTCCAAAGATAACATCCAACAGCTGTGAGAATGCTGTGGAATTAGTATTGCTTCCACTTGGACCAGCAGAATAGGTTTGAAAGCTAGGAGCTTCCCTTTCAGCCCTTTTCCTTCTCAGCAGGTGAGGATTCTTCATGCTCTAGGAAGTGTGATACAAAGACCTCCTTAGGGTCAGCACCAGACCTACTCACATCACTAAAATGTAGTGGCGATATTGTTCCTTGTTCGCAGCAACTCCCCCCGAATGAATGCCAGTGGGTGGAATGGAAAATTCATCGCCAACATCCACATCAGCACGAGGATGTTTCTCGGTCTCTTCCCCAGCAAAAGATGGCTCAAATGCAGCAGCCACATCCTCCTGCATTTTGCTTTCTTCCTCAGCCTTCCTTCTTCTTTCTTCTTCTTCAGCTTTCCTCTGTCTCTCTTCTTCTCTTCTTCTTTCTTTTTCTCTTTTTCTCTCCTCTTCTTCTCTTCTTATTCTTTCCTCTTCTCTTCTCTGCCTTTCCTCTTCCTTTCTTTTCCTTTCCTCTTCTTTTCTCTTTCTCTCCTCTTCTCTTCTCTTTCTCTCCTCTTCTCTTCTCCTTTCTTTCTCTTCCTTCTCTTTCCTCTGTTTCTCTGCTTCCTTCTCCTCTGCTTCTTTTCTCGCTCTCTCTTCAGCCTCTGTTCTCCTGATTGCAGGGCTCCTCATCCTAGAGAGAGTGGACAAAGTCATGGCATCTTCTTCATCCTCCTCGTCTTGCAGGATGATCTTTCTTCTTTTCATTTCAGCCATGGGCTCTTTGCCCTTCCTTTTTGATGAAGCAGTGGGAATTTCTCTTGAAGGTGTTTCCCTCCTCAACCTTTCCAGTGCTGCAGTCAGTTCTGGAAATTTCATCTTCATCACCATCTTCTCTCGAACGAGCATCAAATTCAACTTTGTTAGGCACAAAGATGCAGGGACTTTAATATCAAAATGCCTAAACAATTTGGTGATGATTGATGAATAAGGCAGCTGACCCTTATCCTTCACCACTGTCCTATACATATGGAAAAGTATGACATGTGGAAGTGAGAAAGGTCTCGCCCGGTTGATGGCAAACATCAGCTTTGCCTGTTTTGGAAACATCGGTCTTCGAGGTCGTTTTTGGCCGGATGCGTTGATGACAACTTTATGCAACAAAACATTGGTGGCATTCATCCTAGTGTAGGATATCTTGCCTTCAACAGATCTGTCTCGTACAATATCCAGAGTTGCATAGGCTGTTGAGACTTTGATTGGCTGGAAACTCCTTCTTTCCACACCAAGTCAACATCAACAATATAATCTTTGTCCATGAAAGAAAAGGACAAATGATTTGCATCCAAAAAGGATAGATTCGAGTAAAAGTAAGCTGTCAATTCAGAGTAGGCCACAGTCATATCCATGCAGAAATTTTCCAATTGCAAACTAGCAAACTTCCCTCTCAAATTAATCCTTATCGAATCTAGGAAGTCAAAATCCACACTCCTTGGATTGACCACTCCCCTTTTTAACAGCTTCGCATAAACTTGTTCAAGCTCCTTCGACCGAAATAAACTCCCCGGAGGACAAACAGTGTTGGCAACCACACCAAACCGAGGCTCAAAATGAGAGAAAAGTCTCTCATCATCATCTAAAGTTTCAGCAGGAGCATTCTCAAGTGGATCACTCGAGATATTTTCCAGCGTCCTCGTCAGGCAAAGTGCCTTCACCAACAACCTTCAGCTTTTCCATCTCCTTCGAAACGCATACTCACTCCTATATCCCCTCTCCTTCAAATACTCCTCGATCGTCTTAAGGCTAACCTTCCCTTCTTTAAGCCTTGTATAGAGATCGTAAGCTACATTTGGCTTAAGAGTTCTTACCGATTCTGCTTCGGTAACAACTTCCTCAGAATGTTGACGCTCTGCTTCTCGTTGAGGCGAATCTTCCTCCGTTAGGTCCACCCTTGTAGGACCCTCTTGCTGTCTCTCGTGGTCCCCCGCTTGCAATTCTCGGGAGGACTTTCGA
The DNA here is from genome assembly GCA_014182555.1 of Eucalyptus erythrocorys. Lineage (NCBI taxonomy): Eukaryota > Viridiplantae > Streptophyta > Magnoliopsida > Myrtales > Myrtaceae > Eucalyptus > Eucalyptus erythrocorys. The sequence goes on along the minus strand of CM024600.1, from coordinate 12,197,962 downwards.
GACGACATTCTTGTAGAGCAAGCAAAGTTTCAACTTGTACGTGAGGAAAAATGGAAACTTTGAGGCGAAAAAGGGACGAAATGGAAATGGCAAAATGAGATTTTTAGGGTTTTGAGAGTGAAAGAGTATGAAGATGAATCGCAATGGAGTAGCCGAGAGTAAAAGTGACGGTTCGAGAGTATAAATAGTGGGAGAAAAATCACCTGGAATACGAATTGTCGCCAAAAAGTGAAAGAAAAGAACGCCAAAAATAAACCGTAAAAAGAAAACTGCCCTTTTGAAAATGTAAACCGCCATTAATGCATGTCGAAAAGAGCGAAAAGAGATTTTGAAATACTGAAAAGTAATTACCAAAAATATGTTAAAGAGAGAATACGAAAAGGAAATTCGTAAAAGATAAAATAGTATAGAGTCGACGGATGTTCGGACTTTACCTTTGAGTCCGAACCCTTTTCAGACCTTACCTTTGCGTCTCGAGCACAATCGGACTTTACGTAGAGTCCGAAACGCTTTCGGACCTTGCTTTGAGTCCGAGCTGTCTTCGACCTAGCGTTGAGTCTCGAACCACTTCCGACTTAGCGATGAGTCTGAACCACCTTCAGACTTTAGCGATGAGTCTGAATATCTTCAAAATTCACAATTCCCAGTCTTGAACAAATTGATTCAAAGTGAGGCTTCTCTAGGGGTTTTGTGAATATATCCGCCAATTGATTCTTTGAATCTACATGCTGAATTACAACATCTCCACTTTGAACATGATCTCGAATGAAATGATGCTTGATTTCAATGTGCTTTGCTCTTGAATGAAGTATTGGATTCTTTGTGAGGTTGATTGCACTGGTATTGTCACATTTGATCTCCGTATGTGTTTCATCAACTCCAAAGTCTTTCAATTGCTGTTGCATCCATAGAATTTGAGAGCAGCAACTTCCAAGAGCAATGTACTCTGCTTCAGCGGTTGAAAGAGCCCACGGCACTGTTTTCTTGAGAACCAAGACACCATCCCGTTTCCCAATAGTTGACATGTACCTGTAGTGCTTTTTCTATCCACTCTATAACCAGCGAGGTCAGCATCAGAATATCCAAGAAGAGTAAAATCTCCTTTCTTAGAATACCATAGGCCTAGCTTAGATGTAGTTGCAACATATTTAATGATACGCTTTATAGCAGTCATATGAGATTCTTTAGGAGCAGATTGAAATCTAGCACAGATGCAAACACTAAACAAGATGTCAGGTCTAGAAGCTGTAAGGTAAAGAAGTGACCCGATTATACTTCTGTATAGCTTTTGGTCTACACTCTTCCCTTGTTCGTCTTTATCCAGCTTTGATGAGCTTGACATAGCAGTTTCTGTTTTCTTGCAATTCTCCATTCCAAACTTCTTGATAAGATCTTTTACATACTTCTCTTGATGGATGAATGTTCCTTCACTTGATTGAATGACTTGAAGTCCCAAAAAGAAGTTTAGTTCTCCCATCATGCTCATTTCAAATTCGTTCTGCATACACTTTGAAAAATTCTTGCAAAGTCTCTCATTAGAAGAACCAAAAATAATGTCATCAACATAAATCTGAACAAGTATGAAATCCTTGCCTTCTCTTTTTATAAATAGTGTAGTATCTACTTTACCTTTAGAGAAGCCATTTTGAATTAAAAAATTGCTTAACCTTTCATACTATGCTCGAGGTGCTTGTTTTAAACCATATAAGGCTTTCTTCAGCTTGAAAACAAGGTTTGGTCTTTTAGGATCTTCAAATCCTGGTGGTTGTTCCACATAGACTTCTTCTTGAATGACTCCATTTAGGAATGCGCTTTTCACGTCCATTTGGAATAACTTGAAATTTTTAAAGCAAGCAAAAGCAAGAAGTAATCTTATAGCTTCTAACTTTGCCACAGGAGCATAGTTTTGTCATAGTCGATGCCTTCTTCTTGTGTGTAGCCTTTTGCTACAAGTCTTGCTTTATTCCTTACTACTTTTCCTTGTTGATCAAGCTTATTCCTGGAAACCCATTTGGTACCAATGATTGATTTTCCTTTTGGTTTAGGAACTAGCTCCCAAACGTTGTTGATTTTGAATTGGTTTAGTTCTTCTTGCATTGCTTCGATCTAGCTTTCATCTTTCAATGCATCTTCTATATTTTTTGGTTCAATCTCAGAAATTAGTGCAAGAGCACTGGAAGCTTCTCGTCTTTTAGATCTAGTACGAACTCCTTCATCAATATTGCCAATGATGAGGTCTGGGGGATGACTTGACTTTTGCTTCCAATTTGTAATTGATTTGTCAATTTGGTGAAGCTCTTCTTCAGTTGGAATTTCTGAATTTATTTGAGACTCAGTGTCTGAGGCTTGATTTTCTTCATGAGAATTTGTAGACACTTGCTCGGACTCTAAATCTTCAGGTTGAGTCCGATTTTGTAACGAATCTTCAAACTTCACATTCATGGATTCTTCCACAGTTTGAGTACTTTTGTTGAAGACTCGTAAGCTTTGCTTGTCATGGAGTAGCCAAGGAAAATTCCCTCATCTGATTTTTCTTCAAACTTACCAATTCGATCACTGAAATTCTTTGGAATAAAACATTTGCAACCGAATATATGAAAATATGAAACAATTGGCTTCTTACTTTTGAATAATTCATAAGGGGTCTTCTCTAATATAGGTCTTAGAAAGATTCTATTTATAATATAACAAGTAGTAGAAGTAGCTTCAGCCCAAAAATGAGGTGAAATATTGCTTTCGATTAAAAGAGTTCTTGCCATTTCTTGCAAAGAACGATTTTTCCTTTCTACAACTCCATTTTGTTGTGGAGTGTATGGAGATGAAAAATTATGTTGAATACCATTGTCATCACAATGTTTGGCAAAATCATGATTTTCAAATTCTCCACCATGGTCAGTTTTAATACTCGAAATTGCATATCCTTTTTCAATTTGAATTTTCTTTGCAAACTTAGTAAAATGAATCAATGCATCAGATTTATTTGTAAGAAAGAAAACCCAAGTAAAATGAGAATAATCATCAACTATAACCAAGCAATATCTTTTACCTCCAATGCTTTGAACTCTAGTTGGTCCAAATAAACCATGTGTAATAGCTGTAAAACACGATTAGTGGATACTTGATTTATAGATTTAAAAGAACTTCTAACCTGTTTACCAAGTACACAGGGAGTGCATAATTCATGCTTTTGATACTTGAGGTTAGGAAGTCCTCGAACAAGCTTTTTGGATGAGACTTTTGCAATTTGCTTCAGATTGACATGTCCAAGCTTCCTATGCCAAAGGATGACTTCATCTTGAATTGATATCAAGCATTGAGGACTGTCGACTTTATTTCTAGCAAATAGATATTCCCATATCTTCGACCAAAGTGAAGGACTGTGAAAGATCCTTGCTTGTTCTAACATGTGTCTTCTTGGAAATTTATTTTGTATCCAGAATCGCATAATTGACTAATACTCAATAGATTGTAGTTCAATCCCTCAACAAGAGAGACGTTATTGATTGTGAGATTTCCAATCATCACATTTCCTTGTCCAACAATCTTACCTTTGTTGTTACCACCAAAGGAGACATTTCCTCCTTTTATATGAGAAAATTTTGTAAAACAACTTGAGTCTCCTGTCATGTGTCTTGAATATCCACTGTCCAAATACCACTTGACTTTCTTCTTGAGGGTAACCTGCAATTAAGAAAAAAACTCATGTCTTCTTTGGTACCCAGATCTTCGAGTAAAGAACACCTGGAGTGCCATAACTTGGCACGGGGGGACACTTAAGTGCCACTTTTTTTTCAAATGGAACACTTAAGTGCCAATATCGGAGTAAAATGGAACACTTAAGCGCCACTCCGGCGAAAATCCGACCAAACGCAATTTTCCGGCGATGGAGGTCCAAAACGGCGTCGTTTTTGCATGCCGACGTGGCAAAAAAAGCAAAAACGACACCGTTTCGCGTCCGACGTGTAAAAATAATAAAAAATTAATTAAATTAAATTAAAACTTAATTTTAAATAAAAATACTCTAAAAATTTAAAAAAAAAAAGGTGAGGGACGAAGGGGCGGGTGGCCGAGGGCCGAGCTCGCCGCCGCCGCCTGCCCGCCGTCGCCGGGAAGGGCCGGCGACGGAGGGGGAGGGTCGGCCGGGGTCGCCGGCCCCCGGCCGACCGGTGGCGAGGGCCGCGAGCCCTCGCCGGATGGCGGTGAGGATGGCGGTGAGGGCCCGCGATCCCCGCCACCGCGATCCGGCGAGGGCTCGCGGCCCTCGCCGCGATTTGGGAGGGCTGCGGGCCCTCGCTGCCCCCACCGTCACCGGGAAGGGCCGGTGACGGAGGGGTGAGGGTCGGCCGGGGTCGCCGGCCCTTCCCGGCGACGACGGGAGGTGGCGGCGGCGAGGGCTCAACCCTCGCCCGCCCGCCCCTTCGTCCCCTTTTTTTTTTTTTTTTTTAGAGTATTTTTAATTAAATTAAGTTTTAATTTAATTTAATTAATTTTTTATTATGTAAACGGCGTCGTTTCGCGAGTCGGCGCCGACTCAGCTCTCCGCGAGCCACGCAAGCATTAAAAATAATAAACACGTGCCACGTAGGATTTCCGGCAAGGTCGCCGGAGGTGGCACTTAAGTGTCCCATTTGAAAAAAAAGTGGCACTTAAGTGTACTGAAAAAAAGTTATGGCACTTAAGTATCCCCCCGTGCCAAGTTATGGCACTCCAGGTGTCCCAAACTCCAGATCTTCTTGGTTCCATCATTGTTAGTAGTATAAACAGTCTTTGCCCAGCTCTTCTTAATAGGTCTCCAAACTTTGGGACATTCCTTTTCAAAATGATCTACACTCTTACATCTTGAACAAGTAAGAGCATGTCTACCAACAGACTTTACAAAAACCTTTTGGAAATGATTTTTATAAAAAGTTTTTGTTGGCCTATTCCTTATTCTTTCCTTTACTTTTGGGAAATCGATCAAAGGAACAGTTTCTTGTGTCATTCCTAGACCGGATTTATTAAAGTAAGGTTTCGGATAGAAAGAATTTTGTCCAACTTTTCAGAACCTATTGAAAATTTCTTTGAGACTTTCAATAAATCCTCTTTCAAGCAAGCACTCTCTTTTGAAAGTTCATTTCCATTTTCTTTTGAAGCAACAAGAGACTTGTCTAAACTTTCAACTTTTTCAAGTAAAATCTTTTCTTGTTGTTTCATTTTGGAATTCTCCCTTTTTAATTCAGCAATCCTTTTAAGAGAGCCTTTAAGACGAGACAAAGTTCATCAATGTATTTTGATACTTTGACAGGAATTTTTAAATTTCTAACCTTGATACCATTGTTTGAGTCTCGAGTCCGAATCCGAGTCCGAGTCCGAGTCCGATCCGCGTCCGAGCCGAATCCGAGTCCGAGTCCGCCATAAGACATATATTTGCATATTCTTCATCACTCTCCTCACATTCAAGTATCACTCCATGTTTCAGCTTTGAGTGCTTTCTTGAACTTTTCAGGTTTTCCTTTCTTTTTCTTCAATAAGGGACAGTTGGGTCCGATGTGCCCCTTTTCTTGCATTCAAAGCAAACAACTTCTTTGCTGGTATCTTCTTCTTCATTTGATCTCCTTTGAAATCTTTGATTGTTTTGTTTCTTACCGTTGAATCTTCTACTTTTTCTATTCAACCTTCTAAACTTTCTAATCAGAAGTGCCAATTCTTCATCATCCAGGTCTTCTTCTGAATTTGTAACATCAGAATTATCATTAGATTTTAAAGCAATTGACTTCTTACCTTTTGTGTCAAATTTCTCATTGAATTGCTCGACTTCATAGGATTGAAGTGTGCCGACCAATTCGTCAACCGAAAGAGGCATGATCCTCTCGTGTTTCTCCGATAGATGTCTTGACGTGATTCCAATCTTTGGAGAGCCCTCTCAACAATTTATTGACCTTCATAGGTCCCGAGATTGGCTGTCCTTGGTATGCCAAGCCGTTTACAATTTCGTAAATCGACCGAACATATCCGAGATGGTTTCTCCCGGCTTCATTTTGAAGGCTTCATATTGATCAAGAAGGATGTTGATCTTGGTTTCTTTGACTCGATCTGTTCCTTCATAAGTAACATGTAATTTGTCCCAAACTTCTTTGGCTGTATCACAAGATGAAATTCTATTATACTCAGTAGGAGATAATGCACAATAGAGAGAGTAAATAGCCTTTGCATCAAGACCATGTCTCTTAGAGATTTCTGCTTGTGGTAACCCTGCTCCATCAGCTATTTCTTTTCCTGTGTTTGATGTAGCTTTAGGACTAATCCTGTTCTCTACTACATCCCATTCCATAGGATCTTTAGATCTTAGGAACGCCTTCATTTTGTTTTTCCATACGTTGTAATCCTTGCCATCAAAGTAGGGAGGTCTGGCATTGCTCTGATCTTCAATTAACCCTGGAGCCAAAACACTAGCCATAGATCTTTAGCTTCAGAAGTAATAACACTTCTAACAAATAAGCAACCTGCTCTGATACCAATTGAAATGGACTAGTGAATCAACCTAGAGGGGGGTGAATAGGTTGTTGCGGAATTCTTTTGGAATCTTTTGGATGCAATACGTTAATATCAAGGATATATCAATGATAAACTGATTACGTATTCACAAAGTAAATAGAGTAGAGAGAGAAAATTGACACAAGGATTATAGTGGTTCGGCTTAGACCAAGCCTACGTCCACTCTCCACGCTGGCAGCCAAACGGCTGTAATCACTATGTAGCAAAAGAGTGCCTTTACAGTAGACGGATTAGACTTCTTCAATTGACAGTCTCTCCTATAGCCTTCTGCTGTCTTTGCTCTATATCTCACTCTTTGTTACACAGTGTAAACATGAAAGATTTTAGAGAACAAGTGATTTTGGAGATTCTAACATCAAGATTTCTCTATCGGTCTCTCCTTGTTTCCAAGCAACGTCAATCCAACTTAAATAATCTTCGTGCCATCATACCCGTTGGCACATTCCAAAAATTCATCCAATCAACCTGTTGGACTGAATCAATTTAAGTGATCTCCTTGTCCCGAAAACGTAAGTAGACAGTGAGCTCGTCAATCTTGTTCGCCCATACAATCGAATCTTGAGTTCCCAAAATTAGATTCTTCCAAACATAAACTTGATCTTCAACAGATAGAATCCGAAGAATCAAATCTTCCAAGCTCTTGATCACAAATGGAGATATTCCATGGTTAGGATTTAGGAAATACGAAATCCAATATCTGTAGCCATAAGAATAACCTGTAGCCAGCCTATAAAAAAATCACGGACTATCTTTAGACTTAGATTTGGGTCTCGAGGGTCGTCAGACTGAAACTGAGTCTTGAAGGCCTTTAGACGGAAGCGAGTCTTGACCGACTGGACCGTGCACCCGGGTCCGACTGTCTTTGAAAACCTTTAGACCTTGACAACTTCAGACGTAGCCGACTGAGTCTTGGAGTCCTTAGACCACACTGTTGAGGCTGTTTTGTCAACTTCAAAACTCCAAGGGATTTTTCTTCAACATAGATGTCTTTTGCATTAGCACCAGACCGACTAACATCACTGGTATTAAGTGGCGATGATGTACCTTTTTCTTTAGCAGCTCCCCCTGTCTTGTTACCAGTAGGTGGAGTGGAGTAATCTTCGCCAATTTCCGTCTCTTCTCCAGCAGAGTGATGTAGTTCAGTCTCACTTCCAGGTTGCGGTACTTCAGAGGATGGCTCCAAGGCTTCTGCAAAGTCCTCTTGTGCCTTGCTTTCCTCTTCATCTCTCCTTAACCTTTCTTCTTCTTCTTTCCTGATCTCCTCTTCTTCTCTTCTTCATTTTTCTTCTTCCCTTTTCCGTCTCTCCTCTTCTTCTTCTCTTCTCTTTCTTTCCTCTTCTCTTTTCCTCTGTTCTTCTTCTCTTCTCAATCTCTCTTCTTCCTTTCGCTTCTGCTTCTCTCATCATTCTCTCTGTCTCTTTCTCTCTTCTTGCTCTCTCTTGACTGCTATCTCTGAAACTGACAGAGCTTTTCAATCTTGTAAGAGCTAAAAGAGTCATGGCATCATCTATTTCTTCTTCATCCTTATCTTGTAGGATGAATTTTCTTCTTCGTTTCTCAGGAATAGCTATGGGCTCTTTACCCTTTATTTTTTGCAGTAGTAGCAGTAGATTCTTTTGAAGGGGTCTTCTCCTTCAAGCCTTCTAAAACTTTGTTCAATTCCTGAAGCTTCATCTTCATCACCATCTTGTATCCAACAAGCATGAGACTTAAGTTGGTCAGGTAGAGTGGGGCAGGAATTTGGATTTTAAAATGCCTAAACAACCTAGTGACAAGAGATGAATAAGGCAATTGTCCTTTGTCTTTCACCACAATCCTGTACATGTGAAATAGGATAGTGTGTGGAAGAGAAAAGCTTCTGCCTTGATTAAGAGCAAACATCAGTTTGGCTTCAGTCTTTGAAACGTCAGTCTTTGAGGTTGCCTTGGGTTTGAGACAGTTTATAACAATCTTGTGGAGCAGAACATTCGAGGCATTCATCCTAGTGTAAGATATCTTGAACAATCTCCAAGGTAGCATAAGCTGTGGATACTCTAATCGGTTGGAAACACTCTCTTTCCACCCCGACTAAATTAGCAAGAGTATCAACATCCAGAACGTATTCCTTATCCATAAAAGTAAAAGACAACCTATTTGCATCTAAAGATGACAAGTTCAAATAAAAGTAGGCCGTCAACTCTGGATATCCAATTGTCTCATCAGTACAGAACCTCTCAAGCTGTAGTCTCGAAAACCATTCTCTTAGATTTATCTTGATTGAACCAAGAAAATCGAAATCAACACTCCTGGGATTCATCACTCATCTTTTTAGCAATTTTGAATAAATTCGCTCTTGTTCTTTAGAGCGAAACAAACTCCCTTTAGGACAGATAGTGTTAACCGCAACACCCATCCGTGATTGAAACTGAGAAAACAGTCTTTCATCATCATCCATAGGCTGATTGGCAGTTCCAAACCGCGGGTCACTCGGTATATTTTTGAACGTGCTTTTCGCCACTCCTTCGTCAACAACTCCCAATTTTTCCATTTCTCGCAAGAATATGGTCTCATTTCAATATCCTCTCTCTTTCAGGAAACCATTGATCAGGTTTAAATCCGTACCTCCATCTTTCAACTTTTTGTACAACGAATAAGCAAGTTTGGGTCTTAAAGTCCTTACTGGTTCAGCCTTGATAATAACTTCTTCTTCAAATTATTGTTGACTTGCTGTTTCCCTTTGTGGTGAATCTTCTTCACCTGTGAGGTCCACTTTGGTAGGACCCTCGTGTCTCCTTTGTGGTCCCTTTCCTGCGAGTTTTGATGACTTTCTTGAAGACATGCTTGATCCGAGAGCGAATAGGCAACTTGTTCGCAAAAAGGTTGGATTTTTACTGAGTAAACAAATCGAATAGGGACACAAGTGGAGACTTTTTTTTTTTTTTTAAAGTTTTAGGGTTTCAAGGAGAAGTAAAAGAAGCGTCTTTTGAGTGGTGAAGAATGAAGATGACGATTCAGAGTATAAATAGTAAGAATACAAAAAGAGATACTGAACTATCACAAGTGAAAGTAAAAATGCCAAAATTAAAGAAAATAATCAACTGCAAGTTTTGAAAAAGAAAACTGCCATAAATATGTCAGAAATCGGATAAAAAGCAGATTTCGAAATTTCAAACGCAATTATAAATCTAATACGTCATAAAGGAAATAAAAATAAAATAGCACGCATTCAGACTTTATGTCAGAGTCTAAGACTTTCCAGATTTTGCCTCGTAGTCTGAGTTCTTTCAGATCTTACTTTTGTGTCTGAACATCTTTAGATCTTACCTTTGAGTCTGAACATCTCAAGATTCTACCTTATAGTCTGAACCTCTTTAGACCTTATGATATTCAGTCTTGAAAGAATTGATTCAAAGTGAGCTTTCCCTAGGGGCTTTGTGAATATGTCCGCCAGTTGGTTCTTTGAATCAACGAACCAAATCACCACTTCACCATTTTGAACATGATCACTAATGAAATGATGCTTGATTTCAATGTGCTTTGCTCTTGAGTGAAGTATTGGATTCTTTGTAAGGTTGATGGCACTAGTGTTGTCGCATTTGATTTCTGTGCAAGATTCTTCAACTCCATAATCTTTCAATTGTTGTTGCATCCATAAGATTTGAGAACAGCAACTCCCAAGAGCTATATGCTTTGCTTCGGCGGTTGAAAGAGCTATGGTACCCTGTTTTTTTGAGAACCAAGATACTAACCTATTTCCCAATAATTGACACGAACCTGTAGTGCTTTTCCTATCCACTTTACAGCCAGCCAAGTCAGCATCAGAATATCCAAGGAGAGTAAAGTCTCATTCTTTGGAATACCATAGACCTAACTTAGATGTAGTTGCAACATATTTGATAATATGCTTCACAACAGTCACGTGAGATTCTTTAGGATTAGATTGAAATCTAGCACAAATACAAACGCTAAACAAAATATCAGGTCTAGATGCAGTAAGGTAAAGAAGTGAACCAATTATGCTCCTGTATAGCTTTTGGTTTACACTTTTTCCTTCTTCATCTTTGTTCAGCTTTAATGAGTTAGACATAGGGGTTTCTGTCATTCCTGCAATTCTCCATGACAAACTTCTTGATGAGATCTCTTGCATATTTTTCTTGGTGAATAAAAGTTCCTTCTTTTGATTGTTTGACTTGAAGTCCCAAAAAGAAGTTGAATTCACCCATCATGCTCATTTCAAATTCATCCTGCATACATCTAGAGAATTTCTTGCAAAGATTTTCATTAGAAAAACCGAATATTATGTCATCAACATAAATTTGATCAAGTATGAGATCCTTTCCTTCTCTTTTAATGAATAAAGTAGTGTCTACCTTACCTTTAGCAAAACCATTTTGAATTAAGAAGTTACTTAACCTTTCATACCATGCTCGGGGTGCTTGTTTTAAACCATACAATACTTTCTTCAGCTTGAAGACAAGATTTGGTTTTCTTGGATCTTCAAATCCTGGTGGTTGTTCTACATAGACTTCTTCTTGGATAATTTCATTTAGAAATGCACTCTTCACGTCCATTTGGAATAACCTGAAATTTTTAAAGCAAGAAAAAGCAAGAAGTAATCGTATTGCTTCTAACCTTGCCACTGGAGCATAGGTTTCATCATAGTCGATTCCTTCTTCTTGTGTGTAACCTTTTGCCACCAATCTTGCTTTGTTTCTCACTACCTTTCCTTGTTGATCCAGCTTGTTCCTGAAAACCCATTTAGTTCCAATGATTGACTTACCTTTTGGTTTAGGAACAAGTTCCCAAACATTATTTATTTTAAATTGATTCAATTCTTCTTGCATAGCTTCAATCCAGCTTTCATCAGTTAAGGCTTCTTCAATTGACTTGGGCTCGACTTCAGAAACAAGTGCTAGAGCACTAGACTTTTCACGCCTTTTGGATCTTGTTCAAATCCCTTCATCAATGTTACCAATAATGAGATTCGTAGGGTGACTAGATTTATGCTTCCAATTTGTAATTGGTTTGTCACTTTGCAGAGTCTCTGTTTAAGTTGGAGCCACTGATTTGGCTTGCGGTTGAACATTTGAGATTTGATTTTCTTCAGAGGATTTGTAGATACTTGGACACATTCATAATCTTCAAGTTGAGTCTGATTGGCATAATTTTGTACAGAGTCTTCAAACTTCACATTCATGGATTCTTCCACAGTCCGAGTTCTTTTGTTGAAAACTCTGAAAACTTTGCTAAACATGGAGTAGCCAAGGAATATTCTCTCATCTGATTTTTCTTCAAACTTACCAGTTCGATCACTTGCAGTGTTTAAAATAAAGCATTTACAACCAAATACATGAAAATAAGAGACAATAGGTTTCTTTCCTTTGAACAATTCATAAGGGGTTTTCTCCAAAATAGGTCTTAGAAAAACTCTTAATTATATAACAAGTAGTTGAAGTTGCTTCAGCCCAAAAACGAGGATAAATATTGCTTTCAATCAAAAGAGTTCTTGCCATTTCTTGCAAAAAAAGATTTTTCCTTTCTACAACTCCATTTTGTTGTGGAGTGTATGGGGAATAAAAATTATGCTGAATGCCATAATCATCACAGTAGCAAAATCTTGATTTTCAAATTCTCCTCCATGATCAGTTCGAATACTTGTTATATTATAACCTTTTTTCAATTTGAATTTTCTTGGCAAACTTAGTAAAATAAGACAATGCTTCAGATTTAGTTGAAAGAAAGAATACCCAAGTAAAATGAGAGTAGTCATCGACTATTACCAAACAATACATTTTACCTCCAATGCTTTGTATTCTTATTGATCCGAACAAATCCATGTGCAATAGCTGTAAAATATGTTTAGTAGATACATGATTTATCGATTTGTAAGAGTTTCTAACCTATTTTCCAAGTACATAGGGTGTGCATAATTCATGTTTTTGATACTTCAGGTTAGGAAGTCCTCAGATTAACTTCTTGGATGAAACTTTTGCAATTTGCTTCAAGTTGATATGTCCAAGCATTAATAGATATCAAGCATTAAGAATTGTCGGACTTGATATCCAGCAAGTAGATATTTCCATGTCTTCATCCAGTGAATGACTGTGAGAGATCTTTGCTTGTTCTAGAACAAGTGTCTTCTTGAAAGTTGATCTTGTATCCAGTGTCACACAGCTGACTAATACTAAGAAGATTATAATTGAAACCTTCAACTAAAGAAACATGATTGATTGTGAGATTTTTTATTTTCACAGTTCCACAATCAACAATTTTTCCTTTGGTCCTTTCACTTGTAAGAGTTTTATGAAGCAAGTTGAATCTCCTGTCATGTGTCTTGAGCAGCCACTATCCAAATACAACTTGATTTTCTTCTTGATAGTGACCTGTATTTAAATGAAGAACTTAAGCTTTCTTTGGTACCCAGATTTTCTTGGGTCCAACATTGTTAGCACCGTAAACAGTCTTTGCCCAACTTCTCTTAACAGGTATCTAAACTTTGGGACAATCCTTCTCAAAATGTTCTAGGCTGTTACATTTTGAGCATTTAAGAGCACTTCTTCCAACAGGTTTTACAAAAACCTTTTGAAAGTGATTTTTGTAAAAAGATTTTGTAGGCTTATTCTTGATTCTTTCCTTTACATTTGGAAAATTAATCAAGGGAATAGTTTCAGATGTCATTCCTAGACCATATTTATTAAAATAAGGTCTTTGAATTGAAAGAATTTTGTTCAACTTTTCAAATCCCATTGTAAATTTTTTAGTGACTTTCAAAAGGTCTTCTTTCAACCAGGCATTTTCTTTTGAAAGAACAGTTTCATTTTCTTTTGAAACAAAGCAAGACATTTGTCTAAATTTTCAACTTTTTAACCAAAGTCTTTTCTTGTTGTTTCAATTTGGAATTTTCCTTTTTCAGTTCAGAAATTCTTTTAAGAGAAGCTTTAAGACTAAGACAAAGTTCATCAATGTAATTCGACACTTTAGTAGGAATTTTTAAATTTCTAACCTTGACATTACTGTCTGAGTCTGAGTCTGATTCTGAGTTTGAGTTTGAGTCTGAGTCTAACTTCACCATGAGACAGATATTTGCATACTCTTCATCACTCTCTTCACATTCTGTGTCACTCCATGTTTCAGCTTTGAGTGCCTTCTTGAATCTTTATGGTTTTCCTTTCTTTTTCTTCAATAAAGGACAATTGGGTCTGATGTGTCCTTTTTTCTTACATTCAAAGAAAACAACATCCTTGTTGGTATCGTCTTCTTCATTTGATTTCTTTTTGTTGAAGAAAAATCCTTTGTAAGTTTTGAAGTTAACAAAACATTCTCGTTAGTAAAGTCTGAAGAATCCAAGACTCAGTCGGTTAAGTCTGAAGATTTCAAGACCCAAGCGTTTCTGTCTGAAGACAGTCAGACCCAAAGTTACGGTCTGAAGTTTTACGGTCTGAAGATCTCCAGACCCAATCAAAGTCTGAAGACAGTTTGAGATTTTGCTAGGCTGACAACATGTTATCTTTATGGTTAAGGAAATTAAGATTTAGATATTATATTTCCTAACTTATCCATGGAATATCTCTGGCTGTGATTGTGAGCTTGAAAGATTTTTTCTTTGGATTTTATTCGTTGAAGATCAAACGAATTTTTGGAAGGATTTAATTTTGGAAACTCAATATCCTGATTGTATGGGTGAGCAGGATTGATGAGCTATTTTCTATTTATATATTCGACAACGTGAAGATTACTTAAATTGATTTAGTCCAACGGGTTGATTGGATGAATTCTTGGAAAGTGCTAACGGCTATGGAGGCACGAAGGATATTTAAGGTGTGTCGAAGTTGTTCGAAAGTATGAGAGAACTGATAGAAAAATTTCGAAGTTAAGTTACTCTGAAATCTCTTGTTCTCAAAATCTTTTGTGCTCAAAATTGTGTATCGAAGAGAGTCGCTTATAGTGTGAAACAACGAGAAGCTGTAAAAGAGACTTTCTACTGAAGAAGTCTAGCTAGTGAATTGTAAAAGCTCTCATTTGCTACATAATGATTACAGCCAGTTGGTTGCCAGCGTGGAGAGTAGACATAGGCTTACAATAAGCTAAACCACTATAATCTTTGTGTCAATTTTCTCTTACTCTACTCTATTTATTTTATGGATGCATGAGTTATTTATTTCTAACGTGATTCTCATACCAAAGGAGATTTCGGGCAAAGATTTGAAAAGAATTTTATAAACATCTATTCACCCCCCTCTAGGTGTATTTACTAGCCTTTATCACTTTTGAAATCTTAGATTGTTTTGTCTCTTCCCATTGAACCTTCTTCCTTTTCTATTTAATTTTATGAACTTTCTAATCAAGAGTGCCAACTCTTCGTCATCTAAATCTTCTTCTGAATCTATAACATCAGAATCATCGTTAAATTTTAAAGCAATTGACTTTTTACCTTTGGTGTTAATGTCCTCATTGAATTGCTCGACTTCATATGATTGAAGTGTGCCAACCAATTCATCTACCGAAAGAGGCATGATCTTCTGTGTTTCTCTTATGGAAGTCTTTACGTGATTCCAATCTTTGGAGAGTCCTCTCAATAGCTTGTTGACCTTCATTAGTCCTGAGATTGGCTGTCCTTGGTATGCTAAGCCATTTACAATTTCTGTAAACCGACTGAACATATCAGTGATGAATTATCCTGGCTTCATCTTGAAGGCTTCATACTGTCCAAGAAGGATATTGATCTTGATTTCTTTAACTCGATATGTTCCTTCATAAGTGACATGCAATCTATCCCAAACCTCTTTAGTTGTTTCACAAGATGAAATTCTGTTATACTCAGTAGGAGATAAAGCACAATACAGAGAATAGATAGCTTTAGCATCAAGGGCTTGTCTCTTTGTAATTTCGGCTTGTGACAATCCCGCTCCATCGGCTATTTCTTTCCTTGTGAATAATGTAGCTTTAGGAGCAATTCCTTTCTCTACTACATCCCACTCCTGAGGATCTTTTGATCTTAGGAATGCCTTCATCTTGTTCTTCCATACGTTGTATTCCTTTCCATCGAAGTAAGGTGGTCTACTGTTACTTTGGCCTTCAATCAAACCTGGAGCTAAAAAACTAGCCATATATCTTTAGCTTTGAAAGTATAAACACTTTCAACAAATGAGCAACCTGCTCTGATACCAATTGATAAAGGCTAGTAAATACACCTAGAGGGGGCGAATAGGTGTTTATAAATTTCTTTTCAAAACTTTAACCAAAATCCCTCGACTTGAAATAAAATAAGAGTTAATTAAATCACGCAACAATAAAGTAAAGAGAACAAGGTAAGAGAATTTTGACACCGATGTTTATAGTGGTTTGACTTATTGTAAGCCTACGTCTACTCTTCACGCTGACAGCTTACTGGCTGTATTCACTATGTAGCAAATGAGAATGTTACAGCTTACGATCTAGACTTCTTCAGTAGAAAGTCTTTACTACAGCTCTCGCAATTTCTCTCTGTAAATGTCTCTCCTTTGTACACAACTAAAGCTCAATAGATTTTGAGAACAAGGAGTTTCAGACGTTCGATCTTCGAATTTTTCTATCGGCTCACTCTCTTCGAACAACAACGACACCACCTTAAATACTCCTTCGTGTCTTTATAGCCGTTAGCACTTTCCAAAAGAGTTCATCCAATCTACCCGTTGGAATGAATCAATTAAGTTGATCTTCAAGTTGTCGAATATAAGTGGAAGATAGCTCGTCAATCCTGCTTGCCCATACAATCAAGATCTTGAGTTTCCAAAAGTGGAACCTTCCAAATCTTGCTTGTTCTTCAACGGATTAATTTGAGATAAATCCAGAAATCTTTGAGCTTAGTTTCAGCCAAAGATCTTCCATGAATTAGAATGAATTATGGAAGATATTATCCAATCTTTGAACTTCTAAACCGTATGATTAAACCGCTATCAGCTTGGGCAAATTCGCAAAATTGAGTCTGACGGACTTTAGACTTTGATAGAGTCTGGAGATCTTCAGACCGAAACTCCTGGGTCCGAAAATCTTTAGATGAAAACACTTGGGTCTAGAACTCTTCAGACTTAAGCGACTAAATCTTGGATTCTTTAGACTTAACTGACGAGGATGTTTTGTTAGCTTCAAAACACTTTAGAGATTTTTCTTCAACAGTCTCATCCTGGTTGTGGGACGATATTTCAGGACCCTGATGAGGAACCTAAGGAGAAAGAACCCGAAGAGGAGGACCCTAAGAAAGAATCAGAGGAGGAGTCTAAGGAGGATCCCGAGGATGAGTCAGAGTATGATCCGGATGAGGACTGAGACCTCACCCCGTTTTGCAAACCCTATGTGCGAAAGTGTTATAAGATGGATCAGACCCTTGTTAATAGTATTATAATATATATTATGAGGTTTGCCTTGTATAAAAGTGTGGCTGTGGTTTTTCAGTTGAGAAATTATAGCCCTGCTTTTCTATCTCATTGTTTTATTGTCTGGGGATTTATAATTGCTTCCGCATGTGCGTATTAAAAATAAATGAGTCGGCAATATATCCTAGGATATCGCTAGCAATTGACCAAAGGTGAAGGATGGGCACGTGACCGAGGATCGGGCCGTGACAGTTGAAATCGATCAGAGACCGGAGATAAGTCGACTTGACTGAGTTATGTTATCAGAGTGTGGGTGATTCCACCTGATTGCAAAATACTCATCGATCGGCACTAGACTGGTTTTTTGCTATCATTTTGGTACCCAGTGCCCGTAATTGAAACCTCGAGATTTTCACGACAACCGAGGGTCACCAATGTGTCGAAGATGTACATTGTGACTCGATATAAATCGATCTTCGGTCAATTGCACAAAAAATTCCTAAAAGTTATCCGATAAACTAGGTCACGCTAAAAGCGTGCTAGAGTGAAATTAACCGTGAATTTGAATCTGATTTCAGAAATTGAAAGTTCTGTGGTGTCACAATCTATTTTAGGAATGTCAACTCATCCTCCAAAGAATTTTCGGAGATTCCGAAATTTTTACAAAAAACCATTTCGGATGTTGCGGAAAATTAGCGGAAATTCGGGTGGGCCAAATTAAAGGAAACTTGGACTTTCAAGCCGAGCCTTTGAGTGTTAGGGATTTACAGAAAATTGTTTGGGCTTTTTCTTCATCGAAATTACACCTCAATTTGGAGAATTGAGTGAAGAAATTGAAGACCAAAAATGGAAATTCGGAGCTTTGCAAGGGGCAGCAATTTTGGGCTTCAAAATTGGTTAATTTAGAGAAATTATAAGTTGGAAAGTATTAGGGGGACCAAGCATTAAAGGAATTAGGATATTTGCTTGACTTTTGCCTTCTTTCTCAATCTTCTTCAACAGACCACCAGCTACCCATCCCGTTGCACGCCTTCACCGACTCCATCATCATAAGTTCCTGCATTGCTTTTCATTTTCCTTTGTTTTCTTCTCACCAAGCCGTCCCCGCCCGTGTTTATCTTTTCCCCCCATCTTTGCCGCATGAACGATCAACCTCTACAAGCTTGTTGACTCCTTGCCACGCGTCCTCTCCTGTTAGCGAAGCCCCACGTGGATCTAGCAACTTCCACCGGTTCTGCTCTCTAACTGACGCCAGTAGCTACTTTCCCTCGTGCGCCCATCTCCAAGCGTGGTCTTCTCTAGCAGCTTGAAGACCCCAGCAAAGCCACGCGTCTTCGTCTTTAGTAGCTCCCATCTTTGCTTGTGGATTAGCCTAGCAACCTGCGGCCCATCAATTCAAGTCCTGTTGCAGCCCAGCCACCGAAGCTGCTTCCTTTGTCCCTGTCTTCAGCCTAACAGCCAGTAGTTTCTTTTGTTGCTTGGCCTAGCAGTTAGGCCATTTGAAGCCCACAAAAATTGCAGCAGTCCAACCCAGCGAAGCAATTATTCAGCCCATCTCAGCCCATTAAATTAGTCCAATAACCCAAGTTTCGGCCTCAACAGCAAGCCCACGCCTTTTTGAAGCCCGCGATTTTGAGGCCCAAGCCTAGTGTCTGCGGCAAGCCCAGTCCAACGCAATAACATATCTTAGTTTGGGCTGAGATTCGTTGGGCCAAGTTTAGGCCCAGTCCAAGCCCATCGACGCCGCCGAAAATTCGAATTTCGGCCGCCGTTGCGTCGTCGCTGCGGTGAACCGGTTTCCGCAATAAACCGGTGAGTTTATGCACTAAACTCTTCTTAGTAGGCTAATAATATTTAAGGGGTGTTTAGATTTATTTAAGTGCAATTAGTTTAATTATTAAGTTAGTTAGTTAAATTAGGATAGTTAGATTAAGTAATTAGTGTGGTTAGAAATTTATAGTTAATTAGATTGGTGTATTGTTATATAGCTAGGATGCTTAGAATAATTTAATTAGCCTAATAGGTGGTTAGATTTGAATTATTTAGCATAAGTTAGCATTTTTAGTATTTAATGCATTTATATAATTAATTTTAGAAATTATTTAGTTATTAAATGTTTTTCTGAAAATTAGGCCGGGATAGCTAGTAACCAGAATTTTGTACTGATTGCAATGGTGTGGTTAATTTCTACAATCGAGTGTTAATTTGTGAAATTTGAGTGCGAATTGGAAATTGGGTCAATTATTCCAAAATTTGTGAATTTTGACATATATTTAGGAAATCCCGGGTGTCGGATTTTAAACACTGAAAATGGTTTTATATACTATATAAACCAGTGGGATTTTAAAAAGAGGGTTATGAATTTTTCTGGGTCGAATCTGACCGTGTACCCACTCACAACTAATTTCACTGGGTGTTTTTAATACGAAGAAAATAGATCAGGATCACTATCTTAATTAAGGCATTTGAGTGCAATGCATAGTGTCCTAAGTCGAGTTTGAGCGTTCGTGTATTGGTTAAGAGAACCCGTCCCCGAACTGTGTCGGATGCACGTTACCCTATATGAGATACCCATTTATTGGGATTTGGGTCGCAGTAGAGGCTGGACCTATACTCCTTCGGGAAAGTTGTCTTTGAGAGATGTAATCGTGCTCATTGGGGTGAGACGATACTTGGCTACGCCGGTAGGCCACTGATCTTCAAGTAGGCCGTACCCTAGAGGGGCGTAATTACCAATTGGAACGCATATTGAGTGGAATTGATGCGCCAGATTATGGGACAAAATTGTGTGACATGGTATGGTACGCGTTATAACGATTTGGCCCTATAATCAAGACCCCTGTGATTTATAGAGTTGAGTAATGCGTTTCAATTGCTGTGTGTATCGACTTTATGCATAATGTGTATAAATTGTGCTGACCTGCATGGTGGAACTAAGGCAAGGTAAGTCCTTTATGCGAAATGCATGATTGTGTGGTTGGGATGCTTCTAGGCGAATTACCTCCTAATCGAGGTTTAGAGAATGGACTCGCTGAGATTTATATCTCACCTCGTCGTGGGTTAAATTTTCAGGATCGTCGAGTGGAGGGCCAAGAGCCGAGATAAGGTGATTGGAAGTGTAGGTCAATTAGGATTGTTTCTTTTTGGAAATTCAGTTTTTGTAGTCTTTTGGTCATAGACCTTGTACATGACTCTATGTGACTATAAAAGCACGTTTGTTTGTGAATTTGTTGTCCTACTTTTCTATCCCAAGATGATTACTGTCAGGGGATATTTTTTTGCTTCCGCATGTGCAATAAAACTAAAAGGGTTAGCGACTTGTCCTGAGAAGTCGCATAATATTATCGACCAGATAAGGATGGGCACACGCTCAGGGTTTGGGGCATGATAGGATTTATGAAAAGGGGATTATTATATTTTTGGCTAAGGCCAACCGTGTACCCACATATGGTTATTTTATCAAGTATGATAAAAGATGAGAAAGCACATTATATTACGTCGACTCGATGACTAAGTGTGTCATCTCGGCTTGATGACTAAGTATGTCATCTTGGAGAAAGACGTTATATTATATTGGATTAGTGACTTGGTACATCACCTTGGAGAATGCATGTGGGCTTGGTGATTAGGTATGTCATCTTAGAGAAGGCACATGGGCTTGGAGGCTCGATATGTCATCCTGAAGAATGCATGTGGGCTCGGGATTAGATATATCATCTTGGAGAATGTATGGTATTGATTAAAATGACCGGGGAATGGTTTGGTTGACATGTAATTGACTAGGTCGATTGATTGATAAGTTGATCTAAGTTAATGATTTGATGTATTGATGTGACTCGATAAGATTATGAATTGTGCTGACTTGCAGGAAGGAGACTGAAGCCAAGATAAGTCCTCTGACTCGTGTTTGTGTTTAGGTAGCCCTTAGGGCGTATTGGCGCGCAATTGGTAACGATTATGTTCCCGAGAGTAGATTCTGATTAGAAATGATTTTTTTATTTTAATTTTGTTCCTGAGAACTGATTCTAAGCATTTTAAGCCATTTGGTAACTGTCCAAAATGTCTGATTCTAGAATAGAATTGTGTTTGGTACCGTGCCGATTGATTCTGTTCCTAATCAATCTATTTTAATTTTTAAATAATTTTTATAATTTGTTCCTTTTTTTTTTTTTTTTTCCTTTTTCTTCTTTTTTTTTTTTTTTCTTTTTTTCTCCTATTCTTCTTCGTGTTCAGGCCATCGCTGGACTGGCGATTGGCTAGACGAGGGCCAGCGACCTCACTGGAGCGTCATCGGCCCTTGGCGAGGCGGGCCCTCATCGACCGAGCCTCGCCGGCCGATAGGCGAGGCTCGCCCAGCCCTTGTCGGTGGCTAGGCTGGCCTTGCCGGGCTGGGCGAGGCCCACCTGGCCATCGGCGAGGCTTGCCCAGACTTGCCAAGGGTCAACCTCGCCAGATCTGGCGAGGGCGAGCCTCACTAGTGGCTAGGCGAGTCTCGCTGGGGCTAGGCAAGGCTCATCGGTGGCTGGGCTGGCCATTGGCGAGCTTGCTAAACCTCGCCCTGGCTTGGTGAGCCTCTAGCGAGCTCGCCGGATTGGTTGCTGGCGATTGGCAGATGGCGGCGACGGTGGACGGTGGCAAACAGCAACAGTGGAGAGGAGGGGAGAGACTTGTGAGCTTCCACTTCTCTTTCACTTTCTTTGATTCTTTTTTCTGATTCTGGATCAAGAATCACAATTTTTTTTTAATTCTAAATTCTCTTCCAAATATGTTCTCGGGAACAAAAAAATTTACCAAACATGATTCTTGGCCTAACTGATTTTAGGAACAAAAAATCATAATTAGGCACTGTCTGGATGATTACCAAATAGTGTCTTGGCTTCCTAATCAAGTCTTAGGGGGTAGAACTTACTGAAACATTGTCTCACTGGTTATTGTATAACCATTTTTAGGTCCGTAGATGGTGTTGGTGAAGGACCAAGAGCCTTGGAGTTCATGAGATGAAGCCCGAAGAATCGGTGACCATGTCCGACTAGCTAGTCGTAGCACAATTCTCTTTTGTAAGGAGCCGATTCCTTTTGTAAACCTTTGTGTATAGACCTCTGTGTGTGTGTGTGTGTTTTTTTTTTTTTTTTTTTTGGTGAAGGTAAGTATATATAAAAGCTATAACCAAATATATAAATAATCGGCGCTAGAAACAGCCACTCAAAAAGACAGTAAGTCAAAATGAGTGGGAGGGAGGCGATGTAAAAAAGAAGATCCTTGGAGAAGGAAAGGGAGGCCGAACAACTAGACAAAAGAAAAACAACGCAAAGGAAACAACCCAAAGACAAACACGCTAGAGCGTTACACAGGGGATTCGAAAATGGAGGAGTGAAGACCCCAACATCGTTGGAACCTCCTATTCCTTGGGCTGTCCACGACATTGCTGAAGGTAAGCGCCTTGTCCTTGACCCCTTTGATGAGGTGATTCTTGAAAGTCGGCAACTCCAAGGTCTACCCCTGAAAGGTAATGCTATTGTGCTTCTTCCAAATCATGTGGCACATGGTGCTAAAAGAAAACCGAGCTAAACAGTGAATAAGATCCTTGCTAGGAAGAAACTTAAGAGTCCAAGTGAGATTGTCAGACCAAGATATGTTACTCCATGGGAGATTACATCTCGCGGCCCAAAAATAAGCGAGACTAGCCGAGATGTGGCATTCAAAGAACAGGTGATCAATAGAATCCGGCCTAGCATTACAAAAAGCACAAAGCCCACTGCTAATTCTACCATAAGATAATAGGAGAACCTGGGTGGGTAAGCGATTCCAAATAATAAGCCAAATGATGAATTGAAATCTTGGAGCAATCAAATCATTCCAAATGAGTGAAACCCAAGGAACACGATCCTTCTTCCTCCTAATAATATCCCACGCTGAGGCTACTGTGAATGCACTAGAAGAGCTCGCACGCCATATAAACCTATCCGGGGTTCGAGAACGGACCAAAAGAGAGTAATCACCAACTTCCAATAAAGTCTTGAGCGCACCACCATAGGGAGCATATAGTTCCGCGAGGGTCTCTTGCCTAGAAATGCCTGAACTATCAATAAAAGAGTCCGGAAGAAATAAGTTAAGAGGGCTTCTCGGGTGCCAATTATCGAACCATAAGGACACGGAGTAACCATTTCCAAGCTCCCACAAAAAAGAGAGTCGAAACTCCCGCCTTAATTGTATGATCTTCTTCCAGGCCCAAGAACAGACAAAAGGAGTGCAGGAGATCCAAAAATTGTTCTTTTTTAAGAAAGTTGTGTGGATCCACATACACCACAGCGACTCTTTATCTGTAAATACCAAGCCTCCTTCAACCTTAGGAAGACAAACCTCCTCCCAAGAGACTTTTGCCTCCCCCCTTCGGGCTAAGGTAGGACCTTTCCAAAGAAATTGCCTCAAAATTTGTTCTATGCGATCAAGCACCGAACAAGGAAGAATAAACACACTGGCCTAATAAATTTGGATGGAGTGGAGGACTGACCTTATTAGTTGAAGTCTACTAGCAAAGGAAAGAAACTGCTGGGCCCAAGATTAGACCCTAGCCGTGATACGGTCGACAAGAGTGATACAGTCCGTCTTAGCAAGCCTCTAAGTGATGATTGGTACCCCCAAATACCTCATCGGTAATTTTCCTTCCTAGAAACCAAGAGCCATAAGGATGTAATTCCGAAGAGTAGGAGACCCGCTTACTAGGAAGACTTCACTTTTGCTTATATTCGGCAACAATCCACTCCAAGAGGAAAAAATATCAAGGCCTTTTTTGAGCAGGGCAACTGAATGCCAGTCTGCCTGACAAAATAAGAAGACATCGTCTATGAAGAATAGATGGGATATATTTAGAGATTTGCACCTCCAGTAGTACTTGAACTCCGGGTGAGAAGCGCGAGAGCTGAGGATCCCAGAAAAAACCTCTATCACCAAAGTGAAGAGATAAGGCGACATAAGGTCCCCCTGTCTTAGGCCTCGGCCACCAGAGGAGAAACCATGGAGCTCCCCATTGATGGAAATAGAGTACTTTGGCGTTCGTACACAGACCATAATGAGACGAGTCATCCAGGGAGGAAAACCAAAAACTGACGAGGTTAGTTCAAGAAAATCCCAATCAATCGTATCATATGTTTTTTGGAAATCAACCTTAATCGCACACTTAGGCAAATGAGGGTCGAGGTGAAAGCCTGCAAAAAGCTCTTGGGCCAAGAGAATATTATCACTTATCCTCCTACTTTTTACAAAAGCATTTTGGGAGGAGCTAATCAAATCCCAAAGCACGGCAGCTAACTGGTTGGCTAGGATCTTGGTGATGACTTTATATAAAGTATTATAGCAAGCTATGGGCCTAAAGTTAGAAACTGCACAAGCATTAGGGACCTTCGCACCAAAGCAAGGATAGTGTTGTTCACCTCACACAAAAGTTTTCCAGAAGAAAAGAAATCCTTAACCGCATCCACAACTAACGGGCCTACAGTCTCCCAGGAACTCTTAAAAAACTCAATAGTAAAGCCGTCAGGGCTAGGGGCCTTGCCTCTAGTGAGGGAAAAGAGAGTGTCACGGATCTCAGAATCAAGTACAGGCTGAGATAGAACACTAATCTGCATCTTAGTAAGACGGCACCTTATGAGAACCTGTAACTCGAACAACGAAGGCTTCATGAGGACAGCCTGCAGTATGAGGAGGTTGGTGAAGTAGGAGACAAACACTTGTTGCACCCTAGCCAGATTGGAGATCAATAAGCCGGAAGAGTCCTTGACAAAAAGAATTCTATTCTGCTACTCCCTTCTAATGACAGAGTGATGAAAGAACTTTGTGTTTTCATCCCCTTCCTGAAGCCAACGAATCCTGGACTTTTGTCTATAAAAAAACTCTTCTTGACTTCACAAATCAACAAAGCACCGACGTTGTTCTTTCTCGAGCTCAACTAGGGTAATGCTAGTCGGGTCTTGTTGCAGGGCTTGCTGAGTAAGCTTCAGAGCAGTTCTTGCTTCATTCGTTCTCACTGAAATATCAGAGAAGGAGTCTCTGTTGAGTAGCTTAAGACGGCCTTTAAGGGCCTTTAACTTCTGGACAAGCCTGTACATAGGAACGCCAGTTGTAGGGGTATCCCAAACTTGCTTCACAATGGAGTCAAAATTCGTATGCTTCATCCGAAAATCGAAGAATTTGACAGGCTTTTTTGTATGAATCAGGTACAAGACTCTAACTACCATGGGAGTGTGATCGGATATACCCGGATTCAAGAAAGAAGCTTCAGAGAAAGAGAAATCAAGTCTCCACTTTGAGTTAACCAAAACTCGATCAATTTTCCTTTGCTTCCTATTCACCCCAGTTAAGGTGGACCAAGTAAACCGAAGGTCAATACATCTGAGATCCTCCAACTCCATCTAAGCCAAGCAGTCAGCGAACTCATCAAAATAGGGATTCCAAGTATCGGTGCTGCCCATTCGGTCAGTTGGATCTTTGATAGCATTAAAGTTGCCCGCCACCAACCGGGGCAAATCCCACAACATAATATGCAACTGGACAAGGTTTGCCCAAAGGGGTCGACGGCGCAAAAAGGTGTGCTCATTATAAATAGCAGAAATATAGTAAACTCGAAGATAAAGAGGTTAAATGACCATGGATTGCCTGAGCAGTAGTGGAATGCACTTCAAAATTAACCAAAATAGGATTCCATCCAACCCATATTCGATTATGAGGAGCAAAATCATAATTCGACTTCCAAATCCAACCAAACAAAAGGTTCGCGGAGATGGACTGGAAAAAGGGGCTTTGGGACTTTCTTCTCAATGATGCCAACAAAACAAAGATTATTTGAAAAACCCAACTTCTTATTTCAGCCCTCCTCAGAGGACCCATAAGTCCCTGAATATTCCAAAAACCAACAAACATCCAAAAAACAGAGGAAGAGAGATTACCTTTTCTTGCTAGGTCTACGCCGATTGGAAACCGATGCAGGCACGGCAGAAGGGGGGTCCAGGCAAATAGACATTAGCTTGTCTTGAATAGATAAAGGCTTTGATTGGTCAGGCGGGGCAGTCAAAGATGGAGGGCAGGACAGGACGTCATCCTCCTCAGAGGAGCTGTACTTGTCTCTCTTCGACCCACCAACAACATCTTCTTGTCTTAGCCCAGCAGAAGACGTACCGGAGGAGCTAACCTGCCCGCAACAAGAAGAGGACGGCCCCAACTTGGTTTCGAGGCATTCACCGATTGCTGGATCTTCCTAGAAGGAGCAGGAGAAGGAGCTTTCATAGGGGGTAGAGCCTAAGGCTCAGCAGCAAGAGCGGGAGGCATAGCCTTCGCTAGTGCAGGGTTCTTCAGCTTCAAGGCCTTAGCACCACCACTTGGAAGAGGTAAACTAGCAGCATTCTTAAGCGCTGGGGCCTTTTGCTTCTTCCCTTTAACCAGTTTCCATCCCGAATTAGCACTTGTAAGAGGCTAAGAAGCCGACGATTCAGCGGTGGAGCAATTGCAGGGAGTTCAGTCACAGCCTCAAGTAATGCCTGTCCACGTTCTTCGGCCGAATTACCACTCCCAAGCCTTGAAGAAGGCTGAGGAGGATCACAGTTCTCACCCAAAACCTGGTTCGAAACAGGGGCAACCACTTGAGGATCACCAGAAGTAGTAACAGGTGAGGCACAAAGCTGTTGAGCTGCAATTTCAAACGACGCTTGGGCTGGAGGGTCTGAACAAGTGTGGCCAAAGATGCCACAACTAGGGTAGGCATTTGGCCTCCATTCATACTCCACTTCAACGAAGCTTGTTTTGCCCCGATCTCGTACCTCCACAGCTTTGCAACAAGGCTGCTTTGCTGATATTTCAACACAGACACGGGCGAAGACCAGCATATTCTTCTCCTCTGTTCTCAGATCAACATAAAGGGGCTTACCCATTGCACTAGCCACTGCGCTTATACCCTGAGCCGACCAAAAAGCAGCCGAAAGCTTAAGGTTTGGCTAATGGATTACTAAGCTTAAACTTAGCTCGGGCTCTCCCAAGCCCATACCAATTCGCGACTTTATGTTCAAGTTTTTAACATGCAAATGATTTTTAAATTAGGAGTTGCCACTAATCTATTTTTGGTGGGTTGATTAGAAACTCAAGTAAAGTAACGGGAGTTTTACTTTACTCCTACGAACCAAAGACTATGGGTACGGGGACTTGGTTACACTAGATTTCTCTAATGCCTTTTTGGTACCAATATTTTATTTTCAAAAATGTTTTTACAGGCAACTTAAATTGATTTTCAATCTATTTCCCTAACATGTGAGGTGATCATACGGGTGCGCAAACCACCAATTTAACACCTAGATAAAAAATTAATAAATTGCTAAACTTACCTCAAAGCAACAAAAGCATCTGCAATGTTAAATTAAAATCCACATCAACAACCCTAGATATGATTTCTAATTAACACGCAATTTCCTGTGTTTTAGTTTTCACTTGATTAATGAAAATCATACAATATGCAATGCAATATTACCTAAATGACCTAATTCTAATGGTAGGCAATTTCTAATAAATGGATCTAATAACAATATGAAATGGCATGCATTTCAATGCATCTAATCCTAATGACGTACACATGACATTTTTCATTTTTCTTCATTTTCCTTAAAAAATGCAGTTTATCCTAGAAAATAAAACCAATTTATTCTAAGATATATATTTTTTGTATTTTCTATGAAATTCAGAATTAGGTAAAATGTGAAAATGATCTAACTAGATTAAGATTCAATTCAATTTGTATTAGGAATTAGGTTGAGCCAAATTCTAATTTAAACTAAAATATTATCCTAACCCAAATAATCCTAAAATACAATCTATCTAAGAAAATACCTAAAATTATGATAAATTAAGAAAAAATATTATCTAAAATTAAACTAAGTGCAATTCTACCATAATATGCAATAACATGCAAAATATGTCCTAATTCTACATGACATATGCATGATGATTTTTTGTTGTTTTTCCTTTTTTTTTTTTAATTTTCAAAATTAAGAATTGCTTAATAATTAAGCATGCAATCCAAATTAAAAACTACCAACCTAAATTAATTGATTTGATATTTTGATATTTTAATTTTTTTTTAAATTCAGAATAAAATTTCTATTCTAAACATGCAAACCCTAAAACAAGAAATAAACCTAATTCTAATCTACATTTTTTTTTTATTTTTTTAAGAAAATTACCTTAGATGACACAACAACAAATTAGCAATATTGATCCTAAACCGACGAATCATATCTCGCGTATGAGATCGGGTTGGCCAATTTCACATAAATCACAAATCGGAGGTCGGACAGGAGATCGGATTGGTAATTTTTTCAAAGTGATTGCAAGTCGGATTTCGGGCACGAAAATCGGACTAACAATCACAAATTTCACATGCTATTTCATATAAGGTAATTTCAATTTCTACATTAAAGGGGTAATTACACTAAAAAGAGAAAATAAAAAAATAACCACCATAATAATAAAACAATGAAAGATAAATAGTAGAAAAGAAAAACAAAATTTACCTAAATTAATTTTTGGCTTTTTCTTTTCTTTTTTTCTCTTACAAAGAAAAATAGAGGCCGGCCAGTCGGTGGGGAGGAGGGTCGTCGGCTAGGTTTTCGACGAGGGGGTCATCACGGGTCATCATGAGCCTGCGTCGTGGGGCTGAGGCGGCGTCGAGGCAGCATTGACTGGCTAGGGTGGATCGGCATGGCGTCGGGCTTTACGGGCTCCAAGGCCGATGGCGGAAGCGGTGTCGGGAGGAGCAGCAAGATCGGCAGGCGGAGCAGGGGCTTTGACGCATTCCAGTGAGGTGGATCTTGGCAGATGCGGGCCGATCTGGAGCAACAACGTCAGGGAGCAACTCTGGTGCGGCGGATCAAGGTTGATGCGGCAAATCAGTGACGATGAGGTAGCAGAAACATCAGATCATCATCGGATCTGGGAGTTGCATGCGATGGGACCGCGAACGGAGATGTGGCGACGGAACGTCGAGGGGGGGTGTGAACTTTGGGCGCCGGGGCTCACGGACGGAGGTGCAGCGGCGGAACGTCAGGAGGGGCACGAGCTTCGAGTGTCGGGGCTCGCGGACGGAGATGCGGTGCCGGTGCGGCACTGGCGAGGTCGGGGGACCCTCAGGGAAGATGAACAATCCCTCGATTAGGTTTTTTTTTTTTCCTTTCAGTTTGGTCTCCCTCACATCACAATCTTTTTGACCTTGTCTTCTTTTTTCTTTTTTCGAAAATCAAAAGCCCTCACCACTTTTTGCTCTCAATTTTTTTTCAAAAAGTCCCCCTTATTACTTTGCATGCAATGTATTTTATAGGTCCAAAAAATGTATACTCGCGGCATATATATTTTGCTTTTTTTTTTCTTGCGCATGATACCCCTAAATATGTCATTGAAATATACACATCCCGCGAAATATTCCCTTTTGTATTTCTCGCATATTTTATCTAGAAAAATTCCCTCTTTGCACAAAATACACCCTTTAGTGTATATTACCTAAAAATATGAAATATCTGGACGGAATATGTGAAAAATCTTCCCTTCACCGGTGGCCTAAAATAAAACAAAATGAAAATAAAATGTTGCTAAACTATATGCCATGTGTGTTTTTATTTTATTTTAAAAAATCAACTTCAAAAAGTTAGGTGTCAACAGCTGCCCCTCTTTGAAGGTGAGCTCGCAGAGGTTGCCTTCAAAGGCAAATTGAGACCTAAATTTTGGTCATGCACATATAATGAATGATTTTTTGTTGGAACATGAGTTCCATTTTTTAATGCAATTTACATGATGCATGGAAATGCTAATGCAAATGATAAATAAACCTACCTGTAATAACTTACTTTCAAGGAGGATAGAGTAGTTCAAGGTTGTTGGTGTTACATGTCCAAGACTCGTACCATTCTACAGTCGCCCGGAATAGTAACATGGCTTTGCAAAGAGACTGCTTTCCTGGGACCCGTACCATTTTACGGTCACCCAGTATGAGAGTGTTTTGTAAGAAATTGCTTTCTCAGGACCCATACCATTCTACAGTTGCCCAATATGGCAAAAAGGCTTTGTAAGAAACTGCTTTCCCAAGACCCGTTCTAATCTATGGTCGCCTAGTATGGCAGAAAGGTTTTGTAAGAAATTTCTTTCCTAGGACCCGTACCATTCTACAGTTGCCCAATTTGGCAGTAAGATTTTGTAAGAAACTACTTTCCCAAGACTCGTACCATTCTATGGTCGCCCAGTTTGGCAGTAAGATTTTGTAAGAAACTGCTTTCTCAGGACTCGTACCATTCTACGGTCGCCTAAATAGGGATTCACCTTCCAGGACCCAAACCATTCTACGGTCGCCCGAATGGAGAAAATAAATGTTGTTTAGGACCTGTACCATTCTACGGTCGCCTAAACTGAGGTTTTGCTTGGCTAGAACCCGTACCATTCTACGGTCACCTAGCCTTCCAACAGAGATCATTTGACGAGGACCCCATCCATTTGTCGGTCGCCTAAATCAGATTAAATCTGGAGAAGAATCTTTGAGGGACAACTCTATTGAATGTCGGTATACTTAAAAGGGAATACCTTTGCAATGACAAGTATTCAAGGTATAGATAGAGATATACTTACCTGGTAACATCTCTGATCCTCGGGGATATGTCTCCTGCAAAACATGGTTGTAGGAGAGACAACATGCATTTGTAATCATAAACATGCATTAATTCAATGGAGGTTCATGATGATTTCTATTAATCTTGCATTTCCTAAATGAATATTCCACCCTAAACACATAAGTGTCATGAATGTGTCAAATGAGGAATCCTTTGGTCTGAAATGACTTTTCTCTCATCCTCACTAAAAGGGTCATTTCATCCTGACCTTTGATGCAAGATTTTGTCAATCACTCTATCTCACCATCGTCATGCCAGACAAGGGTCCAAACAATCTCGCAAGTGGTACGATCTTACCAATCTGAGAGGTCTTTAAGAGGGATCGTAATGTGGGCTTGGTTAACGGCTTAACAAAGAGGACTCTTTGAGTCGAGGTTATTTCAAGAATGAGTGATATTCTGCAATCATCTTGAGGTTTACTAGTCAAAAAATATAAGAAATAAGGCAGGAATTATCTTACTTGCACTTCTTCGAGCGATGCTTTCGAACATATGAACTTTTACATTAATTTAAGTGCCCTAATATGAAGAGACTTTGCAAAGGACGTAATATAGGCTCGGTTCATGGGTTGAGAAACAAAAGGATCATTAGGCTCAAAAAGTGTTTAGAGGGGCAAAGTTGGTGATCATCTTGACATTTCCACCAATTTCTTCTCTACTGTTGAAGATTTTCTTCCTGTCACAACTCCATTGATTGTAACATCCCAACGTTTGAGTTTGTTCAGTACTATTTTGTTCAAGGTATGACTCACCATATCAGGTGTTTGATTTTTTTTCTTTGGGCATCGGCCTTGCTTTTACCAGGCACACTGCTTTTTCGTGCCCCATTTTTGCACTTTTTTTCTTTGAACAAAATCTCCATTTTTGTCGGCATTCTAGTTCATGCCACTTGAATGTTTTTGTCTTGCCTTGGTGTGGGGGATGATCACCAATTGGGTTTAATATGAAATGAATTCATAAGCTCAAGTGGGCTATGCAATGGATAAAAGTGTATAAGATAGAGAAATAACTGCTCTTCGTCATCCTAAGACACTTCAATTATCATACAAGTTACATTATGAAAGCAATACCCGAAGATTGATGCAAGTGTAAGTAAGAAAATTCCTACCATTCATTTCAAACTTGTCCCAATGTGGGATGATCCTTAACAGGGATAATTTCAAAAGCTCTTCATATGTGTAGTCTTAAAGGGCTAAACAATGGATATACCTATAGTGTTTTGGGTAGAGGAAGAAACTGCCTTTCATCACTTTGGATAACGTACCCTTTGCGAGACTCGCCCTTTTCCTTGCGGGCGTGGAATTTTTTCACACAACTCACAGAGGATTAGTGTATGAAATAGTGTATGGAATAAGGCTTGCCTTTCATCATTCCAAGGTATTCTATTTGACACATTCAATTTGTCTCACATAATTCATCAAGGAAAACATGCAAAATTCGCAGCAAATTTGGATAATAGAATTTGCAACTTATTGAGGCAATTTATCCATCATAAAAATGTTTGCAGTTCAAAACATGACACAACAAATTCTATCATGGGTAATACTTCTTGACAGCATCACAATTAATTGGAGTGAAAAACTCACGACCATCCATTTCTGCCAGAATCAAGGCACCTCCATGGAGTACCTTTTTCACCACATATGGGCCAATGTAATTTGGAGCAAACTTCTCCCCAAGATCTGGAAAAATCGGTAACTGCTTCCTTAGAACAAGATCATTTACCTCAAAATGTCTTGGTCGTACCTTCCGGTTAAAGGATCTGGCCACTCTCTACTGATAAGTTTGGCCATGGCAGAGAGCCTTTAGTCTCTTCTCATCAATCAGGTTTAACTGTTCTTGTCTTTGTTGCAACCATTCAGCCTCTGCTTGGGATAAAACTCTCAGGGACGGAATCTCCACTTCCACAGGCAAAACTACCTCCATGCTGTACACCAGAGCAAAAGAGGTTGCCCCAGTAAAAGTGCGGATGGATGTCCAGTACGCCATTAGTGCGAAGGGCAATTTGTCATGTCAATCTCGATAATTCTCAACCGTCTTAGCCAAGATCTTTTTAATGTTCTTATTGGCCGCTTCCACAACCCTGTTCATTTGTGGGCGATAAGGGGACGAATTTAGATGTTTGATCTTGAACTCGCTAAACAACTCATCAACAATTTTGTTGTTTAAATTTGTCCTGTTGTCAGTGATGATTGTTTCAAGGACGCCATAGCGAGCAATTATGTCACGTTTGATGAACTTCGCAACATTGTGTGCAGTGACACTTGCAAAAGATGTAGCTTTGATCCATTTGGAGAAATAGTCTATCGCCACCAAAATGAATCGATGTCCATTTGAAGGCTTCGGATTTATCAGGCCAATCACATCAATGCCCCACATCGTGATAAATGCAGCCCCACATCGTGATAAATGCAGTCTTCTCCTTATCTTCCTCCTTCATCCTTATCTGATTGTATCCAGAAAACCCATCCATAAACGAGAATAGCTCAAATCCAGCAGTACTATCCACAAGGACATCTATGTGAGGTAGCGGGAAATCATCCTTTGGCCTGGCCTTATTCAAATCCTGATAGTCGACACAGACTCGAACTCGACCATCTTTCTTCATCATCGGTACGATGTTAGCCACCCATTCTGGGTATTGTGAGACTTCAATAAATCCCACCTTCAAAAGCTTCATCACTTCTTCTTCTATCTTCTTCGAGAGCTCGGGTTTAGTCCTCCGCCACCTTTGCTTCTTAGGTGGGACGTTTGGATTAGTAGGCAGGCCATGCTCCACAATCGACGAGTCTAAACCAGGCATGTCAGCATAGGTCCATGCAAAGACATCATGATATTCTTTCAGTAGCCGGATTAGGTGCTCGGCCTCGTCTTTGGGGAGATTTGCCCCAATTTTCACTTCCTTGGCTTGTAACGGCCTGGTCTGGGTCGTCACATGGCTTCTTCAGTGTCACTTAAATTGATAGTGACGGTCTGCTCAGATGTAAGAGCCTTGGCTCTTTCATGTTGTTCATAGCTACATTGCACCTCAATGGAATCTTCGATAGACTCTTCAGGATCATTATTATTAGCCTTTGTTGCATTGGATTGGACCATTTCCTCACCTTTGCATGCCATAAGATTGTTCCTGAAACATGAAGTAAATGAATCTGAAAGACAAATAGGGTAAACCATATTATTTATTTTTTGCAAGGTTTCTTGAAAGATTTTTTTAAAAGCACTCGTAGAAACATTTTTCAAACATTTTGACACGAGAAAGCATGATGAAGCCCAGGCCTCAGAATTCTCCTTGGATTTTTCATTTTCTTTTATCAGCTAGATATCATTACTGGGCTGGTTTGGTGTACCTCATCATGCCCTCAAAATAAAACCTGTAATTTTATTGATATTCATCAATCAATTATATTTATTAAATGGAAAATGCAATTCTCATGCCCTAAAAGAAAGCGAAAAAGGAGAAATCGAAAACAATTCGTGGAAAGCAATAAAGATTCCCACGTAGGGGAATGAGGAAAAGCAATAAATAAGTTACTCTTATGGGCCACGGCCCATTTCTTCTGGAGGTCCTTCATCGATGGTTCCTATGAAGACGTCATCGAACAAGCTTGTGATTCCTTCCAATGCATCATCAGGGTTCTCTGTTTCCAGGGGTGTTGGATTGCCCATGCCACCCCATCCATCTGGGACCATGTTGCAAGGGTCGAAGTAAAAGTTGGGAGGAGCCGAATATTTCACCATATAGTCGAATTTGCCACTTGGCTACCCCAGGGTGTTTATCACTTCCTCCTCATCTTGCATCATTATTGGAGGACTGGGGAATGTCTCACAAATGCTTGGGGGCAGTGCGTTTTGCCTCTCTTGTCTTTGCTTAGGTGTCGGGTTTTGCCTTTCCTGTCTTCGTCCTCTAGCATTTTGTCCACCTTTTCCACGGTACCCTAATCCAGTGGAACAGGACCTCTGAGGAGCTTCAATGCAGTTTGGGATACCTTGGCCATTTTTTTCCAAGTCCATTATCAAGAACAAAACCATTCCCAACCATTACTCTCCCTGCCATGAGGGCAGCATTTGAAACTTTAGGAGTGGGCAGTGTTGAGTCTCGAGAAGCATGAATGGTGGATACCAACTCAAACGAATGGTAGCTCGATTCAAACTCATATTCAGGCTCCACATATGGGATAGCTGTCTCATGATAAATTCGGTGGTCTTCTTCACCATAGATAGTGACTAGCTTCCTTTCAATCACGAACTTCACAGCTTGACGCAAACTTGAAGGCATCGCTCCAGCAGTATGTATCCAGGGACGACCTAGTAGGAAATTGAATGCAGTAGGGATGTCCAACACTTGAAAGGGAATGTTGAAGGCGACCGGCTCTATTTGTACATCGAGGTGGATTTCCGTGATCACCTCCTTCTTTGTACCATCAAAAACTCTCACAGAAGTCTTAGCAGCATGTATCCTAGATGGGTCTATTTTGAGGCGGTGGAGAGTGGCCAACGGACATGTGTTTAGGGCGGACCCATTGTCAATGAGCACTCAAGACACATGGGAAGTCTTGTGCTTGACAGATATGTAAAGCACCTCGTTATGTCCCTTACCCTCAAGAGGGAACTCCTCATCAGAGAAAGCAATCAAATCCTTGAGAAGAATTGATCCAAAAAATTCTTCCAACTTGTTTCCTTCGACCATCTCTGGCACACGAATTTTGCTCAACACCTTCATCAGCGACTTTTGATGCACAATGGATGTCAGCAGGAGCTAAAGCAAAGAGATCTGGTTGGGCATCTTTCACAATTGGTCGATCACATTATACTCACTTGCTTTAATCACAGCCAGGAATTTCTTAGCCTCTTCATCAGTGACAAGCTTTGCAGGCTGAGTACTAGCTTGAACATAAGTCCGACCAGACCTTGTAACAACGTCAACATCCAGGCCATAGGACCAAGGCACGGCCTTATTGTCGACATACTCATACGGCTGGGGCATCTCGATCATTATCTCATCATCGGATGCATCTTCTAATGGGGGCATGTTCGCGAGCAAAGGATCAACTTCTTCCTTATCAGCAACAAGCGTGGCCTGCTCCTCCTCCCAATCGATGATAGTGTGGGAGATAGTAGAAACTATGCAGTTATGGTCAGCATATACGATGATGTCGTCATCCACCATTTTGGCAACTCTTTCCCTCATCAGTGATAGGGGAATGTCCTCATGATTTGGAAAATACACAGCTCTCAGTAGGCCATTGTAAGCATCCGCCACATGTACCTTCGAGTTCTTGATGCAATCGACTTCAGGTTCCAAGATAGCATTGATCGTATCCTCATGCTCGAGTAGCGGATTTTTCTGGACGTTCAACCAAGCAGTTTGGAATGAAAAGGCCTTCGTATCCAAGAGATTTTGGATTTTGTGCTTGAGGGTGAAACATTCATCAGTTGAATGCCCCAATTCCCTGTTATGGTAGTCACACTTCTTCGTCGAATCTTAACTGTGAATGCTTTCACGGTTAGGACGCTTCGGTTTGCTAGTAAGCAAACCTTTCTTTCTTAGGATTGCTAACACTTGGGATGGAAATCCAGGGAGTAGAGTGAACTCTCTTCTATTCTTTGCAAATGATTGATGGCTAGCGGTTTGTTGCTGCCTTGGATTCATCTGGATGGCCGGGGCACGGTTGGTACTTTCTTGGCTATAAGCCACATTCGCATCCATGGCAGCTTCTTTCTCCTTCTTGGCAGAGAATCTCTTACTTGATGGCTCAGTAAAACATCCTTCTCCTATCCCCATCTCGATTTGTTCTCCCACAGGAATGAGCTGATTGAAGTTCTCGACATACGTGCTGGCTATTTAGTTACGGAACTTAGACGGGAGAGTCTTTACAAACAACTTCATCAACTCCTTGTCAGTAGGCTTAGGATTGATTTGAGCTGCCAAATTTTGCCATCTCATGGCATACTCCTTGAACGACTCACTCCTCTTTTTCTCAATCCTCTCAAGATCTTCTTGGGAAGGTGCAATGTCCATGTTAAACTTATATTACTTGAGAAATGCATCAGCCACCTCATTCCAGGTCTCGAGCAGGTTCACATTCTTCATCACATACCAGTTTAGCACGGGCCCAGTCAAACTCGCATGAAATGATTGGATCATGAGGGGCTCATTCTTAACATATTAGGCCATGCGTACGTGATACATCTACAAATGAGATTTTGGACAAGAATTACCATCATATTTCTCGAATTCTGGTATTTTAAACTTCTTTGGCATCTTGACCTTCTCATAGACTGACAAGTCGAAGGGGAGTGAGCTCTGTGACTCCTGCAGTTGTTTCACTTTTTCTTCGAGTTTCGCAAAGTGTTCATCTTGCTCCATCTTGGGGATGTTAACAAGTTTACCCTTTTCCACATTGATCGGGAAGGGGTCTTCTTCTAAATCAGGCATGTCGTCATCACCCAATTGGGTCTTATTTGCCTGCTTCAGGACAACAGTCTGGGGGAGAACGGGTGCAGGAGTCGGATTCACTTTGAGAGATTGGATTTGAGTCATTATAAGCTGCATAGAGGTAGCTAACTGTCAGAGTTGTTCTTCCATAGCGGAGATACGATCACGCACTTCGGTTTGTTCGACCATTCTAGCTCTGAATCGCGTGATAATGGGCGAGCGTGGAGGATCCGTTACCGCCTAAATGAAAGAAATGCACAAAATAAGTATCTCATATGAAATACGCCGATCCATGGCAATGTCTAGAACTTTTATTCATTAATCAATTTTTTTATTTTTTATTTTTGACAATCTTAACAGAATAGAAACTTGGAATGCCCTAAACAAATAAACTAGGAAAGTAAAAGACTCGACTTCCTAAACATTAATCTATAAATGAAAATAACGAGATTGATTCAAGCACTTCATCTAGCTTGATCAATATACACTTGGGATACCATTCGGTGCAATTGCTTATTCTCCTCTTGAGCTTTTTCGGCAACCCTTTTGAGGCATTTATTCTCTGCACGGTTGGTGATCTTCAGCGGCACCTCTAGAACCTTGTGTTGTTGAATGTATTGAGGCATAGTACTTCCTTTCTTTACCCTTCAACTCCTCCTTGGGCCATTTGAGCTTTCGTGGGTGGCACATGTCCCACATATATTTTATCGTAAGAATGGAATCTTCATGGCCTCGGTCTCCATCGATGAAGCTGACTTGGAGGGGATCTTCTTGCAATGCCGGGGGAAGCTCTTGCACCACTTGATACTAACGAGTCACTCGAGTCGGATAATACTCCAATGCTCCAGTGAATCCCAGTAGAGGGATTGGGCCAACATCTCCACACGTGAGTCTCACCACACGAACTTGGAACCACATAGCATGCCATAGAAAACCCTTGGAAGTTGGTTTTTTCATGAAAGCTAGCCACCTTGAATAATGGTAATCCGGTGCATGTTTTTGCTTATTCTCAAATCTCATAACGGGGTGATTAGAGTAATTAACATCAATATAGTCATTAGACCACCAAATCCTTTTATATGAGAAAGAAACCAAATTTGCAAAACCTCAGGAGAGGAATGGAAAGTCTTATCACCATCTCCTTTAAATCGAGTGAGAGAAAGGAAAGTTTCAGTCAAAACGGTGTTTATAAAATTCTTTCCTTCCAACACTTGTTTAACTAAGTGAGCCATCAAAGAATTAATAGCATTCTTGTAATAAGGAAAAACTATAAACCCAAAGAAGGCTAAAAGGAAAACCCTTTGCATTTGAGATGAAGGGCCAGTTTCAAAACATTCTTTTAGAAAAAGATATGGGACATGCATTGCATGAGCCTTTAAAACCTTTCTTACATTATCCTCCTTAATTCTCAAAAAATCAGATAAGGCCACAACAGGATCTATCCCGATAAGCAGACTAATTAACTAAGCTTTCAAAGACTTTCCTATGGCAATGCTATACTCTTCCAAGGTGGGCGTGAGCTCATGCTTACCGTGAAGATAAAAGTAGAAGTCTCGGGGCACCAATAATGGGCTAGTGCTTGGATGAGGCCGCCATGGATGTTGATACGCAACAATGGGAGTAATCGGCCAATGCACGACTCTACAAATTTATGGCCATCTTGGTCTAACTTGTCCCACCATGTGCCAAGCTCTTCCTTTGGAGTGAGAATAATTTGAATGTTCGGTATCGCCATTGTACATTGACCAAGACTCAGGACAATCCTAATACCATGGACCGACAAAATAATTTAATAATGTAAGTAAATTGCAAAGGTGAAAATTTAGAGAACTTACTTTACCAATGAGGGGCAATCACATAGACATGCGCATGATAAGTGGTTTGATTTCTATTCTAGAAGGCTTAACAAAGTGAAGTCACGAGGATGATCGGACTAGCCACGGGCGTGTGGACTATGTCGAGTCCTCATGACTCCAGCTTGGCCAAAGAGCTGACCCAGGTTGTGAGCGTGTGAACCGAGGTGGGTACTCTTGACACTATGAATGAAATTTCGGATCAAGATGGGTGACTCGTACTGCGGGCATGCGGTCGGAGTAGTATCCATCTCAATACCATCCTAGATGATCTTATGCGACCCAGGTCCAGCGATAGGTGGTGTGTGCAAGAGTGTAGTGCAAATGCAAGACATGCACGGTAGTTTATATCAATCAACACTTCAACATGAAATAAACCATACATTTTGACACCTCTCTACAAAACAAGGGTTAGCAAACACTTCCCCTTATACCTCCTAATCTGCAAAAATATTTAACACCTTAAATGTTAGGGACGTACATGGGATCCTTGCTGCCAAACAAAAACATTTTTCAAAAGAAAATAAAAATTGGCCTAAGTCTATTAAGAGTTTTAACTCAAATCCCCAGCGGAGTCACCAAGCTGTCGCAACCAAATTTTCGGGTGCACCGCCTAGGGTTTGGCTAATTGATTACTAAGCCTAAACTTAGCTTGGGCTCTCCCAAGCCCATACCAATTCGCGACTTTAGGTTCAAGTTTTTAACATGCAAATGATTTT
Organism: Eucalyptus erythrocorys; assembly: GCA_014182555.1. Lineage (NCBI taxonomy): Eukaryota > Viridiplantae > Streptophyta > Magnoliopsida > Myrtales > Myrtaceae > Eucalyptus > Eucalyptus erythrocorys. Next base: position 12,158,402 of record CM024600.1, on the reverse strand, counting down.
CAAATTAGGAGTCACCACTAATCTATTTTTGGTGGGTCGATTAGAAACCCAAATAATGTAACAGGAGTTTTACTTTACTCCTACGAACCAGAGATTATGAGTACAGGGACATGGTTACACTAAATTTCTCTAATGCCCTTTTGGTACCATTCTTTTATTTTTAAAAATGTTTTTGCAGGTAACTTAAATTGATTTTAAATCTATTTCCCTAACATGTGAGGTGATCATACGAGTGCGCGAACCACCAATTTAACACCTAGATAAACAATGAATAAATTGCCATACTTACCTCAAAGCAACGAAAGCATCTATAATGTTAAATTAGAATTCACATCAACAACTCTAGTTATGATTTCTAATTAACACGCAATTTCTTGTGTTTTTGTTTTCACCTGATTAATGAAAATCATGCAATATGCAATGCAATATTAACTAAATGACCTAATTCTAATGGTAGGCAATTTCTAATTAAATGGATCTAATAACAATCATTAAATGGCATGCATTTCAATGCATCTAATCCTAATGACGTACACATGACATTTTTCTTTTTTGTTCCTTTTCCTTAAAAAAAAAAAGCAATTTATCCTAGAAAATAAAACCAATTTATTCTAAGATATGTTTTTGTATTTTCTATGAAATTCGGAATTAGGTAAAATGTGAAAATTATCTAACTAGATTAAGATTCTATTCAATTTGTATTAGGAATTAGGTTGAGCCAAATCCTAATTTAAACTAAAATATTATCCTAATCCAAATAATCCTGAAATGCAATCTATCTAAGAAAATACCTAAAATTATGATAATTTAAGAAAAGATATTATCTAAAATTAAACTAAGTGTAGTTCTACCCTAATATGCAATGACGTGCAAAATATGTCCTAATTCTACATGACATATGCATGATGATTTTTTGTTGTTTTTTTTTTTTTTTTTTTTTTCGAAATTAATAATTGCTGAATAATTAAGCATGCAATCCAAATTAAAAAACTACCAACCTAAATTAATTGATTTGATTTTTGATTTTTATTTTTTTAAATTTTTTAATGCTTTAATTTTTTTTTTTTTTTTTAAATACAGAATAAAATTTCTATTCTAAACATGCAAACCCTAAAACAAGAAATAAACCTAATTCTAATCTACATTTTTTAAAATTTTTTAAAGAAAATTACCTTAGATGACACAACAGCAAATCAACAATATTGATCCCAATTGACGAACCATATCTCGCGGGCCAATTTCACATAAATCATGAATCGGATCTCGGGCAGGAGATCGGATTGATAATATTTTTAAAGTGGTTGCGAGTCGGATTTCGGGCGCGAAAATCGGACTGACAATCACAAATTTCACATGCTATTTCATATAAGGCAATTTCAATTTCTATATTAAAGGGATAATTACACTAAAAAGAGAAAATAGTAAAATAACCACCATAATAATAAAACAACGAAAGATAAATAGAAGAAAAGAAAAACAAAATTGATCTAAATTAATTTTTGACTTTTTCTTTTCTTTTTTTCTTTTTTTTTTTTTTCTAAAAAGAAAAATAGAGGCCGGCTAGTCGGTGGGGAGGAGGGTCGCCGGCTAGGTTTCCGGTAAGGGCTCCGGTGAGGGGGTTGTCACGGGTCGGCATAGGCCTGCGTCACAGGGCTGAGGCGGCGTCAAGGCAATGTCGACTGGCTGGGGTGGATCGGCACGACATTGAGCTTCGTGGGCTACAAGGACGACGGCAGAAGCAGCATCGGGGAGGAGTAGCGAGACCGACGGGCGAAGCAGGGGCTTCAACGTGCTCCAGCAAGGTGGATTTGGGCAGATGCAAGCCGATCTGGAGCAACGACATCAGGGAGCAACTCCGGTGCGGCGGATCAGGGTTGATGAGGCAAATCGGCGACAGTGGGGCAGCAGAAATGTCAGATTGTCGCCGGATCTGGGAGTTGCAGGCGATGGGACCATGAATGAAGATGTGACGACAGAACGTCGGGGGTAGGGGGAGGGGGCCGCGAGCTTCGGGTGCCGGGGCTCACGAACGAAGATGTGGTAGCAGAATGTCAGGAGGGGCGCGAGCTTCGGGCGCTGAGGCTCACGAACGAAGATGCGGTGCCGGTGCGGCGCCGGCGAGGTCGGGGGACCCTTGGGGAAAATGAACAGTCCCCCGATTAGGTTTTTTTTTTTCTTTTCTTTCGGTCTGGTCTCCCTCACGTCACACTCTTTTTAACCTTGTCTTCTTTTTTTCTTTTTTCGAAAACCGAAAGCTCTCACCACTTTTGCTCTCAAATTTTTCCAAAAAGTCCCCCCTATTACTTTGCACGTGATGTATTTTATAGGTCCAAAAAATGTATCCTTGCGACATATATATTTTCCTTTTTTGCTTGCACATGATACCCCTAAATATGTCATTGAAATATACACACCCTGCACAATATTCCCTTTCGTATTTCTCGCATATTCTATCTAAAAAAATTCCCTCTTTGCACAAAATACACCCTTTAGTCTATATTACCTAAAAATATAAAAAACCTGAACGGAATATGTGAAACATCTTCCCTTCACCAGCAGCCTAAAATAAAACAAAATGAAAATAAAATGTTTCTAAACTATACGCCATGTGCGTTTTTTATTATTATTTTTATTTTTAAAAATCAACTCCAAAAATTTAGGTGTCAACAATATCCAAATAGGCATTCATAGAACTTAGGATCAACCGCATCCAAGATCGCTTCAGAAAGCTCAACAACAGGTCTGTTATTGATGATGGTAGGCAGAATGTATTCCAAGTCGAAGCGTTTTGTGGCAATCTTGGCCACACTAGCCCAAGAACGGGGATGAGGGGGTTTGGAATCCCTCCTTTGCTGGTCTCTTCACTGAGGCCTCTTCGAAGCAGACCTAGCCTTGCTTCTGTCACGGCGCCTTGCGGGAGCACGCAAGGGAGGGATAGCCCACGTAGCTTGATTGGGAAGTACCTCAAGAGGGCTATCATGAGGATGGGAAGAGGGACTACATCCCCTTGAAGTGCCAGCATCAAGTTGCATCGAACGGGGTTGGCCAATCGCACCAAAGGTGGATGAGGCCATTTGTTGAACACCTGGTGGGCAAGCCAAGCACTTATCTAGAGAAGCCCATAATAGTAAGTAAAAGTACCTGGCCAAAGTCCAAAGGAAAGCGACGGGGCAAGGAGCTTACACCAAAACAGCCCATACAACAGCTCGGACGCAGCAGAAGATTGAAGACGCAGCAATAGTAATGAGCTTTGCCCAGCCAACAAAAGATGCGCTAATCGACCAAAGGAAGGAGAACCACTTGGATGGGAGCTAGAGGGATGAGGTGTGACCTACCCTTCCAATGATCAGGCCCAATCGAATAGCAAAGGGTCCGCACGAAGCTCGAACCCGAGTTCGTGGATCAACTGAACCAGTCCAACTAGGGCAGCTTAGATCTTAAGAAGTAGGTCGAAATTGAGAAAACCGCTTGGTGGGAAAGAAGAGGCAGGTTATAATAGCCTATCCTCCAAAAATCAGCCCAAACGACTGCCCGAAACACCGGGAAACAGCTTAGGACTAGAACGTGAACAATGCCAAAAATCACCTTGAAGGAGAAAGCTCCGTGAATAGTACCCGCAGAGGCAAAAATGGCAAAGCTATGCTTTCGTAATTTTTTTTTTTTTGGGTGATCCAAGGAACCCCGCACGGCCGGCAGTCGGAGGTAAACCACTGGGGGCGACACGTGCTAGCCACCACACACGTACCACCGGATAAGTCGCCAATGTCTCACGCCAGCAACTTGCAGGGGCTTCGAACTCCAGACCTCCCACCGAAAGGAAGTCTGAAGCCTACCCAGCGAAGCCACCACGGCGGGTGGTTATGCTTTCGCAGTTGTTCTTCTTTAATAAATCCAAAAATTTCACCTCTAACTATGAAATTAGACCTATGTGTTTATAAAAAGGTATTTTGTGAAAAATTGGTCATACTCTCCTAACCCATTGTTTTATTATCCGAGGATTATTTGTATGTTTCCGCATGCATATTAAAATAAAAGGGTCGGCGATGTGTCCCACGACGTCACTATTAATCAACCAAGTGAGGGATGGGTGTGTGCCCGAGGATTGGGGTGTGACATGCCGAACCCCCAAAAACCCTAAAAAACGAAGAAAGAAATTTTTCTCTTTTGTCTTGAATTTTCAACTCAAAAAAATCAAAGGCCTCCAAACCCCTTTTGCAGTACGTGCACAACCCTTTTTATAGGGGATGAATTTGATCTTTGCGGTATATTTTGTTTCTAATTTTGCTTATGCATAATCCCCCTGAATATATCATTAAAATATATGCACCCCGCGCAATATTCCCTTTTGTATTTTTTCAAATATTCCATCCGAAACCTTCCTTTGGGCCCAAAAATATGTCCCTCGATGTATATTACCTGAATATGTGAAAAATCTTACCTAAATATATGTCGTATCAACACTCACCGTTGGTCCAATGCAAAAAAATGGAATAAAATAAAACAAATGTTTATAAACTAAATGTTATGCAATCTTAATTTTATTTTTTTGGGGTAAAAATTAACCCATTTTTTATGCAAAAATTTAGTGTCAACACTCATTGTAGTTAGTGATTAAGGCTCCGATATTGTTTGTGAAAAATGAATAATTCAGTAAAAATAATCATTCGTATTGTTTGAAATAGTTGATTGATGAAAATTTTTCCATTACCAACGATAATTTATGTCTAGACATTTTTGTGGATAAAGAAGATATTTTTCGTTTATTCAATTTTTGTCGACGATACAATCAATTATTATATTTTTCCAAATCATTCATTTTTAGTGAACTAAACAAAGTCTAAAAGAAAATTGTGTATAATGTTTAAATACATGATCAATAATTCTAATGTTTTTGAGCTTGTAAAACATATGGAGAATCTGTCCAAACCTATCGTGCAAATTTTAAATCAGTCGCAAATTTTTCAATTTTGTCGATTTGGTGAAAAAACTTTGCGCAAAAGTCTAATGTAATATTTCCGACGAATTTTTGTTGTTAATATGACAACATACCATGTAAAATGACTGACGATGATTGAATCCTAAAATTTTTTTATAAAAATTGATCGGAATAATTATATGGAAATTTTACGCAAAAAATTAAGACTAAACTGAAGAAATTGAAAAATTCAAAACTGATTTTATAAATATGTGATATGTTTAGGTTTAGTTGGGTGATTTTTTGAAAAAGAAAATAGTTAGACGTTGGAGTCGTCCTAAAGATAGGTCAACGACTTAGATGAGGATTGTCTTGGAATTCGGCGCCTTTAGCACGTGCCTGTATAGTGGAAACCTCGTGCCGCAGCACATGTTCAATGTTGTGAATAGTAAATTGCGATGAGAGGATTTGACCCCCCGAAAAACAAGAAAGTTTTGCTTTTAGAGAGAGGCCCGCGGTCTGTTATGCTCTTTCGAAGTTGACAGAAATCACATCTAGCGACATAAAAAACCTTGGATAAAATTGAGATTTCCAGCGTATCATAATTCTTTAGATCTTAGAATTTTTTTTTTTAAAAGAAAAACAAAGATTGTTATCATTGCATTTGTTTTGCAAAAAATAAAAATAATTTAAAAAATATTGCTAGAAATAATTGCATGTGTTACTCATAAAAGTGAATGGACAAAAATATTTTCATCATTCACAATAGTATTTAGACATGAATTATTGTTGATAATGAAAATATTTTAATTGATTGATTATTTTAAGTGATATAAATGATTATTATTAGAGAAATCGGCGCCTATTTCATTTTTTAAATATTGTCCTCATTCTTTAACAATATAGTGTAGGTCAAATTGTCATAGTAGTAAACTTTGTGTGGTTGTACCCCATAGTTTTACATAGATGGTGCTTCGCTTTGTCTTGAAGTTCGGCAGGTTAAAAGAGAAATCAGGACTTATTATCCCTCCTTATTTGACTTTTCCCTGATTTCATAGATTATATGATAGAAAAAAAGCCATAACAAACTTTTAAATTATGTCCACTATAACACAGTTGCTCTAAACTTCTTTTTTATGATATGAAAAATTCCAAATTATACTCACTATAACACATTTACTTTGAACTTTTTCTTATTACATAAAAATCCCAAACTTATACCTATGTGATGTATTTACCTCCCTTAAAGTTTAGTTAGATGATTTTTTCAGCCAAAATAATGTCGTTTATATTTCAATTAAGTTACGTAAGTGGCACATTAACACTATTTGCTTTCTAACTCCATTTAGACAGATTTTTAACGGTTTTTGTTGACAGAATTTTGAGGGAGGGCGAATGTATCACATAAATACAAATTTGAGGTTTTTCATGTCACAAAGAAATTAACATAAATGTATTACAGTTAGCATAGTTTAGGATCTTTAATGATTTTTGCCTTGTATAATAAGCATGTCAAAGGTTTATGAGGAAATGTGCATTCTTCTCGGAGATTGGTAATGTTCGTGGATGAGATATGCTTGAATGGAGTTCGGCAATGTCCCGGGAGGGTATATACTCAGACATACATCAAACGTATCTACTCTAAATGGAATAACTCAACTCGGGAGAGATGATGAGCTTAGATACATTAAAACAAAAAGAAGGGGGAAATGGAAAAGGGAACAATCTGTTGAGAAGGGGAGAGGCAGCGGTCTCTCAAAGGCTATAGTCACCACGGTGGTTGCCCGATCTCTCTCTCTCTCTCTCTCTCTCTCACGCATGCGCGAGCGACATCCCGCACAAAAGATGGCGCTCAATTCCGCAGAGCGCCATCTTTTGTTTGGACCTTGGAGATCAACTTGTGGCAGTCATTCTAGAAGATGTTCTATATATTTGTTTGAAATCTATGATACATATGTAAATTGGTACCGCCTCATGGTGGTGTCTGTATTCCTCAAGGGACACACATCATGAGGTGGTCACCGTCTTAGATGAAAATGACTAGGTTTGTGTCACTTATGATGAAGTGGAATTTGCCACAGATAGAAGGTATTTTACGTGACCATCATCGCACTATTCGACAATGACAGAGAAATGCTAGGAAATAATTAAGAAGCAGGCATTTAAAATTCAAAAGCAAAAAATTAGTTGGGATTCATGCCTAAAAAATACTGTTCAGGGATATGGGGCTAAGGAATAGAAATGTGCATTGAAATGAGGCATACTAAAATTTCATGTGATCGATTGATTACGTCACATCATCAATATAACTTATACAAATAATACTTTTATTTGTCCATGGGGTTCTATAAGTTTCAAGTTGATAACATTTGTTTTTTTTTCTTTTCTTTAATCCCAAAAACATAAATTTTTTACATGACATATTTAATATGGTATTATTCGATATGCATAAAATACTCAATTGGATGTCACATTCATGACATAATCTGAGGAGTGAGCGCTTCAGTTACTTGCAAACACTTTGAAAGGCAATCCTCTCAAGTTTTCGATTATTTTTTCGATTCTTTTTCAAAATGAAGGAGTTCTCCATCGACACTTTGCAACGCCTTCTTCTCTAGCAATGCATACATGCTGATGGAGCGTACCTGACTCTCTCATTGACCTCAATTTCCTAAGAGATGGCTACCTGTATCTACTACCTTACTTAATCATCATCGACTGACCAGTCTACCTATTTAAATGGTTAACCCAAAGGATGTCAACAATCCCGATTCTACCTCTTTAGAATCAGACTCTCATAATGCATAACAACAATCTATCGATCAATCACCTCCTTTCTTTCTATGCATAACCAATCGGCTTCACGCAATATGTCCAAGCCCTAACGCAGGATGTGAGAACATTTTACATCACCTAGTAAATTAATTTTCATTAAGGATTAATATTATGAAAAATCTCAAATTAGTATACTTGTGATATATTCACTTCAAAAGAAGTTTTTGATTACTAAAAACCCTAAATTGGTATACTCGCGACATATCTACCACAAACTAATATTTTGAACACTAAAAATCACAAATTAAGACATTTGTGATAAATTTATCCTATATTAATTTTCGTTAAATTGAATTAATACTATAAAAAACCATAAGCTGGTATACATGTGATAAAAATGAGTGCAAAATTCTAAATTTATATATTCATTAATTATCAGGTGTCATTCAAATTAACAACTTGAACATAAAATTTAATGGAAATTAATAAAGGGAAATTCTGTAAGAGATGTACAAGTTTAAAGTTTTTGATAATCAAAAAATTAATTTTGGAAACATATGTCACGGATGTATTAATTTAGAATTTTTCGTGATATAGATTATTTTATTTTATTTTTATTTAAACACACTCATATTTATCTGCATGGCTATTTTTCTTTGCCGAACGCCCTTTCAATTGGTGCCATTGCCATTTGGGGGTAAAAAAAACTCCAAATGAAAATGACTTTTTGGGGCTTGAGGATAGTGGTGGCGAGCGTTCCTCCCTGGGGAGCCCCCACTCCTCCCCCTCCCGGTCCGCATAGAATCACGCTGCCAGCTGTCACGAAAGCGATGGCTCGAGGCGACCGACATGGACCGGTTCAACGCTCCGGACCTCACGTTGAGATTTACCCCAGCGCCCCAGCGACTAGGGGTGTGCAAAATACCCGGACCGGCCCGGACCGTCCGGAACCGGACCGGAACCGCCCGGAACCGGCGGTTCTTGAGGGAACCGGTCCGGTTCCCGGTTCCAATTTTCGGGAACTGGTGGGAACCGGTCCGGTTTCCGGTTCCAAGGGCGGATCCACCCGCCCGCCCACCCGGACCGGACCGGTCCCTTTTAATATAAAAAAAAATACTAAAAATAAACCTAGCAAAAAATCTCAGCCCTCTCTCTCCACTCTCTAACCCTCAAACCTCTCTCGACTCTCTCGTCTCTCTCGATTCTCGACCTGAGCTCTGCGATCTCCCTCTCCGCTTCCTCCTCCCCTGCAGCCGCCAGATCTCTGCTCCTCCCCCGTCCTGCCACGACCAACGGAGCCGCCGGCGTCGTCACTCGGCTGCGACCCAACTCTCAACCCTAACTCTCAAACCTCTCTCTCGAACCGACCGATTTTAGGGTTTAGGGTTCTCTCTCTCTCTCTCTCTCTCTCTCTCTCTGCACGACTTCAATCGCGAAGAGCGCGAACTGCTGAACTTCAACTTCCGTGCTCTGAGCACATCGCCGGTCGAGGCGTTTCGGCGCAACCCAGAACAGATCTTGATCGCCTCGCGAGTCCTCTGGATCGCCTCGCGAGTCCTCCAGTGAAGCGAAGGTGAGGTGTAGGTGCTGTACGGTCTTCTTTTTAACTTCTCGGTGCTTGATCTTTTGATAGTTGTACTCTAGTGTGGGATTTGAACCCGGGTGTGGTTTATGCGTGTAGGTTCCTTCAACGGCTGTCACGATCGAGAAGCAATCGCTCCGCCCTCCCCTCTCATCTAATCTTCTGTCGACGATTTTCGCTCTGCTCGAAGTGGTCTCTTGAGAAGCCCTAAATTTGCGACCACAGGACAGGTTCGATTTTATTTCCCGAGCCCTAAATCTAGCTTTATCACCTCCTGAGCACAGGAAGGATCGTATCCTTTTTTTGCGACCCTCTTCGCCGATTCCTTCTGTTTCCTCCTCATCGCTACTTCTCGTGCCCCCAATTCGTGTTCATCTGCGTAAATTTTGTATCTTTTAATTAATGCCCATCGTCGCGACTAGTGTTATCTGCTTTTTTTTTCTTTTTTATTTAGTTTTATTTTTTTTTATCTGGGTAGCGAAGGTCTCCCATCCCGTCGTCTTCTTCTGCCTCGCCGTCATTTAATTTAATCCAGTGCTTGCGTGCCTACGCTTCCTCCTCTCGGTGCTTGTCGACAAGTCAGATGAAAGAAAATGGGGACACCGTGTTGCAGCCCCTGCGCATCTCGCCTGTTTCCACTCCACTTTTGGCGGTTTGCTTGTTAATCCGCGTCTGCCCCTTTCTGGGTTCCTGGTTTCTTGCCCTGATTTGAATCGGCTTTTCGTTTGCATAGTCGGGTTCTTGGGTATTCAAGATTTCTGCCTTCCAGCTTCTTGATTTCCGATGTTTTGTTCTCTTGGTTGTTTTGGGTTGATTGTGTTGTTATCTGCGGCGATGACGGTGGTTTTCTTGTCCCAGTTGCATGTTATTCTCAGTGAGTCTTGGGATTAGTTGGACTGGGTATGGTCTGTCGTTGTTTTTTTGACCCTTTATCGAGTCGAGCTTGGCGATTTGTTCAATCCAGTGGCCGATATGGTCAGATTCTTCGTTTGGTCCTAGGTGTTTAAATGGAATATCCTCTATTTGTTGGTTTAGAGTGTAGTATATTTATCTGGATTGGGTTTGAGTACCTTACAATTTGTTCTCTCTCCTTTGTTAAAGTATCTTGGGAGACTCTTGTTTTTTCCTTTCTGGATGTTTAGTTCTTGATCAAATTTTCTATGAAAGAGTCACTGGATATCTAGTGTTTCTCTAAAGTGATTCAAAATGCTGTCCTATTCTGTTTTCAACTAACTTGCTGCCCTGTTCTATTTTCAACTGACTTGCTGCCCTGTTCTGTTTTCAATTGACTTTGCTCCTCTTTTATACTGTGTTACTTGATTCAGGTGATTCATTAACATGTCAATTGAGGAATCCTATGATGGAATAACGCCAATAGTGGAATCAACATCACAAGAACATGAAGGAGGTGAAAACTTTGAAGAAACATCCAAAACAAATAAGGTATCCGCTTCTTGTCCATGTCCTCCTCCTAGTAAGCGAAAATCAGCAGCTTGGCTTCATTTTCGATAAGGTACAACTCACACAAATGGGAAAGTTGATGTATATTGCAATTACTGTGGATCCAAGTATTCGTACCACGTTGATAATGGTACTTCAAATATGTTGAAGCACTTGAAAAAGTGCAATAAGTACCCTCGCAATGTGGATAAAAGGCAAAAATTGTTTTCATCACAAAGAGTAGATGAAACTCAAATGATAGGAGGAGATACTAGTAGTAGTACTGGGAGTGGTGGAATTTTAACGACATGGAAGTTTGATCAGGAGATTTGTAGGCAAATGCTTATTCGGATGATTATAATTGATGAACAACCATTTTCGATGGTTGAACATGTTGGATTTCGTGATTATGTGAAGCAATTACAACCTCTCTTCAAGCATATGTCGCGATTTACAGTGGCTAGAGATTGCATGAAGTTGTATTTTTGTGAAAAAAGAAAATTGAAGGCTTCTTTTCGTAAGCTTAATTCTAGGATCGCCCTCACGATCGATACATGGAGTTCCATTCAGAATTTGAACTATCTATGCCTCACTGCACATTTTATTGATGAAAATTGGAAATTGCACAAAAGGATCATTAATTTTGTGGTGATAGCTAGTCACAAGGGCAAGGATATTGGGAGAGTAGTTGATAAATGCATATATGAGTGGGGAATAGAGAAAAAAATATCCACAATCACAGTGGATAATGCTAGTTCAAATGATGTGGCCATTAATTATTTGAAAGAAAAATTTTCAAGAGAGAGGCTATTGATCTTAGATGGTGAATCTTTACACATGAGGTGCACGGCTCATATATTAAACTTGATTGTGAAGGATGGCTTGGCCGAGATACGTGATTCCATTACACGTATTCGAAACGTGGTTAGGTATGTGAGGAGTTCTCCTATGAGAGCTAAGACATTTCGAGATTGCATTGAAATTACAAGGATTGCTTATAAGGGTTCAGTTTGTCTTGATGTCTCAACTAGGTGGAATTCCACTTATCTAATGTTAGAGAGTGCCATAAAGCTAAGAAAAGCTTTTGAAAGGATGGAAGAAGAAGATGTTTCTTTCCTAACCGAGCTTAATTCTAATACTCCAAGTAGCGTTGATTGGGAAAATGCTATTGTTCTTTCTAATTTTTTGAAGAAGTTTTATGATACCACCAAGAAGATGTCCGAACTTTGTATATCACTTCAAATGATTATTTTGTGGGGATAGCTTCTTTGTATAAATATTTGCGAGAAGCAACGAAGGCTTTTGATCATAGGGTGAGAGTTATGGGCTTGAAAATGAAGGAGAAGTTTGACAAATATTATGGAAGTTTCGAAAAAGTCAATATTATGGTATTGATTGCGGTAACGTTGGATCCTAGAAAAAAGCTGAATTATGAGAGGTATTGTTGTAGACTCATTTATGATGATGCTGCAGAAGTTGATGAGATGTTTGATAAGGTGAAGTTTGCCCTGGAACGTGTGTTTAAATTTTATGAGAAATCTTGTCACACTTCTAGAGACAAAAATTTGGATGGTGAATTGGTAAGTAGAACTTCTACTAATATCGGTAGTAGCTGCGATTCTTATTTGAATGAGGGAAATGAAGAGGACAATTCCAGCTTAACTTTCTATGTGCAAGAGCCTTCGTATGATGACTTTCTTAATGAGGAGAAGAAAAAGTCCGATGGCAACTTATCTGAGCTCGATCGATATCTTAATGCTGAACTTGAAGATGGTCGTGATCTTGACATTTTGAAATGGTGGAGTGTTGCTGGCCAAAAGTTTAAAATCTTATCTTTGATGGCTTGGGATATTTTGTCTATTCCTGTTACTACCGTTGCTTCAGAATCAACTTTCAGTACTTCTGGTCGTGTGCTTGATGGTTTTCGGAGTTCTTTGACTCCTAGAGTTGTGGAAGCTTTGATTTGCACTCAAGATTGGTTGAGAGCAATTCTTGAGCCGATTAATGTTGAAGAATGTATTAAAAATGCGGAAAAGTTTGAATTGGGTAAGTCCATATCATTTCATCATGTAATTCTTTTGTATATCTATTATCTAATAACTGAATACTTTATTTAATATCTTCTTTTTGTTAGATATGGATGATGTTAACAAGGAGATTAGCAAGGAGATGGACGGTCCATAGAGTTTACAAGTTGAAGTGTATGCGTGGATAATTTGACAGATCGTGATGCTAATTCATACCGTTGCTTCAGCTTTTGCGAATTAAGTCTCCCTTTATTGTGTTCTTGGTTTTTGGTTTTGAACCTACGCCTTTGAGGCTTCTACTTTTTCTTTGATTTATTGTACTCATCTAGATTGTCCTTATTCTATTTCTATAGCATAATGATGTCCATGATCCCTGTCTTCTATTTTTCATGTACTTTGTTTGTTGGCTGTCGATCCATTTGGTTTGTATTGGTAACTTTCATTGGTAACTTGACCTCAGTTTAGAGATGCTTGTCCATTATCCCTGTCTTCTGGACTGTGCCACTGCCCTTGTTGTTGACCGACTGTGGCACTGCCCTTGTTATTGAATTACTAATTTATCTCCTTTGACCTAGCCATTTGTTGACCTCAAGTAATGATTTGGAATTGGTGGTTTATGCTTCCCCAGGTACTGAAAGTGTCATTTTTGTTCTTGTCATCTTTGATATGTTGATAGTGGTTTTGAAGAACATATATTCTTTCTGAATTCTCGAGATGCTGCAGTTCATTTTTATCTTGATCTGATTTGGAGACATTAGTTCTTGCTCATTTCTAAACTTTGTTAGATGTCTTTAGGTCATTGCAGGGATATGTGTGCTAGTATGGGTTGTCAACATTGGTCACTTTCGTGACCCAGCCCATGGTGGATTTTTACGGGCGCAATTCATTACTTTAAGGTAATGTTTTGCGGATAAGTTACATTTCTTGCTTTCTTAAGAATGTTTGGATTCTGAACATCCTTGTTTGGAGGATTAATCAGAAATGGACTGATTTATAAATCTAGTGATAGCTTGAACCATGTACGAAGCTTTTTTGGAATTCATTTGAGTTGTTTCGAAGTTGCATTGCATTTTTATGTTTAGTTCTATTATAGTTTTACAAATAAGAATTGAAGTTGTTTTCTTGTGCCTGTTCAGATGGCAGTTGCTCTTGCAGTTGCAGCAATTCCAGAAGGCCTTTCTGCTGTTGTGACTACGTAAGTGCTTTTCAGGGGTACAATAATTAGCAGCAATAACAGGAAGTTATAGAGCAATACCACATTAATTTTTGTTCCTGCAATGGCGTCAACTTGAGCCAAATCATCTTCAGTAATGTGCTTCTCAATATGGAAACTGAACATAAAAGTTTTAAACCAGAACATGCAGTGCAGAACTAATTTAGATTTCCTTTAAGGGGTTGCAAAACATTGGATACAAGTCCTTTAATGGTTTTTCTTTAAAAGGGCAAACCAAAAGCTTAAGTTATGCGGATGCTTTCACCCTTCTCATGTTCAAATGTGGATGCTTAAGTTTGTCTTGCCATGACCAGGACAAGCGAATAATAATGTGGAAGAAGAAGATACTTGCTCAATAGTTTCAATTATTCTCTGGATTATGGCATCGTTGTATGGTGATGTATGTGACTTACTTAAATAAAGGGCATTGCTTGAAAGTGATATTGCATAATTTTGCTGGCATGCCGTTAGCATGAGATTCCCAAAGGTTTTTGTCCTTGCTGATTGAAGCCAAGATGTCTAGCATGTGCTTTTTCTTTGCATTCTTATTTTTTTCTTTGCAGTCTAAGCTTGAGGTTATCCAGAAGCAGCGATCAGTTGACTCAGCTGCACTAGCATCAGCTTTGGATGAGATTCAGAGGCTTAAAACTGAGCTGGAAATGGTTGCACAATCTGAGGCTGCATAAACAAAGAATGCAGAATCGGCAAATATGGAGCTCCAAAGCTTGAAGGGGAATCGGGCGACACTCTGTCACTTTGGTAGAGAACATGAAAACCCAGCTTAAAGATTGCAAGGAATCGAAGCACAGGCCCTTAATTGTCTGCGGAAGTTGGATGCCAAGAAAGAGTGCAAATATCGAACTTCTCTCTCTCTCTCTCTCTCTCTCTCTCTCTCTCATTGTGTACATTGAGACCGGTTCCATGGATCCACCCGGGAACCGGACTGGACCGGCGGTCCGGTTCTCGGGTGGATCCATGCAACGAACGGGTGGATCCCGGTTCCAATTTTTCGGAACCGGCCCTTAGCGGGCGGTTCTCGGTTCTAGGTCGGGAACCGCCCACCCGGACCATGCACACCCCTACCAGTGACGCCAGGAATAAAGAAAACCACGAAAGTGGCCGGCTGACGTGGCAAAACATATGAAGAACATAAAAAAAAAAAAAAAAAAAAAAAAAAAAATTTAAAGCTTAGAACGTGATCCACGAGAATTGAAAAGTTCTAGTGGCACGGTAGTTGGGCCGTTGATAGAGGTTAAATTGATTTCTTTTCCCTTTTTTTTAATAATATCTTTTTTATTTTTTATTTTTTTATTTTTTTGGGGTTTGGTTTAACTTTATTGTCGTGCACGCAAACGACTTTGAGTAAGTCAATTTCGGCCCCTTTTATTTTTTTTCCCGGTTTTCCATGCTTAATAATTAACCTTTTTCTTTGCTTTCTAATCTTTGGAAGATTCGCGCCTGCCTTTTAACTTAAGCCATGTCGGAAAAGCCCACTTAACAAATTATTATCAGAATCAACGTGGTCGTAACTATTGCCTTATTCCGTCTCTTTTCTTCTCTTTTCTTTTCTTTTTTCTTTTAATTAATTTTGGGTTAGTGAGAAATGTTATTGAAATAAAAAAAGAAAAACAAAAGCAAGAGGATAAGCATCGCTACCATCCCCGGTCTTTCATGATAAAGCATCCAACAACACATCAAGGGTCCATGTCAAATTCTGTAAAACGGATTGGTGTTAACTGTTAACGTGTAATTGATGTGCCTTAAGAATCTTTCTATAATTATGTTTTTTTCTGTACCTAGACTGTAGACCCATTAAAATGGGTCATAAACCCATTTGGATTACCAAATGGGTGTTAAATGGATTACAAATGAGTTAGTTGTATTCAATAAATGAGTTTAAATACAATATGAGTGTAAAATGAATCATAAATGGATTTTCCATTTACTTAGACCTAATTTATTTATGTAGCTCTCTCTTTAGTCTCGCCTTCATTTGATCTCACACTCACTCATTTCCCACTTTTATCTCAGTTTGGCTATGAGATTTCGTAAATTGGGTAAAAAATGAAAGTGTTTATCAATAGGAATCGAGTTGGATATGAGTTGGGACGGGTGTGGGTTAATAAATTGCATTGCATAAAAATGGATCAAAATAGATTAAAAGGGGTTTATTTGGGTTGGGACATTTATGACTCGACCCAAATTCAACACGATTTACTCGTTTGACGGGCCTACCTGACTATAATTGATTACTCTATTTTAAGCAATCACAATTAGCCACTAGGTCATTATTTTTTTATTTGACTCTAAACGTTAATGTGATATCATAATAGGAGGTCCAAGATAAAATCTTTCAAGTCCCCTATTTGCATCAATTATTACAATTTTCCGAGCTTGCTCTTAGGCCAAATTTCAACCTATGCGTGAGGGGTAATGTCGTAACATTTAAATATTAAATCGCACATACATCATACATATTAAAATTTTAGAGTAGTAGGCTATTGTCTCACAACATTTTTTGTGGATTTACTCCTTTTAGTACGACTGTGCATATCAGATCATGAGAATAACCTAAATGGAACTCCAATCCTGGTAATTATACGAGAAGTATCAAAGTTAACTAAAAAGCAAGCACCAGGCAATTTTCAGTTTCCAAAACATATCACACATTATGAACATAAGGATTCCATATTGGTTTGACAGCCGAGCCACGCAAATGATTCTCTTCCGGACTTTTGCCGGCTCAAAACACGTTTGCAATTCTAGTACCCATTACTCGCATAAACTACTTGGGTTTTTGAAGAGAATTTGTGCTATATAACCAATCTAGGGTAAATCTCGAGAATTATTGCCATAAATTTTAAAGTGAATTTGTGCCATAAAACTAATCCATGGCAAGAGAACGGCATAATTAGCGGCCTTCGAGCATCGAAATCGTGACCTCATTCCCAGAAGCTGGTTTGTTATTTGCGGATAGATTCGCGCCATGGTGCGTGCTCTTGAAAACGAATGCAGGTCGTTTCGGGGACGCAAGAACCACATCCTTATTTGCCAACATGAACACAACGGCGGACATGTCCGGCCTATCGTCCGCGAATTCTTGCACGCACAAAAGACCGATCTGGATGCACCTCAAGGCCTCTTCTTTGGTGCATGAATCACCCATCGACTCGTCGATAACGTCCTCGCAGTTCCCTTCTTTCCATAGCTCCCATGCCTGCGATTGTGTAGTGAACAAGCTGGTAATGTTAGGCCATGTATTATGTATGAGTCCAGTCTTGTCTCTTGAACTCATTCAGAGTTCTAGTACTTACATGGCCTACCAAGGAAGATGGATTTTCATTGTAATATGCACCGTTCCTTTTGCCACTAATGATCTCCAACAACAAAACTCCAAAGCTGTAGACGTTGGATTTTATTGAAAATATACCCTCCATTGCATATTCTGGCGGCATGTACCCACTGCCGTGTAAAAAAATGAAGCAGAAAAAAAGGGGTTTTGACTAGTTAGTTGAGTTGAGGTTCTTGGAATTGATAAGCAGGTAAAGCATTGCCATGGCAAGAATTCTCACTATGTTCCAACTACTCGATTTGTGTTTCCTTGGATTTGGTCCTCGCCGCATACCCTAGCCATACCAAAATCCGATATCTTTGGATTCATTGTAGCATCGAGTAGGATGTTGCTGGCCTTTAAGTCTCGGTGGATGATCCTAAGCCTTGAATCTTGGTGCAAGTACAAGAGTCCTCGAGCCACCCCAGATGCGATTTCAAACCGTTTTCTCCAATCCAGCAACGATCTTTTTGTTTTGTCTGGACCAAGATCAAGACATCAACAAACCATTGTCCGTTGTCATGGGTCGATCTATGAAATCAGTGTATTGTAGCTAGTGGGAGAGCAGAAAATGTACCGAAAAGGAAGGCATCCAAGCTTTTGTTAGGTAAATACTCGTAAATTAGCATTTTCTCATCTTCTTTGACACAGCAGCCTAGTATTCTCACTAGGTTCCGGTGCTGGAGCTTCGCAATTAACCGGACTTCGTTTTTAAATTCTTTAACTCCTTGTCCCGAATGTTTCGATAGTCTTTTGACTGCTATTTCCATTCCATTGTCCATCACGCCCTATCAATTACATTTCCGAATTGCAAGTCTTTATCAATTTTTCTAACTAGCTTTGTTGTGTAATGGAAATTTACCTTGTATACTGATCCAAAACCGCCTTGACCAAGCTTATTGAGGACGGAGAAATTGTTTGTTGCCGAAGCTACGGTACTCAGATCAAAGAGCGGCACATCTCTGTTTCCCCTGGGTTCATCCCTGCGGTCTTTTACACTCTGAGGGCCGTGGAAATACGTTGAATTGGTGATGTCACTCACCTGTGGATTATGGCTTCTGCGATCTGTTTCCAAGACAACCACATAAATGCCATTACAACCTTGGAGAAATCGTGAGATTCCTCATTCAGTAATTCATTTCGTTGAACCGAATGAAAGTTGTAAGCTTGAAAAGATCTTCTTGGTTTATATATTGATGTACTTTATGATTTCATCTCTTGTACCCTGAAGCTGGCCTTGTGCTGGTTTAGTTTCATTGTTGAAATGCTGCGTCGAGATGTGAATTGGCATAATCGTGCCTTCTTTTGTTCAAGGTTCTTAGATTCGGAATTTATTAAATAAAACATAGAACTCACTCTGTAACTGACTTCTTATAGCTAAGAATAGTTCCAAGATCGAACTGACTAAAATTTGCGTCCTTTATTAACTGGTGAACAATAAGAGGTGATGAATTTTAGATGGAAAATATAATAAAGAGCGCACTAATATTGAGGACTAAGTGACGCACCCTTTCTCTTCTTGATCACCAAGCCATACAAGAAGGAGCCGGCGAGAAGGAGAGCTGTCAAAATTGAAACTAGAATGATCGCAACCATTGCCTTGTGGCTGAGGGATCTTGTCTTCCTGTAACGAGCTGAAAGGAAAGTACAAACACAGTATTTCAGATTCAATGACCTCGACTTGAAACCATATATCATCAAGTGGATCTCAAATGATACACACTTTATGCGATTCAAAAGCTCGAACTTGGTTCCTAGAATCATGGATGTGAACTCTTATGCTCATGAATTTAATCTATTTTGAAGTTTGATTCATCATTTGATTGACAATGCTAATTTAATAAAACAAATGAGGTTGCTGGATATACATCACATTAACACAAGTAGTACTAACAACTTAAGTTACAGAAGCAAGAGTACCTAACTCAGTGGCATCAACCCGTACATATAAATCTTGACCTGAATCGGCAAATGTTCTTGTATCGACTAAATCGCCATGCCATATAAGGCACCCGGAACCTCCCATGCTTTCACTGGCACTAGCATAAGCTGTGCAAGAGCAATCCCTCAGGCATTTCTCCTTGCACTCCTTCAAGTTCAAGCTCATGTTGGCACGTGCTTTTGAAGTGTCCGGCACCTTCACACGTGCCACCTTCACGAATCCTTCCCCACTTTGACACACTGACACCCCTCCCCTCCTTACGCACCCTGCCGATCCATCTCTAAAGTACCAATCAGTCGGGGACTTGGGCTCGAACCCTGGCAGGCATGTGCACTCGAACTGGCCCGTATTGTATGGATTGCAGTTGCTGTTGGGTCCACACTTGCCGTAATAATCGCACTGTTCCTTTGGAGCGTACCAGAATTCTATCCACCGCCGGTCTCTGTCGTGCCACACGGATCGTTCGAGTGACCCCGATTCGTTCACCACGATTCTGGCAATGATTGATGCATCAATGATGCCAATCATTATAGAAACCTCGTCTAGGTCATTTACAAAGCTTAAGTTAAAGATGACATGAGTCATTGGAGGCACACCGCTCCACCGATCTCCAATCCATGACCCAGCACGCCAATATGGATGCCCGTCCTTGTACACAAGCAATTGAGTGTAGCCCGCTGGGTCGATCCTATGGGAGCAATTGCCAGGCGTCGGATCCTCTGGGGACTTCCATGATGTTAGGAACCGGTTCAAACCAGTTTTGCGGTTCAACCCGAGTTTCATGTAAGGAAGCAGAGTGTCTGTTGGATAATCAAAGCTTTGCCATATCACCCTTTCGCTAAAATCTTGAACCAGGACAAGATTGCCTGAATCCATAAGCTGGGCTGTTGTAGAATAATTAGATAATGCAGAAGAAACATTTGTGGACCAAACAAGAAAGCTTCCACTTGTCTCATGGAGCACTAAATTTCCATCAGAATCAATCGAAAGAGCCCCTGAAGTGCCCCGGATTGGTCTCTCCCGATTAGCGACCCAAACAACGGTTTGCTCAGAAATCTGGGAATACCAAATTCCAACATAACGGTGGCTAGAATTACCCAGGCTGAAGAAACCGAGAGTGAACATTTTACCACTGGAGACCAAGAGATTGCCATCTTTGATAGTGTTGTTTTGGTTTAGGATGTCCAAGCAAGTACTTACCTGAAGTAGAAAAAGAAGAAGCAGGGCATATACTAACCCCTTTTCTGTGTTCATGTTTTCTTTTTTTAATTGAGAATAGTGTGGTATGATGTCTGAGGCAACAAAAGTGACTGAGTGAATGATGCCTCAAATACCATGTAGTGTAGTCGAGGTCTTAATTAGTGAGGATCGACCATTCTCATGAATTTAAGCAAGTAATCGTCACCTTTTTGGTCCACCATGTAAATGGAGTGCAAGCTGTGACACCAATGTTTTCCTTTTTAAGATTCATATGTTCAATCAATATTTCTCGAAACAAGAAAATAATTCCTACTTCATGTAAATTGAAGTAATGGATGAGTACCTTGGTTCCTCGCCTCGCTTTCCCTTCCCAGCAGCCTAATCCCTTTAATTAGTGTGGTTGAAAGAAGTTGCTTGAGGTGTATTTGCTTTCGCATTGAATTAGTTTATGGTGAAAGAGTAGGATTCCGGGTTATCATCGCGCCGCTCATCATAAAGAAAACTTGACATTTCAAACTGTTGTGATGGTGAGGGGTACCACATCGGTTTCCATCAACCGCGATTTTAACATAGAAACAATTAGTTGAGCCTGAAAGTTGGAATCTCGAATCTTCTATTCATAAGCTCATTGTAGAAACTGTGAAAAAAAGAAGAAGCCCGTCCTTTGAACTCGCTAACTTCAGAAGTTGCCAAGAAAGAGTGAAAGGAGTATCGTGCTGTCCACGCCTTCTATGAAGTCAAAACGTCCAGTTGCTTCCACAAAAATAGCCATTTTGTAGGTCTATTTCAAGGATAGAGTCAGATATGCCATTTGATTTCCTATAAACCCTTTTCAGATTAATCCTTTATGCTAGGTTAGTATTCCGGTTTTCATATGACAGAGCTTATCTACCATATTATGATTATTCTTTTGATTTTATTCCAATTGCTGAAATATATGGAATCTCTTCACCGTTTGTGCTTCTAATTTGCAGATGCAGAGAGGTCTGTTTCACTTGCCAATGCCAACAGCTTTTACTAATTTTCCGAAATCTCAAGTAAACGCGTTCCATTAGGGTGTGTTTATGACCTTTATTGTGCCTATCATCAGCAATTTGCAGTTCTTTTTAAATGATGGCAAGCAACTTATGGATTGTCTACGTACTCTACAAAGAATTAATCTTGGCAGGCGGAACTTAGATAAAGTCACTGCAAGATCATCTCTCTTTTCCTTAGGGTTTTCTCATTTCCCTCTAATTTCACACAGCTTTCTTTTTCAACTTCTACGGAGGGGAGGCTTTGAAATAGATCTTGGTCTCTCCTTCCTTTTTCCTTGGTTAATATGGTTTTCTATTCTCTTTTTCTTACTTTTCACCCTTTTTGTGAAACTTTCCTTTCTCGATCTAGTTTAGATCTAAAAACTTATCTCTCCGATCTCGGGAGATTTCTATCCCCATCTAGTAGAGATTTGGGATTTTGCATGTATAATTTGGGATTTTTGCTTCTCTCAAGTTTCATTGGTGTATAAATCCAATTTCAAAGAAAATCGGATGAGCTTTGTAAAGGTTTTGGTTTCACAAGTGTCCAATCTGTACTCGTTCAACCTTGTTTCTTTGATAGGCAGTAGTGTTGGGGCAACACCAAAAGGCAAAGTCGTAGCGATAGATGGAGATCTTGGTGTATGCTCATTATTGTAGACAAATACGGTGATTGGTCGCTAATTTTGATTAGGAAAAAATCTTAAATTTGCTCTTTGAGTGGGTGATTGGTAATCTTGTTATGATAATTCCTCAGTTATCTAGAGTTTGTTTTGTTTTGAAACTAGTTGGAATTTGTTTTGGTTTGCAGTTAGACTGCGATGTTTCTCTCTTGTATTTGATGGAAATGAATGAAATGTTTCTTTGATTAATAAAATTAAATAAAATAAAGTCAGTAAGTTTAGATTAGTGTGATAGAAATCAGCACAAATTTCGTGTAAATCGACCGGTGCAGATTTTGTACACGTACTTATATCAGATAATCAAATTCATGACTCGACTAAACATTCTAAACACCCATGCAATTAAAGAACATTGGCATCTATTTAATCCTGCTACTTGAACAAGGCATATTTCTTCTCCCTTCTTTGATGTAATTTAGGCCTTTGGAATCCACAAAATAGAGTAGACGAGAGATAAAAGTTGGTCGACTAGTGTCCATTCGCTTGACTTACAACAGTGGATGAAAGGTGCCTCGAAGAAAGAGCAACCCAAGACTTTGATTCCTCGGTCTTCCCATTTGGCCCCGTCTGGAAGGGAGTACTTTGTCATCGTCGTTAGATGACTTGTGTCATTATCGCTAGATGACTTGGACCACCGTTTCCCAAGTTAAAAAGCAGATTGTTCAACCATTCGCCAAGAAATTTGACCCCAAAAAGAAGAAAAGATAGGCCAAGAGACGAAGACGAAAGATGGTTAGTCTTGGCAATGTGAGGTGGTGTGCGAGAAGAATGGGAGAAAATTGTTTAAAAAGTTTCAAACTTATTGTAATTCTGTCAATTCAGTTTTAAATATTTTAATTATGCCAATTGAATTTTAAATATTTTCAATTTTATTAATTGAGTCTGTTCAAGCAATTTTAATCGGAAATTGCTAATGTGGACTCCGACCATTTTATGTGGTACAACTAACTCTGACAAGTATAATTTTTTAATAATATTTCAATATTTCCGGCATTCAGCCGCGCGGGGTTCCTTGGGTCACAAAGAAAAATAATATTTCAATATTATTTTAGTTGGCTTTGGGCCTCCTCCCCCTCACGAAGGGGAGGGGTTCGAAACCGCGTCGCAGGGTGACTTACTTGGTGGCACGTGTGTGGTGGCTAGCACGTGTCGCCCCCGGTGGTTTACTCCCGGCATCCGGCCGTGCGGGGTTCCCTGGGTCACAAAAAAATAATAATAATAATATTTCAATATTTTTTCGGATTTTTTTTTAAATTTTTCTCTCTTTACACTGTTTACTTTTTTTCCCCTTTTATTTTCTCTTCTTTTTTCTTTTTCCCCTTTTCCCTCCACTGGCCATCATTGGGCCTCGTTGATGCTTGACGGTGGTTGCTAGCCCAAGCTCGAGCATCCCTCACCCTAGGTTAGTGAGGGCAGTTGACTTGGTGAGGGCCTCCTTGGCCAGGCTTGGGCATGTCTCGCTTGAGGCTGATGAGGGCAGTCCTTTGCTAGATCAGGCAACATGGTGATCTTTTGGTGCTTGGTAATCATTTGGTGACCTTTTGCCTAGAAGCACAGCTGCACAATAGAGTGATCACATTGAAAAAAATATTTAGAAGAATGAATATCATGCAATAAGAGATAAGAGTCGGTTGATAACATTAAGTAATTCATATGCAAGTTCCAGCGAAAATCAGATAGGGTACCTCTGATCATGATGCTTCGAAGATGGTGGTTGCCAAGGGAATGAGGAGAGGTAATTATTATAGGCAGAAGTTGATGTATGGAGACGAACACATTCTGACATTACCAACATGGAAACCGTTTAGGTAGCAAGAGCAATGACAGGACTTGTTGAAGGAAGAGTTACAGTAAATCTGAAATTGTTGGACATAGCAATAAAACTCCGCTTTATGGAAAACCTTCATGCAATATGCGTAAGCCAAGTCGAATGTTACTCTCTCCGCCTCCACTCTGCATAAATTCCTTTCCTGGTTCATCAGGGATTGGCGTGTCCTGTGTGTGAGTAGTCATGCACCAGCATGTACCATGGGACAAATGAACTAAGTTGGGATGCCAAGAAATTGTCATCGTTCGATGCATGGTTGGGAAACCTATATAACAAGAGGGGATCAACTTACCTTCTGTCACGACCCGAACTCCGAGACACGTGAAAAACCCGCCATGGTCGTGCAATCGCGACATTCCCAGGTAGTGTCGCCGACCCGAATTAATTTAATAAGCGCATGCGGAACGTATTAAGAACCCCTGACAAAATAAAAGCGGGATAGAATAGCAGGAAACAAAATCAATTTAATACAAACCATCATACTATCACAAAAATCAACCAGGGTTTACATACAACCAAAATGAGTCAGAGTCTATGTGAATCAAAAAGAGTAGACTACACACTAGGGGTTGATCCATCAAAAGAAGGAAAAGTCCTAAGGTTACTAGCCGGACTCCAACATCATTCCCCCATCTTCAAGCTCTGACACTCCTTGACCATCTGCATCGACAGTCCACCATCCTTCACTGGCACCATCACCTACGGCCCTGAAATATTTTTCCCACAACGGGGTGAGACATTGTCTCAGCAAGTTCACCCCTCCTAAGCCCCTATTAGAAAGTAAATACACTCCAGCATGACCTAGCCACACATCGAGAAGACTTACCTCGCGATCGTCCGCGCCTGCAGGTTAGCACAGTTCATATTATTCAATCACGTGCAATATGACAATTAGATAAAGTATGGCACAATCACACAATCAATCACTTGGATCGTCTCAACGATCAATCGGCTCGGCCGATTATATGTCATTTAATCAAATCAATCACTGCTCCCAACCTCGACCCTAGGGGTAGACTCAAACATCGGTGGTAATCACGGCCCCACGTGGCACGACCTTTAATAAGGTGGTTAACAGCTAGTGGCATCACGGCCCCACTCGGCACGGCCTCCAATAGGCGGTCAATTACTAGTGGCATCACGGCCCCACTCGGCACGGCCTCTAATAGGCGGTCAATTACTAGTGGCATCACGGCCCCACTCGGCACGGCCTCTAATAGGCGGTCAGTTACTAGTGGCATCACGGCCCCACTCGGCACGGCCTTTAATAGGCAGTCAATTACAGCCAAAACCCCACCAATTTCTACAATTGGAATTTCTACTCATAACCCCTAATTTATGCAATCACACTCAATTTGCCACAAATCAAGCATCAAATTAAAATTCTAACATCACAAAGAGCGATCGATCAGCACGAAATTCGAGCAATAGGGGCTAAAAATAAATTATTATTATTTTTCGGAATATAAAATAATAATATTTTAATAATTTCGAAAATTGATATTTTATTATATTATTAAATAATTCCGAAATCACAATAAATCAAAAATAAATTCCTTTAAGTCACATCAAGCTTACTTTAAACACTAGATTAGCTTTAACTTAAACATACTTTAAGCTAATTAAACATCTTAATATAATCTACACTTAAATAAATTAAACTAACCACCTAAGCAAGCTTAATTCAAACTAAACACGCTTAAGGCATAATTAACCGGCTAATCAAGGATTAGTGAGATAAACTCACGGATTTGGACGCCACTTAGCTCGGATCGAAGAGGGCGACGTCGGGATCGATTTTCCCCAAAGCCGATCTCGCGTCCGGGGTCGGGAAGGGGGGCGAAAAGAGCTCGGAAGTGGCTGGAAACCCACAAATCCGAAGGCTGACCGGCGGCTCGACGGGGGGCCGGCGAGGCTGGTTGGCGGCGGCTTGGGCGGGGGAAGGGGTGAGGGAGCGGCGGAGGGCTGGGCGGCTGTGGACGGTGGACGGCGGAGGCACGACGGGGCGCGGCTGGT
Source organism: Eucalyptus erythrocorys (assembly GCA_014182555.1). Taxonomy (NCBI): domain Eukaryota; kingdom Viridiplantae; phylum Streptophyta; class Magnoliopsida; order Myrtales; family Myrtaceae; genus Eucalyptus; species Eucalyptus erythrocorys. The sequence continues at coordinate 12,132,434 of CM024600.1, read as the reverse complement.
CGAGGGAGGCGGCGGAACTTCGGGCGCGAGCGAGGGGTGGCGCGGTTTGCGACGGCGAGGCGCGACGACGGCCGGGCGGTGCGGCGGCAGCGACGTGATGGCTGGCGACGGCGTGGGCGGACGGGCGGCGCGGGCGAACGACGAGCTCGGGGGGACGGACGGGGGGTGTGCTGGTTTTCCTTTTTTTCTTTTCCCTTTTCTTTCCCTTTCCCTTTTCTTTTTTTTCTCTTTCCTCCCTCCTAGTCCCAAGGTTGAAGATGCAATCTTCACCATCCACTTGTCACCATCTCCTTCACCCTAGCCACATCACCATGACATCATGTGGGTGATGTCATCTTCCACTAACCCTTCCCACAACTTCATTCAATGGTTGCACTTCTCTTTTCATTTGGGGTCCAATTTTTGCACATTCTAATTCCTTCAATTTCTCAATCAATTCTCTTCTAATTGAGTCCAATTAAAATCCATAAAATTAATCCAAGATCCTATTAAGATTTGTGACATAACCGGACCTCCAATTTTTTTTTATTTCAAATTCAATTTTCACGGTTAAATTCAATCTGGTGCGATTTCAGCACGTCTGATCTACTGAGTAGCTTTTAGGGAAATTTTCTTGCATCCGACCCGAGGGTGATCAGTCCCCGAGCCTGACACATCAAAATCCCTTAATTGCTTCACCCAATAGACCAATCCTCACGCGAGTGGCCAACTCAGAAGGACGACTACACGCACAGATGAATCGCCCGGTTCAATTGACTGAAATTAAATTCAAGAAAATTCGGGATGTCACAACTCTTCCCCTCTTATAGAAATTTCGTCCTTGAAATTTAAATCATTACAAATCCTTAAGCAAGAAGATAGGGGTACAATTGTCTTATCAATTCTTCGGTCTCCCAGGTTGCTCCTTCAGTTCCGTGGTGTTGCCAGACCACTTTGGCTATTGGGATGGTCCTGGTGTGCAGGACTTGTTCCTTACGATCCATAATCCGAACTGGGCTTTCAACATACGACACCCTGTCGTCCACGTCTAATTCCTCGAAATTTAGAATGTGGGTCGGGTCAGGTTCATACTTCCTCAACATCGACACGTGAAAGACATCATGCACTTGTGACAACTTCGGCGACAGAGCAAGACGATACGCTAGAGTCCCTATTCTTTCAAAAATCTCAAAGGGACCTACGTACCTCGGTCTCAGCTTTCCCTTTTTGCCAAAGCGGGAAGTACCTCTCACCGGTGACACCTTCAAGAAGACGTGCTCACCAACTTGAAATTCCAACGGCCTTCGGCGCTTATCTGCATAACTTTTCTGGCGGCTCTGAGCGGTCTTTAATCTGTCTCTGATAACTGCAACTGCCTCCACTAACTGTTGGACCAACTCTGGACCAGTGATCTTTCTTTCCCCGACCTCATCCCCGCACACTGGGGTCCTGCACGCTCTGCCATACAACGCTTCAAAAGGGGCCATCTGAATACTCTGTTGGTAACTGTTGTTGTAGGCGAACTCGACTAGATGAAGCTGTTCTTCCCAACTTCCCTTGAAGTCCAAGACACAAGCCCTTAGCATGTCCTCGAGGATCCGAATCGTCCTTTCGGATCGGCCATCCGTCTACGGGTGATAAGCCGTACTATATTGCAATTTTGTCCCTAACGCTGACTGGAGGCTCTTCCAAAAGGCGGCGGTGAATCTTGGGTCCCTGTCGGAAGTGATCGTGACCGGCACCCCATGCATACGGACTATGTGACGGACGTACAAGTCTGCGTGCCTATCCAAGCTGAGGTCCCTTCGAACTGCGATAAAGTGTGCCGACTTCGTCAACCTGTCAACCACTACCCATATTGAATCATTTCCTCTCTGGCTCCTCGGTAGTCCCGTCACAAAGTCCATCGTAATATGCTCCCACTTCCACTCTGGGATCTCCAAGGGTTGCAGAAGTCCTCCTGGCTTACAATGCTGAGCTTTCACCTGCTGACACGTCAAACACTTGGCAACGTGCTAGGCGATGTCCGCCTTCATGCCACACCACCAGTAGTGTTGACGCAGATTCTGGTACATCTTGGTACTACCAGGATGAATGCTGTAACTGCTACGATGTGCTTCTGACAAAATCCCCTCCCTAAGCTCCACATCGTCAGGTACAACCAATCGCCCTTGGAATCTCAATGTTCCATCATCAGAAATTTGGAAGCCAACTTTCCTCTTCTCTGAGTCCTCGTGTACGATCTGCTGAACATATGGATCTGTCTGCTGAAGCTCCCTGATTCTGACCTGCACTTCTAGCTCAATCTTGAGGGTGGCCATAAGGCTCGAAAGGTGGCCTACCTCGAACTTGAAACTCGAATCTCGAGCTCCCTCAAGTAGACTCCACTCCTTGAGTACCATGTGGGCAACCGAAGACTTTCTACTCAAGGCATCGGCGACCTTGTTTGCCTTTCTAGGATGGTACAGGATCTCACAGTCATAGTCTTTTAGGAGCTCCATCCATCGACGCTGTCTCATATTCAACTCCCTTTGAGAGAACAAGTAGTTAAGACTCTGATGGTCGGTGAAGATCTGAAATCTTTCCCCACACAAGTAGTGCCTCCAAATCTTAAGGGCAAAGATGATGGCTACAAGCTCCAAGTCATGCGTCGGGTAATTCAACTCATGAGGCCTCAACTGTCGGGACGCATACGCGACAACTCGACCATGCTGCATCAACATGCAACCCAATCCTTTAATCGACGCATCACTGTAGATTTCAAATCCTCCCGAACCTAATGGAATAGTGAGTACCGGTGCAGTAGTCAGCTTTCGCTTGAGCTCCTGGAAACTACTCTCGCACTTATCTGTCCATACAAACTTCTCTTCCTTCTTCAGCAATCTTGTCATCGGCGATGCCAACCTTGAAAACCCTTCCACGAACCGTCTGTAATACCCCGCTAAACCCAGAAAACTCCTTATCTCCGTCACTGAAGTCGGTCTCGGCCAATTGATCACCGCTTCAATCTTGGCTGGGTCCACCGAGATTCCTTCTCCAGAGATGACGTGACCCAGAAAAGCCACACGAGTTAGCCAAAACTCGCACTTACTGAACTTAGCATACAACTCATGATCTCTCAAGGTCTGGAGCACAATCCTCAAGTGCCTTTCATGATCCTCCATACTCCTCGAATACACCAAGATGTCGTCGATGAAGACAATTACGAACCGATCCAAATACTCCTTGAACACCCGGTTCATTAGATCCATGAAAGCAGCTGGGGTGTTCGTCAACCCAAACGGCATCACAGTAAACTCATAATGGCCATATCGAGTGCAAAATGCCGATTTCGGTATATCTTCCTTCTTGATCCTCAGCTGATGATATCCCGTCCTCAAGTCGATCTTAGAAAATATCGACGCTCCCTGAAGCTGATCAAACAAATCATCAATCCTTGGCAACGGATATTTATTCTTAATGGTTTCCTGGTTGAGCTGTCGGTAGTCGATGCATAGATGCAATGAACCATCCTTCTTCTTCACAAACAACACTGGTGCTCCCCAAGGTGATGCACTCGGACGAATAAACCCCTTATCTAGCAACTCTTGCATTTGCACCTTTAGCTCCTTAAGTTCCGACAAGGCCATCCGATAAGGTGCTTTGGAGATAGGCTCGGTCCCGGGGGCTAGCTCAATTACAAATTCTACCTCCCTCTCTGGCGGCAAACCCGATAACTCCTTCGGGAACACGTCTGGAAACTCTTGCACCACTGAGATGTCCTCTAACTTCGACTCCTCTACCATCGTGTCCACGACGGTCGCTAGGTAACCTTGGCAACCCCGGTCTAACAAGCGGGTTGCCTCAAGTGAAGAGATTAAGGAAATCAAGGGTCCTCCCTGACTCCCAATGAACTCGAAACTCTCACCCCCTAATGGGTTAAATTGAATCGCCTTGCGATAACAGTCCATCTTGGCTCGTTGCTTGGTGAGCCAATCCATACCAATTATCACATCAAAATCATACATGGCCAGAACTATCAAATCTATCCTCCCCTCTCTCTCACCAATCACTAACTTGCAACCAAGGCAACCCACCGTAGCTAACACATTATCTTTCAATGGGGTAGATATACTCATCACAGAATCCAACAATTCAGAATTAACTCTACCAACTTAGCAAATCTTTCGGCTATAAACGAATGCGAAGCTCCGGGATCAAACAAAGCATAAGCGGGTTGGTCGTTCGGTAAGACCATACCACGTGACCACATTAGGCGCATCCTCTGCCTGTCCTCTAGTAAGTGCATAGGCCTTTCCCTGAGCTGGAGGTCGGTTCGGTCCACTCGGCGGCATGATCTGCGGCGTGAATCCTCTACTCTGACCCAGCGGTGGCGGCGGCAGCAACTGCGGCTGTCTCATCGGCCTCCTGGGGCAAGCTCTAGCAATGTGGCCCTGCTGGCCACACTCAAAACAGGCACCCGTCCTAAGAGGGCACGGGGCTGAGCCATGTCGCCTCCCACACGCACGACATGCTCCACTGAAGCTAGATGACGACTTCCCCACTCCACCCTTCCTGTTGGGTGGAATAGGGTACCTCCCTCCAGGCATCGGCCTCTTCCTAAACCGATTGTCATCCCTATTCGAACTAAACCGCGATCCAGAGGCAGCAGCTCTCTCATTCTGATCCTTCTCTATCATCTGGGCCCGCTTGTAGAGGTCGTTGTACTCTTTCAGGCCTAGAGGTACCAACAAGCTCCTCACCTCCGGTTGGAATCCATCCCTAAACCTTCGAGCTCGGTCGGCCGGTCGCTGGACCAACTCAGGGGCATACTTCGCCTCATACTGATCAACCGTCATCGTACCCTGACGAAGACGCTGAAACTCGGCCATCTTCACCTCCCTGGCACACTCAGAAAAATACTTGTCATTGAAGACTTCAAGAAAGGCGTTCCACTCTGGGACCACGCCCTCAGGGAATACAATTCTCCTGTTTGTCCTCCACCAGGTAGCTGAGGTCCCCCTCAACTGGTAGGCTGCTAGGACAACTTTTTCTGCTTCAGAGCACAGCAGCAACTCAAAAGCGTTCTCCAGCTCTAAGATCCAAAGTGCCGCCGCCTTCGGGATCTCCGGCTCCGTGAATGTTGGCGGGTTCATCCTCGGGAAATGTTGTACCAACCTGTCTAGCCCTCCCAACTTCCACATTCTCGGGTGGAATCTCATCGTGGTCCTCCTCTCCCTCTTGCTCGGCAATCGCGCGCGGCGGCGGGCGGCGGCAAAGAATAAAGTGGCATTGGCGGCATTGGCTGTGTTCACTACAGTGGCGATAGCGGCAGCCTGCTGATCCATCCTGTCCCTCATCGCCTCAAGCATGTGCATGATCCCCACAAATCTCTGATCCTCCTGGGCTGCTGCACTGACTGGAGGTACAGCTGCACCACCTACACTGGTCCCGGTACTGGTCCCGGCCTGTGCTCCTCTCGAGGCACCACGGCCACCAATCCTCAACGAAGACCCACCTCAAAACACGGGCCGTGCTGCCCTCTTCCGAGCAGCTCTCGGCACTCAGTCACTCATACCGGAGGCTCAAACAGACGCCTATTGGCGAATTCCAATACCCCATTAGAAATGAGTAACCTCACAATCAATTTAACAAACAACTAACAATCACATGCATTAGAATAAGTAAAGTCTTTCCTACTAACTATCCCATGACTCATCGCCCTTATCACTCCATACACAGACCATGCTCTGATACCACTTAAACGGGGTTGTCACGACCCGAACTCCGAGACACGTGAAAAACCCGCCATGGTCGTGCAATCGCGACATTCCCAAGTAGTGTCGCCGACCCGAATTAATTTAATAAGCGCATGCGGAACGTATTAAGAACCCCTGACAAAATAAAAGCGGGATAGAACAGCAGGAAACAAAATCAATTTAATACAAACCATCATACTATCACAAAAATCAACCAGGGTTTACATACAACCAAAATGAGTCAGAGTCTATGTGCATCAAAAAGAGTAGACTGCACACTAGGGGTTGATCCATCAAAAGAAGGAAAAGTCCTAAGGTTACTAGCCGGACTCCAACGTCATTCCCCCATCTTCAAGCTCTGACACTCCTTGACCATCTGCATCGACAGTCCACCATCCTCCACTGGCACCATCACCTACGGCCCTGAAATATTTCTCCTACAACGGGGTGAGACATTGTCTCAGCAAGTTCACCCCTCCTAAGCCCCTATTAGAAAGTAAATACACTCCAGCATGACCTAGCCACACATCGAGAAGACTTACCTCGCGATCGTCCGCGCCTACAGGTTAGCACAGTTCATATTATTCAATCACGTGCAATATGACAATTAGATAAAGCACGGCACAATCACACAATCAATCACTTGGATCGTCTCAGCGATCAATCGGCTCGGCCGATTATATGTCATTCAATTAAATCAATCACTACTCCCTACCTCGACCCTAGGGGTAGACTCAAACATCGGTGGTAATCACGGCCCCACGTGGCACGACCTTTAATAAGGTGGTTAACAGCTAGTGGCATCACGGCCCCACTCGGCACGGCCTCCAATAGGCGGTCAATTACTAGTGGCATCATGGCCCCACTCGGCATGGCTTCTAATAGGCGGTCAATTACTAGTGGCATCACGGCCCACTCGGCACGGCCTCTAATAGGCGGTCAATTACTAGTGGCATCACGGCCCCACTCGGCACGGCCTCTAATAGGCGGTCAGTTACTAGTGGCATCACGGCCCCACTCGGCACGGCCTCTAATAGGCGGTCAATTACAGCCAAAACCCCACCAATTTCTACAATTGGAATTTCTACCCATAACCCCTAATTTATGCAATCACACTCAATTCGCCACAAATCAAGCATCAAATTAAAATTCTAACATCACAAAGAGCGATCAGCACAAAATTCTGAGTAACCGGGGCTAAAAATAATTTTTTTTTTCGGAATATAAAATAATAATATTTTAATAATTTCGAAAATTGATATTTTATTATATTATTAAATAATTCCGAAATAACAATAAATCAAAAATAAATTCCTTTAAGTCACATCAAGCTTACTTTAAACACTAGATTAGCTTTAACTTAAACATACTTTAAGCTAATTAAACATCTTAATATAATCTACACTTAAATAAATTAAACTAACCACCTAAGCAAGCTTAATTCAAACTAAACACGCTTAAGGCATAATTAACTTGCTAATCGAGGATTAGTGAGATAAACTCACGGATTTGGATGCCGCTTAGCTCGGATCGAAGAGGGCGACGCCGGGATCGATTTCCCCAAAGCCGATCTCGCGTCCGGGGCCGGGAAGGGGGCAAAAGGAGCTCGAAAGTGGCTGGAAACCCACAAATCCGAAGGCTGATCGGCGGCTGGACGGGGGGCCGATGAGGCTGGTTGGCGGCGGCTTGGGCGGGGGAAGGGGTGAGGAAGCGGCGGAGGGTTGGGCGGCTGCGGACGGTGGACCGCGGAGGCACGATGGGGCACGGCTGGTCGAGGGAGGCGGGGGACTTCAGGCGCGAGCTGAGGGGCGGCGCGGTTTGCGACGGCGAGGCGCGACGACGGCCGGGCGGTGTGGCGGCGGGCGACGCGGTGGCTTGCGACGGCACGGGCGAGACGGGCGGCGCGGGCGAATGAGAAGCTTGGGGGGCGACGGATGGGGGGTGTGCTGGTTTTCCTTTTTTTCTTTTCCCCTTTTCTTTCCCTTTCCCATTTCTTTTTTTCTTCTCTTTCCTCCCTCCTAGTCCCAAGGTTGAAGATGCAATCTTCACCATCCACTTGTCACCATCTCCTTCACCCTAGCCACATCACCATGACATCATGTGGGTGATGTCATCTTCCACTAACCCTTCCCACAACTTCATTCAATGGTTGCACTTCTCTTTTCCGCCGGGGTCCAATTTTTGCACATTCTAATTCCTTCAATTTCTCAATCAATTCTCTTCTAATTGAGTCCAATTAAAATCCATAAAATTAATCCAAGATCCTATTAAGATTTGTGACATAACTTAGGACCTCCAATTTTTTTTTATTTCAAATTCAATTTTCACGGTTAAATTCAATCTGGTGCGATTTCAGCACGTCTGATCTACTGAGTAGCTTTCAGAGAAATTTTCTTGCATCCGATTTGAGGGTGATCAGTCCCCGAGCCTGACACATCAAAATCCCTTAATTGCTTCACCCAATAGACCAATCCTCACGCGAGTGGCCAACTCAGAAGGACGACTACACGCACAGATGAATCGCCCGGTTCAATTGACTAAAATTAAATTCAAGAAAATTCGGGATGTCACACCTTCTATGCAGATCCAAAACCACCTTGCCTGAGTTGGTTGCGGACCGACAAATTCGTTTGTAGCTTCAGCGATTATGCTTGATTTCAAGGAACCGTCCATCTGTGTTTCTTCTTCCTTGGTTGTGGAGGTTTTGCACGTCTGGAATTCGTCAAATTTATGTCGAACTTGAAGCAACACTAGCAAGTACTCCACACCCGCTTCTTTATACCGTCCGGGCAGTTATACAATGCGTATAATGAAATCAAAGCAATCATCTAATGCTTCTCTTTTCTGTCAGACCAATACCGAGAAGGAAGTTAAACATGCGGTCTTCTAGCTGGGGTCCATCAAGGCCCTAGGTCCAGATGGCATGAATAGCCAGTTTTATCAACATTTCTGGGAGGAAATCAAACACGACAATGTCCAGACAGTCCAGAATTTCTTTCAGTCTGGTAAGTTTGAGCCAGCTCTCAACCAGACTCATATTATGCTTATCCCCAAAATCAACAACCCTGAATATATACACCAGTTTCGCCCAATTAGCCTCTGCAATTTCAATTACAAAATCATTTAAAAAATACTGGCCAATCGTCTGAAACAATGGTTGCCACAGATAATTTCACCAGAACAAAGTGCATTTGTTCACGGCCGCCAAATTCAGGATAACATAATCATTGTTCAGGAGGTGTTACATCAAATGCGAATCGGAAAGAGAAAGAAAAAGTTCCAAGCTATCCTGAAACTGAACATGCAAAAAGCATACGACCGAGTTGAATGGGACTTCCTTAATATGTACATGCTAAAGATGGGGTTTTCAGAGAAATGGGTCCAACTAATTATGCATTGTGTTACCTCTGTCTCTCTAAATGTCAAAGTAAATGGTGAGCTCACAGGGTGTTTTCGACCTACTCGCGGCATACGGCAAGGCGACCCCCTATCCCCTTACTTATTCATTTTGATGGCTAATGCATTATCATGGATGATAAATAGAGCAGCTACAGATGGTTCCTTAAGAGGCATCAAGCTAAACAGGTTCTGCCCCACTCTAACTCACCTCATGTTTGCTGACGATGCAATTTTCTTTATGGAAGCCACAATCCGAGAATGTCAGGCTCTAGCAGCCATATTAAACCACTCTTGCTACGCCACGAGGCCAAGCCATTAATCTCAACAAGTCAGGCATGTTTTTTAGCAAAGACTGTCCACAGACTCTCAAAAGAAATTTGTCTTATGAGATGCGAGTGCCCACCATTAACAAAACAAGGAGGTACTTAGAACTACCATCAGACTGGGGGCAAACCAAAAAAGAGATGCTCTCATGGATACTGGCCAAAGTTAATACGAAGATGGCAGGGTGGAAGGAGAAGTACATGTCTAAAGCTGGTAAGGAGATCATGGTCGAGACAGTAGTGCAAGCCTTGCCGCAATACGCCATGTCGATTTTTAAGATCCCTGTATCAATCTGCAAGGCAATTGAGAAAAGAATAGCTGAGTTCTGGTGGAGGCAATCAGATTCAAAGAAATGTATGCACTGGAAAAACTGGGACACTCTCAAAAACAGAAAAGATTAAGGTGGACTGGGATTCAGGGACTTAATTTCTTTTAATCTAGCAATATTGGGCAAGCAGGCTTGGCGATTGTCCCAATCTCCCTCTGCACTGTGGAGTAGCGTCCTCAAAGGGTTATATTTCCCTCAAGGAGATATCTGGATAGCAAAAACAGGCCACCGACCGTCCTGGGGATGGCAGAGCATCATTCAAGGCCATGACAATATTCTACTAGACATCAGGTGGAGAGTAGGCGATGGCTAATCCATCAGAATTCGTCAGGATCCTTGGCTATCCCAAGGCTCTATCCAAGGCCCAGCAAACTGGAATGACCCCCAAATAGTGTCAGATTTAATCGACCAAGACAGTTATGCATGGAAGGAAAATCTGCTGAATCAACTTTTTGACCAGACAACTGTCAACGAAATACTGTCTCTCCCTATCCCGTATCCAAAAAGGGCAGACTCACTCATTTGGATGGGCAACAACAAAGGGCAATATACCGTAAAAGGGGGATATAACAGGGCGAGAGCAACAGCCATACCTAAAAATCAGCATAGTGCCTCCTCTTCATACAGTCCACCCCGCCGTCTATGGACAGGAATATGGGATCTGCCAATTCCACCAAAGCAAAAAGTTTTTATTTGGAGTTTATGCTAGAATGCACTACCCACAAAGGAGAACCTTTACCGGCGTAAGATCCTACCTAACCCGCTCCGCCCCTTCTACTCTAAATTCCCTGAGTCGATTGAGCACCTCTTTCTTCACTGCAAAAATGCCCAGAAAATATGGTCAGACCACAGGTTAAATTTCGGCCACGCTACTATACCAGCGCAGAGAATGGACAAATGGATCGATGAGTACCTGGTAGTTAAGACGTCCCCCATGAGCCCAGCCCTTCTGTCCGAGATCCTATGGCAGATGTGGAAACAACGAAACAACCAAATCTTTCGCCACAAACCCACAAAGGCCGAACCTTTGATCGAGATAGCCCTTGTGCAGCAGAAGGCATATCAGAGATGGAACCCAAAAAATCGAAAGGAGAAGGCACAGGCTGCTACTGTACCTGTAATCGGCCGCTGGCAACCACCGAAGCCGCCGGATCTGAAGCTCAACGTGGATAGCTCTTGGACGGAAAGGAAAAGCTCGGCTGCAGGGGTTCTTCGGGACGCCAGCGGAAGTTTGATCGACGGATTTGCGAGGGAGATTCACACCGAATCTCCCCTACAGGCGGAAACCCTAGCGCTCGCCCTCGGTCTGAAGCAGTTGAAAGAGAACTCGATCCTGCACGTGGGGGAGAACTTGAAACTGAACATAAGAGTTACCTGCGAAAGTGACTGTCGGTAGCTTGTTGAGTGCGTGATGGGCCGGCAAGAAATTCCATGGCCCATTCAGCAGCAAGTGCAAGAGATCCGCGACTTATTGGCCCACCTATCCATAGCAGAGGTCATCTGGTGCCCAAGGGAAGCCAATGAAGCGGCAAATTGGATTGCGAAGGAATTTCGCACTAATTCTCTCCCCTATGAGTGGTTAGACGACCCACCAGTCCCTTTGGTCTCTCTTTTATGTTTTGACTCCGACCTATCTTGTAAGGCTTTATGCTAGTAATGAAATATGTATCATTTTCGACCAAAAAAAAAAAAGTACCAAATTTCTATGCTCAATTCGAAACTAGTTTTTGTCTTTCCTGAGGGATCATTATTACCTTTGCATTTAGAATATATGATCTCATTAATAAATGCTCTTAGTTTGGTCTAAAGGTGAATGAGGTTACATTTATGTTCTATTTGACTCTAGATATTAACGTGATATCTGAATAGGAGGATTGAGTTCAAATCTTCCAAGACCTCTACTAGTCTTTATTGTTATAATTTTCTGAGCTTACGCTTAGGCCAAATTTCAGCCTGCACAACTGGAATTGTTAGACATTTTAAATATTACACCACGCATACATCTGCCATCATTTAGTTTTTAGAATGGTAGGCCATGGTTCGACGATATTTTTCGTTGATTTACTCCTCTTAGTACGAATGTGTATGTCAAATCACGAGAATAACCTAAATTGGATACAATCTTAATCTCCAAGGGAATTATCAACGTTAACTAAAAAGGAAGCATCGTGCAATTTGCAGTTTCCAAAACATACCAAACATTATGAACATAGTGTTGGAATTCCAGTACCCAATACTTGCATAAACTACTAGGGTTTTAAAGAGAATTTATGTTATATAACTAATTTGGGTGAAAGAATGGAAAAACTAGCGGCCTGCCATTGAAACCGTAAGGTCATTTGTTGAAGCCATTCCATCACTTGCAGATAGATTCGCGCCATGGCGCTTGCTCTTGAAACATTTGTGGACCAAACAAGAAAGCTTCCATTTGTCTCATGGAGCACCAAATTTCCATCAGAATCAATCGAAAGAGCTCCTGAAGTGCCATTGATTGGCCTCTCTCGGTTAGCAACCCAAACAACGGTTTGCTCAGAAACTTGGTGATACCAAATTCCGACATAACGGTGGCTAGCATAAATTGGGCTGAAGAAACCGAGAGCGAACTTTTTACCACTGGAGACCAAGAGATTGCCATCTCTGATGGTATTGTTTTGGCTTAGGATGTCCAAGCCAATACTTCCCTGAAGTAGAAAAAGAAGAAGCAGGGCATATACTGACCCCTCTTCTGTGTTCATGTGGTCTTTTTATTGAGGATTCAATGGTATGACGTCTGAGATAACTGAAGTGACTGAGTAATGATACCTCAAATACCACGCAGTGAAGTTGAGTTCTTAATTGGCGAGGACCCACCTTTCTCATGAATTTAAGCAAAGTGATTGTCGCCTTTTTTATCTACCAAATGGAGTGCAAGCTGTGATGCCGATGTTGTACTTTCTAAGCTTCATACTCTTGGTCAATATTTCTCGATCGTGAAACAATAAATTAATTCCACGTTCATGTAAATTGAAGTAATGGTCACGTACTGTGGCGACTCGCCTCACCTTTCCCTTCCCAGCAGCCTTATCCCTTTAATTAATGTGGTAGATCTATTTTTTTTTGGTCGATCCTACTCTATTTCTACTCTAACGCTCACTCTCAGACCCCTGTTTCCTTGCAGGGCGTGGGAGTTGAAACCCACTCTTGAAACTATATCGTCCCCACCCCAACCCCCATGAGAAGGTGGGAATTCGAACTCCCCACTTTCCCCTTTCATGTTGGAAATGTGGCCAACCCCAGTGGTTTGGTAGATCGATGTTGTGTGAGGTGTATTTGCTTCCCCATTGAATCGGTTCCAGGTGAATAAACAAGGCTTTGGGTTATCATCACTCCACCCATCCTATAGAGAACTTGACATTTCAGATTGTTGTGACAAAGATGGATAACGTGTCGTTTCCATTGACAGCAATTTTAACATAGAAATAGTCAATCGAGCTTGAAAATTCAATATCATAATGTCATTGCGGAAATTGAGGAAAAAATAAATCCATTTCTAGGTCTTTATTCAAGGCTAGAGTCAAATTGCCATTTAATCCTTTTCAGATTCGCCCTTTACGCAGAGCTAGTATTCTCTGTTTTCTTATGACAGAACTAAGCTACAATATTAAGATGATTCTTTTGATTTGATCACTCTGCAATATACGAAACCTCTTCACTGTTTGTGCTTCTAATTTACAGATGCAGAGAGGCTTGTTTCCCTCGTCAATGTCAACAGCTTTTAGAAGTTTATGAAATCTCAAGAGTGAATGCGTTTCATTGGGGTGAGTATCTGACCACTATTGTGCCTATCATCAGCAATTTGCAATACTGTCAAAATGATAGCAAGCTATTATGGATTGCTAGTTGACCCTACAAAGAATTAATCTTGGTAGACTGAATTAAAGTCACTAAGTTTAGATTGGTGCGACAGAAATCGACATCAACTCTGTGTAACACGACCTGATTCGAATTTTGTACACTCACTTGTTTTGGATCACCAAAATTCATGATCCAAGTGACCATGCCTGATGCTCGTGCAATTGAAAAAGCACTAACATATAATTGATCCTGCTGACTAGAATAAAGCTTGATGGAAATTAATCTAGGGAAAACACAAATTGTTTGTTGTAATCAGAACATCATGTAAAGAAGACGATAACAGCTATACAATATTCTTCTTTTATGTAAACTTACAAATCTTGGAGAAGAATAAAATAAGATATCATTGGAAAAATAACATAAAATTGGAGGTGAGGTACAGATAACCGAATCTTCTTAAGGCGATTAGTTCTTGCCAATAGTGCTCCACAGATTCACGAACTATGCCTCCCAAGATACAACATCTCGAACCTATTTGGATTAGCACTATGCAAAAAGGATTCTATTGAACCGTTCAATTGAACCAGCACACCTAGGAAAAATGGAAGAGTAGAAAAGCATATCAAAGCTCTTTTGGAATCAAGTCGGGAAAACCAAAAACCCGTAAATGAAGCTCTATGCTTCCATCTATTTATAGAGATTTTTAGTTCATGTACAGAAGAGATACATGAATTAAATAGATGCATGTATCCACGAGATTCATGAATAAAGAGATACGTGAATCCAAGAGATTCATGAATCCAAAGATACATGAATTCAAGAGATTCATGAACTCAATAAATTCATGAACTAAAAGATACATGAATCTAAGAAATTCATGAACTCAATAAATACGTGAACATAAAACAATAGGAAATTCATGAATCCAAAAAAAATACGTGAATAGAAAAGACGTATTTTAATTTATTGGTTTTCGTTGATTCATTAACTATAATTACAACAATCCCTCACATTAATGGATCAACAAAACATTTTTGAATCAAAGGAATCTGAGCATGCCTATTGAAATACACCACATCAAGATAGGTAGCTTTCGCTTTGAACCTTCTTTAGTGAAAGCCTATTGGACTTACTTAACTGGTCGATGGACTAAGCCTTGAATCGCTAGTTGTTTGTGTAAGCCTAGACAATAAACCTCACACGGAGTATTTCCAATTCAAGATTGATTCTCGGTTGTGTTCATTCTTTCGACTTTGAACCTTTCGAGATTCATGCATGCTTTTGAAAATCTAGCCTTTAAAGATTTTCATAGAGTCGGCCAGCTCCACGCATATAAGTGCATTCCTATTAAAGATATCCTACCATATCTCACTTGGATATTATATTCCAAGTTATAGGAATCATTAAACGCATAGCATACCTTTAATAACGTTGTAGGAAAGCACTGTTGCATCCTAGGAATGGGAGACAGTACTTACACTAGAGTTTCCAAAATTTGCGTTGTCCTATTGAACCTAGTCCATGGGATCTCCAATCGCATAGGTTAGGTTTCCACCCTGTAATCTCTTTATTGGGTTAAGGCTTTTGAACCCATTCCCCTCGATGTGCAGTTTATCTTCTCTCTTGACAAACCTTTTGTTAGCGGATCCGCGATATTTTCCTTTGACTTTACAAAGTCTAAAGAAATGATACAATTTGAGAGCAACTGTCTTACGGTATTGTGTCTACGGCGAATGTGTCTAGACTTACCATTATAAATCACATTATTTGCCCTTGCAATTACCACTTAATTATCACAGTGAATGCAAATTGCAGGCATAGGTTTTGGCCAAGCACCCCCACACTTTTAGAAAATTGTAGGATGACAACTTTCCATTTCATAAATCATATGGAGTTTTACTTGTCCTTTTGTGGGGTATTTTATTATGAATATAATTTGCAGTTAAAACTGCCTCTCCCCACAAGTTCTGAGGTAAATCTGAACTCAAAAGCATGGCGTTAGCCATCTCCTTTAGTGTCCTGTTCAATCGTTCAGCAACTCTATTTTGTTGTGGAGTATAAGGTGCAGTCATTTGGAGAATTATTCCAAAATTAGCACAAAACTCTCTGAAATTGATTGAACTGTATTCTCTTCCTCTATCAGACCTAAGAACTTTGATTCGTTTATCAAGTTGGTTTTCAACTTCGTTATTATACTTGATAAACATGCTCATAGTCTTATCTTTACTAGTTAGTAAATAAACATAGCAAAATCTCATACAGTCATCCACAAATGTGATGAAGTACTTCTTTCCACCTCTACTTTCTACAAACTTTAAATCACATAGATCACTATGGATTAATTGTAGAGGTTCACTTGTTCTTTCAATTGATTTGAAAGGTTTCTTGGCAAACTTGGCCTCAACACAAGTCTCACACTTGTAATGGGCATCCAACTCAAATCTTGGAATTAACCCCAAGTTTGCTATTCTTTTCATTGTAATATAGTTTACATGTCCTAATCTACCATGCCATAGATAGGGAGACACAACAGTGTAAACTGAAGACTTTTCTTTATTAATAGTCTTTGGGTATACATACTTTGAGTTTACATAAATGACAGCCACATTGACCTTAAACAGGTCATTACACAAGTACCCTTTCCCCACATACATCCCTCCTTTTGAAAGTACAAATTTGTCAGATTCAAATACAATTTTGAAACTTTTCTTGACAAGTATGGGGCTAGAAATTAGGTTTTTCCGAATCTTTGGTACATGCAGCACATTCAACAGAACGACCTCCTTACCATATGTAAACTTCAGGATCACTTTTCCTCTTCTGGCAATCTTTGCTGATGCAGAGTTAGCCATATAAGGCTTCTCATCTTCTTCAGTCTTCTCATAAGATGAGAACATATGTTTATCTGCACATATGTGATTTGTGGCACTTGTGTCTACCCACCAGCCATTAGTGTTCGACACTAGAGATGCTTCGGACACTACCACAGCAAATAGTCTCTCAATATTATCATGTTTTGTCAAATTCAGTTGCTGGGCTGCACCATCATTCTTGCCTTTTTTCAGACGCTTCTTGCAATCCTTAGCACGATAGCCAGGTTTGTTGCATATAAAACATGTCCCTTGGAATTTTTGGAACTGTTCCTTTTGCTTGCCTTTTCCTTGAAAAGACATCTTCCTTTTTCTATCTTGCTTGTATTTGGAAGATTCCACAACGTTGGCCTTTGGCTCAGAAGAAGGGTTCGCACTCCTTCTATTGTCCTCCTCGATTCTGAGGCGCAAATTGAGATCTTCAAGGCTCATCTCCTTTCGTTTGTGCTTCAAGTAATTTTTGAAGTCTGACCAGCCCGGAGGTAGTTTCTCAATCATAGCCGTCACTTGGAATGATTCACTAAGTATCATTCTCTCAGCCGAGGTGTCACTCAGAATTAATTGCAATTCTTGAACCTGACTCATGATAGATTTAGAATCCACCATCTTGTAGTCCAAGAATTTGGCAACCACAAATTTCTTGGTGCCAGCGTCCTCAGTCTTATATTTCTTCTCTAAGGACTCCCATAACTGTTTAGCGGATTCAATATTACAATAAACGTTATAAAGAGAATTTACTAAACAATTAATGATATAATTTCAGCATAAGAAGTCCCCATGCTTCCAAGCCTCCAATGCACCGAGCGTCATGACATCTTACTCATTTGAACTAATTATCGGGCACACCTCCGATGAATATTTCGTCAAATTGAGCATGGTCAGATAGATTAACATCTTCTGCTGCCACTGTTTGAAGCCTACTTCGGTGAATTTCTCTGGTTTCTCATTAAATGTAACTGGAGGTGTTGCCATCATAGTAGGCAAAGTTCGATGAACTATCCCTCCAGAAGTGGAGCCAAAAGCCATTTGGCTTGTACTGTTATGAAAAATAGTCCCGGGCATACCAGTCGAATGACTTGTACTCGCACCACCAAAATTGGTGTTAGCCCAATAGCCTGTAGCATTGGCTGCTACAAATTTAGACCCAGAGGGTTGAACATCTTCCATAGCAACGGTCGAATCGACCATAGGAACGTCTCCTGAAACATTTTGGACATTGACAGGCACTTGATTGTTTCTAGCCATCTCAATAATCTGACAAGAACAACAAACAGTAAGTAAGTGAATTAATCGCCTTAAGATTGTTGGAAATTAATCCAGAGAAAACACAAACTGTTTGTTGTAATTAGCACATCATGTAAAGAAGACGATAACAGCTATATAATATTCTTCTTTTATGTAAACTTACAAATCTTGGAGAAGAATAAAATAAGATATCATTGGAAAAATAACATAAAATTGGAGGTGAGGTACAGATAATCGAATCTCCTTAAGGCGATTAGTTCCTGCCAATAGTGCTTCGCAGATTCACGAACTATGCCTCTCAAGATACAACACCTTGAACATGTTTGGATTAGCACTATGCAAACAGGACTCTATCGAATCGTTCAATTGAACCAGTACACCCAGGAAAAATAGAAGAGTAGAAAAGCATATCAAAGTTCTTTTGGAATCAAGTCGGGAAAACCAAAAACCCGTAAATGAAGCTCTATGCTTCCATCTATTTATAGAGATTTTTAGTTCATGTATAGAAGATATACATGAATTAAATAGATGCATATATCCATGAGATTCATGAATAAAGAGATACGTGAATCCAAGAGATTCATGAATCCAAAGATACATGAATTCAAGAGATTCATGAACTCAATAAATTCATGAACTAAAAGATACATGAATCTAAGAAATTCATGAACTCAATAGATACGTGAACATAAAACAATAGGAAATTCATGAATCCAAAAAAAATACGTGAATAGAAAAGACGTATCTTAATTTATTGATTTTTGTTAATCCATTAACTATAATTACAACAAAGCTTACCCAAGACATTGATCACTCGGTCATCCATCTGGCCCCGTCTGGAAGGGACACTTTCCCCTGTTCATAGATGACTTCGACCGCCGTTTCATGAGCGAGGCTAGAGATTAAACAGTGTTCAATCATAGATCAAGAAGTCTGACCTGTAAAAGAGAAAAGGATAGGTCAAGAGAAAAAGACAAACCGATGGTTTCTCTTGGCCATGCGAGGTGGCGTGAGAAGACGGCAACCCCATGGAACAGACTTCACAATCTATCAACGATTGTTCGTTTACTCAGTTGTCCATTTGGTCATTTATTTGTTTATTGTCGCCTTAAGATGTCACTAGCACAAGCGGGTGTCATGTAGTTCTTGAAGGGTAGATGAAAAGGTAACTTGGGGAAACTCTGACCAAGTAACCAGGGCTTCTCACCAAAAATGGTGGCAGAAAGTGATAAGGAAATGAATTTAGATCCCTCCGATGTGAGGCTCGAGAGAAGAGAGATTAGTACACTTTCCTCAACGTTGGTCTCGGTGCATTACTATGCTGATGTGAGTTTGAGGCTTCAAAATCAATTTATGCAATATTTTCAAGTCCCTTTTGTGCAAAGCTACTGTCAATGTACTTGGCATCAGGTAATTACATTCAGAGTTTAATATACATATGTACTATGCAAATCTTTTTAGAAGTGCCTTTTTTGGAAAAAAAAAAAAAAAAAAAAAGAAATGGAAAGTGCATTACAAGTTCAAAAACTTATTACGAAAGTGCAATTGAATTATAAAATTTTCAAAAAGTGCAATTAAGTCATATTATTTATCATGAAAGTATAATTGAGT
The DNA here is from genome assembly GCA_014182555.1 of Eucalyptus erythrocorys. Classification (NCBI taxonomy): domain Eukaryota; kingdom Viridiplantae; phylum Streptophyta; class Magnoliopsida; order Myrtales; family Myrtaceae; genus Eucalyptus; species Eucalyptus erythrocorys. The sequence continues at coordinate 12,113,106 of CM024600.1, read as the reverse complement.
CTTAAAACTTTCAAAAAATGCAAGAAAATGGAAAGATTTTATTAGATCAATTTGACAAGTTTTAAGACTTGATTGTACTTTTGAAAGTTGTAGGACTATTGTCTTTTGTGAAAAGTTTTATGATTTAATTATATTTTTTAAAATTTTTAGGACTAACTTGTCATTTTGTGATAAATTTTAAGACTTTCAATGCACTTATCTTTTAAAAAAATTATAGACTTACTTATAATACATTGACCGTTATAATCCCAACATCATAAATAGAAGGTGAAACAATGCCATTACTAGACAATGCATTTGCTCCATGGTAGCTCTTCTTGAAGACAAACACAGGCTGATTCGTAGACGGAAGCGACAGACTAGCATTCCCCAGCATGAACACAGACCGTAGGCATTGGATGGGAACTCTTGCATGCACAAGACATAGATCTGAATTCACCTTGAAGCCCCCTCTCCTGACACAAATTGCAATCGACTAGTTGACAATGTTTAGGCATTTCCTCCTTTTCATAGCTCCCATACTATGAGCTAGTGATGTGTTAAATTATGTCTCGAGTGTGAGTCTATACACATTTGACATGGTAAAAGTATATAGAACATGACCTGGTTGAAGTGTTGCTTGTATTTTGGATGTCTTCTAAGTTGGACTTTATCTCCAAACGAATTCAAGGGAGTTCAAAATTTGGTGAAGTCCATCTTGTATTAGGGAAAAAAAGAAGAAATTGCGGTATTCTAGTTTGAGTTTGCAAGTCACGTGAGAATATCATATAATAATAATAATAATAATAATAATAATAATAATAATAATAATAATAATAATAATAATAATAATAATAATAACATTCAGAGTTTAATATACATATGTACTATGCAAATCTTTTTAGAAGTGCCTTTTTTGGAAAAAAAGAAAAAAAAAGAAATGGAAAGTGCATTACAAGTTTTAAAACTTATTATGAAAGTGCAATTGAATTATAAAATTTTCAAAAAGTGCAATTAAGTCATTTAATTTATCACGAAAGTATAATTAAGTCTTAAAACTTTTAAAAAATGCAAGAAAATAGAAAGATTTTATTAGATCAATTTGACAAAGTTTTAGGATTTGATTGTACTTTTTGAAAGTTGTAGGACTATTATATTTTGTGATAAGTTTTATGATTTAATTGTACTTTTTGAAAATTTTAGGACTCACTTGTCATTTCATGATAAGTTTTAAGACTTTCAATGCACTTATCTTTTTAAAAAATTGTAAACTTACTTATAATACATTGACCGTAGTAATCCCAACATCATAAATAGAAGGTGAAACAATGCCATTACTAGACAATGCATTTGCTCCATGGTAGCTCTTCTTGAAGACAAACGCAGGCTGATTCGTAGACGGAAGTGACACACTAGCATTCCCCAACATGAACACAGACCGTAGGCATTGGATGGGAACTCTTGCATGAACAAGACATAGATCTAAATTCACCATGAAGCCTCCTCTCCTGACACAAATTGTGAATCGACTAGTCGACAATGTTAAGGCATTTCCTCCTTTTCATAGCTCCCATACTATGAGCCAGTGATGTGTTAAATTATGTCTCGAGTGTGAGTTTATACACATCTGAGATGGTAGAAGTATATAGGACATGACCTGGTTGAAGTATTGCTTGTATTTTGGATGTCTTCTAAGTTGGACTTTATCTCCAAGCGAATTCAAGGGAGTTCAAAATTTGGTGAAGTCTATCTTGGATTAGGGAAAAAAAGAAGAAATTGCAGTATTCTAGTTTGAGTTTGCAAGTCACGTGAGAACATAAAATAATAATAATAATAATAATAATAATAATAATAATAATTCTGCTCGATTATTACACATTAGAGCATTTCAACTGACGATGAATGAAATCCAAGCTTTTGTTAGGCAGATACTTGCAAATTAACAGATTCTCAGCTTCTCCAGTGCAGTACCCTAGAATTTTCACCACACTCCAAAGATGGAGTTTTGCAATCAACGTGACTTCAATCTTATACTATACGATCCCTTGTCCAAAATATTTGAGAAGCCTTTTAATTGCCATTTCCATTCCATGTTTGTCACTCCCTGTAAAAGCAAATCAACATATGATTCATTAAAGTAAAATGATGGGTAACGGTAAAGATTTATTTGGTAACAATTCTATTTTTAGAAATAATTTTTATATATATATATATATATATATATTCAATTCTATTCCCTAAATGAGTTTGATTGAAAGAACGTATTTAGTAGGACCCTAAAATTTTGATTCTTCAAACAGAAAAAAGAATAAGAAATCGTTTGGTTCAACCTTCAATTTTTATTTTTTATTTTTTCTTGTGACTTGGAAATTTTTAAAAATTTTTAAATAATTTTTTAAAGACTTTTCAATTTTCTTTTTGAATTTTTCTTTCCCCCTTCTTCTTTTTCTTCTAGCTGGTTGCTGGGCCTTGGCATATACTAATTCTGTTTTCATGTTGTCTTTTTGTTTGAGGATACTAGGTATGATGTCTACGGCAACATAAGTGACTGAGTGAACAATACCACAAATATCACGGGGTGTAGTCGAGGTCTTAATTAGTGAGGATCCACCTTTCTCATGGATTTAAGCAAGTAGTTGTAAATTTTTGTCCACCATGTAAATGTAATGCAAGCTGTGACACCAACTTTACCCTTTCTAAGCTTGATATTTTCAGTCATCGTGTCTCAAGCATCAAACAAGAAAATAATTCCTACCTCATGTATATTCAAGGAAATTCGCAACAATAGTCTATTAGGTGTCGTCTATCTACCGATACAGGAAGCATCTCAATTTCTCAAGTTGAGTAGTACCGCAGGGAACTTGTGGTGGCATATGGCTAGCGACCTTCAACAGCAGTAATTGTAACTCTGTTAACAGAACATGTTTGGTTGCATGTCGACTGAATATATCCATTGTAGTCACTCTCGTCGATGAATGCGGGCTGTTTCGGTAACGGAAGTACCACATCAGCATTTCCCAACATGAAAACCACTGTGGACATAGTTGGCCTGTCCGATGCATATCTTTGCACGCACAAAAGACCGATTTGAATGCACCTTGATACAATTTCTTCAGAATATGTATTGCCAATTGATTTGTCCACAATGTCCATGCATTTTCCTCCGTTCCACAGCTCCCATACCTTGACATAACACATACCAGCCACCTCAGATTGTGACAATGCGATTGTAGAGCTTGGTCAAGTTGTGCATGGCGATGTATTATATAAGAGTTTCATACTTACATGGCCAATTAAATAGCAAAAGGGTTTCATATGGTAGCACCCGCTATTTCTTTGGCCTGTGATGATCTCTAGCAACAAAACTCCATAACTGTACACATCTGATTTTATAGAAAACCAGCCTTGCAGAGCATACTCCGGTGCCATGTACCCACTACGGAAGCCAGAAAGGAGAGGAGTAGTCAGCATCTCATTCACCGTATAAAATTCCTTTTGAAGTTTGGGGGACATAACAAAAGGTTGAAACTTTACTATGAAAGAAAGAAAATGGTTGGTCGGAGTTCTTTTTCTATGTTCTAATAACTCATCGTTTAATTAGATGAAGTAGAATTTAATGCACAAGAAAAACACTTACTATGTCCCGACCACGCACTTTGTTTTTCCTTCAATTTGGTCTCCTCCACATATCCTCGCTAACCCAAAATCTGAAATCTTGGGGTTCAATGCAACATCCAATAAGACATTGCTAACTTTCAAATCTCTATGGATTATCCTTAGGGTCGAATCCTGATGTAAATACATGAGTCCTTGAGCTACCCCATATGCAATTTCATACCTTTTTTCCCAATCCAGAAGCGATCTCTTTGTTTCATCTAGACCAATTTTGGGGATTACCTCAAGTTATTATCCATAAAACTAGCTATAGACCGAAATTCTGGCCACTAGAAGAGATTACTTACCGAAAAGTAATGAATCCAAGCTTTTATTGGGTAAATACTCATAAATTAACAGCTTTTCATCTTCTTGAATGCAGCAGCCTAAGATTTTCACTAGATTCCGGTGTTGGAGTTTGGCAATCAACCTGACTTCATTTTTGAACTCTTCATTTCCTTGTCCTGAATATTTTGAGAGCCTTTTAACCGCTATTTCTGTTCCATCATTTGTCACACCCTGTGAAAATGAACACATCACAAGAATAAATATTTAGTCCTGTCGGATGAAGCCGGTGGCTGAAAAGCTGTCAAGAGAAAATATAAGATAGATTAGGTAGTTAAACTTCCTGGGGCGATGTGTTGGTTACTTCATGAGTTTGTGATGGCAATAAGAGTCGACACGACATACTCCAAAACCGCATTGTATTCAAGGACGTCAATCCCCGGAAGGGACAGACAATTGAAGTTGGTAGAATATACATATTAATATCCAATAACAATTTGGATTCAGTTGAATAGGGAGATTAATTACCTTATATACAGATCCAAAACCGCCTTGGCCGAGCTCATTGGCAGAGGAAAAATTGCTTGTGGCTGCAGCTACAGTTCCAAAATCAAGTACTGGTATATCTGTTTTTTGCCTACCTTCGCTGTCAAGGTCTATCAGACCTGGAATTTCGTCCAAATATGTTGAACTTGTGGTAGCACCGAACGGATGATTACACCCTCTTCTATCTGCTGTCACACAATTGAACAAAACGCTTACGAAAATGAAAGCAATTCTGTACTGCTTCATTTTTAATTATCAAGCACTGTTTTCGCAGCTTCGCTGATCAAGGTTTCCAGTATTGAATACAACCACCCTGTAGCCTAAAATCCTGGCTACATTAGCTCCAATTTAAATTTAATGGATTTCTTATCCCTAAACATCAAAATAACTACCTACTTGGAAAACAGACTGGGTAATATATATGGCAGAAAAAGCTTCCATCAAGGCAAGACTACCACACCTCTTTTCTTCTTCAGCCGAAGGCAGTACATAAGGGAGCCTAAGAGTAGCAGCACTACTGCAGATACCAACATCGTTGCCACCATTGCCTTCTTGACAAGAGTGCTTTTCCTATAACGAGCTGTAAAAGAAGGCACAAGGACTTGGAAGCTGCAAATGTTACGGAAATGAATGCAACGACTATCAGAAACGAACAGTTTCGTCAAGACAAGAAATCAGGAGAAATAAGACAATAATAACAACCCAACAACAGCAGCAAAAGCATTTCAAGTAGATATTAGCAACGAGTACCTAAGTCAATTGCATCGACCCGCACATATAAATCTTCACCCAAGTTTGAAAATTCTCTCGTATCCACTAAATCTCCAAACCATTTCAGGCATCCATATTCCCCCATGCTTCTATTTGCACTTGAATAAGCTGTGCAATTGCAATCCCTCAAGCATTCCTGCTCGCACTCCTTCAAGCTCAGCCTCATGTCAACATGTGCTGTTGTAGTGTCTGGCAACTTCACCCGTTGCACCTTCACAAAACCTTCCCCACTTTGACACATTGACGCGCCTTGCCTCCTCTTGCATCCATCTGATCCGTTCCTTAGGTACCATTTGGCCAGAGATGTGGGCTCGAAGCCAGGCAGGCATGTGCAGTCTGACTGGTCAGCTGTGTTTGCACCACAATTGCTATTAGGCCCACAGTTCCTGTAGTAGTCACACTGCTCCCTTGGATAGTGACCAAACTCGCTCCATTGCTGTTCTTCATCACGCCATACATAGTAATTATGTGACCCTGACTCCTGCACCACAAACCTAGAGATAATCGATGTGCTATATGTCTGAGAAACCTCCGTCGCGTTCCTCACAACTGTGATAATAAAGTTGAAATCATTAGGCATTGCCCGATCACCACCATGTGGATTCTCAATTATCGGTCCACCCCGCCAATATGGAGCTCGACCCTGGTAAAGGAACAATTGCGGGTACCCTGTTGGTTCAAATCTGACTGAATAAATGCCTGGTGCTGGATCATCTTTGGACTTCCAAGATGTCAGGAACCAGTTCAAACCGGTTCTCCGGTCCATCCCAAGCTTCATGGACGGAAGAAGGGTATCCGTGGGATGATCAAAGCTCTGCCAAGTGACCATTTTGCTCAGATCATGAATTAAAACCAGGTTACCTGAATCCAAAAGCTGAGCAGTAGTAGAACCATTAAAAGTCGGGGAGGAAGTATTGGTTGACCAAATGGGAAAGCTCCCATATTTTTCATGGATCACTAAGTTTCTGCAATGATCAAATGCAAGAACTCCTGAAGTATCATTCACAGGTTTCTCTCTGTTAGCAACCCAAACGACGGTTTGCTCTGGTAGTCCATTGTACCAAATCCCCACGTAACGCAGGCTTGAATTACCTGGGCTGAAGAAACCAAGAGCAAATTTTCTTCCTTGGGAGATTAAGACCTCACCATCTTTCACGGTATTGTTTGGGGCAAGGGTGTCCGAGGAATCAATCAAATGAAATAGAAGAAAAAGAAACAGAAACAGAAACAGAATTTGTAATGACACATTTCGAGGATTCATGGTGTACTTAGATGGGGATGCAGCGTGGTTGTGTTTCAGGCAAGAAAGCAGACATGTAAGGCTTTTGCTTCATAATTTTATAAAACATGACCAGAGCATGCTTGACTTGTCTTCTTTCCTCTCCCGGAGCATTTATTTTCTAGAATTAGAAGTCAATGGAAGGCGTTTTAAGAACCGTGGATCGGGGGGGAACCATTAAGTTAGCCAGTCAATTTTCTTTTACTTTTCCTTTCGAAAAGCCCCGAAAAGTCTAAGTTGATTGAATATCATTGCTCATTGGTATTGGCTGCTGAGTACATTAAATTAGGGATAATGACACAATTTAAACTTTCCCTCAATATTCAATTCGATCAAGGTCAAATTTTTTTTTTTTTTTTTGGGTTCGACATAGTACCTTAACTTTTTTACATAATTCGATGTGGTCCTTTAATTTATGGATTTGCACCAACTATTATCTAAAGTTATAGAGTGGCCCAAAAACAAAGTATTTTTTTATAAGGGTAAAGCTTTCTTCAATCTTTCGCCTGGCAGAAGTCAAGAAATATTGCAAGTATGCCTGACAGAAAGAAAAGAACTTAAATAGACTAAAAGTCTTTACCAACTATTGAACGTGGTTGACGTAAGAGTTCCGGCGTAATCGGCTTTCGGCTTTGTAGAGAAAGCTAACCCCAACCTTGCCTTCCTTAGGCCAGGCACAAAATAGATCCGTCTCGTTTTCTACTTCGGGCCATGGTTTCTATCCAGACCGACTCTCTCAAACTTGTTAAGACTATAAGGAACAGCAAGAACAGAAGCTCTACTGATGCCATTACTGATATCAGTAAGAACAGGGGAAGTAAGACATACAAGAGCAACGAAGAGAAAGCATATGAAGAAGAAGAAGTAGAGAATATAAATGCTGCTGAAAAGAATGAGAAGAGAAGGGCTACTGTCAGTATCAAAGGAAGAAAAGAAGACAAAGATAAGAGTGATAATCTGTAAAGTGAGCTAGAAGCTCTATGTTGGGATACTCTGTTCGAACACTCTGTATCTATCTTCTGTTGCAAGTCTCGACAAGTCTCGGTAGTTAGTCTAGTTTACTTCAGTTCTGGAAGTTAGTTTTGCTTCAGTTAGTTAGTTTTCATTTCTTCAACTGTTCAATACCTTTAAAACAGATTCCTGAGGAAGCCATTGTATATAAAAAGGTTAACTCTCGTGATTGTATGAAGTGAGGCAAGTAATAGAAAGAAGTTTTTCATCTCAAGATTTCTCTTGTTCTTTCATCCCAAAATTTCCTATTTCTTCTTTGCGCATAAACTTCTTCAAAACTCACATGCTTGAATAGATGGAGGAGGAAAGACATAACCTAATATAGAATGACAAATTTCATTTCACAATAAACTTTTATAAAGAAGGGCGTCTATATGCTAAAATTAAGAAAACACACATACTCAACTAATTTTAATCTAGAAAGCATGAAACACAAAAAACTTGAAAATTTTGCCTATCCAAAAGATTAGGATCAAGATTTAGAGTAGTGTAAGTGTGAGTATCTACAAATAAATTAATATCATTTCTAGATATATGATGAAGACACTTAGACCTAAAACAAGTGGACTATTAATCCATTGCAACTCTAAATGAAGTTCTACTTTTACAATTATACACATCATTGTCGCAACCTCCCTTTTTTGGTGCGGTTACTAATGACTTACTAAGTATTAGGCTTAGTCCGGATTCTCCTAAACCCATCAATTCATGACTTATGGTTCAAGATTTTGATTTATAAGTTAATTTCAAACAAAAGTCGTTACTAATCAACCTAAGTGAAATATCGGGAGAAATACTTTACTCTTAAAATTAAGATTGAGAACTTGATTACATTAGTTAATCACTAAAACCTTTATGTATATAATTTTATTTAAATTAAAATTAAAATCTTATTTAAATATAAAGTAAAACGCATTTTATACCAATCACAAATTCTAAAATTCAATTTCTAATCAATTTAAGGAAATAGAAATCTCCATGTGTCATAAGAGCGTAATTAAAATAAACTAATATTTGCTTCCCATAACATAAACACAATTTTTTTTTTTTTTTTGATTTTCTGTTAAGTGTGTTCACACATTTTAAGGAAAAAAACAATTCAAAGCCTATTTCTAAGCTTTTTCGACTCTTTTTTGGAATGAAAAATATTTTTCCAATTTTCTGATTTTTCTTACTATTTTCGTATATTTTTATATTAAAATAATATTATATAATATTTATTAAAAATTCGAAATGGACTCGGGTGGGTTAATCGGCCTGGTTGGGCCCGAAACGCGGGCCGGCCCAAAGACTTTTTATAAAAAATATTTTTATAATATAATATTATTAATATTATTATATTAAAAAAAGAAAATATCCGGATTAGCCAGGCCCGCGAGCCGGGCTCGACCCGGCTCCCCTAGCCGACCCGAATCGCGACCTGCTGTGAAATCGCAGGTCCGCCGTGACGGGGGTAACATGGCTAAAGAGATGCCGCGCGCCCCGTCCGACTTGGGGAGCGACGGCGACGTCTTGGCCGAGCCAAGCCTAATGCGCAACCTTCGTCCGACCGGCGGCGCTCCGAGGACAGCCAGGGTAGACACCATTCGGGCAACTGACCCGCGAGAACTCAGGGGACGTCCGTAGACGACTACAACGGCGGCCACGAGCTGAGCAACAACACGGCTACCCCGACTACGACACCTCGACGGAACGCAGCCAAGCACGGGCGAATTGATTTCGACCAAAAGGGGGAACAAAAAAGTGGATCTCATTCAGGCAATATATCAAACAGGTGGAGCACGTGACTGGAACGCAGGACTCTTGGCTCGAACGGATTGGAACCAAAGCCAAAGCTTTCGCCGAACAAACATCAACAAAACAGCAGCCAAAGGGGGAAGAAACGGGGTTGGAGTTCGCGCAACCGGGCGGCCGCGAGCTACGGCCCGGCATGCCCAGAGCAGGGCAAACACAGAGCCCCGCTTACCAGAGCTTGGTGCGGGGTAAAGGAAGCACAGCAGCGGGTTGTCAGCCGTGACTCAGGCGTCGTAGCCGGCGAGGACTCTCTTTCTCTCTCTTTCGGGATTCCCCCTCACTAGATCTCGATTTCTCTCTCTCAGATCTCACTCTCCGCCTAACTTCTCCCCTAGATCTCTCTCTCTCTCTCTTCGTCTTCTTTTCATCGAGGGACCAAAGGGCCTATTTATAGGCTGGAGGGTCTGGTCGACGGTGGGTTTTGGCCACTGGTCCTTGGCACACCGACCGGCCCTGGTGTGGCCGAAATGGTGTCCCATCCCCTCTTCTCTGCCGCCGGATTTTGTGATGCTGCATTCGGCGGCATTGATGGCGCCTGCGAGCCGTCCCCTCCGTCGCCGGTCTACCCTCTTATCTCTGCCGTAGCTGCCCTCGCGCGTGCGAGCTGCAGGGACGAAGAAGGAAGGAGGAAAGAGGAAGAAGGAGAAGAAAAGGGGGAAGGGGCCGGGCTGAGAGAAATAAAGATGGAATGGGCCTCTAGCCCGCGTGGGGAAGAAAAGAAAAGGGAAGAAAGCCCCCATGGGCCCCCTTTTTAAAAATAATTATCAGAAAGTAGGATAAAATAAGGGAAATTAAATACAACATAAATTTAGTAGATGCAAATAATATTAATACCTAGGTGATACAAAAATCATTTTTTTTAGGGCCAAATTGGTCCCTAATTTTCTATGCGACTTAATCCTAAATATTTAGATAAAATTTAGGTGTCAACAATCATAAGTTAAAATCTACTTAAATATGAATATTCTAATATTTATAAAGACCAAAAAGGTAATCAATAATAGCTTTGTTTTGTTGATTTAGGAAATCCATTGAAATGAAAAGATATGCCAAAATTTATGCAATAGTGTTATTTTGAAAATTTGTGAGCAGTATCACATGACTATAGAAAAGTTGAGGGACTTGGTTGAACAAATGAAAAGTTTATGAATTAGATTGCAAATTTCATAACAGTCTAGGGACTTGTGATCACTTTTTTTTGTTCAAATAAATATTCCATTCCTTTAGTTGCTTCTGAAAATAATGAAACATATTGCTCATCATCGTGACATGAATATACTCATGCCGGAGCATGAATATACTCATGCCGGAGAAATGATATGAAGGAAAAAATGTAAGTAATATAACTCAATGTAGTATACTTTGGAAAATTAAAAAGAGCACCACATATAATGATAAGTAAAATATAGAAAAACGCATGACTTCTCGTCGATAAGGATCATATCCATTCCTATCAACTGCCACATGCGTGAACCACGAACTTTGATCTTCCAATCATCCATTTTAGATACCTTAATATGGACAAAATATAGAAATAAATTTAAACATCTTCAACATAGACTTTATTTCCCTCTTTGCAGCTTCATCGACATGGATGCATCATTGGTTTTTTTCCTCTTTGATTCGGCAATTGCACTATTGGACAAATTATGGAAGGTAATTGAAGTATGTCGGCACTTGGATTTTCGTCGACCAATCAAACTTATCATAATTTGAGACTCAAGACCCCCGATTGCAACATAAGTTGATTCTTGACTAAAAATTAGTCAGTTAAACATTCGTGGCATCCAATTGCATGTAAAAACTAGGAGCAATACAAATCATTAGTGATTAGGCATCATTTTATCACTAAATCAAGACTTTACTTTTAGGTTGATTTCTTGGCTAAATAGAAAAAGTCGACTCTAAGTCCAGAGATCAATCCTTTGAATTATTTGAATTCTTTAATGGTCAATTCATTTCGTGTGAACATTCTAATGCCTTCATTGAATGTGATACATGAATTAATGCCATGCGATTATGGATGAAACTGAGTCATGGGGGTGGACTGGAGGACCTTGAAGGTTTGCATTAGTTTCCATGAGGACTAATGTTAATTTTAGAGTTTGAATTTTAAATTAGGTTTGATCATACTTTGCCTTTAGTTGATTAACTCTAAGGATATGGATTGTCTATATACTCTACAAAAATTAATCTTGGTAGGCTGAACTTAAATAAGGTCACTAAAAGATCATTTCTCTTTTTTCCTTAGGGTCTTCTCATCTCCCATTCATTTTCACACAGCCTTAAAAAAAAAAAAAAAAAAAAAAAAAAAAAACCTTTATGGAGGGGAGGGTTTGAGATAGATCTATTCCTTCCCTTCCCTTTTCCTTTTTCCTTGGTTGATTTGGTTCTCATTCTCTTTTTCTTGCTTTCCTCCCATTTTGTAGAGCTTTTCTTTTCTAATCTAGTTTAGAAATAAACACTTCTCTATCCTATTTCGGGTGTTGAAGAAAAATCCCTTGGAGTTTTGAAGTTGACAAAACGGCCTCAACAGTGTGGTCTAAGGACTCCAAGACTCAGTCGGCTACGTCTGAAGTTGTCAAGGTCTAAAGGTTTTCAAAGACAGTCAGACCCAAAATTTCGGTCTGAAGTTTTTCCGTCCGAAGTCAATCAAGACTCGTTTCCGTCGAAGACCTTCAAGACTCGTTTCGCCCGACGACCCTCGAGACCCAAATCTAAGTCCGAAGATTGTCCGCGATTTTTTTTACAGGCTGGCTACGAGTTATTCTTATGGCTACGATATTGGATTTCGTATTTCCTAATCCTAACCATGGAATATCTCGGTTTGTGATCAAGAGCTTGGAAGATTTGATTCTTCGGATTCTATCCGTTGAAGATCAAGTTTATTTTTGGAAGAATCTAATTTTGAGAACTCAAGATCCCGATTGTATGGGCGAACAGATTGACAAGCTACTTGTCTACTTATGTTTTCGGGACAAGGAGATCACTTAAATTGATTCAGTCCAACGGGTTGATTGGATGAATTTTTGGAATGTGCCAACGGGTATGATGGCACGGAGATTATTTAAGTTGGATCGACGTTGCTTGGAAACAAGGAGAGACCGGTAGAGAAATCTTGATGTTAGAATCTCCAAAATCACTTGTTCTCTAAAATCTTTCATGTTTACTTTGTGTAACAAAGAGAGTGAGCAAAGACAGCAGAAGGCTGTAGGAGAGACTGTCAATTGAAGAAGTCAAATCCGTCTACTGTAAAGGCACTCTTTTGCTACATAGTGATTACAGCCGTTTGGCTGCCAGCGTGGAGAGTGGACGTAGGCTTGGTCTAAGCCGAACCACTATAATCCTTGTGTCAATTTTCTCTCTTTACTCTATTTACTTTGTGAATACGTAATATGTTTATTATTGATATATCCTTGATATTAACATATTGCATTGAAAAAGATTCCAAAAGAATTTCGCAACAACCTATTCACCCCCCTCTAGGTTGATTCACTAGCCCATTTCAATTGGTATCAAAGCAGGTTGCTTATTTGTTAGAAGTGTTATTACTTCTGAAGCTAAAGATCTATGGCTAATGTTTTGGCTCCAGGGTTAATTGAAGGTCAGAGCAATACCAGACCTCCCTACTTTGATGGCAAGGATTACAACGTATGGAAAAACAAGATGAAGGCGTTCCTAAGATCTAAAGATCCTATAGAATGGGATGTAGTGGAGAACGGGATTATTCCTAAAGCTACATCAAGCACAGGAAAAGAAATAGCTGATGGAGCAGGGTTACCACAAGCAGAAATCTCTAAGAGACATGCTCTTGATGCAAAGGCTATTTACTCTCTCTATTGTGCATTATCTCCTACTGAGTATAATAGAATTTCATCTTGTGATACAGCCAAAGAAGTTTTGGACAGATTACATGTTACTTATGAAGGAACAAATCGAGTCAAAGAAACCAAGATCAACATCCTTCTTGGTCAATATGAAGCCTTCAAAATGAAGCCAAGAGAAACCATCTCGGATATGTTCAGTCGATTTACAGAAATTGTAAACGGCTTGGCATACCAAGGACAGCCAATTTCAGGACCTATGAAGGTCAATAAATTGTTGAGAGGGCTCTCCAAAGATTTGAATCACGTCAAGACATCTATCGAGAAACACGAGAGGATCATGCCTCTTTCGGTTGACGAATTGGTCGGCACACTTCAATCCTATGAAGTCGAGCAATTCAATGAGGAATTTGACACAAAAGGTAAGAAGTCAATTGCTTTAAAATCTAATGATGATTCTGATGATACAGATTCAGAAGAAGACCTAGATGATGAAGAATTGGCACTTCTGATTAGAAAGTTTAGAAGGTTGAATAGAAAAAGTAGAAGATTCAACGGTAAGAAACAAAACAATCAAAGATTTCAAAGGAGATCAAATGAATAAGAAGATACCAGCAAAGAAGTTGTTTGCTTTGAATGCAAGAAAAAGGGGCACATCAGACCCAACTGTCCCTTATTGAAGAAAAAGAAAGGAAAACCTAAAAAGTTCAAGAAAGCACTCAAAGCTGAAACATGGAGTGATACTGCGAATGTGAGGAGAGTGATGAAGAATATGCAAATATATGTCTTATGGCGGACTCGGACTCGATTCGACTCGACGCGCGATTCGGACTCGGACTCGGACTCGAGATTCGAGACTCGAGACTCAAACAATGGTATCAAGGTTAGAAATTTAAAAATTCCTGTCAAAGTATCAAAATACATTGATGAACTTTGTCTCAATCTTAAAGGCTCTCTTAAAAGAATCGCTGAATTAAAAAGGGAGAATTCCAAAATGAAACAACAAGAAAAGATTTTACTTGAAAAAGTTGAAAGTTTAGACAAGTCTCTTGCTGCTTCAAAAGAAAATGGAAATGAACTTTTAAAAGAGAATGCTTGCTTGAAAGAGGATTTATTGAAAGTCTCAAAGAAATTTTCAATAGGTTCTGAAAAGTTGGACAAAATTCTTTCTATCCAGAAACCTTACTTTAATAAATTCGGTCTAGGAATGACACAAGAAATTGTTCCTTTGATCGATTTCCCAAAAGTAAAGGAAAGAATAAGGAATAGGCCAACAAAAACTTTTTATAAAAATCATTTCCAAAAGGTTTTTGTAAAGCCTGTTGGTAGACATGCTCTTACTTGTTTAAGATATAAAAGTGTAGATCATTTTGAAAAGGAATTTCCCAAAGTTTGGAGACCTGTTAAGAAGAGCTGGGCAAAGACTGTTTATACTACTAACAATGATGGACCCAAGAAGATCTGGGTACCAAAGAAGACATGAGTTTTTCTCTTAATTGCAGGTTACCCTCAAGAAGAAAGTCAAGTGGTATTTGGAAGTGGATGTTCAAGACACATGATAGGAGACTCAAGTTGTTTTACAAAATTTTCTCATATAAAAGGAGGAAATGTCTCCTTTGGTGGTAACAACAAAGGTAAGATTGTTGGACAAGGAAATTTGATGATTGGAAATCTCACAATCAACAACGTCTCTCTTGTTGAGGGATTGAACTACAATCTACTGAGTATTAGTCAATTATGCGATTCTGGATATAAAATAAATTTCCAAGAAGACACGTGTTCTAGAACAAGTAAGGATCTTTCACAGTCCTTCACTGGTCGAAGACATGGGAATATCTATTTGCTAGAAATAAAGTCTGACAGTCCTCAATGCTTGATATCAATTCAAGATGAAGTCATCCTTTGGCATAGGAAGCTCGGACATGTCAATCTGAAGCAAATTGCAAAAGTATCATCCAAAAAGCTTGTTCGAGGACTTCCTGACCTCAATTATCAAAAGCATGAATTATGCACTCCCTGTGTACTTGGTAAACAGGTTAGAAGTTCTTTTAAATCTATAAATCAAGTATCCACTAATCGTGTTTTGCAGTTATTACACATGGATTTATTTGGACCAACTAGAGTTCAAAGCATTGGAGGTAAAAGATATTGCTTGGTTATAGTTGATGACTATTCTCGTTTTACTTGGGTTTTCTTTCTTACAAATAAATCTGATGCATTGATTCATTTTACTAAGTTTGCAAAGAAAATTCAAATTGAAAAAGGATATGCAATTTCGAGTATTAAAACTGACCATGGTGGAGAATTTGAAAATCATGATTTTGCCAAATATTGTGATAACAATGGTATTCAACATAATTTTTCATGTCCATACACTCCACAACAAAATGGAGTTGTAGAAAGGAAAAATCGTTCTTTGCAAGAAATGGCAAGAAA
Organism: Eucalyptus erythrocorys; assembly: GCA_014182555.1. Lineage (NCBI taxonomy): Eukaryota > Viridiplantae > Streptophyta > Magnoliopsida > Myrtales > Myrtaceae > Eucalyptus > Eucalyptus erythrocorys. The sequence continues at coordinate 12,097,527 of CM024600.1, read as the reverse complement.
TCTTTTAATCGAAAGCAATATTTCACCTCATTTTTGGGCTGAAGCTACTTCTACTACTTGTTATATTATAAATAGAATCTTTTTAAGACCTATATTAGAGAAGACCCCTTATGAATTATTCAAAAGTAAGAAGCCAATTGTTTCATATTTTCATATATTCGGTTGCAAATGTTTTATTCTAAAGAATTCCAGTGATCGAATTAGTAAGTTTGAAGAAAAATCAGATGAGGGAATTTTCCTTGGCTACTCCATGACAAGCAAAGCTTACAGAGTCTTCAACAAAAGTACTCAAACCGTGGAAGAATCCATGAATGTGAAGTTTGAAGATTCGTTACAAAATCGACTCAACCTGAAGATTTAGAGTCTCGAGCAAGTGTCTACGAATTCTCATGAAGAAAATCAAGCCTCGACACCGAGTCTCAAATAAATTCAGAAATTCCAACTGAAGAAGAGCTTCACCAAATTGACAAATCAACTACAAATTGGAAGCAAAAGTCAAGTCATCCCCAGACCTCATCATTGGCAATATTGATGAAGGAGTTCGTACTAGATCTAAAAGACGAGAAGCTTCCAAAGTGCTCTTGCACTAATTTCTGAGATTGAACCAAAAAATATATAAGATGTATTGAAAGATGAAAGCTGGATCGAAGCAATGCAAGAAGAACTAAACCAATTCAAAATCAACAACGTTTGGGAGCTAGTTCCTAAACCAAAAGGAAAATCAATCATTGGTACCAAATGGGTTTTCGGGAACAAGCTTGATCAACAAGGAAAAGTGGTAAGGAATAAAGCAAGACTTGTAGCAAAAGGCTACACACAAGAAGAAGGCATCGACTATGATGAAACCTATGCTCCTGTGGCAAGGTTAGAAGCTATAAGATTACTTCTTACTTTTGCTTGCTTTAAAAATTTCAGGCTATTCCAAATGGACGTGAAAAGCGCATTCCTAAATGGAGTCATTCAAGAAGAAGTCTATGTGGAACAACCACCAGGATTTGAAGATCCTAAAAGATCAAACCTTGTTTTCAAGCTGAAGAAAGCCTTATATGGTTTAAAACAAGCACCTCGAGCATGGTATGAAAGGTTAAGCAATTTTTTAATTCAAAATGGCTTCTCTAAAGAGTGGATAGAAAAAGCACTATAGGTACATGTCAATTATTGGGAAACAGGATGGTGTCTTGGTTCTCAAGAAAACAGGGTACTGTGGCTCTTTCAACCGCTGAAGTAGAGTACATTGCTCTTGGAAGTTGCTGCTCTCAAATTCTATGGATGCAACAGCAATTGAGAGACTTTGGAGTTGATGAAACACATACGGAGATTAAATGTGACAATACCAGTGCAATCAACCTCACAAAGAATCCAATACTTCATTCAAGAGCAAAGCACATTGAAATCAAGCATCATTTCATTCGAGATCATGTTCAAAGTGGAAATGTTGTAATTCAGCATGTAGATTCAAAGAATCAATTGGCGGATATATTCACAAAACCCCTAGAGAAGGCTCACTTTGAATCAATTTGTTCAAGACTGGGAATTGTGAATTTTGAAGATATTCAGACTCATCGCTAAAGTCTGAAGGTGGTTCAGACTCATTGCTAAGTCTGGAAGTGGTTTAGACTCAACGCTAGGTTTGAAGACGGCTCAGACTCAAAGCAAGGTCTGAAAGCGTTTTAGATTGTGCTCAAACGCAAAGGTAAGGTCTGAAAAGGGTTCAGACTCAAAGGTAAAGTCTGAACATCCGTCAGACTCTATACTATGTTATCTTTTTACGAATTTCCTTTTCGTATTCTCTCTTTAACATATTTTTGGTAATTACTTTTCAGTATTTCAAAATCTCTTTTCGCTCTTTTTCTGACATACATTAATGGCAGTTTACATTTTCAAAAAAGGGCAGTTTTCTTTTTACGGTTTATTTTTGGCAGTTCTTTTCTTTCACATTTTGGCGACGATTCGTATTCCGGTGATTTTTCTCCCACTATTTATACTCTCGAACCGTCACTTTTACTCTCAGCTACTCCATTGCGATTCATCTTCATACTCCTTCACTCTCAAAACCCTAAAAATCTCCTTTTGCCATTTCCATTTCGTCCCTTTTTCGCCTCAAAGTTTCCATTTTTCCTCACGTACAAGTTGAAACTTTGCTTGCTCTACAAGAATGTCGTCTCGCAAGTCCTCCGAAATTGCAAGCGGGGGACCACAGAGACAGCAAGAGGGTCCTACAAGGGTGGACCTAACGGAGGAAGATTCGCCTCAACGAGAAGCGGAGAGTCAACATTCTGAGGAAGTTGTTACCGAAGCAGAACCGGTAAGAACTCTTAAGCCAAATGTAGCTTACGATCTCTATACAAGGCTCAAAGAAGGGAAGGTTAGCCTTAAGACGATCGAGGAGTATTTGAAGGAGAGGGGATATAGGAGTGAGTATGCATTTCTGAAGGAGATGGAAAAGCTGAAGGTTGTTGGTGAAGGCACGCACGAGGACGCCGGAAAATATCTCGAGTGATCCACTTGAGAATGCTCCTGCTGAAACATTAGATGATGATGAGAGACTTTTCTCTCATTTTGAACCTCGTTTTGGTGTGGCTGCTAATACTGTTTGTCCTCCTGGAAGTCTATTTCGGTCGAAGGAACATGAACGAGTTTATGCGAAGCTGTTAAAAAGGGGAATGGTCAATCCAAGGAGTGTGGATTTTGACTTCCTAGATTCAATAAGGATTAATTTGAGAGGGAAGTTTGCTAGGCTGCAATTGGAAAATTTCTGCATGGATATGACTCGTGGCCCACTCGAATTGATAGCTTACTTTTACTCGAATCTATCCTTTTTGGATGCAAATCATTTGTCCTTTTCTTTCATGGACAAAGATTATGTTGTTGATGTTGACTTATTTGGTGACATCATTAGTGTGGAAAGAAGGAGTTTCCAGCCAATCAAAGTCTCAACAGCCTATGCAACTTTGGATATTGTACGAGACAGATCGTTGAAGGCAAGATATCCTACACTAGGATGAATGCCACCAATGTTTTGTTGCATAAAGTTGTCATCAAGCGCATCCGGCCAAAAACGACCTCGAAGATCGATGTTTGCAAAACGAGGCAAAGCTGATGTTTGCCATCAACCGGGCGAGACCTTTCTCACTTCCACATGTCATACTTTTCCATATGTATAGGACGGTGGTGAAGGATAAGAGTCAGCTGCCTTATTCATCAATCATCACCAAATTGTTTAGGCATTTTGATATTCAAGTCCCTGCATCTTTGTGCCTAACAAAGTTGAATTTGATGCTCGTTGGAGAGAAGATGGTGATGAAGATGAAATTTCCAGAACTGACTGCAGTACTAGAAAGGTTGAGGAGGGAAACACCTTCAAGAGAAATTCCCACTGCTTCATCAAAAAGGAAGGGCAAAGAGCCCATGGTTAAAAAGAAAAGAAGAAAGATCATCCTGCAAGACGAGGAGGATGAAGAAGATGACATGACTTTGTCCACTCTCTCTAGGATGAGGAGCCCTGTAATCAGGAGAACAGAGGCTGAAGAGAGAGCGAGAAAAGAAGCAGAGGAGAAGGAAGCAGAGAAACAGAGGAAAGAGAAGGAAGAGAAAGAAAGGAGAAGAGAAGAGGAGAGAAAGAGAAAAGAAGAGGAAAGGAAAAGAAAGGAAGAGGAAAGAATAAGAAGAGAAGAAGAGGAGAGAAAAAGAGAAGAAGAAAGAAGAAGAGAAGAAGAGAGACAGAGGAAAGCTGAAGAAGAAGAAAGAAGAAGGAAGGCCGAGGAAGAAGGCAAAATGCAGGAGGATATGGCTGCTGCATTTGAGCCATCTTTTGCTGGGGAAGAGACCGAGAAACATCCTCGTGCTGATGTGGATGTTGGCGATGAATTTTCCACTCCACCCACTGGCATTCATTCAGGGGGAGCTGCTGCAAAACAAGGAACAATATCGCCACTACATTTTAGTGATGTGAGTAGGTCTGGTGCTGATCCTAAGGAGGTCTTTGCATCACACTTCCCAGAGCATGAAGAATCCTCACCGCCGAGAAGGAAAGGGCTGAAAGGGAAGCTCCGAGTTTTCAAACCCATTCTCCGCTGGTCCAAGTGGAAGCAATGTCAATTCCACAAAGCATTTTCACAAATTTGTTGGATGATATCCGGACTTAAAAAGGCAGGTTTTTGGGATGGACTTTGAAATGAGAGACTTGAAGAAGGCACTGCTGAGTACTTCAGTGAACATGCAAGAACAGATCAATGCACTGAGAGCACAAGTGGAGTCAAACCAGACCAGTGCAGAATTGGCTTCAGTGAAGGAAAATCTTGCCAAACTTGACAAGTCAGTCCAGGAGCTTAGCAAGTTTTAGCTTGTTCGTTTCCCTGTAGGCCCCTAAAAATTTTCAAAGCTTTATCTCCATTTCACTCTACCTCTTTGATGGGACAAAAGGGGGAGAGTTGCGCAGATTTGATTGCAGGTTTTTGAAGATTTGATTGAAGTTTTTTGAAGCTGAGGAAGCTTGGAGAATTTTTACTTTATTTTGATCTATTTTGAAGTTTGATTTTATTTAGACTATTTTTATTTCGGATTTCGATTGGGTTGTTTGAACTTCTATGACCTTATGCTGATGTGATGATTTGGATTTAGACTTGTGAATTTGATTGCAGGATTACTATATTTTGTGAGGATAATTGTTATTGGACTAACACTCTGTTTTGCAGATATAATCCTCAAAATATATATGAGTTTTTCCTTGCAGGTTTTTAATTCACAAATCTGTCGAGGGTTTTGTCACCATCAAAAAGGGGGAGATTGTTGAAGAAAAATCCCTTGGAGTTTTGAAGTTGACAAAACAGCCTCAACAAAGTGTGGTCTAAGGACTCCAAGACTCGTCGGCTACGTCCGAAGTTGTCAAGGTCTAAAGGTTTTTAAAGACAGTCGGACCTGAATTTCGGTCCGAAGTTTTTCCGTCGAAGTCGGTCAAGACTCGGTTTCCGTCGAAGACCTTCAAGACTCAGCTTCAGTCTGACGACCCTCGAGACCCAAATCTAAGTCTGAAGATTATCCGCGATTTTTTTACAGGCTGGCTACAGGTTATTCTTATGGCTACAGATATTGGATTTCGTATTTCCTAATCCTAACCATGGAATATCTCTGGCTGTGATCAAGAGCTTGGAAGATTTGATTCTTCGGATTCTATCCGTTGAAGATCAAGTTTATTTTTGGAAGAATCTAATTTTGGGAACTCAAGATCCTGATTGTATGGGCGAACATGATTGACGAGCTACCTTTGTCTACTTACGTTTTCGGGACAAGGAGATCACTTAAATTGATTCAGTCCAACGGGTTGATTGGATGAATTTTTGAAATGTGCCAACGGGTATGATGGCACGGAGATTATTTAAGTTGGATCGACGTTGCTTGGAAACAAGGAGAGACCGGTAGAGAAATCTTGATGTTAGAATCTCCAAAATCACTTGTTCTCTAAAATCTTTCATGTTTACACTGTGTAACAAAGAGAGAGATATAGAGCAAAGACAGCAGAAGGCTGTAGGAGAGACTGTCAATTGAAGAAGTGAAATCCGTCTACTGTAAAGGCACTCTTTTGCTACATAGTGATTACAGCCGTTTAGCTGCCAGCGTGGAGAGTGGACGTAGGCTTGGTCTAAGCCGAACCACTATAATCCTTGTGTCAATTTTCTCTCTCTACTCTATTTACTTTGTGAATACGTAATCTGTTTATTATTGATATATCATTGATATTAACGTATTGCATTGAAAAAGATTCCAAAAGAATTCCGCAACAACCTATTCACCCCCCTCTAGGTTGATTCACTAGCCCATTTCATCGGGGAGATTTCTATCCCAATCTAGTCGAGATTTGGGGATTTTGCATGTGTGATTTGGGCTTTTTGTTTCTCTCAAGGTTCATTTGTCACGCCTCGAACCTTGAGCACGTGCACATCCCTCTCTGGTCGATAAAATTTCGCGACTTCCCAAGACGAGTCGCCAACCCTTTTATTTTATTGCACATGCGGAAGCGAAAATAAATCCCGTGACAGTATTCATCTCGAGATAGAAAAGCAAGACAATAGATTCACAAACAAACATGCTTTTATATATACACTGAGTCATGTACAAAAGTCTATAACCAAAAGACTATAAAGAAAAACTAACCTTCCAAAAAGAAGCAGCCCAAACTGACCTACGCTTCAATTCACCTCCTCTTTGCTCCAGGACCTCCACTCGACGACCCTGAAATGATTATACAATAACCAGTGAGACAATGTCTCAACGAGTCCATGCTCTAAACCTAATTAGGAGGGAAAAACACCTAGAAGCGTCCTAATCATGCAATCATACAATCACATAGTCTTACCTTGGTCTCAGATCCACCTTGCAGATCAGCACAGTTTATAACTCAAACAACATGAAAGTATGAGCAACAACTTAGCTCAATTAACTGGAACGCCATATTGAAATTCTCAAATAAGCACAGGAGTCCTAATTATAGGGCCAAATCATTATGACGCGTCCCATACCGTGTCACACAATTTGTCCCATAATCCGGCGCATTCAACTCAATTAAGCAGGCGTTCCTAGTTTTCATCTCGGCATATAGCATGGCCTACTCTTTGTTCGGCGGTCTTCTGGCATTGCCAGGCATTGTCTCACCCCATTGAGCACGGCATGTCTATTTATTAGACGGCTTTCCCGAAGGAGCATAGGGTCCAGAATCTACTGTGACCGGCTTCCCGTTGTCCAGGGGGTATCCCTATTAGGGATAACGTCCAGCTTAACAGCCCGGGACGATTTCTCTTAATCAACACATGATCACTCAAATATGGCCCAGGGCACCGTGCATTACACTCAAATGCTTCAATTAAAATGATGAGCTTGGCCTTTTTCTTCATATTAGAAATATGCTTGAAAATATTCATGTGTGGGTACATGGTCAACTTGACTCGGAAAAATTGATGTTCTTCTTTTTTTAAAATCTCACTATTTTATATAGTATTGAAAACCATTTTTGGTGTCAAAATCCATCACCTGGGATTTTCCGAACAAATATTGGAAATTCACAATTTTTGGAATTAAATATCAAAAACCAAATTAGCACTCAATTTGCATAATTAAACACTCAATTGCAGAAATTAACCATACCATTGCAATCAACACGAAATCCCGATCACGGCTATCCCGGCCTAATTTTCCGGAAAAATAATTACTAATTAATTAATTTCGAAAATTAATTAAATAATTTTATTTAATTTCTAAAAATACTAACCTAGGCTAAAATTATTAAATTAAATACCAATTGGACCCGGAAAATTCCCGAACCCTTCTAGATAAATAATACAATTTATCTAAGCCTCAACTTATTTAATCTAACCACCTAACATGCTCAATTAAATAATTAAATTTCTAATTTAATCTAATTAACCACCTAATTCCTAATTAAATAAATCTAAACACCCCTTAAACGTCATTAGCCTACTAAAAAGAGTTTACAGTATAAACTCACTGTTTATTTGCGGAAACTGGTTCACCGCGAAGACGGCGCGACGGCGGCCGAAATCCAAATTTTCGGCGGCGTCGGCGAACTCTCGGGCCGGGCCTAGAACAGACCCAATAAATCTCAACCCAACTGAGATTTACTTTTGAAACAGGCCGAGCTTGACTTCACAGGCTTGGGCTCGGAACTAGGCTTTGACAGAGATGGGCTTCAATTGACTTGCTAGAGTTGGGCCTCAAAATGGTGTGGGCTTGCTGCTAAAAATAAAGATGGGCTGCTGGACCCAAAAATTTCGCTGGGCTTCGTGCTGAACTGAAAATTGAAGATTGCTGGGCTTGAAAGAAAATTTAATGGGCTGAAGACTTCAACTGGGCCGAAGACACTGTGAAGATGGACCTCGCTGAATGAAATGAGCGAGCTGAAATCATGTGGCTTCGTTGGTCTTCGAGCTGGCGGTGACGAGACACGGCAGTTGGAGTCTTCGAGCAGCTGCTGGCGTGTTCATCCACAGACGAAACTACGTGGAGACGCTGGTCGTGCGCGGATGGATGGATGAAGACGTTGAAGCTGCAGGCGCTGGCGTCGAGCTGCTGTCGTCTTCGTGCGAGAGACATGGATGGAGAAGCTATTTTAGTGGTCTTCTTCACCGAAAGTTGACCGTGAGCTGGCGTGAAGCTGAGGGAAGTGGACGCGTGGACGTGGGCTACATGCAGTCAACCAAGGGAGAAGGAAACTTGTTTGTTGACCTGGGGAACAAAACTGAGTGGAGATGGGCGTGTGGGTGAGAGTTCGAGGGAGAGAAATGAAAAGAAAAATGAGGGGTGGCTTGGCAAGAAGGAGAAAAGAAAATGAAAGTGAAAGTGAAGAGAAGCAAAGGCCGTGCGGAAGAGGTCGGCAATGAGAGAGCTTGAAGAAAGGAGAAGGAAAAGTCCAATTGAAAATATCTTTATTCATCATTGCTTAGGCCAAAAAGTCCATAGATATTATCCCTTGCATTTATAGCTTTGTTCCCTATTTCTTTCTAGTATAAAATCCCTCAATAATCCAAAATTTGAAGTCCAAGTTTTCTGCCCTTTACCAATTCCGAATTTCACCAATTTAAATTCAATTTCTTCATTCAATTTCCCAAATTGACGTCCAATTTCGATGGAGAAAAATCTCAAACAATTTTTTATAAGTCCCCGACATCCGAAGGCTCGATTTAGGAGTCTCAATTTCCATCAATTTAGCCCATCTGAATTTCCGTTGATTCTCCGCAACGTCCGTACGATTTTCCGCAAAAATTCCAAACTCGATGAAATTTTTCTGAAAGACAAGATGACATCCTATAAATGAACCGTGACATGCTCGAACGTCCGATTTCTGAAACCGAATTCAATTTCATGGTTAAAATCAACCGAATGCGATTTTAGTCGAATCCAACCTATCGAGTGGCTTTTAGGGATTTTACCGCGGTTATATCCCTTAACGGCTTCACCCAATAGATTGGTTAACTCATGAATAATCAACTCAGAGAAAAAGGACTATAGACGCGCCGACAAGATGTCCATTTCATATATTCGGGACGGGAACGAAATTTAGGATGTGACAACTCTTCTCCTCTTATAAAAATTTCATCCTTGAAATTTAAACATATTACACTCTTTAAACGAAAAGGTGGGGGTATAGTCGTCTCAACGACTCCTTAGTTTACCAAGTTGCTCCTTCTGTGCCGTGGTGTTGCCAGACCACTTTGACCAATGAAATGGTCTTGGTGCGTAGGACCTGTTCCTTATGATTCACAATCTGAACCGGGCTTTCAACGTACAACACTCTGTCGTCGACGTCCAATTCATCAAAATTGAGCACGTGGGTCGAGTTAGGCTTATACTTCCTTAACATCGACACGTGAAAGACGTCATGCACTTGCGCAAGCCTTGGCGGCAATGCAAGACGATATGCTAGGATCCTGATTCTTTCCAGAATCTCAAATGGACCTACGTACCTCGGACTCAGTTTTGCTTTCTTGCCAAAGCGTGAAGTACCTCTCATCGATGACACTTTCAGAAAAACGTGATCACCAACTTGAAATTCCAATGGTCTCCGACGCTTATCTACGTAACTTTTCTGGCGGCTCTGAGCGGTCTTTAATCTATCCCTAAAAACGGCAACTGCATTCACTGACTGCTGAACCAACTTTGGGCCTATAATTTTCTGTTCCCCGACTTCATCCCAACATACTGGTGTCCTGCATGCCTTACGATACAATGCTTCAAAAGGAGCCATCTGAATGCTCTGCTGATAACTATTGTTGTAGGCAAATTCCATGAGATGAAGCTGTTCCTCCCAGCTTCCCTTAAAATCTAACACGCAAGCTCGCAGCATGTCTTCAAGGGTCTGAATTGTCCTCTCAGACTGGCCATCCGTATGAGGATGATAGGCCGTATTGTACTGTAGTTTTGTACCCAGAGCACTCTATAAGCTCTTCCAAAATGCAGCTATAAATCTCAGGTCTCAGTCTGAAGTAATCATCACTGGCACTCCATGCAGTCGAACTATTTGACGTATGTACAACTATGCGTGCTAGTCCAAATCAAGGTCCTTTCGTACTGCAATGAAGTGAGCCAACTTTGTCAGTCTGTTGACCACTACCTAAATAGAGTCGTTACCTCTCTGACTTCTCAGTGAGCCCGTCACAAAATCCATTATGATATATTCTCATTTCCATTCTGGGATCTCAAGAGGTTGCAAAAATCCTCCTAGCTTACAATGCTGAGCTTTCACTTGCTGACATGTCAGACACTTGGCGACATGCTTGGCTATGTTTGCCTTCATACCAGACCACTAATAGTGTTGATGCAAATTATGATACATTTTTGTACTACCAAGATGAATGCTGTAACTGCTACGATGTGCTTCTGATAAAATATCCTCTCTAAATTCTATATCGTCGGGTACAACTAAACGTCCTTGGAACCTCAGTGTTCCATCATCAGAAATCTGAAAGTCAACTTTTCTCTTATCGGTATCCTCTTGTAGGATTTTCAGAACATGTGAATCTATAGGCTGAAGTGCTTTGATTTTGATCTGAACATTCGGCTCAATTCTGAGGGTGGCCATAAGATTCGAAAGGTGGCTTACCTCGAATTTGAAAACCGAATTTCTAGCATTTTCTATCAAATTTCATTCTCTGAGCACCATCTGTGCAACTGAGGACTTTTGACTCAATGCATCTGCGACCTTGTTCGCTTTTCCAGGGTGATACAAAATATCACAATCATAATCTTTCAGGAGCTCCATCCAGCGACACTGTCTCATATTCAATTCCTTCTGAGAGAATAGATATTTGAGACTTTGATGGTTAGTGAAGATCTGGATCTTTCTCCACACAAATAATGTCTCCAAATCTTCAAAGCAAAAATGATTGCTGCGAGTTCTAAGTCATGCTTTGGGTAATTCAGCTCATGAGGTCTCAACTGATGGGATGCATATGCAACAACTCTACCTTGTTGCATTAGCACGCAACCCAGTCCTTTGAATGACGCATCACTGTAGGTTTCTTATCCTCCTGGACCAGATGGTATGGTCAATACAGGTGTGGTAGTCAACTTTTCCTTGAGCTCTTAGAAACTACGCTCACACTTGTTTGTCCAGACAAATTTCTCTTCATTCTTTAGGAGTCGAGTCAATGGCGACGCTAACACTGAAAACCCTTTTACGAACCTTCTGTAATACCCTACTAAACCCAGAAAACTTTTGATCTATGTCACGGTTGTTGATGTTGGCCAATTGATTACGGCTTCAATCTTGCTTGGATCCACGGAGATTCCTTCTCCTGAAATCATGTAACCTAGGAAAGCAACACGAGTCAACCAAAACTCGCACTTGCTGAACTTAGCATACAGCTCATGAGTTCTTAGAGTCTGCAGTACCAATCTCAAATGTCCTTCATGTTCTTTTGGACTTCTTGAGTACACTAGGATATCATCGATGAACACGATCACGAACTGATCTAGGTATTCTTTGAAAACTTGGTTCATTAGATCCATGAAAGTAGCTGGGGCATTTGTCAACCCGAACGGCATCACAGTGAACTCATAATGGCCATATAGTGTATGAAATGCTGACTTTGGAATGTCTTCCTTTCTGATCCTCAGCTGATGATATCCCGTCCTCAAGTCGATCTTTAAAAATATCGACATCCTTGTAATTGATCAAACAAGTCATCGATCCTCGAGAGTGGATATTTATTCTTAATCGTGACTTGGTTGAGTTAGCAATAATCGATGTACAGACGCAACGAACCATCTTTCTTCTTGACAAAAAGAATTGGTTCTCCCCAAGGCAATGTACTAGGGCGAATAAATCCTTTATCTAGTAATTCCTGCATCTGCACTTTCAGTTCTTTCAATTCTGTCAATGCCATTCTGTACGGTGCTTTTGAGATTGGCTCTGTCCCCGGTGCTAGTTCAATCACAAATTCAATCTCTCTTTCTGACGGTAGACTAGGCAATTCCTTTGGAAAGACATCTGGAAAGTCTTGAACCACTACGATGTCTTCTATTTTCAGCTCCTCAACTATTATATCCACGACAGTTGCCAGGTAACCTTGACAACCATCATCTAATAATTGGGTTGCCTCTAGTGACGAGATTAGGGAAATCGAGGGTCCTCCTCCACTTCCAATAAACTCGAAACTTTCACCCTCTAATGGGTTAAACTGAATCACTTTACGATAACAGTCTAGCTTAAATCGTTGCTTGGTGAGCCAGTCCATACTAATTATCAAGTCAAAGTCATACATGGCTAGGACTATTAAGCCTATTTTCTCCTCTCACTCACCAATCATTAACGTGCAACCAGGAAAACCCAATGTAGCTAACACATTATCCTTTAATGGTGTCGATATACTAATCATTGACTCCAAGAATTCGGGAATTAATCCTACCAACTTAGCATACTGCTCAGCTATAAATGAATGAGTAGCTTCAGGGTCAAATAAAGCATAAGCAGCATGGTTGTTCAGTAAAATAGTACTTGTAATCACATTAGGCGTATCCTCCGCCTGTCCTCTTGTGATTGCATATGTCCTTCCTTGGACTGGAGGCTTGAGTAGTCCACCCTGCTGTGCAATTGGTGGTGGGAGTCCTCGATTCTGATTCATCTGTGGCGGTGGTAGCAACTGCGGTGGTCCCATCGGTCTTCTAGGACAATTTCTAGCCAAGAGACCTTGTTGGCCACACTCAAAACAAGCACTTGGCCTAGAGTGGCAAGGGGCTGACCCATGTCGTCTTCCGCAGAAACGACATGCGCCATTCTGTCTCTGCACTGATTTTCCTATTCCACCCTTCCTGTTGGGCGGGACAAGGTACTTTCCTCCTGTCATCGGTTTTTTCCCAAACCAACTTCTATTCTAGTTAGGGCCAAACCGTGGTCCAGATGCGGCGGCTTGTTCATTCAGATTCTTCTCAATCAGCTGAGCTCGTCCATACAGCTCGTTGTGGTTCTTTATATCAAATGGCACCAACGGATTTTTCAGTTCCGGTCGGAGGTCATCTATAAACCTCATTACCTTCTCCTTGGGATCCTGGATTAACCTAGGAGCATACTGTGAAAGCTCGGTGAACTTTGCTTCATACTGGTCCACAGTCATTGAACCTTGACAGAGGCGCAAATTCCGCCATCTTTAATTGTTTGGCATAGCTAGAGAAGTACTTGTCATTGAATGCTCCAAGGAAGGCATTCCATACTGGGACTACGCCCTCTGGGAATACTTCTCCTCTGATGGCCTTCCACCAAGTACTTGCAACTCCCTGCAATTGATATACTGCAAGGGTAACCTTTTCTTCTTTCGTACACCTCAGTAGCTCAAACGCCTTTTCCAATTCTTCAATCCAACCGGTTGCGGCCTCGGGATCTCCTGTCCCGGTGAACTTTGGTGGTTGCAGCTTTAAGAAATGCTCTACAAGCTTATGCATCGGTTTGTCTGCAACTACGTTCCCTTGTGGAACTTCAACTTGTGTGGCAGCGGCTATGACAGCTTGATTCTGGGCCTGTTGCCCCATCAGATTTCCGATTGTTTGAAGTGCCTGCATGATTCCTTCGAATCTAGGATCACTAGGAGCTGCTACCCCGGCACCAACCGACGGAACTGACGGCGGTGCTGCACCACTTGCACTGGCCTTTGCTTGCGCTCTACCTCGGCCACCTCGAGCACTGGCTCTTGTCGGCGTTCTAGCCCAAGTCACTGAGGATAAGGTCCTCTGCCTAGGAGTTCTAGGAGTTCTCGGCTCCTGATCACTCATGTTGGAAACTTTCAACAACACCTGTTCCCAATTCCATACCGAATTAGAAACTAAGTGATCACCAAACAAACTACCAGACAGCCATCACTCACATGCATCCGCATAATATAAAAGCCATTCCTACCAACTATCCCAAGAACCCATTGCACCTTATCACTCCAAATACAAACATCGCTCCGATACCATAAAAAGGGGATGTCACGCCCTGAACCTCAAGCACGTGCCCATCCCTCTCTGATCGATAAAATTCTGCGACTTCCTAGGACGAGTCGCCGACCCTTTCATTTTATTGCACATGCGGAAGCGAAAATAAATTCCCTGACAGTATTCATCTTGGGATAGAAAAGCAAGACAACAAATTCACAAACAAACATGCTTTTATATATACACTGAGTCATGTACAAAAGTCTATAGCGAAAAAGACTACAAAAAAAAAAACTAGCCTTCCAAAAAGAAGCGGCCCTAACTGACCTAAGCTTCAAGTCACCTCCTCTTTGCTCCAGGACCTCCACTTGACGACCCTGAAAATGATTATACAATAACCAGTGAGACAATGTCTCAGCAAGTCCATGCTCTAAACCCTGATTAGGAGGGAAATAAGCCTAGAAGCGTTCTAATCATGCAATCATACAATCACATAGCCTTACTTTGGCCTCAGATCCACCCTGCAGATCAGCACAGTTTATAACTCAAACAATATGAAAGTATGAGCAACAACTTAGCTCAATTAAATGGAACGCCATATTGAAATTCTCAAATAAGCACAGGAGTCCTGATTATAGGGCCAAATAATTATGACGCGTCCCATACCGTGTCACACAATTTGTCCCATAATCCGGCGCATTCAACTCAATTAAGCAGGCGTTCCTAGTTTTCATCTCGGCATATAGCACGGCCTACTCTTTGTTCGGCGGTCTTCTAGCATTGCTAGACATCGTCTCACCCCATTGAGCACGACATGTCTCTTTATTAGACGGCTTTCTTGAAGGAGCATAGGGTCCAGAATCTACTGCGACCGGCTTCCCGTTGTCCAGGGGGTATCCCTATTAGGGATAACGTCCAGCTTAACAGCCTGGGATGATTTCTCTTAATCAACACAGATCACTCAAATATACACTCAAATGCTTCAATTAAAATGGTGAGCCTGGCTTTTTTCTTTGTATTAGAAAGCTTGAAAATATTCACATCTGGGTACACGGTCAACTTGACCTCAAAAAATTGATGTTCTTTTTTTAAAATCTCACTATTTTATATAGTATTGAAAACCATTTTTGGTGTCAAAATCCGACATCTGGGATTTTCTGAACAAATATTGGAAATTCACAATTTTTGGAATTAAATACTAAAAACCAAATCAGCACTCAATTTGAATAATTAAACACTCAATTGTAGAAATTAACCACACCATTGCAATCGGCACGAAATTTCGGTCCTTGTATCGGCCTAATTTTCTGGAAAAATAATTAATAATTAATTAATTTTGAAAATTAATTAAATAAGTCCATTTAATTTCTAAAAATACTAACCTAGGCCAAAATTATTAAATTAAATACCAATACAGACCCGGAAAGTTCCCGAACCCTTCTAGATAAATAATACAATTTATCTAAGCCTCAACTTATTTAATCTAACCACCTAACATGCTCAATTAAATAATTAAATTTCTAATTTAATCTAATTAACCACCTAATTCCTAATTAAATACATCTAAACACCCTTTAAACGTCATTAGTCTACTAAGAAGAGTTTAGCGTATAAACTCACCGGTTATTTGCGTAAACTGGTTCACTGCGACGGCGGCGTGACGGCGGCCAAAATCCAAATTTTCGGCGGTGTCGGCGAACTCTCGGGCCGGGGCTAGAACGGGCCCAACAAATCTCAACCCAACTGAGATTTAATTTTGAAATGGGCCGGGCTTGACTTCACAAGCTTGGGCTCGGAACTAGGCTTCGACTGAGATGGGCTGAATCTCATTGGGCTTCAATTGACTTGCTAGAATTGGGCCTCAAAATGGCGTGGGCTTGTTGCTGAAAATGAAGATGGGTTGCTGGACCCAAAAATTTCACTGGGCTTCGGGCTGAACTGAAAATTGAAGACTGCTGGGCTTGAAAGAAAGTTTAATGGGCTGAAGACTTCAACTGGGCCGAAGACGCTGTGAAGATGGACCTCGCTGAATGAAATGAGTGGGTTGAAATCCTATGGCTTCGCTGGTCTTTAAGCTGGCGGTGAGGAGACACGGCAGGTGGAGTCTTCGAGCAGCTGCTGGCGTGTTCATCCACGGACGAAACAACATGGAGACGCTGGTCGCGCACGGATGGATGGATGAAGACGTTGAAGCTACAAGCGTTGGCGTCGAGCTGCTGGCGTCTTCATGCGAGAGACACGGATGGAGAAGCTATTTCAGTGGTCTTCTTCACCGAAGTTGACCATGAGCTGGCATGAAGCTGAGGGAAGTGGACGCGTGGACGTGGGCTACATGCAGTCAACCGAGGGAGAAGGAAACTTGTTTGTTGACCTGGGGGACAAAACTCAGTGGAGATGGGCGTGTGGGTGAGAGTTCGAGGGAAAGAAATGAAAAGAAAAATGAGGGGTGGCTTGGCAAGAAGGAGATAAAAGAAAATGAAAGTGAAAATGAAGCGGGAGAGGAGCAAAGGCCGTGCGGAAGAGGTCGGCAACGAGAGAGCTTGAAGAAAGGGGAAGGAAAAATCCAATTGAAAATATCTTAATTCATCATTGCTTAGGCCAAAAAGTCCATAGATATTATCCCTTGCATTTATAGCTTTGTCCCCTATTTCTTTCTAGTATAAAATCCCTCAATAATCCAAAATTTGAAGTCCAAATTTTCTGTCCTTTTCCAATTCCGAATTTCACCAATTTAAATTCAATTTCTTCATTCATTTTCCCAAATTGAGGTCCAATTTCGATGGAGAAAAATCTCAAACAATTTTTTATAAGTCCCCGACATCCGAAGGCTCAATTTAGAAGTCTCAATTTCCATCAATTTAGCCCATCTGAATTTCCTTGATTTTCCGCAACGTACATACGATTTTCCGCAAAAATCCTAAACTCGATGAAATTTTTTCAAAAAACAAGACGACATCCTATAAATGAACCGTGACATGCTCGAACGTCCGATTTCCAAAACTGAATTCAATTTCGTGGTTAAAATTGACCGAATGCGATTTTAGTCCAATCCGACCTATCGAGTGGCTTTTAGGGATTTTACCACGATTATATCCCTTAACAGCTTCACCCAATAGATTGGTTAACTCATGAGTGATCAGCTCAGAGAAAAAGGACTATAGACGCGCCGATGAGATGCCCATTTCATATATTCGGGACGGGGTCGAAATTCAGGATGTCACATCATTGGTGTACCAATCCAGTTTCAAAAGAAATCATATGAGTTTTGTAAAAGTTTTGCCCTCACAAGTGTTATATCTATGCTCGCTCAACCTTATTTCGAATGGCAATGGTGTTGGGACACCACAAAAATGCGAAGTCGCAACAATAGATGGAGATCTTCATGTGTTTATCACCGAAGATAGATACAATCATTGATTGTTGATTTTGGTTTGAAAAAATCTCGGATGTACTATTTGAGGGGGTGATTCCTAAGCTTGTTCTAATGGTTCCTTATCTAGAGCTTGTTTTTTTTTTTTAAATTGTTTGGGATTTGTTTTGGTTTGTAGTTAAATTGCAATGTTTCTCTCTTATATTTATGTGAAAATTAATTAAATGTTACTTTGACCAAAAAATATCAAATAAAGTCACTATGTTTAGACTAGTGTGACAGAAATTGGCATAAAATCCGTGTAAGCTGGCCCGTTAGGATTTTGTACACATACTTGTATTGGATCATCAAATTCATGACCAGATTGAACCCTCTAGACACTCATGCAATTAAAAAACATTGGCATATATTTAAAAGTTGATCGAGTAGAGTCCTTTTGCTGGACTTATAATAGTGGATGAGACATGCGTCGAAGAAAGGGCAACGCAAGACTTTCATCCCTCGGTCCCCCCATTTGGCCCCGTCTAGAAGGAAGTACTTTGACATCATCGATAGATGACTTGGACTGCCGTTTCGCAAGCTAAACAAGAGATAAACAGATTGTTCAATCACTCATCAAGAAATCTGACCCCAAAAATAAAAAAAATAAAAAAAATATAGGCCAAGAGATGAATATGAAAGATGGTTAGTGTTGACAATGTGAGGTGGCGTGAGAAGAAAGGGAGAGAAATTGTGTCATGCCCCGAACTCCGAGACACGTGAAACAACCCATCATGGTCATGTAAATGCGACATTCCCAGGTAGTGTCGCCGACCCAAATTAATTTATTAAGCGCATGCGGAACGTATTAAAAAACCCCTGACAATTTAAAAGCGGGATAGAACAGCATGAACAAAAATCAATTTAATACAAACCAACATACTGTCATAACATCAACCAAGGTTTACATACAGCCAAAACAGATCGGAGTCTACACACTAGGGATCAGTCCACCAAAAAGAAAGAACAGTCCTAAGACTACTAGTCAGACTTGTTCGTCGATCTCTCATCTTCTTGGTTCTGTGACTCCTCGACCAACTGCACCGGCAGTCCACCCTGCTCCGCTGCGACCGCCATTTACGACCCTGAAATATTTTTCCCACAACGGGGTGAGACATTGTCTCAGCAAGTTCACCCCTCCTAAGCCCCTATTAGAAAGTAAATACACCCCAGAATGACCTAGCCACAATCATCAAGAAGACTTACCTCGCAATAGTTTGCGCCTGCAAATTAGTACAGTTCATATCATTCAATCACGTGTAATTGTAACAATTAAATAATCAAGGCACAATCACATCATCAACCATTCAACCACTTGGATCGTCTTAGCGATCAATCGGCTCGGCCAACCATGTCATTCTAGCAATTCAATCAATGTTCCCAACTACGACCCTGAAGGTAAGCTCAACAATCGGTGGCAATCCCGGCCCCACTCGACACGACCTTCAATAAGGTGGTGACTCACGGCTTCGATAGGCACGACCCCTAATAGGTGGTTTATCACGGTCCCATTAGGCATGACCTCTAATAGGTGGTTCATCATGGCCTCACTGGGCACGACCTCTAATAGGTGGTTCATCATGGCCCCATTAGGTACGACCTCTAATAGGTGGTTTATCACGGCCTCACTGGGCACGACCTCTAATAGGTGATTCATCACGGCCTCACTAGGCACGGCCTCTAGTAGGCAGTCAATCGTGGTCAAATTCCCAACAGTTCCTACACTTGGAATTTTTACACATAATCCCTAATTACCGCAATCACAATCAATTCGCCACAATCAAGCATCAAATGTAAATTCTAACAGCACAGCAGCGATCAACACGAAATTCTGAGCAATCGGGGCAAAAAATAAATTTTTCCTTTTGTTTTTTTCGGAATATTATATATTATTTTAATCAACCGAAATTCGAAGCATTTAAATAAATCTAAATTAAAATCTAATTATGTCACATCACTACGTAACATTAATTAACCCATTTTAACATTAATTAAACACAATTAAACTTAAACTAATCCACTAATCCAACTTAGAATAAAATATTCTAATCTAACCACCTAAACATACTTCATTTAGACTAAACATACTTAGGGCATCATTAACACTCTAATCAAGGATTAGTGAGGTAAACTCACGGATTTAGACGCTGCTTAGCTCAAAACGACGAGGGCGACGCTGGGACTGACTTTCCCCAAAGGCGGTCTCGCGTTCGGGGCCGGGAAGGAGGTCGAAACGGCCCTTGAAAGTGCTGCCATACCCATTTCCCAACTCTCGACTTGCTGCTGGTTGGGGCCGAATTAGGGGCTGAGATGGCGAGGCAAGGCCGACGGAGGGTGAATGCGACTTCGGGGAGTCGAGGTCTTGGCATACGGTGGCTGGAGGGAGCTCCGGCGAGCCTCAGCCATCCCTCACGATCACCGAACAGCAGCTGGCTAGGTGGGTCGTGGACGGCAGCTCGACCGGACGGAGGCGAATGGCGTGGTTGGGCAGTCGCGGAGCTGCAATGGCGTGCGGCTGAGCAGACGGTGGTCCGGCGTGGCTGCGACGGCGAGCTTCTTCTACTTCGTTGTTCTTCTGGTTCGCACACGCAAGAGGGGGGAGAGAGAGTCGGTCACGAGGGAGTGAGGGAAGAAGAACGAGAAGAGAGAGGTTTGAAAAGTCAAAAAGTAAAAAAAAGGAGGAGGAAGCAAAGTGGAAGACAGCAAGGGGGCATTCGGTAGGGGTGCTCATGCACGAGTGAAAAAGAGAGGGAGAGAGAGAGAAAAAGAAAAAGGAAGAAAGAGAGAGAAACTTGTGGGCAAAGGGAAAAAGGTGTTTGGCCAAGTAGGGAAAGGAAAATGGGAAGAAAATCAAAAGAAAGAATTTTCTCAAATAGAAGATTCTTGATCCAATTTCTTTTGAATAAGCTCATTTAATCCCAAAGGAATTTCCAAACTAGAGTTCTTGATTCCCCTCTTGCATTTCCGCATCCAATTTCCCTCTTAATTCTCTCTCAAAAGACTCTCAAATAATCAATTGATGACTCACTTATCAAATTGATTATTTTCTTTATCCAAGAATCCCTCATACTCCTCAACTTCACAATCCTTGGCTTCAACTGAACGAAAACGGCCCTAATTATCAAGTTGAAATTAGAACCCGAAAATCTAGATGTCACATCTCTTCCCCTCTTATAAAAATTTCGTCCTCGAAATTTAAACCTTTACCAATCCTTATACAAAAAGTGGGGGTATTTTCGTTTCATTGAGTCTCACTATTCCAAGCTAATCCTTCGGTCTCATGGTGTTGTCCAACCATTTTGCCCAAGGATACCATCTTGGTATACAAAATCTGCTCTTTCTGAACCGACCACTGAACTGAGCTTCTCATATATGACACTCTGTCATTCACATCTGATCTCTTCTTCTCAACTCCCTAATGAACCCTTGGAGCTCAATGACTGAAAATTTCTGATAGTTCTGTCTAGTCTTCACTCTGATACTGATATTGATATTGGCTAGTGAATCCACCTAGAGGGGGGTGAATAGGTGATTGCAGAATTCTTTTTGGAATCTTTAATTAAAGAACAATTTAATATAACTAATGCATCAACAATAGATAGATCATGCAGTCATAAAGTAAATGAGATAGGGTAAGAAAGAATTGACACAAGATTTATAGTGATTTGGCTTATTCCAAGCCTACGTCCACTCTCCATATTGGACCAGCGGGCTGTAGTCACTATGTAGCAAATGAGAGCTGTTACAATTCACGAACTAGACTTCTTCAATAGACAGTCTCTCCTACAGCTTCTTGCTGTGTTCGCACTATATGTAACTCTCTTTTGATACACAAATTGAACACGAGAGATTTTAGAGAACAAGTGATTTCAGAGGTTCTAATATCGAGATTTTTCTATCAAGCCTCTCCTTATTTTCGAGCAACACCGATCCACCTTAAATAGCCTTCATGTCTTCATACCCGTTGACACTTTCCAAGAATTCATCCAATCAACCAGTTGGACTGAATCAATTTAAGTGATCTTCATGTCGCCGAAAATGTAAGTAGTCGTCAATCCTGTTCGCCCATACAATCAGGATCTTGAGTTCTCAAAATTAGATCATTCCAAAAATACGCTTGATATTCAACGGATAAAAATCCGAAGAATAAATCTTCCGAGCTCATGATCACAGCCAGAGATATTCCATAGATAAGTTAGGGAATATAATATCCAAATCTTACTTTCCTTAACCATAAGAATAACCTATTGCCCGCCTGTCAAAATCGCAAACTGTCTTCAGACTTAGATTTGGGTCTTAAAGGTTTTTAGACGAAAACTGGGTCTTGACAGTCTTTAGACGGAAAAACTTCAGACCGAACTTTGGGTCCGTTGTCTTGGACGGAAAACCTTTGCGACTTGAATTCTTCGGACTTAACCGGCGAGTCTTGGATTCTTCGGACCTTACTCTCGAGGCTGTTTTGTCAACTTCAAAACTCCAAGGGATTTTTCTTCAACAAATCTAACCATTGCAAACACTGACTTCTGAGCTGACTTTGGTCTGTGATCTTTCTTCACTTCCTTTTTACCACTGAATTCTGTACCCTCTGTTATGCACTGCTTAAGAAAGAATCCCCTGAAAACTTTGCCGAACTTGTAATCTCTGATCTGGATTCGAAATATAATTCATCCCCGGCACTACATGCCGGTGAATTATTCGATGCCCACATACTTTGGTATACCCACTCCGTAACATGACAAAATCTTCAATTTTTGAAATCGAACTTAGATTGGCGGAATTTCACTCCGATGCGCTTTTAGTGTGACCTAGGCTACTAGGTAGTTTTCAGAACTTTTTAGAACAAATGACCCGTGGTCGATTTTCTTCGAGCCACAATGAACCCACTCGACACATTGCCGATTCTCGATTGTCGTGAAAATCTCTAAGATTCAAATACGGACACGAGTTACCAAAACGACAGTAAAATCAAATTAGTGTCAGTCGATGAGAGTTTTCCAATTTAGTGGGGTTACCCACGATTGGTCATTCATCTCAGTCGAACTGACCTATCTCCGATCTTAACTCGATTTTATACTGTGCCGCAACGATCTCTAAAGATGAACACGGTCGAGAAGTGGATTCCTTGTCGAGTTCTCAAGTCTATTTGCCTTAAAGTCCTTATTAACTCACCCAGCTAGTCTAGTTATCTCGTGAGTGGCCAACTCAGAGAAAAGCACTAAAGTTGCGCCGATGAAATGCCCAACTTATCCAATCAAAGTCAGAATCCAAAAATCTGGATGTCACACACTTAAAACAAGATTCATTCGTATCGTATCAAAGCGGACCAACTCCATCTATCAATCGACCACTATTCTCCAATGGTATTAGTAATCCCCTGAATCTTTAGTAAGCTCATCACAATGTTCCATTGTGATATATTTTCATTCCCACTGGGGACTCTTAAGTGATGATAAAAGTCCTGGTCTGCATTACTGAACTTCCACTTACTGACACCTTTGACACTTGCAACCTGCTTGGCGATATCTATCTTCATATCAGCCTACTAATTTAACTGATGCCGATTTTGACTTACTTGCACCATCTAGTCAAAAGCGCAATACTATAGTGAACTTCTGACAAAATCTTTTCCCTGAGTGCTACACTATCAAGTGTATTCAATCACTCATGGAACCCGAACTTTCCATCCTCAGAAATCTCAAAGTCAATCTCTTTCTTACTAGTATCCTCTTATCAGACTTTCTGAATATCTCTGTCTGTCAACTAGGCGCCGATTAAAACTTTGGCATCTGGTTCAATTTTGAGGGCGGCTATAAAATTCAAAGGGTAGCCTACCTCAAATTTGAAAACCAAATTTTGAACCCTTTCTAAGTAAAATCTATACTTTAGCCAGCCTATGCACAATTGAAGACTCTCGACTTAAAGCATCAGTGACTTCTTTTATCCTTCTGGGTGATACTGGATACCACTATCCGAGTCCTTCAAAAGATCTGGTTCACAGCGCTATCTCATTCAATTCCTCCTAGGACAATAAATACTTTGAGGCTTTGACAGTCATTAAAGATCTGGAGTCTTTCTCTACACCAATGATATCTCTAGATCTTTGGAGCGTAAATTGTTGCCGTGAGTTCCAAGTTGTCTGTCAGGTAATTCGGTTCATAAGGTCTCAACTGACGGGACACACATGCAATAACCCTACCATGCTGTATCATTAAGCAACCCAATCCTTTAAATGATGCATCACTGAAGATCTCACACCTTCTAGGACCAGACAGAATGGCCCACACAGGTGTAGTAGTCAGCCTCTTCTTAGGCTCTTGAAAACTACACTCGCACTCATCTATCCACACGAACTTTCCTCACTTCCTCAGTAGTCTTGTTAACGGCAATGCTAACACTGAAAGAAAACCTATATACGAACTGTCTGTAACACTTTGCTAAACCCAGAAACTCCTGATCTCTGTCACTGTAGTCAACCTCGGCCAACTGTTCATTGCTTTAATCTCGGACGGGGTCTGTGGAGATTTCTTCGCTTGAAATCATGTGACCTAGGAACGCAATACAAGTTATCCAAAACTCGCATATGCTAAGCTTATTGAAAAATCCAAAAATACTCAGGGCTTGAAGTACTATCCTCAAATGTCTTTCGTGCCCCTCGGCACTCTTTGAACACACCAGGATAACTTCAATGAGCACGATCACAACTGATTTAAGTGCCCTTACACATTCTGCTCATAAGACCCAAACAAATAGTTAAGGTATCCGTCAAACCACATAGCATTACAGTGAACTCATAACTGCCATATTAAGTGCGAGATGCTAACTTCGGTATGTCTTTCTTCTTGATCCTCAACTGATGACACTCTAACCTCCAGTCGGTCTTGAGAAATATCAATGTATAACCACAACGGGCCAACTTTCTTCTTCACGAATAGAACAGGTGCTCCCCAAGGTGATGCACTGGAACGGATGAATCCCCTATCCAATAATTCCTGCATCTGCACCTTCAGTCCTTTTTAACTCGGGTGACACCATCTGATAAGGAGCCTTAGGGACCGGCTCTATCCCGGGTACTAATTCAATCACGATTCTATTTCTCTTCCTGACAACAAACCTGACAACAAACCTGACAACAAACCTGACAATTCTCCATAGCATACTTTTGGAAAACTTCTGTACCACGATTGTGTTCTCCATATTCGACCCCTCAACTGACGTATCCATTACAGTTGTCATGTAGATTTGATAACCAGCAAACTGAACCAGGTCATCTTCCGAGACGCATAACAATCATTGAAGTTCCTCTTCGACTTTTAGTGACCCAAAACTTTCGCACGCTAACTGAACAAGCTGAATTACATCACTGCCACGATTCAAAACAACAGAAAGCTCCTTGAGCAAAATCTTTTTATAAATGACTTTCAAGTCATACTTAAGCAAACCCTGCAGGTACCACTATCGTCAGAGATTCATCTTTCCATCACTTTATTACCACGACGAAGATCCTACAACCTTCACTGAAAATTCTGCTGCACTACTCTGATAAAGGCATCTCAAAAGCATTCTTCCCTTGATCGATGTATGGTCAATCCCTTCATGCTCCTTTAGCCATCGTAGTGGTGTCATATCTGCAATAACGGCGCTTACCTCTCCTGAGCTTGCACGGACAATTCCTAACCTGATGGCCCTGCAGGCCACGTTCAAACCATGTTCCCTTTTCACTCTGACCCTTGGCTAACTCATGCCTCCTTTTCACAAACTCAGCACACAATCAGTGAGTCATCTACCTCCCATCAAGAAATACCACGCACCCTTCTTTGCACTGAGATGCGTTCCAAGTACCCCACTAAATATCCCGAAGCATATCTCCTCTGCTCTATCTTATCAACAGCGGTGACAGAAACAACTGTGATTCCATCTGCCTATACGAACAATCTTTAATTAAACGGCCTTACTGGCGACATCTGTAACAAGTCTCTTCCCTCTTACAACACGGAACAAATCCATGTCTTTTCTTACGGACACGACACACAACTATTGAGTTGAGCACTGACTTTCCAATTCTACTCTTCCAGTTGGGTGAAACATGGCACCTTTCTTCTAACATCGGCTTCTCCCCCAATCGATTCTCATTTCTGTCTAAACTAAACTTTGACTTAGATTCGGTGGCTTGATCCTCGATCACAATTCCATACCGGACCTCAACAAGTGTGGCAACAACGACGATCACAACATTGGCAGTGGTAGGAACAACGGCAGTTACGGCCTTGGCGGCATTTGCGACAATGACGGCGACGGCGGTAACAGTGACTAAAGCGACGGCCTACTAACCCATTTTGTTTCCCAACCTCTCAAGCATCCTCAATAACCAAGCACACCTTGAATCTTCAGGGGCTACTACCCCAGCATTGACTGGAGGCAATGCTTCACCACTCGCACTGGCCCCAACTTGCGCTCTACTCGAGGCACCAAGGGCACCGACTTTCAACAGCGGCCCACCCCAAAACACAAGGCCTACTACCCTCACTTAGCGGCCCTCGACACTCGGTCGCTCACGTTACAGGCTCAACATAGACACCCGCTTTTAATTCCAACACTGAGTGACCACACAAGCAAGCTACTACGCAACTATCAATCACATACATCAGAATATTAAAAGCCTTTCCTACTAACTATCCCATGAATCATCGCACCTTATCACTCCATACACAGACCATGCTCTGATACCACTTAAATGGGGTTGTCACGCCCTGAACTCCGAGACACGTGAAACAACCCACCATGGTCATGTAAATGCGACATTCCCAGGTAGTGTCGCCGACCCAAATTAATTTATTAAGCGCATGCGGAACGTATTAAGAAATCCCTGACAATTTAAAATCGGGATAGAAAAGCGGGAACAAAAATCAATTTAATACAAACCAACATACTGTCATAACATCAACCAAGGTTTACATACAGCCAAAACGGATCAAAGTCTACACACTAGGGATCGGTCCACCAAAAAGAAAGAACAGTCCTAAGACTACTAGTCGGACTTGTTCGTCGATCCCTCATCTTCTTGGTTCTGCGACTCCTCGACTAACTGCACCGGCATTCCACCTTACTCTGCTGCGACCGCCATCTATGGCCCTGAAATATTTTTCCCACAACGGGGTGAGACATTATCTTAGTAAGTTCACCCCTCCTAAGCCCCTATTAGAAAGTAAATACACCCCAGAATGACCTAGCCACAATCATCAAGAAGACTTACCTCGCAATAGTCCGCGCCTGCAAGTTAGTACAGTTCATATCATTCAATCACGTGCAATTGTAACAATTAAATAATCAAGGCACAATTACATCATCAACCATTCAACCACTTGGATCATCTCAGCGATCAATTGGCTCAGCCGATTACATGTCATTCTAGCAATTCAATCAATGTTCCCAACTACGGCCCTGAAGGTAAGCTCAACAATCGGTGGCAATGCCGGCCCCACTCGGTACGAACTTCAATAAGGTGGTAAATCATGGCCTCGATAGGCACGACCCCTAATAGGTGGTTCATCACGGCCCCATTAGGCACGACCTCTAATAGGTGGTTCATCACGGCCTCACTGGGCACGACCTCTAATAGGTGGTTCATCACGGCCTCACTGGGCACGACCTCTAATAGGTGGTTCATCACGGCCCCATTAGGCATGACCTCTAATAGGTGGTTCATCACGGCCTCACTGGGCACGACCTCTAATAGGTGGTTCATCACGGCCTCACTAGGCACGGCCTCTAATAGGTGGTCAATCGCGGCCAAATTCCCAACAATTCCTACACTTGGAATTTTTACATATAACCCCTAATTATCGCAATCACACTCAATTCGCCACAATCAAGCATCAAATTTAAATTCTAACGGCACAGCAGCGATCAGCACGAAATTCTAAGCAACCAGGGCTAAAAATAAATTTTTCCTTTTGTTTTTTTCGGAATATTATATATTATTTTAATCAACCGAAATTCGAAGCATTTAAATAAATATAAATTAAAATCTAATTATGTCACATCACTACTTAACATTAATTAACCCCTTTTAACCTTAATTAAACACAATTAAACTTAAACTAATCCACTAATCCAACTTAGAATAAAATATTCTAATCTATCCACCTAAACATGCTTAATTTAGACTAAACATACTTAGGGCATTATTAACACTCTAATCAAGGATTAGTGAGGTAAACTCATGGATTTAGATGTTGCTTAGCTCAAAATGACGAGGGCGATGCCGGGACTGACTTTCCCCAAAGGTGGTCTCACGTCCGGGGTTGGGAAGGAGGTCGAAACGGCCCTTGAAAGTGCTGCCATACCCATTTCCCAACTCTCGACTTACTGCTGGTTGGGGCCGAATTAGGGGCTGAGATAGCGAGGCAAGGCCGACGGAGGGTGAATGGGACTTCGAGGAGTCGAGGTGGTGGCATACAGTGGCCGAAGGGAGCTCCGGTGGGCCTTAACTATCCCTCACGGTCACTGAACAGCAGCTGGCTAGGTGGGTCGTGGACGGCAGCTCGATCGAACGGAGGCGGATGGCGTGGCTGGGCGGTCGTGGAGCTGCGACGGCGTGCGGCTAAGCAGACGGTTGTCCGGCGTGGCTATGACGGCGAGCTTCTTCTACTTCACTGTTCTTTTGGTTCGCACACGCAAGAGGGGGGAGAGAGAGTCGGTCACGAGGGAGTGAGGGAAGAAGAAAGAGAAGAGAGAGGTTTGAAAAGTCAAAAAGTAAAAAAAAAAAAAAAAAAAAAAAAAAAAGGAGGAGGAAGCAAAGTGGAAGACAACAAGGGGGCATTTGGTGGGGTTGCTCACGCACGAGTGAAAAAGAGAGGGGGAGAGAGAGAAAAAGAAAAAGGAAGAAAGAGAGAGAAACTTGTGGGCAAAGGGAAAAAGGTGTTTGGCCAAGTAGGGAAAGGAAAATGGGAAGAAAATCAAAAGAAAGAATTTTCTCAAATAGAAGATTCTTGATCCAATTTCTTTTGAATAAGCTCATTTAATCCCAAAGGAATTTCCAAACTAGAGTTCTTGATTGCCCTCTTGCATTTCCGCATCCAATTTCCCTCTTAATTCTCTCTCAAAAGACTCTCAAATAATCAATTGATGACTCACTTATCAAATTGATTATTTTCTTTATCCAAGAATCCTTCGTACTCCTCAACTTCACAATCCCCGGCTTCAACTGAACGAAAACGGCCCTAATTATCAAGTTGAAATTAGAACCCGAAAATCTGGATGTCACAAATTGTCTAAAAAATCCTGAACTTATTATACTTTTGACAATTCAATTTTCAACCTTCTAATTGTGCCAATTAAGTCTTAAACATTTTCAATTTTATCAATTAAGTCTATTTGGACAATTTTAACTAGATATTGCTAACGTGGACTTTGGCAGTCCTACGTGACACGATTAGCTTTGACAAGTATAATTTTTAATAATATTTCGATATTTTTTAAAGATTTTTTGGCTTTTTCCCTTTTTCCCTCTACTGGCCATCATCGAGCCTTGTCGATGCTTGTTAAAGGTCACCAACCTAGGCTTGGGCATCCCTTGCCCTAGATTAGCAAGGGCAGCCGACCTAGCGAGGGTTTCCTTGCCTAGGAGCATCCCTCGCTTGAGGTTGACGAGGGCAGCCCTTTGCCAGATCGGGTGATGGGACGATCTTTTGGTGCTTTGTAATCATTTGGTGACCTTTTGCCTAGAAACACAACATAGTGATCACATTGAAAGAAATATTTAGAAGAATGTGTTAGATTTCTTATAATTCTTAATGCAGAAATTCATAATAAAACGAAGATCTTTGATCTTCATGATTTTCACAAATATATGAAAAACATACCTTTGTCCATAGCGTTGCCGTTGAATTCGATCCAAATGAAGAAATCCGATTTCTCTCCCTTAACCCACTATTTCTTTCTATATTTAATTGATGGAGAAGAAAATATGTTCATAGTGTGGGTGGAGAGAGGACCGGACTCTATTTAAACGTTCGTTGAAAAGGTGCCTTCCATCAAAGCAATATACCCTTTCATTTAATCGAGTCGCAACTTCTCGTAGCCAATAATTATTTATTTATTTTATAGCATTTCAATAATTTATTAAACCATATAATAAAAATCATATCATGTGGGCCACAATAATTTTACATTCTCCCACTTGGCCCATATGACTTTCTTTTCATGGTTTAATAAAGACTGTAATGTGCACAATAAGATTATGCTATAAAATTTCATAAAATTGGCAATCACATAATAATCACAATTAAATAAAGAAAACTAATGTGAGTCATAGCGGTTGTATGTCATTAATCGACATATTCCCTTCTATGCACTACAACTATAGTACTTTACTTAACATAATCCATAAATGATAAGCACAGTAATAGTCCAACCATAATGTCTCTTTAGAAACCATCCTGTTTAACATTCATCTATTTTCCATAATGTATACTAAATAGAAAACAGGAAATATCAGAAACACATAAATGAGCTCAGAGTGTCAAATACATAAACTTAATACAAACATAATACAAACATTAATGACGTCCAATAATGCCCATCTCTTCAACATGCTCATTAAATGTTTTGGGCGGCAGTCCTTTTGTTAAGGGATCTGCTATCATAAGATTGGTGCTAATATGCTCAATTGACACTCTTCGTTTCTGAACTTCTTCTTTAACAGACAAGTATTTGATCTCTATATGCTTAGCACCCTTAGAATACTTGTCGTTTTTTTTTTGGTAAAGATTAGAATACTTGTCATTCTTAGAGAAGAAAACTGCTACAGAGTTATCACAATAAATTTTCAGCGGCTTGGCAATACTATCGACAATCACAAGTCCTGAAATAAAGTTCCGTAGCCATAATCCATGAATAGTGGCCTCAAAGCATGTCACAAATTCAGCTTCCATAGTGGATGCAGCAATAATTGACTGCTTCGCACCCTTCCATGAAATTGCCCCTCCAGCCAGAAGAAACAAGTAACCAAATGTTGATTTTCTTGTATTGGCACATCCGGCTAAATCTGAATCTGAATATCCAATCACCTCGAGATGATCTGATCTCTTATAAGTGAGCATATGATTCTTCGTTCCTTGCAAGTATCTAAGAACTTTCTTTGCAGCTTTCCAATGATCCATTCCAGGATTACTTTGATACCTGCCCAGCATTCCGACAGCAAAATTGATGTCTGGTCTGGTGCAAGTTTGTGCATACATTAAACTCCCCACAACAAATGCATAAGGAATATTTTTCATTTGTTCTCGTTCCAATTCACTTTTTGGACATTGCATAAGGCTAAATTTGTCACCTTTCTGAATTGGAACTATTCTTATTGAGCATTTACTCATATTAAATCTCTCTAAAATTTTCTCAATATAGGCTTTCTGAGACAATCCTAACAACCCTTGTGATCTGTCACGGAATATTTCTATTCCTATCACATACGTTGCCTCTCCCATATCCTTCATTTCAAAATTCTTAGAGAGAAACTTCTTGGTTTCATGTAACAAACCAAGATCATTAGCAGCAAGCAAGATATCATCAACATATAGAACTAGAAAAATAAACTTGCTCCCACTAATCTTCATATATATACACCGATCAATGGTGTTTTTTTTAAATCCAAATGAAGTTATGGTATTGTTAAACTTAAGATACCATTGTCGGGAAGCTTGTTTAAGTCCATATATTGACTTCTTTAATTTACATACCATGTGTTCCTTTCCTTTAACCGAAAAGCCTTCGAGTTGGTCCATATAAACCTCTTCTTCTAAATCCCCATTAAGAAATGCGGTTTTTACATCCATTTGGTGTAACTCTAAGTCATAATGAGCCACCAAAGCCATAATGATTCTAAGTGAGTCCTTCTTAGAGACTGGTGAAAATGTCTCTTTATAGTCAATGCCTTCCTTTTGTGTAAAACCCTTTGCAACAAGTCTGGCTTTATGTCGTTCAATATTGCCTTTTGAGTTGCGCTTGGTCTTAAAGACCCATTTACACCCGACCTTCTTACATCCTTTAGGCAATTCGACAAGATCCCAAACTTGATTTTGATGCATGGATTTTAACTCTTCTTCCATGGCATTAAACCATTCATTAAAATCTTCACATTCCATGGCTTGGGTAAATGAACCTGGATCATTTCCAATTCCTAAGTCAATTTCTGACTCTTGTAGATAAACCATATAGTCATCAGAAATAACCGACCTCCTTTCTCTTTGAGATCTTCTTAATGCCATTTCTTGTCACTCAGTTATTGGAGGTTCAATATTGACATCTCCATTATGGGGTGTTTGTTCATTAATTTGTTGTTCTTGATTATTGTTAGATTGTACCATAATATCAGGAACAACAATTTTAGAAGCTTTGGGTACAGGAACTTCTACCCTTACTTCTTGAATGTAAGCATCACACACTCTTTCACTCCCACTGATGTCACCATTCTCAATGAACCTAGCATTTCCAGATTCAATAATTCTTGTACTATGATTAGGACAATAAAATTTATACCCTTTGGATTTCTCTGCATAACCAATGAAATAACCACTGGTCGTTCTTGAATCCAATTTCCTTTCATGTGGATTGTAAATTCTTACTTCTGCTGGACAATCCCAAACATGCAGGTGTCGTAAACTAGGTTTCCTACCCGTCCACAGTTCAAAGGGATTCTTTGGAACTGCCTTACTAGGAACCCTATTTAATAAATACATAGAAGTCTTTAAAGCATACATCCACAAAGACAGGGGTAGAGATGAATGACTCATCATACTCCTAACCATTTCCATTAAAGTACGATTACACCTTTCTGCTACACCATTTTGTTGTGGTGTACGGCATTGTATATTGAGCACAAATGCCATGTCTTTCAAGGAATTTAGCAAATGGACCTGGACATTGTCCCGATTCATCATACTTTCCATAATATTCACCACCTCTATCCGATCTTACTATTTTCACCTTTCTATCTAATTGCCTCTCAACCTCTTTAATATACACTTCAAGTGCATTCACTGATTGAGACTTCTCATGCAAAAGATAAATATAACCATAACGTGAAAAATCATCAATAAAGGTGATGAAATAGCTTTCCTTACCAAAAGATGGAACATCGAAAGGACCACATATGTTAGTATGTATAATTTCAATGAGCTCTGTGCTTCTTGTGGCACCTTTCTTAGTGTGTTTTGTTTGTTTACCTTTAATACAATCAATACACAGTCCAAGGTTAGTAAAATCCAAATTTGGAAGAATTCCATTCTTCACTAATCTTTGCATTCTTTCCTTGGATATATGACCTAAACGTTTATGCCACAAGTAAGCAGAATTTTCATTCACCAAACTTCGTTTAGTGCCAACATTATGATGCAAGGTCATTAATGTCTCAACAAAAGTATTATCAAGTCTAAATTTGTAGAGACCATCACATAAAATTCCAGTTCTAATAAGAGTATCACTCATAAATAAACTGAAAGATTCAGAATCAAACTTACAATAAAATCCCGCCACATCAAGTCTTGGCAAAGAAACTAAATTGCGAGAAAATGTAGGTACATAAAGGTTTCGAAACAAATCCAAATAATGCCCAAGTATCTAAGATCAAACGATAAGTGCCAATGCCTTCAAGCGGAACTTTGTTTTGTTTCCCGTAATCACATAACTTTCATTTTGCTTTGTAGTTTGGATCATAAGGAATCCCTGCATCGTATTTGACACATGAGTGGTGGCACCAGAATCAATCCACCAAGTATTATGAGGAACTTCAGTAAAGTTTGATTCAAAACATACTAAAGCACAAGGCTTACCTTTCTTTTCGAACCAAGCCTTACATTTCAGACAATCTTTCTTCAAGTGTCCAATTTTGTTGCAAAAATGACACTTAATAAGATTGCGTTCCTTCTTGTGGATTTGAGAAGCCTTTGAAGAGTCATTCAGGACGTGTAGTCCTTTCTTCTTGCTCCTTCCACCTTTCCTCTTGAAATTCTTTCGAGCTTCTTGATGACTTGAGAGATGAACAAAATGAGTCTTTTGATTCTTTATCCTTGTTTCCTCTTGAACTAGCATACTGGCTAATTCATTCACATTCCACTTATCCTTTATAGTGTTGTAATTCATTTGAAATGGCCCATATTGCTCATGAGGCAAGGAATTAAGTATAAATTGTACTAAAAAGTACTCATCCACATTCATTCCCAAAGTCCTTAACTTTGCTGCCAAATTCGTCATCTCAAGTATATGCTCATGCATGGTACGCGAACCATCATATTTTATGGTGGTCAGTGTACTCATCAATGTACCAGCAAGTGACTTATCAGCAATTTGAGAACGCTCTTCCACAAATTTCATAAATTCCTTAGCATTGTCAGTCTTGGGAAGAGAAGTCTTTAAGTTGTTTGCAACTGTCATTCGCATGAATATTAAGCTCAGTCTGTTCGATCTTTCCCAAGCTTTATGGAAAGACTTTTCCTCATCGCTACTTTTATCAGTAATAGCAGCTGGTTTCTCAACTTGAAGAGCTAAATCAAGATCCAGGACACCTAAGTGAAACTGGATTTGTTCACTCCAATTAGGGAAATTTATCCCATTGAATAAGGGAACAGACGAAGCATGTGAATGCAGTGAAATAGGTACAGATACTGCAAATATACAAGAAGTACTCACACATTAATGCTTTGAGAATATCACATAATCAGATTCAATCTAACTATACATGTACATCACAGTTCTCCTTTAGGCGATCCTATGATATACAAATATATAAACCATAATGATGCTAATAACTTTTATTTGATAATTGTAAATATACCTTATTAAAATTTATTTGCTATCTTTGGATATACAAACAAATTTAACAAGTCATATTAATTATCAACCATCATGTTCATGAATTATAAGAAAATAATTAACCTTTGGGTTAATCCCTAAATTCTTATAATAAATGAACTTCAATATACCCATAACACCAATAAAGATATAAAACATATCAATTTCATATATATAGCATCAATTAATCATGGGTAATTGAATAAAATAATTTACAATATTAAAAATTCAAAAGACTTCAAGGTTTGGCCACTTTGGTGACTAACAAACCATTCATAATATGAATTTTTAATAATTGTAAAATACAAATATTTGCCAAATTGCACACAAGGATAAAATTGTAATTAAAGCATAAGGGCAGAATCGTAAAATCATAATTCCATAAAGGCAGAACCATAAATTTAATATCCAAGGGCAAAATGGTAAATAATCAGTAATGGCAGAATTGTAATTATAAATTAAACAGGGGCATAACTATAAATAACCATCAAAAAGAGGGCAAAACGGTAATTAGGAGCCACGGGAGGGGCAAGATTGTAAAAACGCACGCGCGGGGACGTCAGCCACGTGCAGAGCACGTGCCTGCAGTTCGGCGGGCGCGTGCCCCGCACTTGCGTGCGTCCAGCGCGCAAGCGCGTGCAACGCACGCGCCTGCAACTGCGTGGGAGACCCGCGTGCGTGAGGGCGCGTGGCGCATGGGTTCCACGCGCCTGCAACTGCCGCGTGCGCGTGGAGCCCACGCGCCTTCTTCCTCGCGCACCGACGCGATTTTTCGCTGGTTTTCGCCATTTCCAGCCGCGATTTCGCCCCTATTCCTTCTCCGGCAACCATCCCAGACACAGAAAAAATAATGGATTTTGAAGAGCATGCAACCACAACCACATGGATCCAAGTTTCGGTGAAAATGACCAAGAATTGGCCCCAAAATCAAATCATAATTTCTAAAACACAAAACCCTAACCACCGCGACTTCCTCCGCCCGATTCGCCTCCGGCGCATATCGATATGCCGGAAAAACTCGTGCCCAGTGTTCCTCACGGCAGGGCGACCGTATGAGTCCAAAATCAAGCGGTGGGTGGCCGGATTTTGCCCGGAATCGGAGAGTTTCTATCTTGCCCGCAAAATTCCGAATTCCTTCATTTTCATCCGTTTTTCATTCGGATTTTTTTTTTTAAAAAATAAAACGCCCATCAGTTGGGTTTTCTTCAACAGAACCCTCTTTCTCATCTCAACAACAACAAATGGTACGAATAGGATCATCCAACGAAACATCATACATAAATCATATTAAATTTACAAACGGAAAATCATGAGATTATAAACCACGCTCTGATACCAACTGTTAAATTTCTTATAATTCTTAATGCGGAAATTCATAATAAAACGAAGATCTTTGATCTTCATGATTTTCACAAATATATGAAAAACATACCTTTGTCCATAGCGTTGCCGTTGAATTCGATCCAAATGAAGAAATCCGATTTCTCTCCCTTAACCCACTATTTCTTTCTATATTTAATTGATGGAGAAGAAAATATGTTCATAGTGTGGGTGGAGAGAGGACCGGACTCTATTTAAACGTTCGTTGAAAAGGTGCATTCCATCAAAGCAATATACCCTTTCATTTAATTAGAGTCGCAACTTTTCGTAACCAATAATTATTTATTTATTTGATAGCATTTCAATAATTTATTAAACCATATAATAAAAATCATATCATGTGGGCCACAATAATTTTACAGAATGAATATCATGTAATAAGAGATAAGAGTCGGTTGATAACATTAAGTAATTCATATGCAGGTTCCTGTGAAACTTGGAAAGGATTCATCTAATCTTGATGCTTTGAAGATGGTGGTTGCCAAGGGAATGAGAAGAGAGGTAATTGTTACGTGCAGAAGTCGATGTATGGAGACAACACATTCTGACATTACCAACATGAAAACTGTTTTAGGTAGCAAGAGCAATAACAGGGCTTGGTGAAGGACGAATTACAGTAAATCTGAAATTGTTGTACATGGCAATAAAACTCCACTATATCAAAAACCTTCAAGCAATATGCGGAAGCCAAGTCGAATGTGACTCTCCGCCTCCACTCTACATCAATTCCTTTCCAGGTTCATCGGGGATTGGCGTGTCCTTTGTGTAAGTAGTCATGCACTAGCATATACCATGGGAAAGATGAACTAAGTTGGGATGCCAAGAATTTTTCATCATTCAATGCGTGGTTGGGAAACCTATATAACAGGAGGGGATCAACTTACCTTCTATGCAGATCCAAAACCACCCTGCCCGAGATTGCTGCGGAAGGACAAATTCGTTTGTAGCTTCAGTGATAGTGCTTGATTTCAAAGAAGCGTCGATCTGTGTTTCTTCTTCCTTGGTTGCGGACGTTTTGCACGTCTGGGATTCCTCAAATTATGTCGAACTTGAAGCAACACTGGCAATACTCCACACCCGCTTCTTTCTGCTGTCGAGGCAGTCATACAATGCGTAGAATGAAATCAAAGCAATCATCAAATGCTTCTTTTTTTGGTCAGACCAAGTACCAAATTTCTATGCTCAATTCGAAACTAGTTTTTGTCTTTCTTGAGGGTCATTATTGCCTTTGCATTTGGAATATATGATCTTATTAATAGATGCTCTTAGTTTTGGTCTCAATGTGAATGGGGTTACATTTATGTTCTATTTGACTCTAGATGTTAACATGATATCAGAATAGGAGGATTGAGTTCAAATCTTTGGAGACCTCTACTAGTCTCTATAGTTATAAATTTATGAACTTACTCTTAGGCCGAATTTCAGCTTGTGCGTGAGGGGAACTGTTAGACTTTTTAAATATTATACCACGCATTTATCTGACATCTTTCAGTTTTCAGAATGGTAGGCCATGGTTTGACAAAAATTTTCATCGGTTTACTCCTCTTAGTATGAATATGTATGTCAGATCACGAGAATAACCTAAATTGGACTACAATCTTAATCTTTAAGGGAATTATCATCGTTAACTAAAAAAGAAGCATCGTGCAATTTGCAGTTTCCAAATCATACCAAACATCATGAACATAGTGTTGGAATTCCAGTCCCCAATACTTGCATAAACTACTAGTGTTTTAAAGAGAATCTGTTATGTAACTAATTTAGGGCGAGAGAACGGAAAAACTAGCGGCCTTCGACCGTCGAAACCGTAATGTCGTTTAATGAAGCCGTTCCATCGCTTGCAGATAGATTCGTGCCATGGTGCTTGACGTATGCCGGATTCGTGCCATGGTGCTTGACGTATGCCGGTTGTTTCGGGGATGCAAGAACCACGTCTTTATTTGCCAACATGAACACAACGGCGGACATGTTTGGCCTATCGTCCGCGAATTCTTGCACGCACAAAAGACTGATCTGGATGCACCTCAAGGCCTCCTCTTTGGAGCATGAATCACCCATGGACTCGTCGATAACGTCCTCGCAGTTTCCTTCTTTCCATAGCTCCCACGTCTGCGATTGTGTAGTGAACAAGCGAATATTTCAGGATATGTGTTATGTCTGAGTCTCAGTCCTGTCTCTTGTACTCATTGAGAGTTCCAGTACTTACATGGCCTACCAAATTGGAAGATGAATTTTCATGGTAATATGCACTGTTCCTTTTTCCACTGATGATCTCCAACAGCAAAACTCCAAAGCCATAGACGTCGGATTTTGTCGAAAATATACCTCCCATTGCATACTCTGGCGACATGTACCCGCTTCCACATAAAAAATGAAGGGAACAAAAAGGGGTTTCGATTAATTAGTTGAGGTGAGGTTCTTGGATCCAATAACAAATAAATCATTGTGATAGTGAGAATTCTTACTATGTTCCAACCACTCGATTTGTGTTCCCTTGGATTTGGTCCCTGCCGCATATCCTAGCCATACCAAAATCCGATATCTTCGGATTCATTGCGGTGTCCAGTAGGACGTTGCTGGCCTTTAAGTCTCGGTGGATGATCCTGAGCCTCGAATCTTGGTGCAAGTATAAGAGTCCTCGAGCCAACCCAGATGTGATTTCGAACCGTTTTCTCCAATCCAGCAACGATCTTCTCGTTTCATCTGGACCAAGATCATGACATCAACAAACTATTGATTTTTCAGAGTATTGTAGCCAGTGGGAGAGCAGAAAACGTACCGAAAAGGAAGGCATCCAA
Source organism: Eucalyptus erythrocorys (assembly GCA_014182555.1). Lineage (NCBI taxonomy): Eukaryota > Viridiplantae > Streptophyta > Magnoliopsida > Myrtales > Myrtaceae > Eucalyptus > Eucalyptus erythrocorys. Next base: position 12,059,181 of record CM024600.1, on the reverse strand, counting down.
GCTTTTGTTTGGCAAATATTCATAAATTAGCATTTTTTCGTCTTTTTCGACACAGCAGCCTAGTATTCTCACCAGGTTCCGGTGTTGGAGCTTCGCAATCAACCGGACTTCGTTTTTAAATTCTGCAACTCCTTGTCCTGAATGTTTCGATAGTCTTTTGACAGCTATTTCGGTTCCATTGTCCATAACACCCTGTCAAATTGAGTTCCACTTTGCAAGTCTGTATAATCGCTTTTTCTAGATAGCTTTTTTGTGTAAAAGAAATTTACCTTGTATACTGATCCAAAACCGCCTTGACCAAGCTTATTGAGGACGGAGAAATTGTTTGTTGCCGAAGCTATGGTGCTCAGATCATAAAGCGGCACATCTCTGTTTCCTCTGGGTCCATCGTCGTGGGCTTTTACACTCTGAGGGCCGTCGAGATATGTCGAATTGGTGATATCACTCACCGGTGGATTATGGCTTCTGCAATCTGTTTCCGAGACAACTGCATAAATGCCATTACAACCTTGGAGGAATTGTGAGATTCTTCATTCAGGAATTCATTTCATTAAACCGAATGAAAGTTTTAAGCTTAATAAGATCTTTCCAAACGTTTTTACAACTGTTTTCCTGGTAAATATATTGATGTATTGTATGATTTCATCTCTTGTATCCTGAAACTGGCCATGTGCTGGTTTAGGTTCGTTGTTGAAATCCTGCATTAAGATCTAAACTGGCATCATCATGTTCTCTTTGGCTCAAGGTTCTTAGATTCGGAAATGATCAAATAAAAACATAGAAGTTACTCTTTAACTGACTTCCTACTGCTAGGAGTAGTTCCAAGACTGAACCAACCAAAGTTTGTGTCCTTTATTAATTGGTGAAGAATTAATTTTAGCAGACAAATTAACCGGAAAATATAAATAAAGAGCGTAGTGGTGTTGAGGACTAAGTGACACACCCTTTCTCTTCTTGATCACCAGGCAGTACGAGAAGGAGCCGGCGAGCAGTAGAGCTGTCAAAATCGAAACCAAAATTATCGCAGCCGCCGTCTTTGGGTTGATGGATCTTGTTTTCCTGTAACGAGCTGGAAGGAAAGTACAAACACAGTATTTCAGATTCAATGACCTCCAAAGTGCTTGTGCCAAGTATAGAATGAAAAATTCTTTTAACCTCAACTTGAAACCAGACATTACCAAGCAGATCTCAAACGATATACAGTTTGTGCGATGCAAAAGCTCGAACTTGGTTCCTAAAATTGTAGATGTGAATTCTAATGCTCATGAATTTAATCCATTTCGAAGTTCGATTCATCATTTGCTTGACAATGCTAATTTAATGAAACAAATGAAGTTGTGGGAGATGCATCGCATTAACAAAAGTAGTACTAGTGACATAAGTTATAGAAGCAGGAGTACCTAACTCAATGGCATCGACCCGTACATATAAATCTTGACCTGAATCTGCAAATGTTCTTGTATCGACTAAATCGCCATGCCATATGAGGCACCCGGAACCTCCCGGGCTCTCACTGGCTCTAGCATAAGCTGTGCAAGAGCAATCCCTCAGGCACTCCTCCTCGCACTCCTTCATGGTCAGGCTCATGTTGGCACGTGCTTTTGAAGTGTCTGGCACCTTTACATGTGCCACCTTCACGAATCCTTCCCCACTTCGACACACTGACACCCCTCCCCTCCTTACGCACCCTGCCGATCCATCTCTAAGGTACCAATCGCCCGGGGACTTGGGCTCGAGCCCTGGCAGGCATGTGCACTCGAACTGGCCCGTATTATATGGATTGCAGTTGCTGTTGGGTCCACACTTGCCGTAATAATCGCACTGGTCCTTTGGAGCGAACCAGAATTCTATCCACCGCTGATCTCGGTCGCGCCATGTGGATCGTTGGAGTGACCCCGATTCGTTCACCACCATTCTGGTGATGATCGATGCGTTAATGACGCCATACATTATAGAAACCTCGTCTGGATCATTTACAAAGCTTACGTTAAAGATGTAAGCACGAGTCATTTCAGGTACACCGCTCCACCGATCTCCAGTCCATGATCCGGCACGCCAATATGGATCCCCATCCTTGTACAGAAGCAATTGAGTGTAGCCCGTTGGGTCAATCCTATAGGAGCAATTGCCGGGTGTTGGATCCTCTGGGGACTTCCACGATGTTAGGAAACGGTTCAAACCGGTTTTGCGGTTCAACCCAAGTTTCATGAAAGGAAGCATAGTGTCTGTTGGATAATCAAAGCTTTGCCATATCACCCTTTCGCTAAAATCTTGAACCAGGACTAGATTGCCTGAATCCATAAGCCGGGCTGTAGTAAAATAATTGGATAATGCAGAAGAAACATTTGTGGACCAAACAAGAAAGCTTCCATTTGTCTCATGGAGCACCAAATTTCCATCAGAATCGATCGAAAGAGCTCCTAAAGTGCCATTGATTGGCCTCTCTCGGTTAGCAATCCAAACAACGGTTTGCTCAGAAACTTGGTAATACCAAATTCCGACATAACGGTGGCTTGAATTACCTGGGCTGAAGAAACCGAGAGCGAACTTTTTACCGCTGGAGACCAAGAGATTGCCATCTCTGATAGTATTGTTTTGGCTTAGGATGTCCAAGCCAGTACTTCCCTGAAGTAGAAAAAGAAGAAGCAGGGCATATACTAACCCCTTTTCTGTGTTCATGCTGTCTTTTTATCGAGGATACAGTGGGATGATGTCTGAGACAACAGAAGTGAATGAGTAATGATACCTCAAATACCACGGAGTGTAGTTGAGGTCTTAATTAGTGGGGACCCACCTTTCCCATGAATTTAGGCAAAGTGATTGTCACCTTTTCCATCCACCAAATGGAGTGCAAGCCGTGATGCCGACGTTGTCCTTTCTAAGCTTCATACTCTCGGTCGATATTTCTCGATCGTGAAACAAACAATTAATTCCACCTTCATGTAAATTGAAGTAATGGTCACGCACCTTGGGGACTCGCCTCGCCTTTCCCTTCCCAGCAGCCTTATCGCTTTAATTAATGTGGTGGACCGATGTTGCTTGAGGTGTATTTGCTTCCCCATTCAATCCGTTCCAAGTGAATAAACAAAGCTCTTGGTTATCATCACTCCGCCCATCCTGCAGAGAACTTAACATTTCAAACTGTTATGACAGAGATGGATACCATGTCGTTTCCATTGACAGCAATTTTAATATAGAAACAGTCAGTCGAGCTGAAAATTCAATATCATAATGTCACTGTGGAAACTGCGGAAAAAAAAAATTCCATTTCTAGGTTTTTATTCAAGGCTAGAGTCAAATTGCCATTTAATCCTTTTCAGATTCGTCCTTTACGCTGGGCTAGTATTCTCTGTTTTCTTATTACAGAACTAAGCTACTATATTAAGATGATTATTTTGATTTGATCACTCTGCAATATACGAAACCTCTTCATTGTTTGTGCTTCGGATTTATAGATGCACAGAGGTTTGTTTCCCTTGTCAATGTCAACAGCTTTTAGAATTTTCTGAAATCTCAAGAGTGAATGCGTTTCATTGGGGTGAGTATCTGACCATTATTGTGCCTATCATCAGCAATTTGCAATACTGTCAAAATGATAGCAAGTTACTATGGATTGCCAGTCTACCCTACAAAGAATTAATCTTGGCAGACTGAATTAAAGTCACTAAGTTTAGACTAGTGTGAGAGAAATCGGCATAAACTCTATGTAACGTGACCTGATTCGAATTTTGTTCACTCACTTGTTTCGAATCACCAAATTCGTGACCCAAGTGATCACACCTGATGCTCGTGCAATTAAAAAAGCACTAACATATATTTGATCCTGCTGACTAGAACAAAGCTTACCCAAGATATTGATCACTCGGTCATCCATCTGGCCCCATCTGGAAGGGACGCTTTCCTCCGTTCATTAGATGACCTCGGCCGCCGTTTCACGAGCGAGGCTAGAGATTAAATAGTGTTCAATCATAGATCAACAAGTCTGACCCGTAAAAGAGAAAAACATAGGTCAAGAGACAGAGAAAAACCGATGGTTTCTCTTGGCAATGCGAGGTGGCGTGAGAAGACGGCATCCCCATCGAACAGACTTCACAATCTATAAACGGTTGTTCGTTTACTCAGTTGTCCACGTCTGAGGAACTTCTGTCGGGTTCCTCACAATTGTGATAATATAATTAAAATTATTAGGCATCAATGGATCGCCACCATGCGGATTCTCAATTATCTGTCCGGCCCGCCAATATGGAGCTCAACCCTTGTAAAGGAACAATTGTGGATACCCTGTTGGTTCAAACCTGAATGAATAACTGCCCGGTGCCGGATCATATTCGGACTTCCAAGATGTCAGGAACCAGTTCAAACCGGTTCTCCAGTCCAAACCGGTTCTCCAGTCCAACCCAAGCGTCATGGATGGAAGAAAGGTATCTGTGGGATGATCAAAGCTCTGCCAAATGAACATTTTGCTCAGATCATGAATTAAAACCAGGTTATCTGAATCCAAAAGCTGAGCAGTAGTAGAACCATTAAAAGTCGGGGAGGAAACATTGGTTGACCAAATGGTAAAGCTCCCATCGTTTGCATGGGTCACTAAGTTTCCGCAATGATCAAATGCAAGAACTCCTGAAGTATCATTCAAGGGTTTCTCTCTGTTAGCAACCCAAACGACGGTTTGCTCTAGGAGTCCATTGTACCAAATCCCCACGTAACGCAAGCTTGAATTACCTAGGCTGAAGAAACCGAGAGCAAATTTTCTTCCTTGGGAGATTAAGACATCGCCATCTTTCACGATATTGTTTGGGGCAAGGGTGTCCAAAGAATCAATCAAATGAAATAAAAGAAACAAAAAACAGAATTTGTAATGACACATTTCGAGGATTCATGCAGAAAATGTAAGGCTTTTGCTTCAAAACCTATAAAACATGACCAGAGCATGCTTGACTTGTCTTCTTTCCTCACCCGGAGCATTTATTTTCTAGAATTAAAAGTCAATGGAAGACGTTTTAAGAACCGGGGAAACGTGGGGAACCATTCATTTTTTTTTTTTTTTTTTTTTTTTTTTTGGGGTCGGTGGGAACCATTCAATTAGCCAGTCAATTTTCTTTTACTTTTCCTTTCGGAAAAACCCCGAAAAATCTAATTGATTGAATATCATTGCTCATTGGTATTGGCTGGCGCTGAGTACATTAAATTAGGATAATGATACAATTTAAACTTTCGCTCAATATTCAATTCGATGGTATAAGAATGCTTCAAGTGCCATAACTTTGCACAAAATGACATTTAAGTGCTATAACTTACGAAAGGTACACTTAAATGCCACATTAGAAAAAAAGGGAATCACTTAAGTGCCAATCCGGCAAAAGTCCGGCCAAAACGCCCACGTGGCCTTTTATGACAATTGAGCCCAAAACGACGCCGTTTTGCACGCCGACGTGGCCAAATAAAGCAAAAACAGCGTCGTTTTGAGCGACGTGATAAAAAATATATATAAATTAAATTTAGTTAAAATATTTAAAAATAATAATTTTAAAAATAATTTAGTTAAAATATTACAAAATAATAATTAAAATAAAAAAGGGCGGGGGAGGCGGCGAGGGATCGCCCTCGGTTGCCGGCCGCAGGGAAGGGTCGGCGACGGTGGGGGAGGGTCGGCTAGGGTCGTCGGGCCTTGGCCGGGGCCGGTGACCCGGCCGACCGGCGGCGAGGGCTTGCGAGCCCTCGCCTCGATCTGGGGCGAGGGTCGCGGCCGTGGCACTCACCTAGATCCGGCGAGGGTCGGCGGCCCTCACCCCGTCGGGCCGGGGCCATCGCCCACCGGGAGACCCCCGGGCGGCAGCCCTTGGCCCCGCGGCCCTCGCATAGATCCGGAGAGGGTTGCCGACCCTCGCGAGATCCGGGCGAGGGCCGCGACCCTCGCCCGGATCGAGGCGAGGGTTCGCGAGCCTCGCCGCCAATTGGCCGGGGTCGCCGGCCCCGGCTAGAGGCCGAGGACCCCGGCCGACCCCCCCCGCCGTCGCCGACCCTTCCGGCGGTGGCGGGCGGCGGTGGCGGCGGCGAGGGTTGATCCCTCAACCGCCTCCCCTTGCTTTTTTTTTTTTTTTTGTTTTTTTTAAATTTTAAAATGATTATTTTTTAATATTTTAACTAATTTAATTTTAAAATTATTATCTTTAAATATTTTAACTAAATTTAATTTTAAATTTAATTTATTTAATTTATATATATTTTTTACCATGTCAGCCCAAAACGACGCCGTTTTTGCTTTATTTAGCCACATCAGCATGCAAAACGACGTCGTTTTGGGCTCGGTTCAAGGATTCATGTTGTACTTAGATGGGGATGCAGCGTGGCTGTGTTTCAGGCAAGAAAGCAGACATGTGAGGCTTTTGCTTCGTAATTTTATAAAACATGACCAGAGCATGCTTGACTTGTCTTCTTTCCTCTCCCGGAGCATTTATTTTCTAGAATTAGAAGTCAATGGAAGACGTTTTAAGAACCGTGGATCTGTGGGGAACCATTCAATTAGCCAGTCAATTTTCTTTTACTTTTCCTTTCGAAAAGCCCCGAAAAGTCTGAGTCATTGCTCATTGGTATTGGCTGCTGAGTACATTAAATTGGGGATAATGACACAATTTAAACTTTCGCTCAATATTCAATTCGATCAAGGTCAATTTTTTTTTTTTTTTTTTTTTTTTTTGGTTCGATGTAGTACCTTAACTTTTTTACATAATTCGATGTGGTCCTTTAATTTATGGATTTGCACCAACTATTATCTAAAGTTACAGAGTGGCCCAAAAACAAAGTATTTTTTTTAAGGGTAAAGCTTTCTTCAATCTTTCGCCCGGGAGAAGTCGGGAAATACTGCAAGTATGCCTGACAGAAAGAAAAGGACTTAAATAGATTAAGTCTTTACCAACAATTGAACGTAGTTGACGTAAGAGTTCCGGCGTAATCGGCTTTCGGCTTTGTAGAGAAAGCTAACCCCAACCTCGCCTTCCTTAGGCCAGGCACAACACAGATCCATCCCGTTTTCTACGTCGGGCCGTGGTTTCTGTCCAGACCGACTCTCTCAAACCTCTCAAACTCACATGCTTGATTGGATGGAGGAGGAAAGAGATAAATATAGAATGAAAAATTTCATTACACGAGAAACTTTTATAAATGAGGGCGTCTACATGCTACAATTAAGAAAACACCCATGGCGTCTACATGAAACACAAAAAACTTAAAAATTTTACCCATCTAAAAAATTAGGATCAAGATTTTGAGGAGTGTAAGTATGAGTATCAACAAATAAATTAATATCATTTCTAGATATATGATGAAGACACTTGGACCTAAAATAGTAGGACAATTAATCCAATACAACTCTTAATGAAGTTCTACTTTTACAATTATATAGATCATTGTCACAACCTCCCTTTTCAGGTGCCCTTACGCGAAAGCGCATGTGGAGGCTAATGGCTCACTAAGTGTTAAGCTTAACTCGAGTTCTCGCAAGCCTATCAATTTACGATTTCAAATAGGAATCGCTATTAATCGATTTGAGATGGATCAATTAGAAATCCAAATGCAATATCAGAAGAAATACTTCACTCCTACGCAATCAAAGAAACTAGAATTAAAGACTTAATTATACTAGTTAATCATTAATGCAATTCCAATATGTAATATTGTTTAAACATCAAGTAAAACATTTATGAGCATTTTATACCAATCACGGATTCTAGGATTCCATTCCTAACCAGTTTAAGGAAATAGAAATCCATGCATCATAAGGGCATAATTATAATAAGCCAATATTTTCGGGAAAATTGTCCAAAAAGTTTTAAACCTCTTACACTTTTGCCAATTTAATTATAAACCTTTTAATCTTGTCAATTCAAATCTAAACATTTTCATCTCTTGCCAATTGAGTCTATTCAGCCAATTTTGATCTAAAAATATTGATGTGGATGTCGGCAATGATATATGGTATAGTTAACACTAACGTGTACAATTTTTAATAATATTATACATTTTTTTAAAATTTTTTCTTTTTTTTCTTTTTTTCTTTCTTTTTCTTTTTGGCTTTCTTCTTTGCCTTTTCCAATGGCCGATCGGCTACTAGCCACAACCAGTCGGTTGGCCTCGCTTGCCAAAGGTGAGGCCCGACCGAGAGAGGGCTAGCCTCGGCGAGGGGAGCCCTCGCCTAGGCGAGGTCGACTTACACCCGGAGCCGGGCGGCCTCGCCTGCCATCAGGCGAGCGAGGCCGCCCTAACCTGGTCAAGGGTCGGCCTTACCAAATCTGGTGAGGGTAGCCCTTGCCCAAGTGTGGCTTGGCAAGGGTTGCTTGGGCGAAGCCGACCTGCACCTAGGCCAGGGCAGCCTTGCCTGACATTGCCGTTGCCCAGCCAATGCTCAGCGAGGCTACCCCGGCTCGAGCGTAGGTCAACCTCGCCCATGTGACCACGCCTAGGCGAAGGCTCCCCTCGCCGGGGCCAGCCTCTAGTGAACAAGGCCAATCGGCAGGCTATGGACGGTGGTTGGCCATTGCATGCGGTTGGCCAGCCACCAAAAAGGCAAAGAAGAAAGCCAAAAAGAAAAGAAAGAAAAATAAGGGAAAAATAGAAAAATAACAAAATTCAAAAAAATTTATTGAAATATTATTAAAAATTATCCACGTCGACACTAGTAGTCCTACGTGGCATCGCCGCGTCCACGTCGGCATTTTTCGACTTAAATTGGCCGGATGAATTCAATTACACTCAATTGGTGAGAGATGAAAATATTTAGCATTGAATTGGTAAAGTTAAAATATTTAGAATTGAATTAGCAAAAGTATAATAGATTTAGGATTTTTTAGACAATTTTCCTCAATACTTTCTTCTAAGAACAACACAAGTTCTTTTTCTTTTTTTTTTTTTTTTTTAATTAATTGTTTACATATATTTTAAGGGTAAAAAATTCAAAAACTATTTCTAAGCTTTTTTTTTTTGGAATGAAAATTATTTTTGCATTTTTATGATTTTTCTTATTATTTTTAAGGTTAATATCCCGAAAAACCCTCAAACCAGCATGACACTTTGTGACAAATTTATCTCAAACTATTTTTTGACCATGAAAAACCTCAAATGGTATATACGTGACAAATTTACCCCGACCGACCATAAAAAACCTTAAACTAGTACATTTATAATAAATTTACCTATTCGACCACAAAAAAACCCCAAATTAGTGAATTTATGACAAATATATCCTTTGCTAAATTGGATTAATAACAAAAAAAAAAATCACAAAAATTGTAAACCGTGACAAACGAAGCTTTCAATCCCAAATTGGTATACCAATCAACTGTCACGAGTCATTTAACATAATAACTTGACAATAAAATTTAATGAAAACCAATAGAGGATAAATTTTTGTCACAAGTGTACCGGTTTGTAGTAAATTTATCAAAGGTATACCAGGTTTAGGATTTTTAGTGGTCAAAAAAAATAATTTGGGATAAATTTGTCACAAATGTACCGGTTTGGGATTTTTCGGGGTATTAACTATATTTTGTTAATGTATTTTTATATTAAAATAGTATTATATACTATTTATTAAAAAATTCGAAACTGATCCCGGTCGGTAACTTGCAGCCTGGCTGGGCTTGAAATGTGGGCCGGCTTAAAGACTTTTTTTCAAAAATATTTTTATAATATAATATTATTAATATTACTATATTAAAAAAGAAAAGATCCAGATTAGCCAGACTCACGAGCTGGGCCAAACCGAATCGCGACCTGTTGTGAAATCACAGGTCCGCCGTGACGGAGGTAACACGTCTAAAAGATGCCGCGCGCCTCTGTCTGGCCTGGGAAGCGGTAGTGACGCCTTGGCCGAGCCGAGCCTCATGCTCAACCTTCATCCAGCCGGCAGCACTCCGATGACAGCCGCACTAGACACCATCCGGGCAACCGACCTGCGAGAACCTAGGGGACCTCCATAGACAACTACAACGGCGGCCACGAGCCGAGCACCAACATAGCTACCCTGACTATGACACATCGATGGAACACAGCCAAGCACAGTGAATTGATTTTGACCAAAACGGGGAAAAGAATACTAGATCTCATTCAGGCAATATATCGAACAGGTGGAGCACGTGACTGGAACGTAGGACTCTTGGCTTGAATGGATCAGAACCAAAGCTGAAGCTTCCGCCAAACAAACATCGACAAAACAGCAACCAAAAGGGGAAGAAACGGGGTTGGAGTTCGCGCAACCAGGCAGCCGCGAGCTCCGGCCTGGCATGCCTAGAATAGGGCAAAAACAGAGCCCCGCCCATTGGAGCTTGGTGCGGGGGAAAGGAAGCATAGCGTTGGGTCGTCGGCCGCGACTCAGATGCGGTAGCCGGTGAGGACTCTCTCTCTCTCTTTCGGGCTTCCCCCTCACCAGATCTCGATTTCTCTCTCTCAGATCTCACTCTTCGCCTAACTTCTCCCCTAGATCTCTCTCTCTTCGTCTTCTTTTCATCGAGCGACCAAAGGGCCTATTTACAGGCTGGAGGGTCCGGTCGACGAGGGGTTTCGGCCACCAGTCCTTGGCTCGCCGACCGACCCTGGTGTGGCCGAACCGATGTGCCATCCCCTCTTCTCTGCAGTCGGACTTTGCGCTGCTGCATTCGGCGGCATTGATGGCACCTGCAAGCCGTTCCCTCCATCGCCGGTCTACCCTCTTCTCTCTGCCATAGCTGCCCTCGCGGGCGCGAACTGTAGGGACGAAGAAGGAAGGAGGAAAGAGGGAGAAGGGGAAGAAAAGGGGAAAGGGGTCGGGCCGAGAGAAATAAAAGGTGGAATGGGCCTCGGGCCCGCGTGAGGAAGAAAAGAAAGGGGAAGAAAGCTTCCTTGGGCCCCTTTTTTTTAAAATAATAATTCGAAAGTAGGATAAAATAAGGGAAAATTAAATACAACATAAATTTAGTAGATGCAAATAACATTAATACTTAGGTGATACGAAAATCATTTTTTTTAGGGCCAAATTGGTCCCTAGTTTTCTATGCAACTTAATCCCAAATATTTATATAACATTTAGGTGTGTTAAAATCTACTTAAATATGAATACTGTAATATTCATAAAGACCAAAAAGGTAATCAATAATAGCTTTGTTTTGTTGATTTAGGAAATCCACTGAAATAAAAAGATATGCCAAAATTTATGCAATAGTGTAATTTGAAAATTTGTGAGTAGTATCACATGACTGTAGAAAAGTTGAGAGACTTGGTTGAACAAATGAAAAGTTCAAGGAATAGATTGCAAATCTCACAATAGTCTAGGGACTTGTGATGACTTTTTTTTGTTCAAATAAATATTCCCTTCATTCAGCTGCTTTTAAAAATAATGAAACCTATTGTTCATCATCGTGGCATGAATATACTCATGCCGGAGAAATGATATGAAGGAAAAAATGTAATTAATATAACTCAATGTAGTATACTTTGGAAAATTAAAAAGAGCACCAGGTATAATGATAAGTGGAATATAGAAAAATACATGACTTCTTGTCAATAAGGATCATATCCTTTCAATTATATCCATTCCTATTAATTGCCACATGCATGAACCACGTACTTTGATCTTCCAATCATCCATTTTAGATACCTTAATATGGACGAAATATAGAAATAAATTTAAACATCTTCAACACAGACTTTATTTCCCCCTTTGCAGCTTCACTAACATGGACGCATCATTGGTTTTTTTTTTTTTTTTTTCCTTTGATTCGGAAATTGCATTATTGGACAAATTATGGAAGGTAATTGAAGTATGTCGGCACTCGAATTTTCGTCGACCAATTAAACTTATCAAAATTTGAGACTCAAGACCCCTGATTGCAACATGAGTTGATTCTTGACTAAAAATTAGTCGGTTAAACATTCATAGCATCCAATTGCATGTAAAAACTAGGAGCAATACAAATCATTAGTGATTAGGCATCATTTTTATCACTAAATCAAGACTTTATTTTTAGGTTGACTTTTTGGCCAAATAGAGAAAGTCAACTCTAAGTCCAGAGATCAATCCTTTGAATTGTTCGAATTCTTTAATGGTCAATTCCTTTCGTGTGAACATTCTAATGCTTTCATTGAATGTGGTACATGAGTTAGCCATGCGATTATGGATGAAACTGAGTCATGGGGATGGATTAGAGGACCTTGAAGGTTTGCATTAGTTTCCATTAGGACTAGTGTTAATTTTAGAGTTTGAATTTTAGATTAGGTTTGATCATACTTTGCCTTTAGTTGAGTATCTATAAGGATATGATTAGTTGTTCACCTAGGCATAGGTTTATTTCATACTATTTTAGAATAGCTTAGTGAACTTTTTTTTTTTTTGAATAATTGGTAGTTTATCTTGAATAATGGGTAGAGTTAATCATCGGTTAGTTTAGACCTAGGTAATAATAAGAGAAAGAAATCCAATACTATTGGGATACACTCGGCCTGCCTCATCAATGGGCCACAGCTCGTTAAGAATATGCCATCAAACCATGAAATGGATAGTTTCTGCTAACAATCCATGGTATTCTCAAGCAGATGATGTGAAGCAGGTAATTTTTCGAGAAATCCCTATTGACGCTTGTTGATCCCAATAGCCCTATAGAGCCTTATCTTTAGAATTAGGTATGAAATTCAATTTCAATGAATTAGCTCATGAGGATTATGTCCCAAGACTCATGTGAAAGCCTTGAATATTCTTTACCCGACTCGTATCAAGTCAAGCTCTCAAGGGATAATGTCTCTGGGATCATAACATGGCCATGTAATATTCTTTGCTTATCACCATATTGTATTACTTTATAGACTTTATTTCTTACTTGCTCTTTTATTCCCACTTTTGATGTGTTTGTTGTCATTCTTTTATGGCATTTCCTTGAGTGCATTCCTCTTATTTGTTTAGCCTAGTTGGATAGCTAGGCAACACACTAAGATGATAATAAACACAAAAAATATTGCACGATTATTTAATGTACAAAAACTTTAGGTCTCATAATCAAAGAAAATGAGGCATGTGACACCTAGTTAACAAATAAATCAACTTATGGTTTAGAAATGACAATAATTGAATAACTAGTGTAATCAAGTCTCTCGTGCCTTGACCTCTAATTGTGTAGGAAGTGACATATACATTTATATCTCATTTGGTTTCTATTTGAACTCAATAAAATAGTGGTGACTCCCACACATGATAGAATTCTTATAAGTTAATCAATTAATGAATGTCCCAACGTCGTACGAGGTTAGAGTTAGGGAGAATTTGTGTCAATTGAAGGCTGTTGGTCCACCTTCAATAGTATCCATAAACCTACTTTGCTAGACCCATTTCAAAGGGTCGCAATAGCTTGGTGACTCTATTAGGGACTTGATTATGGACCTTAGAGGACTTCAATGTAGAAACAATTTGATTTTTTGTTAACTAACGTGTCTTTGTGGTAAGTAGTGTGTCAAACTCAAGTAGAAAACGGTGTTTTAAATGTTGATGTATGTTGGAAGTTATAAGGAATGGAGTAAGTGCCAACCCTTGTCTTGCAAGAAGAAGTAGGAATATGTGTTTATATGGATGTATAATGAAGCTTTGTTTTGATACAAAGTATTTTGCGTGATTTATTCACTTTAGTATTACATCGAATGCACACATAAGTCGTGATCTAAAACTTAGGATTGCATCGCTAAGAAAGCCCCTAGAATAGTGTCGAAGATAGACGACTCTATCGGTGATTTTTACGACAATGGGCGAATCATCCTCATCTTTGCTCATCTCAATGAGAGAAAGGGCATGGTGAATTTTACTATTATCGCGATCTAAACTCAGGTGAATCACCTAGGGTTTGGCTAATGGATTATTAAGCCTAAACTTAGCTCGGGCTCTTCCAAGCCCATACCAATTCATGACTTAGATTTAAATTCTTAACATGCAATTGATTTTTAATTAGGAGTCACCACTAATCCATTTATGGTGGGTTGATTAGAAACCCATGTAAAATAATGGGAGATTTACTTTACTTCTGCAAACCAGATATTGTGAGTTTGGGGATTTGGTCATGCTAGATTTCTCTAACACCCTTTTGGTACATTTCCTTTTTTTTTTTTTTTTTGAAAAAAAAAAATATTTTGCAGATAGCTTGAATTGATTCGCTAACACATAAGGCGACCATACGGATGTACAAACCACCAATTTAACACAAAAAAAAAGTAATAAATAAATTACAGGATTTACCTTGTAACCACGAAAGCATATGCAATGTTATATCAAAATTCACATCAACAAGTCTTAGATATGATTTCTACTTAGCACGCAATTATTTATTTATTATTTTTCAGATTTTCTTTTATTTAAATGAAGTCTAGAAACTATGTGCAATGCAACGCAATGCAAAGATGTACAAATTTTTTTAACTAAAATGACATGCAACATGCAACCTTGCATACAAACTATATGTCACACAACATTTATTAAATGATCTAATCTAATGATGGGAAAAGATTAATGCAGCTATTCTAACATTTACACATTTAGATGACCTGCAATGGATGACCTAATTCTACATGACATGTGCATGATAATTTTTATGTTTTCTTTTATTTTTAATTAAATTTCGAAATTAAAATTACTCAATAATTAAACATGCAATTTAAATTAATGAAAGGAAAAAACTAACATCCTAAATTAATTTTTTAGGGATTTTTATTTTAAAATTTCGAAATAAATAAATTTCCTACTCTAAAAATGCAAAACTATCCTAAAATAAGTAATGTTTTAACTCAAATATAGTTTCTTTGGTTTAAATAGAGCAATCAAAGCGAGACGAGCACCAAGTCATTCAGAATCATAAAAGATCATACATTTGTCTGAATGAGGAAACAATATCTAAATCAAACTTGATTATTTCGCTAATAAAATTGATAAACTGATCTTAAGCCTTAAAGATTAAGATATTAATTTTATTCCCGCGTTATTAATTATTCCATCTAAAGCCTTATAGATGGAACAAAAAATTGGTGTGCGGTTGCGGATTAGGCAATAAATCCTTATTGGGAAATACGTCTATCACTTATAAATGTGCACCTTAGATACTAATAGACACATATTAGGTAGTAAATATATTAGAGATGTGTATCTTATCTAATTTGAAGATAATGTTTCCAAATTTGGACCAAACGCAATCGGATTGGGATCGCAACCGGCTCCTTGAAGTGGGACAGCGATGGTGACGGTGCTCGAAGCTCGGGAGGGGGGCGCGGAGATGTGGGTTGCCATAGCGGTGATGGCGCAACGGCGAAGCAGATGGGGGCGGGGGGGTGGTGGCGCTTCTAGGTGAGAGTTGGTGAACGTTGAGGTTGCTACGATAGAGAATTTGGCCATCTCAATCTTCTCATGTGGATGGTACTGCAGAGAAGAAAGCCAAGTGTCCTCGCGACGTTTTCTTTCTTCAAAAACCACCACGTTTGCCGGCTCGCTTTCTCTAACCTTTTTTTAATTTTTATTTTCCTTTCAAGTGATGGTAGTCCAGAACTCTCCAAGTAATCCAAGTGATGACGGAAAAAGTGAGGCCGGTTCAGACATAAAAGGAGCTTTGAACTGAGGACCCTCCACTTTGACAGGCCAAGCATTGCACATTGACTGCACCAACTTATTTGCCGATGGAGGGGATTCGCCGTCATTGTGGATCCCAGTCAGTTGCCCTCATCAATGCAATGGACAAAAGGAGCAGCGACGTCCATGGGCGGTGGACTGCAACATCGTCAAGGTCAGCATCGAGCAAGCGAGGGCAAATCAGAACAACTCGTCCTTCGGAAGCTGCAGCTCGTCACGAGGCTACTGGTGGTATCAATGGGCTTGGCTTGTCTCATGACCGGTTCATGGCGGTGCACAGCGGCTCGTCTGGCCAGCTCTGTACGTCGTGGGGTTGTGCTTCGGCCAAAGATTCTCTCAACGAACCTGGCTTTTCATATGGGGCTCCTCAATCGGCAATAGGAGGTGTTGCGATTCCTGATGCTGTGAAGAATCGGCAAGTGGGTCAACTTCGTGAGTATGTGGGGGTCTCTTCCAACCGTGGACTAAGTGTGGCCTTTTTAGCCTCTTTATTCACTCTCACCTTCACGAGCACTCTGTATAGAAGCTTCCCCTCGTGATTTTTCCCTCAATTCAGTGTATGGCCATGTCTTCAATTGTGTGTGGCCCCCCTTTTCTCTCATAACAGGTCTTGCTTTATATACGTAGGGTAGCCGAGGATCTTCCAAGGAAAGAGAGCCGGTCTTTGCTCATTTCGTAGATGCTGAATATATTATGATTTTTATCTCTTTCCTTTTTTAATTTTCACATGTGCAGGAATCAAATTTTTTTTCCTCACCCATTGCCCACAAATCACATTCCCAATTTAGTTAGACTAGTGGCTGGCTTGATTCTATCAAAATATTGATAGTATGTTCCTCATCTTGTCCGCCAATTGCCAAAAACTCAAACGATTATAATATGATTGCCCCTTGAGAAATTCATCTTTCTTAATTCAACCCTCCAATCTATATGATATTTTTTACCACTAATAATGTTCATGGCCTTGTCCAAATTCTCTCTCGTTGCGGGCTTAGTCCAATTCACTGAATTAAATTTTAGAGCCATTAATTCAAACCCGTTCACCGGTCCAATACAAATGCAACTATAGACTAAATAATAAATGCTCCGAAAACTATATGTTATGCAATTTCATTTAATATTTTTGTTTAGGGTTAATTGACTGGGTCGCCAAAATTTAGGTGTCAACAACTACAATAGATGAACCTAACTATTTTGTTTGGATGGAAATCTTAAGCCAACAATATTTCACCTTTAGGCGTCAAACCTCACAAGTTTCAGATGCGTGTCTATATGATTGATAACCCTTCATTGCTTCACCTGTTATAAGTATGTTTTATCCTCTTCATGATTTCTCTTTAATTTCATGTGTACTTTGTTGCACAATTTAAATCAATGGAAATCAATCGGACATTCTAGCTATTTAAATCCATGATAAAAAAAAAAAAATTGTGACATTCGCTCGTAACATGTGAACCCTCAATATGGATTGAATCGTTTATACAAGAACAAAACAACGATCCAAATATCGGATAACAAAGTCAACTTTTCGATCATCATAAATTTTTTAGTTTTAAAATCCCCTATATTTTTCTAATCCAATGCTTGGCTAAGAGAGGATCTAATTTCCCATCATAAGTGGGTGGGTTTGCTTGTCTAGATCGAGCAAATGTGCCTTCCCTATTATGTTTAGACTCAATACTCTACTTCCAAAGTCAAGTCCTACTTGACAAGTTTTAGATAAATCGGCTTGGGTGATAGGTTGAAGGGGTTCATCCCTTGCATTCTTTGAGTTAGGACTGCTATCATGTCACCTCGCCTGTCTCCTTTTTGAAGCTGCACCTCGAGAACCTTGAAACATATCTCTAATTTCGAAGGTAATGACTAGCTTGCCTTTACTATTCTTATGAAGTGAGACGAGTATCCTTAACTCAAAATGTATGATAACTTGGATCCAACGCAAAACATAACCTTACAACCTAAAATATTGTTGTGCGAAAATTATCACATTCTCACAAATTATAACCTAAGTTTTTTATACCAACAAATGTCGCACCTAGAATCCATTAAAAAAAAAAAAGTGGGAAATGACAACCATTCTTCCACACGAAAAATGCTGCCTATATATGTATGTATGATAAATCACTTGCTTAGGTCCAACATAAGAGTTTGTGTAATCCATTAAAAAGGATATGTACATCTCCAACTAACAACTAAACCTAGCAAATTCATCTTAATCATATATAGCTCATAAATATACAACATAAATTCATACCCAAAAATCTCTCTATCAAAATGTCTTGGAGATAACACAAATGCTCTCATTTTATTTGCAACTAACTAAGGAGCTCAAAAAACATTTGAGATGAATAGTATGAACCATCATTGTCCAATGAGTAATATATCGTTTTTAAGCAGATCGAGCATCCACTATGCGCATATGAAAAACAATACCAGGAACTCATAATCCAAACCCAAGATGAAATATACATATAAAATCAAATATGAGTTATGTTATTTCACCGAAACTTTACAGAATTCATAAAAACTTATTTAGTACATACAATATCACAATTCAAACATCCATGGTCAAGTCCATTGATCAATCTCTATTCAATCACATGTTAATGGTCCATTCCGTTTACCAATCTATTGCTCAATATCCACCTATAGCCATGACATAATGCTTAGTAACAAGGCAACTAAGACTTCGCCCTTAGCAAGGATATCCTTAAACCAGTATACATACACTAAAACTCATAATTGGGTTAAACGTGATATTTAGTATCAAACAATCATGCTACAATGCCATAAAGCATCAAACAATCTTGCTACAATACCAAAAATCCAATCCAAAATCAATCTCATAATTCAAAATACATTTCACAAACCAAATAGATAACTTTTTACAACATAGCTCATCCACTAGAAATATTTTTTCGTAAGGTCTTTCTCAAATCATTTTAGAACTCACTCTATAAACCAGTTCGCAAAGTAATACATATATATCCTCTCACAATGCATTTCCTAAAATCATTCTCAAATCATTCACAAACACAAAAAAGTAGTAAATGCTCGATCTAGACTTTAATGCAAAAAAAAAAAAAAAAAAAAAATACCACTTTATAACTTATACTATGTTTAATCCATATCACTTTACAAACTCCAAAAAAAAAAAGGATAGCATCACTCACATAGGAAAGCCTAAAATGCTGCATCAACTATGTTTAATCCATATCAATTTAAAACCAAACTATGGAGGTTGCTCGAATCATTGCACTTGCAATCCTATCAAATATGCAAGAAACATTGTCAAAATCTAGTAAAATGCTGCATCAACTATGAATCGGTTAAGCTAAGTTTAATCGCTAATAATATGACTCTCATGCGCAAATAAAATGTTGCCCAAAGCAATCATTCAAAGCTATCTACAATGCGGAGCTTGAGTGTGAGACTTTAGAATTTTACTTTGACTAATCCGTTACTCCAAATCAATTTTCGTCAAACCCCACGGCTCTACAACGCCCTAGTATTTCATTTCCATGAAATTCCCCAGCTTAATTACTCAAAAATTAGACCTCATAGTTAAAATTTCACATGAATTTGGATTTATGCCATAGTTATGAAAAGTACTCCAATTAGATGAACAAATGGCTTGAATCCTTATTGGAAATTGCGAAATAAAGTTAATTTGGCTTGACAAAGCCCTATGGTGTGTACCCCTTTCACCTTTCCTTTCCCTTTTATTTTATTATCTTCTTTTCCTATTTCTTCATTTAAGGGACGGAGCTCTCTCCCTTTCTTTATTACTCTGCTAAGGCGGCGGGTTCTCGCTCCTTGCTTTTTGACTTTTTGACCTATGATTGGTCAAACTGCCTCGACTATTACATTTTTTTATGAAGAAATGAGAAGGAGATGGAGGATGAACATTATGGCAAGATGAAGAGGGTGAGGAATGAGAGAGTTGTGGTGCCATGTTGTGCATGAGAGTGTAGAAAAGAAAGAAGGAAAATTTCTAAATCCTCGTAAGAGCTCTCGGCCATTTAGAGAGTAAGAGAAGAGAGTCTAAGAAAATAGAAATTAAAGTCAGAGATGGGAGAGGGAAGGAGCGCATGGTTGGAGAGAGAGAGAATGATAACTTTTTTCCCCCAAAAAGATTGGCCTATGTACTTAGGATATTTGTCCCGAAATCACCCCTTGATCCCTATTCTTACATCATTAGATATCCTTTGTGCTCCCTTTGTACCTCTATTGTTATCTTGTCTTCCAATAGTGCCAAAAATGAGTATAAGGAGTGTTGGAGTTAGACTTGTCAAACGGTTTAATCGGGTTGGGTCAAAAATAGTCTGACCCAAATCGAGACATTTATGGCATGCATGGCAAAATTTATATTTATCTTTTCTCTATTTTTTTTGTTCTCTGGAATAGATTTGGAATAGAAATCTGTTTGGTAACATAATTTCATTTTTCTATTTTTGGGACATATTTCTATTCCAAAAATAGATTTGGAATATAAATCAGAAGTTAAATTTTTTAGCCTTCTCTATTTCTGGAACAAAAGTGAGAAATGAAAACTTTTATTATTCACTATTGTCATTGCCCACCACTCACCCACTGCTCGCGGGATGCCGGATGCCCACTACTGATTGCTGGAAGCTCGTCGCCGGACATTCGCCGTCAATCATTGGACGCTAGCCATCGGCCGCTCGTCACCGACACCAGCTGCTCCCCCTAGAATAGAAATTTTTTTTTTTTTTTTTGGTTATCAAACAAATTTCTCTTTCAGAAACAGAAATGTTAAGTTATTATCAATTGCGTTTTTTTACTCGAAACTCATTTAGGGAATAAAAATTGAGAAATTAATTTTTGGCCAGAAAATTGATTTTTGTTTTAGAAATTTTGTCATGCACGCCCTTAACTCGTTGATCCATTCCCATGTAATACAAATCTAGTGAACTATACTTTGATCAACTCATACCAAACCCAACCTCATTTGACCAAAAGTATTAAAATATTTTTATATTTAACCAAATCTAGGAAAAGTCATGAAAGCACAAAATGAGTCAGTTAAAAGATTAAGAGAGAGTGAAGATAGAATCATAAAAGTGAATTGGATCTAACTAAGTTTTGAAACTATATTAAACCCATATAGGACCGATGGATTCTTGTCCAATCCCATTTACTTAATATAACTAACCCACACAACAACCCGGCTCATTAAATATGGGTTAGAAAATGGATCTATGATCCATTTTGACAGAGGTGTTTTTGATAGAGCTTTAATTGGAAGTTTTATGGGAGGAGAGAGAAAGATGAAGAGGGCGGATTAGCCATAAGATGGGCACTTGGTGGGCCCATCATGGGCCTCCTCGTGGCCAGTCTTGGGCTTGCTCGTTGATTGGTACAAGCTCCCCTGGACTTTTCATTTTATCTTAATTGGACCTATGCTAGGTTAGGGATCTTGGCGGGCCAAGAAATGAGGCTTCATGGGCTCGAATTGAGCCAAAAAGCCTAAATGAGCTTCACTGTAAAATTGGATTGGATCGGCGGCACTAATCAAATCCAATTTCACTCCTACTTCACCAAAGGCATCACTTTCCTATTGCATTTTAGCAACTTATCAAGGCAATTAATTTCGGGCCAAGAATATATACCCGAAAAATCACATTTTTTGGTCTATACTGAAATTAGGGAAGAAATGCTCTAGCAAAATAGAAAATAGGGTAGAAATTAAAAGATTGACCAAAAAAAAGGAAAAATGCCTATTTTCCTTTCCTTTTTCAGGCCTTCATCGAACACTTTTTGGACTCATGTCATGTCGATATAACAAGGAGAGCACATATGAATCAACATGGTAAGGAGATTCTCTAATACCACATTTATGATTTTGATTTGATGTGAATTACTTAGCTAAAAAAGAAAAAACAAAGTACGGATTCTCAATTTTTCTACTATGCTAACAAATTCTTATGTAATAAAAATATCTGCAAGTCAAACTACAAGTTAAAACTTTTTCATGGACTAGGGGCACGACGGTCAATGGTGAAATGTTTATTTTTCTCGGAGATTGATAATTTCCGTGAATGAGATATGCTCGGATGGAATTTGGTAATGTCCTCGGGTGGGAAATACTCAGATGGGAAATACTCAGACAAGCATGGAACTTATGTACTCTAAGCGAAATAACCCAGCTTAAGAGAGATGATAAGCTTAGATAGGATGATCTGGATACGAAAGAATATTAAAACAAAAACGGGAAAAAAGAACAAAGAAAAAAATAAAAAAAGAACGATCTGCTGGGACAAATCATGAGGTGGTCACTGTTTTACGCCAAAAGACCGCACTTATGACATTTTGGACAAGTGAAAGCAGTAACATAGAGCCGGTATTTTAGGTGATGATCATATCACATGACAATGACTTAATGAAATGGTGACCGATAATTAAGAAGCAGATATTCAAAATTTAGAAGCAAAAAATTGGTCAGATCGCATATCATGCAAGAGCCCGAAATATTATTTAAGGGGGCGAAGCGAAGGGATGCAAATGTTTATTGAAATCGGGCATCGAAAAGTTTAATGAACATATTGCAAAAGTTATGAAATTATATTGAATAAATTCAAATCGGGCATCGAAAAGTTTAATGAACATATTGCAAAAGTTCTGAGATTATATTGAATAAATTAAAAATTCAAAAATGATATTACATAATTGATAGATTTGATATAGTTTGTATCAAATCATGTTGCCAGCCATGGAAAAAGAGATGGATCAAGATGACAGACATATAGACTAGTTCAACGATGTCGACCTTCTGTTGAGGTTACCAAGTGAAAAAAAAAGCTACGAAAGGGACCGGCTGAATTGGCGGGTTAATTCCAAAAAAAAGCACCAACTTTAGGTCGATGGACAAATTTGGCCCAAACTTTTTTTTGTCTCATAAAAAAGCACCAACTTTAGGTCAATGACAAATCTGGCCCAAACTTTTTTTTGTCACATAAAAAAGTACCAATTTTATGTCAAGTGACAATTCTGATCCAACTTTTTTTTTTTTTGTTTCGAAAAAAATCACCAACTTTCACTTAAATCCTAAATTTAGTCTCCCTTAACTTAGATTTATTGATTGCCCTTACCAATAAATCCATAAGCACATGCTGGCTAACTCCATCCATTGTCTTATTGTTTGAGCCACAACTTGAAAAATAACTATTAAACTGTGTCGTCTCCTATACTTCACTAGCAAGTTAAAAAATCTCCAAATTGAATTTCTCTGGCTAGACTTTATCATTTTGTCATAATATAAAGCTGTAGATCACTGCCCGTCAAGAGAAACCACGGATGAGATCGACCGACCTCACGGCTAGAAACCTTTCTCCTGAAATAAGGTTAACTTCAAATAGAAAGTTAATGGTAGGGATTAGATTTTGGATATGAGTGAAAGTTTGTGATTTTTATGAGACAAAAAAAAAAAAAAAAAAATTTGGGGCTAGAATTGTCACTTAACCTAAAGTTGGTGTTTTTTTATGAGACAAAAAAAGTTCAGGCCAGATTTGTCTCTCAACCTAAAGTTTATGCTTTTTCATAAGACAAAAAAAAGTTTTGGCCAGATTTGTCCATCAACCTAAAGTTGATGCTTTTTTATGGAATTAGCCCCTAAAT
Organism: Eucalyptus erythrocorys; assembly: GCA_014182555.1. Classification (NCBI taxonomy): domain Eukaryota; kingdom Viridiplantae; phylum Streptophyta; class Magnoliopsida; order Myrtales; family Myrtaceae; genus Eucalyptus; species Eucalyptus erythrocorys. Next base: position 12,035,924 of record CM024600.1, on the reverse strand, counting down.
TGGCACTACACAATCAAAGGATATAAAGTGACAAATACATAAATAAAGATAAAGTCTAGAACGCAATCCACGAGAAGTGAAAATTTTAGTGGCAAGGTAGTTGGGCCGTCGTTCCAGGTTTAATTGATTTCTTTATAACATTATTTTTTTATTTTTTGGGTTTGGGTTAACTTTATTGTCGTGCACGCAAATGACTTTGATTAAGTCAATTTCAGCCTTCTTATTGGTTTCAATAATTAACCCTTTTTGGCTTTATATTCTCTAGAAGATTTGCGCCTGACTTTCCACGTCGGAAAAGCCATCCGTCAAGTTATCAGATTGTGACCATGGCTTGTTCCCTCCTTTTTTTTCTTATTCAATTTACGGTTTGTGAATATCATAAATTAGTATCACAAAAAACTCAAAACTAATCCTGAGAGAGGAGATAAATTTAACGGAAACTAATAAAAAATAAATTTATTACAAATATACAAATTTGAGATTTTTGGTAGTCAAAGATTTAGTTTTGAGTAAATTTATCATTTATATACTAATTTTGATTTTTCGTGATATTAGCCTAAAAAAATAAAACTAAAGAGGATTAGCATTGCTAAAAGTCCATCTTTCACTACATCAACAATATATCAAGTGTTGGGTCCTCCCGCTTATGTGTCACCCAGGGTTTACCCTTCGGCTGTCGCCGTACAGAAGTTCCCTAGGTAATCAAAATAAAAACAATATATCAAGTGTCTACATCAAACATTATGATTATAGGTTCCAACAAATGAAGATTACAGATTGATGCCGAGTTCAGCATTGATTTTAGAGTGAATTGGTGTCATGGAACTGATCCAGCGCAAGAGAACGGCAAAACTAGCGGCCTTCGACCTCCGACATCGTAACGTCATTCACAGAAGTCGTCCCGTCGCTCGACGATAGATTCGCGCCATGGTACTTGCTCTTGAATACATATGCAGGTTGTTTCGGGGATGCAAGAACCACGTTGTTATTTGCCAATATGAAAACAAGGGCGGACATGTTCGGCCTATCCTCCGCGCATTCTTGCACGCACAAAAGACCGATCTGGATCCACCTCAAGACTTCCTCTTTGGAGCATGAATCGCCCATCGACTCATCGACGATGTCGACACAGTTTCCTTCCTGCCATAGCTCCCATACCTGCGATCGGGATGTGAACAAATTACACATGACAAGTATTTCAGGCTATGTGTAATGTCTGAGTCCGGTGCGTTTCTGTACTTATCAAGAGTTCTATTACTTACACGGCCTACCAAATTGGAAGATGGATTTTCATGGTAATATGTGCTGTTCCTTTTGCCACTGATGATCTCCAATAGCAAAACTCCAAAGCTATAGACATCGGATTTTATTGAAAATATACCTTCCATTGCGTACTCTGGTGACATGTACCCGCTGCCGCAGCAAAAATGAATGAAAAAGGGGTTTTAATTGATTAGTTGAGTTGAGGTTCTTGGACTCAATGGGCACATCAAGCATTGTGAAGGAGAAAATACTTACTATGTTCCGACTACTTGATTTGTGTTTCCTTGCATTTGGTCCCCACCGCATATCCTAGCCATACCGAAATCGGATATCTTCGGATTCATCGTAGCATCAAGTAGGACATTGCTGGCCTTTAGGTCTCGGTGAATGATCCTGAGTCTCGAATCTTGGTGCAAGTACAGGAGTCCTCGTGCCACCCCGGATGCGATTTCGAACCGTTTTTTCCAATCTAGCAACAAACTTTTTGTGTTGTCTGGACCAAGATCAAGATATCGACGAAACCATTATTCCTCGTTGTGAGTTGATCTATGATATCAGAGTATTCTAGCTAGTGGGAGAACAGAGAATATACCGAAAAGGAAGGCATCCAAGCTTTTGTTCGGCAAGTACTCGTAGATTAGCATTTTCTCGTCTTCTTCGATGCAGCAGCCTAGTATTCTCACCAAGTTCCGATGTTGGAGCTTTGCAATCAACCGGACTTCATTTTTAAATTCTTCAGCTCCTTGTCCTGAATGTTTCGATAGTCTTTTGACAGCTATTTCCAATCCATTGTCCATAATGCCCTGAAAATTAATTTCCACTTCTGTATCATAGTTTTCTCTAAGTAGCTTTTTTGTGTAATGGAAGTTTACCTTGTATACTGATCCAAAACCGCCTTGACCAAGCTTATTGAGGACGGAGAAATTGTTTGTTGCTGAAGCTATGGTGCTTAAGTCAAAGAGCGGGACATCTCTGTTTCCTCTGGGTCCATCATCGCGGTCTTTTACGGTCTGAGGGCCGTCAAGATATGTTGAATTTGTCCTCGTATCGCTCACCAGTGGATTATGGCTTCTGTGATCTGTTTCCGAAACAACCACACAAATGCCATTATAACCTTGGAGGAATTGTGAGATTCTTCACTCAGGAATTCATTTCGTTAAACCGAATGAAAGTTGTCAGCTTATTAAGATCTTCGCAAACATTTTTACATCTATTTTCCTGGTAACTATATTGACGTATTGTATGATTTCATCTCTTGTATCCTGAAACTGGCCTTGTGCTGGTTTAGGTTCACTGTTGAATTGCTGCATTAAGATCTGAACTGGCATCATCATACTTTCTTTGGTTCAGGGTTCTTAGATTTGGAAATGATCAAATAAAAACATAGAAGTTACTCTTTAACTGACTTCCTACAGCTGGGAATAGTTCCAAGACTGAACCAACCAAAATTTGTGTCCTTTATTAAATGGTGAACAATAAAAGTTAGCAGACGAATTAACCAGAAAATATAATAAAGAGGGTACTGATGTTGAGGACTAAGTGACGCACCCTTTCTCTTCTTGATCACCAGGCGGTACAAGAAGGAGCTGGCGAGCAGTAGAGCTGTAAAAATTGAAACCAGAATTATCGCAGCCGTCGCCTTTTGGCTGAGGGATCTTGTTTTCTGGTAACGAGCTGAAAGGAAAGTACAAACACAGTACTTCAGATTCAATGACCTCGAAAGTGCTTGTGCCAAGTACAGAATGAAAAATTCTTTCAACCTCAACTTGAAGCCAGATATCACCAAGCGAATCTCAAACGATACACAGTTTATCCGATGCAGAAGGTCAAACTTGGTTCCTAGAATCATGGATGTCAATTCTTATGCTCATGAATTTAAACTGTTTTGAAGTTTGATTCATCATTTGCTTGACAATGCTAATTTAATGAAACAATTGAGGTTGCGGGAGATACATCACATTAACAAAAGTAATATTAGGCCTTGTTTGGTTCAGTATTTAGATTGGGCTTTGGGCTCTAAAGGGGTTTGGCCAAATGCAAGTGATGTTTAGTTCAATTTTTTGAGAACTTTGGGAAAATGCAATTTCATCTTAAAAGGGCTTCAAAGGGCTTTGGGGGAATAAAGGAGTAAAGGTCCATTGGCAACTTGCATTTTTGGAACGCAAGTTCATCACTGTTCATCATTGTTCATCTTCTTCGGTGGAGAAGCCGATTGGAGGCCGACAACCGCCAGCCAAGGGGTCGTGCGCACCGGTGACCGCCGCCTGAGGGTCGCCCGACCCAAGCAACCGTCACCAGACCTCAGGCGACGCTTGGGTCATGTGACCCAGGCAACTAGTGGCTTGAATCACGCAACCCAGGCGGCTGCTTGAGGTCGCGCAACCTTAGGCCCGACCCTAGCGACTGTCTGGGGGCCAAATCTAGCCCTTTGGCTGCCAGATCCAATGGTCCAACCGCTAGATCCGACGGTTTGGTGGCCGAACTTCAAAAAAAAAAAAAATACAAATATTTGTTTTGTTTTTTTTTTTTTTTTTTTAATAAAAACCTTTTACAAATGTAAATTTTACCAAACGGTATTTTAGTCAAAATTGTTTCTCAATGTAAATATTATCAAATAATATTTGTATTTCGGAAAACCCCATTCACTTAAAGAAATTTGCATTTTTGCAAATGCATTCCCCAAAAGCCGAATCGAACGGGCCCTTAGTAATATAAGTTATAGAAATAGGAGTACCTAACTCGATGGCATCAACCCGTACATATAAATCTTGACCTGAATCCGCAAATGTTCTTGTATCGAGTAGATCGCCATGCCACATGAGGCACCCAGAACCTCCCAGGCTCTCATTGGCACTAGCATAAGCTGTGCAAGGGCAATCCCTCAGGCATTCGTCCTTGCACTCCTTCAAGTTCAAGCTCATGTTGGCACGTGCTTTTGAAGTGTCCGGCACCTTCACACGGGCCACCTTCACGAATCCTTCCCCACTTCGACATACTGACAACCCTCCCCTCCTCACGCACCCTGCCGATCCATCTCCAAGGTGCCAATCGCCCGGCGACTTTGGCTCGAGCCCTGGGAGGCATGTGCACTCGAACTGGCCCGTATTATATGGATTGCAGTTGCTATTGGGTCCACACTTGCCGTAATAATCGCACTGGTCCTTTGGAGCGAACCAGAATTCTATCCACCGGCGGTCTCTGTCGTGCCATGTGGATCGTCGGAGTGACCCCGATTCACTCACCACCATTCTGGTGATGATCGATGCATCAATGACGCCATACATTATAGAAACCTCGTTTGGGTCATTTACAAAGCTTACGTTAAAGATGTAAGCACGAGTCATTTCAGGTACACCGCTCCACCGATCTCCAGTCCATGATCCGGCACGCCAATATGGATCCCCATCCTTGTATAGAAGCAATTGTGTGTAGCCTGTTGGGTCGATCCTATAGGAGCAATTGCCAGGTGCCGGATCCTCTGGGGACTTCCACGATGTTAGGAAATGTTTCAAACCGGTTTTGCGGTTCAACCCGAGTTTCATGAAAGGAAGCATAGTGTCTGTTGGATAATCAAAGCTTTGCCATATCACCTTTTCGCTAAAATCTTGAACCAGGACTATATTGCCTGAATCCATAAGCCGGGCTGTAGTAGAATAATTGGATAATGCATAAGAAACATTTGTGGACCAAACAAGAAAGCTTCCATTTGTCTCATGGAGCACCAAATTTCCATCAGAATCGATCGAAAGAGCTCCTGAAGTGCCATTGATTGGCCTCTCTCGGTTAGCAACCCAAACAACGGTTTGCTCAGAAACTTGGTAATACCAAATTCCGACATAACGGTGGCTTGAATTACCTGGGCTGAAGAAACCGAGAGCGAACTTTTTACCGCTGGAGACCAAGAGATTGCCATCTCTGATAGTATTGTTTTGGCTTAGGATGTCCAAGCCAGTACCTCCTTGAAGTAGAAAAAGAAGAAGCAGGGCATATACTGACCCCTTTTCTGTGTTCATGCTGTTTTTTTATTGAGGATACAGTGGGATGATGTCTGCGACAACAGAAGTGACTGAGTAATGATACCTCAAATACCACGGAGTTTAGTTGAGGTCTTAATTAGTGAGAACCACCTTTCCCATGAATTAAAGCAAAGTGATTGTCACCTTTTCGATCCACCAAATGGAGTGCAAGCTGTGATGCCGACGTTGTCCTTTCTAAGCTTCATACTCTTGGTCGATATTTCTCGATCGTGAAACAAGAAATTAATTCCACTTTCCTGTAAATTGAAGTAATGGTCACGTACCTTGGGGACTCGCCTCACCTTTCCCTTCCCAGCAGCCTTATACCTTTAATTAATGCGGTGGATCGACGTTGCTTGAGGTGTATTTGCTTCCCCATTCAATCCGTTCCAGGTGAATAAACGGGGCTCTTGGTTATCATCACTCCGCCCATCCTGCAGAGAACTTGACATTTCAAACTTTAGTGACAGAGATGGATACCGTGTCGTTTCCATTGACAGCGATTTTAATATAGAAATAGTCAGTCGAGCTTAAAATTTAATATCATATCATAATGTCATCGCGGAAACTGCGGGGGGAAGAAAATTCCATTTCTAGGTCTTTATTCAAGGCTAGAGTCAAATTGCCATTTAATCCTTTTCAGATTCGTTCTTTACGCTAGGCTAGTATTCTCTGTTTTCTTATGACAGAACTAAGCTACTATATTAAGATGATTCTTTTGATTTGATCACTCTACAATATACGAAACCTCTTCACTGTTTGTGCTTCTGATTTATAGATGCACAGAGGTTTGTTTCCCTTGTCAATGTCAACAGCTTTTAGAATTTTCTGAAATCTCGAGAGTGAATGCGTTTCATTAGGGTGTGTATGTGACCATTATTGTGCCTATCATCAGCAATTTGTAACACTGTCAAAATGATAGCAAGCTATTATGGATTGCCAGTCTACCCTACAAAGAATTAATCTTGGCAGATTGAATTAAAGTCACTAAGTTTAGACTAGTGCGACAGAAATCGGCATAAACTCTGTGTAAAACGACCCGATTCAAATTTTGTACACTCACTTGTTTCAGATCACCAAATTCATGATCCAAGGGACCACACCTGATGCTCGTGCAATTGAAAAAGCACTAACATATATTTGATCCTGCTGACTAGAACAAAGCTTACCCAAGACATTGATCACTCGGTCATCCATGTGGCCCCATCTAGAAGGGACACCTTCCCCTGTTCATTAGATGACTTCGACCGCCGTTTCACGAGCGAGGCTGGAGATTAAACAGTGTTCAATCATAGATCAAGAAGACTGACCCGTAAAAGAGAAAAGGATAGGTCAATAGAAAAAGACAAACCGATGGTTTCTCTTGGCAATGCGAGGTGGCGTGAGAAGACCGGAACCCCATGGAACAGACTTCACAACTATAAACGGTTGTTCGTTTACTCAGTTGTCCACGTCTGAGAAACCTCTGTCGCGTTCCTCACAATTGTGATAATATAGTTGAAATTATTAGGCATCAAGGGATCGCCACCATGCGGATTCTCAATTATCTGTCCGCCCCGCCAATATGGAGCTCGACCCTTGTAAAGGAACAATTGTGGGTACCCTGTTGGTTCAAACCTGAATGAATAACTGCTCGGTGCCGGATTATCTTCGGACTTCCAAGATGTCAGGAACCAGTTCAAACTGGTTCTCCAGTCCAACCCAAGCTTCATGGATGGAAGAAATGTATCTGTGGGATGATCAAAGCTCTGCCAAATGATATTTTGCTCAGATCATGAATTAAAACCAGGTTATCTGAATCCAAAAGCTGAGCAGAAGTAGAACCATTAAAAGTCGGGGAGGAAACATTGGTTGACCAAATGGTAAAGCTCCCATCGTTTGCATGGATCACTAAGTTTCCGCAATGATCAAATGCAAGAACTCCTGAAGTATCATTCAAGGGTTTCTCTCTGTTAGCAACCCAAACGACGGTTTACTCTAGGAGTCCATTGTACCAAATCCCCACGATATTGTTTGGGGCAAGGGTGTCCAAAGAATCAATCAAATGAAATAAAAGAAACAAAAATAGAATTTGTAATGACACATTTCGAGGATTCATGCAGAAAATGTAAGGCTTTTGCTTCAAAACCTATAAAACATGACCAGCGCATGCTTGACCTTGACCTGTCTTCTTTCCTCTCCCGGAGCATTTATTTTCTAGAATTAATTAAAAGTAAATGGAAGACGATTTAAGAACCGGGGAACCGTGGGGAACCATTCAATTTATTTATTTATTTATTTATTTTTTGGTCAGTGGAACCCATTCAATTAGCCAGTCAATTTTCTTCTACTTTTCCTTTCGAAAAACCCCGAAAAGTCTAAGTTGATTGAATATCATTGCTCATTGGTATTGGCTGCTCAGTACATTAAATTAGGGATAATGACGCAATTTAAACTTTCGCTCAATATTCAATTCGATCAAGGTCTTTGGTTCAATGTAGTTCCTTAATTTTTTTACATAATTCGATGCGATCCTTTAATTTATGGATTTGCACCAACTATTATCTAAAGTTATAGAGTGGCCCAAAAACAAAGTATTTGTTATGAGGGTAAAGCTTTCTTGAATCTTTCGCCTGGGAGAAGTCAGGAAATATTGCAAATATGCTTGACAGAAAGAAAAGGACTTAAATAGACTAAAAGTCTTTACCAACAATTGAACGTAGTTGACGTAAGAGTTCCGGCATAATCGGCTTTCGGCTTTGTAGAGAAAGCTAACCCCAACCTTGCCTTCCTTAAGGCAAGCACAACACAGATCCATCTCGTTTTCTACTTCGGGCCGTGGTTTCTATCCAGATCGACTCTCTCGAACTCACATGCTTTGATTGGATGGAGGAGGAAAGACATAACCTAATATAGAATGAAAAATTTCATTTCACAAGAAACTTTTATAAACAAGGGCGTCTATGTGCTAAAATTAAGAAAACACTTACTTAACTAATTTTAATCTGGAAAGCATGAAACACAAAAAACTTGAAAATTTTACCTATCCAAAAAATTAGGATCAAGATTTAGAGTTGTGTAAGTGTGAGTATCTACAAATAAATTAATATCATTTCTAGATATCTGATGAAGACACTTAGACATAAAACAGGTGGACTATTAATCCATTACAACTCCAAATGAATTTCTACTTTTACAATTATAGAGATCATTGTTGCAACCTCCCTTTTTGGGTGCCATTATGACGCATAGGTGCGTGCCTATGGAGGCTAATGACTCACTAAGTATTAGATTTAGACCAGATTCTTCCAAACCTACCAATTTATGACTTATGATTTAAGATTTTAACCTATAAGTTAATTTCAAATAAGAGTCACTACTAATCAACCTAATTGAAATATCAGGAGAAATACGTTACTCCTAAAATTAGTATAAAGGAGTTGATTACATTAATTAATCACTAATACCTTTCCCATATGTAAATATAAAGTAAAATCTTGTTTAAATATAAAGTAAAATGCATTTTATACCAATCACAAATTCTAGAATTCAATTCCTAATCAATTTAAGGAGATAGAAATCTCCATGTATCATAAGAGCTTAATTAGAATAAACCAATATTTTCTTCCAATAACATAAACATAATGTTTTTTTTTCTGATAAGTATTTTCACACATTTTAAGGAAAAAAAACATTCAAAGACTATTTCTAAGCTTTATCTTACTTTTCTTTTGGAATGCAAAATATTTTTGCATTTTTCTGAATTTTCTAATTATTTTTTATGTATTTTCATTTTAAAATAATATTTATTAATATTTATTAAAAATTTTGAAACGGACCCGGGTCGGTAACCCGCCTCCTGGCTGGGCCTGAAATGTGGGCCGGCCCAAAGACTTTTTTTTTCTAAAATATTTTTATAATATAATATTATTAATATTATTATATTAAAAAAAGAAAAGATCCAAATCAACCTACTGCGAAATCGCAGTCTGCCGCAACAAAGGTAACACAGCTAAAGAGATGTCGCACACCTTCGTCCGGCCTAGGGAGTGGTGGCGGCGCCTTAGTTGAGCCGAGACTAATGCTCAACCTTCGTCCGATTGGCGGTGCTCCGATGACAGCTGTGATAGACACCATTTGGGCAATTGACTCGCGAGAACTCGGGGGACGTCCATAGATGACTACAACGGCGGCCTCGAGCCGAGCACCAACATAGCTACCCCGACTATGACACCTCAACGGAACGCAACCAAGCACGGGTGAATCGATTTCAACCAAAGCGGGGAAAAAAAAAACATACTGGATCTCATTCAGGCAATATATCGAATAGGTGGAGCACGTGATTGGAACGCAGGACTCTCGGCTCAAATGGATCGGAACCAAAGCTGAAGCTTTCGCCAAACAGACATCCAAAAAACAGCAGCCAAAGGGAGAAGAAACGGGGTTGGACTTTGTGCAATCGGGCGGTTGCAAGCTCCGGCCCAGCGTGCCCAGAACAGGGCAAAAACATAACCCCGCTTATCGGAGCTTGGTGCGGGGGAAAGGAAGCATGGTGGCGGGTCGTCGGCCGACTCAGGTGCTGTAGCTGGCGAGGACTCTCTCTCTCTCTCTTTCAGGTTTCCCCCTCATCGGATCTCGATTTCACTCTCTCAAATCTCACTCTCCACCTAACGTCTCCCCTAGATCTCCCTCTCTTCGTCTTCTTTTCATCAAGCTACCAAAGGCCATATTTGGGCACATTTGGTTCAGCGTTCTCAAGGGGATTTCAGCCTTCAAAGCCCCTTAGAGAAATGTTAGATTGTTTGACAACCATTTTGAAGTAGCTTTCAAGTGAAAGTCAGCATTGAGAATGCTGCCCAATGCTAGTAGGGATTAGCTTTGAACTTTTAGCATTTGGCTAAATGGTTAAATTCTTTTTCCAAAACTATCATAACTAATTCTTCAATTTTCTAAATTTGCCCTCTTTATTTTTTTAAATGCCAAAATAATGCTAAAAAAATCAAATATATAAATAATTTTTATAAATAATTTTTATATTTGATTTTTTTAGCATTATTGTCAAAATTTATATGTAAAAAGTTACATACATTATTTTTTTCATTTTATACAAATAAAAATTAAAAAATTCTAACAAAGAGTTTGATCCTTTTTTAAAAAAAAATTATATATATGCATTTGATTTTTTAGCATTATTTTCAATTTTATATTTAAAAAGTTGCATACATTATTTTTTTCAATCTTAAATAATTAAAACTTAAAAATTTCCACTAAGGATTTTTAAAAAAAAAAAATTATATATCCATTTTTTTTATTTTTTTAGCATTATTGTCAAAATTTATATTTAAAAAGTCGCATCCATTATTTTTTTCAACTTTAAACAAATAAAAATTTTAAAATTCCAATGAAGGGTTTGGTCTTTTTAAAAAGAAAATATATATGTATTTATTTTTTTAGTATTATTGTCAAAATTTATATTTAAAAAGTTGAATACATTATTTTTTTCAATTTTAAACAAATGAAATTTTAAAAAAATAATATTAATCACGCAAAAGGCTTTTCAAATATGTTTTTTTAACCAAACGGCATTTTTCTCAAAGTTGCTTCTCAAAGCATAGTTTACCAAATAGCATTTGCATTTACTTAAAGTCCTTTAAGCTAAACTGATTTGCATTTTTCCAATAGGCTTTCAAAATGCAAAACCAAACGCACCCTTTATAGGCTGGAGGGTCCGGTCGACGGGGGTTTTTGGCCGCCAGTCCTTAGCACGTCGACTGGCCTTGGTGTGGCCAAACCAATGTCCCATCTCCTCTTCTCCACTGCCTGATTTTGCGCTACTGCATTCGGCAGCATTAATGGCACCTACAAGCCGTCCCCTCCTCGCTGGTCTACCCTATTCTCTTTGTCGTAGCTGCCCTCGCATGCGTGAGCTGCAAGGACGAAGAAGGAAGAAGGAAAGAGGGAGAAGGAGAACAAAAGGGGGAAGGGGCCGGGCTGAGAGAAATAAAAGATGGAATGGGCCTTGGGCCCACGTAGGGAAGAAAGGAAAAGGGAAGAAAGCCCCTGTGGGCCCCCTTTTTTAAAATAATAATCCGAAAGTAGGATAAAATAAGGAAAAATTAAATACAACATAAAATTTAGTAGAAGCAAATTATATTTATACCTAGGTGATACGAAAATCATTTTTGTTAGGGCCAAATTAGTCTATAATTTTCTATGTGACTTAATCCTAAATATTTAGATAAAATTTAGGTGTCAACAATCATAAGTTAAAATCTACTTAAATATGAATATTGTAATATTCATAAAGACCAAAAAGGTAATCAATAATAGCCTTGTTTTGTTGATTTAGGATATCCACTGAAATGAAAAGATATGCCAAAATTTATGCAATAGTGTAATTTTGAAACTTTGTGAGTAGTATCACAAGACTGTAGAAAAGTTGAGGGACTTGGTTGAACAGATGAAAAGTTTAGGGATTAGATTGCAAATCTCACAACAGTCTAGGGACTTGTGATGACTTTTTTCTGTTCAAATAAATATTCCCTTCCTTCCATTGCTTTTGAAAATAATGAAACATATTGTTCATCATCATGGCATGAATATGCTCTTGCCGGAGAAATGATATGAAGGAAAAAATGTAATTAATATAACTCACTGTAGTATACTTTGAAAAATTAAAAGGATAAGTGGAATATAGAAAAATGCATGACTTCTCGTCAATAAGGATCGTATCCATTCCTATTAACTGCCACATGCGTGAACCACGTACTTGGATCTTCCAATCATCCATTTTAGATACCTTAATATGGATAAAATATAGAAATAAATTTAAACATCTTCAACACAGACTTTATTTCCCTCTTCGTAGCTTCACCAACATGGATGCATTATTGGTTTTTTTATTTTATTTTTTCCTTTGATTTAGCAATTGCACTATTGGACAAATTATGGAAGGTAATTGAAGTATGTTGGCACTTGAATTTTTATCGACCAATCAAACTTATTAAAATTTGAGACTCAAGACCCCTAATTGCAACATGAGTTGATTCTTGACTAAAAATTAGTCGGTTAAACATTCATAGCATCCAATTGCATGTAAAAATCAGGACCAATACAAATCATTAGTGATTAGGCATCATTTTATCACTAAATCAAGACTTTACTTTTAGGTTGACTTTTTGGCCAAATAGAAAAAGTCAACTCCAAGTCTAGAGATCAATCCTTTGAATTGTTTGAATTCCTTATATGGTCAATTCCTTTCGTGTGAACATTCTAATGCTTTCATTGAATGTAGTACATGAGTTAATGCCATGCGATTATGGATGAAACCAAGTCATGGGGATGGATTGGAGGACCTTGAAGGTTTGCATTAGTTTCCATTAAGACTAGTGTTAATTTTAAAGTTTGAATATTAGATTAGTTTTGATCATACTTTGCCTCTAGTTGAGTAACTCTAAGGATATGATTAGTTATTCACCTAGGCATAGGTTTATTTCATACTATCTTAGAATAGCTTAGTGAACTTTTCTTTGAATAATTGGTAGTTTATCTTGAATAATGGGTAGAATTATTCACTAATTAGTTTAGACCTAGGTAATAATAAGAGAAAGAAATCAAATACTATTGGGATACACTTGGCCTTTCTCATTAATGGGCCACGGCTGGTTAAGAGTATGCCATCGAACCACAAAATGAATAGTTTTCACTGACAATCCATGGTATTCTCAAGCAGATGATGTGAAGCGGGTAATTTTTCGAGAAATTTCTATTGACGCTTGTTGATCCCAATAGCCCTATAGAGCCTTCTCTTTAGAATTAGGTATGAAATTCAACTTCAATAAATTAGCTCATGAGGATTATGTCCCAAGACTCATAACAAAGCCTTGAATATTCTTTACCCAACTTATGTCAAGTCAAGCTCCCGAGGGATAATGTCTCTGGGATCATAACATGGCCATGTAATATTATTTGCTTATCACCATATTGGATTACTTTACAGACTTCATTTCTTACTTACCCTTTTGTTATTTTTTGATGTGCTTGTTGTCATTCTTTTATGGCATTTCCTTGAGTGTGTTCCTCTTATTTGTTTAGCCTAGTTGGATAGCTAGGTAACACACTAGGATCATAATAAACACAAAAATATTGCACAATAATTTAATGTACAAAAACTTTAGGTCTCATAATCAAAGAAAATGAGGCACGTGACACCTAGTTAACAAATAAATCAAGTTATGGTTCAAAAATGACAATAGTTGAATAACTAGTTTAATCAAGTCTCTTGTGCCTTGACTTCTAGTTGTGTAGGAAGTGACATATACTTTTATATCTAATTTGGTTTCTATTTGACCTCAATAGAATAGTGTTGACTCCCACACATGATAGAATTCTTATAAGTTAATCAATTAATGAATGTCCCAATGTCGTATGAGGTTATAATTAGGGAGAATTTGTGTCGATTGAAGGCCGTTGGTCCACCTTCAACAGTATCCATAAGTATGCTTTACTAGACCCATTTCAGTGGGTCACAATGGCTTGGTGACTCCATTAGGGACTTGATTATAGATCTTATAGGACTTCCGTGTGGAAATAATTTGATTTTTTATTAACTAATGTGCCTTCGTGGCAAGTAGTGTGTCAAAATCAAGTAGAAAATGGTGTGTTAAATGTTGATGTAGGTTGGGAGTTATAAGGAATGGAGTAAGTGTGAACCTTTGTCTTGTAGGAAGAAGTAGTAATTTATGTTTATATGGATGTATAATGAAACATTGTTTTGATATAAAGTATCTTGCGTGATTTATTCACTTTAGCATTACATATCTAAAACTCAGGATTGTATCACTAAGAAACCCCCTAGAATGGTGTCAAAGATAGACGACCCTATCGGTGAATTTTACAACAATGGGCGAATGATCCTCATCCTTGCTCATCTCAATGAGAGAAAGGGCATGGTGAATTTTACTACAATGGTCGAACCTAATTATTTTGTTTGGATGGGAATCTTAAGCCAACAATATTTCACCTTTAGGCGTCAAACCTCACAAGTTTCAGATGCATGTCTATATGATTGATAACCCTTTGCCGCTTCACTTGTTATAAGTATGTTTTATCCTCTTCATGATTTCTCTTTAATTTCATGTGTACTTTTTTGCGCATTTTAAATCAATGGAAATCAATGGGACATTCCAGCGATTTAAAACCATGATAAAAAAATTTTAACATTCTCTCATAACATATGAACCCTCAATATCGATTAAATGGTTTACACAAGAACGAAACAACGCTCCAAATATTGGATGGCAAAGTCAACTTTTTGATCATCATAAACTCTTTCAACTTTGAAAATCCCCTCTATTTTTCTAATCCAATGCTTGGCTAAGAGAGGATCCAATTTCCTATCATAAGTTGGTGGGTTTGCTTGTCTAGATCGAGCAAATGTACATTCCCCATTAAGTTCAGACTCAGTAGCTCTACTTCCAAAGTCAAGTCCTGCTTGACAAGTTTTAGATAAATCGGCTTGGGTGATAGGTTGAAGGGGTTCGTCCCTTGCATTCTTTGAGTTGGGACTGCTATCATGTTGCCTCGCCAATCTCCTTTTTGAAGCTGCACCTCAAGAACCTAGAAACATATCTCTAATTTCGAAGGTAATGACTCGCTTGCCTTTACTATTATTACGAAGTGAGGCGAGTGTCCTTAAGTCAGAATGTATGATAACCTGGATCCAACGCAAAACATAACCTTACCACCTAAAATATTGCTACACTAAAACTATCAAAATCCCACAATGTTCTATAAAAACTATACTTAAAAAGAATACAAAAAACTATCACAATCTCACAAATTATAACCTAAGTTTTTATACCAACAAATGTTGCACCTAGAATCCATATAAAAAAAAACAGTTAGAAATGATACAACAATTCTTCCACATGAAAAATGTAGCCTATATATGTATGCATGATAAACCACTTGCTTAGGTACAACATAAGAGTTTGTGTAATCCATTAAAAAGAATATGTACATCTCCAACTAACAACTAAACCTAGGAAATTCATCTTAATCATATATAGCTCAGAAATATACAACATAAACTCATACCCAAAAATCTCTCTATCAAAATGTCCTGCAGATAACACAAATGCTCTCATTTTATTTGTAACTAACTAAGGAGCTTGAAAAACATTTGAGATAAATGGTATGAACCATCACCGTCCAATGAGTAATATATCTTTTTTTAAGCAGATCGAGCATCCGTTATATGCATATGAAAAACAATACTAGGAACTCATAATCCAAACCCAAGATGAAATATACATTTAAAATCAAATATGAGTTATGTTATTTCACCGAAACTTCATATAATTCATAAAAACTCTTTTAATAGATACACTATTACAATTCAAACATCCATGGTCAAGTCCATTGGTCAATCTCTATTCAATCACATGTCAATTGGTCCATTCCATTTATCATTCTATTGCTCAATATCTACCTATAGCCATGACACAATGCTTAGTAACAAGGCAACTAAGACTTCGCCCTTGGCAAGGTCTCTACTCATTATTAGTTGGTGGTTCAGCCAAGAAGGATATCCTTAAACCAATATACATACCCTAAAACTCATAATTGGATTAAAAGTGATATCAAACAATCATGCTACAATGCCATAAAGCATCAAACAATCTTGCTACAATACCAAAAATCCAATCCAAAATCAATCTCATAAACCAAAAGGGATAGCATCACTTACCTAGGAAAGCCTAAAACCAAACTACGGAGGTTGCTCAAATCATCGAACTTGCAACCCTATCAAATATGCAAGAGACATTGTCAAAATCAATTCAAATGCTACATCAACTATGAATTGGTTAAGCTAAGCTTAATTGCTAATAATATGACTCTCATGCACGAATGAAATGTTGCCCAAAGCGATCATTCAAAACTATCTACAATGCGGAGCTTGAGTGTGAGACTTTAGAATTTTACTTTGACTAATCTGTTACTCCAAATCGATTTTTGTCAAACCCCACGGCTCTACGTCTTAATATTTCATTTCCATGAAATTCCCCAGCTTAATTACTAAAAAATTAGACCTTGTAGTTAAAATTTCACATGAATTTGAATTTATGCCATAGTTATGAAAAGTTAATTTGGCTTGACAAGGCTGTATGGTGTGTACCCCTTTCACCTTTCCTTTCCTTTCCCTTTTATTTTATTTTCTTGTTTTCCTATTTCTTCATTTAAGGGATGGAGTTCTCTCTCTATCTTTAATACTCTGCAAAGGCAGTGGGTTCTCACTCCTTGCTTTTTGACTTTTTGACCTATGATTAGCCAAACCGCCTCAACTATTATAGCTTTTATGAAGAAATGAGAAGGAGATGGAGAATGGTCATAATGGCAAGATGAAGAGGGTGAGGAATGAGAGAGTTTGTGGCACCCAAGAATTTCGACAAACCTCGAGGATGCGATGACTGTGGCCGATTGATGGAAGTACTGTCAGATTTTAGTCATTGGACTAATGGGTTACAATTGAACTACCCTTGATTGATATTGTAGTAATGTTATACGGCGAGGATTGTATTTGTAGTTAAATATGTACAAGCTAGGATTATAATTAAATTAGGATGGGCTTGAGACTTGGGGCGAAAATGGCATGGACTTTAAGGGAGTTGGTGGGCCGGCCTATGGGCCCATGGAGAGGCTTCGGCCGAGCCACCCCATGCGCACGCCAAGGGAGAATGAGGTGGCAATGCAAGTGTCCATGTGTCTCCAAGTCTTAGCTAGGTGTCATTTGCATGCAAAGCCCATCATTACACATAATGATGAGAGCTTAAGGGAAATAAAAGGGGTTCGGCCGGTCCTTGAGGAGTTTTCGACCGTGCTTGAGAGTGAGAGAGAGAGAGAGAGAGAAAGGAGAAAAGAGAAAGAAGAAGAAGAAGGAGGAAGAGAGGAGGCCGTGCGATGCCGTCCCTTGCCGCTCGATTTGCGCTTGTTTTTGTTGAATTTTGAGGCAAGCCTTGATCCTTGTACTACTCATGCATGCTGTATTGTGAATGTATGGATGTGTGGTAGTTGATTTTGTGTGAATTGAGCATGAAAACCGGAGTTTGGATGTGTTTTGGTTAGAATGGTTAAACTGTTCTCGTGTAGCCTCACTGCACCCGAATGTTGTGATGATCTGTAGGTGACTGTAGAGTGGGATTTTGACTTCGAGTTCTGAATGAAAGTTGTAGCCCAAATCTTAAATTATAACATACTCAAATTTGAAGTAAAATGGATGAGTTTTGAGGGGTGAAACCCATTTTATATGAAACCGGCTAATTCTGGGTTTGCATGTCGACCTCTGGTGACTTTGGCTGTTGTACATGACTTTTTGCTGGGAATCTCTTTTCTACTTCTTCATAAGACTTGTAGGGAACATCTTGAAGAACAACATACTAAAAATTGAGACAAATATAACAAGTATTGCCTAGTGAAACACATATTTTCTCAAAGACTTGGAATCTGGATTAGCTTGTGGAACGTCAGTAGGTCACAGGGATCATAAGGTGACTTTCTTTTGGGAATATCACTTCGACTTCTAAATGAAAGTTGAAGAAAACATTTTAAAATAGAACATATCCAAAATTCAGAAGAAAAGAAGGAGGCTAGGTAGGTCAAATGGCGAAATTTCGGTGATGGGTTGATTCTGGACGGTTCGGTACTATGGACAGAAGTTTCTGTTTGTTGTAACTAATCATCTAGGACGAATCTGATGTTAATGTCTTCATGAGAAATCTACTTTAGACTCTTGGCTATGACATGGTGAAATTTCATAATTTTTTAATGTTATTTGGGTATTTAATTCGAAGTAATTCCAAAGCTGTGTAATCTGGAGTGCCCGAAACTGTGATTGGTATTGCCGACTTTATATCTTTTTGTGTGAGGATTGTTTGGACATGAGTTCTTCATGAATGTTGTGCCTTTATATATTAATGGTGATGTGGTAAAATTTTATGATTTTTAGATGTTGTTTGGATATTTAATTTAGGGATATTCTGAAACCGTGTAAACTGTTATATCCGAAATTGTTGTGTTGCAATGGTTGAGTTGTATCTTCATATGTGGTGACATTTAGAACATGCATTCTTCATGGAAAGTGTGCCATTATGTCTTGACTGTCTCGTGTGTGAGTCTTACAATTTTTGAGTCATTTGGGTATTTAATTGAAACATTTTCAGAAGCCATACATGCTGAATTTTATGAGTTTTAAAGAAAAGGATGGGAACTAAATGAATGGAGTTATCCTATGTGATTTTCATGCCACATGAGTGATGATGTTTGGCATTGCATATAGTCATGAAAAGTGAGCATCATATCATATGAAATTGAACCATGCATGTGTATGTAAATCATGATAAATGTGAAGGCCATCGGATGGTGTGAGCCGATGATGCCCCGGGAGTGTCGGGATGCCCGGCCAGGGAGTGAAAATGCCGGATGCCCAGTGGCCCTGGGGGCGTAATTCTGGATGGCCTCAGAGTTGAGATGCCTGGAGAGTAGGGGATGCCAGAAGCCCTGATGGTGTGTGCCGAGAGATTCCTCGTGATGCCAGTTGGGGTGCGAGATGCCCGGCCAGGGAGTGTAAATGCCGGAAGCCTGGATGGTGTGTGCTGTAGATTCCTCGTGATGCCAGTTGGGGTGCGAGATGCCCGGAGCGTAAGGGATGCCGGAAGCCCGGTTGTATTTTCGAATACATGCTCGGGAGTTGTTTGTTTTTCTTTTGCATTCACCAAGTTTGGGTGTGAGCAATAAAAGCACATTAAAAGTTGTGAATTTGAGGTTGAGTCGTGCATGGGATGAGATGTATGCATGGTATGTGTGCATAGGTATTCAGAGATATGTATGCATGGCATATGCATGAGCATTGGAAATGAATGCTGGATAAAAGAATACCTATGGCGTGATGTCTGATATTGGCATACGCATGAGCATTTCACAATGTCATATGATGCAAAGATATACCTATTGATGTTATGTGATGCAATGACATGTTTGATTGTTTTGGTGTGATGCGTGAGTAGCTAAAGGGATCATGTATTTGCTAAGTTGTTATACTCACCTCTTTTTGGGGACTAACTTTCAGCCTAGCGATGCCGCTCCAGCCAGTCTCGCCAGGCACTTTTTATGGTATTCCATCGGACCTAGAGGTGGAGGTGTCTGAGATCGACTGTCCATCCGTCCCTGGGTTGACGTTCTTCTGGGTGCGGGTGTTGGTACGTGATGAGGTGGGCCTAGAGGATGGCCTAGTGTTTCAAGAGTTTATTTCCGTCCACGTGCGCCGGGACGGGATCATGCGAGGCATGCTACCACCACCGCCATCCGACGCACCAGGGTGGGTGTAGAGCCTATGGGCGAGCTGGGAGCTAGGAGCTGAGATTTTTTTTGGACGGAGCCGAGACCGATAGATGGATTAGTTTGTGTATGATCGTTTTGAGGGGTAGATGGTTTTCTTTTTGAGTATGAGCCATGTCAGTTATGAGCTGGCTTTCTTTTTGATATGTACCTACCCTAAGAAATCCATCTTGTAGATATGTAAATAAAAATGACTCGGTTTCGCTATCCTATGATGTTTAGTTGGTGTGCATTGCCCTTTTGGTTATGTGAAGGGAGAATTGGAGAGATGTGGTTATGCTTCCGCTATTAAACTACGCTGGGACCGTTTGTTTTAAAAAAAAAAAAAAAAAAAACAGAGAGAGAGCCTAAGAATTCACGGCTCAATATGAAATGTGAAGTAAGAAGGATAACTGTGGCGACTTTAAGGGGGTTTTAGGGTTCTACAGAGTTGTGGTGCCATGTTGTGCGTGAGAATGTAGAAAAGAAAGAAGAAAAATTTCTAAATCCTCATAAGAGCTCTCGCCCATTTAGAGAGTAAGAGAAGAGAGTCTAAGAAAATAGAAATTAGCTAGAGATGGGAGAGGGAAGGAGCGCATGGTTGGAGAGAGAGAGAGAAGGATAGCTTTTTTCCCCCAAACAAATTGGCCTACGTACTTAGGATATTTGTCCCGAAATCACCCATTGATCCCTATTCTTACATCATTAAATATCCTTTGTGCTCCCTTTGTACATTCGGTCCTTTGTCCTCCAAGCCTCTATTGTTATCTTGTCTTCCAATAGTGCCAAAAATGAGTATAAGGAGTGTCGGAGGTAGACTTGTCAAATGGGTCAATCGGGTTGGGTCGAAAATAGTCTGACCCAAATCGAGACATTTAGGGCATGCATGGCAAAATCTATGTTTCCCTTTTCTCTATTTTTTTGTTCTATGGAATAGATTTTAAATAGAAATTCGTTTAGTAACATAATTTCATTTTTCTATTTTTGGGACATATTTCTATTCCAAAAATAGATTTGGAGTAGAAATCAGAAGTTAAATTTTTTAGATTTTTCTATTTCTGGAACAAAGGTGAGAAATGAAAACTCTTATCATTATTCACTCTTGTCACTACTCGCCACCCATCCACCGCTCGTGGGACACCGAACGCCCACTATTAATTGCTGGAAGCCCGTTGCCAGACTTTTGCCGTCAATCATTGGACGCTAGCCATCGGCGGCTCATCGCCAACGCCGGCTGCTCCCCCTAGAATAGATTTTTTTTTTTTTTTTTTGTTATCAAACAAATTTATATTTCAAATTCAAAAATTTTGAGTTATTATCGAATGTGCTTTTTTACTCAGAAACTCATCTAAGTAATGAAAATTGAGAAATCAATTTTTGGCCAGAAAATTGATTTTTGTTTCAGAAATTTTGTCATCCTTAATTCATTGATCCATTCCCATGTGATACAAATCTAGTGAACTATACTCGGATCAACTCATACCAAACCTAACCTCATTTAACCTCATTTGACCAATAGTACTAAAACATTTTTATATTTAACCAAATCTAGGAAAAGTCATGAAAGCACAAAATGAGTCAGTTGCAAGATTAAAAGAGAGTGAAGAGAGAATCATAAAAGTGAGTTGGATCTAACTAAGTTGTGAATCTATATTAAGCCCATTTAGGACCGATAGATTCGGGTCCACTCCCACTTACTTAATATAACTAGCTCACATAACAACCCAGCTCATTAACTATGGGTTCGAAAATAGATCTATGATCCATTTTGACGAAGGTGTTTTTGTTAGAGCTTTAATTGGAAGTTTTGTGGGAGGAGAGAGAAAGATGAAGAGAGTGGATTAGCCACAAGATGGGCACTTGGTGGGCCCATCATGGGCCTCCTCGTGGCCAGCCTTGGGCTTGCCCGTTGATTGGTACAAGCTCCCTTGGACTTTTC
This sequence comes from Eucalyptus erythrocorys, assembly GCA_014182555.1. Taxonomy (NCBI): domain Eukaryota; kingdom Viridiplantae; phylum Streptophyta; class Magnoliopsida; order Myrtales; family Myrtaceae; genus Eucalyptus; species Eucalyptus erythrocorys. Next base: position 12,014,354 of record CM024600.1, on the reverse strand, counting down.
ATTTTATCTTAATTGGACCTATGCTGGGTTAGGGATCTTGGTGGGCCAAGAAATGAGGCTTCATGGGCTTGAATTGGGCCGAAAAGCCTAAATGAGCTTTACTATAAAATTGGATTGGATCGGCGGCATTGATCAAATCCAATTTCACTCCTACTTCACTAAAGGCATCACTTTCCTATTGCATCTCTGCAGCTTATCAGGGCAATTAATTTCGGGCCAAGAATATATACCCAAAAAATCACATTTTTGGTCTATACTGAAATTAGGGAAGAAATGCTCTAGCAAAATAGAAAATAGGGAAGAAATTAAAAGGTTGACCAAAAAAAAGGAAAAATGCCTATTTTTCTTTCCCTTTTTTGGGCCTTCATCGAACACTTTTTGGACTCATGTCATGTCGATATAACATGGAGAGCACATATAAATTAACATGGTAGGGAGATTCTCTCCTACCATATTTATGATTTTGATTTGATGTGAATTAATTAGCTAAAAGAGAAAAACAAAGTATGGATTCTCACTTTTTCTATGATGCGAACAAATTCTTATGTAATAAAAATATCTGCGAGTTAAACTACAAGTTAAAACTTTTTCATGGACTAGGGGCACGACGGTCAATGATGAAATGTTTATTTCTCGGAGATTGATAATTTTCGTGAATGAGATATGCTCGGATGGAATTTGGTAATGTCCTCGGGTGGGAAATACTCAGATAAGTATGGAACCTATGTACTCTAAGTGAAATTACCCAGCTTAAGAGAGATTATAAGCTTAGATAGGATGATCTGTATACGAAAGAATATTAAAACAAAAAGGGGGAAAAAGAACAAAAAAAAAAAAAAAAAAAAAAGAACGATCTGCTGGGACAAATCATGAGGTGGTCACTGTCTTACGCCAAAAAACCACGTTTATGACACTTTGGACAAGCAAAAGCAGTAACATAGAGCAGGTATTTTAGGTGATGATCATATCACATGACAATGACATATAGAAATGGTGAGCGCTAATTAAGAAGCAGACATTCCAAATTTAGAAACGAAAAATTGGTCAGGTCGCATATCATGCAGAGCCCGAAATATTATTTAAGGAGGGGAAGCGAAGGGACAAAAATGTTTATTGAAATCAGGCTGAAAAGTTTCACTTGATTGAACATATTGCAAAAGTTCTGAGATTATATTGAATAAATTAAAAGTTTAGAAATGGCATTACGTAATTGAGAAATTTGATATAGTTTCTATCAAATTGTGTTGCTAACTATGGAAAAAGAGATGGATCAAGATGACAGACATATAGACTAGTTCAACGATGTCGACCTTTTGTCGAGGTTACCAAGTGAAAAAAGTTATGAAAGGGAACAGCTGAATTGGCACTACCCAATCAAAGGATATATGGTGACAAATACATAACCAAAGATAAAGTTTAGAACGAAATCCACGAGAATTGAAAATTTTAGTGCAAGGTAGTTGGGCCGTCGTTCTAGGTTAAATTGATTTCTTTATATATATATTGGGTTTGGGTTAAGTTTATTGTCGTGCACGCAAATGACTTTGATTAAGTCAATTTCAGCCTTCATTTTGGTTTTAATAATCAACCCTTTTTGGCTTTATATTCTCTAGAAGATTTGCGCCTGCCTTTCCACGTCAGAAAAGCCATCCGTCAAGTTATCAGATTGTGACCATGGCTTGTTCCCTCCTTTTTCTTCTTATTCAATTTACGGTTATTGCAAATATCATAAGTTAGTGTCACGAAAAATTCAAAACTAATCCTAAGAGTGAATAAATTTAACAGAAATTAATAAAAAATAAATTTATTACAATTGTACAAATATGAGAATTTTAGTAGTCAAAGACATAGTTTATAATAAATTTATCATAAATATACTGATTTTGATTTTTCGTGATATTAACTTAATAAAATAAAACTAAAGAGGATTAGCATTGCTAAAAGCCCATCTTTCACTACATCAACAATACATCAAGTGTCTACACCAAACATTATGATTATAGGTTCCAACAAAGGAGGATTGCAGATTAATGCCGAGTTCAGCATAGATTTTATTGTAAATTGGCGTCATGGAACTAATCCAGGGCAAGAGAACGGCAAAACTAGCGGCCTTCGACCTCCGAAATCGTAACGTCATTCACAGAAGTCGTCCCGTCGCTCGACGATAGATTCGCGCCATGGTTGCTCTTGAATACATACGCAGGTCGTTTCGGGGATGCAAGAACCACGTTGTTATTTGCCAACATGAAAACAACGGTGGACATTTTCGGCCTATCCTCCGCGAATTCTTGCACGCACAAAAGACCGATCTGGATGCACCTCAAGACCTCCTCTTTGGAGTATGAATCGCCCATCGACTCATCGACGATGTCGACACAGTTTCCTTCCTGCCATAGCTCCCATACCTGCGATCGGGATGTGAACATATTACACATGACAAGTATTTCAGGCTATGTGTAATGTCTGAGTCCGGTGCGTTTCTGTACTTATCAAGAGTTCTATCACTTACACGGCCTACCAAATTGGAAGATGGATTTTCATGGTAATATGCGCTGTTCCTTTTGCCACTGAAGATCTCCAACAGCAAAACTCCGAAGCTATAGACGTCGGATTTTATTGAAAATATACCTTCCATTGCGTACTCTGGTGACATGTACCCACTGCCGCAGCAAAAATAAATGAAGGAGTTTTAATTGATTCGTTGAGTTGAGGTTCTTCGACTCAATGGGCACATCAAGCATTGCGAAGGAGAAAATACTTACTACGTTCCGACTACTCGATTTGTGTTTCCTTGCATTTGGTCCCCACCGCATATCCTAGCCATACCGAAATCGGATATCTTTGGATTCATCACAGCATCGAGTAGGACATTGCTGGCCTTTAGGTCTCGGTGAATGATCCTGAGCCTTGAATCTTGGTGCAAGTACAAGAGTCCTCGTGCCACCCTGGATGCAATTTCGAACCGTTTTTTCCAATCTAGCAACGAACTTTTTGTGTTGTCTGGACCAAGATCAAGATATCGACGAAACCATTATTCCTCGTTGTGAGTAGATCTATGATATGAGAGTATTCTAGCTAGTGGGAGAACAGAGGATATACCGAAAAGGAAGGCATCCAAGCTTTTGTTCGGCAAATACTCGTAAATTAGCATTTTCTCATCTTTTTCGACACAGCAGCCTAGTATTCTCACCAGGTTCCGGTGTTGGAGCTTCGCAATTAACTGGACTTCATTCTTAAATTCTTCAACTCCTTGTCCCGAATGTTTTGATAGTCTTTTGATCGCTATTTCAGTTCCATTGTCCATAACGCCCTGTCAAATTAATCACCAATTTGCAAGTCTGTGTCAATTTTACTAAGTAGCTTTTTTGTGTAATGGAAGTTTACCTTATACACTGATCCAAAACCACCTTGTCCGAGCTTATTGAGGAAGGAGAAATTGTTTGTTGCCGAAGCTATGGTGCTCAGATCAAAGAGCGGCACATCTCTGTTTCGTCTAGCTCCATCATCGCAGTCTTCTACACTCGGGGAGCCCTCGAAATGTGTTAGATTGGTCATCTCACTCACCAGTAGATTTTGCCTTCTGCGATCTGTTTCCAAGACAGCCACATTAATGCTCAATACAACCTTGGAAATTGTGAGATTTTTCATTCAGGAATTCATTTCGTCAAATGGAATGAAAGTTGTAAGCTTGAAAAGATCTTCGTAAACATCTTTATATCTGTTTCCCTGGTAGATATATTGATGTACTGTGGGATTTCTTCGTCTCTTGTACCCTAAAACTGCAGGTTTAGTTTCAATGCTGGAATGCATGCTGCATAAGGAACTGAACTGGCATCATCATGCTTTCTTTGGTTCAAGGTTCTTCAATTCGGAATCGCCCAAATAAAAGCACAGAATTTACTCTCTTAACTTCCTATGGCTAAGAATAGTTCCAACACTGAACCAACTAAAATCTGTGTGCTTAATTAATTGGTGAACAATAAGAGGTGATTAATTTTAGTAGATAAATTTTCTGGAAAGGTAAATACAAAGCGAACTCTTGTTGAGGACTAACCGACACCGTTTCTCTTCTTGATCACCAAGCAATAGGAGATGGAGCTGGCGAGCAGTAGCGCTGTCAAAACTGAAACCAAAATTATCGCAACCCTTGCCTTTTTGCTGAGGAAACTTGTTTTTTTCCTATAGCGAGCTGAAAGGAAAGTACAACACCATATTTCAGATTCAGTGACCTTCATTATGCTTGTGCGAAGTGTAGAATGAAAATTTCTCTCAACCAAAATTTGAAACCAGAAATCACCAAACGAATCTCCAATGATACATAGTTTATACAATCTAAAAGCTCAAACTTGGTTTCTAAAATCATGGATGTGATACCTTATGATCGAGAATTTAACCTGTTCTAAAGTTTGATTGATGTTTTGCATGGCAATGCTAATGTAATAAACAAGTGGCAATGGGGAGACACATAAAATTAACAAAAGTACAACTAGTAACAGCAGAAGCAGGAGTACCTAACTCGATGGCATCGACCCGTACATATAAATCTTGACCTGAATCGGTGAATGTTCTTGTATCAACTAAATTGCCATGCCATATGAGGCACCCGAAACCTCCTAGCATCTCATTGGCATTAGCATAAGCTGTGCAAGAGCAATTCCTCAGGCATTCCTTCTCACACTCATTCAAGCTAATGCTCATATTGGTGTGTGCATTCGAAGTGTCTGGCACCTTCACAAGCGCCAACTTCACAAATCCTTCCCCGTGTTGACATACCGACGCCCTGGGCCTCCTTACGCACCCGGCTGATCCATCCCTTAGGTACCAATCAGTCGGGGACTTGGGCTCGAACCCTGGCAGGCATGTGCACTCGAACTGTCCTGCATTATACGGATTGCAGTTGCTGTTGGGCCCGCACTTGCCATAATAATCACACTGGTCCTTTGGAGCATACCAGAACTCTATCCACCGTTGTTCTTGGTCATGCCATGTGAATCGTTGGACTGACCCCGATTCCTTCAAAACCATTCTTGAGATGATCGACACGTTGACCATGGCATATATCACAAAAACCTCATCTGGGTTATTTACAAAGCTTACGTTGATGATGAACCTGCGAGTCATTTCGGGTACGCCACTCCACCGATCTCCGGTCCATGATCCGGAACGCCAGTACGGATCCCCATCCTTGTACAGGAATAATTGAGCATAGCCCTTTGGGTCAATCATGTAGGAGTAATTGCCGGGTGCCGGATCCTCCGGGGACTTCCATGATGTTAGGAACCGGTTCAAACCGGTTTGGAGGTCCAACCCAAGTTTCATGAGGGGAAGCAGAGTGTCTGTAGGATAATCAAAGCTTTGCCATATCACCCTCTTGCTAAAATCTTGAACCAGAACAAGATTACCTGAATCCATAAGCCGAGCGGTTGTAGAATAGTTTGATAATCCAGAAGAAACTTTTGTCGACCAGACAGGAAAGCTTCCATTTTTCTCATGGAGCACCAAATTTCCATCAGAATCAGTTGAAAGAGCTCCCGTAGTGCCACTGATTGGTCTCTCCCGATTAGCAACCCAAACAATGGTTTGCTCAGAAACTCGGTAATACCAAATTCCGACATAACGGCGGCTAGAATTATCTGGGCTGAAGAAACCAAGAACGAACGTTTTGCCACTGGAGACCAAGAGATCGCCATCTTTGATAGTGTTGTTTTGGTCTAGGATGTCCAAGCAAGTACTTACCTGAATCAGAAAAGGAAGAAGCAGCGCATATACTAACACCCTTTCCGTGTTCATGTTGTCTTTTCATCTGAGGATACTATGGTATGATTTCTGAGGCAATAGAAGTGACTGAGTGAGTGATACCGCGAGCACTGTGGAGAGTAGTTGAGGTCTTAATTGGTGAGGATCCACCTCTCCCATTAATTAATGCAAATAGTGGTCATTTTTTGGTACACCATGTCAATGTCATGCAAGCTGTGACACTGACGATGTCCTTTCCAAGCTTGATATTTCCGGTTGACATTTATCGGTCACCAAACAAGAAAATAATTCCTATTTCATTTAAATTCAAGTAATGGTCACGTTCCCTGGCAACTTGCCTCGCCTCTCCCTTCCCAGCAGCCTAATCCCTTTAATCAATGTGGTTGAAAGAAGTCGCTTGAGGTGCCTTTGCTATTGCTTTGGATTGCTATGAGGGACAAGAACAGGGTTCTGGGTAAATCTCACGCAGCTGATCACATTGTGAGGAGAGAGAACGTGACATTAGAAAGAGGAAGGGCATTGTGCAACTTCTTTCATAGCGCATGCGTATGGCGATGAGCAGCAAGCTGTTGGTTTCAAGCCGTTGTGTGACTGAGATGGATACCATCTTCATTTCCATCAACGGTGACTTCAGCATAGAAACAGTTAGTCAGGCCTGAAAGTTACACCTCATGAATCTTCTGCTCATAAGTTAATCATAGAATCTGAAAGAAAAAAGAAAAGTCTCTTTCATTGTAGAATCTGCATGCCCTGGAGTCGAAGAAGCAGTTGAAACTTGTTTAGAAGGTGGCATTATCGTCTGCATGGTAACTGGGGACAGTATTCTTAGGCTATATGGAATTGAAGTAAAAGGACAGTTTAAAAGGGAATCGACGATGTGAGAGACGTTTAGGTTGTGATATATTTTGATTTAATGGATATTTTGGGAGTTATATTTCAAGTGTTAACAAATGATCATGAACTTTATAATACTGGAGAAAATTGAGCATTAACAAACGAATGGATAGCCGCAACCTTTTTAAGATGCCTAATTGGAAGTGAGAAGACATCACAATGAATTTTATTGTTGGTTCATTGTGAATGCCAATGGGTAAGAATGCTACATGAATTATAGCCAATATTTTGACTGAGGTTACTTTGGAGTTCAATGGGAAGGCAATGTGTAAATATTTTCATTTGTTTGAAAGTTGAGGTCAGTGCAAATTCCGAAGACAAGATTTCTTTTAAGGATGATAGAATATAATAGTTTGACCAAGTCAAGAGTCGTGGGCCCAAGCCAAAAAGGAAAAAGAAAGCTGAAAAGTCAAAGAGAAAAGGGAGCTTGTCTTAGAATAAAGAGAGCCCTAGTGCTCGTGCAAGAAACAAGAAGGAAAGAAACAAGAAAAAAAAGAAGCAAGAAAAAGAAAGAAAAGAAGGCTTTGGGCCTTCGTGCCACAGGCCTCACCAAGCTAACTTGACTATGTAATGCAATGTCCAGTAAGTATTCGCGGCTTTCATTCGTTCAATTGAGGTAGTTTTTGGAAATGACTAAAATTCAAAGTTATGTGGAAATTGAACCGTGAAGTCCAATTTTTGGGTTGTGAAACTTCGTGTTTATGTGAGGATGGTGGATTATAATATTGTAGAATCATGGGTTCGATGGGCGTTGTTTTAGAATAACCATTTTGTCAGAGCAAGATTTTAGGGTTTTGTGAACAAGTTTCGCATTGTGTTTAGGTTTGAGTTATCGCTTTGGGTGAGTGATTTGTTAGTGTTAAAGCATAGGTTATTCATTTTGTAATTGAGATAGAGTTTTATATGATTTTAACGTTATTCCTCAATTATTTGATAGCACTATGAGCTCGGCAATATGAGCACCATTTATTGTTTGATCGTAAGCGATGATGAGTGGTGTTATCTCTTTTATAAATTTGTAAACTCATGTCTAATTAAAAAAGATATAGATTTGAATATTGTATGAGTATGAAAGACATCGCATGGTATTTAATTTATAAAATGGAAGAAGTGATGTTTAAAGCATAATTGTTGCATAAATCTAGATCGAGCATTTACCACCCTATTGATCCACCAGCATTTCTGAAAATAGTTATGAGTTGATTATTGTAAAATGAATGGAGGAATTTTTTTATGACAAGAATTCTTTTGTTATATCTTATATGTTTTGGTTTGTGAGGAATTGAAAAATGCACTATTTGAAATACCTTGAAATGATTATTTGTAAACGTCTTGATCAAATGCTTTGTGAAAGAATTGCCAAAAGCTATGGGTATGGATTTGTGAAATGCCTTATGAAACGCATTCTATTTGATAAATTGAGTTGTGAAAGTTGATTCGAGTCGGTTTACAAAATTGATTTATGAGATGATTATGGTTTTTATTGTGGGATTATTAGGGAATGATGTTTATGCTTAATAATACTGTGAGCCTAGTGAGGGGCTTGTGGGTAGGCATATCAAGTTTAGAATATCGTTTTGAGCTAAGCCACCGACTTTGTAAGTGGAGACCATGTTAGGAGAAATGTTGGTTGTCTTGTCACTAGGCGTTATATGTAACCATGGTTAGATATTGAGCAAAAGATTGTTCGATAGATAAACCATTGATATGTGGTTTCATATGAATGAATTAATGGAATATATTATTGATATGTGGCATGAGATTAACCAATGGAATGGACCATAGGTCTACTTATTAATGAAATTAATCAATGGATTAGACCATTGATATTTATTATGATATCATTGATTTAACAAGTGTTATCTGATATGTATATGATTGTGTTAGAGTGATATAACTCATTTATATTTTATATGTGTTTTATATACTGAAATTAAGATATATGAGTTTTGATATTGTTTTGTAAAGTGCATAACAGATGCTCGATTTGTTTAAAAGAGATACACATTACTCATCAAGCTTATAATTGCTCACCCCTCTATTTCCAAATCTTTTTAGGTTCCTCAATTAGCGGTTAATAAAGTGAGTGATATTGTGAAGACTTTTGAGAGTTGGATTTTTGTGGTTCAAAGTTATGTTCTTTGGATGAAAGGACGGTTATGGCATCCTTCTTTTTTTTTTTTTTTTTTTTTTTTTTTTTTTTTTTTTTATGGTTTTGAGGCGTGAAACTTTTGATAGCTTCACAATTATTGTAATATATGGAATCTCTTCATTATTTTTGCTTCTAATTTGCAGTGATCGAGAGGTTTGGTTCCCTGGTCAATGTCAGCAGGTAATGGAAATTCCCGTGAACGCGTTCCATTAAGGTGTATATCTGACCGACAAGCGAGACAAGATGATGGATGGTTACTCTTGCCAATGCGAGGTGGGGCGAGAAGAAGGCCACCACGCGGAACAAAAGTGTCCACAATCTACCAACGGTTGTTATTTATGTATTTGTACGTTTATTATTTCATTTACTTATTAGCTTTTTCATATGTCATTAGCACAAGTGCGCATCATATAGTTCGTGAAGGGTTGATAAAAAGGGAACGTGGAGAAATTCTAACCAGGGCTTCTCACGAAAAACGGAGGAAAGAGAGATCATTCATTTCTTATCGTACCTCTTTTCGTGACTCCCATCAATATCTATTCTCTTAAATGCATTCTTATCTAAAGCTTCCTTGCCCTCCATGGAAGTCTATTTTGGTCCAACTAAGGAACTACGATTTTGATTGACGTTACTGTCTGTATAAAAGATATTTATACACGATCGCTGTCGGATGGACATAATATTAGAACAGACAAAAGATGTTTGGAGTGCATCGACTTATGTTCTAATAGAAGCCAATGAACATATTGTATTACACATCTTCTCTGCAAAATGCCAATGTCAGTTTGAGGTTTTGAATTCAATTTATGCATAAACTTTTTTACTGTGTACTTCGCGTTCAGGTAATTGCATCGAGAATTCACACACACAGACATATGTACACTGGGCAAGTCACTTCACCAGTGGTTCTTCAAAAAAAAAAAAAAAACTTGCTTATTGTGCCTCGACCACAGACATATGTACACTGTGCAAGTCCTTAAGTGAGCTTAAAAAATTGAAGACATCTATGTGAAATGCGCCATCACATTGAATTTATAGATATAAGGGAAACTGAATACAACAGTTACCTTATTCAGTATCAGCATAAGATTTTGTGGTAAGTCCCTATGTCAATTGTGTTGAGGCATACATAAAAATCCTGCCCTAAATCTATTTAAAAAAAAAGCTTGTAACCACTAAATCTCCATGCCATCTGGAGCATTTGGAGCTCTGGAACTCTGATTCGCACTGGAATAAGCTGTGCAAGAGGAATTGCTTAAGCACTCCTCTGCTCACACTCCTTCAAGCTCAAGCTCACATTGAAATGTGTTACTGAAGTGTCCGGGACCTTCACACATGTCACCTTCACGAACCTTCCCAGCTTCGACATGTAAATGCCTATTTGGCTCCTTAGGCACCCGCTCGATCCTTCCCTTAGGCAATAGTTGCCCATTGACTTTGGTTTGAACTCGGTCGGGCCTGTGCACTTAAAACTGACCTGGGTTGCGGGGGTCACAATTGCCATTGGCCCTGCACTCGCTTCAATAGTCGCACTGCTCCTTTGGATGGTGCTGGAACCTGATCCAGCGCTGACCATTATTATGCCATGTGAAACGTTTAAGTAGTTTGGATTCCAGCACCAATAGTCAGGAGATAATCAAGGTATCGATTATGCTGTAAATTATCGACGCCCCTATTGCGTTATCCACAAGGTTACATTGCAGACATCATCTTTGGCCATCCTGGGAATACTGCTCCACTGTTCGCAGGTTCACCATCCAACCCCAATATGGAACCCCATCCTTATACAGGAACAACTGAGGGTATCCCGTGGGGTTGATCCCATATGAGTAATTGACAGGTGCCAGGTACCAAGATGTTAGGAGCCGGTCCAAACTGGTTCTGCAGTCCAACCAGAGTTTCATGAAAGGACGCATAATTGTCTGTAGGATAATCGATGACTTGAGAGACGTTTAGGTTGTGATATATTTTGATTTGATGGATATTTTGGGAGTTATATTTCAAGTGTTAACAAATGATAATGAACTTTATAATACTGGATAAAATTGAGCATAAACAAACGAACGGATAGCCGCAACCTTTTTAAGATGTCTAAATGGAAGTGATAAGATATCACAGTGAATTTTATAGTTGGTCCATTGCAAAAGCAAATGGGTAAGAATGCTACATGGGTTATAGCCAATACTTTGACTAAGGTTACTTTGGAGTCCGATGGGAAGGCAAGGTGTAAATATATGCATTTGTTTAAAAGTTGAGATCAGTACAAATTTTAAGGACGAAATTTCTTTCAAAGATGGTAGAATATAATAGTTTGACCAAGTCAAGAGTGGTGGGCCCTAAGCCGAAAAAGAAAAAGAAAAAGAAAAAGAAAAAGAAAGCTGAAAAGTCAGAGAAAAGTGGAAAAAGGAAGGGGGGCGCTGGTCTTAGAATAGAGAGAGGGCTCGTGCAAGAAACAAAAAGGAAAGAAAGAAGAAAGAAGAGAAACAAGAAGAACAAAGGAAAGAGGGCTTTGGGCGTTCATGTCACGGGACCTCGCTGAGCTGATTTGACTATTTAATGCAATGCTCGGTAAATATTCGCGCCCCTCGTTCGCTCAATTAGGTAGTTTTTGGACATGGCTAAAATTCAAAGTTATGTGGAAATTGAACCGTGAACTCCAATTTTTGGGTTGTGGAACTTCGTGTTATTGTGGGAATGGTGGATTAAAAAATTGTGGAACCGTGGGTTCGACGGGCGTCGTTTTAGAACAACTGTTTTGTCGGAGCAAGATTTTAGGGTTTTATGAATGAGTTTCGCATTGTGTTTAGGTTTGAATAATCACTTGGGGAGTGATTTGTTAGCGTATAGGAGTCGCTTTGTTAGTGTTAAAGCATTGGTTATTCGTTTTGTAATTGAGATAAGAGTTTTATTTGATTTTAATATTATTCCTCAATTATTTGATAGGATTGCGAGCTCGACAATATGAGCACTATTTATTGTTTGATCATAAATGATGATATGAGTGGTGCTATCTCTTTTATAAATTTGTAAACTCATGTCTAATTAAAAGTGATATAGATTTGACTATCGTATGAGTATAAAAGACATGGCATGGTATTTTATTTATAAAATGGAAGAAGTGATGTTTAAAGCATAATTGCTGCATAAATCTAGATTGGGCATTTGCTACCTTGTTGATCATTTGAATGGTAAAGCATTTCTAAAAATAGTTATGAGTCGATTATTGTAGAATGGATGGAGGAATTTTTTTATGACAAGAATTATTTTGTTATATCTTGTACGTTTTGGTTTGTGAGGAATTGAAAAATGCACTATTTGAAATAGCTTGAAATGATTATTTGTAAATGTCTTGATCAAATGCTTTGTGAAGGAATTTCCAAAAGCTATGGGTATGGATTTGTGAAATGCTTTACAAAACCCATTCTATTTGATAAATTGAGTTGTGAAAGTTGGTTCGATTCAGTTTGCGAAACCGATTTATGAGATGATTATGGTTTTGATTGTGGGATTATTAGGGAATGATGTTTATGGTTAATATTACTGCGAGCCTAGTGAGGGTCTTGTGGGTAGGCATATTAAGTTTAGGATATCGTTTTGGGCTGAGCCACCGACTTTGTAAGTGGAGACCTTGTTAGGGAGAATTTTGGTCGTCTTGTCACTAGGCGTTGTATCATAACCATGGTTCGGTATTGAGTAAAAGATTATTCGATAGATAAACCATTAATGTGTGGTTTCATATGAATGAATTAGTGGAACAAATTATTGATGTATGTTATGAGATTAACCAATGGAATGGATCATAGGTTTATTTATTGATGAGATTAATCAATGGATTAGATCATTAATATTTATTATGATATTATTGATTTAACAAGTGTTATCTGATATGTATATGATTATATTAAAGCGATATAACTCATTTATATTTTGTATATGTTTTATATATTGAAATTGAGATAAATGAATTTTGATATTGTTTTGTAAAGTGCATAGCAGATGCTCGTTCTATTTAAAAGAGGTATACATTACTCACCTGTCACGACCTCATCTCGGGTGCACAGGGTTTGGCTAATGGATTAATAAGCCTAAACTTAGTTCGGATTCTCTCAAGCCTATATCAATTCGCGACTTAGATTCAAGTTCTTAATACGTAATTAATTTTTAATTATGAGTTTTCACTAATCTATTTTTGGTGGGTCAATTAGAAAAAAGTAATCAGAGATTTACTTTACTCCTACGAACCAGAAATTGTATGTTCGGAGACTTGGTTACGCTAGATTTTTCTACTCCTTTCGGTACCTTTCTCTTTTATTTAAAAAACGTTTTGCCGGCAGTTTGAATTGATTTTATTTTCTTAACATGTGAGGTGATCATACATGTGTGCAAATCGCCAATTTAACATCTAAGAAAAGAGATGAATAAATTGTAGGACTATATTTCTTACATTTCACCAAAAAAAAAAAAAAAAAAAAGAATTGCAGGACTTACCTCGTAACAACGAAAGCATCTGCAATGTTAACTCAAAATTCACATTAAAAGCCCTAGGGTTTTTCTTAATTAACACACAGTCACTTAATCTTTTTTAAAGAATTTTGTCTAATCTATATGCAATGCAATCTAACCAAATGACCTAATTCTAATGACAGGCAATTTCTAACTAAATGGACCTAGCGACAACCACTAAATGACATACATTTCATAAATCTAATTCTATATGACGTGCATGGAATTCAAAATTCGAAAAATGTAAAAATTATTTATCTAGATTAAGATATCATCAACTTATATTAAGAATTAGGTTATGCCAAATCTTAATTTAAATTAGATTGTTTTCTTAACTTGGTAATCCCTAACCTAAAATGCAATCTATCTAAAGAATTTTTCTAAACTTATAATAAATTAAAAATTATTATCTAGAACTAAATTACGTGCAATTTTATCTTAAGATGCAATGACATGCAAAGAATGCCATAATTCTAGGTTTTCTTTTTTTGTTGTTGTTGTTTTTTTTTTTATAAAATTCGAAATTAAAATAGTCAAATAATTAAACATGCAATTTAACGAAAATCTAACATACCTAAGTTTATATTTTTGGTATTTTTATTTAGAAAATTCAAAATAAATAAAATGTTTAATCTAAATATGCAAATTACCCTAAAGTAGGCGATGAACCTAATCTAATTCAAACAGAGTTTGGGATAAACAGAGCAATTAAGGCGAGACGAGCATCAAACCATTTAATACCATACATCCTTCAGATCAATGAATAGTATTTAAATCAAACTTGATTATCTTGTTAATAAAATTGATAAATTAGTCTTAAGCCTTAAAAATTAAGATATCAATTTTATTCTCGTTTGATTAATTATTTCATCTAAAGACTTATAGATAGAATAAAAAATCGGTGTGCGGTTGCGAATTACACAATTAACCTTAATTGGGAAATAAATCTATCACTTATAAATGTGCACGTTATATACTAATAGACATATATTTGGCAGTGAATAAATTACGCATGAGTATTTTTACCTAAATTTGAAGATAATTTCCAAATCCGGGCCTAATGTGATCGGGGACGCAACTGACTCGCACTCGAAACTCCGGCGAACGGAACGACGAGGGGGGCTGGGACTGCCGATGTCGTAATCTGCTGCAGGTGGTGTGGCTGCTGGGACAGAGGGCGGCCAGCGTCGGAGCTCCGGCGAGGGGGTGTTCGCGGGGTCTGCAGGCCGCGGCGTTCGGCTCAAGCTCGGAGAAGTGGCGGAGCTGGGCGGCTGCGGGTCACGCAGGCGCAGGAGCGGCGGCCTCTGGCGTCGGGTTGCAGCGGTGGCGAGGCGGACGGCGTCGCGGACAGTGAGGGGTCCGCGGACTAGCGGGTTGTAGGCAGGACGGAGGCGCGGGGACCGGCGGGTGGAGGTGCTGCAGCGCAAGCTCGCGGGCTGCTGCGGCGTCGGGCGACGAGCTGCGGTGGCGCGGCGGACGGGGTCGCGGACAGTGAGGGGATCGCAGGCGGAGCCCGGCCGAGGGCGTTACAGGCGTCGGCGACAGGGTTGGCAGCTGTTGGTGTCGCGGGGGGAACGAGCAGGCGGTCGGAGGCGTCGGGTCGTCGCGGGCGGAGGCGTTGGGCGATGGCGGTGGCCGGCGGCTAGGCTGCCGGCGCTAGGCTCGCAAACAGTGGACGCGGGCGGCAGGCGCAGGGGGAAGAAGACGAACAGTGAGACTGCTTTGTTTTTGTCCTTTTTTTCTCTCACCTCACCTGTCTCTCACGTCACTTCTCTCTCTTTGTTCTCAGTTCTGCTCTCCTGTTTCTTCAGCAAAGGACACTAGCCCTTTTTGACTTTTTCCCCTCCCACAAAAGAATTTCTTTTTTCTCTTGAATTTTGAGGTCAAAGAAGCCGAAGGGGAAAAAAAAAAAAAAAACCCCTCACCCCTCGGCACGCGACTCTTTTTATAGGCTAAGAATTTAATGTTCATGGCGTATTTCATTTCCAATTTTACTTGTGTATAGTCTCTCTCAATATATCGTCGAAATATATGCACTCACCCATAATATTCTTTTTTAATCTTTTTTTAAATATTTTATCCAAAACCTTCATTCCTATCAGAAAATGTCTTTCGGAATATATTACTTGAATATATGAAAAATCCCTTGTCACATCATTGAATATTTGTTAAAATCAATGTTCATTGTCGGTCTAAAGCAAAAACTGGAATAAAGTAAAATAAAATGCAATTTAATTATAATATTTTTATTTTGAGGTTAAAAATTAATCCATAATTTTTAATGAGATGACTAAACGTGTTACCAAAATATTATGTGTTAACATCACCGAACTTGTAATTGCTCACCCCACTCTTTGCAAATCTTTTTAGGTTCCTCAATTTGTGGTTAATAGAGTGAGAGCGATATCGTGAGGACTTTTCAGAATTGGATTTTTGTGTTTCAAATGTACTTTCTTTGGATGAAAGGATGGTTGTATCATCCTGCATTTTTTTTTTTTTTTTAATGGTTTTGAGGCATGACACTTTTGATTGCTTCACAATTATTGTAATATATGAATCTCTTCACTGTTTTTGCTTCTAATTTGCAGTTGCGGAGAGGTTTGGTTCCCTGGTCAATGTCAACAAGTCATGGAAATTTCCGAAATGTCGAGTGAATGCGTCCCATTAAGGTGTATATCTGACCGACAAGCGGGACAAGATGATGGATGGTTACTCTTGCCAATGCAAGGTGGGGCGAGAAGAAGGCCACCACGCGGAACAAAAATGTCCACAATCTATCAACGGTTGTTATTTATGTAATTGTACGTTTATTATTTCATTTGCTTATTAGCTTTTTCATATGTCATTAGCACAAGTGCGCATCATATAGTTCGTGAGGGGTTGAAAGAAAGGTAACGTGGAGAAACTCTAACCAGGGCTTCTGACGAAAAATGGTGGAAAGAGAGATCATTCATTTCTTATTCAACCTCTTTTCGTGACCCCATCAGTGTCTGTTCTCTTAAATGCATCCTTATCTAAAGCTTCCTTGCCTTCCACGGAAGTCTCTTTTGGTCCAACTAAGGAACTTATAACAGATAATTATACGCCATCGCTGTTGGATGGACATAATAATATAACAGACAAAAGATGTTCGGAGTGCATCATCTCATGTTCTAACAGAAGCCAATGGACATTATATATTACACATCTTCTCTGCAAAATGCCAAAGTCAGTTTGAGGTTTTGAATTCAATTTATGCATCATCTTTTTAGCTGTATACTTCGCATTCAGGTAATTGGATCGAGAATTCACACACACACATACTGTACAAATCATTTTACCAGTGGTTTTAAAAAAAAAAAGAACTTGCTTATTGTGCCTCGACCATAGTGATCGTACATCATTGACAGAAGCAGAAGCAGAAGCAGAGCCATTTCTAGATAAAATATTCGCTCCATGGTGCCTCTTCTTGAAGACAAACGCATACTATTTGGGAAATGGAAGCAGCACATCAGCATTCTCCAACATGAATATGACGGTGGACATTGTTGATCTGTCAGGTGCAAACTCTTGCACGCACAGTACGCATTGAATGTATAGATATAAGGTATTATCGCCACGATTGCCTTCTTGGCGAGCATACTTTTCTTTTTCCTTAAGTGAGCTTAAAAAATTGAAGACATCCATATTAGATGTGCCATCACATTGAATTTATAGATATAAGGGAAATTGAATACAACAGTTATCGTATTCAGTATCAGCATAAGATTTTGTGGTAAGTACTCATGTCAATTGTGTTGATGCGTACATTCAGATACTGACCTAAATCTGGAAAATAATGCTTGCATCTACTAAATCTCCACAACATCTGAGGCAGCCGGAGCTCTGGAACTCTGATTTGCACTGGAATAAGCTGTGCAAGAGCAATTGCTTAAGCACTCCTCTGCTCACACTCCTTCAAGCTCAAGCTCATATTGAAATGTGTTACTGAAGTGTCCAAGACCTTCACACTTGTCGCATTCACGAAACCTTCCAAGCTCCTTATGCATTCGCTCGAACCTTCCCTTAGGTAATACTTGTCCATTGACTTTGGTTTGAACTCGGTCCGGCCTGTGCACCCTGCACTTGCTTCAATAGTCACACTGCTCCTTTGGGTGGTACTGGAACTTGATCCAGCGCTGACCATTATTGTGCCATGTGAAACGTTTAAGTAGTCTTGATTCCTGCACCAATAGTCAGCAGATAATCAAGG
This sequence comes from Eucalyptus erythrocorys, assembly GCA_014182555.1. Taxonomy (NCBI): domain Eukaryota; kingdom Viridiplantae; phylum Streptophyta; class Magnoliopsida; order Myrtales; family Myrtaceae; genus Eucalyptus; species Eucalyptus erythrocorys. Next base: position 11,996,817 of record CM024600.1, on the reverse strand, counting down.
CATCAATCACGCCATAAATTGTTGACACCCCCTTTGCGTTATCCACAAGGTTACGTTGCAGAAATCATCTCTGGCTATCCTGGGAATACTGCTCCACTGTTCGCAGGTCCATGATCTGTCCCCCCATATGGAACCCCATCCATATACAGGAACAACCGAGGGTATCCCGTGGGGTTGATCCCATACAAGAAATTGCCAGGTGCCAGGTTCCAAGATGTTAGGAACCGGTTCAGACTGGTTCTGCAGTCCAACCAGATTTTCATGAAAGGAAGCAAAATTGTCTGTAGGATAATCAAAGCTTTGCCATATCACCCGTTTGCTAAAATTTTGAACCTGAACTAGATAACCTGAATCCATAAGCCGAGTTGGAGAAGAATAATTTGATAATGCAGAAGAAACATTTGTCGAATGACAGGAAAGCTTCAATTTTTTCTCATGGAGAAACCGAATACCAAATTCTGACATAATGGTCGCTAGAATTAGCCGGGCTGAAGAAATGGAGAGCGAACATTTTGCTACTAGAGACCAAATGATTGCCATCTTTGATAGTGTTGTCTTGGTTTTGGATAAGTACCACCTGAATAGAATAAGAAAAGTAGCATATATATTGAAACCTTTTCTGTGTTCATGTTATCTTTTTGTTTAACGATACTATGGTTTGATGTTTGAGGCAACAGAAGTGACTGAGTGAATGATACCCCAAATGCTGGGGAATGTAGTTGAGGTCTTGATAAGTGAGCATCCTCGTTTCTCATGAATTTAAGCAAGTAGTTGACAATTTTGGTCCACCATGTAAATGTAATGCAAGCTAGGACACCGACGTTACCCTTTCTAAGCTTTACTTTCAATTGACGTGTCTCGATCATCAAACAAGAAAATAATTTTTACTTCATGTATATTCAAGAAATTTTTTAAGCACAAGACTACAAGTTAACTCAGATACAGCCGATTAGCCTTTAGGTATCGTCTATCTACTGATACAGGTAACATCTCAATTTCTCAAGTTTAGTGGATTATGTAGTTGACTTGTGATGGCATTTGACTAGCTTGTCACGCCCCGACCCTTGAGCAAGTGTCCATCCCTCAGTGGTCGATAAATATACGACGTTGCAAGACGCGTCGCCGACCCATTCATTTTAATACGCATGTGGAAGTGAAACAAATCCCCTGACAACCAAAAGCTTGGGATAGGAAAGCAAGCCACAATTCACAACCAAAACAAACATTTTATAAATACACAAGGTTTATATATACAACACCGGTCTATCTACACAAGATCGGCTCAACTAAAAGGGAACTGTCCTATGACCGACTAGTCAGACACGTTCGTTGGTCCTTCGGTCTCCACCTCCCCAAACTCCGAGGCTTCGGGTCCTCCATGACTACCATTTAAGGACCTGAAAATATTGAGCCTACGGCGGGATGAGACAATATCTTAGCAAGTTCACCCCCTAAACTCCGACTAGGAAGGAAATACGCCCCAAGGGCTACCTAAGTACAAGCACAAGTCAGAGGACTTACCTTTGCCTCGGTTTCTTCCTACAAGTCAGCATAATTCACAAACCCAAACAATTCAATTCAATTCAATCACAAATTCAGTCATTGAACAATCAATCCAATCGACTCCACCCCATCAAGACTATCTCTCAGTCAATCAATTCAACCATCAATCAATCAGTCGACTCATTTGACTCCATACCATCAATGCCATTTATAAACTCTATCGATTCGAACATTGCTCACCTAAGTTGAAATAGATGGTCTAGCTCACCGAAGTTGATAGATATATTCATATATCTTTGTTCACCGAAGCTGATGTCTATATTGTTCATCGAAACTGCTATATCATTTATTGCTCACCGAAGCTACTAGATAACATTTGCTCATCGAAGCTAATATCTATAGTGCTCACCGAAGCTGCTATAGATCTACATCGATCACCTAAGCTAATCAATGCTCACCTAAGCTGAACTACGATAAATTACTCTTGGCCAAGGATCTTGTGCTTTGCACATCGATTCCTCAATCAAACACCCAACTTGGTCCAATTTTATCGTGTTAAAATATACTTAATAAATATAATCATGTGTGAGTACACAGTTGGCCTAAGCCAAAAATATAATATCTTCATTTTAGAAAATCAAACTATTTATACAATGCCTGAAAATATTTTTTGCAATGTAAACTAGCGCCTCGATAATTTCTAATTAATTATTGAAAATGCTCAATTTTGGGATAATTACCCAAAATTACAAACAACACTCAATTTGCACAATGCAGCATTCAATTAAATAAACCGAGCATACTATTGAAATCAGCACAAAATTCTAGTCATCGGCTATTCTAGTCTAATTTCCGGAAAATAACAATCAGTTAAATAATTACGGAAATTAATTAAATAAATACCAATAAATGCCGAAAATACAAACCTAGGTCAGAAATGCTGAATTAAATACCGAAACAAGTTCGTAAAATTTCCAAATCAATTTAGATAATTAATATAACCAGTCTAGTCTCTAATTAATCTAATCATACAACCTAACATGCAAAATTAGATAATTAAATTATTGATCTAATCTAACTAACCACCTAATTCTCAATTAACTTAAACTAATCACCCCCTAAGCATAATTAACTGCATAAGTAGAGTTTAGTGGGTAAACTCATCGGATTTGTGGGCCAATGAGTCCACAGCAACGGCGATGCAGAGACGAGCAATAAACTCCGAAATGGCGATGCCAAACGGAGATCGGGCTGGGTCGAAATCGGCCACAAGGCTCATGATTGAGGTGGCTTTGCTGGTGGGGTGCACTCGGCTCGACGAGCTAGCTTTCGGTGGAGTGTTGCGGGCGTGAAGACAGGCAGCAAATGGAGAGAATGGGCACACAGCAGATTGAAGGAGCACGGGCTAATGGCTTCGGTGGAGACGCTGGCGGGCAGGAACAAACGGTGGTGGAGCTGCTGCAGGGGTCTTCGTTGCTAGGTGGTTGACCGAGTGGGAGAAGACTTGAACAGGGCGTTGATGGTTGAGGGACAGGTGGTAGTGGACGGTGTGGCAGCAAGATGGAGGGGAAAAACAGAAAACGGTGGGACGTGCGTGGTTGCAGGCAGTAAGAATTGGTGGAGGAGCAGGCGTGGGGTTGGCTGATTAAAGGAAAAAGGGGAAATGAAAGCAAAGTATAAGCCAACGGAGAGGGGGGTTGATCGAGTGAGGAAGGAGACGGAGGGGGAGAGGCGTACAAGAGAAGCTGCCGATTGGGGGGGGGGGAGGAAGTCAACAAAATAAATATCTTCATTAATGTTTGGTCCCCAAAAGCCACTAGGTTTAACCCTTGGTCCCCCCGATTACTTTCTTCCAAATTAAATCCCACCGATAACCAATTTGAAGCCAAAATTCTAGCCCCATATTAGCATCCGAATTTCATCAATTTTGAGCTTCCATTTCTTCATCAAATTTCCCAATTTTAGGTCCAATTTTGTTGTAGAGGAAGCCTACATAATTTCTGCAAGTCCCCATCACCAAATAGTTCGGTTTGAAAGTCAAAAACCCCTTCAATTTGGCTTGTCGGAATTTTTGTTCTTTTCCAAATCGTCCGAATTAATTTTCTGTAAAAAATCCCGAACTCGTCGAAAAATTTTTGAAGAATAAGTTGATGTTCCTAAAATAAATCGTGACATGACAAAACTTTTAATTTCTGAAATCGGGTTCAAATTCGCGGTTAATTTCAATTTGACGAGATTTTAGCATTACCTAACCTACCCGATAGCTTTTAGGAATTTTTAGTGCAATTGACTCGTGGTCGATTTTCTTCGAGCCACAATGTACCTCTTCGACACATTGGCGACTTTCAATTGTCATGAAGATCTCAAGGTTTCAATTACAGGCATAGGGTACATCGATTTAGTGCCGATCAACGAGAATTTTGCAAATCTGGTGGAATCACCCGCACTTTGATCACCTATCTCAGTCAGATCGACCTATCTCTGGTCTCTAATAGATTATCGACTGTGCTATAATGACCCTTGTAGATTAGCACGATCAAGCAATCGATTCCTAGTCAAATTTTCAAGTTTGTTGTGTTAAAATCCCTTAATAACTTCCCCAGATAGTCTAGTTATTTCAGGAGTGATCAGCTTAGAGAATAGCACTATAAGCGCGTCGATGAAAGGCCCGATTTGTTCAATTGAAAACAAAACTGAAATTTTCAGGATGTCACATAGCTAGCTTCAACAGCCATAATTTCAACTTTGTTAATAGAACATGTTTGTTTGCATGTTGACTAAATAACTCCATTATAGTCACTCTCGTTGATGAATACGGGTTGTCTCGGGGATGGAAGTACCACATCAGCGTTCCCCAACATGAAAATTACTGTGGACATAGTTGATCTGTCAGATGCATATCTTTGCACGCACAAAAGACCGATTTGAATGCATCTCAATACCATTTCCTCGGGAAATGTCTTGTCCATTGATTTGTTGACAATGTCCATGCATTTTCCTTCTTTCCACAGCTCCCATGCCTGGGATTAACACATACCAAACACCTTGGATTGTGATCTTGCAAATGTTGAGGCTGGTCAAATTTTGCATTGCATTGCATATTATAAGATTTTCATAATTACATGGCCAATTAAATCGCAAAAGGGGTTCATATGATGGCACCTATAATTTCTTTGGCTTGTGATGATCTCTAACAACAAAACTCCATAACCGTACACATCTAACTTTATTGAAGATTGGCCTTGCAGAGCATACTCTGGGGCCATATACCCACTATAGAAGCAAAAGAGAGAGAGAGAGAGAGAAGTAATCAACATCTCATTTACCTATATAAACTTGTTGAATTTTAATATAGATAACTAAAGGTTGAAACTTTAGTATGATAAGAAAATGGTTGGACCGAGTTCATTTCTCGTTCTAATTTTTCACTCTTTAATAAGGTGAAGCAGAATTTAATGCTCAAGAAAAACACTTACTATGCCTTGACCACGCGCTTAGTTTTTGCTTAAATTTGGTCTCCTCCACATATCTTAGCCATCCCAAAATCTGAAATCTTGGAGTTTAATGGAACATCTAGTAAGACATTGCTAGCTTTCAAATCTCTATGGATTATCCTCAACGTTGAATCTCGGTGTAGATACATGTGTCCTCAACCTACCCCATACGCGGTTTTGAACCCTTTTCCCAATCTAGAAGTGATCTCTTTGTTTCATCTGGACCCATTTTGGGAATTTCTCAAGTTATTATCCATAATACTCTCGGTAGAACCAAAATTTTGGCCACCGGAAGAAAGGACTTAACAAAGAGGAATGAATCTAAGCTTTTGTTGGGCAAATACTCATATATTAATAGTTTCTCGTCTTCTTGAATGCAGCAACCCAAGATTTTCAACAGATTCATGTGTTGGAGTTTGGCAATCAATTTGACTTTATTCTTGAATTCTTTGGTTCCTTGTCTAGAATATTTTGAGAGCCTCTTGACTGCTATTTCTGTTCCGTTATTCACCACAACCTATGAAATTGAACACATCACAAGAATGAGTGTCTTGATCCGTTAGATGAATATGGTCGCTTGATGGCTGTTATCAGTACATTTTAAAATTTATCAAGTAGTTGGAGGTTGTGTTGTTTACATTCGTTACATGTTGGATGACATAAAAAAATAAAGAGCAGCATGACTTGTGCTGTTTTCTACTTCTCCCTCGTCCTTTGCTAGTCACTTCCGGGGTTTGTGATGGCTGGAAGATCAGAATCTCTTCGAAGATGCCTCCATAAATATAGTGGAAGCAACCCTATTGCATCACCTTTCGATAATTTCAAAATAGAAAAGGACCGTACAATTAAAGTGGTTTGTTTCTGACAATTTTATTCAAGGATGCCAATCCCCATAAGCGACAGACAAATGAAGTTGGTAGACTGTACATATACAATATTCAATAACCAGCCGCATTCATTGTATAGGGAGATTAATTACCTTCTATACAGATCCAAAACTGCCTTGGCCGAGCTCATTGACTGATGAAAAATTGCTTGTGGCTGTTGCTACAGTTCCAAAATCAATAAGTAGTAGATCTTTGTTTTGTCTACATTAGCTATCGAGGTCTTTCAGACTTGGAAGATTGTCGAAATATGTTGAGCTTGTGGTAACACTAACAAAAGGATTACAACCTCTTCTATCTGATGTCATATAGTGGAGTAAAATGCATAAGAAAGACGACGAAAGTGATTGTGTAATGTTTCTTTTTTTGTTGTTCTGGCCAATTTGGGAAATTTTTGTACAGGAAGGAACGTGTCATGCCCCAAACACCGGTCACACGCACATCCATCGACAGTCGATCAAATTGCGACATTCTCAGGACGTGTCGTCGACCCTTTCTTTTTATGCACATGCGAAAGCGAACTCATAATTACCCAACCAATAAACAAATACATGGGATAGTAAAAGCAGGACAGCCAATTAACACAAACCATACTTTATAAACAAACCATGTTAGCCCTACAAGTTCATATACAGAAGGTCTAACTCAAAAAGACACCACTAGGCCATCTACACTCTAGACCCTTCAGCCTCGGGCTTTGGAATTTCCACTCTACTGCCTTGAAAATGGTAACCCACGACGAGGTGAGATAAAAATCTTAGAGAGTCAACGCCCTAAACCTTGACTAGGACGAGAATTCATTCAAAGGCAGCCTAAACAGGCATCACACACAAACTTATCTCATCTCGGTACCTTCCTGCACATTAGCTCATCACAAATATCATATGCATACAACAAACATATTCAATAACTGGAACACCTCATATCATTCATCAAATATTCACAGGGGTCCCAATTATAAAGCCAAATCGTTATGACACGTCCCATTCCATGCCATATAATTTCGCCTCACAATCAGACACGGCTATCTTAATCACTCAAGTGTGTTTCAATTATTTACAACCCAACGGCCATGGCTAACTCATCAGTCGGTGGTCATCCGACATAATCAAGCATCATCTTGCTTCATCAAGCATGGCAACGTCTACGCCTAGACGGCATTCCCGAATGAGCATCCGTCTAGCTTCCACTACGACCGACATCCGTTGTCAAGGGCATCTGAACTTAATCAAGCATCACCTCCCTAATTTCCGGCGGATGATGGGTTTCGATAATGACCACACTCAAATACTTCCATTTTAAATAATGGAATTGGTCAATTTTCTTCGTATCGAGCCAATAAACGTGATACTCTCCCATTTCAAAATTCCACGATTTTATATAGTACATAAAATATTTTTGGAGATAAGTACACTATCAATGCCAAAAGTTGTATATGATGCTCACTTTGGTGCCAAAAGTTTCCGTTAGATCACTTAAAGGTCAACAAATTTGAAGAACAATCATTTCAGTGCCAACGCCGACGAAATTAGCCGGAAATCTGACGTGGCACTTTTTTTAATTAATTTTTGAAGTCGACGTGGCTCGTCGGAGAATACAATCAGCCATCCAAACAACAAAACGACGCCATTTCACGTCTTCCCCCAACTTAAAAATCCTAAATCCCCAAATTGAGAGAGAGAGAGAGAGAGAGAGAGAGAGAGAGAGAGAGAGGAACGTCATCTTCTTCTTCCTTAAAGACCAACAGCAGCAATGGCACCAGCAATAGCACTAGCAACGATGATGTCCTCGGCATAGGCACCACCACCAGTAGCAGCAACACACCGATAGCACCTTCGACCCCTCTTCTTCCTCCTCCTCCTCCGCCCTCGCTTCCTATTCTTCTTGCCACTTCTTGCTTGAGCAACAATCTCAATCTCTCCTCACTCACCTGGTCGAGCAACTACAATGGTGGTGAAGCGACGGTGGCCGTGCGATGGCGGGCGAACGACGGTGGCCGAGCGGCGAGCGGCAGGAAACCCTAATTTCAATCCCCGAAACCCTAATTTCAATCCCCATGAGCTGTACGGTGTCGTTTCTATGAGGATGTCCACGTATGATGGCAAAACAACATCGTTTTCCATCCACCACAACTTTTTTTTTTTTTAAATATAAAAGTCACATAATTAATCTAGCTGGAATATCTCGCTGATGGCACCAAAGTGAGCGTTTTTTCTTCGATTTTGCACTTAAGTAATCCGACGGAAACTTTGGCACCAACGTGAGCGCTGTACACAACTTATGGCACTGATAGTGTACTTCTCCCAATATTTTTGTGTCAAAAACTGACACCTGGTATTTTTCTATTTAAATATCATAAAATCCAATTTTTGTAATAATAGTCCATAACAACAACTAAGCACCCAATTGCATAATTAAACAATCAATTTCACATATTATCATGCACAAGCTCTAAGCATGCCAAAAGTCAACTACATCACCAAATACACATTATCCAGCAAGCACGACACCAAGAATAATCATAAAATCACAACCGGTTCTAACTGGCAGAAACTGGGCCACTCGCACGTCTCAAAATTTAATTCTAGAAACATAATCAAATGAGTTCTGAAAATTCTCAAATTTGAATATGTTATAAAGGACACTTAAATGAACACTTTTCATGAATACACCTTAACCCAGATCCCTCCATATTAATAGTAGTAAATTGCTCAAACCGTTACAAAAACCGTGTTCGTTTCCAGAAATTACGTTTTTCAAAATCAGTTTGGTTCAAGGTCCACAATTTTTCCATTTGATCTGAAATTTAACTATTTTAAACTACAAGATGTGATGAACAACTTTTGAGAAGGAACTCTTTAGAAATTAGAACCCTAAGAGTTGATAAAAATCCATTGAACACCAAAAGGTCACTGGTTCCAGCATAATCCGAGATTCTGTTTTGCAAATAACGAATCTAAAATCTCATTCTTTTAAATCCCTAAAATCTTGAGTAAAATATATGTCATAGTTGAAGATATCTATAATATTTCTCAAGAGAAAGCAACCTCAAAATCGTAGCAAATTTTTCCCCACAAAAATGGCAAATAGCGAGCATCCAGCAGATTGATCTCGAAGAAATCCACTACATTAGACAAAACCACCCTCATTAGTGCTAATCTAACCACTTTAGATTAACACTAATCTATATTAAGGCTAATCTAACTTAACACTAATCTAATTAAGCTAATCAACACTAATCTAACCCCCTAAGTGCAATTAACAACCTAATCAAGGATTAGGAAGTTAACACACTAGATTAACGAGGTGACGGGTCCACGACGACGGCGGTAGCGCGACGGCAATGAGATCTTGTGCCTACGGTAGCTCCAAAGGAGGCCTGGAAGGGGTTGAAAACAGCCTTGCAAGCTCACTACTTGTTGTTGGAAGGTCGGTTCTGCTTGCTGGTTGGGCTAGTTGGACAAGGCTTGGGGACAGCAAGGGCGAGCGGTTGGATGAGCTAAGACTGGTGGTGGGCCAGCTGGACGGTGGCACAGCTCAGATGAGCAAGAGCCGCGGGTGGTCAAGCTCAAGGACGGCATTGGCACGAGCGATAAGGCGAATGACAAAGCGTGGCGGGCTGGACTCGCAAGCGATGCGGTGGTCGAAAAATCGATCATCGCACCTTTTTTTCCTCTTTGACGGAAAGCAATACATAAGGGAGCCTAAGAGCAGCAATGCAGATATCGATATCGTACCCACCATTACCTTCTTGACAAGAGTGCTCCTTTTCTTATCTAGATGATGGATTATCTTCGAAGATTTGATGAAGATCTTAAAGGTGGATACTACATCAACATGATTGATTATTCTTATTGGATTCTACTCCGATTTGAATGATCTCTTGAACGGCAAGTAAACTTGGAAGTTTCTACTTATGGAAACTCAAGATCCTGATTGTATGTGCGAACAGGATTGACCGGCTTTCTTCACTATTTACTCAACAATTTGAGATCACCTTGATTGATTATGTCCAACGGGTAGATTGGAAGAATTCCTTTGGAAAGTGCCAACAATTGTGAAGGCATGGAAGAGTATATAAGGCTGACTCTTTAGTTGTTTGAAGGTGGTGTTAGAAAGAAGAATTTCAAAGTGTGAATCTCTATAGTTCTTTGATCTTTCATTGTGTGAGCTTGAATTGTATATAAAAGAGAGAAGCATAGTGTGAAGAGATAAGCTGAGACTATCCTTCGAGGAAGTTGAAGATCAAGTGTTGTATAATCTCTTTTGATTCATAGTGGAATCCAGCCATTGGGCTGTCAATGTGGAAGAGTGGACGTAGACTTGGACTAAGCCGAACCACTATAAACCTCGTGTTCAATTCTCTTTCCCTAAACTCTTTATCGTATTTGTTGCTCTACTTAATTGCTCTATAAAATTGTTTATAGTTATCTACGAATTAAAAGGCAATTTACACTATTAAGTCTTACAAAAAATTTTATATACCTATTCACCCCCTCTAGGTGTTTGTACTAACCCTTTCAATTGGTATCAGAGCTTGCGTGCTTTTTAATTGAAGTGTTTATACTTCTTAAGCTAAAGATCTATGGCTAATATTTTGACTCCAGGTTTGGTTGAAGGACAAAGCAACACCAAACCACCCTATTTTGATGGGAAGGAATACAATGTATAGAAAAACAAGATGAAAGCATTTCTAAGATCGAAAGATCCTCTGGAATGGGATGTGGTAGAAAAAAGAATTGTTCCTAAAGTTACACCGACCTCTGAGAAAGAAATTACAAATACTGGAGAACTTTCACAAGCAGAAATAATCAAGAGACAAGCTCTTGACGCAAAAGCCATTTATTCATTATACTGTGCTTTATCTCCTACTAAGTATAACATAATTTCATCTTGTGAAACAGCCAAAGAAGTCTGGGACGGGTTGCACGTCACTTATGAAGGAACTGATCGAGTTAAAAAAACAAAGATCAATATTCTACTCGGACAGTATGAAGCTTTCAAGATGAAGCCAGGAGAATCCATTACTGACATGTTTAGTCGTTTTACAGAAATTATAAACAGACTAGCATATCAAGGACAACCAATCTCAGGACCTATGAAAGTCAATAAGTTGCTGAGAGGACTTTCAAAGATTGGAACCATGTGAAGACTTTTATAAGAGAAACGCGAAGGATCATGCCTCTTTTGGTAGACGAATTGGTTGGCACGCTTCAATCATATGAAGTGGAGCAAATCAATGAGGATATAGATCCTAAAGGTAAGAAGTTAATTGTCTTAAAATCTAATGATGATTATGATGATACAGATTCTGAAGACAACTTGGATGATGGAAAGCTAGCACTCATGATAAGGAAGTTCAGAAAGTTGAACAGGAAAGGAAAAAAGGTTTAACTGGAAAAGACAAAACAATCAAAGATTTCAGAAGAAATCAAATGAAGAAGATGAAACCAACAAAGATGTGGTTTGCTTTGAATGCAAGAAAAAAGGACACATCAGACCCAACTATCCTTTGTTAAAGAAAAAGAGAGGAAAAACAAAAAGATTCAAGAAAACTCTTAAAGCTGAGACATGAAGTGACACAGAATGCGAAGAAAGTGATGAAGAATATGCCAATATTTGTTTAATGGCAAGTTCAGATTCAGACTCAGGTTTTGAAACGGATACAGATTCAGACTCAGATAATGAAATCGAGGTTAGCAATTTCAAAATTCCTATTAAAGTTTCAAAATATATAGATGAATTAAGTCTTAACCTCAAAACATCTCTTAAGTGGATTTCGAGATAAAGAATGAGAATTCCAAACTAAAGCAATAGGAAATTTCATGGAAAGAAAAGTATGAAAATCTAGACACAAGTTTTATTGTTTTGAAAAAAAAAATGCAAATACTCTTTCAAATGAATACATTTTTGAAAGAGGATATTTCAAAAATTACAAAAAGATTTTCAATGGGATCTGAGAAGTTGGAAAAGATTCTTTCAATTCAAATGCCATATTTTAAAAAATCTACTTTGGGAATGACATCTGAAACTGTTCCTCTAATTGATTTTCCAAAAGTAAAAGAAAGAATCAAAAAGAGATTAACAAAAACCTTTTATAAGAATCATTTTCAAAAGATCTTTGTAAAACCTGTTGGCAGAAGTGCTCTCAAATGTTCAAAGTGCAACAGTTCAGAACATTTCGAGAAGGAATGTCCTTAAAGTTGGAGACCTGTTAAGAGAGAATGGGCAAAGACTGTATTTAGTACTAACTCATCTGGACCTAAGAAAGTGTGGGTACCAAAGAAAGTTTGAGTTTGTTTTATGATTGCAGGTTACTATCAAGAAAAAGAACAAATGGTATCTGGATAGTGATTATTCAAGACATATGACAGGAGATTCAACTTGTTTTATAAAATTTGTGCAAATAAAATGAGGAAAAGTGTCTTTTGGAGGAAACAACAAAGGAAAAATTGTTGGATGTGGAACTATGAAAATTGGAAGTCTCACAATCAATAATGTCTCCTTAGTTGAATGATTGAATTACAATTTACTGAGCATCAGTCAATTGTGTGACACCGGATTCAAAATCAATTTTCAAGAAGACATATGTTTTGGAACCAGCAAGGATCACTCACAAATTTTACTGGACGAAGACATGGGAATATCTATCTTTTGGAAATAAAATCTGAAAGTTCTCAATGTCTGATATCCATTCAAGATGAAGCAAATCTCTGGCATAGAAAACTTGGACATATCAACATGAAGTAAATTGCAAAGATCTCCTCCAAGAAGCTTGTCCAAGGACTACCCAACCTGAAGTATAAAAAATTAGATTTATGCACACCCTGTGTGTTAGGAAAACAGGTCAGGAGTTCTTTTAAACCAATAAATCAAGTCTCCACTAATCATGTTTTGCAGCTCTTGCACATGGATCTCTTTGGTCCAACTAAAACTCAAAGCATTGGTGGAAAGAAATATTGCTTGGTAATTGTGGATGACTAATCTCGATTCACATGGGTATACTTCCTAGCAAGTAAGTTTGAAATATTTTCTTACTTTTCAAAATTTGCAAAAAGAGTACAAAATGAAAAAAAGGTTATACTATCTCAAGTATTCGTACAGACCATGGAGGTGAATTTGAAAATCAAGATTTTGCAAAATTCTGTGATGATTCTGGTTTTCAGCATGTTTTCCCTTCTCCATATACTCTACAGCAGAATGGGGTTGTCAAGAGAAAGAATAGATCTTTACAGGAAATGGCTAGAACTCTCTTGATAGAAAGTAATATTACTTCTCATTTTTGGGCTGAAGCAGTTTCTATAGCTTGTTATATCATTAACAGAGTATTTTTAAGGCATATTCTGGAGAAAACTCCTTATGAGTTGTTCAAAGGAAAGAAGCCAATTGTCTCTTATTTTCATGTATTTGGTTGCAAATATTTTATTTTGAAAAATGCAAATGATTGTATTGGTAAGTTTGAAGAAAGATCAGACGAAGGAATTTTCCTTAGCTACTCAACCTCAAGCAAAGCCTACAGAGTATTCAACAAAAAGACTCAATCTGTGGAAGAATCAATGAATATCAAGTTTCAAGACTCAATGTAAAATCAACTCAATCAAACTCATCTTAAAGAACCTGAACCTGCTTCAAATGATGCAAACATTAATTCCCCTGAAGAGGTTCAGACTCCTGAAATTGAACAACATGATGAACCAGAAGAATCAACCGAAACAAGGGATCAAGAGATTGACAAACCATCTAGCAACTGGAAGCATAAATCAAGTCATCCCAAAGAACTCATCATTGGCAACATTAATGAAGGAATACGCACAAGATCCAAAAGGCATGAAGAGTCTAGTGCTTTGGCACTTGTTTCTAAAACTGAACCTAAAACTGTTGAAGAAACCTTGGCTGATGAAAGTTGGATTGAAGCTATGCAAGAAGAGTTCAAACAATTCAACAACAATGATGTTTGGGAATTAATTCTTAAACCAAAAGATAAATCTATTATTGGAACTAAATGGGTTTTTAGGAACAAGGTGGATGAGAAATGAAAAGTTGTGAGAAACAAAGCCAGACTCATGGCCAAAGGATATAAGCAAGAAGAAAGGATAGACTATGATGAGACCTATGCACTAGTAACGAGGTTAGAAGCAATTAGATTATTACTTGCTTTTGCTTACTATAAAAATTTCAAATTATTCTAAATAGACGTGAAGAGTGCATTTCTAAATGGATTTATCCAAGAAGAAGTCAATGTGGAACAATCACCTAGTTTTGAAAATCCAAGAAAGCCAAACTTAGTTTATAGACTGAAGAAGGCTTTATATGGACTGAAGCAGGCACCTCGAAATTGGTATGAAAGGTTAAGTAAATTTTTAATTCAAAATGGTTTTGCTAAAGGTAAAGTAGATACTATCTTGTTTATCAAAAGAGAAGGTAAAGATTTTCTACTTGTTTAAATTTATGTTGATGATATCATTTTTTGGATCACCTAATGAAAATCTGTGCAAGAAATTTTCAAGATGCATGTAGGATGAATTTGAGATGAGCATGATGTGTGTGTTAATATTCTTTTTGGGATTACAAGTTAAACAATCTGAAGAAGGAATTTTCATTCACCAAGAAAAGTATGCAAGATATCTCATCAAGAAGTTTGGATTGGAAATTTGCAAAAAGACAGAGACGCCTATGTCAAGTTCTACGAAGCTGGACAAAAATGATGAAGGGAATAATGTGGATCAGAAACTATACAGGAGTATAATTGATTCACTTCTTTATCTTACTACTTCTAGACCTGACATTTTGTTTAGTCTTTGTATTTATGCTAGATTCCAATCAAATCCTAAATAATCTCATCTAACTGCTGGAAAGTGCATTATCAAATATGTTGCAACAACTCCAAAGCTAGGTTTGTGGTATTCCAAAGAAGAAGACTTTACATTTCTTGGATATTTAGACACAGATTTAGCAAGTTGCAAAGAGGACGGAAAAAGTACATCTAGCACTTGTTAACTACTTGGCAACAAGCTAGTATCTTGGTTTTCAAGAAAACAGAGTACAGTAGCTCTTTCAACAGCTGAAACAGAATATGTAGCTCTTGGAAGTTGCTGCTCTCAAATCTTTCGGATACGGCAACAACTCAGAAACTTTGGAATTGAAGAATCATGTACCGAGATCAAATGTGACAACACCAGCGCAATAAATCTCACAAAGAATCATATTCTTTAGTCAAGAGCAAAGCATATAGAGATTTGACACCACTTCATTAGAGACCATGTTCAGAATGAAGAAATTTTAATTCAATTCATCGACTCAAAAAATCAACTGGCAGATATATTTACAAAGCCATTGGAGAAAAGTCTATTCTAGTTTATATGCACTAGATTGAACATCTTAAAGTCTGAAAGCATTCAGACTTTGAAGTAAAGTCTAAAGGTATTTAGACTTAGAATAATACGACTATAAGTTAGTTCTTTTAAATATTTGAAAATTTATCTTTAGATAATTTTATTCAAATTAGAATGTTATTATTTTGAATCGTCACTTGCTATTCTTATTGGAAGTTATCTTTTTCGAATTTTGAATTATTAGCAGTTTTATTTTTAAAAGGCAGCTTTTACTCTTTCCTTGTGATGCTTCGTATTCACCGTTTCACCTACTATAAATACTTTCGATTGTTTTCTTCTTCATTTTCACCCTCGATCTTTAAAACCCTAGAGTACAGAACCTCCACTTGCTCATTGTACTCTTGTTTAATCGAAAAGATCGCACCTTTTTCGAACAATTTTGCGTTTTGCTCCCTAAGAAGCGACAATGTCTTCGAGGAAGTCATCGAGATTGGCAAGCAAGGGACCACAACGCATGGCTGAGGGACCTACTCACTTCGACTTAACCGAGAAATATGATTCTCCCCTTGAGCAGCAGCCAAGTCAGCAACAACATACCCCACAAGGACAGTCTCGTTCATTGCCTCAACCGCAACAAGAAGCAGCGGAAATTGAACCTGTAAGAACTTTGAGACCCACTGTTGCTTACTCTCTTTACTCCAAGATGAAACATGGAGGAACTCCTATGACTGTGATTGATGAATTTCTGAAAGAATGAGGTTTCAGAAATGAGACTCTATTTTTACGTGATATGGAGAAGCTTGGCATTGCGCCTAAGGGTTCAGCCAAAAAGGCTCTTGAGAACTTTCCTAGTGACCCAAGGTTTGGGACTACTAATCAACCTCAGGGTCAGGATGATGATGAATGGATGTTTTCTCATTCTCAGCCTAGAATGGGTGTGGCTGTCAATACTATGTGTGATGGAGCAAACATTTTTCGCTCCAAAGAACACAAGAAGGTTTATTTGAGATTGTTGAAAAGTGGGGTTATGAACCCCAGAAGTGTTGACTTCGACTTTCTTGACTCCATGCAAGCGAATTTGCATGAAAAATTTACTCGTCTTCAGTTGGAATGTTTTTGCTCTGAATCAACAATAGCCTATCCTGAAGTTACTGCTTATTTCTATTCAAATCTATTCTTTTTAGATGAGAATAGATTTTCTTTCACTATTAAAGACAAGGAATATCTAGTGGATGTGGACACTCTTGCCAATTTGATTGGTGTGACAGATCAAGTTTCCAACCAATTAGCGTGTTTGTGGCTCATGCTACGATGGAATTGGTACGGGACAAAGGCATGGAAGGTAAAATCTACTACACAAGGATGAATGCCTCGAACATCTTACTACACAAGATTGTGATAAACTGCATCTGCTCGAAATCAACCTCAAGAACTGACGTCTCTCATTCGGAAGCAAAGTTGATGTACACCATCAACGCTGGTCTCAAATTTTCTCTCCCTCACATAATCCTGTTTCACATATACAGGATGGTTGTGAAAGATAAGGGACAACTCCCTTATTCTACTCTGATTACTCGCCTTTCTAGGCACTTTAAAATTCATATCCCTGCACCTCTATGCATGACAAGTTTTGCTCCTATGATAATTGGGTTTAAAATGGTGACAAAAATGCGTTTAAAGGAGCTCGATAAGGTGCTAGAGAGAATGAAGGAGAAGTCTCTGTCAAAGCCAAGTAAAGCCTCTGTTGTTGAAAAGAGAAAAGGAAAGGAGCCAATGGTTGCTCCTGTAGAAAAGAAGAGGAAACTCATCTTGCAGGACGAAGAAGATGAGGACAAGATGACTCTTTCGGCATTCACTTTGAAGAACTTGAAAAGTTCTTTTCAAATTCATGAGATGAGGGCAGAATCAGAAGTGGAGAAATAGATCAGAGAGGGGAAGGAAGCAGAAGAGAGAGAAGAATAGAGAATGACAGGAGAAGAAAAGGAAGAACAAGGAAGAGAAGAAGAGGATGAAGAAGGAAGAGATGATTCTCTTGAACTAACCTTGGCTGTTCCCCTATCAAGTAATTTAGAAAAGACAGGAAGTAAAGATACTGGTGCAACAGGGACAGTAGAACATCACTCTGCTAATGAAGAACAGGAAGAAGTTTTTGCTACTCCACCTGAAGGCACACAAACATGGGGAGTTGTTGAAAAAAGAGGTACTTCTTCACCTGCTTTTACCAGTGATGTTAGCCGCTCTACTGCGGATCCAGAAGATGTCTATGCCTCACATTTTCCAGAAGCAGATTTTGAGGCATCATCTCCCAGTCAAGGTGAACGAAATACTGAAGATCCGTCATTTTTCAAAACTCCTAGAACAGGATCAGTTGGACCTAGTGCTACTCCTGAACATTCCGCAGACTTTTCAAGACTACTAGATATCATGCTAGACTTAAGGAAACAGCTTTATGGAATGGAGTATGAGATGAAGGATCTCAAGAAGGCATTCATGGTAACCTCAGTATCTTTGCAGGATCAACTACTCGCCCTCATAAATCAAGTGTAAAGTACCGTGAAGGGTGAAGAATTAGAGCCGCTGAAGGAAACTTTTGTAAAGCTCGAGAAGATTGTCAATTTCATGGGAGAATTCTAACTCATTCGCCTTCCCAAGCAGCCTTGACTGAACCCCAACTTTATCAAACTCTTTTTATTCTCCACTTTTTGCTATGACAAAAAGGGGGAGATGTGTGAGTGAGCAAATTTGATCTTTTTATTTCGATGTGCTTTACTTTTTGGCACACTGTTTTACTTTTGGACTTATCTTTTGTTTGGCTTGAATTATGACTTTGGACTGGTTTGATTTGATCTTTTGTTGCTTGCAATAACTTAGGCTATGATATGTGTTATGGATAATTATCTTGCAAGACTAACATGTTTTTTGTGGTTGTAGAATTGATATTATCCAAGTCCTATTTAATTTATCCTTTACAATATATCATGTTTTGCTTAAGTGTTGTTTTGTAGGACAAAAGTTTTCAAATCTATAGGAAAGTTTTGTCACCATAAAAAAAGGGGGAGATTGTTGGAAAAAACGACTTTATCATTTTGAAGCTAACAAAACATTTTCATCAGTTTAGTCTGAAGACTTCCAGACTCAAAGTGTTAAAGTCTAAAGTACTCAAGACTTAGTCTTCAAAGTCTGAAGATTGCCAGACTCAAGTCTTAAAGTCTGTCCTCACTGATAGTTCCAGACGAAGAATGAACATCTATCCAAATGATGGATTATCTTCAAAGATTTGATGAAGATCTTATAGGTGTATACTACATCAACATGATTGATTATTCTTATTGGATTCCACTCCGATTCGAATGATCTCTTGAAAGGCAAGTAAACTTAGAAGATTCTATTTATGGAAACTCAAGATCCTGATTGTATGGACGAACAGGATTGATAGGCTTTCTTCACTATTTACTCAATAATTCGAGATCACATTGATTGATTCTATCCAACAGGTAGATTGGAAGAATTCCTTTGGAAAGTGCCAACAGTCGTGAAGGTATAAAGGAGTATATAAGGCTGACTCTTTAGTTGTTCGAAGGTGGTGCTAGAAAGAAGAATTTCAAAGTGTGAATCTCTATAGTTCTTTGATCTTTCATTGCGTGAGCTTGAATTGTATACAAAAGAGAGAAGCATAGTGTGAAGAGATAAGCTGAGACTATCCTCTGAGGAAGTTGAAGATCAAGTGTTGTATAATCTCTTTTGATTCATAGTGGAATCCAGTTATTGGACTGTCAGCGTGGAAGAGTGGACGTAGACTTGGACTAAGCCGAATCACTATAAATCTCGTGTTCAATTCTCTTTCCCTAAACTCCTTATCGTATTTGTTGCTCTACTTAATTTCTCTATAAAATTGTTTATAGTTATTTACAAATTAAAAGGCAATTTACGCTATTAAGTCTTACGAAAAATTTTATACACCTATTCACCCCCCCTCTAGGTGTTTGTACTAGCCCTTTCAAATGGTACCCAAATCTATAGATTTTCATGCATGAAATGTGTTCAACAAGCCAAATGAACACCCTTCCCCTCATAAAACTGCTTGACCAGCGTCCTTCTCTCTCTTTGCTCCTCATTTTCTTCATTTTGGCCCAAGACTCTCTAGACCACCCCATCGCCAAGCCCTCTCTTCTTCTTTTTCTTCTCCTTTCTTGTCGTTTCTTACTCAAATCCTCATCACAAGTGAAGTGTAATCTCAAGGCAAGGAGATGAGACTTACCCCTAAGTCTCTTGATCTCTCTTTCTCTTGGTTTTGCTAGCTTAAGTCACAGTTGTGGTTGTTGTAGTGATTGATGTGTTGTTTGTTCGGTATTGTCGTTTTTCTTTGAGTTTCAAGCAACCAAGCTGATGATCTGCCGATGAACGACTTTGATCGAGGTTTATAAGGGAGGATTAAGTCATTTTTATGAGATGCATGTTGATTTCTAGTGAATTTTGAGCTTGCACGTTAATGATCTAGCTTTAGATGGCCTAGACGGTAAGTTTTATTTCAAGTTTGTGCCTTGCATGTGTTATTCGTGGCTTGTGGTCGTGAGATAAGGCTGAGATGAAATCTTGCATAGCTTTTTTAGCTTGTTGTGTGATCGTTTTATGAGTGGAAGTGGATGAGGTGACGCTAGAACTGGTTTCATGCACTTGGGATAAGCCCAGAAAATCGTGTGCATGAGGTACCCTTCGGTGTTGTGATTTTTTCTGAAAGTTTTCTAGGCCAGATCTCGAAAAATTTCCTTCTCCTAAATTATTTATAATATCTCAAATTTTAACATAGTTAAATTTCAGAGTTTTCGGAGTCAATTTAGATGGTCAAATAGTCGCATCTCTTTTCTTTTTCGTATTGTCCCGGGACAGCCGAGGCGGTGACCTTCGCCTCTTTTTGATTTTCCATGGATTTTTATAGACAGAATCTTGATGAGATTTCTTCACAAAAGTTGTTCCAAATTATTTTTCTTTACAACTTATCAAAATTTAATAATTTTGAAAGTTGTTCCAATTTCCGAAGGTTTATCTATTCTATTTTGCTACTCTGTTCTGCCTCAAGTTCAAGTGAAAGAACGACAAGCTGGCATATCGATTTTGACTAGTATTCTTCATGAAAATCTTTATCAAGGTATTTTCTGTAATATATTAAAAAATCATAATTTTTTAGTATTGTTTACTATTTTAATCGAAGTGATTTCCAAAATTGGAACAAACTGCCCTTTTCTGAATGATGAAAAGAATATATTAAAAAACCATAATTTTTTAGTATTGTTGTGAATGCTCAAAACGCATCCTAGTCCTTTGTGAGATGCATCATTATACACCGTGAATCCACCAGATCCTGATGGTATAGTTAGAATTGGAGCCATGGTCAACCTCCTTTTAAGTTCTTGAAAGCTCCTTTCACAATCCCCATTCGATTCAAACTTTATATTTTTCCTAGTTAGTTTCATCAATGGGCCGGCTAGTCGCGAGAATCCTTCAATAAACCTCCTATAATAACCCGCCAATCCTAAGAGACTCCGTATTTTGGTCGGCGTTGTCGGTCTCAGCCAACTCATCACCATCTCTACTTTCGCTGGGTCTACTGCAATTCCATCTCCCGATACCACATGTCCTAAAAATATTATCTGCTCTAGCCAAAATTCACACTTACTAAATTTGGCATATAACTTATGGTCTCTAAGGGTTTACAATCCCATCCTCAGATGTCGCTCATGCTCTTCAGGTCCTTTAGAATAAATCGGGATATCATCAATGAAGACAATCACAAATTGATCCAAATAGGGCTTAAATACCCTATTCATCAAATCCATGAATGCAGGCATTCACTAATCCAAAAGGCATAGCTAGGAACTCGTAATGTCCATAGTGAGTCCTAAATGCAGTCTTAGGAATGTCCTCTTTTTTAATCCTTAGTTGATGGTATCCTGACCTCAAGTTAATTTTAGAAAAGACCAAACTTCCTTGCAATTGGTCAAATAGATCATCAATTCTAGGCAAGGGATACTTATTCTTTATGGTTACCTGATTCAACTGTCTATAATCAACACATAAATGCATAGACCCATCTTTCTTTTTCATAAATAAAACTGGTGCACCCCAAGGAGAAGCACTTGGCCTAATGAATCATTTATCGAGCAGCTCTTGTAGTTGCACCTTCAATTCCTTCAATTCCATTAAGGCCATCCTATACTGGGCTTTCAATATCAATCTTGTTCTAGGCATTATCACGATCTCAAACTCAATTTCTCATTCCGGTGGTAACCCAGGCAATTCCTTAGGGAATACATCCTGAAATTCCCTGACCACTTGAACTTCATTGAGCTTAGATTCGTCCTTAGTATAATCCTTTACCACTGTCAGGTATCCTTGACATCCTTCGTCAAGAAATTCAAGAGCTTCTACTACTAAGATAATGGATATAGAGGGGTCTGTTCGACCTCCGAAAAATTCACAACTAGACTGGTCAAGTAAGGTAAATTGGATCATTTTCCTATGGCAATCCATCTTAGCCTAATACCTATGGAGCCAATCCATTCCTAAGATTACATCAAAGTCGTACATAGCCATCACAACTAGGTCTACTTCCATATCCCTTCCTCCTATTGTTATCTTACATTTTGCACACACCAGTGTAGACATCACCATAGTCTTTAAAGGCGTAGAAAGACAAAGAGGCGTCTCAAGAGATGCAGTTTCTATTTTACTTAATTGTCTATATCTTTCAAACACAAAGGAATGTGTATTACCCGTGTCAAACAATGCATATGCCTTCTTGCCATTTATAGAAATCGTACTTGAGATGACATTTTTGGAAGCTTCCGCTTCCTCTTGGGTGACCACATACACCCTTCCTTGTGCTGGTGGTCTCTGTTGATTCCTTGGTAGATTTGGTCTAGCAGCACTTTGTTGTACTTGTCGCACTGAGCCGACACTCAGCTGTGATCTCTCTTGTGGACAGTTTCTCTTAAAGTGCCTCATTCGTCCACAACTATAACATTTGGGTGGATTATTACAAAATCCCAACCCATGTTGTCCACCACACTTTTGACAATTGTTATTCTGGTAGGGTACTCTCCCTAAAATCGGGCCACTCCTAACTTTTCCAAAGTTCCCAAAATTTCCCTTCTTCTTAGGCTCCTAGGGCTGACCTTGACTAGGATAAGGTCTCTTGGCCCATCTGATATCACTAAGGGTTGATTGCCTCTTATACTCTGATTGTTCCCGCACCAATTCTTGCTCCATTAATTGTGCCCTTTCATAAATCTCATTATAATCCCTTATATTCAGAGGCACCACTTGTTTCCTAATGTCAGTTCTTAGTCCTTTCAAAAATCTCTTGACTTTTTCATCTTGATTCTCAATCAATCTCGGAGCATACCTAGACAACTTAAAAATTTTTACTTCATACTGGACTACTGTAAGCTCCTTATGTTCCAACTGAACAAATTCAGTAATCTTCTTATCCCTGCCATAGTCAAAAAAATGATTTCTATTGAAAGCCCTCACGAATTCATCCTAATTTATTTAAGTACCTGGTGGAAAGATTATGTCTCTTGAAGCTCTCCACCAAAATTTGGCATTTCCCTCCAGTTGGTATTCCACCAAAGTTATCTTTTTAGCATCATTGCAGTTTAACAACTGGAAAATTTGTTCCATTCCATCAATCCATTGTTCCGCCTCCTTAGGACTTCCCGTTCCACTAAACTTAGGTGGCTTCAACTTCAGGAATTGTTCTACCAGTCCTTGAGGACGACGTTCTCCTCTGGGTTGTTGCTGCGCTTGCCTTTTCATCAGATTTCCTATATTGGCCAATGCCTACAGGATGTCTTCCATTCGGGGTTTAGCCCTTGCAGTAGAGGCTTCAGCCCTCGATAATAAAGAGAACTTCCAGTTTGTGCCATGATTTTCCTACAATTTCCAAGCATAATCATCTGGGACTCAATGTCTCCATTTAAAAACAACTACAACTATATACAAGTAACATAAACATGTTACTGGCACCTAAAGACAGCTCATAATAACTACTAGGGATCTACAAGTGAATACCCATCACCCGTTGTTCGAAATTAGTCAATTATCCCAGTTAGTATCCCATGGTGTACATTGTCATTATATTCCTCAATTTTCAAATGAGGCTCCTTATCACTCCATATGAACCTTTGCTCTGATACCAAAACCTGGCTATGACACCCCTCGACGACCTCCTATCCACTAGGATCGCCACAGCTTACTTACCTTCCACTTGACTTTGTAATGCTCACTTTGATACTATAAAGTTGTAGTGGGTCCACATGTCCTTGGGGTTTATATTATCTCAATCGGTCACAGCGCAATTCATATAATAGAAGCATATTCGACATCTCCCTAACCCATACTCAATCTAATTAATACAATGCAATGCACATCAACTGCACACTTCATATATATAGAAAAGTTAGAGCCGAAGCACTTTTATTTACATAGCTTGATCAGACATCAAAAGGCCAAGACTTTACTAAGCTCGACTATAACCCAAAAGTACTCGACCCCCCATTAGTCATGTACACTAATCCATCTTCCAGTGTCGGCTATCCAAAAAGTGTCAACTGCTACCAGTCACCCTCATAGTCACACTCGGCCTGGTGCATCGGCTGGTGGTGGCGGCGGCATCCCCCTCATGACCCCATTGCGGCGGACATGAACGGACAGGAACTCTTGGACTACAGGGCCATCAGGTAGACCCACGTCATACATAACTAACACTCGAACACGGATGAACACCAGTCCAAGAACACCAACATAGGAGTGCTCCGAACACTCGACCTCAACATCGGACGGTATGCCATAGAAAGTACCACGCGTGACTAGTAACAGAGGCATCGCTCAATCTGAAATGTTAGTCCCCAAAGGGGTGAGTACAACCACTCAGCAGTAAAAGATTCATCAATCTATATCAAGCATTACCATCAATATCCAGATTCATGCAAGGCAGACAAGACAAGCAATTAAAGAATAAGCATGCATCAAAATCATGAAGTTCTCCCATGAAAAGGCGATGCAGTCTTAGTGGGTCAGAAACAACATATCCCGAATGAACAAATCTCCGTCATGAGGCCAAATTATAATCTCAAGTTTCATTTCATGCCATGCATTCAGCCTTATAACCAAACTACACACATGAATAGTAGAATCATTCTTTTCATCATTCAGAAGTTTCACACCCCGGAGGACCAATGTTTGCGTCACTCCGATATTCGCATCCATCCAGGCATCGCGAAAAACCTCCAGCATTCAGCCATTTAAGGTCACCGGGCATCTAGAGCGAATCACGCCTCCAGGCATCTTGTACTCCGCCTGGCATCACGAGGAACCTCGAGGGCCTCCCATGGAAGTGTTTACCCTGGCCATTCGGAATTGCGTACCAACAAGCATACCATCGGGCATCTCGAAACTCCCGAGGAAAAACCTCTGGCATTCAGCCATTTAAGGCCACCGGGCATTCACAAGGCATCGACTCACTCGATCCTTTGGGCATCCCGACTCCTGGGGAAATCATTGATCCGAAGGTCCAACAGTGATAGTTCACATCTTGATTTTCCATTAATATATTCCATGCTATGATGTAGATGTCCATATGAATTTCAATGAGATCTCCAACGTTAAATGATATATCGAATGCCAAACAAAAGATCATGTCTAACGACACTTAAGATGCATCCATCTTTTAAAACGAGTTGAGCAAATTCGGAGTAAAACTGTTCAAAATTCCAGAATACACACTTTCAGTAGAAATTTCGAAATAATCACCAAATGACCTTGAAAAATTCTGAAATTTTAACACGTGATAGATGAGACTTAAAGGAGGAACTTTCATGAAGGACACTAAGTCAAATTCGCAGTGTATAAGGGGTGACAATTCACTGTTTCCTTAAAACTCCCCTGCAGCAATTTTCCAGCTTTAGCATTTTCATAAAAAAATCGTTTCATGGGTCGGACCATGTCCATTTATTCTAAATTTTTAATATGTTGTTCCTGAATATGTGCTCTACATCTTTCATTAAGGGCTCAAGATCAAATTCTATCCAAAAAATTTCAGAATAAGCACAGAATCATCATGGGTCAAGCTGTCCGTTACTAAAACAGAGTATTATCTTCAACAAGTTTAGTCCTAACTTCCTATTTTCATGTTCTTATGGTTATAGCTGGATACCAAACTCCTCATAGTGAATGAAACCTTTAAGTAACATGAATTTCTTCCCTTGTTTACATCATATAAATCACAGCTACACAATTAGGAGGACTTTCCCTCTAATTTTTCCCAAAACAGGATCGGTACATGCCATTTCTTCCTTTCTAACTCAAATCAAGTCATTGTATCTCTATTATTCTACCTTACAGCCCCTTTTATTCCTTTCCTCAGCATCTAGGAACATCTTCAGCAAATCTTTATTGACAAAAAGTCTTTCACAGCTCGGGTCGGGCAATCGTTCATCCCCACGACTCTTTCATCTCCACATATACCACCTTCATTTCCTCGGTGACCATTCCCCCACTTGTTTGGTCCACATATTCAGCTCCTTCTTCATTTTTCAAAGCATTCAAGACCTTAATACAACATGCAATGTTTAGAAATTTCTATCTATTACTTGTTTAATCCAAATCCGCACAAAACAGAATCATTGTACCCAAACCACCACATTTCAGCATTCACTCTTCATCTATATCACCAAAGAACTCGACATGCACCTTCCTATCTGACATTTCTTTCACATCTAACCGCATTTCACCAGAAAATTTCAGCATGCAAAGACATGGATGGATGAACTTCCACTTGCCTCAAGTTCAAAAGCAACCGCAACAAGCAAAACAGCAACTAGGAGACTTCGGGCGTGGCTCTAACGATGGCGGAGCTAGGCGGCGTCGACGGCAGCAGCTCGGCATGGCGGAGGACAGTCTTCTTCTCTCCCCCTCACGGCTTGCACTCGCCCGAATTCTCTCTCTCTCTCTCTCTCTCTCTCTCTCTCTCTCTCTCTCTCTCTCTCACTCAAGCTCTCCTCTCTCGGTCTCACTCTCTCTCTTGGCTGCCCCCCCTCGATCGATCCGCCCCCTCCCCTTCTTCTTTGTTTTTTTAACCCTCATGATTAGCTAGTAATCATGAGGTTTTGCATGGGATTGACAAGTGAAAGTTGGTCTAGGACAAGTGTAGAATGGCATGCAAATTTCTTCCTTCCCCCTTCTCTTGGTCGATGGTCTTGGGGTCTTCTTGGGCCTGCTTGGGCCCGAGAATTTTGAGGCCAAAAGTCCAATTTAAATGGCCCATATTAATTAATTATAAGCTCAAAATTTCTATGCAACTTTAGGGCATTTTTATTACATAGAGGGTTCGGTCCAAAGGATAAAGTAATTTGGCCAATAATGTAATCGTCCATATGGCCATTCAAAGACAAATTCCCTTTACTTCAAAAATTAATATTTCGGGTCAACGAGATTTTCGGATGCCACATACAATGAGCTCTATTGATAAACCAAGGAAATTTTGTTCTATTGTATCCAATATATATAAACATTTCTCATGAACACAAGAACTACATGGTAACTCATACACAATTAGCCTTTAGGTGTCATTTATCTACTGGTATAGGAAGTACCTCAAGTTCTCAAATTTTGTAGATTACGCAGTTGTGATATCATGTCACTAGCGAGCTTCACCAACAGTAATTGTAAGTCCGTTAGCAGAACATGTTCCGTTACATGCTGAATGAATTTCTCCGTTGTAGTCACTATCTTCGATGAATGCGGGCTGTTTCGGAGATGGAAGTACCACATCAGCATTCCCCAACATGAAAACCACTGTGGACATAGTTGGTCTGTCCGATGCATATCTTTGCATGCACAAAAGACAAATCTGAATGCACCTCGATATCATTTTCTCAGAATATGTCTTGTCCATTGATTTGTCGACAATGTCCATGCATTGTCCTTTTTTCCACAGCTCCCATACCTGGGAAGAACACACATCAAACTCCATGGATCGTGATAATGGGAATGTAGAGGCTGGCCAAATTGTTCGTAGCATCGAATTATGTAAGAGTTTCATACTTACATGGCTGATTAAATTGCAAAAGGTGTTCATATGATAGCACCCAGTATTTCTTTGGCCTGTAATGATCTCCAACAACATAACTCCATAACTGTACACATCCGATTTAATTGAAAACCTGCCATGTATAGCATACTCTGGTGCCATGTACCCACTACAAAAGCCAAAAGGGAGAGTCGTAATCAATATCTCATTCACCATATAATCTTTCAAGTTGAACTTCCGTAGACATAACTATAGGTCAAAACTTTAGTATGAAAGAATAAAATGTTTGGTCTGAGTTCTTTTTCTTTGTTCTAATTTCTCATTTTCTAATCAGGAAAAGTAGAATACAATGCTAAAGAAAAACACTTACTATGTCCCGATCACGTGCTTCGTTTTTCCTTCTATTTGGTCACCTCCACATATCCTTGCTATCCCAAAATCTGAAATCTTGGGGTTCAATGTGTCATCCAGTAAGACATTGCTAGCTTTCAAATCTCTATGGATTATCCTCAATGTTGAATCTTGGTGTAAATACATGAGTCCTCGAGCTATTCCATATGCAATATTGAACCTTTTTCCCCAATCCAAAAGTGATCTCTTTGTTTCATCTGGACCAAAATGGGGAATTTGCTCGCATCATTACCCAAACACTAGCTATAGAACCAAAATTCCTACCAATGGACCAGAGGACTTACCAAAAAGGAATGAGTCCAAGCTTTTATTGGGTAAATACTCATAAATTAACAGTTTCTCTTCCTCTTGAGTGCAGCAACCTAGGATTTTCACCAGATTCCGGTGTTGAAGTTTGGCAATCAACCTGACTTCATTCTTGAACTCTTCAATTCCTTGTCCAGAATATTTTGAGAGTCTTTTAACCGCTATTTCTATTCCGTTATTCATCATACCCTGTGAAATGATCACATCAAGAGAATAAACATTAAGGCCTGTTAAATGAAGCCAGTTGCTCAAAAGCTGTTATGAGCAGAATTTAAGACTTATTAGGTAGGTGAACTTGCTGGGCAGGTTAGACTCATTACAACCTAGAAAAATAAAGAAGCAACATGGCTTGTGCTGTTCTCCGCCTCTTCTCGCTTATCTTTCGCTGGTCACTTTTTTGGGTTCGTGATGACTGGAAGATAAGACTCGCCACAAGAGACGCCTACATAGATATAGTAAAACTAACCAGATCACGGCACCTTTTGAGAATTT
Organism: Eucalyptus erythrocorys; assembly: GCA_014182555.1. Lineage (NCBI taxonomy): Eukaryota > Viridiplantae > Streptophyta > Magnoliopsida > Myrtales > Myrtaceae > Eucalyptus > Eucalyptus erythrocorys. The sequence goes on along the minus strand of CM024600.1, from coordinate 11,968,307 downwards.
TAAATGGAAAAAAGGTCCATTGAAAAAAAAAAAAAAAAAAAAAAAAAAAAAAAAAAAAAAAAAAAAAAGCTAGCCTTTTTCCGAGCATTTTTTTCAAGGACATCAATCCACATAAGAGACAAACACTTGAAGCTAGTAGGCTACACATTTAGTATGCAATAACCATCTGCATTCAGTGGAATAGAGAGATAAATTACTTTATATACAGATCCAAACCCGCCTTGGCCAAGCTCATTGACGGAGGAAAAATTCCCTGTGGCTGCAGCTACAGTGCCAAAATCAAAGAATGGTAGATCTGTTTTTGGTCTACCTTCCTTGTTGAGGTCTTTCAGACCTGTAAGTACGTTGAAATTTGTCAAGTTTGTGGTAACACTAACAATATGCTTACGCCTTCTTCTATCTGCAGTCTATGCATAAGAAAGACAATGAAAGCAATTCTGTTATGCTTCTTTTGTTGCTGTTCTGGCCAATTTGGGAATTTTTTGGTAGCGGATAGAACAATGTAAATTTTCCCCTCAACAATCAACTTGTCCCTTATTGCTTAAGATCAACTCACGAAGGCTTGATTTCAAGATGGATTGCAATACAGCTTTCTCTAATTATCCAGCAATGTCTGTGCAGCCTTGTTGACCAAGGTTTCTGGTATTGAAATCAACCACCCTTTGGCCTAAAATCCTGGTTAGATTAGCTCCGGCTTAATTTTAATCTGTTTTTTAATCCTAAACATCAAAATAATGACCTACTTGTCAAACAGACTGAGTAATATAGATAGCAGAAAAGGCTTCTATCAAGGGTAGATCACCGCACCTCTTTTCCTCTTTGACATAAGGCAGTACATAAGGAAGCCTAAGAGCAGCAACGCCAGTGCAGATACCGATATTGTTGTCAACATTGCCTTCTTAACAAGAGTACTCCTTTTCCTATAGCGAGCTGTAAGAGAAGGCACGAGAAGTGTGCCAATGACATTGAACACATCAATTCTACGGAAGCAACAAGTGCAGTTTATGATATTAACTATCAGAAGCAAACAGTTTCATCAAGACAAGATCAGGAGAAATTGGGAAAACAATTACTACCCCTCAACAGCGGCAAAAGTATTTAAAGTAACTATTAGCAATGAGTACCTAAGTCAAGTGCATCGAGCCGCACATATAAATCTTGACCCAAGTCGGAAAATTCTCTTGTATCTATTAAATCTCCATACCATTTGAGGCATCCATACTCCCCCATACTTTCATTTGCACTCGAATATGCTGTGCAATTGCAATCCCTCAAGCATTCCTGCTCACACTCCTTCAAGCTCAGGCTCATGTCGACATGTGCTGTTGAAGTGTCTGGCAACTTCAGCTGTCTCAACTTCACAAAACCTTCCCCACTTTGACACATTGACGCACCTTGCCTCCTCTGGCAGCCGCCTGTTCCGTCCCTTAAGTACCAATTGCCCGGAAACCTGGGCTCGAAGCCAGGCAGGCATGTGCAATCGAACTGGTCTGCATTGTTTGCACCACAGATGCCATTAGGCCCACACTTGCTGTAGTAGTCACACAGTTCCTGTGGATGATAATTAAATTCAGTCCACCGCCGCTCTTCATCGTGCCAGATGAAGTGTTTAACTAACCCTGACTCATCCACCACATATCTGGAGAGAACCAATGCATTGATGACAGCAAACATCAGAGAAACCTCGGTCGCATTATTCACAAGTGTGATATTATAGATAAAATCGTTAGCCATCTTGGCAAGGCTACCCTGCCGTTTTTCAATTATTGGTCCAGGCCGCCAATATGGAGCTCGATCCTTGTAAAGGAACAACTGTGGGTACCCTGTTGTTACTAACTTGTATGAACAACTGCCCGGTGCTGGATCATCTTCAGATTTCCAAGATGTCATGAACCGGTTCAAACCTGTTCTCAGGTCCCACCCAAGCTTCATGGATGGAAGAAAGGTATCTGTGGGATAATCAAAGCTCTGCCAAATAACCACTTTGCTCAAATCATGAATCAAAACGAGATTACCTGAATCCAAAAGCTGAGCAACTCTAGAATTATTTGAATTCATAGAGGAAACATTAGTTGACCAAATGGGAACGCTCCCATTGTTTGAATGGATCACTAAGTTTCCATAATGATCAAATGCAAAAACTCCCGAAGTATCATTCACGGAATTTTCTCTGTTAGCAACCCAAACGACAGTTCGCTCCGATTGTCCATAGTACCAAATTCCCAGGTAACGCGAGCTTGAATTACCTGGGCTGAAGAAACCGAGTGAATATATGCTTCCTTGGGAGATTAAGACATCGCCATCTTTCAAGGAATCGTTTGGGCCAAGGGTGTCCAAAGAATCAGTCAAATGAAGAAGAAGAAATAAAAACATGGTGAGTACTGACACTAATTGAGAGCTCATGACGTCCTCACAGGAGCGTGCTTTTGCTTCAAGCAAGAAGGTAGAGGTATGGACTTTTTTTTATAATTAATAAAACAGAAACTTTCTCAATGTAGTTTAAAGTTTAGTCGAAAAGAGGAACGCCGCCATTTGTGACCATCCTTATGAGTTGAAATTTCAAAGTCGAAATAGTACGCCAGTGGAAAATGTACTATGAGACGGCGACTCGACATCACCTGTCCGAGCTCGACTTTTCTTCTTTCCTCTCTGAGTGCTCCTCAATTTATCAGACAGATCGCTTGCATTACTTGAACAATAGATTTAGAAGTCAATGGAAGAAGTTTTATTGAGAAGGAGAACAGAGGGGGACGCCTTTTGATTGGCCAGTCAACATCCTTTGTCCTTTTCCTTTTCAAAAGCCCCCGACAGGTCCAGGTTCGGTGAATATAACAGCTCATTGGTATTGGCTGTTGAGAAGCAAAGGAAAAAAAGAAACGAAATAGAGAGAAACAAGTAGAAATGAAATTATTGAGATGCAAGGTCCAAAGAAAGAGAAACTGATCGTCTCAGTCGACATCTGCACAGCAGTGAATCGTCTCAGTCGACATCTGCACAGCAGTGAAGAGTCTAATTCGTCTTCTCTCCATTGCATTCTGTGTGCATACTACTCCCTCATGGTCCCTAAGTTCAACACGTAGATGATAACTACTATTTAGAATTAAACAATATGCTAGAGAAAATGAACCATGGACATGATATTGGAACATGGTACCGTGATTACCCTGGCGAAAAATGTACAAGCCTCGTCATCGAATACCCAACTGTTTTCGAACATATTGGCGCTGGAAGTTCGATTCAGTCGGTGTCATGATGAGCCCAACAAGCCCAATACCATGTCTTCAATGGCCCAACTCATTTTCTTTCCTTGAATGATGCTGGAGCAAACAAAACAAGAAAAATGAAGAAGCAGCCGGCTCGTTCGTAAAAGAGGAAAGAAGAGGAGAAGAGAGGGAAAGAAGAGACAGAAGTCTTTGTGTATAGCCAATCCAGATACACCGAGAAGCCAAATCAACTGCATATGGTAATGCTGAATAAGTATTAAAGCTTATTATTTGTTTAATCGGAAAGATTTTGGAAGTTAGGGCACAAATTTCAAGTTATGTAAATTTTGAACTACGAGATTTGATTGAGAAGCAGTTGAGTTGTGATTTATATGGGAATGGTAGATAAGGGCATTGTAGAGTCATGGAGTTTGACGAGACTTGATTTTGAAGTGTGGTTTAATCGGAATGAATTTATGAAGTCTCGCATTCGCGTTATGCATGCCAGATAATGTGCATTATGGAGAAAGATAAATGTTTATTAAAGATGAATGTTTATTATAAATGAGTTTCTTCATTACGGCATAGGAGTCGATTAATTGACAATTGAGCGTGGTTAGTCAAATCGTTTGTTGGAATAGTGTTTTACTTGGATTTTGATATCGATTTTTTTTATTAAATGATAGGAATTTGTATGTGTCGACTCCAGTAATTAGTATAAGTTGGTTTTTCGACTTTTCCCCGATAAGTGGTACTATCTCTTCTATGAATCTACAAACTCACATCTTGAAAGTGGTACATATTAATTATAGTACAAGTATTGAAAGAGCACATTTCTTGCGAAAGCTTTGTTTAAATGTTATGCGAAGGGAATTATCAAAAGCTATATGTATCGATTGCAAAATGCTTTATAAAATGCATTTGATTGATGAATGGACTTTTGAAAGGTTATGTGATTCGGTTTGTAAACCCAATTTATGAAATGAATTTTTGGTATTGGTTGTTAGTTACTGGAGAAAGATATTAATTGATATTGTTCATATCGCTATGAGAAGAACCCATTGAAGGGCTTGCGGTATGCACATTAGTTTAGGATATCCTTCTAGGCTAAGTCACTAACATTGTAGGTGGAGACCTTGCCAATGGCGTAATCTTGGTTGCCTTGTTATTAGGCGTTGGTGTCATAATCATGACAGTATATTAAGCAAAAGATTGGTCAATAAATGGACCATCCACGTGTTATTTTATATAAGATGAATCAATGGAATGAACCATTGATGTGTGGCATGAGATTAATCAATGGAATGGACCATTAGTGTGTGTGAATTGTTGAGATTCATCAATGGACTGGACTATTGATATTTGTTATTATATTATTGATTTAACAAATGTTTTCTAATATGTATAAGGTTGTGTTCAAGCAATACAACACATTCTTATGTTGTACGTGTATTATATACTAGATTTGAGACAAGTGAGTTTTGATATCATTTTGTAATGGTGCATAATGAATTTTTGATCCACCTAGAAAAGATGCATTCCTCACAAAGTTGTGGAATGCTCACCTCATTTCTTCCAATCTTTTTCAGGATTTTTAGCTAGTCATGGTTGTACAAGAGCAATATCAATGAGGAGTCTTTTGGGAGTTGAATTTTGTTGGTTTGGAGCGACATCCTTCTAGTGAAGAATGTTTGTATCATCCTCCGTTTTTGATGGTTTTGGGGTGTGATAGTTGGAGTCAACTTTCTCTTGCATTCATTAAAAGAAATATTAATCTAGCCATTCCACGTTCACACGCAATAAATAGTTGCCATATAATGGGAAAAGTGTCATAAAAGTTTTAAATTTATTGCATTTGTGTCAATTTAGTCATAAATATTTTGATCTAGTGACAATTCAGTTCTTTCGACTAACTTTGACTAGATATTGCCAATGTAGATGTCAACTGGCCTATGTGGCATGACCGTTGTTGATGTTGATAATTTTTAATATTACTCTAATAATTTTTGAAATTCTAATTTTATTTCTTTTATTTTTATCTTTTTCTTTTTTTTTGTTCCTTCCCCTCTCTTTGGCCAAAGGCATGAGTCAGCAAGGGACCTCATTGGCCACTGGCCAAGCTCCACCCTCATTGGGCTGGAGAGGCTTGCCCTTGCCGACCATGGGCAAGGCACAACCTTGCCGGAGGTCGTGAGGGCGGCCTCATGCTAGGCTAGCAAGGCTTGGCCCTTACAAGCTCTCGTCTTTGGTTGGTTGTCGAGGATTGGCGATTGGCTAGAGAAAGGAGAAGGAACAAAAAACAAAAAAAAAAAAAAAAGAAAAAAAGAAAAAGTAAAAACAAACAAATAAATAAATAAATTCAAATAATATCAAAATAGCATTAAAAGTTATTTACATTAGTACCGGTCGATTGCTAGCCGTGCCATGTAAGCCAACCCACATTTACATTAGTAATATCTAGTCAAAGTTAGTCGGAATGATTGAATTGACTCTAAATTAAAAGGTTTATAATTAAATTGATATTAATGCAATATATTTATGACTTTTCTGATATTTTTACTATGATACAATAGTAAACTTCATTCTACATTGCATAAGTTGAAAATTTGTCATAGAAAGTTAGTTTAAAACTTTGCCTGCTTTATTTTAACCAATTACTTTTTCCCTGAAGTTTAAAATTTGGGAAAATCTCAAAAAAGGACTTGAAATGGAGCCATTTTCTCAAAAAAGGATCCAAAATGGATACTTGTCTCAAATAAGGACCTAGAGTGACTAACTTACTCTCAATTAAGGACTTGAACTTCTAATTTTATTCACAGCGAGGGGTACTTTTGTCCAAGAATATTGTTGTTTATTTTTTGTCTCATTTCTCTTTCTTTTTTTTTTTTTTTTTCATCTTTCTCACTCTCTACATCACCTTCATTATCAGCCCTTCCATCGCTCTGTGTTATATTGTTGTATGACCAAGATTGGGTTTTCTTTAGCATGAGCCATTACAACGTAATTTAACTCATTAGAAATTTTAAATTTCACTCCTCAAAATGGTTTGTAGACAATTCAACGAAGCCGAAATGAGCTTTCAAAAATAAATTCATTTTATTCCAACATTCATCGCAAAGTCTAATCTCAAAGCCATAATATGAATTTGCTTTTGCTAAGACACAACTTTTTGTCCAACTCTCAAGCTATGCAACTAATCCCTTTGGCGACATATTTCTCTCACCTTGAGAGTGCATCAAACTCCACTTATTCTGGGCCTTCCACTAACCCAGCAACTGTAATTTTTTGTGCTGTTTTCGATCTTGCTTGCCAACAAAGTAGCAATATCCAAGCATCGCTGCATTGTCTTGTTTGACTAAGTTATGCCTCTATTCAATTAACACTTGGTGATCAACAATTTCACGCCAAAGAAAAATTTTGTTGCGGCTAGCAACTATTTCAACCTTGGCAAGAGTTTGCCTCATCAATTTCAAATTTGGGTTTGCCTCTCTTGCATAAATTCAATCTTTCAAAGATCCCCCTTCCCCTTTGCAATGCCAATGGCTCCTTTTAATAATCCCTAGTCAAGAGACACCGACTCACACTCTTACCATTTTCATTAACACAACTCGTCTCCTCAATTGACACCCCATCTTGAGATTGATCATTAGTTGTATATGACATCATTAACTGTAGAAACTGTTGTACTTGTTGCCCCATCACTGCCATTGACAAATCCTATTCGAGCTCTCGACCTCATCCACCATTGCCCTTGATAGAATATCTAGCATCGTCGTTGTCGAATGGAGGTCAATTCGAGCTTTAGGCTGAGCACAAGCGAGCCGAGATTTGATGCATCTTGAGGAACTTAAGATTTTATTATCCGAGAAGGTGACCAGTAGCAAATAACTCCAATCCAGCTTCTAGTCACTAGGACCAATTACGTGATAACATGAAGCTTACGAGGTCGCTGGTAGGAGCCCTAATTATGGTGTTGAAGAAGGACGCAATGTAGAGCGAAGGAGGAGGTGTGAGGAAGATGAAGAAAGAAAAAAAAAAAAGAAAAGAAAAAACGTTCTTGGACAAGACTACCCCAAGTTGTAAATAAGATTGAAAGTTTGGGTCCTTATTTGAGACGAAATTAGCCACTTTGGGCCCTTATTTGATATAGTGTCCACTTTGGGTACTCTTTTGAGAAAATGAACCTACTTTAGGTCCTTATTTGAGATTTTCCCTTAAAATTTTGCAACGTCTCTCTAAATGAAAAAAGGAATAGATATACCTCCATCTTTGTGTTCAAGGATTACGGTTTTCCGATTACTTTACAGACTCTCATTGTTTCCGATGTTGGAAAAAGAATTGTGCATAGACGGTGGTGGTCTCTACGTAAACATGTTATATCCCATTAAAAGAATCCATAATATGTTAGTAACAAAATAAAGTAGTGCAATAATTAAATTTTTGTTTGGAAAAGCCCATGTTTTTTTTTTTTTTTTTTTTTTTGGTCGGTGGAAATGCCCATGTTAGATAACTGGAGTAATAAAAAGAAATTTCTAATTAATGTAGAAGGTATTTGTTTTCCATTAGCGTGGAGGGAACTGGGAGGGAATGGTGCTTTTATATCGCTGCCCATTCTATACAAATCCCTTGGACTCCGGAGAAGTTAGCAGCACTAGTAACATCAAAGTCAACCTCTTGCTGCATCTTATTCCTCGTGAGTCATATATGGTAATTGGTTGCACACCATGCAACTTCAAAATTAATACATTTGATGGCTCTTCCTATCCATTTAGCACAGATTGATTGCAGCTCTGCGATCACAATTCATCAATACTCGATTAACTCTAGCTCCCCTTGTACTATAAGCTCGTGTTCACAAATCCTTACAAGTCTCACAATCAAGAAAAAGGTAAATCTCTTCACTCAGAAAAAGAGACGACATCATTTAAAACCGGATTCCGTTTCTTCAAGCTCTTCCCGATAGGCAACTTATTCAAAATGGCCATCCAAACTATGTTTGATATTAGAAGTGAACCACACCATTTTGCTAAGGCAGTTTTGCAAAGAAGTTCGGATCCTGCTCCAAGAACTATTTGTAGTAAAGTGCCCAGAGAAGAAACTTTCCAGTGACCTTATCAGTCGATTCCAAATTAGGAGAAATATTCCCACACAAGGCTGCTTGAATCTGCAACAGTTCAGAACTTGCAGCAGGCCATAGCCCCACTCCATTCTCCACGATGTCAGCAACTTTTGCCTTTAAAGGAAGTCAACATCATACACAATTCCATAACGAAAAGAATTCACAAGATGTCCTCAAGGATGCCACTGATCCGGCTACAAAAATGTCTTCTTTCCATCACCAATGACATATTGTATTGAAGTATGCAGGTATACTTCACTTCAAGGAAGGTTCTTATGACATGGAAATTCAGGACTAATGATGAAACTATGCTGGAATAAATTTAAAAAAAAAAAAATCTATTGAATGAGAGGCTTAAAGACTGAGATTGTCTTTTTGTCATCATCAATCTTTGAGAAGATGTTAGCACGCATCAGCGTAACATATCCGCCTGAAAATAAGTAGACTAATGATAAATTTTCTTTTATGATTGGTCCTTTAGACAACAAAACTCTGTAGAATTCGAAAAAGGTAAGGTTGACCTGCTAAATTGCCAATTAGGAATACGATCAATTCACTTAAATTTGTTACGATGACATTAAGAAATGTTAACCAAAGAAGTGAGTGAAAAGAGCTAAAACGTATGATTCTAGAAGACCCTTTGCTGAGTCAGTTTCAGGTGACCCTTCGCTCTTAATTCATTAATTTCCACGTTCAAGTTTGTGGATGAAGCAAGGATCCCTGTCTTCTTGAGAGCTAGCTCTCTATTATGAACATGTAATGCAAAAATAACGTGCAAAAGAAAAAGATAAGGGCTTTATTTTTCATCTCTAGATGCAATTTGATAACTTCGGGCAACGTAAAATGAGATAGGACAACAATTAGATGATTGTGGGAGAAAGAGAATCCTGCAGCAACAGCACTTTACATGTACAAGTCTCTGTTTAAGAGACAAGGATTGAGCTCAATCAATAATAGATCGAGGAAATTTTTAACAGGAGTCTATTAAAAATTTTAACAGGAATCTGTTGTCCCAAATCTACATATGAACTTTTCTCATACGCACGAGAACTCCAACTTACCTCATAGACGACACGATTAGCCTTTAGGTGTCATCTATCTATCAATACAGGAAGTATCTCAATTTATCAGGTTGAGTAGATTACGCAGTTTACTGGTGGTGGCATGTGACTAACGAGCTTCAAGAACAGTAATTGTTACTTCATTAACGGAACATGTTCTGCTACATCTTGTCTGAATATCTCCATTGTGGGTGCTCTCGTCGATGAACGCAGGCCGTTTCGGGGATGGAAGTACCGCATCAGCATTCCCCAACATGAAGACCACCGTGGACATAGTTGGTCTATCCGATGCATATCTTTGCACGCACAACAGACCGATTTGAATGCACCTCGATATCATTTCCTTAGAATATGTCTTGTCAATTGAATTGTCCACAATGTCCATGCATTTTCCTCCTTTCCACAGCTCCCATACCTAGAAATAACACATGCCAAACACCTCGGATTGTGACAATGCGACTGGTCAAATTGTGCATAACGTTGAATTATGTAAGAGTTTCATAGTTACATGGCCAATTAAATTGCAAAAGGGATTCATATGATAGCACCCACTGTTTCTTTGGCCTGTGATGATCTCTAGCAACAAAACTCCAAAACTGTACACATCTGATTTTATAGAAAACCAGCCTTGCAGAGCATACTCTGGTGCCATGTACCCACTACAGAAGCCAAAAAGGAGAAAAGCAATCAAAATCTCATTCACCGTATAAAATTCCTTGTTGAAGTTTGGGGGACATAACAAAAGGTTGAAACTTTAGTATGGAAGAAAGAAAATGGTTGGTCAGAGTTCTTTTTCTTTGTTCTAATTTCTCATTGTTTAATCAGGTGAAGCAGAATTTAATGCTCAAGAAAAAAACTTACTATGTCCCGATCACGTGCTTCGTTTTCCCTTCAATTTGGTCTCCTCCACATATCCTCGCCAAACCAAAATCTGAAATCTTGGGGTTCAATGCAACATCTAGTAAGACATTGCTAACTTTTAAATCTCTGTGGATTATCCTCAAGGTTGAATCTTGATGTAAGTACATGAGTCCCCGAGCTACACCATATGCGATTGCATACCTTTTTCCCCAATCCAGAAGTGATCTCTTTGTTTCATCTAGATCAATTTTGGGGATTAACTCAAGTTATTATCCATAATACTAGCTGTAGACGAAAATTCTAGCCATCAGAAGAGATTACTTACCGAAAAGTAATGAATCCAAGCTTTTATTGGGTAGATACTCATAAATTAACAGTTTTTCATCTTCTTGAATGCAGCAACCTAAGATTTTCACCAGATTCCGGTGTTGGAGTTTGGCAATTAACATGACTTCATTTTTGAACTCTTCATTTCCTTGTCCAGAATATTTTGAGAGCCTTTTAACCGCTATTTCTCTTCCGTCATTCATCACACCCTGTGAAAATGAACACATCATAAGATTAAGTGTTTAGACCTGTCAGATGAAGTCGGTGGCTCAAAAGCTGTTATGAGAAAATATAAGATAGATTAGGTAGTTAAACTTCCTGGGAGGATGCGTTGGTTACTTCATGGGTTTGTGATGAAGGGTAGATAAGAGTTGACACAAGTCACACTCTGAAACCGCATTTTATTCGAGGACATCAATCCCCCTAAGGGACAGACAATTGAAGTTGGCAGAATACACACATTTATATCCGATAAACATTTGGATTCAGTTGAATAGGGAGATTGATTACCTTATATACAGATCCAAAACCGCCTTGGCCGAGCTCATTGGCAGAGGAAAAATTGCCTGTGGCTGCAGCTACACTTCCAAAATCAAAGACAGGCAAGCCTGTTTTTTGCCTACCTTTGCTATTTAGGTCTTTCAGACCTGGAATTTGGTCGAAATATGTTGAGCTTGTGGTAACACTAAACTGATGATTATGCCCTCTTCTATCTGCTGTCACACAGTTGAATAAAACACATAAGAAAGAAGCTGAAAGCAATTCTGTACTGCCTATTTTTTGGCCAATCTGGAAATTTTTCTGTAGAGGTAGGAACAATACAAATTTTCCCTTCAACAATGACGAATCACAATACAGCATTTTTAATTATCATTCACTGTTTGTGGAGCTTCTTTGATCAAGGTTTCCATTACTGAAATCAACCACCCTGTAGCCTAAAATCCTGGCTAGATTAGCTCCAGTTTAAATTTAATTGATTTCTTATCCCTAAACATTGAAATGATTACCTACTTGTATAATAGACTGAGTAATGAATATGGCAGAAAAAGCTTCTATCAAGGCAAGATCACCACACCTCTTTTCCTCTTCAACAAAAGGCAGTGCACAAGGCAGCCTAAGAGCAGCAACACCAGTACAGATACCGACATTGTTGCCGCCATCACCTTCTTGACAAGAGTACTCCTTTTCCTATAGCGAGCTGTAAAAGAAGGCACAAGAAGTGTGCCGTTGACATGGAACGTGCAAATGTCACAGAAATGAATGCAGCAAATGCAGTTTAAACATGACCCATCAGAAGCGAACAGTTTCATCAAGATAAGTGACCGTGAGAAATTGGGACAGCAATTACAAACCCACAGCAGCAGCAAAAGTGTTTGAAGTAGATATTAGCAATGAGTACCTAGGTCAATTGCATCGACCCGCACATATAAATTTTCACCCGAGTCTGAAAATGCTCTTGCATCCACTAAATCTCCATACCATTTGAGGCATCCATATTCCCCCACACTTTCATTTGCACTCGAATAAGCTGTGCAATTGCAATCCCTCAAGCATTCCTGCTCACACTCCTTCAAGCTCAGGTTCATGTCGACATGCACTGTTGAAGTGTCTGGCAACTTCAGTTGTTTCACCTTCACGAAACCTTCCCCACTTCGACACAGTGACACACCTTGCCTCCTCTTGCACCCGCCTGATCCGTCCCTTAAGTACCAATCTCCTGGAGACTTTGGTTCAAATCCAGGCAGGCATGTGCAGTCAAGCTGGTCTGCATTGTTTGCACCACAGTTGCCATTAGGCCCACACCTGCCGTAGTAGTCACACTGCTCCTTTGGATAGTATAAAAACTCGGTCCACCGCTGCTCTTCATCATGCCACATGAAGTTCTTAACTGACCCTGACTCATGCACCACAATTCTAGAGATGACCGATGCGTCGACGATGCCATACATATCAGTAACCTCCTCCGCATTAATCACAATTGTGACATTACTATAGATAAAACCGTAAGCTGTCTTAAGAATGCCAACAGTTACTGGTCCGCCCCGCCAATACGGAGCTCCATCCTTGTAAAGGAAAAACTCTGGGTACCCTGTTGGTTCAAACCTGAATGAACAACTGCCGGGTGCCGGATCATCTTCGGACTTCCAAGATGTCAGGAACCTGTTTAAACCAGTTCTCAGGTCCAACCCAAGCTTCATGGACGGAAGAAAGGTGTCTGTAGGATAATCAAAGCTCTGCCAAATAACCACTTTGCTCAAATCATGATTCAAAACCAGATTACCTGAATCCAAAAGCTGAGCAGTAGCAGAATTGTTTGAAGTCATGGAGGAAACATTGGTTGACCAAATAGGCAAGCTCCCGTTGTTTTCACGGATCACTAAATTTCCATAATGATCAAATGCAAGAACTCCTGAAGTATCGTTTACGGGTTTTTCTCTGTTAGCAACCCAAACAACAGTTCGCTCCGGTTGTCCATAGTACCAAATCCCCACATAACGCAAGCTGGAATTACCAGGGCTGAAGAAACCTAGAGCAAATTTTCTTGCTTGGGAGATCAAGACATCACCATCTTTCATGGTGTTGTTTGGAGCAAGGGTGTCCAAAGAATCAATCAAATGAAGTGGAAGAAATAAAAAAAAGATGTGTAATGACACTGTTTGAGTGTTCATGTTGTTCTTTGATGGGGATGCAGCGTGCTTATGTTTCAGGCAAGGAAGCAGAGATATGTCTTTTCTTTATAACCAATAAACCAAAGACTTTTCAATGCGGTCGTTGTTTCAATTGATGAGTGGAACCACCGTTTGTGACCGTTCTTATCAACGGAAAATTCAATAATAGAACTGTACCCCGGGGCAAATACCTCGAAGGGCCGACTTTCACATCACCTGTCCATGCTTGACTCTTCTTCTTCCCTCTATTGGTGCATTGACTTCCTTTTTCCTTGCCGATGATTGAGATGCATCATTCCTGGAGCGACACAAATTCACATAGACAAGGTACTCCGAGGGTCTGCATTTCCTACGGTTAGAAGTCGATGGAAGACTTATTTACTTGGCCAGTCACATACTTTCCCGTCTCCTTTTGAAAAGAACCCATAATTATTAAAACAAGTGTAATTACCTTTTCAAAAAATTTTAGTTCGAATGTCATAACTTTTGAATGATCACTTAAATGCTAAACTTTTCTAATATATTCACCTAAATGCTGGAAATCCGACGTGGCATAGTGCTTGTAGTAAACATTTTTAAAAGAATAATGACATTTAGTTAATCGATTAAAAAAAATTATGACCCTCCAATGAGCATCATACATAAATTATAGCACTTAAGTAAATATTGTACGAAAATTATTTCACTTGTTGTGTCCTTTTCCCAACCCAAAAGTCCAAGTCAACTAAACATTATTGCTCATTAGAGTTGCACCATTGGAATGCCCTCGCAACTCCCCTTCATCACGGCAATTACACGATTGGACTGATCAGGAAGGTGGTTGAATCGTCTTTAATGTCGTGTTTACTTCAACTTAGCCAACATGGAAGGAAAAATGGGCACAACATCGCCAAGTAAATGAAGAAGCGTTAAAGCCCGATAGACTAACGTGCCATCTTTGGGATCATCTATCACTCCATCAATTATGAGCGTGGCAATAGGAAATGCAATAGCCTCTAGTTTTCCCTTTGAAGAGGCCTTCGAAAGCCACAAATCTAGTTAGGAAAGTTAATTCGTGACTAATGGATTTTTAAGACACATTATGTATAAATAACTAACTATTCCCTTTTGAGATTTCAACTCTTTCATTATAATTGAGATATTATTAAATAATAAGCAATCACTTGTCATCTTTACATGTATACATTTTCCACATCCAGAAATGAAAAATCAATATCAGTATATGTTTCTCCATCCTTTATGTTCTAAGTTACCATCAGCTTATATTCTTTGCGGGGCTGTTTTATTTTATCAAATGACTAACCAGTCACTTTTTTACAGTATATTTTGCATCATTTTATTGAATAATTAATCCCGAATTTTTTTTGTCATTATTTTGTACTTTTGTCTAATGAACTGTTGATATACTGCGTGAATCCATTTTAAATTGTAGGTAAGTGGAATGATTATGTATTTCGTAGTAATTAACTATTTGCTATTCCCAAATCTAAAAATGAGAATGAATATATGTTCCTCCTTTTAGTACCCCATTTTTCTTTGGATGTGGTGCAGTTTTAACGGATTTTGCTCACGGCAAGGTCTTTGACCCGAACTCCTCTGTTCATGTGCAGAAACTGAAAAATATGGATCCTGTAGGCATTGACACAGCATATGCTCTTCTGCTCTTCCAAATTTTGGGAACTCTTACTAGGAGTTAAGGCTCTTTTAGCAATATGTCATGTCTGAATTACTCAGAACTGGATTCCTAACAGATAATTAGACAGTTTCATAATTTTATACGAAGTATAAGAACTTCAAGATTTAGTGAGAAACAGCTAAATTGTCAAGGTTAAAGAGTGAATGTGTGAAGCGGATTAGTCCAAGGCTTATGAAGTGCAGAATAAATTGGAGGCGAATTAAGTTTCTGGTATTAGCGATTCCAAATTGACAAGGAGATAGTTGAATTGAGAAAAGCAAAAACAACTTACTGGTGTATGGGCAAGATTCTCGCCCTAAGGGGGTCTGTCTCTGAGCTTCGTCTACTGGAGTACTTATTACTTATACTGGAGTACTTATTACTTATAACACTGTCTTTTGGCTTCAAACATCTCGATCTGACCGGTGCTGTGTACATAGCTATATTCTGTTTTTTGCCCCAAAAAAAAAAAAAAAAAACATTTAACCGCAAGCCCAGATTTTGAGGATCACGTAGTAGAACCTCTCTCTCCCTCTACGCCACATGGGCACAAGATAAACACAGCTCACACGACACAATTAGGGTGTGCAAAGGAACCAGAAACGGCCCGAAATCGGACTGGTCTGAAACCCGCGGTGCCCATGGGAACCAGTCCAGTGCATGGTTTTAAGAGTGGAACCACCTACTTTGACCGGACTGGTATACATACATGTTTTTTTTTTTTTTTTAAATCCAACTCAATTACTTAATGATTCTATAGTTTTTTGATCAATATATATGTGTGTGTGTCTATATATATATATTTATATATATATATATATATATATATATATATTTGTAGTATTTGACATTATTGACTAATTTTATCTCTTGGATAAGTAATAAGATTAATCCCCTTACTTTTTGTTCATTATAATAATCCATTTACTTACTTTCTCAATCAAAGAAAAATAAACAAACAAAGAAGGAGGAGACAATTAGAGATGTTTGTAAATGTTGTGGTGCTTTGTCGTCAAAATACAAAATTAAGAGTCAATGGCTCCTTTTAAGAGAAAAATTATCTCTCCTAAGCCATCCCTATGATTAAATTAGACTGAGTTGAAAAAAGATGGATCAAGATTAGGACTTCTAACATAGAGTCTAATTCTCCACATGTTTCTAGTGTCGGGAAACCCTAAAAGGACCAAATCATGACCTTCGGAGAAATTTAGTTCATAGCTAACAAGTATTGTCGATTTGTTCCACCCTATAGTTTTCAATCTTTAATCAAAATCAATGGCTTGCAATTCAATCCAATTTTAGGCTAAACAAGCTTTAGTACTCTAGGTAGAAACTAGGTGAACCATGATATTCATTGATGAATGTAATTTTGTAGGGATTTGGGGCGGTTTCTTGTTTCAATTTTTCGGATCCAGTTCTTAGTTAGTGGTTCCCAGTTCCAAGGTGGGAACTATCCATCTAGACCATGCTCAGCTCTAGAGGCAATTGAGTACTTTATTTGTTTCTGGTCTGGGGTAATTATGAGCATTCATACTATTTCATTTCTGATTTACCTTTAATTCGTGAGGTGAAATTCTCTTTTGTTGTTGAAGACCCTCAGTAGTGGTTTTGAATATGGTTTCTAGTTAAACTTCTTTTGTACTTTTTTTCTTGGGTCGGGACAATTGATGATTCTAATGAGTTTTGTCAAGTGTGTGCCTTCTGTTGGCATGACAATTCTGTACTTGCCCGTGTTCATTGAATTGTCCAAGAAGAGGTTGCTTTCAACTTATGAGATAGATGCACAAATTGGCAATGGAGGGTGCTCTCGCAATGAATGTCATGTAATTCTAATAGGGAGATGCAAAAAGCGACCAATTATCCTTTCAAGCGGTGGATCGCCGGTCATTTTACACTCATGGCCAACAAACCAAGAGCATCCATGAATTGCTAATAAGATCGTGAAGAAAATTCTCCTCGTTGCCCGCAGAAAAAGTATTGATGATCAAGCTCAAGACTGGTTGATCTTTGCTTGTGTTAAATTAATGTCTTGACTTTGAATTCGGATGACAATTTGTTAAACCGAATTTTATTGATAAATATTTTCCAAGTAGAAGAAACTTCGTCGGACTCCATGAAGGATTACAAAAAAAGGAAATAAAAAGAAAATGAAGTTTTTCCCTTATTCCCCTGCAGTTACGAATTCCCATTGAAAAAGGGAATCAGACCGTGAGGCCCAAAGTCAAAGTTGTTGACTATGGGCACACCTATAATAATAAAATAGGAATTCTCCCTTTGGCGTGAAGCTGTTGCAACCTTACAAGAGTCGCCGAAGCCCTGTGCACGTAGAAGAAAGGAAGCAAACCTCTCTGCACGTGGAGCCGAAAAAAAGAGCTGGTGGGCCCAGGTCAAATATTTGACCTTTGGGCACACGAATTTCCTCTTTGGCGTGCGTGAAGTGGCTCAAAACCCTACGAAAGAAAATGAGATGGATGTAGAAGCCGCACATGTCAAGCTGCAGAGAACCGCACGCGTTTTTGTTTCGAATTTGAATTCGCGGTAATTTTGTGCTGTGAGTTTATGTCCAAGTGAGTTATTTACTTCTAAACACTTTGAGTTTGGGGTTAAATTTAGGTATAGGAAACACTTGAGCGTATGAGTGATTGTAAACTGTGAATTATTTACTGCTGGCTCTCCCCGTTGACGTAGGTATTAATACTCAGACCAAACCACGTAAATTTCTGGTATTCTTATTTTTTTCTCGTTTATTTCTCTAGCGATTTTACGTTAACGTAAATTACAAGATCCTGTTATTTTCGCGTATTATATTCCAACAATTGGTATCAAAGCTTGAGATCAAATTTCTTGATTGTAATTTGAAGCTTTTGCTTGTCTGATTATTATATGGAACTTCTGTTATTGCAATTATGTCTAAGGGGAAATGTCTGAGAGGAAATCTGAAACTGAAAAGTTTAATGGGAGCAACAATTTTGTGTTATGGAGCATCAAGATGCGGGCATTATTGACAACCCAAGGTATAGCCAAGGCATTGAATGGTGAACATGAGTTGCCCATTATAATAAAAGCCTCTGAGAGGGTAAAGTTGATGGAAAGAGCAAAGAGTACAATCTTGTTAAATTTGTCGGATGAGGTTTTAATAGAAGTTGCTAAGGAGAAGATGCTGCAGTGTTATCGGCAAAACTTCAAGCACTCTATGTGAAGAAAGGTTTGAACAATCGCTTATATATGTTGAAGAAGATGTTTCAATTTAGATATACTGAAGGTACATTTATCAAAACCCACCTAGATGAATTTAATAAACTCATGATGGATTTGAAAAATATCGGTAAGATACTTGATGATGAAAAATAAGGCATGATGTTGTTAGCCTCTTTACCAGAGTCATGGGAGCACTTTACTGATTCACTATTGTAGGGGCGTACTGCAATTACCTCATAAGAGGTAAAGTTTGCCTTATTCTCTAAGGAGTGGCAAAGAAAGTTGCGAAATGACTCTCGGAACAAAATGATCAAAACCTTTTACACCCCAGCGCAAAGAGTAGCACAAGCACTGACAATTCAAGGTAGAGAATAATATCGAGGGCCTAGTAGCAGTAGAGATAAAAGCATATTAAAATCATGCCATAGAAAATCTAAAGGACGCGTGAAGTGCTTTGAGTGTCATGAGGAGGGGCATATCAAGAGAGATTGTCCAAAGCAGAGAAGAATAAAGCTAATAGGTAGAATGCCACAAGTAGTGTGGCAAATGTTGCCGAGGGGAGCAATAGTGATGCAGAAACTATTTTATGTGTGACTACTACTTCGTCAGGAGACAAATGGGTGCTAGATTCGAAGTGTTCTTATCATATGACGTCTCATAAGAACTTGTTTACTACTTACTAGACTGTAGATGGTGGTAAAGTTCTTTTGGGGAATAACGCAGTCTATAAGGCTATGGGGATAGGGACAATTTGGATTCGGATGCACGATGGCATGGTGCGCACATTGATAGATGTGAGGTATGTACCGAAGCTAAAAAAGAACCTTATTTCTCTGGGAACACTCGACGACATCGGGTGTAGGTACACCGCTGAATGTGGAGTACTGAAAATCTCTTAAGATGCCATGACAATGATGAAGGACAAGAAAGTGAATACTCTCTATCATTTACTGTGGGAGACCATAACCGGAACCACTGCAGTTTCATCAAGTGAGTCAAACTCTAACTTGACTCAATTATGGCATATGCATTTAGGGCACATGAGTGAGGCAGGCATGACGATGCTGAGTGAAAGAGAGTTGTTGAAGGGTTAAAAGATAGGAAAGCTGGACTTATGTGAGCATTGCATCTTTGGGAAGTAGCACCGAGTTAAATTTACTATAACTGTTCATTCGATCAAAGGACCAATTGAATATATTCATTCAAATGTCTGGGGCTCGTCTTTGGTTCCTTCCAAAGGAGGTGCCTGATATATGCTGACATTTATTGACGATTATTCGAGGAAGGTATGGATATACTTTCCGAAGCACAAATATGATGTGTTTGATCGGTTCAAGAAATTTAAGACATTGATAAAGAAACCATCAGATAAACAAATCAAGTGCCTAAGAACTGATAATGGCATAGAGTTCTGTGGTAAATATTTGATTGAAAGTATTGTAAGACACCGCATAGTACCTAGAACACCATAGCAGAATGGCGTGGCAGAATTGTGACATCCCGATTTTTTGGGCCCTAATTTCGACTAGATAAATGGAGCCGACTTCGTTCAGTGGAAGTCGGGGATTGTGAAATTGAGGATTATGAGGGATTTTTGGATAAAGAAAATAATCAATTTGATAAGTGAGACATCAATTGATTTTATGGGAGTCGATTTAATTTGAATCAAGAGGGATTAAGGTTCGCCTTTGGTCGTGCTTTTAGGATTTAAATAGGTTATGGACGAGCCAAGATGTGAATTAAAGTATGGTGACATTGGATTATTTTTATGGACTTCAATTTAATTCAATTGGAAGAAAATCGAATGGAATTGAAGAAGTTGTACAAAGAAATGGACCCCGGCGGAAATTGAAAGTGAACCCATTGGAACAAGGTTGTGGAGGCTTAGTGGAGTATGACATCATGTGATGTCATGTGGTGGGCCATAGTTGGGGATTAAAGAAAAGAGAAAAGAAAAGAAAAAGAAGTGGTCCCCCTTCCTTCTCTCTCCTTTCTCCTTTCTCCTTTCTCCTCCGTCGGCCTCCCCCATCTTCTTCTTCTTCTTCTTCTTTTTCTTCTTCTTCTTCTTCTTCTTCTTCTTCTTCTTTTACGCACGCCTAGCTCCACCTCTCTCCGTCCACCGTCGCAGCCACCGCCGGAGCTCGCCGCCGCCGTCGTCGTCCGTGCACAAGGCCGCGCTCGCCTCGCCTCCCTCTCACCCACCCATCGTTCCAGCAGGTTTTTCAGCTCATGTAGGAGCTGCCGGAGCTCCCCCTCGCCGCCGTGAACCGCCGTCGGCCTCCCCCTTTAGCCCGTCCAAGCCCCATCGGTCTTCCTTTCTTGTTGTGCCTCAAACCGAGCCCATTTTCCCCTCCAACGAGCAGCGGACAGCAGCAAACGGAGAGTGCAGAAATGGGTTTTCCAGCCCATTCAAGGGCCGTTTTGGCCGGCTTCCGGCCCCGGACGCGAGCCCGCCTTTGGGAAAAGTCGATCCCGGCGTCGCGCTCGTCGTTTTGGTCCGTTCGGCGCGTTAATCAGGTGAGTTACCTCACTAATCCTTGATTAGCCGGTTAATTATGCCCTAAGTGTGTTTAATTTGAATTAAGTGTGTTTAGGTGGTTAGATTAGATTATTTTAATATAAGTTGGATTAAGGAAATTAGATTAAGCTTAATTGGGTTTAATTAAGTTTAAAAGAGATTATTAAAGTTAAGTGGTGATGTGACTTATTTAGATTTTAATTTAGAATTATTTAAATGCTTGAAATTCGGTGGAATAAAATAATAATATAATATTCCGAAAAAAAAAAAACTGAAAAATTTCTTTTTTGCCCCGGTTGCTCAGAATTTCGTGCTGATCGCTTCTGTGATGTTAGAATTTAAATTTGATGCTTGATTGGTGGCGAATTGAGTGTGATTGCGTAAATTAGGGGTTATGTGTAGAAATTCCAATGGTAGAAAT
The DNA here is from genome assembly GCA_014182555.1 of Eucalyptus erythrocorys. Classification (NCBI taxonomy): domain Eukaryota; kingdom Viridiplantae; phylum Streptophyta; class Magnoliopsida; order Myrtales; family Myrtaceae; genus Eucalyptus; species Eucalyptus erythrocorys. The sequence goes on along the minus strand of CM024600.1, from coordinate 11,947,255 downwards.
TGATGGGGATTTGGCCGTGATTGACCGCCTAATAGAGGCCGAGCCTATTGAGGCCGTGATGAACCACCTAGGAAAGGCCGTGCCGAGTGGGGCCGTGATGCCACTAGTTGATGAACCGCCTATGAGAGGCCGTGCCAAGTGGGGCCGTGATGCCACTAGTTGATAAACCGCCTATGAGAGGCCATGCCGAGTGGGGCCGTGATGCCACTAGTTGTTAACCGCCTGTGAGAGGCCGTGCCGAGTGGGGCCGTGATGCCACTAGTGTTGAACCACCTTTTCGAAGGTCGTGCTACGTGAGGCCGTGATACCACCGATTTGTTGAGTCTACCCTTAGGGTCGTGGTTGGGAGCAGTGATTGATTTGATTGAATGACATGTAATCGGCCGAGCCGATTGATCGCCGAGACAATCCAAGTGGTTGATTGATTGATGATGTGATTGTCTTTGTGCTTTATTTAATTGTCATATTTGCACGTGATTGAATGATATAAATTGTACTAACTTGCAGGCGCGGACTGTTGCGAGGTAAGTCTTCTTAATGTGTGGTTAGGTCATGCTGGGGCGTATTTTCTTTCTAATAGGGGCTTAGGAGGGGTGAACTTGCTGAGACAATGTCTCACCCCGTTGTGGGATATACATTTCAGGGTCGTAGATGATGATCCCAGCGGAGTTAAGTGGACTGCCGGTGCCGTTGAGCAAGGAGTTGCAGAGTCAAGAAGATGGAGGATCGACGATCGAGTCCGGCTAGTAGTTTTAGGACTGTTCCTTGTTTTTGATATAGACAATCCTGAGTGTGTAGACTCCGATCCGTTTCGGCTGCATGTAAACCTTGTTTGATTTTATGATTGTATGTGGTTTGTATTAAATTGATTTTTGTTCCTGCTATCCTATCCCGTGTTTAATTTGTCGGGGGATTTTTAATACGTTCCGCATGCGCTTATTAAAAAAAATTAAATTGGGTCGGCGACACTACCTGAGAATGTCGCATTATCACGACCATGGCAGGTTGTTCACGTGTCTCGGGGTTCGGGGCGTGACAAGAATGAAAAAACAGAACTTTGCTTGAGCGAGCTCGATGCATTCTTTTGCATGTAGGACTTGGTAAGGAATTTTGGGCCGAAATAGTAAACATGGCATGTTACCTGGTTAATTGATCTCCATCATCTGCTATTGAGTGAAAGACTCCTGAGGAAGTATGGCCGAGGAAACCTGTTGATTACTCTGGATTACGTATATCCAATGTCTTGCGTATGCTCATGCGAGTGATGGTAAGCTTGAGCTGAGGGCGAAGAAATACATATTTTTGGGTTATGCACATGGGGTGAAAAGCTACCGGCTATGGTGCACTGATCTTAGATCACGCAGTTTTCTAATCAGCAGAGATGTGATCTTCGACGAGACTGCAATGCTTCAATAGAGGGGTTCTAAGACACAACCAGTAGAGAAGACAAATCATGGTATTATTAGTGAGGTGGAGCTTCAGGTGGAGATTCTAGAGATCTCGAAGGTAATAGAATTTGAGACTGTAGATAAGACCACAGTTCCTGAAGTCAGTGATAGTGAATAGCCAGCAAAACCACAGCACACTATGGCCGTAGATACAAATATTGCTTATGTATTGACTGTAGGTGATGAGGTGGAGACAGATGAGCCTTTGTCTTACTCTGAAGCTATGGCTAGTTCGGATTTATCGTAGTGGCTAGGGGCTATAAGTGAAGAGATGGAATCACTCCATCGAAATCAAACATGGGAGTTGGTCAAAGTACCCAAGAGCCCAATGATTTTCGGAAGTAAATGGGTCTTTAAATGGAAAGGGGGCATTCCCGGTGCCGAGGCAGCAAGGTATAAGGCGAGACTTGTGGCGAAAGGATATACACAACATGAGGGCATTGACTATAATGAAGTGTTCTCTTCTGTGGTAAGACATACTTCTATTCGTGTTTTACTTACCTTAGTTACTTGTTGCTTCACAGGATCTTGAGTTATAGCAACTAGATATGAAAACTGCGTTTTTTCACGGTGAGTTGGAGGAGCAAATTTACATGAGGCAACGAGAGGGATTTGCTATTCTGAATAAGGAAGATCATGTTTGCTTGTTAAAGAAATCTTTGTATGGGCTAAAACAGTCTCCTAGGCAGTGGTATCAATGTTTTGCTACTTTCATGGCTAGTCAAAACTACACAAAAAGTCAAATGGATAACTGTGTTTACTTTAGAAGATTAGAGAATGGTTATTTGATTTATCTACTCTTATATGTTGATGATATGCTGATAACAACTGAGAATATGTCTGATATTGATGTGCTGAAAAAGCGATTAAATATTTAGGTACTACAAAGAAAATTTTGGGTATGTAGATTTTGCGTGACGGTATTATAGGAGTTTTACATCTATCTCGGGAGAAATATATTAAGAAGATCGTGTCACGTTTTAATATGCGGTCGGCAAAATCTATAAGTACACCTTTAACGAAGCACTTTAAACTTTCAGATAAATTATCAACACAGACTGAGGAGGAGGAGGAATATATGTCCGTGTTCCTTATTCTAGTGATATGGGTAGCATTATGTATGCGATGGTGTGCACTAGGCCTAATATTTCACAAGTTGTGAGCATGGCTAGTCGCTATATGAAGCGTCCTAGTAAAGCTTATTAGGAAGCTATGAAGTGGATCCTCAAATATTTGAAAGGGATAACAGACGTGGGTATAGTGTACCGAAAGGACAGCAATGGCAGTGAGACCACTAATTTTATGGATTCGGATCACGCCGGTGACTTTGATGATCTCAAATCTTTAGTAGGGTACGTGTTTACACTAATGAGTGGTGCAATTAGTTGGAAATCGTCCTTATAAGATCACATTGCCTTATCTTCGACTGAGGCAGAGTACATAGCACTAACCTTCGTAGCGAAGGAGGCGATATGATTACAAAGTTTGCTCTTGGATTTTGGGTTAGAACATGAAAGTGTTGATATACACTGTCATAACCAAGGTGCGATATATTTGGCGTATAATCTAATTTATCATGAGTAAACGAAGCATATGAACATCAGGTATTACTTCATCCAAGATGTCTTAGCTAAGAGTAATGTTATTGTCATAAAGATTACTACAGTAGATAACCCGGCAGACATGGTGAGTCTGTTCCTTTGGCGAAGCTCAGCTTTACTTGAGCTCTATTGGCATCTATAGAAAGTGAGCATCCGTCAGGGCATTGAAAGAGTAGCATGAATGATGAGCACTATAATTTGGCTTCAAACATCAAGCCAAGGTGAAGAATTGTTAAATTAATGTCTTGAGTTTGAATTCGGATGATGATTTGTTAAATGGAATTTATTAATAAAGATTTCCCAAGTAAAAGAAATTTCGTCAGACTCTATGAAGGATTACAAAAAAAGGAAATAAAAAGATAATGAAGTTTTTCCCTTCTTCCCCTCTAGTTACAAATTCCCATTGAAAAAGGGAATCTGATTGTGGGGCCCAGAGTCAAAGTTGTTGACTCTGGGCACATCTATAATACTAAAATAAGAATTCTCCCTTTGGCGTGAAGCTGCTGCAGCCTTACAAGAGTCGCCAAAGCCCTGTGCACGTAGAAGAAAGGAAGCAAACCTCTCTGCACGTGGAGCTGATAAAAAAAAAAAAATAGTCGGTGGGCCCAGGTCAAGTATTTGACCTTTGGGCACACGAATTTCCCCTTTAGCGTGCATGAAGTGGCTTAAAACCCTATGAAAGAAAATGAGCTAGATGTAGAAGTCGCACACGTCAAGCTGCAGAGAGCCGTGCGTGTTTTTGTTTTGAACTTGAACATGCGGTAATTTTCTGCCGTAAATTTATGTTCAAGTGAGTTATTTATTTCTAAATACTTTGAGTTTGAGGTTAAATCTAGGTGTACGAAACACTTGAGTGTGTGAGTGATTGTAAACTGTAAATTATTTGTTGCTAGCTCTCCCCATGAACGTAAGAACCAATACTCGAACCGAACTACGTAAATTTCTGATGTCCTTATTTTTTCTTGTTTATTTCTCTGGCGATTTAGCATTAACGTAAATTGCAAAATCCTGTCGTTTTCATATATTATATTCCAACAGCTTGGAATGTGAAGGTCTCTGTATTGGCCATCTACACGTCCTCAAAGACTAGGCAAGGCTGGCGAGGGCAATGACGCGTGCACGAAGCTGCTGAGGAGGCTGAAGGAGAGCCAATCGCATTTCGGCGACCACTTCCTTGGCAACTACTTGGAGAGATCCAAGGTGAATCTGATGCCAGTCAAGAAGTAATTGAAGGGCTCCGGCGATGATGGTGAACGAGCTTGTGCTATGGCACTGGAGGAGGCCACGGGCTGTCTCTGAAGGTAATCAAGTAGATGGGAAGAATAGAAGAAAAAAGTAATTTGTGGTTTTTCTCAATTTGAGGGATTATAATTTCATATTCATATTTATTTTCAGACAAACGTGCTTATGTTCGGGTCGTCAGAAAAATCAGTTGCTTGCCCACTAGTGAACATTTGGCTGGCCATTGAAATTGAGCCTTGATTTGAGACTGGCTTGACCATTCCAGTTCCTTATTTAAAATAAAGTCCACTCCAAACTCTCTTTTGAAAAAAAAAAAAAAAAATCATTGCGGGTCTTTATTTGGATTTTCTCTAAAAGTATGCTAAAAGAAATTGAAAAAGAAAAAGAATAACGGATTGAGTAAATAAAAAGATTGCCTTTTTTTTTAATCATCAACCCGTGATATGATATGAGGAAGCATCAGCATAACAGATTTGCTCGAAAATTAGTAGTCTATCCTAACCTTTCTTCTACGATTAATCGATTAGATGATGAAACTCTAGGGTTCAAACAATGTAAGGTTGACTTACTAAATTGTCAATTAGGAACATCATTATTCACTTATATATGTTGTGGTGACATTGCGAACTGTTAAAAAGAGAAGTGAGTCAAAGAGCTAAAAAGTATGATCCTAGAAGACCCTTTGCCTAGAGTCAATTTCGCTGCACCATGCGCTCTTAATTCATTCAATTCTATGTTCAAGTTAGTGGGTGACGTGAGAATCCATCTTCTTGAGAGCAAGGCCCCCATTTTGAACTTGTCATCCAAAATTAATGAAAATTTAGAAAAGATGCAATAAATGACTTCCTGCCACCATAAAATGAGATATGAGAAAACTTAATTGATTCTGGGAAAAAGAGACTGCTGCACCAACAGTAATTTACATGTGCAAGACTATAGTTAAGAGACAAAATGAGCTCAATCAATGAATCAAGGAAAATTTTATATTATTCTATTGTATCTAATCTATATGTAAACCTTTCTCAGAGCACAAGAACTACAACTTAGCTCCTATGCGACGTGATTATTTTTCAATGTCTCATCTGTCTATTGATAGAGGGAGTATCTCAATTTCTCATTTTTTATCCAGTTCACTGGAGATGGCATGTGACTAGCGAGCTTCAACAACAGTAATAGTAACTCTGTTAACAGAACATGTTTTGTCACATGTTGATTGAATATCTCCATTGTAGTAACTCTCGTCAATGAATGCGGGCAGTTTGGGAGATGAAAGGACCACATCTGCGTTTCGCAACATGAAAACCACTGTGGACATAGTTGGTCTGTCCGATGAATATCTTTGCACGCACAAAACACCGATCTGAATGCACCACAATGCCATTTCTTCAGAATATGTCTTGCCCATTGATTTGTCGACAATGTCCATGCATTTTCCTTCTTTCCACAGCTCCAATACCTGGGAAGAACACATACCAAACACCTTGTGTTGTGAAAATGTGAATGTAGAGGCTGATCAAATTGAGCAGTGCATTGAATTATGCAAGAGTTTCATACTCGCCAATTAAACTGCAGAAGGGGTTCATATGATAGCACCCGCTATTTTTTTGGCCAATAATGATCTCTAACAACAAAACTCCATAATTGTACACATCATATTTTATTGAAAACAGGCCCTGCATAGCATACTCTAGTGTCATGTATCCACTACAAAAGCCAACAAGGAAAGGTATTAATGAACTCATGCACTGTATAAACATCCTGGTTAAACTTTCAGGATTTAACCAAAGCTGAAACTCAGTATGAAACATAGCAAATGATTGGTCCTAGTTTTTTCTCTTTGTTCTAAATTCTCATTGTCTAATCAGGTGAAGCAGAATTTAATACTCAAGAGAACAACTTACCATCTACCAACCACACGCTTTATTTTTCCTTCAATTTGGTCTTCTCTGCATATCCTCGCCATCCCAAAATCTGAAATCTTGGGGTTCAATGCAATATCCAATAAGACATTACTAGCTTTCTTATCTCTATGGATTATCCTCAATGTTTTATCCTGGTGTAAATACATGAGTCCTCGAGCAACCCCATTTGCAATTTCAAGCATTTTTCCCCAATTCAGAAGTGATCTCTTTGTTTCATCTGGACCAATTTTGGGAATTTCCTCAAAATGTTATCAATAATACTTGCTATAGAACACGAAATTCTGGCCACTGGAAGAGAGGACTCAATAAAAAGGAGTGAATCCAAGCTTTCATTGGGCAATTACTCGTAAATTAACTGCTTATCGTCTTCATGAATGTAGCAACCTAATATTTTCACCAGATTCCGGTTTTGGAATTTGGCAGTCAACCTGAATTCATTCTTGAACTCTTCATTTCCTTGTCCAGAATATATTGAGTCTTTTAACCGCTATTTCTAATTTAGCATTCATCACACCCTATAAAGATAAACACATCAAAGAATAAATATTAAGACTTGTTAGGTGGAACCTGTAGCTCAAAAGCTGTTATGAGTATATTTTAAGATTTAGGGATAAGTGCAATATAAGTCCGAAAACTAGTTATGAAAATACAATTGAATCCTAAAACTTGTAAAAAGTGTAATCAAGTCCTAAAATTTATCAAATTTGTTTAATTAAGTCATAAAATTAACACCATCAAACTTATTAACGGAAAATGCTGACATGGCGCTGATATGACTTTTTTAAATAAATTTTGATTTTTCACATGACCTTTCAAATGATTTTTTTATTCAAAATTAGATTTAAAAACTAAAAAAGAAAAGATAAATTTTATTTTTAAAAAATTGTTGAAAAAGAAATAGACAAAATGGTAGCTCCTCCGCCGTTGCCCATCGCCGGAGGGGCCGATGACCTTGGGCAAAGGTGGCCAGCCTCCATCCGACCAGGGCAAGGCTTCACTAGACTTAGGCGAGGGCCGGTGACCCTCACCTAGCTCAGGCAAGGGCGACCAGATCTAGGCACGCCAACCCTCATGGGAGACTGGCGACCGTCGCCCACCTTGGGTGAGGCCTCGCCAGCCCTCAGTGAGAACAAAAACATTCAATTGAAGTATCAATTTATTTATGCATTGATAGATGATAGGACATTTTCTTTGAAGAAGATTCTTGGTGCAAAAAATCCATTAAATATGTTAACCAAGGTTGTCGCCGTTGAGAAACTGACTCCATTGGCTAGTGATGAGGAAGGAGGTGCTGCCCCCTCTCCTTTTCTTCTTTCTCAACCACCGAAAGCTCACTGACCAAAAAAAAACCACCGAAAGCTCCACTCTTTTTTTTGTTTTTTTTCCAACCGTTACAAAAGGTGACTGAAGAAATGATACGTAAAATACTGTGGAGCGTAGTTGAGATCTTAATCAGTGTGCATCCGCCTTGTAATGAATTTGAGCAAGTCGTCAATTTTGTGTCCACCATTTGAATGTAATGCGAGCTGTGAGACCGACGTTCCCTTCCTGAGCTCGATATTTTTGGTCAACATCTAGAATCAAACAAGAAAATCATTTCCACCTCATGTAAATACAGGCAATGGCCACATTCCTTCCCAGCAGCCAAATCCCTTTAATCAATGTGGTCGGACGAAGTCGCTTGAGGTGTATCTGCTTTCGCTTTGAATCGATTTAAGGTCTGAGAACAGAGTTCTGAGGGGGTCATCATGCTTCTGATCACATTGCGAGGAAAGAGAACTTGACATTTCAAGCAGTTGTGACAGAGACGGTAATTGTTGATGGTGATTTTAACATAGAGACAGTTAGTCGAGCCTGCAACTCACATCTTGAGTCTTCTGTTCATACGCTCGTTATAGGATCTGAGAGAAAAAGAAAAGAAGAATCGTCTCTTTAATTTCATTTACTGCAGTAATTGCCAAGAAAGTGTTGTAATTATGGTCAATGGATCAACGAAAATCAATAAATTAAGATACGTCTATTCTATTCACATATCTTTTTTTTGGATTCATGAATTTCCTATTATTTTATGTTCACGTATCTATTGAGTTCATGAATTTCTTAGATTCATGTATCTTTTAGTTCATGAATTTATTGAGTTTATGAATCTCTTGAATTCATGTATCTTTGGATTCATGAATCTCTTGGATTCACGTATCTCTTTATTCATGAATCTCGTGGATATACACATCTATTTAATTCATGTATCTTTTCTATACATGAACTAAAAATCTCTATAAATAGATGGAAGCATAGAGTTTCATTTACGGGTTTTTGGTTTTCCCGACTTGATTCCAAAAGAGCTTTGATATGCTTTTCTACTCTTCTGTTTTTCTTGGGTGTGCTGGTTCAATTGAACGGTTCGATAGAGTCATGTTTGCATAGTGCTAATCCAAACAAGTTCGAGGTGTTGTATCTTGGGAGGCATAGTTCGTGAATCTGCGGAACACCATTGGCAGGAACTAATCGCCTTAAGGAGATCCGGTTATCCGTACCTCACCTCCAATTTGATGTTATTTTTCCAATGATATCTTATTTTATTCTTCTCCAAGATTTGTAAGTTCACATAAAAGAAAAATATTATATAGATGTTATCGTCTTCTTTACATGATGTTCTGATTACAACAAACAGTTTGTGTTTTCTCTGGATTAATTTCCAACAAAAAGAGTGAAGTGTGCATTGTAATGTCCATGGCTTCTATAAAGCAAATGTCAATGTGAAAAGAAGTAGCAGTGGTCCATAATAAGCTCGGTTCATAACTTCATTATAGATTTTACTATCAAGTAATTGTCAGCGTGAAAAGAAGTAGCAGTGGTTCATAAGTTCAATATAGATTGTACTGTTCATGCCTTCTATCAAGAAATTGTCGAGTTTGGGACACCTGGAGTGCCATAACTTGGCACGGGGGGACACTTAAGTGCCATAACTTTTTTTCGGTACACTTAAGTGCCACTTTTTTTCAAATGGGACACTTAGTGCCACCTCCGGCGACCTTGCCGGAAATCCTACGTGGCACGTGTTTATTATTTTTTAATGCTTGCGTGGCTCGCCGGGAGAGCTGAGTCAGCGCTAACTCAGCAAAAACGACATTGTTTGCATAATAAAAAAATAAATTAAATTAAAAAAATTTTTAAAAATACTCTAAAAATTAAAAAAAAAAAAAAAAAAAAAAAAAAAAAGGGACGAAGGGGCGAGCGGGCGAGGGCGAGCCCTCGCCGCCGCCGCCGCCCCGCCGTCGCCGGGAAGGGCCGGCGACGGAGGGGTAGGGTCGGCCGGGGGCCGACGACCCCGGCCGACCCTCCTTCCGTCGCCGGCCCTTCCCGGCGATGGCGGGAGGCGGCGAGGGCCCGCAGCCCTCGCCGGATCGCGGCGAGGGCTCGCGGCCCTCGCGGATCCGGGCGAGGGCTCGCGGGCCCTCGCCGGATCCGGCGAGGGCTGCCGGTCGGCGGGGCCGGCGACCCCGGCCGACCCTACCCCCTCCGTCGCCGGCCCTTCCGGCGACGGCGGGAGGCGGCGGCGGCGAGGGCTCGGCCCTCGCCCGCCCACCCCTTCGTTCCCCCTTTTTTTTTTTAAAAAAATTTTAGAGTATTTTTAATTAAAATTAATTTTTAATTTAATTTAATTATTTTTTTATTATTTTTACACGTCGACGCGAAACGGCGTCGTTTTTACATTTTTTTGCCACGTCGGCATGCAAAAACGACGCCGTTTTGGACCTCCATCGCCGGAAAATTGCCATGTCGGCCGTTTGGCCGGATTTTCGCGAATGGCACTTAAGTATTCCATTTTACTCCGATATTGGCACTTAAGTGTTCCATTTAAAAAAAAAAGTAGCACTTAAGTGTACCGAAAAAAAAGTTATGGCACTTAAGTGTCCCCCCCGCCAAGTTATGGCACTTGGGGTGTTCTTTACTCAGAAATTGTCAGTGTGTTATTGTCAGTGTGAAAAGAAGTAGCAGTGAAAATCTGATTCAAGGAGTGTGATTGGCTATTCTAAATTGCTTTATCATCCACAATGTCGGTGTAACATTTGTGGCTCAGAATGAACTTGAAAGGTCTAGTTGCTAATTGCTACCACCAAAAGGTTCATTTCTTACTAGCAATGCCACGTGATTTCCTATGAACCCTATTCAGATTAGTCCTTTATGCTTGCTGTTATTCTTGTTTTCATATGACAGAACTTAGCTACCAAGAAGATGTTTCATCAGCTAAATTGCAATACTCTAAGATGATAGCAAGCTAGTTATGGATTATCTATCTACTCTACAAAGAACGAATTATGGCAGGCTGACATAAAATGAAACCACTAAGTTTAGACTAGCGTGGCCGAAATGACATAACCTTGTGTAAGCCGACCTGATATGAACTTTTGTATATGCACTTGTAACCTTGTGTAAGCCGACCTAATATGAACTTTTGTATATGCACTTGTTTTGGATCACCAAATATGTGATCTGATTGACCGTGCTAAAGGCTCATGCATATAAAAAACATCGAGATATATATTTAATCCTACTTACTAGAAGAAAGCTTGTATTTTTCCCTCCATTAACGTAATTTGGGATTTCGAAATCAACAAAATCAAGAAATAAAATTATAAAACTTGGTCGCTTGGTGTCCTTTTGTTGGAATTATAACAGCGGCTTAGTGATGCCTTGAGTACGAGGCAACTGCGGGCACCTAGGAATTTAATCGCTCGGTCATCGACTTGACCCATTAGGAAATTAGGTGTATTCATTTCTCAAAAAATGAGTGATTTTAAAAAAATTAAAAATTAATTGTTTATATTGTTTAGAAAAATAAATGAAAGAAAATTTTTTATCACCCACAAAAAGTTTTCAAATAATTGATTTTTTATGAAACAACGCGCTTGAAAAGTCTTAATTATCACACGTTTTTTTAAGTACTTATTAGTTTTTTTAATCCATTTTTAGTGAATCTTATTCACTAAAATAGTTTTACTAAATGATATAATTTCTTTCCATTGCGTACGTTAAAACAAGCCGATTGTGCGTGATGCTTGAGACCGCTGTTCTGAGTACCGATTTGTAATTCTAATAGTCTTTATGAGGAGAAAGATTGATCTCGAAAATTAGGTTATAAGGTAGTGGCGAGCACCGTCTTTTTTATGTTGTACAAACTAGTGCACGTGACCATAGCATTATTCCTTGATTTTTTCATGACAATCGGCTCGTGAGAAGTCCATATCAGAGGATCCATTGTGTGTGTACGCACACCTATATATATATATATAACAACTTGTCAGTCAACCATTTTGACTTCTTCAAATTAAATACATATGTTTCATAGAAAAAGAAACATAGAATTTCCCAGTAACTCACCTATTATAACATGTAACATGTAACATGTAACATGTTTAATATTCATCACGTGGCCCTATTGTTTATAAATAAATCAATAAATAAATAAATAAATAAAGTGAGACGTACATTTGATGAACGTGTGTAATTAATAATTTATATTCCCTTTTTCTCTGGCCGAAATTAATGGCTTGAACTCAAGCCCCAATTCTATAATAGCAGCGAGTCCGTGATTCGACCATTTTTTACTTCTTCAAATTAAGATAAATATGTTTCATCCAAAAAGTAACATAGACTTTCTCAGCACCTCTTGTACCAAAACATATAACATGTTTAATAACATCGCATAGTTATATATATATATATATATATATATATATATATATATATATGTATTTAAAAAAATTGTGACATGCACATTTGATAATTGTCTGTAACTAATCATATATTTTCCTGGTTGAATCTAGTGATTTATATTCAAGTTTAAGAGTCCGTGAGTCAAAAGATTTTTGACTTCTTTAAATTAGAATACATATATTTTGATAAGGGAAAATTCTTAAAAAGGATCCAAAGTCGACCTTACTTCAAATAAAAGCTTGAAATGCCATTACTTTATCAAATAAGAGATTGAAGTAAATCTTGTTTCAAATAAGAATATGAAGTGGTTATGTCTATTGCAAATAAGTGCCATAATGACTATGTCTATTTTAGAAAACGGTCCGACTTTTTGACGATGAAGGGTATTTTCATCATTTAGCATTTATCCTTTTCTTTTTTCTCTTCCTTTTTGCTCTTTTTCTTTTCTTTTTGGTCTTCTTCCTCTTCTTTGCTTATGGCCGGTTGATCACCAATGATCCCCACAAAGGACTAAGTGAGGGTTGCCTTCACCCGATTTGACGAGGGCTACCCTCACTAGCCATAGGCGAGGGACGGCCTTACCTAGGGGAGGCGACACTTGCCTTAAGGGAGGTCGCACCTCGTGGCCATCCACGAGGTCAGCCTTTGTTGGCCCCAAGTGAGGGCTCGACAACCCTCACCAGTGGCTAGTGAGGGTCATCAAGCCATCGTCGACCCCCAGCAAGGTCATCAAGCCATCGTCGACCCCCAGAGGGTGGCCTTGCCCGCAGTCGGCGAGGTCACCAAGCCCTCGCCCCATTACTAGTAAGTGCTTGCAAGCCCTTGTCGAGGTTGTCGAACCCTTGCTAGCCTTTACTAGCGGTTGCTGATTGACATTGGAAAAGAAAAAAGAAAAAAAGAGAAAAAAAAATAAGAAAAGAAAATTTGGATGAAAACACTATTGATCGATCGGAAAATTTAGGCAATCGACGACTAATGAGATTTGGCCCTTATTTGAAATTAGATCTACTTTATGATGATACTTCATGCCCTTTTTTGGAATTTTCCCTTTTGGTAATATAGAATTTTTGGGCAACTCACGTATTAAATTATATCTCAAGTTTGAGTTATTTACGGAACCCAACCGAGTTGAATAAGTCTCCAAGTTTGAGAGTGAAGTGAATTTGAATTGAGAAACTTGTTGCTCACTTTTCTTTTTTGGATTAATACCATGAAAAACTTCAAATTGATGTAACCATGGCAAAATTACTCAAAAATATTTTTTTAACAATTGAAAAACCTTAAATCGATACACATGCGGCAAATTTAATTTTGAACCACCAATAACCTCTACATTTGTGATAATTTTACCATTTATTAATTTTTACTAAATTGGATTAATATTATGAAAAATCACAAATTAATACATCTCGTGACAAACAGAAGATAAAATCTCAAACCGATACATTTGTTAATTATCATATTTTATTTAACTTAATAAATTAACCATAAACGGTAACCGAAATTAACGAACGGAAAGTTTGTCAGAAATTATTTATAATAAAAAATTAATTTGAGATAAATTTATTATTTATATATCAGTTTGGAATTATTTTGTAGTATTAGTCCTTTCTTTGGACTCACTTATTTTACGATAAGTATTTATATGCGGAGTCAAACCTTCGAGAGAAAGCGTGGATCTGCTTTAGGCCAAACAAAAGAAAGCTTGTGGGCCCCAGGGAAAATGAACGGAGAGAAAATAAAAAGGCTTTCCTGAAGAAAAGACGCCGCCCCAGTACAGAAACGGCGCAGCTTTTCGGCCGCACGGAGTGGCTGTGAACATGATGGATCTTATGCCGTGAGGTTCACATGTAATTGGGTTGTTTATTTCTAAAAATTTTGGACTTGAATATAATTTAGTCCTGCCAGATACTCGACCATTAGAGCAATTGTAACTCTAATTCACCCATTTGAGTGAATTATTTACTATTAGCTCTCTTTATGAATATGTGTATCAATACACTGACTAAATTACTTAAATTTTTGACATCCTTTATTATTTCTCGTTTATTTTTATAATGATTCATATTCATTTAAATTGTTAGACCATACATCACGTACCATAACGCATGTGCGTTGTGTTTAATATTATTCATCGCATGGCAGTATTTAGGGAAAAAAAAAATTTGACACGTACATCTAATAAATGCGTGTAACTAATCATTTATATTCCCCCTTTTTTTTTCTGGTCAAATTTAATGGTTTGCACTCGAGTTCCAACTCTATAATCACGGCGCGCCTGCGATTCAATAGTTGATGGGCCAGGAGATTGCGTTTGCACACGCGATCGAACGAGAACGGAAAGGAAAAAAGGTCGATGACGCTTTGGTTTTGTGAAGCGACGGCAGTCCAACGTCGGCGTCATCTTTTCTTTTCCACCGTGGGAACGCAGCCTTCCGCCGGCGGCATCATCTTTTCCAGCTTAGCCATCGTGGGTCACGGAGGCCTTTCTTCGAGGCTTGCGCAAGTCCACGCGTCCCTCCTTTTCCTGATTTCAGATTCTCTTTTTCGTTCTTTTTTTTGAGACTTTGGGAAACTGGAAATGGCGGAACTAAAAGCCAAGTCAATCCCAATAAAGTGCCGGGTTCAAATTGGCTCGATGGATGCTCAACATTGGACCATTAAAATTTCTTGTCGAGCTTGGCTACATTAGAATTGTCGTTGCTAGAAATATCACCTAGAGAGGGATGAAGTGATTCAAGTAAATCTTGATGAATTAACATGGAAGCGAAATAGTCAATTTGAATATTATCAAACTCGAGTGAAGTCAAGGTTTTAATATTGACAATGATATGATGATATTCACAAATGCGCAGAATTCCATCAAAATTATGAACAAGAGTTAAGAGATAGAAAAAATTCAGAAATTCGTCTTAAAGCAAGCCTACATTTACCCTCCCACACTAATAGTTTATTAGTTAGATTTTACTAGTCAATTAATAAGGTTCCGTACGTGAATGATGATACCTAGAATTGTAAAAATTTCACTATTTCAGACGATTAGTCTTTTAATGCCTTTCAAGAAGTACAGTTTGAGCTCATGAAAAAATAACTATATAAGATTGAAATTCTCCTAAACTTTGGAATTTATGATTTTGGACCTCTCTTTTCTCTTCCACATCTTGGTCTCCTTCTATACTTCTTCAATTTTAACCAACATAAAATAAGAGCAGCAACAGTTATTTACATGTACATCTTTCTGGTTATGAGACAATGAATGAGCCCACTTAATAAATTAAGGAAATTTTTAACAGAAGTCTATTGTATCTAATCTGTTTATAAACTTTTCTCATAAGCACAAGAACAACTGCCTCATCTATGACACCATTAGCCTTCAGGTGTCATCTTTCTACTCATCCAGGAAGTATCTTATTTCTCAACTTCAGACTTCAGTAGATTACACAGTTCCCTCATGAGGGCATGCGACTAGCGAGCTTCAACAACACTAGTTGTAACTCCGTTAATAGAACATGTTCCATCACATGTCAACTGAATCTTATTGCGGGCACTCTCGTCGATGAACGCCGGCTGTTTCGGGGATGGAAGTAACACATCAGCGTTCCCCAACATGAAAACCACTGTGGACATAGTTGGTCTGTCCACTGCATATCTTTGCACGCACAAGAGACCGATTTGAATGCACCGCAATGCCATTTCCTCAGAATATGTATTGTCCATTGATCTGTCAACAATGTCCCTGCATTTTCCTTCTTTCCACAGCTCCCATACCTGGGAAGAACACATACCAAGCACCTTGGATTGTGAAAATGCGAATGTAGGGGCTGGTCAAATTGTGCATTGCATTGAATAATATGACACTTTCATACTTACATGGCCAATTAAATTCCAAAAGGGGCTCATATGATAGCACCCATTATTTCTTTGGCCTGTAATGATCTCCAACAACAGAACTCCATAACTGTAGACATCTGATTTTATTGAAAACCGGCCTTGCAGAGCATACTCCGGTGCCATGTACCCACTATGAAAGCCACATCAGAGAAGAAATCAACATCTCATTCACCATATGAACTTCCTTGTCAAATTTTAGGGAGATAATTCAAGGTTGAAATTTTAGTATGAACGAAAATAGTTGGAACCAAGCTCATTTTATTTGTTTTAATTTCTCACTATCTAATCAAGTGAAACAGAATTTAATGCTCAAGAAAAACACTCACTATGTCCCGACCACACGCTTCGTTTTTCCTTCAATTTGGTCTCCTCCGCATATCCTAGCCATCCCAAAATCTGAAATTTTGGGGTTCAATGCAATATCCAATAAGACATTGCTAGCTTTCAAATCTCTGTGGATTATCCTCAATGATGAATCCTGGTGTAAATACATGAGTCCTCGAGCTACCCCATACGCTATTTCGAACCTTTTTTCCCAATCCAGAAGTGATCTCCTTGTATCATCTGGAATTTGGGGATTTCCTCAAGTTATTATCCATAATACTCTGTGTAGGACTAAAATTATGGACCACTAGAAGAAAGGACTTACCAAAGAGGAAAGAATCCAAGCTGTTGTTGGGCAAATACTCATAAATTAACAGTTTCTCGTCTTCTTGAATGCAGCAACCTATGATTTTCACCAGATTCCGGTGTTGGAGTTTGGCAATCAATCTGACTTCATTCTTGAACTCTTCATTTCCTTGTCCTGAATATTTTTCGAGTCTTTTAACTGCTATTTCTGTTCCGTGATTCAACACGCCCTGTGAAAATGAACACATCGCAAGATTAAGTATTTAAACCTGAGAAATGACGCCGGTCACTTGAAAGCTGTCATGAGTAGATTGCAAGATTTATTAGGTTGTTAAACTTGCCAAGAGGATGTGTCATTTACACTCACTACAAGTTTTATGACTTAGAAAAATGGAGAAGCAACATGTTACATGACCAAAGAAAATAAAGAGCAGCATGACTTGTGCTGTTTTCTACTTCTTCGCCCTTGTCTTTTATTAGTCACTTCTTCCTGGGTCTGCAATGACTGGAAGATCAGAATCGCTACAGGGACACCTCCATGGATATAGTGAAAGTAACCAGATTGCAATACCTTCAGACAATTTCAAAATACAAAAAGGTCCTTCGCAATAAAACTAGTTCATTTCTGATAAATTTATTCAAGGACATCAATCCCCATAAGAATAAGACAAATGAAGTTAATAGACTTCATAAAGTTAATACTCAATAACCATTTGGAATCAGTCAAACAGGGAGATTAATTACCTTATATACAGATCCAAAGCCGCCTTGGCCAAGCTCATTGACTGAGGAAAAATTGTTCGTGGCTGCAGCTACAGTTTCAAAATCAAAGAGTGGTAGATCTTTTTTTCATCTACCTTCACTGTTGAGGTCTTTCAGACCTGGAAGATCATTGAAATATGCTGAGCTTGTGGTACCACTAGCAAGAGGATTACGCCCTCTTCTATCTGCTGTCATAAAGAGGAATAAAATGTTTAAGAAATGAAAGCAATGGTGTAATGCTTCTTTTTTTTACTGTTCTGGCAAATTTGGGAAATTTTCTTTACAGGGACGAGTACTACAAATTTTTACTCCAACAATGTCATATCGCTTGTTCCTCAAGATCAATGCACACAGGCTCAATTTCAAGATGAATTGCAATACAGCATTCTCCATCTGTCTGCGTCTGTGCAGCTTTATTGGTCAAGGTTTGCTGTACTGAAATGAACCACCCTTTAGGATAAAATCCTCGCTGGATTAACCCCAATTTAAATTTAATTGATTTCTTAACCCTGAAGATCGAAATCAATACCTACTTGTAAAATAGACAGTTTTAAATATAGCAGAAAAAGCTTATATTAAGGCTGATCACCCACCTCTTTTCCTCTTCAACATACGGCGGTACGTAAGGGAGCCTAAGAGCAGCAACAGTAGTGCAGATACCGATAGTGCCACCATTGCCTTCTTCACAAATGTACTCCTTTTCCTATAGCGAGCTGTAGAAATAAGGCATGAGAAGTGTGCCAATGACATTGAACTAGCACATATTATCGAAATTAATTCAACAAGTGCAGTTTATAACATGAACTACCAGAAGCAAGCAGTTCCGTTAAGACAGGAAGTAGAAATTGGGACAACAATTACAACCCGGGAACAGTAGCAAAAATATTTGAAGTAGATCTCCGCAATGAGTACCTAAGTCAATTGCATCCACCCGCACGTATAAATCTTGACCCAAATCTGAAAATTTTCTTGTATCCATTAAATCTCCATACCATTTAAGGCATCCGAATTCCCCCATAGTTTCATTTTCACTCGAATAAGCTGTGCAATTGCAATCACTCAAGCATTCCTGCTCACACTCGTTCAAGCTCAGGTTCATGTCGACATGGGCTGTTGAAGTGTCAGGCAACTTCACCCGTTCCACCTTGACGAAACCTTCCCCACTTCTACACAGTGACGCGTTTTGCCTCCTCTTGCAACCACCTGATCCGTCCCTTAGGTACCAATCCCCCGGAGACTTGGGCTCAAAGCCAGGCAGGCATGTGCAGTCGAACTGATCTGCATAGTTTGCACCACAGATGCCATTAGGCCCACACTTGCCGTAGTAGTCACACTGCTCCTTTGGATGGGAAGAAAACTCGGTCCACCGCTGCTCTTCATCGTGCCATATGAAGTGTTTAAGGAACCCTGACTCGTATGCCACATATCTAGAGACAACGGATGCATTGGCGACGCCATACATCAGAGAAACCTCCATCGCGTTAATCGTAATTGTGATATTATAGACAAAATCATTAGCCATCTCGGGAACAGCACCCTGCTTTTTCTCAATTATTGCTCCGCCACGCCAGCTCGACCCTTGTAAAGGAACAACTGTGGGTACCCCGTTGGTTCAAACCTGCATGAACAACTGCCCGGTGCTGGATCATCTTCGGATTTCCAAGATGTCACGAATCGTTCCAAACCAGCTCTCCGGTCCAACCCAAGCTTCATGGACGGAAGATAGGTATCCGTGGGATAATCAAAGCTCTGCCAAACAACCATTTTGCTTAAATCATGCTTCAAAACCAGATTACCTGAATCCAAAAGCTGAGCAGTGGTAGAATTATCTAAATTCATGGACGAAACATTGGTTGACCAAATGGGGAAGCTTCCATTGTCTGCATTGATCACCAAGTTTCCATAGCGATCCAATGCAAGAACTCCTGAAGTATCATTCAGGGGATGCTCTCTGTTAGCAACCCAAACAACGGTTCGCTCCGGTTGTCCATAGTACCAAATCCCCAGGTAACACGAGCTCGAGTTACCTGGGCTGAAGAAACCGAGGGCGAATTTTCTTCCTTGGGAGATTAAGACATCGCCATCTTTCAAGGTATCATTTGGGGCAAGGGTGTCCGAAGAATCAGTCGAATGAAGCAGAAGAAACAAAACCAGGATATGCAATGACACCGTTCGAGTGTTCATGCTGTACTTACATGGGGATGCATCTTGCTTCAGGCAAGATAGCAGAGATATGGCATTTGCTTCATAACCATCAAAACAGGAACATCTCAATGTACCCCAGTGGAAAATGTGCCATGAAGCGGCGACTTCAACGTCAACGGTCCAAGCTTTACTTTTCTTCATTCCACAGGAAGGTTCTCCTTTATTTATCATATAGATTACTTGCATTAGCGCACCTTTAGCTTTTTTTTAATGCCTGCTGTTGATTCAAGATGCATCATTACACAGGAAGTTACTCCCAGCCCCGGGAACCCGAGGGAACGCCATTAATTGCGCTAGTCAACATCTTTTTTCCTTTCACTTTCGAAAATCTCCCGAAAGGTCCAAGTTGATTAGATGTTGTTGCTCGTTGCTATTGGCTCCCGAGTATATTTAATTAAGTTCATGAAGGATGGTCAAACAAGAAAGGCGGTTCCTAGGGAGATGCTGGAAGAGGAGCAATTTAAAACGAAATGAAATCATTGTGAAGGAAGGTTCGATAAAATAGAGACTACATGTGATGATGATGATGATGATGATTGTAGAGCGAATTAAATAAATAACTATTCACTTTTTAAATTTTAACCCTTCGGTTTCATAATTAGAAAGTCTGATTTTAAAATTTAGCTAATAAAAGAGAAATTTCAACACCCTCTTTTACATGTGAGCCGGGTTGGGTGAACGAACACATGAAATAAATTGTAGCAAAACATGATTCCAATATTATATTGAAATGTCCAATTCAAAAGCTTAAGTTAATAAACGAAGGCAACCACATGTTTAACTAAGCATATGAACCCTATGGTCAAGCGATGTGAGATATTTCAATCTTATAATAAAAAAATTACAAACTATAGAATAATCACTCATGTTATTGATTTAGGTTATCACTTTAAGGGAGCACCGGATTCTAACACGTGACATTAGAAAACGGGATCACGCTGCACGTCTTGTTTTCTGTTTTGGCTAACAATTCGGTGATAGGCATTTATACTTATAGTAGATCTGTTGTTGCCCTGAGGCAGTACAGTAACGCCTCAGCTATTTTCATATTTTGAAGTGAAGGATTTAATGCCATATCAAGTTTCAAAACTCCTGGTTGCTGAACTTTTGAGTCATTGTTAAAGGAATAAAGCAGGCACAGCTGTTAGCTTACCCAGAAGTAGTAACACTCTGCATGAATATCTAAATCTTATGCATCATTTATAACAAAAAACAAAAATAATATGAAGAACCTGTACACATTGCACCCTATATACTTTTCGTGTATAGAAGTATGTATAACCTGTTACTCTTCTCGTTGCTCGAGTATTCTTTTCATGCTTTCATCTGCTCTGTAGAGCTGTGATAGTTACATCATTGGAAAAGTTAAGAATTTTGACACTAGAGGATGAGTCGGTGCTCATAGCGAAGCTCTCGGCACTAAATCCCGGTTCCTTAGGTTGAGGAACATCAGAAGTCTCGCTGCCTAACATAAGCACGACCGATGACATTGTTGGCCGGTCTTCGGGTCGCTGCTGCACGCACAAGAGTCCTACCTGGATGCACCTCAGCACTTCCTTCAAAGGAAATTCTTCCTCCATCAGGACATCTACCAGTCCAAGTGCATTCCCCTCGGTCCATAGTTTCCATGCCTGAAAATACGTTAATAACAAGTCATTACATATCATAGAACAACAGAAAGATTGAAGGCCTAGCATCCAATCCGAGCCAAGCATAAGCAGGGGAATACTTACATGTCCAACGAGATTGAGGTCGTGGTCTGGGTGATAAAATCCCCAATTCTTGTGGCCGCTCACAATCTCCAGTAACAGTACTCCAAAACTAAACACATCTGATTTTACTGAAAAATGGCCTTTCATCGCATACTCGGGAGACAAATAACCGCTGTAAGACAGAAACAGAACATCAGAATATCAACAAATCTTAAAAAATATTCCTTGAAGCTAACAGTAAAATAACTTACTATGTCCCAACTATTCTGTTGGTCATTTCTCCAGCATTTTCTACAGTGAATGTTTTTGCAATTCCAAAATCTGAGATTTTAGGATTCATGTCACTGTCTAGTAAGATGTTGCTCGGTTTGAGGTCTCGGTGGATAATTCTCAGCCTGGAGTCTTCATGGAGATAGAGAAGTCCACGGGCAATCCCCATGATGATGCTGAAGCGTGTCTTCCAGGCCAAAAGTTTCCGTCTAATTGGATCTTCACAAAATTTGAGATAAGTTATTGAGGGGAAAACTGTAGAATCTCAAGCAGGTTGAAAAAGTGTAAATGGGGTGAAGGTCGCACTGAAAAGGTGGTGGTCCAAGCTTTGGTTCGGCAAGTACTCGTAGATTAACATTCTTTCGTCTCCATGAATGCAGCATCCTAGGAGCTTCACAAGATTCCGGTGTTGAAGTTTGGCAATCAGTAAAACCTCGTTCTTGAACTCTTTCAGGCCCTGCCCAGAGTTCAGTGAGAGCCTCTTCACAGCAACATCTTGCCCAGTGGGCAATATGCCCTGGCAGATAGCGTATTACATGTTAGTAAGATCAAAGTGGAAAAGAATTATAAAATCATCTTCTCGTATTTTGAAACCATCTTCATTGAGTTAATATGAGAAAAATGTGACTTTTTAACTACGTAGTATACTTTGGCCAATAAAAGTACCTTGTATACTTCACCGAATCCACCCTGCCCAACCTTGTTTTGGAAAGAGAAATTGTTTGTGGCATCAGCAACTGCAACAATATCAAGAAGGGGTAATTCAAGGTCTTCCTCCGGACCACTATCTCCTGAATCTCGATAAAATGAGTATGCAGCTGCAACAGAGGATATAAATCAGCCATCGGCATAAACAAACACGTAATTATGCACCACAATCTCAAAACTATGACAAAAAGTCCAGCATATCCTGGGGGTTTGTTGAGCAAAGGGAATTAAAGCAACTTTATGAAGAGTTTGTTTCCTGAAAGTGGTTATTATTTGCTTTTCTGAAGGCATTACTATTCGCTCTAACTTGCTGATCAGGAGCCGAAAATAATTATAAGAGAGAGTGTGCTCTCACACTGAAGCTGGATGTGATGCTAAGCTAACCAATGTTTTCTTAGGCCCTCATTAAGGATGTTAATAGATTTATAGGCCTTTCAGGTATGCTTTCTTTGAAGGAAATTAGCATAATAAGCAAGAAAGGAACATGTAAAGATAAAGAGTCATGAACATACTTTCATCAATTTCTTACTTTTCTTATTCATAATGAGAGAAGCAAGAAGCATGCTGTTTGCAACAAATGGTTTTATGCTGTGATAATGACTTTACCTCTCCTTCTCTCTTTCCTTCTCCGGAGAGCATACCAGCCAATGAACGCTAGTATAAGCATTCCACATACAGTCGAGGCAGATATGCCAATGGCGATTGCTATACGCCTTCTCCTCTTAGCTCGAGCAATTGCATCTATTCATTGAAAATTTCAAAATAATCATATGCTGTCATACTCGAACAGAGAGCTTAGTAACCACATGGCAATAGTTCTTAACTGTGCCACTGTGCTCTCCTCATCACAGAATATTCAATACAGACAAGTTTCTTGTACTTGTTTTTTTATCTAACATCAAGCATATATCAATGTGTATAACTAGGACATGCTATGTGATTGCACCTCCAGAAAGAAAAATTTCTTAATGAACTTCCGGGGCTTAGAGATCCTATTCAAATGACAGATCTTAGTGGACGTGACAAAAACAGGAGTGACTGAATTTGAGCCTCCTCAATAAGAATAAGAACTATAACCATGTCATCACATTCACATAAAGCATTTCCAGGCAAGGACATGGATTTCCTTGGCAGCTATTCAACTGAAAACCTCTTTAAAGCTACCTAGTGATGGCGAAAGAAAATCAGTAAGAGCTAGATGGATTAGTACCTATCTCTGCCTTTGCCATTCGTATATATATCACATCTCCGCCTGAAGGATAGTTCTTCATGTCAACCAAATCCCCAAACCAAAAAAGACAATCCCCGCCATTCCCATGGACATCTACCCTAGTGAATGCCATGCAAGAGCAATTCTTGAAACATTCCATCTCGCATTCCTCAAGGCTCGAGCTTCTATTCCCCAACAGACGTGAATTATCTGGCAACTTTAAACCCTCGTACTTCACGAAGCCATCACCATTTCCACAACTCAAATTCCATATCCGGGAGCACCCACCGGTCCAACCAAGGGGGTTCGAATCATTTTTCCTGAACCCCTTCAAGCACCTGCAATTTTCACCAGTGGAATCAAAGCAAGTCCCATATGGCCCGCACGTGCCATAATTATCACAATAGTCCCTCTGTAGAGTAACCAAATTCGTCCATTGATTGTCTATCCAAGCAAGATATTGAATATCACCCTCCGGGGTCACGATGAATCTCGATAGGGTCAAATTATCGACCACCGTGTACGTGTAATACACCTCTTCAGGGCTGGAAATGAACATCGGAGCGAAGACCGCATTGGCCTTGAACTCATTACTCCCACTGAACCTCTCTCCATTCCAAGGCCCCCATCGATACCGCTTCTGGCTCCCTTCCCACAGAATCAACTGCGGAGCATCTGGTGGCTCGAGGCTAAATGTGTACTGGCCACTCGACGAATTGGCTTCCGAGGCCCATGACGTCATGTTCCGCTTCAAACCGGTCCTCAGGTTCCACCCCAGTTTCATCTCCGGCAGCAGAGTGTCAGTTATGTTATCAAAGCTCTGCCAGAGATAATCCCCTGAACCATCAGAAGCACTTGCATCACTCAAAACAAGATTGCCATTGTCCAGGAGCCTCAAGAATGGCTCATTCACGGCCCCAGCTGGGGTCACAGACCAGTAATTCATTGACCCATTTTGGAGAGACACTGATCCTTGCGAGCTCAGCGCCAACTCTGCTGAGAAATTGGTGATTGGGTTGTTCCTGTTGGCCACCCAAGTGACCTGGAGAGGTATGTTCTTGTACCAAATGCCCAGATACCTGGCACTCGACTTGTTAGGACTAAAGAAGCCAAACTCAAAGACTTGCCCAGATGAAACCAAGGTCTGTCCATCTCGCAGCGTCTGGTTGGCCGACAAAGTGTCTGCGGCTTGTGTCAGCGGCGATGCTAGAAAGAAACAGAAAGCGAGAAACAGAGCAAAAATCATGGCTCTGTTGACGGCGAGAGGAGTTGGGCGATGTGTGGAGTTGCTGCCCTGCGAAGGGGAGCGCATATCGAGGTCTTTTCTAGTGCGGGGGGAGAGGGGTCGCTGTTCACGGTGTGATGCTTTGAATAGTCAGAGAGGCAGATCGAATCGTCGCAGGCGCGCGGCGACAACATCTTTCCATTTGCGGACACCTAAGCTTGGTACGGTCAAAGTTGGCGAACGTGCGGGGGCGCAGATGAAATGTATCAGACTCGTTGAAGATAAATGAACACGAGGAGCGTCTCGCGTCTTCATCCGTGACAGCGAACTCGTCTCTCGCTTTGATTCCAGAAGTCAAAAGGGATGACCCACCCGATCGGCCGGCCTGTTAAAATAGTCTTGACTCGAGGCCATCGTTTAGACAGTGCATCCTCGTTCCTTATTCAAGGACCGCTTTCATCAATGCCGTCCCCAAGCCCCTACTCCCTCCCTCCCTTCCTTCTCTCTCTCTCTCTCTCTCTCGAAAGCTCACTTAACTGCAACAAATATGACCAGAAAAAATCACATTCCAAGTCCCTCATTTGATATTTTCGTAGAGTAATACTAACGAACAAAGGTATATACAGCCTCATTTGGTTCAACATTTTAAGTGAGCTTTGAAATTCTAAAATCTCTTTACCAAATACAAATGGCTTATGATTCATTTTTTGCTTGATTTTGGAGAAATACAATTGCACTTCCCAAAAGGCTTTAAGAAGCCTTTAACCCAAAGTAGGTCAGAATCCTTTTGAAAGTTATATTATCGGAATACAAGTCTTAACGCTGTCGCTACTCATCACTATTCATCTTCTCCATGGTTGTGGACAGAGAAGCCGAATAGAGGCCAGCAACCGTCAACCAAGGGGTAGCGTGCGGCGGCGATCACCACTTGAGGGGTTGCGTGACCCTAGCAACTGTCGCATGGAGGTCGCAACCATCTAGCAACTGTCGTTTGGGTGGCCACGATCAGGGGGTTGCCTAAGGTCATGTGTCGCCTAGGCCGCATGACTCAAAACTGGTCACCTAGATCGCATGACTCAAGCGACGTTTGGATCATGTGACTCAAGCAATTCTTGGGATCACATAACCTTAGGCAAGACTATTTGGTGACGGCTGACCTTTATCAAACAAAATATAATTTTTACCAAACTATATTTATTCACAATGCACTTTAAAATTATAATTTACCAAATATTATTTGTATTTAAAAAAATATCTTTAACTCAAAAATATTTACATTTTTCCAAGAATATTTTACTAAAAATCGAACCAAATACGGTCACGTCTTTATGACTAGACTGCTACGTAAACAATTTTGACTAAAATTGGTAGAGAAATGGTCCGAGGGAGCTCACATCTTGCTTAAGTTCCGGAAGTCAAAAACAAAGCCTATTGAATTGTCTTGACTAGTAGGGCAAAAGAATAGAAATAGAGTAGGACTGACCAAAAAAAAAAAAAAATAGTCTTGACTGGGAGCCGACGCGTGGACAATGCATCGCCATCCCATCAATTCCCTCGGCAAGCCTCTCTCTCTCTCTCAAAAGGTCACCAGCCAACATTAAATATCACGAGGATAAAATCACATTCCAAGCCCCTCGTTTAATATTTTTGTAGAGTAGTACTAACATATTAATATATATTTATTTCGTTTAATATTTTTGTAGAGTAATACTAACATATTAATATATATTTATTTCGTGTGACTATTTTATCACGTCAGCAATTTCTAATAAAACTAATTAAAAATGACTAAATTGAAATTTCTCATTAAGATTTAAAATTAAATTGATAAAATTAAAAAAAAATGAATTGATATTCATATAATAAACTTAATGCTGATTAGACAATTTGCTCGAAAAAATGGACAGGTGGATGATATAAAATAATTTTGATAGCGGAAATGGAGAGACTATTGTAATAAGCTCATGTATCAATTTGTACGTAAATGTCTTGATGGTTTGGGAAAGTAATGTTTTTACCAGAATTTTTAAGAACATCAAGGATATGTTGGTAAAACTACGCCATGGGCTGTGAAATTATCTAGGATTTCTTTTCAATTTTCAATTTTTCAGCAAAAATAATTAGGTGGACAGGTGAAACGCACATCTAAGCTGTATAAGTCTAATGGAATTTATGTAAAAACCTAGTGGACCTGCCTCATCAAATGGTGCGCAAGGGCTCATAATGTGATGCTCTACGTCTCATTTTCTGAGGGAGAGGATATTATGAAGGACAACGTGATCTCCAAAGAGAACTTCTCATCTTTCCTTGCGTCATGTACGTGATCTCCCACTCTTACGCCTGATAAGAATGATTCGCTATATTCAACTTACCATGTATGATGGCCATGGAATCATAAAACTGGCAGAGATCACCTCGCACACATAAGTTAATGTGGTGGTACACTCACATAGAAGAAAATCCCATTATAATTAGGAATTAGCTGTTGGATTAGGGAGGTGTTCATGTTGGCATTATATAAGGTGATATGAAGATTTAATAAAAAAATGTCAAACTAATTCACTACTCTCACCATTTTGGTGGCCACATTTTTAGAAATCATGAGGGAATAGTAACTTAAATGTTAGACTTTGATGACGTAATTCCCATTCCTCATCGACCCAATCACTAGTGACAATGCATCCTTCAATAGCCAAGCCTAGGCAAGCCCATCAAGATTCCTAGATCATTTAGCCTGCCAACCAATGGTTCGTGGTTAGGCATAGGCCTAGTTGGCTAGGGTTGGCACGATCTATGCCCACCCCTCATCAGTGGGTATGAGAGGTTTGCCAGTGCTCTGTATCCTTTTGTATAGAGAGAAGCATAACATAGACGATATGTCGAGCTATACGTGGATGCCAGCATGCTCAAACGAATGATGTCATTGTTTGCATTTGTTGACACCATAAGGAATTTTAATGGAAGGATTACATTGAGTAAATTTTCAAATATTCAAAGATCACATAGAAAAAAAAATCAAACTTAACATTGAATATTGAGAAAATGTTTAAGCACATTTTGTATCGTCATCTCTTACTTATTCAACATCTCTTACTTATTCAAGAGGTAGAAATATTATTTTAAAGACGCAGACAATAATAAATCTTGTCTTCATGACACATCCAGGTCGTTACGTGATTTGCAAGGAGTTCCCATGTTGAAATTCAATAAGACAACTCCATGACGACATTCACTAGATTCTAGAAAAAACTGTTCATAAAGAATGGAAAAAGCATCCTTCGCCGCACATGTAAAATATCGCTGGTCAAAAAGTCGAAAAGTCAAGTGGGTTTTGTGGCAGCTAATGGCAAGCGATTATAGTATTCTTTCTAGAAGACATGAAATTTGTTGGTACGACTGACCTGTATTGGCCTGCAGTTTGAATGGAAAAATAATTTCTCGCGGCTCTTGATCTCATCTTCTACCTTTTTTGCATTTTATATTATGTTCTTTTTCCGGCTCAATTATTATATTGAAGCCATAAATTGATATAACCATGGAAACTTTTTTTATTATTTACTCTTTTCCAATTTTTCTAACCCTTCAATTATTCTTTAGCTTCGTTTGGGAACCCATTTGCAAAGCTCTTTGGACCTCTAAAGGCCCTTAAGCAAATGCTAATGTGTTTGACATCTATTTTTGGTAGCCCATTTCCCAAATGCTAGCATTTCCAAGGCCTCTTAAAGGTCATTAGCCCAAGGTTCCCTCTCACCTACTTTGGCTTTCTAGCTTTCTTGGCAGGTAGGAGGCCTGGTTAATGAATCTTTTGAATTTTCAATATTACCCTCACTCACTAATCATTATTCCGCGTTTGCCCCTTCTTAAATCGCATCCTCTCTCTACGTGCAACCACGGCTTTCCATGCGAAGACCACTGCCGCATCGCGCCTCTAGCCACACCTCCACCTCCTCTCCCTCCACACCACTGCCCTTTCCCTCTCTGCCGCCGCTGCCGGGGGAGCCACTATCCCTCCCGACCCTATGCCCACGCGCCTCCTCCCTCCGCCTCCTCGCCCTGAGCCTCTCCAATGCGGCGAAGTATGTGATCTCCAAGGTCGATGATCTCATGAACTAGTACTTGCCGAACCAATCTCCGCCACTGATGTCTAGCTCAACCCAAACAGCAATTTAGTTGCCTTTGATTGGGTGAGGACATGATTCGATTTGATTGGCTAATCTATGTCAAGAGTGCAGTGACAATAGATTTGTTACCATTTTTCCCCAAATTTAGCTGCTTGATATTTTATTATGTCTATCATCATAAATTGTTCCGTTCTGTGTTTTTGGTTGTAATACTCTCCGTGATTGAGCTTGTTTTCGGGAGATTAGTCCATGTTGTCATTAATGGTGTATGAGGGCAGCAAGCAGCTGTTAGAAAGCAAGATTTTGAAGAATGATGACGTTATTTGTTTTGGTGAGTCACTGATGTTCAATGCTTATTTGGTTGATGTTGGAGAAGCCTGAAGATGATACTTATATTCACAACCTCATTATTGTTGGGTAATTGGATTTATAGGTTTCCTCTATTTAGGGTATTGCTTGCTTGTCTTCTTCATCATAGTTGTTTTGTTGGGTGAAATCGTTTGTAGGTGCAATGTGATTAATGTGAAGTTCTTGGGTTTGGTTTTGTTAAAAGTCTGAATGGTATATATTAATCTTGTTTGTCTTGGAAAAAAGTGTGTTGCTCGCATATATATATATATATATAGATGCATAGATCCTCCTTTGTGATGCTTTGCTTGTTGTTCATATGGGAAATTAAATATTTGAATTTTGCTTACTAAGAACAGCTAATTGGGTATGGTTCAATATAAATTTGATTGATTTAGAACCTAGATGTGAACATTTGCAATTGATCTACTATCGCTTTTGTTCAATGTGCAACTAGTCTTTTGAAACTTCATATTTTTTAGATTTTCCTTCCATTAACCTTACTTTCAATTGATGCAGAGTATTGATTGAGTTTCTTGTAAGGTTCACTATAATCCACTTTATGAACTATGAGGTGCATTTTCCTTTTGGCTACTTAAATCGTTTGGCATGGAATTTATAGTTGCATTGCCTTCAGAACTTTTCATTTTCTGCATGTATACAATTCCTCAGAAACCGAAAAAGAAACACTCGTTATTTTAGAAGAAGTTGGTTGCTCATGATGTTGCAACTTGCAGGAAAATGGGAACCAAATTTATACTGTCCCTGTACCTCACATGTATAGATTATGCATTCCAAATGGCAAAGCGTGCTTTAAAATGCTTCCAAAGGACTCCTAACTAGTGGCCTTCGGGGACTGAAGTCATGGAAGAATTGGAATCAATAGAAGCTGTCAGTGCTAATAGAATACAAGGGACAATGCTTTAATTCATTTGTTATGTCATTCTTACTTGATGTGATGTAATCAAAGTCTGTTGCTCCACACTTTTCCATTTTTCCTAGGATGAATCTTGGTCTTTGAATGTTCATTTCCATTATATCCAGTAGTTATTAGGAGTTGTCTTCTCTAAGTTCTTTAGAATATTCATGACTTGTATATCAATACGTGCATTGGCTTGTGAATTGAGACATTGTGATGGTACTTTTGTTTAAGGGAGGAACAGTTTTTCTAAGGCTAATCCTCGACTTTGTCAGCAATCTAAGGTTCACAAAAGAAGTCCACTGCTCCTCGAGAGTCGGAGCTCTTTAATTTTTTGGCATGACAAGGCTTTGAACATGAGCAGAAGCTCATTATTATTGCCGTCACGAATGTTTTCAGGGGGTGCTCGCTCTACAATCAATCTCCAAGAAGTGTTATGTTGTTTGGTCCATTCCTAGTGATTTTTTAGCTCTAAGATTAGATGGGTAAATTGATGGAGTAATTTAAAGCAAAGAGCTGCTCAGTTGTCCATTCCGAATTAACAAGATGTTATTTAGTGCTATCATGTTGCAGCTAAGACATGTCTAATTTTTTTGTTGCAAAATAAGAGACATATTTCTTATCACACGCCAGTATTAGATAAAACTTTCCATATGATATCATAAACAACAAATTTTATTTTTATATTCTCATTAACTTTGCCAATTGGTCATTATACTTTCTTTACCATTTGTAAATTTAAGGGCCCTATTAATTTCGACACTTCTCACGTGATTTTTTTATTTATAAATTTGTTATCATGTCGCTTTTACATTTTTCTTAATGCGAAAATATAAAAATTACCATCATTGTGTTATTTTTTCTATTTTAAATAAATTAAAATTAAAAAAACTTAAATTAATCATATTAAAGGACTTTCCAAATATATATTTACCAAACAGCATTTTCCCAAAATTACTTCCCAAATAACTTTTCAATTACAATTTATCAATCAGTCTTTACATTTCATTAAACCCCTTTAAGCTAAAGGCCTTTGCATTTTCCTAATGGCTTTCCCCAAAAGCGACATGATAAAAGTCACTCTTCGTTTCTCCTCTTTTCAATTTTATCCTCATCATTTTAGGTTACCAAAATAAATCCTTACCTCTTGATCTCATAACAAATCTATTGCAAGACTAAACTCCCTCCAAAATCTATATTTTAATTACACTTTTGCCCTTTTTTTTTTTTTTTTTTTTAAATAATCGAGGTCTTCACCACAGGCTCCCCGTGCCCAAACGGCTCCTGAGGGCCGAGCCCCTATACCTCGAGGGAGACTAGTCCAGTAACCCACCGTCAGGGTCCCCCACTTTAATCGCTAGCAACTGCGGATTTCGAATTCTCGATCTCAGTGATGAGGGATGGACTCTTAGCCAACGCAGCTACTCATGGATGGGTCCCTTTTGCCTGTTTTAGCTTTGCAAATTTACAAAATTCGCATCAAGGCGGTATTTTGTTGAGAAAAAAAAAGCTTTTTATTTTCTATTCAAACAAAAAAAAATAGATCTTTAATAAATAAAAGAACTTTTATAAAGCTTGATAAATATATGTCCGGTTTATAAGATAAAAGGCCATAAAGGCGTGGGAGAAAAGCCCACAAACAAACTGGAAAAAAAAAGTAGGGACGTAATTGAAACTCGATAAAAAGAATAATCATTTTTATAAATGCTGCTAAAGAACCTCTAATAGATTTGAAATAAATTCGAAATATCGAATTCTTCTGTTACATGGGATTGAAAGGGTGGATCAAATCAAAAAAGACTTTGAAAGGTTGAGATTTATTTTGTCATTTTGCCTTCTATTTATTCTGAATTGCTTCAATAGTAGTAATTGGAGTTCTGGCCATGCATTCGACTTCTCATCTATCGGATGTTAGCAATTCACTATCGCCATGTTTATTCTAATGAAGCTCGTTGTTTCAATTTCGCAAGGTACGTTGTTCAGTCGACATATATGCTGAGACTTTACTGCTATTCTGTGCCTGATTTACCATGGAGAATAGTTCTCATTTCTCACACTGACTAAAACGTCACGAGGGTGAAGTTTGTTGTATTGTCAACAACCTAATCTTAAGGGTCTATTGCTACAAATGAAGATGATGATCCTTGC
The DNA here is from genome assembly GCA_014182555.1 of Eucalyptus erythrocorys. Lineage (NCBI taxonomy): Eukaryota > Viridiplantae > Streptophyta > Magnoliopsida > Myrtales > Myrtaceae > Eucalyptus > Eucalyptus erythrocorys. The sequence continues at coordinate 11,915,175 of CM024600.1, read as the reverse complement.
TCTATATATCTTATGTCTGGTTCTGTGTAACGTCCAATTCATAGTTTCACCTAATAAAGAAAAAAGACAAGAAATTGGTCTGAGCCGGTCAAGAAATCATGATGGACAAAGCATAATCGATTACTTCAGCATTGAATTACAGTTGCAATTGCAACAATGTCTCTGGTTTCTGTGAACTTCATCACATTGCTAGAGTCACTGTTTTGAGTTGTACAGTGTCAATGTCAAAGACTTTTTCTTCAGACACATATAGACCAATGAACTTCATGTCACCTACCCGTAAGTAGCTGTAATAGTTGGGCTTTATTACCTCATCGCCGAGGGAACAAGTTCGAATCTCCGGATACTTGCGACTTACGTGAGGGTCCCAGGAATGGTTTATTGGGTTAGCCCCTCAAGGGTTTACGTCTAAATACTAAATGTAAAATTTAAAATTTAATTGGGGAGACAAATAGGGCCTGAAAAAATTTGAACTCGAGAACTCCGACTCTAATACTATGTAAGATTTTGTAGGACCACCGTTGACTATTCTAAAAGTTTTAGAAGGGTTATTGTAATTTCCTTGATTTTACTTTGTTCACAAGTGAATTCTTGATAACCCGCCACTTTTTTCCTTCCAAGTCAACATGACCTAGTTACATCTTGAACCATAGGCAGAAGAACAGACAGAAAAAATACAATCTCAAAATCGTACTAATCCTATTCCGTCTTATGCAAGAAATATGTGGTGGACTTCATGTTTCTACAGCTTAGGTCTCCGAGGAAATAAACTCATCCGTCTTAGCCCAAGCAACATAATCAATCAAACAAATTTGATCCTCAATTGTTAGGAATTCAAACTCCTTTATTGAAATAGCCACATGACTGTTAGGAATTCAAAGTCCAATTAGCTTACTTCAAAGAGGTTCCTGTAATTTCCTTGATTTTACTTTGTTCACAAATGCATTCTCCATAACCAGTGTTTTGCAATCCTAGCACGACCCGACCTATATTACATTTGCAAATGGAGAACCGCGAAACTCCTCATAACAAAGTCAGAAGAACAAACAGAAAAATATGATCTCGGAATCATACTAATGTTCCATCTTATGCAAGAAATATATCGATTTGTGATCATCTTTATAGGCCATTACGACGTAGTTAAAAATCAATTTGAGATTAGAGATAGGTCAGTTCGACTAAGATGTGTGGCTAATTATGGGTGACTCCACTAAATTGGCAAATTCTTGTTGGTCGGCACTAGTTTGATTTTTCTGCCGTTTTGATACCCTGTGTCCGTATTTGAATCCTCAAGATTTTCACAATAACCGAGAGTCGCCAATGTGTTGAGTGGGTTCAATGTGGCTCGAAAAAAATCGACCACAGGTCATTTACACTAAAAATTTCTGAAAGTCACTTAATAGCCTAAGACACACCAAAAATGTGCCGGATTGAAATTAACCGTGAATTTGAGCCCAATTTCAGAAATTGAAAGTTCTGTCATGTCACAATTAATTCTAGGAACGTTGACTCAGTCTCGGAAGATTTTTCTACAAACCGAGACTTTTTGGGAAAAAGTCAAGGTAGGGCTGTTTTTGTTTAGAAAATGACGGGGATCGTTTTGGTCGCAAAATTGGAAAGCAAGTGGGACCAATTGGCGATGAAAAATACCAATTGGGCTAGTGAGGTGTCGATTGAATTTATAAAGGCCAGTTTGTGTTGAATTAAGCAAGAATTGATGGCCATATTGGAGAGGAAACCAAGGGAAATTCATATGCCCCCACCCATGACCCTTGGACCACTTCAATTGGGCTTCTAGAAGTGAGCATTGGTGGCTAATTGGTAGCCAAGGTGGGAGACCAAGAAGATGAGGCCAAACCGGTCAAGGGGACTAAGGCGGCCCCCCTGATCCAAACCGGTTCCCCTCCCCCTTTAGGCGGTCTAGCAACCCTCTTTCCTTTCTCATTGTGCTTTAAGAACTCTGAAATTTCCAAAGAAGAAGCCATAAACCGTGGAGGACCCCCTGCCATCGCGCCGGACCGCCATACGTAGTCCTAACCCACTCGTGACACCCTCCGCCCGTCGCGCATACCTTGCCACTTGCGCCTCCACCATCTTGTACTGCTATCCCGTTTCCACCATGAGCTAGGAGGTTCCCGAGCCCAACCGAAGCCCATGCTTCACCGTTCCGCTACTGGTCTGTCCTCGTTTGGACCCGAAACCACTCCCCATTGCCTTTGCCGATCCTTGCCGCCCCAACCAGCTTTGTTTCCTCTATTTTCCAGCCAAGATCAAAATAGAAAGAAGTGGGTTTCAGTAGCTCCGTTTGGCCCATTTTCAGGTGGTTCCTGTTGAAGAAAAATCCCTTAAGTGTTTTGAAGCTAACAAAACATCCTCGTCAGTTAAGTCTGAAGGATCTAAGACTCAGTCGCTTAAGTCTAAAGAGTTCCAAACCCAAGTGTTCCCGTTTGAAGATTTCCAGAACTAGGTTTTTCTGTCTAAAGATCTCTAGACTCTATCAAAGTCTGAAGTCTGTCAGACTCAGTTTTGTGAGTTTGCCTAAGCTGACAACGGTTTAATTCTACGGTTTAAGAATTCAAAGATTGGATAATATATTCCTTAATTCGTTCTAATTCATGGAAGATCTCTGGCTGAAACTAAGCTCGAAGATTTCTGGATTTATCTTAAAATAATCCATTGAAGAACAAGCAACATTTGGAAGGTTCTACTTTTGGAAACTCAAGATCCTGATTGTATGGGCGAACAAGATTGACGAGCTATCTTCCACTTATATTTGACAACTTAAAGATCACCTTAATTGATTCTTTCCGACAGGTAGATTGCATGAACTCTTTTGGAAAGTGCTAACGGCTATGAAGGCACGAAGGAGTATTTAAGGTGGAGTCGTAGTTGTTCGAAAGAAGTGCGCTGATAGGAAAATTCGAAGTCTGAATCTCTAGAACTCCTTGTTCTCAAAATCTCTTGAGCTTTAGTTGTGTACAAATGAGAGATACATACAGACTTTCGACTGAAGAAGTCTAGATTATAAGCTGTACGATTCTCATTTGTTACATAGTGAACACAGCTAGTGGGCTGTCAGCATGAAGAGTGGACGTAGGCTTACAATAAGCTGAACCACTATAATCTTCGGTATCCAAATTTTCTTATCTTATTCTCTTTATTTCTACGTGATTTAATTGACTCTGATTTTATTTCAAATAGAGGGATTTTGGTCAAAGGTATGAAAAGAAATTTATAAACACCTATTCAACCCCCTCTAGGTGTATTTACTAGCCTTTATCAATTGGTATTAGAGCTTGTGTGCTTAATTGTTGGAAGTGTTTATACTTCCCAAGCTAAAGATCTATGGCTAGTATTTTGGATCCAGATTTGATTGAAGGCCAAAGCAACACCAGACCACCTTACTTCGATGGAAAGGAATACAATGTATGAAAGAACAAGATGAAGGCATTCCTAAGATCAAAAGATCCTCAAGAATGGGATGTAGTAGAGAAATGAATCGTTCCTAAAGTTATATCATCCACAGGGAAAGAAATAGCTGATGGAGTGGGATTGTCACAAGCCGAAATTACAAGGAGATAAGTCCTTGATGCTAAAGCTATTTATTCTCTGTATTGTGCTTTATCTCCTACTGAGTATAACAGAATTTCATCTTGTAAAACAGCTAAAAAGGTTTGAGATAGATTGCACGTCACTTATGAAGGAAAGGATCGAGTTAAAGAAACCAAGATCAATATCCTTCTTGGACAGTATGAAGCCTTCAAGATGAAGTCAGGAGAATCCATCACTGATATGTTCAGTTGGTTTACATAAATTGTAAATGGCTTAACATACTAAGAACAGCCAATCTCAAGACCAATGAAGGTCAATAAGCTGTTGAGAGGACTCTCCAAAGATTGGAAACACGTAAAGACTTCCATAAGAGAAACACATAGGATCATGCCACTTTCGGTAAATGAATTGGTTGGCACACTTTAATTATATGAAGTCGAGCAATTCAATGAGGACATTGACACCAATGGTAAGAAGTCAATTGCTTTAAAATCTAATGATAATTCTAATGTTACAGATTCATAAGAAGACTTGGATGACGAAGAGTTGGCACTTTTGATTAGAAAGTTCAGAAAATTAAATAGAAAATGAAGAAAGTTCAATGGGAAAAGACAAAACAATCAAAGATTTCAAAAGAAATCAAATGAAGAAGATGATACCAGTAAGGATGTTTTTTTTTTTTTTTTTTTGGTAAAATACCAATAAGGATGTTTACTTTGAATGTAAAAAAAAGGGATACATCAGACCCAACTGTCCTTTATTGAAGAAAAAGAAAGGAAAACCAGAAAGATTCAAGAAGGCACTCAAAGCTGAAGCATGGAGCGACACAGAATGTAAAGAGAGTGATGAAGAGTATGCAAATATCTGTCTTATGGCGAAGTCGACTCGAGACTCAAATTCAAACTCGGACTCGAGATAGTGATGTCAAGGTTAGAAATTTAAAAATTCCTACTAAAGTGTCGAATTACATTGATGAACTTTGTCTTAGTCTTAAAGCTTCTCTTAAAAGGATTTTTGAACTGAAAAAGGAGAATTCCAAATTGAAACAACAAGAAAAGACTTTGGTTGAAAAAGTTGAAAATTTAGACAAATGTCTTGCTGTTTTAAAAGAAAATGAAACCGTTCTTTCAAAAGAAAATACCTGTTTGAAATAAGACCTTTTGAGAGTTACTAAAAAGTTCTCAATGGGATCTGAAAAGTTTGATAAAATACTTTCAATTCAAAGACCATATTTTAATAAATCTGGTCTAGGAATGATATCGGAAACCATTCCCTTGATTGATTTTCCAAAGGTAAAGGAAAGAATAAAAAATAAACCTACAAAATCTTTTTACAATAATTATTTTCAAAAGGTTTTTGTAAAACCTATTGGAAGAAGTGCTCTTAAATGCTCAAAATGTAACAGCCTAGAATATTTTGAGAAGGATTGTCCCAAAGTTTGGAAACCTATTAAGAGAAATTGGGCAAAGACTGTTTATGGTGCTAACAATATTGGACCCAAGAAAATCTGGGTACCAAAGAAAGTTTAAGTTTTTCATTTAACTGCAGGTCACTATCAAGAAGAAAATCAAGTGGTATTTGGATAGTGGCTGCTCAAGACAAATAACAGGAGATTCAACTTGCTTCACAAAACTCTTACAAGTGAAAGGAGGAAGCGTTTCCTTTAGTGGCAACAACAAAGGAAAAATTGTTGATTGTGAAACCGTGAAAATAGGAAATCTCACAATCAATAATATTTCTTTAGTTGAAGGTTTAAATTATAATCTTCTTAGTATTAGTCAACTATAAGATCAACTTTCAAGAAGACACTTGTTCTGTAACAAGCAAAGATCTCTCATAATTATTCACTGGACGAAGACATGGAAATATCTACTTGCTGGATATAAAATCTGACAGTTCTCAATGTTTAATATCTATTCAGGATGAAGCTATTCTCTGGCACAGAAAGCTTGTACATATCAACTTGAAGCAAATTGCAAAAGTTTCATCCAAGAAGCTAGTCTGAGGACTTCCTAACCTGAAGTATCAAAAACATGAATTATGCACACTCTGTGTGCTTGAAAAACAGGTTAGAAGCTCTTTTAAATCAACAAATCAGGTATCTACTAAATGTGTTTTACAGCTATTGCACATGGATTTGTTCGGACCAACAAGAACACAAAGCATTGGAGGTAAAATCTATTGTTTGGTAATAATAGATGAGTACTCTCGTTTTACTTGGGTATTCTTTCTATCAACTAAATCTGAAGCGTTGTCTTATTTCACTAAGTTTGCTAAGAAAATTCAAATTGAAAAAGGTTATGCTATAAGAAGCATCCGAACTGATCATGGAGGAGAATTTGAAAATCAAGATTTTGCTAATTTCTGTGATGATTCTGGCATTCAGCATAATTTTTCGTCCCCATACACTCCACAACAAAATGGAATTGTATAAAGGAAAAATCGTTCTTTGTAAGAAATGGTAAGAACTCTTTTAATTGAAAGTAATATTTCTCCTCATTTTTGGGCTGAAGCAACTTCAACTGCTTGTTATATAATTAACAGAGTTTTTCTAAAACCTATTTTGGAGAAAACTCCTTATGAATTGTTCAAAGGAAAGAAACCTATTGTCTCTTATTTTCATATATTTGGTTGCAAATGCTTTATTTTAAATAATGCAAGTGATCAACTGGTAAGTTTGAAGAAAAATTAGATGAGGAAATTTTCCTTGGCTACTCAATGTCAAGCAAAGCCTTCAAAGTTTTCAACAAAAAGACTCAGACTGTGGAAGAATCCATGAATGTGAAGTTTGAAGACTCTGTACAAAATCATGTCAATCAGACTCAACCTAAAGATTATGAATCTATCCAAGTGTCTACAATTTCCCCCGAAGAAAATCAATTCTCTGATGTTCAACCGCAAGCTAAATTAGTGGCTCCAACTGAAACAGAGACTCAGCAAAGTGACAAACCAATTATAAATTGGAAGCATAAATCTAGTCACCCTGCAGATCTCATCATTGGTAACATTGATGAAGGGATTCGTACAAGATCCAAAAGGCATGGAGAGTCTAGTGCTCTAGCACTTGTTTCTGAAGTCAAGCCCAAGTCAATAGAATAAGCCTCGACTGATGAAAGCTGGATTGAAGTTATGCAAGAAAAATTGAATCAATTCAGAATCAACAATGTTTGGGAACTTGTTCCCAAACCAAAAGGTAAGTCAATTATTGGAACTCAATGGGTTTTCAGGAATAAATTGGATCAACAAGGAAAGGTAGTGAGAAACAAAGCAATACTTGTGGCAAAAGGTTACACACAAGAAGAAAGAATCGACTATGATGAAACCTATGCTCCAGTGGCAAGGTTAGAAGCAATAAGATTACTTCTTGCTTTTGCTTGCTTTAAAAATTTTAGGTTATTCCAAATGGACGTGAAGAGTGCATTTCTAAATGGAATTATCCAAGAAGAAGTCTATGTAGAACAATCACCAGGATTTGAAGATTCAAGAAAACCAAACCTTGTCTTTAAGCTGAAAAAAGCTTTGTATGGTTTAAAACAAGCACCCCGAGCATGGTATGAAAGGCTAAGTAACTTCTTAATTCAAAATGGTTTTGCTAAAGGTAAGGTAGACACTACTTTATTCATTAAAAAAGAAAAAAAAGATTTCATGCTTGTTCAAATTTATATTGATGACATAATATTTTGTTCTTCTAATGAAAATCTTTGCAAGAAATTCTCTAGATGTATGCAGAATGAATTTGAAATGAGCATGATGGGTAAATTGAACTTCTTTTTGGGACTTCAAGTCAAACAATTAAAAAAAGGAACTTTCATTCACCAAGAAAAGTATGCAAGAGATCTCATCAAGAAATTTGGCATGGAGAATTGCAAGAAAACATAAACCCCTATGTCTAATTCATTAAAGCTGGACAAAGATGAAGAAGGAAAAAGTGTAGACCAAAAGTTATACATAAGCATAATTGGTTCGCTTCTTTACCTTACTGCATCTAGACCTAATATTTTGTTTAGCGTTTGTATTTGTGCTAGATTTCAATCTAATCCTAAAGAATCTCACATGACTGCTGTGAAGCGTATTATCAAATATGTTGCAACTACATCTAAGCTAGGTCTATGGTATTCCAAAGAATGAGACTTTACTTTCCTTGGATATTCTGATGCTGACTTGGCTGGCGGTAAAGTGGATAGGAAAAGCATTACAGGTACGTGTCAATTATTAGGAAACAGGTTGGTATCTTGGTTCTCAAGAAAACAGGGTACCATAGCTCTTTCAACAGCTGAAGCTGAGTATATAACTCTTGGAAGTTGCTGTTCTCAAATATTGTGGATGCAACAACAATTGAAAGATTCTGGGGTTGAAGAATCTTGCACAAAAATCAAATGCGATAACACTAGTACCATCAACCTTACAAAGAGTCCAATACTTCACTCAAGAGCAAAGCACATCGAAATCAAGCATCATTTCATTAGAGATCATGTTCAAAATGATGAAGTGATGATCCAATTCATTGATTCAAAGAACCAACTGGTGGACATATTCACAAAGCCATTAGAAAAAGCTCACTTTGAATCAATTCGCTCAAGACTGAATATCGTAAAGTCTGAAGAAGTTCAGACTCTAAGGTAAAGTCTTGAGATGTTTAGACTCAAAGGTAAGGTCTGAAAGTATTCAGACTCTGAGGTAAAGTCTAAAAACTCTCAGACTCTGATGTAAAGTCTGAATGCGTGTTATTTAATATTTAAATTAAATTCCTTTATGTCTTATTAGATTTATAATTGTTTATGAAATTTCGAAATCAGCTTTTTATCCGAATTCTGACATATTTATGGTAGTTTTCTTTTTCAAAACTGGCAGTTGATTATTTTCTTTAATTTTTGGCAGTTTTTACTTTCCTTGTGACGATTCAGTATCTTCTTTTTGTTCTTACTATTTATACTCCTGAATCATCATCTTCTTCCTTTACCACTCAAAAGACGCCTCTTTTACTCCTTTCGAAACCATAATATTTTAAACCTCCACTTGCGTCCCTGTTTCGATTTGTTTACTTTGCAAAAATCCAAACTATTTGCGAACAAGTTGCCTATTCGCTCTCGGGTCAAGTATGTCTTCAAGAAAATCTTCGAGGCTCATTGGAAAAGGACAACAAAGGAGATCGGAGGGTCCTACCATAGTGGACCTCATAGGCGAAGAAGACTCACCTCAAAGGGAAACAGCAAGTCAACAACAGTTTGAAGAAGAAGTTATTACCGAGGCTGAACCAGTAAGGACTTTAAGATCCAAACTTGCTTATTCGTTGTACAAAAAGTTAAAGGATGGAAGGGCGGACTTAAACCTAATCGATAGTTTCTTGAAAGAGAGAGGATATCGAAACGAGACCATATTCTTGCGAGAAATGGAAAAACTGAAAATTGTTGATGAAGGACTTGCTCAAAGTACGTTAGAGAACATACCGAGTGACCCGCGGTTTGGAACCGCTAATCAGCCTATGGATGATGATGAAAGGCTATTTTCACAGTTTCAACCACGGATGGGTGTTGCGATTAACACCATTTGTCCTAAAGGGAGTTTGTTTCGCTCTAAAGAACAAGAGCGAATTTATTCAAAATTGCTTAAGAGAGGAGTTATGAATCACAGGAGTGTTGATTTTGATTTTCTTGATTCAATCAAGATAAATCTGAGGGAAAAATTTTCGCGGTTGCAGCTTGAGAAGTTCTGTACTGATATGACAATCGGATATCCAGAGTTAATGGCCTACTTTTATTCAAACTTGTCATTTTTGGATGCAAATAGGCTGTCTTTTACTTTTATGGATAAAGAATACGTTGTGGATGTTGATACTCTTGCTGATTTAGTCGGGGTGGAAAGAGGGTGTTTTCAACCGATTAGAGTATCCACAGCTTATGCTACCTTGGAGATTGTTCGAGATAGAAGCTTGGAAGGCAAGATATCCTACATTAGAATGAATGTCTCGAATGTTCTGCTCCACAAGATTGTTATAAACTGTCTCGGACCCAAAGCAACTTCAAAAACAGATGTTTCAAAGACTGAGGCCAAACTGATGTTTGCTTTGAATCAAGGCAGAAACTTTTCTCTTCCACACACTATCCTGTTCCACATGCACAGGACTGTGGTGAAAGACAAAGGACAATTGCCTTATTCCTCTCTTGTCACCAGGTTGTTCAGGCATTTTAAAATCCAAATCCCTGCCCCACTCTATCTGACCAACTTAAGTCTCATGCTTGTTGGATACAAGATGGTGATGAAGATGAAGCTTTCGGAACTGAACAAAGCCCTGGAGGGATTAAAGGAGAGAACTCCTTCAAAAGAATCTACTGCTACTGCTGCAAAAAGAATGGGCAAAGAGCCCATGGTTGTTCCTGAGAAATGAAGAAGAAAATTCATCCTACAAGATGAGGATGATGAAGAAGTGGATGATGCCATGACCTATAGAGAGAATGAGGAGAGAAGCATAAACAAAAGCAAGAGAAGAAGAACAGAGATTAAGAAGAGAAGAAGAACAGAGAAAAGAGGAAGAACAATAGAGAAAAGAAGAAAAGAAATGAGAAGAAGAAGAGAGACAAAGAAGAGATGAAGAAGAGTTGATCAGGAAAGAAGAAGAGGAAAGGCTAAGGAGAAATGAAGAGGAAAGCAAGGCACAAGAGGACTTTGCAGAAGCCTTTGAGCCATCCTCGAAGTACCACAACCTGGAAGTGAGACTGTACTACATCACTCCACTGAAGAAGAAACGAAATTTGGCGAAGAATACTCCACTCCACCTACTGGCAACAAGACAAAGGGAGCTGCTGAAAAAAAAGGTACATCATCGCCACTTCATACCAGTGATGTTAGTCGGTCTGGTGTTGATGCAGAAGACATCTATGCATCACATTTTCCGAAGCTTGAGGTCTCCTCTCCAACAGATGGTCGTAGAGCTGAAAATAAACCACCCAGCTTCCAGACTCAAAGAACAAAGTATGCCGGTCCTAGTACAGGTAATGTCAATTCAACAGAATTTTCCAAACTGTTGGATATTATGTTGGACCTCAAGAAGCAAGTTTACCTGATGGATTACGAGCTGAGAGATTTGAAACAAGCAATGCTGGTTACTTCCTCAACTATGCAAGACCAAATCACTGCCCTTAAACTTCAAGTGAAATCAAATGTGAAGGGTACTGAATTGGAATATGTAAAGGAAGCTTTATCCAACCTTGAGAAGACTGTCAACTCGCTGAGTGAATATCAGCTTGTTCGCATCCCTAAGCAGCCTTGATCTTTATCAACTCTTTTCTTGATTCCTCCGCCTCCTTTTGATGGGACAAAAAGTGGGAGACTTATGCAGATTTGCTGGATCTTATCATGTTCTTATCTTTTTTCGTTTGTTTTTGGACAATTTATGTTTTGTTTGATAAGACTTTGGACTCTTAAGTGTTTGAATTTATGACTGATGCACTAGTTTTATGATTGGATTTGTGAATTTGTGAACTTGCAGAATTATTTATACTTGTGAGGATATTTATGTTTCTTGACTAACATTTTTCTGTGGTTGTAGAAGTGATATGAAATATTCCTCAAAAATTGTATGAGTTTTCTTTGCAGGTTAAAAGTTCTATAAATCTGCCGAGGTGTTTTGTCACCATCAAAAAGGGGGGAGATTATTGAAGAAAAATCCCTTAAGTGTTTTGAAGCTAACAAAACATCATCATCAATTAAGTTTGAAGAATCTAAGATTCAGTCGCTTAAGTCTGAAGAGTTCCAGAACCAAGTGTTCCCATATGAAGATTTCCATAACCAGGTTTTTCAGTTTGAAGATCTCCAAACTCTATCAAAGTCTGAAATCTGTCAGACTCAGTTTTGCGAGTTTGCCCAAGCTGACAGCGGTTTAATCCTACGGTTTAGGAATTCAAAGATTGGATAATATTTTCCTTAATTCGTTCTAATTCATGGAAGATTTCTGGCTGAAACTAACCTCGAAGATTTCTGGATTTATCTTAAAATAATCCATTGAAGAACAAGCAAGATTTGGAAGGTTCCACTTTTGGAAACTCAAGATCCTGATTGTATGGGCGAACAGGATTGACGAACTATCTTCCACTTATATTTGACAACTTAAAAATCACCTTAATTAATTCTTTCCAACGGGTAGATTGGATGAACTCTTTTGAAAAATACTAACGGCTATGAAGGCACGAAGGAGTATTTAAGATGGAGTCGTAGTTGTTCGAAAGAAGTGCGCTGATAGAAAAATTCGAAGTCCGAATCTCTGAAACTCCTTGTTCTCAAAATCTCTTGAGCTTTAGTTGTGTACAAATGAGAGATACATACAGTGAGGATTTGCAAGAGTTGTAGCAAATACTTTCTACTGAAGAAGTCTAGATTATAAGCTGTACAATTCTCATTTGCTACATAGTGAACACAGCCAGCGAGCTGTCAGCGTGAAGAGTGGACGTAGGCTTATAATAAGCCGAACCACTATAATCTTCGGTGTCCAAATTTTCTTACCTTATTCTCCTTATTGCTGCGTAATTTAATTGACTCTGATTTTCTTTCAATTAGAGGGATTTTGGTTAAAGGTTTGAAAAGAAATTTATAAACACCTATTCAATCCCCTCTAGGTGTATTTACTAGCCTTTATTAGTTCCAAGCCTCGAAAGTTAGGCTCGCTTTGGAGAAAGTCGTCCCCCACTGCGTCCCTGTCGATTTGAACTGACCGGCTCGCCAAACAAGTGAGTTTAACTCACTAATCCCGCTCATTAGGTTAATGATTGCTTAGGGGTTGATTAGTTTAGGCTAAGATGGATTAGGTGACTAGATAGAGTAGATTAGTGAATTTAATTAATTACCGATGCATGTTAAGTGGTTAGTTAGTGCAATTAGCGAGTAAATAGGTTCTACTATTTATTTAGCAAATCTTTGAATTTTTCTTGGTCCGTTTCGGCGTCCAATTAGGCATTACTGGCCTAAGTCAAATTTATTGGCATTTATTTAATATTTTAAATAATTATTTATTTATTTATTTATTTTATGAAAATTAGACCGGAATAGTCGATGACCGGAATTTTATGTTAATTTGTGGTGTGATCTCGTTTATTTATTTGAACTTGAATTTGTACTGAATTGGTGTGAATTGTGATCTTTGGATATATTCCTAAATTTACTTATTTTCAATCATTAATTTGAGAATCACCGGGCGTCGGTCTATGGCGCCAAAAATTTATTTTGAGACGGATGAAAATAGTGGGAGGTTCACAATTGAAAACCTTGTATTTTGGCTAAGGCCGGCTGTATACCCACACATATGTATTTTCATCAAGTATGATAAAAAGGGTGAAATTGATTGTATTTTCGGAACAAAAATACTATAACAGCTTGATGATTCGTATTTCATATGGAGAATGGACGTTATACTATTATAACTCAATGACTGTCCTGTCATCTTGAGAAGGAATTGCTTGTATACTAGCTTGGTGACTCTATATGTCATCTTGGAGATCGGACGATATGACTTAACAGCTCGGTGACTCTATATGTCATCTTGAGAAGAAATTGCTTGTATACCGGCTCAGTGACTTTATATGTCATTTTGGATAAAGGACGGTATGACCCAACGATGTGTTATAATGGCTCGACGACTCTATATGTCGTCTTGGAGATAAAACGTTATGCATACCCGCTCGATGGCTCTATATGTCATTTAGAGATAGGATATAATACTATCTATATTTCACTTAGCATGAGGAATTCTGGATTTTGATCGGACTCATGGATAGTATTGAATGGGTCGACCTAGAGATGTTCATGATGACATGTAATCGACTTGGTCGATTGATCGATGAGTCGATCTGATTGATTTCATGAGGCCAAAGTAAGTCTTCTGACACCTGATTATGCTTAGACAGCCCTTAGAGCATATTTTCTTCTTCATCGGGTCTTAGGGAGTAAAACTCGCTGAGGCGTAGTATCACCCCATTGTGGGATTACATTTTTAGGCCCCTAGGTGACGGTCGTAGAAAGCTGAAAGTCCCGAAGTTTGAGAAGGTGGAAGAAACAGAATTGGCAAGCCTGTCTAGTTAGTTAGTCATAGGTTAGTTCCTTTTTTATTAAGTCGATATTTTTGTAACCGACCTGATGTTGTGAATAAACCTGTTTGTAATAAAAGGTCTGTTTTGATTTGAAAAACTTGTGGCCCTACTTTCCTATCTCATTATTTTAATATCTGCAGATTTATATCCTCTTCCGCATGCGTATTTAATATTGAATGGGTCGAAGATGCGTCCTAGGACATCACTACTATATCGACCAAGCAGGGATGGGCACGTGCTTGGAGGGTTAGGGCGTGACATTTCAACACCCTCTTTTATGTGTAAACCAGGTCAAGTGAATGAACACATGAAATAAATTGTGGCAAAACATGATTTTGATATCATATTGAAATATTCAACTCAAAAGTTTAAGTTAATAAATAAAGGCAACCACATGTTTAACTAAGCATATGAACCCCATGGTCAAGCGATGTGAGATATTTCAATCTTATAATAAAAAAATTATGAACTATAGAATAATCACTCATGTTATTGATTTAGGTTATCACTTTAAGGGAGCACCAAATTCTAACATGTGACATTAGAAAACGGGATCACGCTGCACGTCTTGTTTTCTGTTTTGGCTAACAATTCACTGATAGGCATTTATACTTTTTTTGGTCGAAATTTAACTTGCATTTAGGAAATTAAGAAGGCGCATTACAGCGGTTTGGGAAATCCGCATAAAGGATCAAAAGAAGAGCACGCGGGGGAAAATACAACCAATTGCCAGGGAGAGTGTTCGCCATGTGCGCTTTGGCGATGAAATCGGCGGCTCGATTCTTCTGGCGCTGCTCATACACCAAAGTGACGTCGTGCAGCTGACTTAAAAGCAATTGGCAGTCTTGGGTAATAGACCATGCGGCCCAATCCGGAGGAGCCCGGCCCAGGATGGCTTCAACAGCTTGAAAGCTGTCGCTCGAGATCTGAAGTGGGGAGTTTAGTTCTACTCGACCAGTTGAAGCGGCTTCTGTCAGGTGAGTTCGTGTCTCTCTTATTTTCTCTAGAGCACACAAGATAGCTAGGGTTTTGCCAGCAATCACCGATGGGACTCGAATCCGTTTAACAAACCCATGCACACAAACACCATTTTCGTCTCTGCAAATTCCGGCTACAGATCCGGCTAATTGCATCTCCTTCCAGGCGCAATCTACGTTCATCTTGAGAACACCCGATGGCGGAGGGACCCAGGAGGATGTATCTGGAGCTCGCGAGGCAGGCCTGGGGTTCCATTTTTCGAACAATTGCTGGGTAAGTTGCGCCTCGGTAACGATCTGATTGGATTGCCTTGTTTTCCCTTGGAAGATAAATGCGTTACGCGCTTTCCACAGGAACCAAAGTAGAGTAGCGAAGACGGCTTTTTGGCTAGCTGACGCCCCTGATCGAAGGTAATCATAAATCCATTTCTCCATTCTTGAAATCGGTCCCGAAGATACCTGACTAGCTTCCTTAAATTTGCCCCAGATCTGCCGAGGCCAAAGGCAGAGACAAAATAGGTGTTCGGGTGTTTCTGGTGCTAGATGACAGCGTGGGCATGTCGGCTCAGGTAAAATGTGGCGTTTATGTAAGTTTTCTCTGGTTGGAAGGCTGCCAGTGCATAGACTCCATAAGAACTGTTTTATTTTAGGAGTGGTGTGTAGTTTCCAGAGCTCTTTCCAGAGTTGGGGTGGTACCTGATATGACGATGATGCTTCATTTTGTGCTTTACTGACTGTAGAGGTAGATTTGAGCCTGTGGTAACCACTTCTGATGTTGTACTCTCCTGTAGAATGTCCGACCCAAAGTAACCTGTCCGGTTGTGGGTGTTTACTTAATGTTGTTGCAAGAATTTTTGCTGTTGTGGTGCTGCCAAATAGATCTGAGATAAGTGAGGAATTCCACGATCTAGAACTGGGATGAATTAGCTCTGCAACCAGCTGAGGATCATTAAAATTGGCTGGTCCTCCTATCCTCCCTGACAATAACCACCGGTCTTCTCTAATGTTGATTGACTGACCATCTCCAACTTCCCATTTTAGATCAGGTAATAGTGTATCACGCCCCATTAGGATACTTTGCCATCCCCATGAAGGTCTGGTTCCTCTGGTTGCTGTCCATAATGAGCCGTTAGGGAAATAGAGGCCTTTAAAAACTCTGCTCCACAAGGTCTCTGGAGCTTTTGCAAGACGCCATGCTTGTTTCCCAAGCATTGCTCTATTAAATAACACTAAATCTTTGAAACCCATGCCACCATCAGCCTTCTTTTCCTTAAGGGTATCCCAGCTCTTCCAGTGAACCCCTTTTTGATGCACTTTTTGCTTCCACCAGAATTCTGAAATCTTTCTTTCAATAGCTTTGCAAATTGATACTGGGATTTTAAAGGTATTCATGGCATATTGCAGAATCGCCTGTATGACCATTTTAATCAAAACTTCTTTCCCTACTTTGGATATTAATTGCTCCTTCCAACCCTCTAGTTTTCTCTCCACACGAGCTAAAAGCCAACTAAACATCTGTTTCTTAGACCTTCCCCAGTCAGATGGAATGCCTAGGTACTTCCCAGTTTGTTCAAGAAGAGGGACTCTTAGCTCAGCTGCCAAGTTGCACTTTAGGTTCTGTGGACAAGCAGCCCCCATGAACAGCCCTGATTTGTTCAAATTTATCCTTTGACCAGAGGCAAAGCAGTAGCAATTCAAGATATTAGCTAAGTTCTGGGCCTCTCGAATAGTCCCATCCAGAAAGAAAATGGCATCATCAGCGAAGAACAAATGAGATAGGGTAGGGCAGTGTTGGTTCAGCTTTATGCCCTGCAGAGTACCATCTATAATAGCCTTTTCAATCATATGGGATAGACTATTGGCCATTATAATGAATAGATAAGGGGACAAGGGGTCTCCCTGCCTTAGACCGCGAGTGGGACTGAAACACTCCCCAGCTGCTCCATTAATTAATATGCTAAAATGAACCGAGGAAATGCAGAATTTAACCAGACTGACCCACCTCTCACAGAAGGCCATCCTTAGCATTACATCGCACAAAAAGTCCCATTTGACCCTATCATAGGCCTTTTGCATGTCTAGTTTTAGTATTCCTTTGAAATTTCTACGAGTCCTTCTAATCCGGAGTTGGTGAATGACTTCTTGAACAATGAATATGTTATCTTGTATCTGTCTACCACCTATGAATGCACTCTGTTCAGGGAGAATTATCGATGGCAGCCAAGGCTTTAGTCGATTAGCCATGATCTTTGCAATAACCTTATAAGTAAAATTGCATAGACTGATGGGGCGATATTCAGTAACTCTTTCAGGGTTTGTAACTTTTGGAATGAGTGTAATGTATGTTGCATTAAGGATTGGATCAAACCTGCCATATCTGAAAAAAGAGTCCACTAGATTGAAAATGTCCATATGAATTGTGTCCCATTGATTTTGATAAAAAAAAAAAGACCGCTGAAACCGTCAGGTCCAAGAGCTTTGGCAGCCCCCATTTGAAAGACAGCCTCTTTAACTTCTTCCAGAGTGAGCTTAGCTATAAGGGAGCTATTCATCTCCTCAGGTACGACCTTTGGACATTGTAGCAGCACTGGTTCATAATGTCTGGACCCCACTGAACTGTATAATTCTCTATAAAATGCTGTGATGTGTTGCTGTATTTCCCAGGGCTCTCGGGTCCATATGTTCTCTTCTATTTTCAGCATATTGATTTTGTTCCGTTGTCTTCTCTCGATAGTTGTGGCGTGAAAGAATTTCGAGTTCCTGTCCCCCCACTTCAGCCATTGTATTCTAGATCTCATTCCCCAGTACATCTCCTCCTGACGCCATAGATTACATAACTGTTCTGTGATGGCTTTATGTTCAGCTTGTGTTCCTGCTTGATCATCCCTGTTTGTGATTTGAATTAGTTCATTTCTGAGAGAGGTGATTTGTTTTGATGCATTACTGAAGGTGCGCTTACTCCATTGCCTCAGCTGCTTGGTTAATTTAGTTGTTTTTGCCACCAGGTCTGCCTTCAACATCGGTGCGGACCTCCAAGACTTGTCAACTATTCCTGCATAATCGGGGTGATCCATCCAGTAAGCCTCAAATTTAAATCTCCTCTGTTTGTTCCCAGAGAATTCATGAAAGTTGAGTAATAGAGGGCTATGGTCAGATCCAAGCGCTGGTAAGGCAAAGGCAACAGCATTAGGAAAATTCAGCCTCCATTCTAGGTTGCTAAAAACCCGATCTAGTCTTTCTTTTACAAGGTCAGCCCCTTCCCTTCTATTAGACCATGTAAAAGCGCAGCCTTTACTTTCAATGTCAATAAGAGAGCACGAGTCCACAAACTCCCGAAAAGCCACCATTCTGAATCGCTCTGCCAATCGTTTTCCCATCTTTTCCCATTGATAAAGTATCTCATTAAAATCCCCTAGGCAGATCCAGGGAATAGTAGAGCCGCCATGCCTGCTATGTATGTAGTTCCATAGTGCCACACGATCTTCAAAGATGGTTGGTGCATGCAAAAAGGTCATCTTCATCTGATAATTACTCCCCTCCATGTTGCAGGAAACATCAATAAGCTCAGCATTACTATGATCGATGGTGAGATTGACCGCCCCATTCCACAGTAAGGCAAGTCCCCCTGCTGTGCCTGTAGGATTAACTATGTATATAGAAGGAAATTTCATTCTGCGCCTGATATTGTCTATAACCTGAGATTGGTTTTTTGTTTCCATAAGAAAGACGATATTTGGTTTCTCCTGGACCACAATGGCCCGTAAATGCTGAACTGTCAAGGGAGAACCTAAACCTTGATAGTTCCAGCTTAAGATTTTCATGGCTGTTGTGGTGGCTTGTTTAGGCTAGCCACCAAAGCCCCGGCTGTTTCGCCGTCCCATAACTAAACTGGAGTATCCAGAAGAGTCCCGGAATCCACCTCTGGCATCTGAATGCCTATTTTATCATACGGATTAAATCTTTTTTGTTTTTTCGAAGTCTGTTTTTTCATACATACTCTAGGTACCCCTGGTATACTCACCCCCGAAGCAGGCTTAACATGTTCAGCAAGATGCGCTGGGTCCAGCTGAATCCTCTTCCCTTTTTTTAGTACAGCGAGATCAGCTGGGGAAGGTTGATCTGGAGTCTGTGTTGCTGGCTGGTAAAGCATAAGAGCTTGGTTGTTATCCGGGGTGAGCTGCTGCGTCTCTTCCTCCACTAGTATGATTGGGGTCTCAGGCACCATTTCATCCTCCAATAAGGTAAGGTCGATATCCCCATAAAAAGTTTCCCAACATGGACTCAGTCGTTGAACTTTAGCTTTTAGCCAGGGACCAAATTTGCGTTTCTTTGCCTCAGATTCTGACTCAATATACGGGTGGGTGGGGCATTTAGTAGTATAGTGACCCATAAGGCCGCATGAGTGACAGTAAAACGGAAGCCTTTCATATTTAAAATCAATCCACCAGTGTCTATCACCAACATGAATTATGGTTCCAGTTTTCAAAGGCTGTGAGAGATTTAATCTAACTCTAGCTTTCCCAGATTTTCGGGAGCTGATATTGCGGGCGGCGGTCCGAACATCCTCAACTTCCCCCAGTTTTCCAGCTATTAGCCTGATACAATCCTCCAGCATTGCTGCTCTTGGCAGACCCACAAAATGCACCCAAAAGGAACAGGTATTAAACTGATAACAATGTTCTGGAATAGTTGGGTCCCCTTCTTTTAAGATTAGCAGATTACTTGAAAAAGACCAGGGGCTTGTCTGTAGGATTCGATTCTTGTCTTCTACCGATTTGAAAATAAAGGCGAAGAAGCCGGTATCAATCGTTTCACAACTCACCTCTGTGACCTTCCAAGATCTCTTCATTGTAGTCCAGAACGCTAGGACATTGACATCTGGGTTTGTAAATAGCTTACCATACAGAATATGCTCATCGTTCTGAATATGAGCTTCAAGGATACACCCATTTAGCTCTGTGATTTCATCAACTGCCCACAGATCGCCCATCCGTTGACACAGAGCAAGCATTCGGAGTTGGTCCGTATGGTGTCCTTCCATGGCTAGTTGTCAGGTAGTATAATAGAGCAAGATTGGAGTGAAGGGAGATCTATTAGTGGTGGGTACCGAGGGTTTTAACTTAGGAGCAGTATTTAGGGTTTTCGAGTAGATAGACTGGGTAGACAAAAAAGAAGCCCTTCAGTGAACCAGAAGGGAGATACACACCGGGAGGAGAAGACACCCTCTTCAGGATCTGGCAGATCACGAAGGATTAGCAACGTACCCAGAAAAGCAAGGCCTCCAGCGAATCGCCATTCGATTAGCGACGAACCCAGAAGAGACAGGTCTCCATCGAGTTGCTATGCGAAGCTACAAGTGAGGGCAGGGAATCAGTCAGGAGGGGAGGATCTGCTTACATCCATTAAGGCTGAAGGAGACGCTATCACCGGAGGGATAGGGAAAAGCTCACCGGCGGTGAGGGGTCATAAGCAAATAGTAAGTCTCCCAGGGAGGTTGTTGGTATTGAAAGCTGGGTAATTCACCGGTTACCGTCACCTCTCTGCCCGTTTAATAGGCATTTATACTTACAGTAGATTTGTTGTTGCCCTGAGGCAGTACAGTCACGCCTCAGCTATTTCCATATTTTGAAGTGAAGGATTTAATGCCATATCAAGTTTTAAAACTCCTAGTTGCTGAACCTTTGAGTCATTGTTGAAGGAATAAAGCAGGCACAGCTGTTAACTTACCCAGAAGTAGTAACACTATGCATGAATATTTAAATTTTTTTTTTTTGGCAAAGAATATTTAAATCTTGTGCATCATTTATAACAAAAAACAAAAATAATATGAAGAACCTGTACACATCTGCACCCTCTATACTTTTCGTGTATAAAAGTATGTATAACCTGTTACTCTTCTCGTTGCTCGAGTATTATTATCATGCTTTCATCTGCTCCGTAGAGCTGTGACAGTTACATCATTGGAAGAGTTAAGTATTTTTACACTAGAGGATGAGTCGGTGCTCATAGCGAAGCTCTCAGCACTAAATCCCGGTTCCTTAGGTTGAGGAACATCAGAAGTCTCGCTGCCTAACATAAGCACGACCGATGACATTGTTGGCCGGTCTTCGGGTCGCTGCTGCACGCACAAGAGTCCTACCTGGATGCACCTCAGCACTTCCTTCAAAGGAAATTCTTCCTCCATCAGGACATCTACTAGTCCAAGTGCATTCCCCTCGGTCCATAGTTTCCATGCCTGAAAATACGTTAATGACAAGTTAATACATATCATAGAACAACAGAAAGATTGAAGACCTAGCATCCAATCCGAGCCAAGCATAAGCAGGGGAATACTTACATGTCCAACGAGATTGAGGTCGTGGTCTGGGTGATAAAATCCCCAATTCTTGTGGCCGCTCACAATCTCCAGTAACAGTACTCCAAAACTAAACACGTCTGATTTTACAGAAAAATAGCCTTTCATCGCATACTCAGGAGACATATAACCGCTGTAAGACAGAAACAGAACATCAGAATATCCACAAATCTTAAAAAATATTCCTTGAAGCTAATAGTAGAATAACTTACTATGTCCCAACTATTCTGTTGGTCATTTCTCCAGCATTTTCTACAGTAAATATTTTTGCAATTCCAAAATCTGAGATTTTAGGATTCATGTCACTGTCTAGTAAGATGTTGCTCGGTTTGAGGTCTCGGTGGATAATTCTCAGCCTGGAGTCTTCATGGAGATAGAGAAGTCCACGGGCAATCCCCATGATGATGCTGAAGCGTGTCTTCCAGGCCAAAAGTTTCCGTCTAATTGGATCTTCACAAAATTTGAGATAAGTTATTGAGGGGAAAGACTGTATAATCTCGAGCAGGTTGAAAAAGTGTAAATGGGGTGAAGATCACACCGAAAAGGTGGTGGTCCAAGCTTTTGTTCGGCAAGTACTCGTAGATTAACATTCTTTCATCTCCATGAATGCAGCATCCTAGGAGCTTCACAAGATTCCGGTGTTGAAGTTTGGCAATCAGTATGACCTCGTTCTTGAACTCTTTCAGGCCCTGCCCAGAGTTCAGTGAGAGCCTCTTCACGGCAACATCTTGTCCTGTAGGCAATACACCCTGGCAGATAGCATATTACATGTTAGTAAGATCGAAGTAGAAAAGAGTCATAAAATCATCTTCTCGTATTTCGAACCATCTTCATGGAGTTGATACGAGAGTCATTTAACTACCTTGTATACTTTGGCCAAAAAAAGTACCTTGTATACTTCACCGAATCCGCCCCGCCCAACCTTGTTTTGGAAAGAGAAATTGTTTGTGGCATCAGCAACCAAAGCAATATCAAGAAGGGGTAATTCGAGGTCTTCCTCCGGACCACCATCTCCTGAATCTCGATAAACTGAGTATGAAGCTACAACAGAGGATATAAATCAGCCATCAGCGTAAGCAAACGCGTAATTATGTACCACAATCTCAAAAATAAGACAAAAAGTACAGCATATCCTGGGGGTTTGTTGAGCAAAGGGAATTAAAGCAACTTTATGAAGCATTTGTTTCCTGAAAGTGGTTATCATTTGCTTTTTTGAAGTCATTACTATTCGCTCTAACTTGCTGATCAGGAGCCGAAAGTAATTATAGGAGAGAGTGTTCTCTCACACTGAAGCTGGATGTGATGCTAAGCTAACCAATGTTTCCCTAGGCCCTCATTAAGGATATTAATAGATTTATAGGCCTTGCAGGTATGGTTTCATTGAAGGAAATTTTAGCATGATAAGCAAGAAAGGAACATGTGAAGAAATAGAGTCATGAACATACTT
Organism: Eucalyptus erythrocorys; assembly: GCA_014182555.1. Lineage (NCBI taxonomy): Eukaryota > Viridiplantae > Streptophyta > Magnoliopsida > Myrtales > Myrtaceae > Eucalyptus > Eucalyptus erythrocorys. The sequence goes on along the minus strand of CM024600.1, from coordinate 11,892,768 downwards.
TCAGCAATTTCTTAATTTTCTTATTTATAATGAAAGAAGCAAGAATCATGCAGTTTGCAAGAATAGTTTTATGCCATGGTAATGACTTTACCTCTCATCCTCTCTTTCCTTCTTCGCAGAGCATACCAGCCAATGAATGCTAGTATAAGCATTCCACATAAAGTCGAGACAGATATGCCCATGGCAATTACTATACGCCTTCTCCTCTTAGCTCGAGCAATTGCATCTATTCATTGAAAAATTTCAAAATAATCATATACTGTCATACTCAAACAGAGAGCTTAGTAACCACACGGCAATAGTTCTCATCTGTGCCACTGTGCTCTCCTCATAGCAGATTATTCAATACAGAAATGTCTCTTGTACTCGTTTTTTTTATCTAACATCAAGCATATACCAATGTGTAGAACTAGGACATGCTACGTAATTGCACATACAGAAAGAAGCATTTCTTAATGAACTTCCTGGGCTTAGAGATCCTATTTAAGTGACAGATCTTAGTGCACGTGACGCAAACACAACAGTGATCGAATTTGAGTCTCCTCAATGAGCATATTAACTATAACCATGTCATCATATTCACATAAAGCATTTCCAGGCAAGGACATGGATTTCCTTGGCAGCTATTCAACCGAAAACCTCTTTAAAGCTACCTAGTGATGGTGAGTGAAAATCAGTAAGAGCTAGATGGATCACTACCTATCTCCGCTTTGCCATTCGTATATATATGACATCTCCGCCTGAAGGATAGTTCTTCATGTCAACCAAATCCCCAAACCACAAAAGACAATCCCCGCCATTTCCGTGGACATCTACCCTAGTGAATGCCATACAAGAGCAATTCTTCAAACATTCCGTCTTGCATTCCTCAAGGTTCAAGCTGCTATTCCCATACAGACGTGAAATATCTGGCAGCTTCAAACTCTTGTACTTCACAAACCCGTCACCATTTCCACAATTCAAATTCCATACCCGGGAGCACCCACCGGTCCAATCAAGGGGGCTCGAATTGTTTTTCCTGAACCCCTTCAAGCACCTGCAATTTCCATCATTGGAATCATAGCAAGTCCCATATGTCCCGCAGATGCCATAAGTATCACAATAATCCCTCTGTAGAGTAACCAAATTTGTCCATTGATTGTTCATCCAAGCAAGATATTGAATCGCACCCTCCGGGGTCACAAGGAATCTCGATAGGGTCGAATTTTCAACCACCGTGTATGTGTAATACACCTCTTCAGGGCTTGAAATGAACATTGGATTGAACACCTCATTGGCCTTGAGCTCATTACTCCCACTGAACCTCTCGCCATTCCAAGGCCCCCATCGATACTGCTTCTGGCTCCCTTTCCACAGAATCAACTGCGGAGCATCTGGCGGCTCGAGGCTAAACGTGTACTGGCCGCTCAAGGGATCAGATTCTGAGGCCCATGACGTCATGTTCCGCTTCAAACCAGTCCTCAAATTCCACCCCAGTTTCATCTCCGGCAGCAGAGTGTCAGTTATGTTGTCAAAGCTCTGCCAGAGATAATCCCCTGAACCATCAGAAGCACTTGCATCACTCAAAACAAGATTGCCATTGTCCAGGAGCCTCAAGAATGGCTCATTCACGGCCCCAGCTGGGGTCACAGACCAGTAATTAATTGACCCATTTTGGAGAGACACTGACCCTTGTGAGCTCAGCGCCAGCTCTGCTGAGAAATTGGTGATTGGGTTGTTCCTATTGGCCACCCAAGTGACGTGGAGAGTTATGTTCTTGTACCAAATGCCCAGATACCTGGCACTCGACTTGTTAGGACTAAAGAAGCCAAACTCAAAGACTTGCCCAGATGAAACCAAGGTCTGTCCATCTCGCAGCGTCTGGTTGGCCGGCAGAGTGTCTGCGGCTTGTGCCTGCGGCAATGCTAGAAAGAAACAGAAAGCGAGAAACATTGGAAAGATCATGGCTCTGTTGACGGCGAGAGGAGGTGGGCGATGCGTGGAGTTGCTGCCCTGCGAATTGGGAACGCATGGCGAGGTCTTTTCTTGTGCGGGGGTAGAGGGATCGCCGTTTGCACTGTAATGCTTTGAATAGTCAGAGAGGTAGATTGGATCGTCGCAGGCGCGCGACGACAACATCTTTTCATTTGTGGACGCCTGAGCTTGGAACGGTCAAAGGTGGCGAGCGTGCGGGTGCGCAGATGAAATTTATCAAACTCGTCGAAAATAGATGAACACGAGGAGCAACTAGCGTCTTCATTCGTGACGGCGAACTCGTCTCTCGCTTTGGTTCCAGAAGTCAAAAGCGATGACCCACCTGATCGACCGGCCGGTTGAAATAGTCGTGACTCGAGGCCATCGTTTAGACAGTGCATCCTCGTTGACTCGAGGCCATCGTTCAGACAGTGCGTCCTCGTTCCTCATTCAAGGACTGCTTTCATCCATGCCCTCCCCAAGCCCCTACCTCCCTTCCTTCCTTCTCTCTCTCTCTCTCTTGAAAGCTCACTTAACTGCAACAAATATGACCAGGAAAAATCACATTCCAAGTCCCTCATTTGATATTTTCGTAGAGCAATTCTAGCGTACTAAGGTATATACGGCCTCATTTGGAAATAGCTTTTGATTCATTTTTTGCTTGGTTTTGGAGAAATATAATTGCATTTCTCAAAGGGCTTTAAAGGCTTTTAACCCAAAGTAGGTTGAGAATCCTTTTGGAAGTTATATTATTGGAATACAAATCTTAGCACCATCACTAATCATCACTATTCATCTTCTCCATGGCTTTGGACGGAGAAGGCGAATAGAGGTCGATGACCGTCAGGCAAAAGGTAGCGTGCGGCGGCGATCACCACTTGAGGGGTTGCGTGACACTAGCAACTATCGCTTGGAGGTGGAGACCACTTAGGGACCGTTGCTTGGGTAGCCACGACCGAGGGGTTGCCTAAGGTCATGTGTCGCCCAGGTCGAGTGACTCAAACAATGGTCACCTAGGTCGCATGACTCGAGTGATGCCCTGATCACATGACTCAGGCAACTCTAAGGGTCGTACAACCTTAAACGAGAACAGCTGACCTTTATCAAACAAAGCGTAATTTTTACCAAACTGCATTTATTTCTAATACACTTTAAAATTATAATTTACCAAATGTTATTTGTATTTTGTAAAATCTCCTTTAACTAAAAAATATTTACATTTTTTCAAGAATATTTTACTAAAACCAAACCAAATAAGGCCCCGTCTTTATGACTAGACTGCTACTTAAACATTTTTTACTAAAATCGGTAGAGAAATAATCCGAGGGAGCACACCTCTGGCTTAAGTTCCGGAAGTCAAAAACGAAGACCGCCTACTCTACCAAAGCCGGTTGAATTGTCTGACTGGGAGCCGACGTGTGGACAATGCATCGCCGTCCCATCAATGCCCTCAGCAAGGAAGCCTCTCCCCCTCTCTCTCTCTCTCTCTCTCTCAAAAGGTCACCTGCCAACATTAAATATCATGGGGACGAAAAGACATTCCAAGCCCCTCATTTAATATTTGAAATAATACCCTGAAAAATTCTAAATCGATACATATAACAAATTTATTTTAAATTATTTTTTTGACCACCAAAAATTTTAAATCTATATACTTTTGTCAAATTTACCCTAAATTAATACATTTGTGATAAATTTACCCTCTGTTATTTTTATTAAATTTTATTATCAAATTATTAAGTTAAATCACACATGACAGTTGATTAATATACCAATTTGGGATTTTACGTTCGTTTGTTACGGTTTACAATTTTTGTGATTTTTTTATATTAATCCAATTTAGCGAATGATATACTTGTCACAAATTTACTACTTTGGAGTTTTTTGCAATTGAATAAATTAATTTAGGGTAAATTTGTCATAAATGTACCGGTTTAAGATTTTTTTTTTTTTATTCGGGATAAATTTGTCACAGGTATACCAATTTGAGATCTTTCATGGTCAAAAATTTAGTTTGAGATAAATTTATCACATGTGTACCAGTTTGAGATTTTTCAATATATTAACCCTTAATATTTTTGTTGAGTAATACTAACATATTAATATATATTTATTTCGTGTGATTATATTATCACGTTAGTAATTTCTAATAAAATTAATTAAAAATGACTATACTGAAATTTCACATTAAGATTTAAAATTAAATTGATAAAATTAAAAAGTTTTAAATTGAATCGACGTTCATATAATAAGTTTAGCGTTGATTAGACAATTTGCTCGAGAAATGGATGAGTGGATGATATAAAATAATCTTTGATGGCGGAAGAATGGAGAGACTATTGTAATAAGCTCATGCATCAATTTGTACATAAATGTCTTGATGGCTTGGAAAAGTTATGTTTTTACAAGAATTTTTAAGAACATCAAGGATATGTTGGTAAAACTACGCCATGGGCTACGAAATTCTCTAGGATTTCTTTTCAATTTTCAGCAAAAAGAATTAGGTGGACAAGTAAAACGCACATCTAAGCTGTATAAATCTAATGGAATTTATGTAAAACCTAGTGGACCTGCCTCATCAAATGGTGTGCAAGGGCTCATAATGTGATGCTTTAAGTCTCATACTCAGAAGGAGAGGATATTATGAAAGACAACCGTACCACATTTGGTCATCCGAATTTTTAATCAAGATAAGATTGGATATTATATGATATGAAATTCTGAGATTTTTTTATGTTATATCAATTGTTTGATGAATCATAATATTAAAGTCGAATATATTCACATTATATTATGTATATTTTTTTTATATAAACGGCATATCATTATAAATGAACCTTATTGTTCATAAACGGAAATGGTGAAATTCTCTCGTAACACTATTCCTTAATTTATTTTTATTTTATTTTTCCTCTTTTTTATATTACTTATTTATTATTTCTTTTTTCCCCTTTCATCATTCTTTAATAAAATTTTATCAAATAGTAAAATGTACTAACATACCTAAAAATACAAAAATACCTAAAATATATAATAAATAGAAATATTTAATTTATAGATTGAATGTTTATTATAAGATAGAATTAAAGTTGAATATATAAATTAAAATAAGATTAATTAAAATACTTTTTAATTTCTTAAATTAGAATTTATATATATTAAAATATAATTTCAATTTTGTTAATTTAATAAGTTCGTTATTCGAGAAAAATAATTTTTCTATTATGGACATTAAAAAACATATCCATATTTATCCCACCTCCCTCATGGGATAATTTATCTTGTCTATATTCCCCTTATATCCGATTTTATCCTATCCTGAGTGACCGCCAAACATAGGATAGAATAAATAATATCCTATCCCGAATTTTATCCCGACTGCCAAACGCAGCTTAAATGGTCGTCACCTCGCATTTCTTCATCAACATCTTCTAGGCTGAATTCCACATTATTCTTATGTCCAAAGAAAACTTCTCATCTTTCCTTCCTTGCATCATGTACGTAATCTCCAACTCTTATGCCTCATAAGAATGATTCACTATATTCAACCTACCATGTATGATGGCCATGGAATCATAAAACTGGTAGAGATCATCTCGAACACATAAGTTAATGTGGTGGTACACTCACATAGAAGAAAATCCCATTGCAATTAGGAATTAGCTGTTGGATTAGGGAGGTGTTCGTGTTGGCATTATATAAGGTGATATGAAGATTTAATAAAACATGTCAAACTAATTCACTGCTCTCATTATTTTGGTGGCCACATTTTTAGAAATCACGTGGGAATAGTAACTTCTTAAACGTTAGAATTTGATAACGTAATTGCCATTCCTCATCAACCCAATCGCTAGTGACAATGCATCCTTCAATAGCCAGGCCTAGGCCAGCCCATCAGGATTCCTAGATCATTTAGCCTGCCAACCAATGGTTTGTGCTTAGGCATGGGCCTAGTTGGCTAGGGTCGGCACGATCCAGTGTTCACCCCTGAAAAGTGGGTATATGAGAGGTTTGCTAGTGCTCTTTATCCTTTTGTATAGAGAGAAGCGTGACATAGACGATATGCCGGGCTATATGTGGATGCTAGAATGCTCAAACGAATGAAATCAATTGACACCATAAGGAATTTTAATAGAAGGATTACATTGAGTAAATTTTCAAATATTCAAATATCACATCAAACCAAAAAAAAAATCGAAATTCACATTGAATTTTGAGAAAATGTTTAAGCACATTTTGTGTCGTCATCTCTTACTTATTCAAGATGTAGATATATTATTTTAAAGACCTCGACAATAGGAAATCTTGTCTTCACGACACATCCAGGTCGTCACGTGATTGGCATGAAGGACTTCGGATGTTGAAATTCAATAAGACAACCCCATTACGATATTCACTAGATTCTAGAAAAAAAAAAAAAAAAAAAAAAAAAAAAAAAAAAAAAAAACTGTTCATACAGAATGGAAAAAGCATCCTTCGCCGCACAAGTAAAATATTGCTGGTCAAAAAATCAAAAAGTCAACTGGGTTTTGCTATAATATGGTTTGTGGCGGCTAATGGCAAAGCGATTGTAGTATTCTTTCTAGATGATATGAAATTTGTCGGTACGACTGACCTGTATCGGGCTGCAGTTTGAATGGAAGAATCATTACTCGCGCTCTTGATCTTATCTTCGACCTTTTTTGCATTATATATATATATATATATATATATATATATATATATATTTTTACCCTGCTCAATTATCATATTGAAGCCATAAATTGATATAACCATGGAAACTTTTTTATTATTTACTCCTTTCCAATTTTTCTAACCCTTCAATTATTCATTGTGGTAGCGGTAAAAGTCACTCTTCGTTTCTCCTCTTTTCAATTTTATCCTCGTCATTTTAGGTTACTAGAATAAATCCTTACCTCTTGAACTCATAACAAATCTATCGCAAGACTAAACTCCCTCTAAAATCTATATTTCAATTACCTTTTTGGCCGTTTTAGCTTTGCGGATTTACGAAATTGGCATCAAGGCGGTATTTTTGTTGAGAAAAAAAGGCTTTTTATTTTCTATTCAAACAAAAAAACTTATAGATCTTTAATAAATAAAAGAAGCCTGATAAATATTTGTCCGGTTTAAAAGATAAAAGACCATAAAGGGGTGGGAGAAAAGCCCACAAACAAACTGGAAAAAAGAGAGTAGGGACCTAATTGAAACTCGATAAAAAGAATAATCATTTTTATAAATGCTGCTAAAGAACCTCTGATAGATTTGAAATAAATTCGAAATATCAAATTCTTCCATCACATGGGATTGAAAGGGTGGATCAAATTAAAAAATCTTTGAAAGGTTGAGATTTATTTTGTCATTTTACCTTCTATTTATTCTGAACTGCTTCAATAGTAGTAATTGGGGTTCTGGCAATGCATTCCACTTCTCATCTCTTGGATGTTAGCGATTCGTTGTCACCGTGTTTATTCTAACGAAGCTCGCTGTTTCAGTTTCGCAAGGCATGTTGTTCAGTTGACATATATGCTGAGACTTTATTGCTGTTTTGTGCCTGATTTACCATGGAGAATAGTTCTCATTTCTCACACTGACTGAAACGTCACGAGGGTGAAGTTAGTTGTATTGTCAAAAACCCAGTCTTAAGGGTCTATTGCTACAAATGAAGATGATGATCCTTGCTCTGTATATCTTATGTCTGGTTCTGTGCAACGTCCAGTTCTTAGTTTCACTTAATAAAAAAAAAAAAAAAGACAAGAAATTGGTCTGAGCTGGTCGAGAAAAAATGATGGACAGAGCATAATCGATTACTTCAGCATTGAATTACAGTTGCAATTGCAACAATGTCTCTGGTTTCTGTGAACTTCATCACATTGCTAGAGTCACTGTTTTGAGTTGTATTGTGTCAATGTCAAAGACCTTTTCTTCGGACACATATAGACCGATGAACTTCATGTCTGGACCAAAATTGGCAAAACTCCCTCCTCTCTCCCCAACAACAAATACGAAAATTTTTTTTGAAAATCAAAGTATACTAAATTAAAAAAAAAAAAAAAAAAAAATTGAGCAGAAGGAAGGACTGAGAAAACATATATATGAACAGAAATCTCTGGAGTTTCAGATGTACAAATGTATTGGATCGGGGTATGACAATGATCTCTATCTGGCATCAAGCATTGTGACTGTAACTTGGTTCACAGTGCATGTTTCGTCATGCTTGCTTGATGATGAATCCGTCTCTATAGCCCTTCCTAAGCAAAAGCCGGGATTTTTAGGGTGTGGCATCGTTGGGTTTTCGCTGCTCAGCATCAACACCACAGACGACATGACCGGCCTATCATCTGCATGCTCTTGGACGCACAAAAGACCGACCTGGATGCATCTCAGTACTTCATTCATCGAGTATGCATCTCCCACTGCTGAATCCAGTAGCTCCAAGCCCTTCCCTTCTTTCCACAACTTCCATGACTGCAATTAACAAGACAAAGTTCAGTTATATGTAGTTACGGGACAAAAAAGAAACACTTCACTAGCAATGTCAATCAGATGGTATATATATGAAGTTCTGTTTTGGATAACTATTCATCTTTCGATGGATGAGCATCTGTCCATACTCACATGTCCAAGAAGGTTCAGTTCGTTGTTCGCATAATAGAATCCCCTGTTTTTTTTACCACTTATAATCTCCATGACCAACACGCCAAAGCTGAACACATCAGACTTCTCTGAAAATAGTCCGTCCATGGCATATTCCGGGGCCATATACCCACTGCGGTTTTAAGCAAAATGGAATTAGCGCAATTTCAGAAATGTGATCCTGGAATGTGTTAAATCAATGTTCCAGGGTACTTACTATGTGCCAACAACTCTCTTCGTATTCGCCTCGACCTGGTCTCTGCCAAAAATCCTAGCCATGCCAAAGTCCGAGATTTTGGGGTTCAACTCCCCATCGAGCAAGATGTTGCTTGCTTTGAGATCCCTATGTATGATTCTGAATCTGGAGTCTTTATGAAGATAAAGAAGACCTCGAGCGATCCCGCAAATGATGTTAAACCGCCGCTCCCAATTTAACATGGAGCTTTTGGTTTTACCTGCAGAGACTAGTCAGTGACGATCCTGAAACCGAAACGTGAACATTTCCGGTCCATTTTGACGACATGAAAAATGAAGAAGAGTAATTCCAGGAACGTACTAAATAGAACCGAATCCAGACTCTTATGCTCCATGTACTCGTAGATTAGGATCTTCTCGTCCATCTCGACACAGCAGCCGATAAGTCGCACGAGATTTCGGTGTTGAAGCCGAGCAATCAATTGAACCTCGTTCTTGAATTCTTCCATTCCCTGCCCGGAATTCTTCGAGAGCCTATTGACCGCCACTACTGGGCCTTCTTCAATCCTACACTGAAACACAAAGAAACAAATGAGGTCCTCGAGATGCTTCCTACATTGACATTTATCTTAGTCACATTCGTCTTTTGGAAAAGGAGCACTCACCTCGTAAACAAAGCCAAAACCGCCTTGCCCAAGCTTGTTTTCGTCACTGAAGTTCTTGGTTGCCAAAGCAATCGCGTTGAAAGCGAACAATGGTAACTCTAGCTCCTCCGACTTGTTTTTCCCCGAATAGTCTCTCTTGCTCGAGATGACTACTTCATTTAACAAAAAATCTTGGCTTCTCTCACGAGCTCCTGGTCACGCGAAGAGGCAGTCATCATCATCAAAATAGTAATTTCTACTGCACTCCGATTAATTTAATACAAGTTATTGGTAAGTAAGACACTAGAATTACCTTGCGGCTCGGCGTTTCTTATGTGTGAATTCAGCGAAGCCTTCCTCTTCCACATGAGGAAGGGGGTGAGTGCTAACAACAGAACGCTGCCACCAGCAGCAGTGCCGACTATTGCTAACGTTCCAAGGCCGTTGCTCGAACTATTTGAGTGACAAGTCCACCAAAAGCCACTAATACATCAAAATAAATTCGGAACAATACAAATTAGACCTTATGTTCGATATAGGTTAGTATAGAGTGCTCCTTTAACCGGATAAACTGGAAATTACATACATACTCACCATGATATGGTAAAATTTACTTATTTTCCTCACAACAGGACTGAACTACTAAATGTAAAATTTAATTGGGAAGACCAATAGGGCCTGAAAAAATTTGAACTCAAGAACTCCGACTCTAATACCATGTAAGATTTTGCAGGACCACTATCGACTATTCTAAAAGCTTTAGAAGGGTTAAATTTCCTTGATTTTACTTTGTTCACAAGTGAATTATTGATAACCCGCCACTTTTTTCATTCCAGCTCAACACAACCTAGTTACATCTCAAACCATAGGTAGAAGAACAGAGAGAAAAAATACAATCTCAAAATTGTACTAATCCTGTTCCGTCTTATGCAAGAAATATGTGGTGGACTTCATGTTTCTACAGCTCAGGTCTCCGAGGAAATAAACTCATCCGTCTTATTCAAAGCAACACAATAAATCAAACAAATTTGGTCCTCAATTATTAGGAAGTCAAACTCCTTTATTGAAAATAGCCACGTGACTGGTAGTAATTCAAAGTCCAATTAGCTTACTTCAAAGAGGGTTCAAGAGGGTTCCCGTAATTTCCTCAATTTTAATTTGTTCACAAATGCATTCTCCATAACCAGCATTTTGCAATCCTAGCACGACACGACCTAAATTACATTTACAAATGGAGAACTGCGAAACTCCTCAAAACAAAGTCGGAAGAACAGACAGAAAAATATGATCTCAGAATCATACTAATCCCGTTCCATCTTATGCAAGAAATATGTCGATTTGTGATCATCTTTAGAGGCCATTACGACACAGTTAAAAATTGATTTGAGATCAGAGATAGGTCAGTTCAATTGAGATGTGTGGCCGATTGTGGGTGACTCCACTAAATTGGAAAATCCTCGTTGGCCAGCACTAGTTTGATTTTTCTGCTGTTTTGATACCCTATGTCTGTATTTGAATCATCAAGATTTTCACGACAATCGAGAGTCACCAATGTGTCGAGTGGGCTCAATATGGCTCGAAGGAAATCGACCACAGGTCATTTGCACTAAAAATTTCTGAAAGTTACCCAAGAGCCTAAGTCACGCCAAAAACGCGCCGGATTGAAATTAACTACGAATTTGAGTCCAATTTCAGAAATTGAAAGTTTTGTCATGTCACAATTAATTCTAGGAACGTCGACTCAATCTTGGAAGATTTTTCTGCAAACCGAGACTTTTTAGAAAAAAGTTAAGGTAGGGTCGTTTTTGTTCGAAAATGACGAGGATCATTTTGGTCGCAAAATTGAAAAGCAAGTGGGACCAATTGGCGATGAAAAATACCAATTGGGTTAGTGAGGTGTCGATTGAATTTATAAAGGCCAATTTATGTTGAATGAAGCAAGAATTGATGGCCATATCGGAGAGGAAACCAAGGGAAATTCGTATGCCCCCACCCATGACCCTTGGACCACTTCAATTGGGTTTCTAGAAGTGAACATTGGTGGCTAATTAGTAGCCAAGGTGGAAGACCAAGAAGATGAGGCCAAACCGGTCAAGGGGACTAAGGCAGGCCCCCTCATCCAAACCAGTTCCCCTCCCCCTTTAGGCGGTCTCGCAACCCTCTTTCCTTTCTCATTGTGCTTTGAGAACTCCAAAATTTCCAAAGAAGAAGCCAGCAATCGTGGAGGAGCCCTGCCGTCGCGTCAGACCACCATACGCAGTCCCGACCCACTCGCGACACCCTCCGCCCGCCGCGCATGTCCCTACCTTGCCACTCGTGCCTCCACCGTCTCGTACTACTGTCCAATTTCCACCATGAGCTACGAGGTTCCCGAGCCCAATCAAAGCCCGTGCTCCGCCATTCCGCTACCGTTCTATCCTCGTTTGGACCCAAAACCACTCCCCTTTGCCTTTGCCAATCCTTGCCGTCCCAACCAGCTTTGTTTCTTCTATTTTCCAGCCAGGATCATAACAGAAAGAAGTGGGTTTCAGCAACTCTGTTTGGCCCGTTTTGAGGTGGTTCCGGGCCTCGAAAGTTAGGCCCGCTTTGAAGAAAGTCATCCCCCATCGTGTCCCCGCCAATTTGAACCGACCAGCTCACCAAACAAGTGAGTTTAACTCACTAATCCCCGCTTAGTAGGTTAATTATGCTTAAGGGTTGATTAGTTTAGGCCAAGATGAATTAGGTGGTTACATTAGAGTAGATTAGTGAATTTAATTAATTGTCGACGCATGTTAAGTGATTAGTTAGTGCAATTAGCAAGTAAATATGTTCTAATATTTATTTAATGAATCTCGGAATTTTTCTAGGTCCGTTTCGGCGTCCAATTAAGCAATACGGGCCTAAGTCGAATTTATTGGCATTTATTTAATATTTTTCGTAACTATTTATTTATTTATTTATTTTATGGAAGTTAGACCGGAATAGTCAGTGACTGGAATTTTATGCTGATTATTGTGATGTGATCTGTTTATTTATTTGAACTTGAATTTGTACTAAATTGGTGTGAATTGTGATCTTTGGATATATTCCTAAATTTACTTACTTTCAATCATTAATTTGAGAATTATCGGGCGTCGGTTTATAGTGCCAAAAATCTATTTTGAGACGGCTGAAAATAGTGGGAGGTTTAAAATTGAAAACCTTATATTTTGGTTAAGGCCAGCCGTGTACCCACACACATGTATTTTCATCAAGTATAATAAAAATGGTGAAATTGATTGTATCTTCGGAACAAAAATACTATAATAGCTCGATGATTCGTATGTCATCTAGAGAATGGACGTTATACTATTATAACTCGAAGACTGTCCTGTCATCTTGAGAAGGAATTGCTTGTATATCGACTTGGTGACTTTATATGTCATCTTGGAAATCAGACGGTATGACTTAATAGCTCGGTGACTCTATATGTCATCTTGAGAAGGAATTGCTTGTATACCAGCTCGGTAACTCTATATGTCATTTTAGAGAAAGGACGGTAAGACCCAACGGTGTGTTATAACAACTCGATGACTCTATATGTCGTCTTGGAGATGGCTTTATATGTCATTTAGAGATAGGATATAATACTATCTATATTTCACTTTGTATGAGGAATCCTCGATTTTGATCAGACTCATGGATAGTATTGAATGGGCCGAACTAGAGATGGTCGTGATGACATGTAATCAACTAGGTCGATTGATCGATGAGTCGATCTGATTAATTTCATGATGTGATTATCAGTATTTATGAATTGAGCTGACTTACAGAATGGAACTGAAGCCAAGGTATGTCACGACCCGAACTCCGAGCACATGCACATCCCTCCGTGGTCGATATAAAATTCGCGACGTCCCAGGGAGTGTCGCCGACCCATTCATTATTATCCGCATGCGGAAACGTAAAACAATCTCCATACAACATAACAGTGGGATAGAAACGTAGGATAGTATTTTCACAACCACACATACAATACAGTAGTACTTAAATACAAACCAGTTTAACACCCCAAGGTTTAATACAAAAGTGAAGCTGTTTGATTTCCTATAAGTTAAGCTTCTATTTACAAGACCGGGGTTCGTTAATATATTATCATACTTCTCAACCCTTCTAGGGTGAACTGTCACCCATTCCCAACCTCGACGGAAGACCCGTCATCTATGTAGCACGGATACTCTCCGAAAACCTTCTTGTCGTGTCCGACACTCCGACACGTGTCCGACACGCTCCAACATGTCCCGACATGCTCCGACACGCGGTCAACGAGTGTCGAAAAATCCGACACGTGGTCAACTCTCTCCGACACGCGAGTCCAGAATTCCGACACGCGATTCCGACACGCACGGGGTTAATTTTGAAAATTTCTAATACTTGAGGGGTCAAAGTATAAATATACAAAAAAGAAGTAATAAAATTGCTATAAATATACATGCACGGGGTCAATTATTTTTTTTCAGTTTTTTTTTAATTGTTTTATTTTTTTTTTAAGTCTTTTACTATGAAAGAAGTAATAAAAAATGCTATATATGATAAATAAATAAATTTAAAAATATCATTTCAGCGTTTTTCTTTAAACAATGTTTTTTTCCTCTAAATTTTGTGTATTATTGTAACAAATTAAAATAATGAATGATATTATTTAATAGTTTTCATGTAAATTAATTCTAGGCTACTTTTATTATTATTTATTTATGTATTTATATATAAAAATATATTTAATATATAACGTGTCGAACGTGTCGAAATTCTCTATTTTTGAGAAATGACGTGTCGCATGTCGCATGTTCGTGTCGGTGCTACATAGCCCGTCATCACCTGGGTGAATGTAGAGAGACTTCTATTTTTTTCTTCCCTACAAACCACTGTACACGACCTGGCCTTCCTTCATCTAGGGACCTGAAAATGTTAGCCCACTAAGGGATGAGATCACATCTCAGCAAGTCAATCTACTAAACCCAGATTAGGAGAAGGGTACATATACATGCAGTCTAATCACCCTTCTTACCCTTTCTCATCACTTGCACTTTCCTGCACGTTAGTGGCATTTAATCATACAATATCACATTAACATCAATTAGCAGTTGAATACTTCAGTGCACATACAGATAGGGATGCAGATGTCAGATCATTGACCGTGGCCAATTTTTAATAGATAATAGTCATCCGGTATAACCGGGCTTCGCCTCACACCGTTGAGCGCGGCAATGTCTACATCTATATGGCATTCCAATTAAGGAGCATCGGCCCAGCCTCCACTGCGACCGGCATCCGTTGACTTGGGGCATTCCCGAAGGAGCATCGTCCGGCCCCAAAGGCACGTGACGGAATCATGTTGTGAATGCATATGATCGATGTCACATTTCAATAATCAATTATGCACAGCATCCACAGCATCAATTGAGCAATTTCATAGCAAGAATTCTTCAAAACAAGCATATACTCTTATTCATCCAAATTTACAGAAAACTGCCCAATAACGCTCTCCCAATTTCGAAGTCAGAAACTCACTCATATGATCTTGAAAAATTCTCAAATTTGGACACGTGCTAGAAAACATATAAAAAAAACATTTTTCATGAAGACACCGAGATCCAGATCCCTCTGGATTTGGCCCAGAAATTATTTCTATCCAATACAAAAATCGGGTCCAGTTCCAGAGTCTCTAGCCCATCGAAATCAGTTCGGTTTTGGGTTGAAATCTTGTTCATTTGATTTGAAATTCGAGTATGTTATATTAGAAGTTGTGAGGAACAACTTTCATGAAGGAACCAATCAGAAATTCGACCTCTAAAGGTAGGTAACAACCCTTGGAATCATGGCAGGTCACGGGTTACAGGACTGTCCGAAATACTGTTCCGAGGATGACGTCATTAAAATCGTCACCTTTTTAATTTCTAAAAATTCTGATAAAAATATGTGTTATTATTTAGGATGTCCACAACATTTATTCAGAAGGAAATTTCTTCAAAATCGCATCACAAAATTGTCCATGAAATTAGCAAAACATACATGTCCTGAAAACTGTTTCAGAAAACAGCCTTTGTTCTATTCCGAATCTCCCTCCACGACTTTTGTTTGGCTCCATAAATCCTATCTAAACTTTTCTATGGCCATTATAACATCCCTAGGTAGTATTCATCCACATATAGCTTCATCTACATGGTTCCTCTACATAAAAATCCCTAAAGAATGTACTCAGCCCCTAATCTAAGTACGGCAACACAAGGATAGCCCTGGAGATTTTTGACAATGATTTGGACCCGGCACTACGGCTGGAGGTGTCGTTGAGCGACCACCACAGAAGCACACAAAGTCCTGGATTTTCTTGAGGAGGGAGGAATGCTCGAGACCTTGCTATTCAATTGTTGTTTTGTCGGCCAAGGGGGAGCAGAAATGGAAGTAGCATGTTCAAGGGAAGAGAAAGCAACAGCTTGTACATTGAAAGAGACAAGGGAGAAGAATAAAATAAGAGGAAGAAGGGAAAAACTGGAAGTTGCCGTCTGAAATACAGCAGACACATGCGTGGGTGAGGATGGGAAGGAGAGAGGAAAGTGCTTGGAAGTTACTTAGCATTTACTCAGCATTTACCTCCTGCTTTTGGCCTAATTTTCCATGGAAAAATGGCTCTCCATTAATATCTTAGGTCCCCCTATCTTTTCCAAGTCTATCTCCATTAAATACCAAGGAAATTGAGGTGAAATTGTAGGAGAGAGGGATTCCTACGAATTTCATTTTGAGGAGACTTTTTTTTTTTTCTTTAATTACCAATCTAACATCTAAATCAATAGGGTCAAGTCCTTTAGTAACAACTTATAATACCTCTTTTAAACTTCTATAACTCTTTTTCCAATTGTTTCATAATAAATGCCCAAAACCTATTTAAAAAGTGTCATTTCCTTTTTATTCTTTTAATTTGTTATTCTTGCCTCTTTTCCGTTAATAATTCCCGTCGTCCATAAAATTTGGAAAGATGTAACAACATTCCTTGGGATTAATTGTGACACGTGAAAATTCTTAATTTCTGTAATCGACATCATTTCCTCGGTTAATTTCAGTCAATTGTGATTTTAGCGCAACTTAAACTATCAGTTAGTTTTTGGGAATTTTTGGTGCACTGACCCGTGGTGGATTATTCCCGAGCCACAATGTACATCTTCGACGCATTGACGACTCTCGATTGTCGTGAAAAATCTCGAGGTTTCAATTACGAGCACAGGGTACCAAAACAACAGAAAAATCGATTTAGTGCCAATCGACGAGAATTCTGTAATTAGATGGAATCACTCAAGCCTAATTTTATCTCTATCGAATCAACCTATTTCCGATTTCTGATAGATTTTCGACTGTGCCGAAATGATCCTTGTAGACTAATACAGTTGAGCAATCGATTCCTGGTCGAATTCTCAAGTTTGTTGCATCAAAATTCTTTAATAACTTTCCTGATTAGTCTAGTTATCTCATGAGTGATCAGCTCAGAGAATAGCGCTATAGGCACGTCGATGAAAAGCCCGATTCATTTAATTGAAAACAGAAGCAAAAAATCAGACTGTCACAAGGTAAGTCCTCTGACACCTAATTATGCTTAGGCAGCCCTTAGGGCATATTTTCTTCTTAATCGGGTCTTAGGGAGTAAAACTCGCTGAGGCGTAGTCTCACCCCATTGTAAGATTACATTTTTAGGTCCCTAGATGATGGTCGTAGAGAGCCGAAAGTCCCGAAGTTTGAGAAGGTGGAAGAAACAGAATTGGCAAGCCTATCTAGCTAGTTAGTTATAGGATAGTTCCTTTTTGGTTAAGCCGATATTTTTGTAAGCGACCTAATGTTGTGGATAAACCTGTTTGTTATAAAAGGTTTGTTTTGGTTTGAAAAACATGTGACCCTACTTTCCTATCCCATTATTTTATTATCTGCAAATTTATATCTGCTTCTACATGTGTATTTAATATTGAATGAGTCGATGATGCGTCTTGGAACATCGCTACTATATCGACCAAGCAAAATGGGCACACGCTCAGAGGGTTGGGGCATGACATTTCAACACCCTCTTTTACGTGTGAGCCGGGTCGGGTGAACAAACACATGAAATAACTTGTGGCAAAACATGATTTTGATATCATATTGAAATGTTCAATTCAAAAGCTTAAGTTAATAAATGAAGGCAACCACATGTTTAACTAAGCATATGAACCCCATGGTCAAGCGATGTGAGATATTTCAATTTTATAAGAAAAAAATTACAAACTATAGAATAATCACTCATGTTATTGATTTAGGTTATCACTTTAAGGGAGCACCGGATTCTAACACGTGACATTAGAAAACGGGTTCACACTGCACGTCTTGTTTTCTGTTTTGGCTAACAATTCGCTGATAGGCATTTATACTTATAGTAGATTTGTTGTTGCCCTGAGGCAGTACGGTCACGCCTCAGCTATTTCCATATTTTGAAGTGAAGGATTTAATGCCATATCAAGTTTCAAAACTCCTAATTGCTGAACTTTTGAGTCATTGTCGAAGGAATAAAGCAGGCACAGCTGTTAACTTCCCCAGAAGTAGTAACACTCTGCATGAATATCTACATCTTATGCATCATTTACAACAAAAAACAAAAATAATATGAAGAACCTGTACACATCTGCACCCTCTATACTTTTCGTGTATAAAAGTATGTATAACCTGTTACTCTTCTCGTTGCTCGAGTATTCTTATCATGCTTTCATCTGCTCTGTAGAGCTGTGACAGTTACATCATTGGAAAAGTTAAGTATTTTGACACTAGAGGATGAGTCGGTGCTCATAGCGAAGCTCTCAGCACTAAGTCCCGGTTCCTTAGGTTGAGGAACATCAGAAGTCTCGCTGCCTAACATAAGCACGACCGATGACATTGTTGGCCGGTTATCAGGTCGCTGCTGCACGCACAAGAGTCCAATCTGGATGCACCTCAGCACTTCCTTCAAAGGAAATTCTTCCTCCATCAGGACATCTACCAGTCCAAGTGCATTCTCCTCGGTCCATAGTTTCCATGCCTGAAAATACGTTAATAACGTCATTACATATAATAGAACAACAGAAAGATTGAAGACCTAGCATCCAATCCGAGCCAAGCATAAGCAGGGGAATACTTACATGTCCAACGAGATTGAGGTCGTGGTCCGGGTGATAAAATCCCCAATTCTTGTGGCCGCTCACAATCTCCAGTAACAGTACTCCAAAACTAAACACATCTGATTTTACTGAAAAATGGCCTTTCATCGCATACTCGGGAGACATATAACCGCTGTAAGACAGAAACAGAGCATCAGAATATCCACAAATCTTAAAAAAATATTCCTTGAAGCTAACAGTGGAATAACTTACTATGTCCCAACTATTCTGTTGGTCATTTCTCCAGCATTTTCTACAGTGAATGTTTTTGCAATTCCAAAATCTGAGATTTTAGGATTCATGTCACTGTCTAGTAAGATGTTGCTCGGTTTGAGGTCTCGGTGGATAATTCTCAGCCTGGAGTCTTCATGGAGATAGAGAAGTCCACGGGCAATCCCCATGATGATGCTGAAGCGTGTCTTCCAGGCCAAAAGTTTCCGTCTAATTGGATCTTCACAAAATTTGAGATAAGTTATTGAGGGAAAAAACTGTATAATCTCAAGCAGCTAGAAAAAGTGTAAATGGGGTGAAGGTCACACCGAAAAGGTGGTGGTCCAAGCTTTTGTTCGGCAAGTACTCGTAGATTAACATTCTTTCATCTCCATGAATGCAGCATCCTAGGAGCTTCACAAGATTCCGGTGTTGAAGTTTGGCAATCAGTATGACCTCGTTCTTGAACTCTTTCAGGCCCTGCCCAGAGTTCAGTGAGAGCCTCTTCACGGCAACATCTTGTCCTGTAGGCAATACACCCTGGCAGATAGCATATTACATGTTAGTCAGATCGAAGTGGAAAAGAATCATAAAATCATCTTCTTGTATTTGGAACCATCTTCATGGAGTTGATACGAGAGTCATTTAACAACCTTGTATACTTTGGCCAAAAAAGGTACCTTGTATACTTCACCGAATCCACCCCGCCCAACCTTGTTTTGGAAAGAGAAATTGTTTGTGGCATCAGCAACCGAAGCAAAATCAAGAAGGGGTAATTCGAGGTCTTCCTCTGGACCACCATCTCCTGAATCTCGATAAACTGAGTATGCAGCTACAACAGAGGATATAAATCAGCCATCAGCATAAACAAACGCGTAATTATGCACCACAATCTCAAAAATAAGACAAAAAGTCCAGCATATCCTGGGGGTTTGTTGAGCAAAGGGAATTAAAGCAACTTTATGAAGCATTTGTTTCCTGAAAGTGGTTATCATTTGCTTTTTTGAAGTCATTACTATTCGCTCTAACTTGCTGATCAGGAACCGAAAGTAATTATAGGAGAGAGTGTTCTCTCACACTGAAGCTGGATGTGATGCTAAGCTAACCAATGTTTTCTTAGGCCCTCATTAAGGATATTAATAGATTTACAGGCCTTTCAGGTATGGTTTCATTGAAGGAAATTTTAGCATGATAAGCAAGAAAGGAACATGTGAAGAAATAGAGTCATGAACATACTTTCAGCAATTTCTTAATTTTCTTATTTATAATGAGAGAAGCAAGAATCATGCCGTTTGCAAGAATAGTTTTATGCCATGGTAATGACTTTACCTCTCATCCTCTCTTTCCTTCTTCGCAGAGCATACCAGCCAATGAATGCTAGTATAAGCATTCCACATAAAGTCGAGACAGATATGCCAACGGCAATTACTATACGCCTTCTCCTCTTAGCTCGAGCAATTGCATCTATTCATTGAAAAATTTCAAAATAAGCATATGCTGTCATACTCAAACAGAGAGCTTAGTAACCACACGGCAATAGTTCTCATCTGTGCCACTGTGCTCTCCTCATTGCAGATTATTCGATACAGAAATGTCTCTTGTACTCGTTTTTTATCTAACATCAAGCATATACCAATGTGTAGAAGTAGGACATGCTATGTAATTGCCCATACAGAAAGAAGCATTTCTTAATGAACTTCCTGGGCTTAGAGATCCTATTTAAGTGACAGATCTTAGTGCACGTGACGCAAACACAACAGTGATCGAATTTGAGTCTCCTCAATGAGCATATTAACTATAACCATGTCATCACATTCACATAAAGCATTTCCAGGCAAGGACATGGATTTCCTTGGCAGCTATTCAACCGAAAACCTCTTTAAAGCTACCTAGTGATGGTGAGTGAAAATCAGTAAGAGCTAGATGGATCACTACCTATCTCCGCCTTTGCCATTCGTATATATATGACATCTCCGCCTGAAGGATAGTTCTTCATGTCAACCAAATCCCCAAACCACAAAAGACAATCCCCGCCATTTCCATGGACATCTACCCTAGTGAATGCCATACAAGAGCAATTCTTCAAACATTCCGTCTTGCATTCCTCAAGGTTCAAGCTGCTATTCCCATACAGACGTGAATTATCTGGCAGCTTCAAACTCTTGTACTTCACAAACCCGTCACCATTTCCACAACTCAAATTCCATACCCGGGAGCACCCACCGGTCCAATCAAGGGGGCTCGAATTGTTTTTCCTGAACCCCTTCAAGCACCTGCAATTTCCATCATAGGAATCATAGCAAGTCCCATATGGCCCGCAGATGCCATAAGTATCACAATAATCCCTCTGTAGAGTAACCAAATTCGTCCATCGATTGTCCGACCAAGCGAGATATTGAATTGCACCCTCCGGGGTCACAATGAATCTTGATAGGGTCGAATTTTCGACCACCGTGTATGTGTAATACACCTCTTCAGGGCTGGAAATGAACATTGGATTGAACACCTCATTGGCCTTGAGCTCATTACTCCCACTGAACCTCTCGCCATTCCAAGGCCCCCATCGATACTGCTTCTGGCTCCCCTTCCACAGAATCAATTGCGGAGCATCTGGCGGCTCGAGGCTGAATGTGTACTGGCCACTCAAGGGATCGGATTCTGAGGCCCATGACGTCATGTTCCGCTTCAAACCGGTCCTCAAATTCCACCCCAGTTTCATCTCCGGCAGCAGAGTGTCAGTTATGTTGTCAAAGCTCTGCCAGAGATAATCCCCTGAACCATCAGAAGCACTTGCATCACTCAAAACAAGATTGCCATTGTCCAGGAGCCTCAAGAATGGCTCGTTCACGGGCCTAGCTGGGGTCGCAGACCAGTAATTAATTGACCCATTTTGGAGAGACAATGATCCTTGCGAGCTCAGCGCCAACTCTGCTGAGAAATTGGTGATTGGGTTGTTCCTGTTGGCCACCCAAGTGACCTGGAGAGGTATGTTCTTGTACCAAATGCCCAGATACCTGGCACTCGACTTGTTATGACTAAAGAAGCCAAACTCAAAGACTTGCCCAGATGAAACCAAGGTCTGTCCATCTCGCAGCGTCTGGTTGGCCGGCAGAGTGTCCGCGGCTTGTGCCTGCGGCGATGCTAGAAAGAAACAGAAAGCGAGAAACAGAGGAAAGATCATGGCTCTGTTGACGGCGAGAGGAGGTGGGCGATGCGTGGAGTTGCTGCCCTGCGAAGGAGGAACGCATGGCAAGGTCTTTTCTTGTGCGGGGGTAGAGGGATCGCCGTTTACGGTGTGATGCTTTGAAAAGTCAGAGAGGTAGATTGGATCGTCACAGGCGCGCGACGACAACATCTTTTCTTTTGTGGACGCCTGAACGGTCAAAGGTGGCGAGCGTGCGGGTGCGCAGATGAAATTTATCAAGCTCGTCGAAAATAGATGAACACGAGGAGCAACTTGCGTCTTCATTCGTGACAGCGAACTCGTCTCTCGCTTTGGTTCCAGAAGTCAAAAGGGATGGCCCACCCGATCGACCGGCCGGTTGAAATAGTCTGACTCGAGGCCATCGTTCAGACTGTGCATCCTCGTTGACTCGAGGCTATCGTCTAGACAGTGCATCCTCGTTCCTCATTCAAGGACCGCTTTCGTCAATGCCGTCCCCAAGCCCCTACCTCCCTTCCTTCCTTCTCTCTCGCTCTCTCTCTCTTGAAAGCTCACTTAACTGCAACAAATATGACCAGGAAAAATCACATTCCAAGTCCCTCGTTTGATATTTTCGTAGAGCAATTCTAGCATACTAAGGTATATACGGCCTCATTTGGAAATAGCTTTTGATTCATTTTTTGCTTGGTTTTGGAGAAATATAATTGCATTTCTCAAAGGGCTTTAAAGGCTTTTAACCCAAAGTAGGTTGAGAATCCTTTTGGAAGTTATATTATTGGAATACAAATCTTAGCACCATCACTAATCATCACTATTCATCTTCTCCATGGCTTTGGACGGAGAAGCGAATAGAGGTCGGTGACCGTCGAGGCAAAAGGTAGCGTGCGGCGGCGATCACCACTTGAGGGGTTGCGTGACACTAGCAACTATCGCTTGGAGGTGGAGAACACTTAGGGACCGTTGCTTGGGTAGCCACGACCGAGGGGTTGCCTAAGGTCATGTGTCGCCCAGGTCGAGTGACTCAAACAATGGTCACCTAGGTCGCATGACTCGAGTGATGCCCTGATCACATAACTCAGGCAACTCTAAGGGTCGTACAACCTTAAACGAGAACAGCTGACCTTTATCAAACAAAACGTAATTTTTACCAAACTGCATTTATTTCTAATGCACTTTAAAATTATAATTTACCAAATGTTATTTGTATTTTGTAAAATCTCCTTTAACTAAGAAATATTTACATTTTTTCAAGAATGTTTTACTAAAACCGAACCAAATAAGGCCCCGTCTTTATGACTAGACTGCTACTTAAACATTTTTTTACTAAAATCGGTAGAGAAATGGTCCGAGGGAGCACACCTCTTGCTTAAGTTCCGGAAGTCAAAAACAAAGACCGCCTACTCTACCAAAGCCGGTTGAATTGGCTGACTGGGAGCCGACGTGTGGACAATGCATCGCCGTCCCATCAATGCCCTCAGCAAGGAAGCCCCCCTCTCTCTCTCTCTCTCTCAAAAGGTCACCTGCCACCATTAAATATCACGAGGACAAAAAAACATTCTAAGCCCCTCATTTAATATTTGAATTAATATTCTCAAAAATTCAAAATTGATATATATATGATAAATTTATTATAAATTATTTTTTTATCATCAAAAATCCAAAATTGATATACCTTTAACAAATTTATCCCAAATTGATATATTTGTGATAAATTTACCCTCTGTTAGTTTTATTAAATTTTATTATCAAATTATTAAGTTAAATCACACATGACAGTTGATTAATATATCAATTTGGGATTTTACGTTCCATTTGTTACAGTTTACAATTTTTGTGATTTTTTTTATATTAATCCAATTAAGCGAAGAGTATATTTGTCACAAATTTACCGTTTGGAGTTTTTTTAAATCGAATAAATTAATTTAGAGTAAATTTGTCATAAATGTATCAGTTTAGGATTTTTTTTTTTTTTTTTGTTAGTCGAGGTCAATTTCTTACAAGTATACCAGTTTGGAATTTTTCATGGTCAAAAAATTAGTTTTTGGTAAATTTGTCACAAGTGTACCAGTTTAGGGTTTTTCAAGGTATTAACCCTTAATATTTTTGTTGAGTAATACTAACATATTAATATATATTTATTTCATGTGATTATATTATCACGTCAGTAATTTCTAATAAAATTAATTAAAATGACTATTGAAATTTCACATTAAGATTTAAAATTAAATTGATAAAATTAAAAATTTTTAAATTGAATTGACGTTCATATAATAAGTTTAGTGTTGATTAGATAATTTACTCGAGAAATGGACGAGCGGATGATATAAAATATTCTTTGATGGCGGAAGAATGGAGAGACTATTGTAATAAGCTCATGCATCAATTTGTACATAAATGTCTTGATGGCTTGGGAAAGTAATGTTTTTACAAGAATTTTTAAGAACATCAAGGATATGTTGGTAAAACTACGCCATGGGCTACGAAATTCTCTAGGATTTCTTTTCAATTTTCAGCAAAAAGAATTAGGTGGACAGGTAAAACGCACATCTAAGCTGTATAAATCTAATGGAATTTATGTAAAACCTAGTGGACCTGCCTCATCAAATGGTGCGCAAGGGCTCATAATGTGATGCTTTAAGTCTCATACTCAGAGGGAGAGGATATTATGAAGGACAACCGTCTCACGTTTAGTCGTCCGGATTTCTAATTGAAATAGAACTGGATAAGATATGATATGAAATCCTAAGATTTTTTTATATTATGTCAATTGTTTGATGAATCGCAATAATAAAGTTGGATATATTCACATCATATCATGTACATTTTTTTTTTATATATAAATGGCATATCATTATAAATGAATCTTAATGTTCATAAACGGAAATGGTGAAAATCTCTTGTAACACTATTCCTTAATTTATTTTTATTTTATTTTTCCTCTTTTTTATATTATTTTTATATTTCTTTTTTTCCCCTTTCATCATTCTTTAATAAAATTTTATCAAATTAGAAAATGTACTAACATACCTAAAAATACAAAAATACCTAAAATATATAATAAATATTAATATTTAATTTATAGATTGAATGTTTATTATAAGATAGAATTAAAGTTGAATATATAAATCAAAATAAGAGTAATTAAAATAATTTTTAATTTCTTAATTTTAATTTCTTAAATTAGAATTCATATATATATTGAAATATAATTTAAATTTTGTTAATTTAATAAGTTCGTTATTCGAGAAAAATAATTTTACTATTATGGACATTAAAAATCATATCCATCTTTATTTGACCTCCTTCATGGGATAATTTATCTTGTTTATATTCTTCTTATATCCGATTTTATCATGTCCTAAGCGACTGCCAAATATAGGATAGGATAAATCATATCATATCCCGAATTTTATCCTGATTGCCAAACGCAGCTTAAATGGTCGTCACCTCACATTTCTTCATTAACATCTTCTAGGCTGAATTCCATATTATTCTTATGTCCAAAGAGAACTTCTCATCTTTCCTTCCTTGCATCATGTACGTGATCTCCAACTCTTATGCCTAATAAGAATGATTCACTATATTCAACCTACCATGTATGATGGCCATGGAATCATAAAACTGGCGGAGATCATCTTGAACACATAAGTTAATGTGGTGGTACACTCACATAGAAGAAAATCCCATTGCAATTAGGAATTAGTTGTTGGATTAGGGAGGTGTTCGTGTTGGCATTATATAAGGTGATATGAAGATTTAATAAAACATGTCAAACTAATTTAGTGCTCTCATTATTTTGGTGGCCACATTTTAATAGAAGGATTACATCGAGTAAATTTTCAAATATTCAAATATCACATCAAACAAAATATATTTTGTATATTGAGAAAATGTTCAAGTATATTTTGTATCGTCATCTCTTACTTATTCAAGAGATAGATATATTATTTTAAAGACCTCAACAATAGGAAATCTTGTCTTCATGACACATCCAGGTTGTTACGCGATTGGCATGAAGGACTTCCGATGTTGAAATTCAATAAGACAACTCCATTACGACATTCACTAGATTCTAGGAAAAAACTGTCCATAAAGAATAGAAAAAACATCCTTCTCCGCACAAGTAAAATATTGCTGGTCAAAAAATCAACCAGTCAACTGGGTTTTGCTATAATATGGTTTGTGGCGGCTAATGGCAAGCGATTATAGTATTCTTTCTAGACGATATGAAATTTGTCGGTACGACTGACCTGGGCTGCAGTTTGAATGCAAGAATCATTACTCGCGGCTCTTGATCTTGTCTTCCACCTTTTTTGCATTTTATATATTTTTTTTCCTGCTCAATTATTATATTGAAGCCATAAATTGATATAACCATGGAAACTTTTTTATTATTTACTCCTTTTCAATTTTTCTAACCCTTCAATTATTCTTTGAGGTAGCGGTAGAAGTCACTCTTTGTTTCTCCTCTTTTCAATTTTATTCTCGTCATTTTAGGTTACTAGAATAAATCCTTACCTCTTGAACTCATAACAAATCTATCGCAAGGCTAAACTCCCTCTAAAATCTATATTTTAATTACCCTTTTGTCCGTTTTAGCTTTGCGGATTTACGAAATTGGCATCAAGGTGGTATTTTTGTTGAGAAAAAAAGGCTTTTTATTTTCTATTCAAACAAAAAAAAAAAAAAAAAAAACTTATAGATCTTTGATAAATAATAGAACTTTTATAAAGCCTGATAAATATTTGTCCGGTTTAAAAGATAAAAGACCATAAAGGGGTGGGAGAAAAGCCCACAAACAAACTGGAAAAGAAAAGAGTAGGGACCTAATTGAAACTCGGTAAAAAAAAATAACCATTTTTATAAATGCCGCTAAAGAACCACTGATAGATTTGAAATAAATTCGAAATATAAAATTCCTCCGTCACATGGGATTGAAAGGGTGGATCAAATTAAAAAATCTTTGAAAGGTTGAGATATTGCTGTTCTGTGCCTGATTTACCATAGAGAATAGTTCTTATTTCTCACACTGACTGAAACGTTACGAGGGTGAAGTTAGTTGTATTGTCAAAAACCCAGTCTTAAGGGTCTATTGCTACAAATGAAGATGATGATCTTTGCTCTATATATCTTATGTCTAGTTCTGTGCAATGTCCAGTTCTTAGTTTCACCTTAAAAAAAAAAAAAAAAACAAGAAATTGGTCTGAGCTGGTCGAGAAATCATGATGGACAGAGCATAATCGATTACTTCAGCATTGAATTACAGTTGCAATTGCAACAATGTCTCTGGTTTCTGTGAACTTCATCACATTGCTAGAGTCACTGTTTTGAGTTGTATTGTGTCAATGTCAAAGACCTTTTCTTCGGACACATATAGACCGATGAACTTCATGTCTGGACCAAAATTGGCAAAACTCCCTCCTCTCTCCCCAACAACAAATAGAAAGAAATTTTTGAAAATCAAAGTATACTAAATAAAAAAAAAAAAAAAATTGAGCAGAAGGAAGGACTGAGAAAACATATATATGAACAGAAATCTCTGGAGTTTCAGATGTACAAATGTATTGGATCGGTGTATGACAATGATCTCTATCTGGCATCAAGCATTGTGACTGTAACTTGGTTCACAGTGCATGTCCCATCATGCTTGCTTGATGATGAATCCGTCTCTATAGCCCTTCCTAAGCAAAAGCCGGGATTTTTAGGGTGCGGCATCGTTGGGTTTTCACTGCTCAGCATCAACACCACAGACGACATGACCGGCCTATCATCTGCATGCTCTTGGACGCACAAAAGGCCGACCTGGATGCATCTCAGTACTTCATTCATCGAGTATGCATCTCCCACTGCTGAATCCAGTAGCTCCAAGCCCTTCCCTTCTTTCCACAACTTCCATGACTGCAATTAACAAGACAACGTTCAGTTATATGTAGTTACGGGACATAAAAGAAACACTTCACTAGCAATGTCAATCAGATGGTACATATATGAAGTTCTGTTTCGAATAACTATTCATCTTTTGATGGATGAGCATCTGTCCATACTTACATGTCCAAGAAGATTCAGTTCGTTGTTCGCATAATAGAATCCCCTGTTTTTTTTACCACTTATAATCTCCATGACCAACACGCCAAAGCTGAACACATCAGACTTCTCTGAAAATAGTCCGTCCATGGCATATTCCGGGGCCATATACCCACTGCGGTTTTAAGCAAATTGGAATTAGTGCAATTTCAGAAATGTGATCCTGGAATGTGCTAAATCAATGTTCCATGGTACTTACTATGTGCCAACAACTCTCTTCGTATTCGCCTCAACCTGATCTCTGCCAAAAATCCTAGCCATGCCAAAGTCCGAGATTTTGGGGTTCAACTCCCCATCGAGCAAGATGTTGCTTGCTTTGAGATCCCTATGTATGATTCTGAATCTGGAGTCCTGATGAAGATAAAGAAGACCTCGAGCGATCCCGCAAATGATGTTAAACCGCCGCTCCCAATTTAACATGGAGCTCTTGGTTTTACCTGCAGAGACTAGTCAGTGACGATCCTGAAACCGAAACTTGAACATTTCCGGTCCATTTTGACGACATGAAAAATGAAGAAGAGTAATTCCAGGAACGTACTAAATAGAACCGAATCCAGACTCTTATGCTCCATGTACTCGTAGATTAGGATCTTCTCGTCCATCTCGACACAGCAGCCGATAAGTCGCACGAGATTTCGGTGTTGAAGCCGAGCAATCAATTGAACCTCGTTCTTGAATTCTTCCATTCCCTGCCCGGAATTCTTCGAGAGCCTTTTCACCGCCACTACTGGGCCTTCTTCAATCCTACACTGAAACACAAAGAAACAAATGAGGCTCTCGAGATGCTTCCTACATTGACATTTATCTAGCCACATTCGTCTTTTGGAAAAGGAGCACTCACCTGGTAAACACAGCCAAAACCGCCTTGCCCAAGCTTGTTTTCGTCGCTGAAGTTCTTGGTTGCCAAAGCAATCGCGTTGAAAGCGAACAATGGTAACTCTAGCTCCTCCGGCTTGTTTTCCCCCGAATAGTCTCTCTTGCTCGAGATGACTACTTCATTCAACAGAAAATCTTGGCTTCTCTCACGAGCTCCTGGACACGCGAAGAAGCAGTCATCATCATCAAAATAGTAAAT
The DNA here is from genome assembly GCA_014182555.1 of Eucalyptus erythrocorys. Classification (NCBI taxonomy): domain Eukaryota; kingdom Viridiplantae; phylum Streptophyta; class Magnoliopsida; order Myrtales; family Myrtaceae; genus Eucalyptus; species Eucalyptus erythrocorys. The sequence goes on along the minus strand of CM024600.1, from coordinate 11,863,641 downwards.
TTCTACTGCACTCCGATTCATTTAATACAAGTCATTGGTAAGTAAGGCACTAGAATTACCTTGCGGCTCGGCGTTTCTTATGTGTGAATTCAGCGAAGTCTTCCTCTTCCACACGAGGAAGGCGGCGAGTGCTAACAACAGAACGCTGCCACCAGCAGCAATGCCGACTATTGCTGATGTTCCAAGTCCGTTGCTCGAACCATTTTGAGTGACAAGTCCGCCAAAATTCACTAATACATCAAAATAAATTCGGAACAATGCAAATTAGACCTTATATTCGATATAGATAATTTTAGAGATCTCCTTCAACCGGATAAACTGGAAATCACATAAACATACTCACCATGATATGGTAAAATTTATTCCTTTCCCTCACAACAGGACTGAACTGGACAAATAGTACTTAATCAAAAAATAGCCATATGAATGTTAGGAATTTAATGTCCATGTGAAATTTTGTGTAACCACTGTCGATTGTTCTAAAACTTAAAGTGTTATATGATTTTGTGCGACCACTGCCGACTATTCTAAAAGCTTAAGTTATTAGATAAATGCATAATTTATTATTTAAATATTCTAACATTCACACTTAAGCTTAGCCTTGTCTTTTTGTTTAATACTAAATGTTAAATTTAATTGGGGAGACAAATAGGGCCTGAAAAGATTGGGACTCAAGTCCTCCAGTTCTAATACCATGTAAGATTTTATAGGACTACCGTCGACTATTGTAAAAGCTTTAGGAGGGTTACTATAATTTCCTTGATTTTACTTTGTTCACAAGTGAATTCTTGATAACCCACCACTTTTTTCAATCTAGCTCTAGTTACATATCGAACCATACGCAAAAGAAATCAAACAAATTTGGTCCTTGATTGTTAGGAATTCAAACTCCTTTATTGAAAATAGCCACATGACTGTTAGGAATTCAAAGTCCAATTAGCTTACTTCAAAGAGGGTTCCCGTAATTTCCTCGATTTTACTTTATTCACAAATGCATTCCCCATAACCAGCGTTTTGCAATCCTAGCACGACACGACCTAAATTACATTTGCAAATGGAGAACCGGGAAACTCCTCAAAACAAAGTCAGAAGAACAGACAGAAAAATATGATCTCAAAATCATACCAATCCCATTCCATCTTATGCAAGAAATATGTCGCAAAATTCATCGGTCTGCATCTCAAGTCTCCCAATCTTATCCCGAGCGACATAATCAAAACAAACAAGTTTGATCCTATTTTAATCATTAACAAGACGACCCGGCATAATCAACAGGGATCTGATTCCATGAAAAGCTGCCCCCACTAAAACCAAACGGGAGATGAATCACGTTCAAAAGTGAAACCCTTTTTCCTTTTTCCAAGGCGCTTTATCTCAGCACCTTCAAGATTTAGGCCCTCCTCAAGGCTACCAGATTTGACTCGGATTCTTTGCAAAAAAGCTCCAAAACCAAACACCCCCCTTAACTTGAAACTCCATGATTGACTATTCACGAGAACCGCTCGGGAGGAAGCTGAGAGGGAAAGGGACTGGCCGCAAAAGAAAAGAAAGAAAGAAAGAATTCTGAACCTTGTAAGTCAAATGTGTCGGCCAAAGGGCGCTTTTTAAAATTAGATCGAGGGCATCTGCTGGGTAGGGGCCCACGTGCGCCTACCCCCACTTTATCGAACCAACCTCGTGGAGCCCCACCCCCGTCCCCTCCTCCCCCAACCGCCATTTGATCAACTTTTTAATCATGCCATTGCAGTCGCGCAACCATTCGAGGAGTGCCTAGCCTACCGTGACGGGGCCCAACGGAATTAACCATCACAGACGCCGCGCTTACGTCAGCTCATGGTACACGCGTCGACCGATCCCCACCGCCTCCAAATAGCACAGATCCACGTGTCAAGCGCGTGACAGGGCGGCCGACCCCGACCCTCAATCGTGCGGCGGTCGCGCCGGGATACCCACCACCAGCAAGAGTGGGAGTGATGGGTAGAGGTGGCCCCACTCTTGCTCGGTGAAGGTGACATTGGTGCTACCATCGGATGGGCAAGGGTGTTTGCCCTAGTGTAGATCTAGTGAGGACAGGCAGGCTCTGGCTAGCAAAGAGAGGGCGATGGTGACATTCCTGTGGCCCTAGCTTTAGTCGGATCATTCGCATTCTATTGCACTTAAGTCTGGTTGCCTTATGTTATTTTTCATGCTATACAACATTTTACCAAGGCATATAACCTTCGACTGTATTTGAAGCAAACTTCCTTATACGTTATTATCTAATGGTATAAGATGTTTTATAAAAAAAAATGTACAACATTTTGTTGTAATTGAGACCAATCATTGCATCCCTTTTTTTTTTTTTTTTTTTTCTAAATAAAGCATGATGCTTTACCTAGACCTATGACACTCAAATCGTTCTTAAGGACAACTGCTAAATGACAAGATGTACCAAATTCAACCTTATTAATTGTGCGGTGCAACAATGTACCACAGACAATCTCGCTCATAATTATCTGATCTCACATTGTTTGCTAAAAAAACAATAATTTCTTCATCTTTGATGATATGGATGCACTAAAAACAAATAAGATAAGACACAAATCAATGTCAAGTAGGTAGAAACGGTTCACATTAGGTAGATTAAAAAATCTAATTTGTATCCTTGACTCCTATAAACACAAGCGTGAGACGTGCCAAGACTTAAATCAACAATTACGACCAATCATCACCCCCGAATACGTGGAATCCGTGCATAAGGACGTGAAAAAAAATCTATATCAGTCGGACGACAGCTTATTAACTTATATATTAAAAATAGAGTTTTATTACATGCTGGGTTTAAAAATGATTTTGTCGTTTTCCTAAGGAAAAGTGGGGCCACCGTGGGGCCCGCACACGTTGTGTAATGCGCTCCTCAGCACGTGCCCGCCCAACAGGAACTCCTCTGTGTGAAAGGCTCACCAACCTTTTCCGGTAGGACCCACGTCGAATGAAGCCAACCCCCCACCCCTCCCCAGGTTGTTTCTGTCTGATTGATGTTTTCCTTGCACCGACTGGTCGCGACACATATAATTAAGAGGGCGTTCACATTTTCCACAAGAAGTTGGAAAGCTTGGGCGCATTTTGGTCTTATAGGACCCCTGGACTCTCCATCGTTCCAAATTTCCGAAAAAATAAAATTGAAATTTTTTTTTTGGTCAGTAAATAAAATTGAAATTAAATAAATTAAAACATGGGCTGTCAGTTGATCAAGAGAACTTTGAAGATAATGATGAAGCACAGTTTTTTTTTTTTTCTTTTTTGAATTAATGGAGGCTAAGAGTATGGTTTAAGGCACTAATCATGTAATTAAATTTCCTTACGGCCTTTTCCAATTTAATTCCCTAACAACCATGACCCCCTACGGGTTGGCATCTATTGCTACATCAATTAATTCACGTATCACACAGGATGAAGCAATCAGGATGATTCAACGAGCAACACGGAGGAAATCAAGACAACAGGGAATGCAAGAGAGAGATTGAAGGAACACAAGGACTTACCGATGTCAGAAGCAGATAGCTTGACGTAGAAATCCTGCCCGCTCCCGACATAATGCCTCATGTCCAACAGATCGCCGAACCACATCACGCAGCCTGCCTCGCCCTTGCTGATGTTCGCGCTCGAGTAGCCGGTGCAGGAGCAGTTCTTGGCGCAGCCCTTCCGACAATCGTCGAGGCTCATCTCCATGTCCACGACCGTGCTGCTGCTCTCCGGCAGCTTCATCCCCTTCAATAGCAAGAACCCGTCGGTCGAGCAGTCCAGTTCGGTACTCCTCACGCACCCGTCCGACCCGTCTCTGAAGTACCATGCCTGCGGGTTCTTGGGGCTGAACCCCAGGGTGCAGTTGCAGATCGGGTTGGCGTTGCTGTCGCAGATCCCGTAAGGGCCGCACACGCTGAAGTGGTCGCACTGGTCTTTCGGGGCGTCCCAGAACATGCTCCAGGACTTGCTGTCCTCGACCCAGGTGAACCTCTGGAGGGTCCCTGTCGAGCTCACGGTCAGCCTCGAGATCATGTTCGGGGTGTTCACCTCGAAGGAGTAGTACACTTGCTGTTGATCGGAGACAAAGGTGAAGTCGATGGCGCTGGTGGACTGCATCTCCGGGACCCCGCTGAACCGGAGCCCGTTCCACGGGCCGCTCCGGTATCGCTTCGTGCTCTTGTCCCAGAGAAAAGCTTCCGGGTATCCATGGTAATCGATTTTGAAAGAGATATCCCCTGAGGACGGGTCTTGCGGGGTCTTCCAAGAATTCAAGAACCTGTCGAGGCCCTGTGTGAAGTCCCACCCTAGCTTCATCTCGGGCAGGAGGGTGTCCGTGGGAAAATCGAAGCTCTGCCACAGGTAGTCGCTGCTGCTCTCGTCACCCGCTTCTCTGACGACGAGATTGCCATTGTCCAGGAGCTGCGCGACAGGGTTCACCGGGCTCGAATTGGCCCTGGTTTGATTCGACGACCAGAGGACGGTCTTGTTCGCCTGATCAAGAATGACCACGTTGTTGCCCTTGTCCCCAATCTTGAACGCGACAGAGGACGAGTTGGTGACGGGGGCGTCCCTGTTGGCCACCCAGACGTACGTCCTGTCCGGGATGTTCTTGTACCAGATGCCCACGTAGTAGCTGGCGTTGTCCGGCGTGAAGAACCCGAGCTGGAAGACGTCATTGGCGGAGGCGAGGGTCTGGTCGCTGGCGATCGATCCATTCACGGCGATGGTGTCCAAGGAGGTGGTCCTGGCGGCGAAGAAGGTGACGATGGCTAGGAAAGTGAAGCAGGAATGGAGAGCCGCGGCTCCACTCATTCTCCACTAACGGGTGCCTTGGCGAATTTGATGACCTCTCTCTCTCTTTCTCTCTCTCTCTTTCTCTGTGGAGCCTCTGCGGTGTTCTGTTCTTGCCTTCACGTTCAAGACATCTGGTGTGGTTTGATAGGGAGATAAGGGAAATGACAGATGCGTTTGACCCCAACTCCCGTCTTTTTTGTCCGTTCTCTTGAATTTAATAAGCCAAAAGCCTTTATAAAAGCAGCACAACGTCCACGGATTTTTTTTTTTTTTTTTAAAAAGAAACGTGTTTCGATGGTTTGAATCACGTAAAACCTTGGGCCTTGGTTGGGCTTTTCCAAGGGTGTTTTCCTAGGTCAAATTAGGAAGGTCACCTAACTCCTCTCGTCACAAATAATTCTCGCGGCCTTTTTTTCTTCCTCTTACGAAATTATGAAAAGATTCAAGTGAGAAAACTACTCTCGCCCTCGCCTGCCTAAAAAAGAAGAAAGAGAAAAAGAAAAATGTGCTTTCTACGTGCTTTTACTTCCGTTCATTACTTCGCAAATTGCGGTCGACTATTTTAAATTTAAATCGGTACAGCTTGATGGAAATCGGTAGTTGTCATCTTATGTGAACAATTAATGGATCGATTTAAAGTTGCCCCACGCCAAGTGGAGCCAAATGTGGAAAATACGAGGGACAGAGAGGTATAGCGGATGGCCCTCTCATGTTTGTCTCCTACTTTGTCTTTCTATGCAGAAGATTCAATATATATCAGATAAATTCTAAGTGTGTCATTTTTGTTTGCTTGTGACCGTGGCCGCTCTCTCACTCAGAATTACGTTCTCACTTGACACGGAAAAGATTCCTCGGGCATCGCATTTCTTCCGTGATTCTTGTTTTACGCAATCCGACAACGGCGACATTGGAAAAGTAGGTTGCTGACTAAGTTACAAGGACTGTTACCTAAGCTGTCGCTCTGCATGTAACTTTTGTAACGACTAGGTTTTTGTATTTATGAAACCAGCACGAGCTTTCTCTAGCTTGGACGCTTATGTACAAGCCATTTCGAATAACAACCTCAATGTCCATCGCTCTTGGGTCGGTCGTTGTGCTGACGAAGTCAATGCGGAATAAGCAAAGCGTCTGGGCCCATTTCGTGTTGTTCGTGGCTCACGAGTCATTTTATTTCTTCAATAGAAAAATTATGAACGAGACCTAACAATCACAAGAACGAATTACAAGCACGACTTTCGTTTTTTCTTATGATTATAGAAGAACGTTGAACGGAAAAGTCATGGATGGACGTCACCAGCGAAATCTTCAAGAATAGAAAAGTACCCACTATTTTAGACTATACTTATATCAAGTCATTCGTTAAATGATAGAGTTCATCCATATAAAAATGACATATAGTTGAACTGTCTAACGTCATCACTTTAACATTCCAAGTTTGACGTCGGATGGGAGAGTAATTGTTAAGTTACATACAAACAAATAGACACTCCCAAACAACTCGTGTGGTTTGTCAACGTACTCTTTTTCGGGATTTGCTCCAGATGGACCGAACTGGTCTTTACAATCACTTTAGCATGCCATTTGATTTTTATACAATATATGCATTATTGCCGTGTCCGTAGAGTTGGAATGGTAGGAAGAAAGGTAGATCAATTTAGAACTCGGCCCCCACTATATTCTAATTTTGTGTGCCTAATCAACAACCATCGGCCTTTTTCTTTTTTGTGGTTGCCTTCGATTTGGTTTCTTCAATGCTTCGTTTTAAATAATATTCTTTCTTAGTCAATCAACTGATCTGATTGTGCCCTTAATTTAATATATGTGTATATGTATGTTATAATAAAGCATCCATCTAGGTTGAATTCCCACTGTATGTGCCAAACCTTGGTGATATCATTCGAACCATGAACCGACAGACATGTTTGAAAGTTGCTGCAAATGTCATCCTTTTTTGGCTCTATCTGCCGGACCAAATTGACGGTAATTCCATATCGAGAGCCCATCAAGAACGGGCAAAGAGAAAGAAAAGATGTTAAAGAAAATTAAAGCAAGTTAGGAGCATCTCTTGCTTTTGACGCTTGTAGTTTGAAGATGTCAAGAAGGTGGTTTTTTTTTTTTCCTTCCCCTTTCTTCTTCCTTTGGACAACAGCTGGGCAGGCTGGCCTTGCCTGTCACAGGCGTGGCTCGGTGAGGGTTAGCCTCGCTCGGACCAAGGTAGCCTTGCTGGTGCCACTTTTGCCTAGACAATAACCTAGCCTAGGTGAGGACTGCCGCTGCCAGATTTGGTAAGGGAAGCCCTTGTGAGCTTACCCTTCACCTGACCATGCCTCACTTGTTGTAGGTGAGATTAGTTGGCCATCGGCAAAGGGAACAAGAAACTTTTTTGAAAGAAAAAAGAAAAGAAAGATAAAATAAAAAAATTCAAAAAAATTAAAATATTATTAAAATTGTTTACGTCGGTGTTGACCATCCTATGTAGCATGGCTAATGTCCACCTTAGTGATATTTGGCCAAAATTGATAAGATAGACTCAATTCACAAAAAAGGAAAAAAGTTTAAGATTCAATTGGTAAAGTATAATAAATTAATGATTTTTTTTTAATAATTTTTTTCTCCGTGTATGTGCTAGACCTTGACGATATCATTCCAACCATAAATTTACAATCATGTTTGGAAGTTGTTCATAACGTTATGCCTCTTTATCTTTATGTGCCGGACCAAATCGACGGCAATTACGTGTCGATAGCCCATCAAGAACGGGAAGGAGAAAGAAAAAGGCGTTAAAGAATGCATGACGAGTTGCCTTTCTTGACCTCTTCAAACTACAAGCGTCAAAGAAAAGAGATGCTCCTATCTTGCTTTCATTTTTTTAAGGACCACCATCCAATTTTTTTTTTTTTTTTTTTCGGCCTTATTTTCACCCTCGTTTTGGTCAAGAAGCTTATTTTTTCGGAATAAGTACATTAGTGGTGCCATAAGTTGTGTACGGCGCTCATTTTGGTGCCAAAAGTTTTCGTCGGATCACTTCAGTACCAAAAATTTTGAAAAACGATCATTTAAGTGCCAACGTCGACGAAATTGGCCGGAAATCTGACGTGGTCTTTTTTTTTATTAATTTTTGAAGCCGACGTGGCTCGTCGAAGAATTGAGTCAGTATCTAAACACCAAAACGATGCCATTTGGCATCTTTCCCCCAACTTTGAAACCCTAATCCCCAAATTGAGAAGGCTCGTCTTTATGTCTTCGTGTCTTCTTCTTCATGTCTTCTTCTTCTTCGAAGACCCACACCAGCAACAGCACCAGCAGCAGCATCGGCAGCTCACCAGCAGTGACACCAGCAACGCAATAGCAGCAGCAGCAACGCACCAACGGTACCTTCGACCCATCTTCCTCCTCCTCCTCCTCCGCTCTCACCTTCGATTTTTCCTGCAACTTATTGCTCGAGCAACAATTTCAATCTCTCCTCGCTCACTTGGTTGAGCAACTACAATGGTGGCTGAGCGACGGTGGCCGAGCGACAGTGGCCGAGCGACGGAAACCCTAATTTCAATCTCCATGTGAGCTAAATGGTGTCGTTTCCGTGAAGCTATCGATGTAGGATGGCAAAACGACGTCGTTTTCTTAAGGAGGACCGAAAACGACGTCGTTTAAAGGTCCTATCGATTTTTTTTTTTTTTTTAAAGTCACGTAATCATTTTGGCTGGAATTTTTCGCCGGTGACACCAAAATGACCTTTTTTTCCTCCGATTTGGCACTTAAGTGATCCGACGGAAACTTTTGGCATCAAAGTGAGCGGCGTACACAACTTATGGCATCATTAGCGTACTTATCCCTATTTTTTTAGTTAATAGACCGAGATACCTCCCCCCCTCCCTCTCTCTTCAAATTGTTAGATGCATTGAAAAGTTTAATTTGTTAGAAGTATATTCAAATGTTAAGTATGTCTATATGTAAGTCATTTTGAAACAAAAGATAATCACGAACGAGAAAAAGGGGAACTTCTTTTCGTTCTACTTCTACCATATATAAAAATAAATCAATATCAATAATATATTTTATCTCATAGCAAGTTGATCAAAACTTTAAAATATGCTTAAAACTTTCCTTTATATAGTTTGATATGAGTTTGAAAGTGAAGGTATAACTAGATTTGCCACCCTCGATTTAAAATGTGAAAAGCTAAAAAAAAAAAAATACAAAATAATTGATGTTTAACTTTAGAAACCTACAAAGTTATTTTGAAAAAAACACTCACAAAGTCACAATTGACAAGATAATTGTATTGAAATTTCATTTTCAACTTTGAAATATATATTTGCTTAAATTATATGAATAAAAAATAGGCAATTAATTGTTTAATCATAAGCTGTCATAAATAAAAAATTTCAATCTTCTATATAGCTTTTGTGATATAAACATGAGATCATAAATTATAGCTAAGAACCATCTCTAGGCAAAATGAAAAGTGGGCGTAGGATAAGATTATATCTTGTTTGGTGTAATAGGGCATTTGTATTATGAAACCGATGAGAGAGATGATATATATTAAGTGTGTTTTGTTGATTAGCTTGATAAAAAAAGAAAAAAAAAGAAACAATACTATTAAAGAACATGGGGTGCTGGCTATGAAACCGATGAGTGAAGAAAGTTTTCTGATTAAGTTATGTGTATTATTGGAGTTGTCAGACCAAAAATGAACTTATATATGTTTGGAGAGGTAAAGTTGCGAACACGTGAAAAAACATCATGAGAAATGATGGAAGCTGTTGCCCCAATTGAGATTTGGTCATCAACACGTAATCTTGTGACATATTTGATCTCCAAACTAATATTCGGTCACGACCTCAGCACAAATTGTTTATTACCAGTCCAAATATCAGTGGATGATGGTACCTGAGCACCGGAGATGAACATGGGGTGCTGGCTAAGGCGCTTGACCTCTTGGTCGACCGTTTATCAACAGGAATTGTCGCAAAATAGCATATTTCTTTTTAAGGCTTGATCACGGTGTTGATTGAATCTTCATGTGGCGCTACCAAGGCGCTTGACTACTCAAGTCTTTTTTTTTTTTTTTTTTTTTTTTTTGTTTTTTGGGGGTCGGAAAGAATTTTTTAATATGAACTCAAAGAGTTTAGCTTTGACACCCTAAGAATCAACATTGATGGGTCCTTCTCGTTGGGATCAACGATTGGAGCCATAAGATGTGTTTGCAGAAATAAATATGGAGAATTAGTGCATGGATTGGCAAGATTGGTAAGCGTGAACTCAGCCGAGCAAGCTGAAACCTTGGCCACGGTTGAAGGAAGGCCTAAAACTTCTGCACACCCGAACGGAACAAAGCTTTCTGCTGCAGTCAAACAGAGAATACTGTTAAAGACACTTAAAGGAGAAGTACAAGTCACGTGGGGTTCTATAACCACTTATCACCGAGGCTAGGAATGGTCATTACAGTAGAGAATCAAATCTAGTGCGGACCGGTGGGCAAAAACTCATACGAATGGTCATTACCTTTCATTTGGTTGTCCAACCCCCTTGAAGCCTTGTGGGCTTTATTCTATTTTGAATCAAGTCTCTTGTACTCAATCATGGTTAATAAACAAGATTTGTTGCGAAATAGCATCCTTTTTTAACGGCCAATGGAACATGGTGGGACAAGTCGTCAATTGAATCTTTTAGTGAGTGACCGATTTGGGATCATGGTGTCGATTGAGTCTTCACATGGTAGCAAGATTTATTGCAAAGTAGCATCATTTTCTAAAGGCTGATGGAACATTGTGGGGCAAGTAGTTGATTGAGTCTTCACATGGTTGCAAGATTTATTGCAAACTCGCGTCCTCTTCTAAAGGCTTCTGGAACATCGTTGGGGCAAGTGGTCAATTGAGTCTTCACGTAAGTGACCAATTTGTGCTCACGGTGTCGATTGAGTCTCCAAGACTTTCGACCACTCAGTCATGGTTAACTAAAAAGATTATTGCAGAGTAGCATCCTTTTCTAAAGGCTTATGGAACATCGTGGGACAAGTGGTCAATTGAGTCTTCACGTGAGTGACCAATTTGTGATCACAATGTCGATTGAGTCTTCATATGGCAGTACCAAGATGATAAACCACTGAGTCATGGTTAACTAACAATATTTATTGCAAGGTGGCATCCTTTCCTGAAGGCTTATGGAACCTTGTGTGGCAAGTGGTCGATTGAGTCTTCACGTAAGTGATCAATTTGTCATTCCGGTCTCGATTGAGTCTTCACGTGGCGCTGACTGAGGTGCTTGGGTCTTCACAAGCGTGGGTTGCTTGAGGTCCACCGGTAATCCCAGACGCTTTTGTTTGGCTCCTTTTTTCCAGAGAGCAATTTCCATCTCGAATTCACCGTTCTCATGCTTCTTCTGGGCTATTCTCCTAGTTATCTTTGTCTATAATTCTCATTCCTTTCTAGAAGATCTCTAATTTTCGCTTATATTCTAGTAAACTAACAATGATATAGTAGAAATTATTGTGCTGAGTTAAGTGAGTTAAGTGACGCAAACCTCCTTAGAAAACAACTCAAGTTTGTCCGCAATTTCCAGGTGTCATTGATTTTGTTCACCGTAACACCATGAGTTTGCAAGTATTTCTTGAAGAAACTCATCAGTTGAGATGAAGCGTTTCTTTTCATTGATATGTTATTTAATATATAGAGATATCACCACTTATAATTATGGTGAAAGTTAAAGATAAAAGATAACAATTTTATGTACATTGAAATTGAATATAAAAGACGAATAAAAAAAGATCTATAAATGATCAACTCCTTGATACTCTACTTGATTTATTATCTTCACACTGATTTGTAGAAGATTCTGCACTGTAAACATTTTGATTTTTACCCTTTTGATTTGTTACTTCAATGCTCCCCTTCAAACCGGTCAATAGGGAGAGGACTAGAGACCAATTTGATTTTAATTACATGGAAATTGAATAAAAGACAAATCAGACAAAATCTCCAAATTATTAACTTATTGATACTTTACTTGATTTGTTATCTTTATATTAATTTGTTGAAGATTTCGCACTGCAAATATTATGATTTTTTCCCTTTTGATTTGTTACTTCAGTATTTCTTTCTTGGCGGGAACTTGTCAACGGTCGCCCTTGGTCGAATGTGGTTATGTCCTTGTGTTAATGATGAGTTGGGTAATATGGAAAATATCCTAATCTGGATACTTTATCTGCTTTACTTCAGATGCCTTTAGAGAGAGAGAGTAGCGTGGAAGATTATCTTTTGATGGTTAATATGTTTGTCAAGAATCAGCCAGCCCCTTTACATATTAGCCTATTGAGCCTCGTTCGCTTCTGGCTGACATTTCTCCAATCAAGATCCAAAGAAAACCAAGAAAGCCTCAAGTTTGGGTACCATAGATCAGGATATGTAGTTATAACTTATAATCATGTAATTTAATATATGTATATGTATATGTATGTGTGTGTGTGTCTATATATATATATATATATATATAGGTTGAATTCCCACTGTATGTGCCAAACCTTGGTGATATCGTTCGAACCATGAACCGACAGACATGTTTGAAAGTTTCTGCAAATGTCATCCTTTTTTGGCTCTATCTGCTGGACCAAATTGACGGTAATTCCATATCGAGAGCCCATCAAGAACGGGCAAAGAGAAAGAAAAGATGCTAAAGAAAATTAAAGCAAGTTGGGAGCATCTCTTGCTTTTGACGCTTGTAGTTTGAAGATGTCAAGAAGGCGTCTTTTTTTTTTCTTTTTTTTCCCTTCCCCTTTCTTCTTCGTTTGGACAGCAGTTGGGCAAGCTGGCCTCGCCTGTCACAGGTGTGGCTCAGTGAGGATTGGCCTCGCCCAAGCCAAGGTAGCCTTTTTGGTGCTACTTTTGCCCAGACAATGCCCTAGCCTAGGTGAGGGCTGCTGTTGCCAGATTTGGCAAGGAAAGCCCTTGTCGGAGCTTACCCTCACCTGACCATGCCTCACTTGTTGCAAGTGAGATTAGCTGGCCATCAACAAAAGGAACAAGAATTTTTTTTTTAAAAAAAAAAGAAAGATAAATTAAAAAATAGAAAAAAATAAAAATTCAAAAAATTTTAAAATATTATTATAATTATTTACACCGGCGTTGACCATCCTATGTGGCTTTGCTAATGTCCACCTTAGTGATATTTGGCCAAAATTGATCAAATACACTCAATTGACAAAAAGTGGAAAAAGTTTAAGATTCAATTGGTAGAAGTACAATAGATCAATGACTTTTTTGTTGACAATTTTTTTCTCCGTGTATGTGCTAGACCTTGATGATATCATTCCAACCATAGATTGACAATCACGTTTGGAAGTTGTTCATAACGTCATGCTTCTTTATCTTTATCTGCCGGACCAAATTGACGGCAATTACATGTCTAGAGCCGATCAAGAACCGGGGGGCGGGGCGGGGTGGAGAAAGAAAAAGACGTTAAAGAATGCATGAAGAGTTGCCTCTCTTGACCTCTTCAAACTACAAGCGTTAAAGAAAAGAGATGCTCTTATCTTGCTTTCATTTTTTTAAGGACCACCATCCAAATTCCTTTTTTGGGCCCGATTTTCACCCTCATTTTGGTTAAGAAGCTTTTCATTGATATGTTATTTAATTTATATAGAGAGATCACCACCTATAGTTATGATGAAAGTTAAAGATAAAAGATAATTTTATGTACATTGAAATTGAATATAAAAGACAAATAAAAAAAGATCTCTAAGGCTGCGCATGACAACGCTTCTTGACTGGGGAGTAGTTTTTTTTTTTTTTTTTTTTAGAAATGCCTCTTTTCTATTTCTGTTATAGGGAACAATTTCTATGTAAAAAAACCTATTTGATAATTACACAAAATTTTTAGTCTAGAAATTGAAAAAGAATAGAAATGTGTTTGGTAAAAAATAGTTTCTTTTTTTATATTTATTTGTTTTTTTTATTTTTGCTGGCCGATTATTACCGGACGCCGCCGCCGTTGCCGGCTAAGCTGCTGCCCGCCGCCGCACGCCGCCCGGTTGACTGCCGGCCTACCGTTGCTCGCCGCCGCACGTCGCCGTCGGTCGGCTGCCGGTCGACCGCCGCCCGCCACCGACGACGACGTGTGGCGGCGGGCAACGGTCGATCGGCGGTAGTGGCGGCGTCCGGCGGTGTCCGGTGGCGGCATCTAGCGGAGGCGACCGACGGCGGTCGGTCAGCCTCTGGTGACTGCTGGCGGCGGCGGTGGCGTCGGTAGTAGGTGGCGGTCAACGGCGGTCGGCCATAGTGGCAAGAGAAGAATAAAAGAAAAAAAAAATTTCACTTATTTCTGAAACTTGTTCTCGAGAAGAAGAAGCAATTTTTTTTGCTTCTCATTTCTATTCCAAAACCATTCTTGGGAACAAAAAAACAACTTGTCATTACCAAATGGATTTCTATTCTTTTTTTGTTACGGAGAAGAAAAGAATAGAAATTCTTGGGTTGAGGAAGTTTACCATGCGCAGCCTAAATGATCAACTCATTGATACTTTACTTGATTTATTATCTTCACATTGACTTGTAGAAGATTCTGCACCGTAAACATTTTGATTTTTACCCTTTTGATTTGTCACTTCAAGGCTCCCCTTCAAACCGGTCAATAGGGAGAGGACTAGAGACCAATTTGATTTTAATTACATGGAAATTGAATAAAAGAAAAATCAGAAAAAATCTCCAAATTATCAACTTATTGATACTCCATTTGATTTGTTATCTTTATATTAATTTGTAGAAGATTTCGCACTGCAAACATTATGATTTTTTCCCTTTTGATTTGTTACTTTAGTATTTTTTTATTGGCGGGAACTTATCAATGGTTGTCCCTGGTCCAATGTGGTTATGTCCTTGTGTTAATGATGAGTTGGGTAATATGGAAAATATCATAATCTAGATATTTTGGGTGCGAATGGTAATGCTTCTTGGCTGGGAAGATATTTTTTTTTTTTTTCCGAAAATGCTTATTTTCTATTTCTATTCTAGGGACAATTTCTGCATAAAAGAAGGCGTTTGGTAACTACACAAAATTTCTACTCCAAAAATAGAAAAATAATAGAAATGCGTTTGCTAAAAAATAATTTTTTTCTTGTATTTATTTATTTTTTATTCCTGCTCACGGATTACCGCCGCCGCCGCCGCCGCCGGCCAACCGCCGCCCGCCGCTGTACTTCGCCGTTGGCCGACTACCACCACACAGCCCATCGGCCGCCATCGATGAGGAAATCACATTACGGAAAACATCCGATTTCTACAACGTAAATGCCAATTATTCGTGTAAAGAAAAAATGGAATGCCTTTTTTTTCTTTGATGAAAGGGGACAAGAAAAGGACCGCACGTTCTAGTCAACGATTGTCTTCGGGAGTGTTTTATATGACTCCATTATATCCTTTCAAAGGGTGTCTTTCTATCGTAGCACATTAAGACGAAACAGTACATTCCAATCGCATCCCATCATGGACATATTAATTAAAGTATAACATTTAAAAAAATTGGTTCTGCATGATGAAGGTGAAGATGATGAAGATGTTCATCGAGGATGAAGATACTGAAGTGTTTTGCGATGAGGTCTCCACGGACACATGAGATTTGATGGGTTAATGCACCATTCGACGAAGAAAGTTTTATGCCTTACGCAATCATATCCATTTTAAGAGAGTGGATGCTTTTGGGCTACAAGTCAAATTTCACATCGAGTTCAAGGTTTGCTGTTACACTTGTAGGCTTCCTCTTTTTATGCTCTTTTTATGTTATTACCCTGTATATTGGCCCAAACCCACGCTGTCGAAGCTTATTGATATTACTGACGTTGCTTGTTGCCACAACTAATGCTTATAAATACAGCACAAGCTCCGAAAGATTAACTTTGGCCAAGTTCTCCCCAAGCTTGGTTTCATGCTTCTCCATCGGAAAAGTGCTTCTTGCTAAAGAGCAATTACTGTAGTGAGTTGAAGTTAGCGTATTCTTTATTGTCTTAAAAACTAAATATGACATAGAAGTTTGTCTAATAGTTTTCACAGGGCCTGATGCTTTAGTTGCTAATGTGATATCAGACAATTGGAAATCTGGAACAAAAGACGCAAAATTCAACATGACCACACGCCCAAACAAAAGAAAAAGTTGTCCCCAGAGTCCTAGTTTCATAGCATATGATTGACATAACCGCGAAAAGTCTTGCTTAATGGCATTCCCTTTCTTGTATCAAACTAGCCTACTTGATCAAACTGAGCTTCTTGCTAAAGAGCAATTGTTGTACCTATTAGAGATAATTAGGATAATTCTCTAGGATATTTTCCTATAATAGAGAAAATTATAATATTTTTGTTGATTTTCTAGTATCTCTCAATATTGTGCGATATATCCTTTGATTATATATATCTTGATTGATATAGGCATAGATAGGCTAATGTACTCTTCATTAAATATATTGAATTATACGAAATTCCTCAAATTTGTCTTCCACATTATTCCTTTCAACTTATTATTAAAATTAAAGGTCATGAGTTCAAATCTTTTTAGGCGCTATTTGTCTCCTCAAATAAATTTTTATCTTAAGACTAGACAAAAGACTAGACTAAACGTGAGGGGCAATATTAGAATATTTAAGTAATAAAGGTAAAGCAAGGTCAATAACAATGAATCTCTTTATGATGAACATATCCATTTTGCACCACCGCCTTAGTGACCGCGATAGTTTAGGCTTTCTTTTCCTAACTCAAGGGGAGGAGTTCGAATCTCCTCACGGTCGCTGGGGACTTAAGTGTGACGTCAGGGGTAGTGGGTCCTCCCGCTTATGTGTCACCCCAGGTTTACCCTCCGATTGTCAGCCATACGGGGGTTCCTTGGGTAACAAAAAAAAAAAAAAAAACATATCCATTTTGCAAATTCATTATTACAAGTAGTTCCTACAAAGGATTAGACTAATGAAGTATACAATACTTGAATTCTCAATGTAAATGCTACATTTCGACCAAAAAAAGAAAATGTAAATGCTACATAGTTTGTTCTCATCCTTCAGAGACTATGAGTTTAATAGAAGTATCTGTCGACAAAAGGATCACCCTAAGATGATCATCTCACAACTATTGAGAATGAATCCAATACGATGATTCTATTTCTCAATCTTTTGGCTTGCTTTGCTTTCATTTAACAGTTTAAGTTTTTAAAACAGTTGATAGTGAACCCGCAAAAATTTCACATGATATCAAAGCCTCCTTTCTTGAGGCGACCCTTTGCACACAGTGCACAATTAGAAATCCCTTAATTCTATTTTTTTCTTGCTTTATCATTCTTAACGATGCATCCATGCATCCCAAGCAAATAAATCCATCCCCGCCACTCAACACTACACACCCAAATCCGTTTCTAGAGCTAATATTGTTTCTTGTCATTTCTTTTCCAATAAGTCCTAGTATCCTTTACTCAATTTGTATTCAACAATGTTAATCACGTTCGATAGCTAATGTCATCTATAAAGCCCCATTATTTGAGGAAGATGAGTTACTATTTTATCAGCAAAGCCAGTCGTGTCAGCTGCTTGCTATTTCCATCCGATTCTCAGCTTGGTCATTACGATGCCAGTTGCACAAATCGTGTCATTCGGTAACTGTTTTGAAAGCAATGCTAGCCGAGTCAACCGTTTGTAATTACAATGCCAACCGCATTGGCCGCATTGTTTAGTTACTATTTTAGGAAGTAAAGCTGGCCGTATTGATCACTTGCTATTTTATTACTGCTCATATCGGAGAACTAACTTCACCACCATACTTGTAATGCTCAAAACGAGCCTGATCTTTAAATATATAGTGGAATTGTTTTTTCTGATTTTTATCTAAACTCAAGAGTTGAGTTTGAGGGAGGATGATATAGACACCTAGGATAATGCTCTAAGATACATTCCAATATTAGAGAAAATTAGGATATTCCTATTGGTTTTCTGTATCTCTCAAAATTGTGTGGTATCTCCTTTGATTAAATATATATATATATATATATATATATATCTTGATTAATATATGTTATATTTGATTATCTCTCAAAAAGCCTATAAATAGGCTGATGTACTTTTCATTAAATATATCGAATTATACATAAACTTGTCAAATTTGTTTTCTATAATTCTCAACTGTACCAACACAAAAATTGCCAAATATTTGCCCCATAACTTTGGAATGACACAAACAAGCAAAGGCTGTCTGCCCCCCAACTTAAAGTAATTTACTAATTCACAATTTTATGTTCATACATTTCCAACCAAGATTGAACTTGATAAAGGAAAAAAAGAAAAGAAACACAAAGACTCTGCTTTAACAACAGTACATGTAAATACGATCACGCCAGTGCTCATTATTCACTCCATGTCCAAGACACGAGCTGGCTATAGTTTGCATCTCTGAGCTGAACTTTCGAACGTGTTGGTTCAGGCATCCTCTTTTTATCTGCCTTCAAGAGAGGTAAGAGTGACATGGTTGGCAGAATATTTCTTCTGGCTTTGTCTGGAGGGTCCTGTGTCGGTGGTTGTTTGCCTCTCGATGATGCAGGTTTGTTTGGACTGAGAAGACCAATAATTTCATTGTTAATCATTGAAATGACAGTTGAAATGGCAGGCATGTCTTTTGCGAGTTCTTGTGTACAAAGCAGCCCCCCGTTTATGCACCGCGTGATCTCAACCTCAAAGCATCCAACAGAAATTTTGGGGTCCAATAGTGCAAGTACATTGTCCTCCTCCCAATATTTCCATGCCTGCCAAAAAACAGAATTCGAGGCCAATTATTTTTGGAATTTGAGTCGATGGAAAAAGGTTGATCTCTTTGTTTGTAACAGCTTACCAATCTTAATAGGCTCAAGGACTGATCTTCCTCATTGAAGCTAGTGTTTTGTCTTCCACTTACAATATCCAACAATACTACTCCAAAGTTAAAGACATCTGATTTTTTTTGAAGACTGCCCTTCCATCGCATATTCTGGAGCCATGTAACCACTTCATTCCATGAAATTCCTTCATATTTCTTATGCTAGGTAAAAAGATAAAAATCAGTGTGAGACTCATAATATAAGACATATTGACTAGGTTCCCACAACTCTTAGCGTATCTGCTTGATCTTCTTTTCCCCCAAATATCCTAGCCATTCCAAAGTCCAAAATCCTTGGATTGAGCTCTTCATCTAACAGGATATTACTTGTCTTAAAATCTCTATGAATTATCTGTAGTCTAGAGTCATGGTGAAGGTACGGCAGCTCTCGACAAATTCCATCAATAATGTTGAACCGTCTTCTCCAATCCAGTTGCTCTCATTTGAGTGGATTTGAAATAGACAAGAGAAGTACGTGTTAGTTTTATGAATGGAGAAGAGTGAAATGCACAGGAAGAGGTTTCTATGTAAACCGAAAGTGTGAAGTATGTGCAATAGGTACAGCCAGATGCTGATTAAACAGCTAAAATTAAAAATTACACTTCCCTATAAAACGGCCTTCGATGATAGGTCGAGGGAATGTTGCAAGAAATGGAATATTACCGAAAGGAAATGTATCTAGACCATTGTTTGGCACGAACTCATAGATTAATAGTTTCTCATCTTGCTCGGCACAGCATCCAAGGAGTCGAACTAGATTTCGATGTTGGACTTTGGAAATCACGACCATTTCATTGATAAATTCCTGCTATCTTTGTCTCGAGGTCCTTGATAGTCCTTTGCCTGCTATTTCTTTTCCATTTAGTAATCTCGCTTGTTCGTAAAGACTTAAATGAGCTGCTGAAATTAAAGAAGAAGAAGAAAAAACGGACTGCTGAAATTAAAGAAGAAGAAAAAAAAACGGAGCTGCTGCCTCTTCATGACAAAGTATTGCCCTATGTACTGCCCCAAAACCACCTTCTCCGAGCTTGTTCGCGTCGCCGAAGTTGCTTGCTGCTGCAGCCAGCTCTTCTAATTTATATAGCACAAGCTACTGGGGATAAACTTTGCTCAAGCTCTTTCCAAGCATATTCTCAGTAGAAGCCTCTCAAAATTGTTCTCCGTCTATACCTCTTCGTTTTTTTGACTTCTTCCTGGCGAAGAAAGTATCGATACTGAAAATAACTGTTGCCACAAGAACTGCAGTCGCTATAATTGCTCTCAGATCTCGTTTTCCTTCTGCAGATCAAGATACGGACATACAATGATTTAAGAGATTGAACAGACATTAAAGAAAGTACCGTTTAGCTACCCTTCATAGATCACAACTCCACCTCGCCTATCACATAGATTGAATTTCCCTAACCATCTAGCAGTAAGTCACATTACCAGATTAATCAAGAATTAAATTTAGGATTTACCAATAAATAAGAATTAAATTTAGGAATGAACTTACCAAGTTCTAAATGGGCCAGTCGGACAAAAAGAGTTGTTCCTCCATAGGAAAACTTCCATATGTCGATTAGGTCTCTCCAGCACATGCAACCGACTTCCGCATCATAAGCATATGTTGCACACGAGCAATTACTGAGGCACTGCGCTCGGCACTTGTGTCTTCCAAAGATGATGACCAGATTGCATAATTTGGCACTTTCACATTCTCAAGCTTTAGAAATCCATCCATTTTTCCCACTTTATATGCTACCATTTTTTATACTGTCACATTGCAGCAATGATTTCTGGATGCATCCACTGGACCAATTCCCTCTGCTCCATTCTTCGACTCTTTTGGGCTTAAAGCCTCTCAAGCAGCTGCAAATTGGTGATTTCTTGGTATCACAGAATCCAAACGTCCCGCACTTGCCATAAACGTCACAATCGGAATCCAGGGTTGACCAATCAATTCGCCAACTCTTAAATTTTAAATCCCAATAATGCTGCAACAATACCCCATTTGACTTCACAAAAAAGTAGGACAGATAAGACACCTCCACAAAATTGTAAGTCAGATAGACGGTTCCTTCTTCGTCATCCACTAACCTAAATCCATCAAGATAGACAGATGCCATCTGGGGAATTCCGATGTAAACCTTACCATTCCATGGACCACTCCGCCATTAAAGAGTAGTGCCATTCCAAAGGAAAACTTTAGGAATATTTAGTGGTTCAAGACTAACTGAGAAACTTCCAATTGATGGATACGAAGGGCTTTTCCAAGATATGAGTACCTGCTTCTTATTTATTCTTGTTGACACTTAAATTTTATCATTTTATTTAAGACTTAATTACATATAAAATTAGGAAATAGTCGCTAAAAAAAAAAAGAGTAAGTAATGAATAAACTAAATAATTTTCATTAAAATGCATTGTGTATGTTTTCATTAAAATCCATTACGCGTAGGCATTAAGAATATTTACATAACTATTAGTAATTATTAAGATTAAAAATTTGAAAAAAATAAAAAATAAAGTAAAAAGATAAAAATAATAAAGAGTCAAAAATAATAAAGAAAGTTAAAAAAAAAAAGAAAGAAAAGTAAAAAATCTTCATCAAAAGGTATCGTGTTTTCATTATTGCACTGCATATATATTTTTTTAAATTTTCCAAAAAATTTGTCATCAAAAGAAAAAAATTTTAAAAATAATTAAAGAAATTAATTATAGAAAAAAAAAAAAAAAAGAAAGGAAAATGGGAAAAATGAGACTGGGCCAGGAGCAGGTCAATCCGGCCTCTTTCTTTCCCTTTTCTTTTCCTTCGCTTGGGCCGGCCCACTTTTCTTTTATTTCGCCCAAGATAAAGCCCAGCCCTTTTGCCTCTCCCGCTTTGTCCTTCACGCATTCTGCAGAAAAGAGGACGTATGCGTGCAAGAGGCGTGCAAGGCGACTGGACGTAGTCCGATCTATCAACCTCGCCCATCGTTCGCCACCCCCAAGTCAGGTAGGAACACCCCACCCCCCGACCTTTTTTTGGTGCCCTGCTCTTGTCCTGTTCTCTCACATTTTTTTTGCATGGATTACTGAGTCGGGGCGTGCATTTCAAGCTTGCTTATGCTGTCCTTTGTTGATGTTGAGCATTCCTTGCCATTCTCGTTAAGCTTTGATCTAGTTTCAAGTCTTATTCTTGTCCATGGCTGTCTTGAGCCGACGCACCCTAAGTGTTTGATAAAATGCCCTTGAGGCACTTCCTGTAAAACAGCCACTGCCTTCGCTGTATCCGAAGCTCGTGTATCATTGTTTTGATCACTATTTACACAGATCATCTCCCATGAAGCCTTATCTTGTTGATCGTGGGTAGTGGTTGGCAAGTTTTAGTGGTGGCATTTCTCCAAGAGAGATCCTGGCAATGGTGTTGTTCTCGGCAAAGAAGAGAACATAGAAAAGAGGAGTTTTGGTGAGGTAGGAAACAACGCTCAGGAAAGGGAAAGTTAGATAAAGAATAGAAAATATTAAATAAATTAAAAGAAACAAACAAAGAATAATGAAAAGAGAGATAACATTAATCCATAAGCCATCTTGATCGTTGTGTGGGCTGGATGGACTTTGGGACTGTCGGTTTCATTTTCGAAGGTAACATTTCGTCTTTATTTCATCCATTTTCAAGTTCGTTTTGCCGAGGTCCGAACTTGTGGCCGCATGTTGCACCTCACATCCATCTTGCGTTTTACATTTTATATATATTCGAGACTGTTGGATAGTGGCGCACGTTGTTCTCGGCTTGGGTTAAAAAAGATATACGTCAAAATCATGGTTTCAATATTGTGAGGTTGGGATTGAATTCATGGGAACTTCTGAGTTTAATGGAAACTTCGAGCGTGCGGAGGACTCACGAAGAAGAAGAAGACCAAAAGAAGGAAAGGAAAGATTAAAAGAAAAGAAAAGAAAAAGAAAATGTACAGAAAACGTAAAAAGAAAAAAAAAAAAAGATATAGGAAAAAAGAAAGCAAAAGTTAGTTTCGAGAAAAGACAAAATATGGAAGAAGACAAAATGGTGGAGAATAAAAGAAAATTCCGAAAATCATTAAAAAAAGTTTTTTTTTTTTTTTTCCATTGGGTTGGGTCCAAGTCATTGGATTGGGTCGACGGGCCGAATTGGGTTTACCCGGTCAGGACCCCTTTTCCCAAATATAATATTAAACATGAAATATTTATAAAAAAAATCATAACAAAAAATCACAAATTAAAAAGTTTTGAAAAAAAAAATTGAAAAAATTCAACAATTTGAAAAAAAGTAAAAAAAAAAAAAAATGTCAGAAAATTTAGAATTTCATTTGAAAAATTTTAAAAACAAACTATCCAAGTTGTTTTCTTAAAAAATGGAAGTTTCTTAACTCTAAAGTGTGCTAAAAAATTGAGTTAGCCCTTAGGGCTCTACCTTAGGGTTTTAATTATTTTCAAAGACAATTACTCTTGTTGGCATTCTTTGACCCCTTTAGTCTAGTTAAGATTAGTATTTATCTTTTCCTTAATGTTAAATATTTGCTCTCCTATGCAATTTATTTAAACGCTTTCCTTGACTACGAATTGTTATTTTAATGATTGCGTACCTGCATGATCACCTAACATGTAAGTGGATTGATATAAAATTAATCCAAATTGTTTGACAAAATTTATTTCTAAAATAAACATGATTAAGTACTGAAATAACACTAATTAGTTAATTAGTATAATCAAGTCCTTGACTCTAGATTCTCTGGTTGCATGAAAGGTGAGGTACATTCTCATGCCTCATTTGGTTTCTAATCGACCTCAATAGGCTAATGGCGAATGCTTACTGCGAAATTCTTAAGAACACCCCAACGTCACGCGGGGTATGGGTTTGGGAGAATCCGTGTCTAATCATGGGCTTTAGGTCTGTCTTTTAGGCAATACCCCTAAGCCTATTCCCTTTCCCAAGGGATAGGTCGTGACAGTTTAGCAACTCCATTGTGGATTTGTTTTAAACTTTAGAGGACTTAGGCCTAAATCCATCTTCTTCAAAAATAAGTTTTGTTTGGCAACGGGGATATTAGGTACGTCCCTAACGTGAGTGTTAAATGTTTTTGCAGTTGGGAGTTTTAAGGGAAGGAGTGATTGTTAACCCCTTGTCTTGTAGGTGTGGAGTCGGGAATGAATATATATGTTTTGAATTTTTGAAGTGCTGCTTATTTATAAACTATTGTGTATGTATTCTTTTGCATTGCATTATACTATCATACATGACGTGTCGTCGGACCTCGGCCACACATGATTTCTTAGGATAGTGTTGAGGTGGATACTACTCCGACCATGATCATGTAGAATGAGTTGCTCATCTAAACCCCGAAATTTCTTTCTTAATGTCAAGAGTTACCATCCTAGTCGACAATCACGCGACAAGGGTTGACTCTTTAACAAAGCTGGAGTCATGAGAATCCTGACCTAACTGCGATCATGTTGGTTAAGTTCAGTAATCTCGTAGCTCCATTTTGAGCTGTATAAACCCTATTTGGTAACCATCCAAATAGTGACTGATTCTGATTTTTTGTTCCCGAGAATAGTTTGGGAACATAATTGCATTTAGTAAAATTTTTGTTGTTGAGGACAGATTTGGAGTAGAATCAAGAATAAAAAAAAAAAAAATGATTCTTGTTTCGGAAACAAATCCAAGAATCAAATCTTCTTCAATTTTCTCTTCTTCTTCTTCTTCTTCTTCTTCTTCTTCTTCTCTTTTCTTCTTCTTCATCTACTGCCATCCCGTGGTTGCCGTCTACCGCCGTCTGCCTCCGTCACCATTCGCCGCCATCTGCCGGTCGTAGACAATCGGTTCGGCGAGCTCGCCGAAGGCTTGCCTAGCCACCGGAGAGGCTCGGCCTTGCTAGATCTCGGGTGAGGCCGAGCCTCGGCGGGGCTGGGTGAGCCTTGCGATTTGGCGAGGTCGAGCCTCTCTGGTGGCTAGGCGGGCCTTGCCTAGTCTCGGCGAGGCCAAGCCTCGGTGGGGCGGGGCGAGCCTTGCTGATGGCTAGGTGGGCCTCGCCTAGCCCTGCCGGTGGCCAAGTAGGCCTCGTCTAGCCTCAGTGAGGCTCGGCTCGTCCGCCGGTGGCTAGGTGGGTCTCGCCTAGCCTCGCCAGTGGCCAAGCAAGCCTCGCCCGGGCAAGGCCTGCCTGGCCACTAGTGAGGCTCGGCCGACGAGGATCGGCCTCGCCGACGCTTTGGATTGGCGACTGGCCACTTGAAGAAGAAGAAGAATAGGAGAAAAAGTTATAAAAAAGAAAAGAAAAAAAGTAATAAAAATTATTTAAAAATTAAAAGAAATTAATATGGAACGAGAATCAATGAGTATGGTACCAAATACAATTTTATTCCATAATCGAAATTTTGGACAGTTACCAAATAACTTAAAATGCTTAAAAATTGTTCTTGGGAACATAATAAAAAAGAATCATTTCTGATTAGAATTTGTTCCCAGAAACAAAATCGTTACCAAGCGCGTCCATGAGGGCCTGTTTGATAATCATCCAAACAGTGCCTGATTTTGATTTTTTGTTCTCGGAAACAGTTTGGGAATAGAATCGTGTATGATAAAATTTTTGTTCCCGGGAACAGATTTGGAGTAGAATCAAGAATTTAAAAAAAAAAAAAACATGATTCTTGTTCCGAGAACAAAAAAAAAAAAAAAAAGAATAAAAAAGTGGAACCTTTTCTTTCTCTCTGCTCGACGTTCTCTCCTATACGTTCTCTCATCTCCTCTGCTCAAACCCTTTCTTTTTCTTCTTACATCACAAAAGTCATTCTCTCCTCAAGAACGATGACGGCGACTGCTGTTTCTTCATCGTTGAAGCTGTTTGTTCAAGGTGAGTTCCCTTCACTCGCAACTATGGGTGGTTGTCAGCTGATTTGGGTGACGGCTCGCTCACCATCGCCGTCATTCGTTGTTTGCGATGGCTGGCAGGAGCGTCGTTGGGCTCGAGTCGGCGGGCGCCCGCACCGATCTGGCTGAGGGGTCGCTTGGCAAAGTTCTTTCTCAGCTTGATGCTTCTCTTTTGCGCAAGCAATGGTTCTCATCTACAGTCAAATCTCTTCTACAAAACTCAACTGTTTGGATGACGATCCTGGTGGCTGACGAACCGATATTAAGCCAAGATCACAATTTTTTGACACATGACATTTATTGTAAACCTTGAGTTCGAGCTAGTGTACCGTTAGCTTATTTGTTGAACATAATTTGTCAAATCCAAGTTGGTCTATTTTCCACGTCTCTCTTTCATCGTGGGCAGAAAATATGAAGCTGTCATCTTTTAGATTTCATGCCGGTGTAAGCACATCTTTCGCACCTCACCTGTTCCTTCGTTGCTTACTTATTCGACATTAATCATAGTGTATAAACATGAGCTGGGTATATTTGAGATTCTTTCGAGAAGTTCTAGTTCCCACTTATTGACTTCATTTTGTCCTCCTCCTTGTGGCTTTTAAAATTTGACCTTTACTCGATGTTGAACATCAGAATTCTTCAAAATATACGAGTGTCATGTGTCTGAGCCATTTGGCAGTGATTATTCCTCTTTGAAACTTCAATCCTTTTTCGGGTTTACAAAATTTTGGAAAGAAAGCAATAGATACTTCTGTTAAACAAAGCAGACATGAATAAGGCATGCGAGTTATAAAGTTTGGTATTCTAGTAGTTCATTCTAGGACCGTTGATGCTTGGTCGTGTTGAAATTGATGGCTTCTTGTTAGACTCTTCTCTCTTTAACTCTAGAACACGATCTATTATAACACACATTGAGCATGACCCATCCAACATATCTGTTTTCACAGAGGAATCAACCAAGGGATGGAAAGGGCTATACAATCTCTGATAAGCTCGACTAGAGGGATACAAGCTTACCAAATCTGTGGATATTCTGATTTTGGAATAGAATTGCATTTGGTACCTGCTCATTAATATTTCAAAGTTGAACAATGGATTAAGTTACTTCATTATTCATTATTGGATAAGTTGTAGTGATGAGTTTCTCGTTAAAGCCTTTTATTTATTTCAAAAAGTCATGTTGGTTTGAAGATTTATCTTCTTAAATGTTGGGTGTTCGATTTTGGGAAAGGGAAGAGAGAGAGAGAGAGAGAGAGAGAGAGAGAAGAATTTTGGCTAAATTAAAATTAACATCCATCCATATTAAATTCAAAATGGATTAGATATTTAATCATATAAAAGTAAATATTAATTGAAAATGAGAAATCACCATGATAAAAAAAACTCTTATTTAAATATAAATAATATTGAAATTCCAATAAGAAAACAAAATTTAAAATAACAACACTTTTCGTTTTTATTTTTATCTATTTTTTATTTCTATATTTTATTTTAATTTCTTCCTATTTTGAAATATATATTTGCTATATATAGAATACATATTTAATATTGTATTATAATTTAGTATTTATATTTATTACATATTTTATGTAT
The DNA here is from genome assembly GCA_014182555.1 of Eucalyptus erythrocorys. Classification (NCBI taxonomy): domain Eukaryota; kingdom Viridiplantae; phylum Streptophyta; class Magnoliopsida; order Myrtales; family Myrtaceae; genus Eucalyptus; species Eucalyptus erythrocorys. The sequence continues at coordinate 11,836,509 of CM024600.1, read as the reverse complement.
ATTAGTATAGTTTATACTATGGTTTATTATATACTATTTAATCAAAATTGATTAATTAATATTTTTATTACTTAGTATAAATATAATTAATCAATAGAATTTCTATGATTTGATAGAATTTAAAATATAATAGAATTCTAAATTCGAATTATTTTGAAATTGAAAATATAATAAAATATGATATGATTTCTTCACTCATACGAAGACAATTATATTAATGAGTGGCTTATGAGAATTCAATATCAAATTTACACTCATCTAAAAAGGTAATCAAAAAAGAATTGGAATAAAAATTTTATGTAGTTACCAAACGCATTTTTGTTCTTTTTCTATTAGAATCGAAATTTTGTACAGTTATTAAAGACGTTCTTTTGCTCGGAATTTGTTTTTGGGAAAGAATAAAAAAGAATAATTTCGATCGAATTTGTTTCGAGAATAGAATCGTTACCAAACGTGCCCTTAGCGTCTTAAATTTCATTTGAAGTATGAATATAGCATTTGAACTCATGTAAATTCAAGTGTTTTTTTTTTTCACAAATTATTATAATAAAAGAACCTTTTAAGGGAGAAAAAGTCATTTGAAACAAGCCCTTAAGAATTCTCCCATCAACCCATCACTCAACAAAATTGGGTCTTTAAGAATTCACCCTCGATTTTTTTTTCTTTCTAATTTGAAGACATTTGAAAATCTCATGATGCGTTAATTTGTGCAGCATCACAATTTAACACATCAATATCTCGAGCACTCAAAGTTATTACTTTGAATCACTGTTAACTTCCTTTAGTCAGTTGTTGGGTTAATCTCAATTAACTACATCATGGGCTGATTGTTTCTATTAAGCACCATTAATTAATGTCAATCGAAAAGGCAAATGAAATTATTCAGTGTATATTAATTTAAACAAAAGAAATTTAAGAAAAGTTATATCTTGCTGGCATTTTCACCCAGGTACCCTTCTGAAAATACGAACTTTGCCAATCTTATGGCTGAATTGCATTAGTCCAAATTACTCTGTCTTCAAGAAACACAAATAATGTGACAGCATGAATTTTTAGAATTTGCTTTCGATAAATTAAATTAGGCATTTCGTTGACGCGCCAATAGTGCTATTTTCTGAATTGATCACTCACGAGATAATTAATCTATCTGGGGAAGCAATTAAGGAATCTAAATGCAATGGATTTGAGAATTCGATTAGGAATCGATTGCTTGACCGTGTTGATCTACAAGAGTTATTACGGCACCATTAGAAATCGATTAGAAATCAGAGATAGGTCGATTCGATTGAGATATGTGATCGAAATGTGGGTGATTCTATTTGATTGTAAAATTATCATCGATCGACACAAAATTGATTTTCTGTTGTTTTGGTACCCGGTGCCCATAATTGAAATCAACAATCGAGGGTCGCCAATGTGTCGGCGATGTACATTGTGATTCGAGATAAATCGATTATAGGTCAATTGCAAAAAAAATTCCTAAAAGTTACTTGGTAAACTAGGTCATGCTAAAAGTGCGTCGAATTGAAATTAACCGTGAATTTCAACCCGATTTTAGAGATTAAAAGTTCTGTCGTGTCAAAAATCATTTTGGAACGTCGACTCATCTTTCGAAAAATTTTCAGAGATTTAGAGATTTTTACGGAAAATCGTTTTGGACGTTGCAGAAAATTAACGGAAAGTCGGATCGGCTGAATTGAAGAGATTTTCAACTTGCAAACCGAGCTACTTGGTGAAAGGGACTTGTAGAAATTATGTGGACTTTTACTACATCAAATTTGGACATCAAATTGAAGAATTTGGATGGAAATCAAAACTTAAATTGAAGAATTCGGAGCTTTGTAGAGGACAGCAACTTTGAGCTTCAAAATTTGATTATCTGGGTATTTATTTTTGCTAGAAAGACCAGGCCTTAAATGTGTAGATATTTTACATTGACTTTTAGGACTTTGGTTCCCCCTCTCTCTTATCCATTCCTTTCTTCTCCCACCTTCGGCCCTTCCATCGCACGCCAATCCCTCTTGCTGCTTCGGCTTTCCTTTTTCATTTGGCCTGCAACTTCATTTTGTTCCCTTTTATTCTTCACCGAAGCCATTTCCACCGTAGAAGACCACGTTGCTGCTCCTCCATCATCACCCCACGCTGGATTCTCCACCAACCGTTGCCCCCCTTCCTTTCCTTTCATTTGTGTTGCATCATCCCCATCCCACCTAAGTTGCTTTCCTTCCATCTTTCCCCCATCTCACGCCGGTTAACAAACCAGCCATAATCCCAACGAAGATTGACCGAAGCTCCACGCGGCCTTCAGCAAGAAGCGTCCGCACGTCCTTGCAGCGTCCACCGAGTGAAGCCCTGTCCGCGAGAAGTCCACCGAAGCCACCGACTCTTCCTCAAGCTGCCAGCAAGCGGCTCCCTTCGTCCGCGTGTCTTCGGCCCAAAATCCCAGCAGGCAGCCCAGCAATTCGACCCAGCTCGTAGATTTGCTCGAAGACCAGCCTGCTTCCGTTTTCTTGCTCAGCCCAGCCGCTCCTTTCAGCCCGTTGAGTCTAGCTTTGAAGCCCATCTCTTCAGCGACAACTCGGCCCAAGATTTTAATAATTTGGCCCACTCGAAGCCAGCCCACATTTTAGCCAAGGTTAGCCCACAATTTCAAGTGCAGCAGCCCAGTTGAAGCCCAGCCCAAATCCAGAACACATCTCAACTTGGGCTCAGATTTGTTGGGCCAAGTTTAGGCTTGGTCCAAGCCCCTGGGTGTCGTTGTGAGCCCAAGTTCGGTCGTCGTCGTGCCGTCGTCGCGGTGAACCGGTTTCCACAATAAACCAATGAGTTTATGCACTAAACTCTTCTTAGTAGGCTTATGACGTTTAATGGGTGTTTAGATTTAATTAATTAGGAATTAGGTGGTTAATTAGATTAGATTAGTGATTTAATTATGCAATTATGCATGTTAGGTGGTTAGATTAAATTAAGTGAGGCCTAAATAAATGATATTATAGAAGAGTTTGGGAATTTTTCCGAGCCTGTATCGGTATTTAATTTAATAATTTTGGCCTAAATTAGTATTTTTAGAAATTAAATTGAATTATTTAATTAATTTTCGAGATTAATTATTAATTATTTTTTTGGAAATTAGGCCGGGATGACCGGTGATCGGAATTTCGTGCTAATTGCAATGGTGTGGTTAAATTTTGCAATTAGGTGATAATTTTTGCAAATTAAGTGTTGATTGGATTTTTGGGATTTAATTCCAAAAAATTGTGAATTTCCAATATTTATTCAGAAAATCTCGAGTGTCAGATTTTGACACCGAAAATGGTTTTAAGTACTATATAAAATAGCGGGATTTTAAAAAGGAAGAATGTTAATTTTTCTGGATTGAGTTAACCGTGTACCCACACACGACTAATTTACAATGTATTTCTAATATGAAGAAAAAAAGCCAGGTTTACCATTTTAATTGAAGCATTTGAGTGCAATGCACGGTGCCATGGACCATATTTGAGTGATTGTGTGATGGTCAAGAGAAATTGTCCCGGGTCGTTAAGCTAGACGTTATCCCTATTTGGGATACTCCTAGACAATGGGAAGCCGGTCGCAGTAGATTTTGGACCTTATGCTCTTTTGGGAAAACCGTTTGATAGAGAGATGTGCCGTGCTCAATGGGGTGAGACAATGCCTGGCAATGCCAAAAGACTGATGAACAGAGAGTAGGCTGTGCTATATGCTGAGATCAAAACTAGGAACGCATGTTTAATTGAGTTGAATGCGCCAGATTATGGGATAAAATTGTGTGGCACGGTATGGGACGTGTCATAACAATTTGGCCCTATAATCAGGACTCTTGTGTTTATTTGAGAACTTCAATATGGCGTTCTAGTTAATTGAGCTTAGTTGTTGCTCATGCTTTCATGCTGTCTGAGATATAAAATGTATTGATCTGCAGGGTGGATTTGAGACGATGTAAGTCTCTTTGATTGTGTGATTGTGTGATTAGGACGCTTCTAGGCGTATTTCCCTCCTAATCGGGATTTAGAGTGTGAACTCGTTGAAATTTATATCTTATCCCGTCATTGGTTAAATTTTCAGGATCTTCGAGTAGAGTACCCGGAGCCAAGAGGAGGTGAACTGAAGTGTAGGTCAGTTAGGACTGCTTCTTTTTGGGAAAGCCAGTCTTGTAGTCTTTTGGTCATAAACTTTGTACATGATTCTATGTGATTATAAAAGCATGTTTAATTGTAAATATGTTGTTTTGCTTTTCTATCTCGTATCAAGAGATTTATTTTCGCTTCCGCATGTGCAATAAAAATAAATGGTCGGTGACTTGTTCTGGAAAGTTGCAAAATTTTATCGACTAGAGAGGGATGGGCATGCGCTCGAAAGTTCGGGGCGTGACAAACAAACCTCTAATTTACCCACTCATGGGCAGTACAGATGGTGTGAGTGCTCTCCCTCATCGCCGAGGTTGAGAGTTTGAACTTTCTCATTGCATTCCATGACTTAAGTAGGGGTTCTAGGGGCAGATTACTAGACCAGTCCCCGAGGTTTTATGTCTAAATAGTGGCTTGCAGCGAGGCCCGACGATGCTACCGAAGTACTGGAGGGTCGTGTGATCCCTAAAGGGTGATCTCCGGCGATTCCTCGGTCATCTAAAAAAAAAAAAATTAATTTCCCCCTAAACCGCACATACTGAAACTCTAATCTTTCTCCACCCATTCGTGGTCTCAGTGGCTGCGGATGGCTCGTGTTACGAAAGTGAAGCCCTCACCAACTTCCAGTCACCCTTCCACCTGTCAAGCCGCGCGTGAGAGGAGGAGGAGGAGGAGGAGGAGGAGAAGGATGAGGACGACGACGACCGGACATCACATCTTCAATGACTCATCATAGCATGTGAGTTATGTAGGATGGAATTGAGCGACGAAGACTGAGCGGTGGGTCAAGCCGTCCCCCCTGTGATCACATCGCCACAGCCCAAGCTCTCTCAATTTACTCGCACGAGACAACGAAGGATGGGACGGTGGGGAAGGAACGAAAGGACATGTCCGCGGAGACTGCCTTTTGGACACTTTCCGAATTGGATCATTGTTGTCAGTTTCGGCGGGCAAGAAGCAAGACAACGCCTGAACCAAGCCGCGTGAAAAGGACTTGAGCCTTCGGAGGTTGCCCCCGCCGTTGGGCACGGTTCGGTGTCTGGCCGGTTTTCTTGATGGGGCTGGCATGGATTCACCGATTATTGTTGTAGTAGACCTGATCAATAAGCAAAACGATTCTATTTTAGTATTTAATATTTTGTTCATTACATTTATTGGGTCTGAATGAGCTTCGCAAGGCCAAACGATCCGATAAAATTTAAGAATGGAATTACTTATCTGGACTCTATTTGGACAGAATTGAAACTATATGTTTGTAACCTTTTCACAATCCCCAAAAAAAAAAAAAAAAAAAATTAGAGACTTTCACATTAAGAAAGTAAGCATTTACCTATTTGTCTAGAGTCATTAGTAATTCTTTTATGTAACTAGGGAATTTGAATAACGATATTTTCTTCAACATGTTAGAAGTAACTATTTAGTAAATTTTTTGACATGATTAATAAGTTTACATAACAATTTATAGGTAAGCAACAATTTCTATAGATGATTAATAACTTTTATGATAAAAAGTTATTGGTTAAGTTGTTGGACTATGTAGATTGAGCAACCTTTCATGTAATATTGTAGATTTTGATTAACTGGTAACTTTTTCAAGTGAGAGATAATTTTTAAGGGAAAAATACTTTCAACCTAACAAAATTAGCAATCTTAAAATAAATTTCAATATATTAGTAATCACAGCAAGTAAATCTTATACTAAGTTCAATGATCTTCATAAAAGAAGGTTATTTTGCATATTTCTCTAGCTATTACAAACCAATGGCAAATTACTTTTTACCTTTAAAATAAGTTGGGTCAATTCAATTTTTCCTAATACACTTTGGCTGCATTTGACAGTCGAGATTAAATTCGAGATAGGATATGATTTATTCTATCCTATATTTGGTGCTCGCTCGGGACAAGATAAAATCGGATATAATTGGGATATAGGTAGGATAAAATTATCCTATGAGTGAGGTGGGATAAAGGTGGATAAGATTTCCGATGTCCATAATAAAAAGTTATTTTTCTCGAATAACAAACTTATTAAATTAACAAAATTGAAATTATATTTCAGTATAAATAATATTTGAATTCTAATTTAAGAAATTAAAAATAAAAAAATAGAAAATTATTTTAAATTAATCTTATTTTAATTTATATATTCGACTTTAATTCTATTTTATAATAAACATTCAATCTATAAATTAAATATTTATATTTATTATATATTTGAGATATTTTTGTATTTTAGGTATGTTAGTACAGTTTACTATTTGATAACATTTTATTAAAAATGATGAAAGGGGAAAAAAGAAATAACAAAGAAAATAATATAAAAAGAGGAAAAATAAAATAAAAATAAATTAAGGAATAGTGTTACGAGATATTTTCACCATTTTCGTTTATGAATATTTAAGTTCATTTATAATGATATGCCATTTATATATATATATATATATATATATATATATATATATATATAAACATGATATGATGTGAATATATTCAACTTTAATACTACGATTCACCAAATAATGGAAGGGATATAAAAAAATCCTAGGATTTCATATCCTATTCTATCTAGTTCTATCTCGATTGGAAATCCGGACAATCAAATGTAGCATTTCATGATTATGTCACTCAACTTGAAAACTTCTTTTGTCCATGTTAACACATGCGCTTTGTTCTTTTTTGGTCTCAATCAGACCCAAAACTCCTTCTCGGGCTTTTGATTGTTAAGTGTACTTCTCATTACTCCGGTAACCATGGCTGGAAGGTTAGAATTGAAAAAAAGAAGAGCCCATGGAGATTCAAGAGGTTTGGACAACCAATTAAAGACCTAGTATCCATCTCTATTGGCTTTAACTAACCAATCTATAGGGATAAGTACATAATGAGTACCGTAATTTTTATATGACACTCACTTGAAAGAACTTTTTTCACTCACTTGAGTATCATAAATTTGAAAAATCGACCACTTGAGGGCCATTGGTGATTTTCCTTACCAAAAATTTTGATGTGAATGCCAATTGTTCCACATGGCTTTATAGACACCGACATAAACAATTTTTAAATATTTTTAATAATTGTTTATTATTTTCTCTTTTTTTTTTTTTTTTTTTTTTTTTTTTTTTTTTTTTTGCCTTTTCTTACGGTGGCTTTGGAGGCCTCACCTAGATTGGTCAAGGGTCACCTCCCCCTTAGCCATGAAGAACGAGGCAAGGCCTTCATAGTAGGCTGGTGAACCTTTTCAACCCTTTAAAAAATTCAAAAAATAAATAAAAATTAAAAATCCATGTCAGATGGGAAATTATTAAACAGTCCATGTGGGATGATTTGTCGAAAATTACACTTAAATTATTAATTTTATCTCATGTGGTACTTAATTAAGCAAAAATAAGTTATAGTACTCAAGAAAGTGCCACATCAAAGTTATCTCAATTTTGCTGCATTCGTCCCCAGTCTGTCACCTTATTCGCATCTTGCTGCAATGGGCGAGGGATACATGATCAAAGCCCACGAGATTCCTCTTAGCTACACTGATAAGCGCCTCCCCATCCCAAGCAAACTAATCTGCTCGTGTCACTGCTCGTGTCAGAACTAAGGAGTTTGACTCAAGTTGAAGACTTGGATGGTTTCATGTGCCGAGGAAATCTAGGATTTCTATTGGAGCGTTTGCTTTCACCTGAGCTGCTGAAGTTACTCGCATAGATTTTGTGAATCCGTCCACCAAATTACCTTTAGTCATGGCACACACAGCTAATCGCTCCTTCTGTCGAGCCCTTTCTGAAGGATCCATCAATGTTTACCTCAAGGGCTCCTTACCGCAGACAGGCAAGATTTGAGGTGAGTCTCTTCCAATATAGTCGTTTTTCCCTGCTAATCTGTTCCATTTGTTGATATTATGATGCATGGCCCAAGCCGAACTCACGAGATGTTGCAAAAGGTAAAATCATTTCTAGATTTCCATATATGCCAATGAGTCACAACGAAAAGTTCAAAGCTCAACAAGGTACTCTTGAAACAGCCATTCTTCAATTCTAGTAAGACCATGACTATTGATGAGGATCTGGAGCATGAGGTCTGACCAAACCTGGCATGTCCAAGTGCATAACAATAGTAGATGCTCCAGAGTCTCCAACTATCGACTGCACAACTCACAGGTATCCTCTTTGGTAATACTTCTCCTAAATATGTTCACTTTTGTTGGTAATGCATTCTTGCATATATTCCAAAGGAAGAGCTTGATTTCTGGAGTGGCATTGGCCCTCTAAATCTTTGTCCAGAGACTTCGAGTGGTTTGATCAGAGGATGAAGCCGAGTATTGGCACTATTTTTCATTTTCCTGGCATATGTTATACCCACTTTTCATTTGAGTATACCCCAGACTTTGTGTTTGTCCAAATCAGTTTGTCTTCCTATCCACGTGCATTCAATCGAATCGCTAGGATTTCCTATTTTATTTCTTAATCAAATAGTTCATTCAAAGCTGGCATCTTCCAAGTTGAGTTATCTCGATCAATCAGTTTTGCCTCTTTATGAGGCTTATCTCTATTAGTAGTGTTGCCAATCATTCCTCTGGAAATCCCTTTGTCTTCTCTAATTTTGATGTTTTCCCCGTTTCGCACTGACCACATGACCAGAGGCTTAAAGGAGTTTGATTAGAGGATGAAGTCAAGGATTGGCCCCACTTTTCGTTTTCCTCCTTGCATATGTTATACCCATTTTTCATTTGAGTATACCCCAGACTTTGTGTTTGTCCAAATCAGTTTGTCTTCCTATTCACGTGTATTTAATGGAATCGCTCGGATTTCATTTTTTAGTTCTTCATCAAATAGCTCATTCAAAGCTGGTATCATCCAAGTTATCTCGATTAATTAGTTTTTGCCTCTTTATGAGGCTCATCTCTATTAGTAGGGCTACGAATCACTCTGCTGGGAATCCACTTTTCTTCTCTACTTCTCATATTTTCCCCGTTTCGCACTGACCACGTTTTTTTTTTTTTTTTTTTTACTATAATAAGGCTTTGCCAGTCTCATGATGGTCGAATTCCCCTAGCAGCTCTCCTAAAGTCACAGTTCCAGAAGTAGAGTTCTTTTAAGACTTGGCTTCAAAATAAGGAAGGAGCCAAGCTTACTTTCCCCGCATTGCTCTATTAAATGTCATCAAAATCTATAAAGCCTAAACCCCCATTATCCTTTCCCAGTTTGAGAATTTCTCTTTCCTCCAATGTAACCCGATTCTATTCTCACTATTATTCAGCAGTACTCGACAATTTTTTATTCAATACTTTGGCAAATAAAAATAGGGATTTTGAAAATCAACATTATATATTGCAAAAGTGCTGGCACCACTACTTTTACAAGAATTTCTTTTCTAGCCTTAGATATTAAATGCTCCCTCCAACCTTCCAACTTCATGTAAACTCGTGACAAAATCTAAGCGAACATTTATTTCTTGGATTCATCACAATAAGGAATTCCCAAATATTTACTTATTTTCACAATTTTTGGGACATGAAGTTTTGTTAGCATGTTGTGCTCAAGTCTTTGAGGACATTCTTTGTAAAAGAATAGACCCGACTTGTTCAGATTTATGACCCAACCAGATGCATAGGAATATTAATTCAAAATCTCTACAATTTTAGTCCCATCAAGAAAGAAAATAGAGTTTTCTGCAAATAATAAGTGTGCTAAAATGGGACATGATCTCTTCAGTTTTATTTCTTTTATGTCTCCCTTCTCCAGAGCCTTTCATACAAGATAGAACATTAACCACTAAGATGAAAAGATATGGGAAAAGAGGGTCAAGAGGGTCACCTTGATGAAGATCTCAAGAAGGTTGGAAAAAGGGGTTTGATTCTCCATTAAATTTATGCTAAACAAGGTAGTAGTTGTCACACCCCAATCCTCGAGCGCGTGCCCATCCCTCGATGGTTGATAAATTTTGTGACTTCCTAGGACGAGTCGCTGACCCTTTCATTTTATTGCACATGTGGAAGCGAATAACAAATCCCCTTATAGTAATCATCTCAGGATAGAAAAGTAGGACAACAGATTCTAAAAAAGTACATGCTTTTAAATACACTAAGTCAAACACAAAAGTCTACAACCAAAAAGACTTCAGTAGACCAGCTCTCAAAAGAAGCTGTCCTATCTGACCTTCACTTTAGATCCCCTCTGCTCGACTTTAGGTCCTCCATCCTACAATCCATCCATCAATCTATCACAGAGATTCCGATTATGAAACCAAATTATTATGACACGTCACATATTGTGCCACACAATTTCATCCCATAATCCGGCGCGTTTAATTCATTCAATCATTCATTCCAATATGTCACGGTCACACAGGCACGACCTATCGTGTGTCTTTAATTGATTACGGCCACACAAGCACAATCTAACCATTACACAATGAATCTAACCATCACATAGCGGGTCTATCTGTCACACAGTGGATTTACCCAGCACATAGCAGACCTAACTATCACACAACGTTTTTATCCATTACACAGCGGATTTTTTTGACACACATCGGATCTATCCGTCACATAGCGGATCTATCCATCACACAGCTAGGTGTCATCTTACCTCATCGAGCACGATAACATCTACCTCAAAACAGCTTTCCACATAAAAGCATTGTTCACACAACACACAGCGGGAGACAAATTCTCTTAACCAGCACACGATTATCCAATCTTGGCCAAGGACATTGTGCTTCACACTCAAATTCCTCAATTAAAATAATGTCTTGGCTTATTTTCTTCGTGTTAAAAATACCTAGTAAAAATCATCATTTGCGGGCACACGGTTGGCTTTAGCTAAAAATATAATATCTTTATTTTGGAAAATCCTGCTATTTATGCAGTCCATAAAAACATTTTTGGCGTTGTAAACCGACGCCCGGTAATTTTCTAATTAATTATTGAAATTACTTAATTTTAGGATAAATGCCCAAAATTATAGTTTCCACTCAATTTAAACAATGTAACACTCAATTGCAGAAATTAACACTTAATTCCGGTCACCGACCATCCCAATCTTATTTCTGGAAAATAATTTCATAATTAATTACCAAAATTAATTAAGTAAATACACATTAATTTAATAAATACAAACTTAGGCTTAAAATTGCTAATCTAGCCACCTATTGAACTAATTAAATTATCCTAACCGTTCTAACTATAAGGCCACACAATAAACTAACTAATTACAATTTCTAACTACCTAAATCACTAATCTAACTAACCTAAATTAATTAAACAAACTAATAATTAAACTAATCACAATTAAATTAATCTAATCACCCCTTAAACGTCATTAGCCTACTAAGTAGAGTTTAGTGCATAAACTCACTGGTTTAACGCGAAAACCAATTCATCGTGACGGCGGCCGAAACCCAAACTTTTGGCGGCGTCAACAGACACTTGGACCGGGCCAAAAAGGCCTTGCAGGCCCATAGCAACTACTGGGCTTGGGCTTTGGTGGGCTATTGGGTTGACTTCGAGTGGGCCGAGGTTCATGAGCTATAGCAGCTAAACTTGCGGGCTTCAAATGGGCTCGTCTGTTGGGCTGAACGGAAAGGAGTTGCTAGGCCAAAATCCACGGATAGAAAATGGAAAACACGGGCAAGTTCGATGGAGATGGGACTTCGGTGGACTAGGCCACTTCGAAGAAATTCACTGGCTTGGGCTGGCTTTGCTGGTCAAATTTGTGGGATGTCTTGGGTGTGAGCTGTTGAAGGAAAAATCAATGGAAACGATGGCTGTTCAGTAGGGATGTGCGGACAAAGGGCAGCTGCAAGCGCTGACCATGGACGACGGTGCTAGGGATGTGTGGTAGTGATAGGAGCTTGGGGAATTGCTTCGGTGCTGCTGGACGGTAGAATGGAAGAAGTGAGGTTGCAGTCAACAGCGGGGCTTTGGGTGGAATTGTGGTTAATCGAATGGGATGAAAGAGATAGCAGATGGTGGGGCTGTAGAACGGAGAAGCAGCAGCTGGCGCCGTGAGGTTAACAAAGAATTGGGGGAAGGTGGGGTGGATGCGCTGGTGGAGGGTGAGTAGATGCAGGGTGTCGCGACCTAATTTTCGGGTGAACTACTTAGGATTAGGCTAATGGACTATTAAGTCTAACTTAGCTCAGGCTCTCCCAAGCCCATACCAAATCGCGACTTACGTTCAAATTTTTTAACATGCAAATAGATTTTATTTAGGAGTCGCCACTAATCAGTTTATGGTAAGTCAATTAGACACTTAAGTAAAATAATGGGAGAATTATTTTACTTCTATGAACCAGAGATTTTGGGTACGGGAACTTGGTCACACTAGACTTCTCTAATGCCATTTCGGTACCATTTCTTTTTATTTTCAAAAATATTTTTGAATGTAGCTTGGATTGATTTTAAATCTATTTCCCTGACATGTGAGGTGATCACGCTGGTGCACAAATTAGCAATTTAACACCTAAGAAAGCATTGAGTAATTTATTGGACTTATCTTAAAGCAATGAAAGCATCTGTCGTTAGATAAGAATTTACATCATCAACCCTAGATATGATTTCTAGTTAACACGCGATTTATTTTTTGTTTTCATTTTTCTTTATGAGAGTCATGCAATGCAATGTAATCTATCCTAACGATAGGCAATTTCTAGCTAAACGGACCTAACCATAATGTCTAAGTAACATGTATTTCATGAACCTAATTCTATATGACATGCACACGACATTTTTTATTTTCTTAGAAAACATGCAATCTATCTTAGAATTGAAAATAATTTATCCTAAGACATTTTTTGTATTTTTTCTGAAATTTGAAATTAGAAAAATGTAAAAATTATCTAGCTAGATTAAGATTTTATCCAACATATATTAAGGATTAGGTCAGGCTAAACCCTAATTTAAACTAAGATATTATCTTAACTTAGCAATCTCTAACCTAAGATGTGGTCTATCTAAAAAATGAAACCAATTTATTCTAAGGCATTTTTTTAGTATTTTCTCTGAAATTCGAAATTATAAAAAATGCGAAAATTATCTACCTAATTTAAATTATCATCTAATTTGTATTAGGAATGAAGTTAAGTCAAATCCTAATTTAAACTAGGATTTTACCCTAACTTAGAAATCCCTAACTAAAATGCAATCTATCTAAAATTATTTAAACTTATAATAAATTAAAAAAACTATTATCAAGAATTTAACTATATGCAATTTTACCCTAATATGCAATGGCATGCAAATAATGCCCTAATTCTAATTTTTTTTTTTTCCTTTTTTTTTTTTTGTATTAATTTCGAAATTAAAAATTGTCAAATAATTAAACATGCAACCTAAGTTAAAAAGGCTAGCAACCTAAAGTGATTGATATGATTTTTTTTTTTTTTTTTAATTTCTTTGATTTTTTTTATTTTTTTTGAAATTCAAATAAAATTCCTATTCTAAATAAGCAAACCCTAAAACAAGAAATAAACCTAATCCAACTCACATTTTTGGATTTTTTTTTTTTTAAACAAGATCAACTTAAATGACATAGCAAGAAACCAGAGCAAGACAATACTGATATTCAAATTGACGAACCATATCTCGCACATGAGATCGGGTTGACCAATTTTAAATAAATCGTGAATCGAATATTGAGCATTGTTGCGACCAAATTTTCGGATGAACCACCTAGGGTTTGGCTAATTGATTACTAAGCCTAGACTTAGCTCGGGCTCTCCCATGCCCATACCAACTCGCAACTTAGGTTTAAGTTCTTAACATGCAAATGATTTTTAAATTAGGAGTCGCTACTAATCTATTTTTGGTGGGTCGATTAGAAACCCAAAAAAGTAACGGAAGTTTTACTTTATTCCTACGAACTAGAGATTGTGAGTTTGGGGACTTGGTTACGCTAGATTTCTCTAACGTCCTTTCGGTACCTTTCTCTTTTATTTTCAAAAAATGTTTGCAAGCAATTTGAATTGATTTTAATTTATCTCCCTAACATGTGAGGTGATCATGCATGTGCGCAAATCACCAATTTAACACCCAGATAAAACAGTAAATAAATTGCAAAAACTTACCTCAAAGCAACGAAAGCATCTGCGTTGTTAGATCATAATTCACATCATCAACCCTAGATATGATTTTTAATTAACACGCAATTTCTTTTTTTGCTTTCACTTTATTTAATGAGAACTTAATTTATATGAATGCATGCTAGTAATCTAATATGACATGGCAACATGACTTAAATTACATTGACATGGCAATATGACATTTTTTGTATTTTTCATGAAATTCGAAATTAGGTAAAATGTGAAAATTATCTAATCAAATTAAGATTCTATCTAATTTATATTAAGGATTAGGTCATGCTAAACCCTAATTTAAAATAAGATATTATCTTAACTTAGCAATCTCTAACCTAAGATGCGGTCTATCTAAAAAAGGGAAATCAATTTATCCTAAGGCATTTTTGGTATTTTCTCTAAAATTTGAAATTATAAAAATGCGAAATTATCTAACTAAATTAAAATGCCATCTAATTTGTATTACGAATGAAGTTAAGTCAGATCCTAATTTAAATTATGATTTTACCATAACTTAGAAATCCCTAACTAAAATGCAATCTATCTAAGGTTATCTAAATTCAAAAAAAAAAAAAAAAAAAAAAAAAAAAACAACATCTAGTATTAAGCTACATGCGATTTTACTTTAAAATGCAATGCCATGCAAAGAATGCCTTAATTATGCATGATGATTTTTTGTTTTGTTATTTTATTATTTTTTTTGTTTTTTCGACGTTAATAATTGCCAAATAATTAAACATGCAAGCTATCCTACAAGAGAGAATTCAATTTATTCTTAAAAGATATTATTGGTGTTTTATTAAATTCGGAATTATAAAATAATAAACATGCAATCATATCTAGGAAATCAATTCTAACCTATATGACATGCAAAAATGCAATTTTTATTTTTTATTTTTGGGATAAATAAAAAAGTTAAAAGATAAACACCAAATCATTCAGAATCATCACACATCGTCTGAATTAGGAAACAATATCTAAATCAATTTTGATTATTTCGCTAATAAAATCGATAGATTGATCTTAAGCCTTAAAGATCAAAATATCAATTTCATTCCCGTGTGATTAATTATTCCATCTAAAACCTTATAGATGGAATAAAAAATCGTGTGCGGTTGCGAATTAGGAAATAAATGCTAATTGGGAGTGTACTTATCACTCAAATTTAGGAATTATGTAATATTCTCAATCAAATTGAATCACAAAATATTCAAATTGATGGCAAACAAGATAATTACCTAAACTCAAATTATTGGGTGGATAAGTTTCCCAAATCGGGATGCCGGCTTAGAACCATGGCCTAACGGGAAGGGCTCACGAATGGCGGAGGCTACACGGCTCGCGATGAGGGACTCCTTGGTATCTGAGTGGGCAAGGTTGTTCGTGATGGGGGTTCATCGGTGGCCTCATGCGGTCTTGGAGTGGCAAAGCAGGAGATGTGAGTGGTTTGCAGCTTTGTCGCTGGGCTGTTGGTGCACAAATTAGCCTGCAAAGTAGATTAAAAAAAAAAAAAAACAACGAACAATCAATTGCCGCGGCTGGGCTTGAGTATTGGTGGTCAACAATGGATCGATCAAGAATCGTCGATGGAGCAGCAAGACTTCACCAGCCTACGTGAATGGCCTGCGAAGAAAAAGAAAGTGAATGGCCTGCAAAGAAAAAGAAAGTGATCTTTTTATTCCTTTTTTATTTTTTTTTATGTGCCCCTCTTACGTGACCATAGAGAAAGAAAAGTGAAATTTCTATTGAGAATCGATAACTCCCTTGATAGCTTGATGATCTCCTCGGTTTGGTCTCAGTCCGGCAGTAGCTTCATCGACAGGGAATTCGTGGTGGTGTCACGTGCGGAACGATGATGGGACTCTGATTACGGGTTGCTTGGCAAAGCTTGCTGGTCCCGTAAATTCTCGGCCAGGGAAGGAACAAATCACTGTGGGGACTTCTTAATGGAGGCTTAGTGCTCACTGGACAAGCTCGGCACAGCAACTACACACTAGCTGCGTTCGCTTCTTGTTTGTATATTGACAGAGCACCACAAGTTTGCTACTTTGCTTCAGTGAACCCAGACAAAATTGGAAGAAGACAAATTCACCGTTTTGACCCAAAGCCAAAACAACCCACGATCTTTGACAATCAGGAAGGCTGCGATGTGCGCGTGCTTGCTGGTTTTTGCGGCAGGATCACCGGGTTGGATTGCAGGAGCGTTGGACAGGAGAATGCAGAGCAACGAGCTATACACGTCAAGGGACGCTCGATAAAGTAGTAGAAGCTGGTGGTGTGAGATATAACCCGCACAGCAATATGGGAAGGGAAGTCGTGCGAGGGCACTGCAAAACATGATGGAGCACCGCAACACAATTCACGACTTGTGTTCTCTCTCAATGTGTTGTGTCCTCTCCCAATACTGGCCGTGTATGGACTTGTGTGGCCCCCCCTTTTATAGACTGAAGATAAGGGTTTTAATTTCCTTTTCAAATCGACATCCGAGAAGATTTCTTTTTCGCACGTAATATCACTTTTTTTTTTTTTTTTTTTTTTTTTTTAATTTTCCACATCTCCTGATTTTATTGCTTAAAGATAAGATTGTAACCCAATTTTCTTAAATTCCAAAAATCCACTGTAATATCATTTCAAATCTCTATTTAGGTAATTTTCGTCATTAAAAGAAAACGGGCTCGGGCCAATTTACTTGCTTCATGGGCTTAGTCCGACCTATCAAATAAAAGCTTAGAACCACTAATTTGAGCCCATTCGTCACTGGTCCAATAAATAATGCAAAAATGCAAATGCACCTAAATCGATATGCTATGCAATTGATAATTTTTCAAGGATAAAATTAACTCTTAATTTTTTATGGAATAAATAAATGATCGGACCGCCAAAAATTAGGTGTCAACAAGCGTGAGATCGGATTGACGATTTTTCAAGCAATTGTGAATCGGATTTCGGGCGCGAAAATCGGATTGTCAATCACAAATTTTAGAGGCTATTTCATGTCAAACATCTCATCCTTACACTAAGGAATAATTATACTAAAAAAAGGACAAAAAAAGGAAAATAACAAAAATAGTAAAAAATAAAATAAGATAAATAAATAAAAAAAAACTACCTAAATTGATTTTTTCCTCTTTTTTTTTTTGTTTTTCCTTTTTCCTCTCCAAGCAAGGCAGCAACGTGGTGGTCATTGGCATTCCGGTGAGGGGCGGCGGCGGGCGTTGGAGCTCCGGCGAGGGGGACCGGTAGGCCGGCAGAGGCTCGGGTTGCAATGGGTTGGTGGAGTAGGGGTATCGGGTCGCTGATCGAAGGTGTTGTAGGTGTGGGGGTCGCTTGGGTTGTCATGGGTCGTCGCAGGGCCGACAGGGGAAAGCTTAGCAGCAAAGTGCTCGGCGAGACGCGGCGGTGTGGTTGGATCTCGGGTGGAAGGCATGGCGAAGGGCTTCGCGGGCTGCAAGGTTGACGGCGGAGGTAACGTCGAGGTGGTTAGGTTGTAGCTGCTACAGGGAGCTTGGGTGCTACAAATCGGCAACAACGTCAGGGTGGTGCAAGCTTTGGGCGTTGGGTCACGGTTGCTAGCAAGGCGGCGAAGATCGACAAGGCGGGCCGAGGCTGTCGCTGGATCACGGGTTGCAGAGGTGCGTCGTCGAGTCGTCGCGGCAGAAGTCACCAGCGAGACGGTGGTGGCGGAAACGCGGTGGCGGAGGCACAGTAGCGGCTGGCGGGGGTCACGGACGAGATCGGTGAAGCAGTGGTGGTCGGCGGCTCAATCGTCGGTGCGGTCGAAGGCCCCCCCTTTTGCAAGGAAGATGATGTAGCCCCTTTTCTTTTCTCTCTCTCTCTCTCTCTCTCTCTCTCTCTCACGTCACTCATGTCACTCACGTCCCCTCTCTCCCTTTTCTTTCTCTCTTTTTTCCTTTGACTTTTATTCTCTCTCTCTCTCTCTCTCTCTCTCTCTCTCTCTCTCTCTCTGTTTTTTTTTTCGAAAAATCGAGAGAGCCTCCCCTAAATTTCGTACGCGATGTCTTTTATAGGCCCAAAAATTGTACGCGATGTCTTTTATAGGCCCAAAAATTGTATCTTCGTGATATATTTTATTTCTCATTTCACTTGTGCATAATTCTTCTAAACATATCATTGCACCCCACATGATATTCTCTTTTGTATTTTTCGCATATTCCATCCAAAAATTTCCTTTCTGCTTGAGAATATGTCCATTAGTGTATATTACCTGAATATGTAAAAAATCTCAGCAGAATATGCGAAAAGTCTTTCCCCTCACCGGCGGTCCAATGAAATAAAACAACATAAGATAAATGCATCTAAACTATATGTCATGCAATTTTTATTATATTTTTTGCGGTAAAAATTAACCCATTTTTTTAAAGCAAAAATTTAGGTATCAATAGCTGCCCCTCTTTGAAGATGATCTCGTAGAGGTTGCTTTCAAAGATAAATTGAGACCTAAATTTTGGTTATGCGCATGCAATGAATGATTTTTCGTTGGAAAATGAATTCCATTTTTGAATGCAATTTGTATGATGCATGGAAATGCAAATGATAAATGAACCTACCTGAAATAACTTACCTTCGAGAAGAATAGAGTAATTTGAGATAGTGGGTGTTACATGTCTAGAACTCATATCATTCTACAGTTGTCCAGAATAGTAACATAGCTTTGTAAAGAGACTGTTTTTCTAGAATCCGTACCTTTCTACAGTTGTTCAGAATGCCAGCAAGGTTTTGTAAGAAACTCATTTCCCAGGACCCGTACCATTCTACGGTCGCCGAAATGGGGATTCACCTTCCAGGACCTGTGTTATTCTACAGTCGCCTAAATGGGGAAAATAAATGTTGTCTAGGACCCGCACCATTCTACGGTCGCCTAAATGGGGAAATTGCTTTTCTAGGACCTATACCTCTCTACCTTCGCTTGTTAGAGCAATAAATACTATCTAGAACCCGTACCATTCTATGGTCGCATAAACTGAGGTTTCGCTTGGCTAGGACCCGAACCTTTCTTCGATCACCTTAATCAAACTGAATTTGGAGAAACATTTTTGGGGGATAACTCAATTGAGTGTCGTTATACTTAAAAGAGAATACGTGTGCAATGACAAGTATTTAAGGTATGGATAGGGATATACTTACCTGATAACATCTTTGATCCTCGGGGATATGTCTCATGCATAACATAGTTGTAGGAGATGCAACATGCTTTTGTAATCACAAACATGCATTAATTCAATGGAGGTTCATGATGATTTCTATCAATCTTGCATCACCTAATTTCCATTGGGAAATATTTCAAAAGAATATTCCAATTTGAACACATGAGTGTCATGGATGTGTCAAATGAGGGACCTCTTGGTTTGAAAGGACCTTTCTCTCATCCTCATTAAAAGGCCATTTCATCCTGACCTTTGATGCAGGATCTTGACAATCACTCTATCTTACCATCGTCATGCCAAACAAGGGTCCAAGCAATCTCGCAAGTGGTACGATCTTACCAATCTAAGAGGTCTTTAATAGGGACCATAATGTGGGCTTGGTCAATGGCTTAACAAAGGAGACTCTTTAAGTCGAGGCTATTGAAAAATGAGTGATATTTTGCAATCATCTTAGGGTTTACAAGTCAAGAAAGATGACAAATGAGGCATAAATTATCTTATTCGCACTTCTTCGAGCGATGCTTCAAACATATAAACTTTTACGTTAATTGAAGTGCCATAATTTGAAGAGACTTTGCAAGTGATGTAATGTAGGCTTGGTTTATGGGTTGAGAAGCAAAACAAAACTTAGGCTAAAAAAGTGTTTAAGGAGTCAAAGTTGGCGATCATCTTGACATTTCCACCAATTTTCTTCTCCAATGTCGAAGAAGTTCTTTGCATTTATTGATTGCAACATCATTTGAGTTTTTCGGTACCGCCTTGTTCAAGGTATGACTCACTATATCAAGTGTTTGATTTTTTTCTTTGGACATCGACCTTACTTTTACCAGGCACATTGCTTTTTCATGCCCCATTTTTTGCACTTATTTTCTTTGAACAAAGTCTCTATTTTTGTCGGCATTCTAGTTCATGCCACTTGAATATTTTTGTCTTGCCCCAGTGTGGGGGATAATCACTAACTGGGTTTAATATGAAATGAATTCATAAGCTCAAGTGGGTTATACAATGGATAAAAGTATATAGCATAGAGAAATGACTGCTCTTCGTCATCCTAAAGCACTTTAAATTATCGTAGAAGTTACGTTGCGAAAGCAATTCTCGAAGATTGATGCAAGTGTAAGTAAGAAAGTTCCTACCATTCTTTTCAAACTTGTCCCAATGTGGGATGATCATTGATAGGGATAATTTTAAAAACTCTTTAGGTGTGTGCGCTCTAAGGGCTACACGATAGGTATACCTATAGTGTTTCAGGTAGAAGAAGAAACTGCCTCTCATCACTTCGGTTTATGTACCCTTTGCAAGATCACCATTTTCCTTGTGGGTATGGAATTTTTCACACAACTCACTGGGGATTAGTGTATGAAATAGTGTATGGAACAAGACTTGCCTTTCATCATTCCAAGGTATCCCATTTGACACATTCAATTTATCTCACACAATTCATCAAGGAAAACATGCAAAATTTGCAGCAAATTTGAACAATTGAATTTGCAACTGATTGAGGCAATTTATTCATCATAAAAATGCTTGCAGTTCAAGACATGACACAACAAATTCTATCATGGGTAATACTTCTTAATAGCATTAGAATTAATTGGAGTGGAAAATTCATGACCATCCACTTCTACCAGGATCAAGACACCTCTAGGAAGTACCTTCTTTACCACATATGGACCACTGTAATTCGGAGCAAACTTACCCCCAAGATCTCGAAAAATTGGCAATAGCTTCCTTAGAGCAAGATCATTTACCTCATTGGTTTCTTCAATGTCACCTAAATTAATAGTGACCATTTGCTCGGATGTAAAAGTCTTGGCCTTTTCATGTTGTTCCCAGTTACGCTACACCTCAATGGAATCTTTAGGATCATCCTTATCAGCACTCGTTGCATTGGATCAGACCATTTCACACCTTTGCATACTATAATAAGATTGTCCCTGAAAAAGGAAATAGATGAATCAGAAAGACAAATAGGGTAAACTATATTATTATTTTTTGAAAGGTTTTTGAAAAGCACTTGCAGAAGCATTTTTCAAAACATTTGGACACGAGAACGCATGATGAAGCCCAGGCCTTAGAATTCTCCTTGGATTTTTCTTTTTCTTTTATCGACTGGATATTATCACCGAGCTGATTTGGTGTACCTCATCATGCCCTCAAAATAAAACTTGTAATTTTATTAATATTCATCAATCAATTATATTTATTGAATGGAAAATGCAATTCTCAAGCCCTAAAAGAAAGCAAAAAATGAGAAATCGAAAATAATTCCTAGAAAGCAATAAATATTCCCACGCAGGTGAATGTGGAAAAGTAATAAACGAGTTACTCTTGCGGGCCAGGGCCCATTTCCTCTGGAGGTCCTTTGTCAATGGCTCTTATGAGGACGTCATTGAACAGGCTTGTGATTCCTTCCAATGTATCATCAGGGTTCTGTGTCTCCGGGGTGTCGAATCATCCATGCCACTCCATCCATCGCTTGGCTTCTTCAGGGTGTCCATCATGTGCACCTTCAAGTTCTTAATTCGACCGGCATCATGTTCAAAATTAGCATTCACCTTATCCTCATGCTCAAGTAGAGGATTCGGTTGAGCAGTAGTGAAGGCAAACGCCTTGGTGTGTAATAAGTTTTGGACCTTGTGCTTCAAGGTCATGCATTCATGGCGAATATCCTACTTTCCCTATATGGTACTCACATTTCTTGGAGGGGTTGTAGTTAGAAAATTTTTCAGCATTGGGTCGCTTTGGCTCGTAAGACAGCAATCCCTTCTTTTATAGGACCTTCAAGACCTGGGATAGAGAGCTAGGAAGAGGAGTGAACTGCCTTCTAGTAAACTGCCGACGCGCGGTCGGATGGACTCCGCCTTATTGATTCTTAGGGACATAAACAATTGGAGGCTTGTTAGATTGTGCATACGCAACATTGACTTCCGTGCTAGGTTCTTGGTCTTTCTTCATGGTGAACCTTTTGCCTTGATGGATCGGCTCGTTGAACCATCCATCTCTTAGCCTAATCTTGATTTTTTCTCCCACAGGAATAAGTTGATTGAAGCTCTTGACGTACGTGCTGGCCATTCGAGTACGGAATTGAGACGGGAGAGTCTTAGCTAACAACTTTATCAGCTCCTTGTTAGTGGGCTTAGGAATGATTTAAGCCACTGGGTTTCACCATCTCACGGCATACTCTTTGAACGACTCGCTTTTCTTCTTCTCCATCCACTCAAGATCTTCTCTGGAAGGTGCAATGTCCATGTTGAACTTGTACTGCTTGAGAAATGCATCAGCCACCTCATTCCAGGCCTTCAGAAGATTCACATTCTTCATCACATACCAGTTCAGCATGGGCCCAGTCAAACTCGCATGAAATGATTGGATCATGAGGGGCTCATACTTGACATACTAGGCCATGCGTACGTGGTACATCTATAAATGAGATTTTGGGTAAGAAAAACCATCGTATTTCTCGAACTTTGGCATCTTAAACTTCTTTGGCATCTTGACTTTCTCATATACGGACAAGTCGAACGGGAGTGAACTCTGTGATTCTTGCAATTGCTTCACTTTCTCCTCAAGTTTCCTAAAGCGTTCATCTGGCTTTGCCTTAGAGACATTGTCAAGCTTTGTCTTTTCAACGGTGATCAACGGTGGGTTATCTTCCATCTCAATCATGTCGTCATCACCCATAATTTGAGCCTTGTTTGTCGGCTTTGAAACTACTATCTCAGGGAGAGCAAGTGCAGGAGTCGGATTCGCTTAGCGAGACTGGATCTAAGTTGTTAGAAGCTGCATAGAGGTGACTAACTGTTGGAGTTGTTCTTCCATAGTGGAGATTCGATCACGCATTTCAGTTTGATGGGCCATTCTAGCTCTTAATCGTGTAATGATGGACGAAGGATCCGTTATCATCTAAATTGAAGAAATGAGCAACATAAGCATCTCATATAAAACACACTGATCCATGGCAACGGTCTAGAGATTTTATTCATTGATGGAGTTTTTGACACGGCCTAACAAAATAAAAACTCGAAATGCCCTAAACAAATGAATTAGAAAGTAAATGACTCAACTTCCTAAACATTAATCTAGAAATGAAAATAACAATATTAATTCAAGCACTTCATCTAGCTTGATCAATATACACTTGAGACACCACTCGGCGCAATTGTTTATTCCCCTCTTGAGCTTTTTTGGCAACCCTTTTGAGGTGTTTATTCTCAGCACGGTTGGTGACCTTCAGCGGCACCTCTGGTATTTTTGGAAGTAGCTCCTCTAGAAGCTTGTGTTGTTGAATGTACTTAGTTGAGGCATAGTACTTTCTTTCTTTACCCTTCAGCTCTTCCTTGGGCCATTTGAGCTTTTGCGGGTGGCACATGTCCCACATTGATTTGATCATGAGAATGGAATCTTCATGGCCTCGGTCTCCATCGATGAAGCTGACTTGGAGGGGATCTGCTTGTAACGCCTGGGGAAGCTCTTGCACGACTTGATATTGACGAGTCACTCTAGTCGAATAGTACTCCAATGCTCCAATGAATCCCAATAAAGGGATTGGGCTAACACCTCCACATGAAAGTCTTGCCACACGAACTTGAAACCACTTAGCATGCCATAGGAAACCCTTGAAAGTTGTTTTTCTTTTTTCTTTTCATGAAAACTAGCCCCCTAGAATAATGGTAATCTAGTGCATGTTTTTACTTATTCTCAAATCTCATAATTGGGTGATTAGAGTTATTAACATCATGTACAGTCATTAGACCACCAAACCCTTTTATATGAGAGAAACCAAATTTGCAAAAGCTTAGGATATGAATGGAAAGTCTTATCACCAACTCCTTCAAATTGAGTGAGAGAAAGAAAAGTTTCAGTCAAAATAGTATTTAAGAAATTTTTTCATTCCAACACTTATTTAACTAAGTGAGCCATCAAAGGGTTAATAACATTCTTGCAATAGGGAAAAACTATAAATCCAAAGAAAGCTAAAAGGAAAACCCTTCGCATTTACAATGAAGCGCCATTTTCGAAACGTTCTTTTAGAAAAGATAAAGGACATGTATTGCGGTGAACCTTTAAAACCTTTCTTATATTATCCTCCTTAATTCTAAAAAAATCAAATAAGGCCACAATGAGATCTATCCTGATAGGTGGACCAATTAATTCAGCTTTCAAAGATTTTCCTATGGCAATGTTATACTCTTCCAAGGTGGGCGTGAGCTCATGCTTATCGCCAAAGATAAAAGTAGAAGTCTGGGGCACCAACAATGGGCAAGTGCTTGGATGAGACCGCCATGGATGTTGATACGCAGCAATGGAAGTAGTCGGCCAATGTGCGACTCTACAAATTGACGACCACCTTGATCTAACTTGTCCCACCATGTGCCAAGCTCTTCCTTTGGAGGGAGAATAATTCAAATGTCAGATATCTCCATTGTATATTGACCAAGACTTAAGAGAATCCTATTACCATGGACCGACAAAATAATATAACAAAATAAGTAAAATGCAAGGGTGAAAATTTAGAGAACTTACTTTACCAATGAGGGGCAATCACATAGAGATACGCATGGTAAGTGGCTTGATTTCTACTCTAGAAGGCTTAACAAAGTGAAGCCACAAGGATGATCGGACTAGCTATGGGCGTGCGGACTATGTTGGGTCCTCATGACTCCGGCTTGGTCAAAGTGCTAACCCAGGTCACGAGCATGTGGACCGAGGTGGGTACTCTTGACACCAAAAAAAAGAAGTTTCGGGATCGAGATGGGTGGCTTGTACTGTGGGCATACAGTCAGAGTGTTATCCATCTCAATACCATCTTGGATAATCCTATGCGGCCCAAGTTCGGCGGCGAGTTGTGTGTGCAAGGGTGTAGTGCAAATGTAGGCATGACAACAGTTTATATCAAGCAACACTTAGCATGAAAATAAACCATACATTCCTATACTTCCCTACAAAACAAAGGTTAGCAAACACTTCCCCTTATACCTCCTATCTTGCAAAAACATTTAACATCTTAATGTTAGGGACGTATTTGGAATCCTCGCTGCCAAACTAAAATGTTTTTTTTTTTTTTTTTTCAAATAAAAGAGAACATTGGCCTAAGTCCACTAGGAGTATTAACTCAAGTCCCCAGCAGAGTCGCCAAGCTGTCGTGACCTAATTTTCGGGTGAACCACCTAGGATTAGGTTAATGGCCTACTAAGTCTAACTTAGCTCGGGCTCTCTAGGTTCAAATTTTTTAACATTCAAATAGATTTTATCTAGGAGTCGCACTAATCAGCTTATGGTAAGTCGATTAGACACCTAAGTAAAATAATGAGAGAATTATTTTACTCCTACGAACAAGAGATTTGGGGTACAGGGACTTGGTTATACTAAACTTCTCTAATGCTATTTTGGTACAATTTCTTTTTATTTTCAAAAATATTTTTGAATGCAGCTTGGATTGATTTTAAATCTATTTCCCTAATATGTGAGGTGATCATGCGGGTGCGTAACGCAAACCACCAATTTAACACCTAAGAAAGCAATGGGTAATTTATTGAACTTACCTTATAACAACGAAAGCATCTGCGTCGTTAGATCAGAATTCACATCATCAACTCTAGATATGATTTCTAGTTAACACACAATTTCTTTTTTGTTTTTACTTTTTTAATGAGAGTCATGCAATGCAATGTAATCTGACCTAATGACAAGCAATTTCTAGCTAAATGGACCTAACCATAATGGCTAGGTAACATGTATTTCATGAACCTAATTCTATATGACATGGACATGACATTTTTTGTTTTCTTAGAAAACATGCAATCTATCTTAGAGATTGAAAATAATTTATCTTAAGACATTTTTTTGTATTTTTTTTGAAATTCGAAATTAGAAAAATGTAAAAATTATCTAGTTAGATTAAAATTCTATCCAACTTATATATATATTTTGGTGACCCAGGGAACCCCGCACGGCCGGATGCCGGGAGTAAACCACTGGGGGCGACACGTACTAGCCACCACACACGTGCCACCAGGTAAGTCACCCTGCGACGCGCTGGAGTTTCGAACCCTTCCCCTTCGTGAGGGGGAGGAGGCCCAAAGCCAACTGCGCCACCCAGGTGGGTGGTAAATAGTACCTCAATATTTAATTCCATTTTGTAGTTTTTGGAGAATTTTTTTTTTTGGTGACCTAGGGAATCCCGCACGGCCGGATGCCGGGAGTAAACCACTGGGGGCGACACGTGCTAGCCACCACACACGTGCCAGGTAAGTCACTCTGCGACGCGCTGGGGTTTCGAACCCCTCTCCTTCGTGAGGGGAAGGAGGCCCAAAGCCAACTGCGCCACCCAGGTGGGTGACTTATATTAAGAATTAGGTCAAGCTAAACCCTAATTTAAACTAAGATATTATCTTAACTTAGCAATCTCTAACCTAAGATGCTGTCTATCCAAAAAATGAAACCAATTTATTCTAAAGCATTTTTTTGGTATTTTCTCTGAAATTCGAAATTACAAAAAATGCGAAAATTATCTACCTAAATTAAAGTATCATCTAATTTGTATAAGGAATGAAGTTAAGTCAAATCCTAATTTAAACTAGGATTTTACCTTAACTTAGGAATCACTAAATAAAATGCAATCTATCTAAAATTATCTAAACTTATAATTAATTAAAAAAAAACCATGATCTAGAATTTAACTATATGCAATTTTACCCTAATGTGCAATGACATGCAAAGAATGCCCTAATTATAATTTTTTTTTGTATTTTGGTATTAATTTCGAAATTAAAATTTGTCAAATAATTAAACAAGCAACCTAAGTTAAAAAAGGCTAGCAGCCTAAATTGATTGATTTGATTTTTTTAATTCTTATTTTTTTGATTTTTTTAAATTTAATTTTTCTTAAATTCAAATAAAATTCCTATTTTAAATATGCAAACCGTAAAACAAGAAATAAGCCTAATCTAACTCACATTTTTGGGATTTTTTTTTTTTTTTTTATAAAAACAAGATCAACTTAAATGATATAGCAAACGAGATCGAGCAAGACAATATTGATATTCAAATTGACGAACCATTTCTCACGGATGAGATTGGGTTGGCCAATTTTAAATAAATTGCGAATCGGAATATCGGGTGTGAGATCGGATTGACAATTTTTCAAGCAATTGCGAGTCGGATTTTGAGTTCGAAAATCGGACTGTTAATCACAAATTTCACAGGCTATTTCATGTCGAACATCTCATCCTTACACTAAGGAATAATTATACTAAAAAAAGAACAAATAAAGTGATATAACAAAAATAGTAAAAAATAAAATAAGATAAATAAATAAAAGAAAAACTACATAAATTGATTTTTTCCTCTTTTTTTTTTTTGTTTTTGTTTTTGTTTTTTCCTCTTCATGCAAGGCAGCAATGTGGTGGTTGCCGGTGTTCCAGTGAGGGGTAGCGGCGGGTGTTGGAGCTCCGGCTAAGGGGACCAACAAGCCGGCAGAGGCTCGGGTTACAGCGGGTTGGCGAAGCAAGGGTGTCGAGTCGCTGATCGGAGGCGCTGTAGACACGGTGGTCACTTGGGTCATCGTGGGTCGTCGCAAGGTTGGCAGGGGAAAGCTCGGCAGCAAAGTGCTCGGCGGGACGTGGTGGTGTGGCTGGATCTTGGGCGGAAGGCATGGTGAAGGGTTTCGCGGGTTGGAAGGCCGATGGCGGAGGTGGCATCGGGGCGCTCAGGTCGCAGCTGCTATAGGGAGCTCGGGCGCTGCAAATTGATGATGGCATCGGGGCGGTGCGAGCTTTGGGCGTCAGGTCGCGGTTGCTAATAGGGCGGTGGAGATCGACAAGGTGGGGTGTGGCGGTTGTTGGATCATGGGTTGCAGAGGTGCATCGTCGAGGGCAAAAACCACCAGCAAGACAACGTTGGCGGAAACGCGGTGGCAGAGGCGTGGTAGGGGTCGGCAGGGGTTGCGGATGAGACCAATAGAGTAGCGGTTGAGCAAGAGGGCTCGTGGGTCGCCGGTGGAGTAGTGGTGGTCGGTGGCTTAGCCGCTGGTGCGGTCTAAGGTGCCCCCCCTTTTGCGAGGAAGACGACGCGGCCCCTTTTCTTTTCTTTCTTTCTTTTTTTCTTTTTTCTCTCTCTCTCTCTCTCTCTCTCTCTCTCTCTCTCTCACATCACCACGTCACTCACGTCCCCTCTCTCCCTTTTCTTTCTCTCTTTTTTCCTTTGACTTTTTTTTTTTTTCAAAAAACCAAGAGAGCCTCCCCTAAATTTCGTACGCGATGTTTTTTATAGGCCCAAAAATTGTATCTTTGCGATATATTTTATTTCTTATTTAATTGTGTATAATTCCCCTGAATATATTGTTGCACCCCACGTGATATTCTCTTTTGTATTTTTCTTATATTCCATCCAAAAATTTACTTTTTGCTTGAGAATATGTCCATCAGTGTATATTACCTGAGTATATGAAAAATCTTGGCGGAATATGCGAAAAGTCTTTCCCTCACTGGCGGCCCAATGAAATAAAACAAAATAAGATAAATGCATCTAAACTATATGTCATGTAATTTTTATTATATTTTTGCGGTAAAGATTAACCAATTTTTTATGCAAAATTTAGGTGTCAACACAGGGAATGGTGGAACGGTGAATTGTGGGCTTGGCTTCGAAGAAGAGAAATGAAAGAAGTAGAGACAGAAGACTTCAGTTGAGTTGCATGTGGATGAAAAAATGGGATGAGCTTCGAATGAATTGAGGAGAGAAGGTAGCGAATGTGAGAGAGAAACAATTGAGCCATGCTCGACAAGCTTGGAGAGCTTAAAGTCAAACATATTTATCCAATTTCATAATTGCTTGGTCCCCCCTAGTTTTCATGCATATCTCAATGTCCCCTATTACTTTCTTGCTTAGAATTTCCATATTTATTCCAATTTGAAGTCCCATTTTGCAGCCCCATGCCTAATTTCGAATTTCACAACTTTGGGGCTTCAATTTCTTCATGAATTCTCCAATTTGAAGTCCAATTTCATTGAAGAAAAAGCCCATACAATTTCCACACTTTCCTACCACTAAGTAGCTCGGTTTGGAAGTCAAAATTCCCTTCAACTTGGCCTATCCGAATTTCGTTCATTTTCCAAATCGTCTGAATCGATTTTCCATAAAAATTCTGAACTCGACGGAATTTCTTCGAAAGACAAGACGATGTCCTACAAATGAACCGTGACATGCTCGAATGTCCGATTCCCGAAACCGAATTCAATTTCATGGTTAAAATCGACTGAACGCGATATTAGTCCAATCCAACCTACTGGGTAGCTTTTAGGGATTTTACCGCGGTTATATCCCTTAATGGCTTCATCGAATATATTGGTTAACTCATGAGTGATCAGCTCAGAGAAAAAGGACTATAGGCGTGCCGACAAAGAAGCCTATTTCGTTTTATTGGGACGGGTCGAAAATTCAGGATGTCACAACTCTTCCTCTCTTATAAAAATTTCATCCTTGAAATTTAAACCATCACAATTTTTCTTCAAAATGGTGGGGTATTGTCATCTCATTGAGTCTTCATTTACCCATGTATCTTATTTTGTCCCGTGGAGTTGTTAGACCACTTTGACCAAAGAGGTCGTCTTGGTGCGCAGTACTTGTTCCTTATGAATCACAATCTGAACCGGACTTTCCACGTATGACACTTTATCGTCTACGTCTAATTCTTTGAAATTCAGCACGTGGGTTGGGTTAGGCTCATAGGTCCTTAACACCGACACGTGAAAGACGTCATGGGCTTACACTAATCCTTGGCAGCAATGCCAGATGATACACTAGGATCCTGATTCTTTCCAGAATCTCAAAATGACCTACGTACCTCAGACTCGGCTTTCCCCTTTTTGCCAAAGCGTGAAGCATCCTTCATTGGTGATACCTTTAGAAAGGCGTGATCACCAATTTGGAATTCCAATGACCTTCGATGCTTATCAGCGTAACCTTCTGATGGCTCTGATGGGTTTTAATTTATCCCTGATAACGGTAACTACATCCATTGACTGCTAGACTAACTCTGGGCTTGTGATATTTTATTCTCTGACTTCATCTCAACAAATTGAAGTTTTGCACATTCTGCCATACAACCCTTCAAAATGAGCCCTCTAAATGCTTTGTTGGTAGTGGTGAATCTTGGGTCTCTATTTGATGTGATTGTTACCGGCACTCCATGCGGGTGAACAATCTGACACACGTACAATTTTGCATGCTTATCCAAATCAATGTCCTTTCGTATGGTGATGAAGTGAACCGACTTCATCAGTTTGTTGACCATTACCTAATGGAATCATTACTTCTCTGACTCTTTGGTAAGCCCATCACAAAATCCATTGTAACATGTTCCACTTTTCCACTCAGGAATCTCAAGAGGTTATAGAAGTCCTCTCGGTTTACTGTGTTGTGCCTTCACTTGCTGACACGTCAAACACTTGGCGACATGCTTAGTGAAGTCCGCCTTCATACTGAGCCACCAATAGTGTTGACGCAGATTCTAATACATCTCTATATTACTAGGATGAATGTTGTAACTATTACGATGAGCTTCTGACAAAATCTCTTTCTTAAGTGTTGCACCGTCAGGTACATACAATCGTCTTCGGAACCTTAGTATTTTCGTCTTCAAAAATTTGAAAGTCAGGTTCTCTCTTATTGGTATCCTCTTGAAGGATCTTCTGAATCTCTAGATTCATCGGCTGAAGCGTCTTGATTATGATTTGTACTTCTGGCTCAATTCTAAGGGTGGCCATAAGATTGGTAAGGTGGCCTACCTCAAATTTGAAAATCGAATCTCGAGAGGTCTCAACTGACGGGATGCATATACAACAACTTTACCATGTTGCATCAACACACAACCCACTCCTTTGAACGACGCATCATTATAAGTCTCGTATCCTCCAGGACCAGATGGTATGATCAGTATAGATGCGATAGTCAGTTTCTGCTTAAGCTCTTGGAAACTACACTCGCACTTGTCTGTCCACACAAACTTCTCTTCATTCTTCAATAGTCGAGTCAACGGCGAAGCTAATGCTGAGAATCCTTCCACGAACCTTCTGTAGTACCCTGCTAATCCCAAGAAACTTCTGATTTCTGTCACGGTAGTGGGTCTTAGCTATTTGATCACTGCTTTAATCTTGGTCGGGTCCACAGAGATTTCTTCGCCTGAAATCATGTGACTTAGGAAAGTAACACGAGTCAATCAAAACTCGCACTTGCTTAAATTTGCGTACAATCCATGATCTCGCAGAGTCTGCAATACTGTCCTCAACTGTTTTTCATGCTCCTCAACTGTCGTATCCACGACAATTGCCAGGTAACCTTGACAACCCCTGCCTAACGAAAAGGTTGCCTCAAGTGACAAGATTGAAGGGATCGAGGGTCCTCCTCGATCTTCGATAAATTCAAAATTTTCATCTGTCAATGGGTCAGACTACATTACCTTACGACAGCAGTTCATTACAACAAAAGCTCCTCAAGCCATACCTTTTTATATATGACATCAAAGTTATACCTAGCAAAATATTCAAGTACAAGCCTAGTAAGTGATTTTCCTTTCTATGACTTCATTACAACAACTGAGGTTCCATAAACTTAACCAAAATTTTGCTGTGCCACTCTGATAGAAGTGTTTTGGGAACACTGCCCTTCTTGTTCGATGCACGACTCGATTCATCCTTGAGCTGGTGGCTTGTTCAATCCACCATGCGGTGCATTCTATGGCGCAATTCCTTAATTCTGACCCATTAGTGGCGGTAGTGGTAACTATTGCACGGTGGCGGCGGCAACTGAGATCTCATCGACCTGTGCGGACAATCTTTGACTAGGTGGCTGCGCTGGTGACACCCATAACAAATTCTCGTCCTAGAGAAACACGGGGCCGATCTATGTTGTTTCCCATAGAAACAACATACTCCAATCTAATTCAGTGCTGACTTGTCTATCCCACCCTTCCTATTAGGCAGAATAGGATATCTTTATTCAGTCATAAGCTCCTTCCCAAACCGGTTCCCATCTTTACTCGATCCAAACCATGATTTAGATGCGGCAGCTCGTTCGTTCTTATCTCTCTTTATCATCTGGACCCATTCATACAAGTCGTTGTAGTTCCTCAAGTTGAGTAATATTAGCGGACTCCTCAGTTCTGATCTAAGTCCATCTTTGAACCTTCTAACTCAATCTACCGAGTTCTTAATTAATCTAAGAGCGTATTGTGATAGTTTAGCAAACTTCGTTTTGTACTGATCTACCATCATTATACCTTGGCGAAGGCACTGGAATTCTGCCATCTTCAGTTCTTTGGCAATCTCAGAAAAGTATTTGCCATTGAAAACCTTAACAAAGGTGTTCCACTCCGGACCACACCTTCAGGAAATACCATTCCTTTGTTGGCTCTCCACCATGTGCTTGTAATTCCCTTTAGTTGATAGACTGTAAGGACGACCTTCTCTGCCTCGGTGCACATCAGCAGTGCAAAGGCATTCTCCAATTCCTAGAAATAAAGGGCTGCAGCCTTAGGATCTCCTACGCTAGTGAACTTTAGCGAGTTCAACTTCAAAAACTGTTCCACGAGCTTGTGCATCGACCTCACACTCTTAGCAATCACGTTCCCAGGTGGAACCTCCACAGGTGCAATAGCGGTGGCAGTAGGTACGGTAGTGGTGGCAGCAACAACAGCAACATTCGCGGCGGCATTAGCGGCATTTGTGGTAGCGGCGGCTGAAGTGGTGGCACTAGTAGCTTGAATATGAGCTTGCTGATATATTCTATTTCCTAATGCCTCTAGCGCCTCCATGATCCCATCAATTCTCGGATCACTAGGTGTTGCTACAACAGTACCAGCCTACGGTGGTACTCTCTCATTCGCGTTGGCCTAAGCTTGCGCTCTACCATGACTACCTCGGGTACCGACCTTGGTCGGCATCTTACCCCAAGAGGCTGAAGTAATGCTCCTCTTCTATGGAGTCCTTGGCTTCGAATTGCTCATCTTACAGGATCTCTAGAGAACCTGCTTTCCAATTCCACATCAATTTAGGAAAAATTGAGTGACCCACATGACCAAATTACCAAACAACTATCAATCACATGCATTAGCATGAAATAAAGGCCTTTCTTACTAACTATCCAAAGAATCCATCGCACCTTATCACTTTAACTACCGACCTACTCTGATACCACTTAAACGGGGATGTCACGCCCGATCCTCGAGCGCATGCCCATCCCTTAGTGGTCAATAAAATTTGCGACTTCTCAGGATGAGTCGTCGACCTTTTCATTTTATTGCACATGCGGAAGCGAATAACAAATCCCCTGACAATAACCATCTCGAGATAAAAAAGTAGGACAATAGATTCTCAAACAAAACATGATTTTAAATATACTGAGTCAAATACAAAAGTCTACAACCAAAAAGACTTCAATAGACCAGTTCTCAAAAGAAGCTGTCCTATCTAACCTACACTTAAGATCTCCTTACCTTGACTTCAGGTCCTCCATCCTACGGTCATGAAAAAGTTAAAGCCCACAACGAGGTGAGATATAAATCTTAGTGAGTTCATGTTGTAAACCCTGATTAGGAGGGTAATACGCCTAGAAGCGTCCTAATCATACAATCATACAACTACAAAGACTTACCTCGTCTCAGATCTTCCTGTACGTTAGTACAATTCATATAACACATAAGTGCAGTAATAACACTCGATCCAATGGAGCATTTCAAATCACATCTTCGTTAATCACCACTTCTCAGTCAATCAATCCGTCGATCAATCTATTACAGAGGTCCCAATTATGAAACCAAATTATTATGACACGTCCCATATCATGCCACACAATTTCGTTACATAATCCGGCGTGTTTAATTCATTCAATCATTCATTCCAATATATCATGGTCACACAGGCATGACCTATCGTGCATCTTTAATTGATTACGGCCACACAAGCACGATCTAATCGTCACCTAGCGGATCTAACCATCACATAGCGGGTCTATCTATCACATAGCGGGTCTACCCAGCACATAGCCGACCTAACCGTCACACAGCGGTTTTATCCGTCACACAACAAATTTATTCGTCACATAGCGAATCTATCCGTCACACAGCTAGGTGTTGTCTCGCCCCATCGAGCACGACAACATCTACCTCAAGATGTCTTTTCACATGAAAGCATCGTTCACCCGACACATAGTAGGAGACGAATTCTCTTAACCAACATATGATTATCCAATCCTAGCCAAGGACATTGTGCTTCGCACTTAAATTCCTCAATTAAAATAATGTCTTGACCTATTTTCTTCGTGTTAAAAATACCTAATAAAAATCATCGTATGCGGGCAAACGGTCGGCTTGAGCTAAAAATATAATATATTTCTTTTGGAAAGTCCCATTATTTATGCAGTCCATAAAAACATTTTTGGTGTTGTAAATCGACGCCCAGTAATGTTCTAATTAATTATCAAAATTACTTAATTTTAGGATAAATAGCCAAAATTATAGTTTTCACTTAATTTGCACAATGCAATACTCAATTGCAGAAATTAACCACACCATGACAATCAGCACAAAATTCCGATCACCAACTATTCCAATCTAATTTCCGGAAAATAATTTAATAATTAATTAAGTATCGAAATTAATTAAATAAATACACATTAATTCAATAAATATAAACTTAGGCTTAAAATTGCTAATCTAACCACCTATTGAACTAATTAAGTTATCCTAACCATTCTAACTATAAGGCCACACAATAAACTAACTAATTACAATTTCTAAGCACCTACATCACTAATCTAACTAACCTAAATTAATTAAACAAACTAATAATTAAACTAATCACACTTAAATTAATCTAATCACCCCTTAAACGTGCCTACTAAGTAGAGTTTAGTGCATAAACTCATCAGTTTAACACGAAAGCCAGCTCACCGTGATGGTAGGGCAACGGCGGCCGAAACCCGAACATTCTGTGGCATCAACGGAAACTTGGATCGGGCCAAAAAGACCTTGCAAGCCCACATCAATTGCTGGGCTTGGGCTGAGATGCAGCTGGGCTTCGGTGGGCTATTAGGTTGACTTCGAGTGGGCCGAGGTTCACAGGCTGCATTGGCTGAACTTGCGGGCTTCAAATGGGCTCATCTACTAGGCTGAATGGAAAGGAGCTGCTAGGCCGAAATCCACGGATAGAAAATGGAAAACACAGGCAGTTTCGATGGAGATGGGACTTTGGTGGTGTGACATCCTAGAATTTTGACTCTGCTTTCAATTCAATAAATCGGGCATTTCATCGATGCGCCTATAGGGCTGTTCCCAGAGCTGATCATTCTTGAGATAACTAGACTATCTGGGGAAGCCATTAAGGATTTTAAGGCAAATACACTTGAGAATTCGACAATAAATCAGCTGCTTGACCGTGTTCATCTGCCGAGATCATTACGGCACAGACGTAAATTGATTACAGATCAGAGATAGGTCAGTTCGATTGAGATTAGTGGTTAGATGTGAGTGATCCCATTAAATTGCAAAATTCTCATTGACTGGCACTAGTCTGATTTTTCTATCGTTTTGGTACCTTGTATCCGTATTTGAAATCTTGAGATTTTCACGACAATCGAGAGTCGCCAATGTGTCAAGTGGGTTCATTGTGGCTCGAAGAAAATCGACCACGTGTCATTTATCCTAAAAAGTTCTAAAAACTACTCGGTAGCCTAGGTCACGCTAAAAACGCATCGAACTGAAATTAACCGCCAATTTGAGTTCGATTTCAAAAATGAAAGATTCTGTCATGTCATAATAAATTCTAGAACCCACGACTCAGTCTCAGAAGATTTTTCTGACAACCGAGAGTTTTTAGGAAAAAGTTGGTTTAGGACCGTTTTTGTTCAATTAAGGCCGTGATTATTTTTGGTTGCAAAATTGGGAAGCAAGATGGATTCTTGGGTGAGGAAAATTATCAATGGAGGCATTGAGATGTCAATTGAATTTTTAAAGGCCAAATGAGATTGAATTAAGTGAGGGATGATGTCCAATTGAGGGGAGATTGAGCCAAATTCGTAACTGCTCTCGTGGCCTAGCAAATGGACCATTTCAGGGGTATTAAGAGGTGTGTTGGTGGATCAATGACAGCCATGGATTATTGGCTTGATGGGCAAGTATTTGGGAGACAACTTGGTGGAAAAAATTGGCCAAAGGGCCCACCAAGACCAAGCTTGCTCCACACTCCTCTCCCTCTCTCCTTCTTCTTGCCATCTTCTTGCCATCCACTCTATTCTCTCTTCATTTTGGACAAAACCAGTAGCTGGAAGAAGAAGCTGTAGCCGCATGTCGCCTAGACGCTGAATTGCTACCTTGCCTCGCCGATTCGTGAGCTGCCGCTCGTGCGTGCTTCGGCCGTGCACGCAGCCCGTGGCTTGCCTCCCTCATGCCTCTCAGCTACTGTCCAGTTCTGTTGCAGCTCAACCAAGGCTGTCCATAGCTGTTTCTTCACCGCCAAGGTTAGCAACTTTACTTGTGGGTTTCCAGCCAACTTTAGGCCCACTTTGAGGGTGTTCCGGGCCTCGGTTCCTAGGCCCACTTTGGAGAGAAAGGACCCCCCGATGTTCCTATCGTTTGGAATCGCTCGGCCCGTTAACAAGTGAGTTTTACTCACTAATACTTAATTAGTAGGTTAATTATGCTTAAGGATTGTTTAGATTAGCTTAAGTATGGATTAGTGATAAACTAGGATGGTTAGAGTAGTTTTAGAATTGATTAGTGTAACTTAATTAGTGATATTTGTGCAATTGATGATGGATTGGCTGAATCTAGTAAGATTCCTGCAGTTCGAAGTTCTAGACCCTCGCCATTTCCCATTTTTGTAGATCAAAATTGGTTGCGAATTTGAGATTTATTCTGCTTGAGAAATGTTTTAGACATCCTTAACTACAACATAAATTTTTCTCAATATTTTTGGGGACTTAAAAGAGGAGTTATTAGCACCGTTGTCTTCGAACAAAATCTCAGTTTTTGTTGGAATTGGTGACGTTTTAGTATCTAGGGGTTTTACTAACTCTTAGGGTTCGAATTTCAAAATGGTTTCTTCACAAAAGTTGTTTTTTCATATCTTCTAGTTTAACATAATGAAATTTCAGATCAAATGGACATGTTTTGGGCCTTGAACCAAACTGATTTCAAAAAACAGACTTTCTAGAAACAGATCCGATTTTGGTGCTGGATTGAGTAATTTAATGAGCCAAATCCAGAAGGATCTGAGTTATGGTGTCTTCATGAAAAATGTTCATTTATGTGTCCTTTACAACATACTAAAATTTGGGAATTTTCTGAACTTTTTTAGTTAGGTTTCTAGACTTAAACTTGGAGACGCGTGAGTGGACCTTTTCAGCCAGTTAGGGCTGGTTGTGAGTTTGTGGTGGATCTTGAGGCTTTGATGGATGGAAATGGCACCTATGATATATGTTTGGTTTGTGACAAGCTCTAGAATTTATCTAAAATAGCTCAGTAATTTTCTGGGCTCGTCTTGGTTGCTAACTAGGCAATGATGGGCCTAAGTTGGACTTAATGGCGTTTATTTATTTCCGTATTTATTTATTTATTTATTTATTTTCCAGAAATTCAACCGGGATGATCGGTGACCGGAATTTTGTATTGAGTTCAGTGGTGCTCTTTGTTTATTTATTTAAGTACCGGGTTGTGAGAATTGAGGGTATTGATGATTATGAGACTTTATCCAAAAAAGTTATTAATGTGGAAATAAGTCTAGAAAATTTGCCAAGTGGGGCCATGATGCCACCAAGTCTAGAGAATCTATGGAGTGGGGCCGTGATGTCACTAAATATAAGAAATCTGCCGAGTGAGGCCGTAATGTCACTAAATAAAGAAAATAGCCAAGTGGGACCGTGATACCGCTAAACTTAGAAAATTGCCAGGTGGGGCTGTGATAACCACCAAGTATGGAAAAGTCGCTAGTGGGGCTGTGATAACCACTTAATCTAGGTTGTGCCTATTAGGCTAAGGCTAAGAGTTGAGAGTAAATAATCAAAATGACCGAGTGATAGTCTCGATGACATGTAATCGACTGAGTCGATCTGTTTGATTTGGATGATGTAATAGTATTGATGACATGTAATCAACTGAGTCGATTGATCGATGAGTCGATCTGATTGATTGGATGATGTGGTGGTCAGTATTATTTGAAGGCCAAGGTAAGCCCTCGACTCGTATTGACTAGGTGCCTTTAGGAAGGAGCTTAGAGGTCGAACTTGCTAAGACATTATCTCACTGATTATTGAATAACCATTTTTAGGTCTGTAGAAGAAGTTAGTAGAAGACCGGAAGCCTCGAAGTTTGGAAAGGTGGAGATTGAAGAATTGACAAACTTGTCTGATTTGGGAGTTGTAGAACAGTTCTCTTTTGTTAAGCCAATATATTTATAAACAACCTGGCATTATATATAAACATGTTCGTTTATAAAAAGGCTTGTTTTGATTTAAAAAAGTTGGCCCTGCTTTTTTATCCAATAGTTTTATTGTCTGGGGATTAATTATATGCTTTCGGATGCGTATTAAAATGAATGGGTCGGCGATGCGTTCTAGGATGTCGCAATTTAATCGATTAGATGAGGGATGTGTGCGTGCTCGAGGATCGGGCGTGACAGGTGGACTGGGCTACTTTGAAGAAATTTGTTGGCTTGGGCTTGCTTCGCTACTCGGATTCGTGGGATGTTGCAGGCATGAGCTACTAGAGGAAAAATCAATGGAAATGATGGTTGCTCAGTGGGGACGCACAGACGAAGGGAAACTGCAGGTGCTGACCATGGACGATGGTGCTGGGGACGTGTGGCAGCGACAGGAGCTTGGGGAATTGCTTCAGTGCTGCTGAACGGCAGAATGGAAGAAGTGAGGTTGCGGTCAACAGCAGGGCTTTCGGTGGAATTGTGGTTGACCGAAAGGGATGAAGGAGACATCAGATGGTGTGGTCGCGGAATGGAGAAGCAACTGTTGGTGGGGTTGGCAACGTATTGGGGGAAGGTGGGGTGGATGCGCTGGTGGAGGGTGAGTGGACGTAGGGAATGGTGGAACAGTGAATTGTGGGCTTGGCTTTGAAGAAGACAAATGAAAAAAGCAGAGACAGAAGACTTCAGTTGAGCTGCACGCGGAGGAGAAAATGGGATGAGCTTCAAATGAATTGAGGAGAGAAGGCAGCAAACGTGAGAGAGAAGGATTGAGGCGTGCTCGACAAGCTTGGAGGGCTTAAAGTCAAACATATTTATCCAATTTCATAAATGCTTGGTCCCCACTAGTCTTCATGCATATCTTAATGTCCCCCATGACTTTCTTGCTTAGAATTTCCATAAATAATCCAATTTGAAGTCCCATTTTGCAGCCCCATGCCTAATTTCGAATTTCACAACTTTGGGGCTTCAATTTCTTCACGAATTCTCCAATTTGAAGTCCAATTTCGTTGAAGAAAAAGCCTGTACAATTTCCACACTTTCCTACCACTAAGTAGCTCGGTTTGGAAGTCAAAATTCTCTTCAACTTGTCCCATCCAAATTTCGTTTGTTTTCCGAATCGTCTAAATCGATTTTTTGTAAAAATTCCGAACTCGACGAAATTTCTTCGAAAGACAAGATGACGTTCTACAAATGAATTGTGACATTCTTGAACATCCGATTTCCGAAACTGAATTCAATTTCGTGATTAAAATCGATCGAATGCGATTTTAGTTCAATCCGACCTATCGAGTATCTTTTAGAGATTTTACCGTTGTTATATCCCTTAACGCCTTCATCAAATAGATTGGTTAACTCGTGAGTGATCAGCTCAGAAAAAAAAGGACCATAGGCGCATCGACAAAAAGCCCATTTTGTTTTATCGGGATGGATAAAAAATTCAGGATGTCACATTAGTTATGCATTGCATTACTCATTGGACCCACCTAGGAAAGAAAACCCATTTTTAGCAAACACGCTTCCAAGGAATCCCATTCTACCTAATGAGACACTATTTTGCATCTCCAACTTGAGTTCAACTTAGAACTTCTTTTTTCATTTTCATATTCTAAGTTGGTGGAACACTTTTTAGATGACCATAATATTGTCCCGGATTTGTCTTCCACTAACAAAGGCACTTTGCTCTATTGAGATCAAATCTTGTAGCCAGAGTTTCAGTCTAATTGCTGGGATCTTGGATATTATTTTGTACACAAAGGTACACAAGCTGATTGGCCTATATTGATCCAACTTCTCAAGGTTTCGAAGCTTTGGGATGAGGGTGATATGTGTTTTGTTCAACTCTGGGTTAAGTGTCCCTCAATTAAAGAAATTATGCACCTCTATGAAGATGCAATGCTTGAAAACTTCCAATTTTGATTATAGAATGGCCCATTCAAGCCATCTAGTCATATTGCTTTGGTGGAACCCAATTGCTAAATTGCTTCTGTAACCTCCTTTAAAGTCACATTAGCTATTAAAACTGATTTATGTCCTCCCCTACGACAGTAGGACATTTCTCCAAGAGAAGCTAAAAATTCCTGGGTCTTGAGGTAGTATAAAGCTCATTGAAAAAGAGAACTATTTGGTGTTTTAGTTGGTCTAAATCATGAATCCATTTCGCAATAGGAGATTCATTTCGCAATAGGAGATATTAGCATAGAAATTTTGTTCCCTTGTCTTCTTTGAATTGTGGTGGTGTGAAAATATTTAATATTTTTATTGCCTCATTTAAGCCAATTAATCCTAGATCGTAGCCGTAGATACACCACCAACAATCAATCTGTTTCTTTGTATAGATAGTGTACTAAATTTGATGGGTGCTGCTAGTGCACTTTCCATCCACTAGTAAGGGCCAAATAGTCAACTCATATGGTCCTTTTCCTCCAATTTTCATATCAAGAAAATCACGAACTCATTTTCATTTTCACTCGCCATTGTCACCTAACACTTCACTTACTCTCATTTTTTGTGGCCCTAAAATGTCTAAGAATGGGAATTTCTTGGTATTGTCCCATTTCATGAAGAAAAGTATACTTACAACTCTCTTCTTTACCCTAATGTTTCTAATTTTGGGGTGATTCAAATGGGCAAGTGACTTGTGCAAGCCAAAGAGAAAAGAGAGAGTTGGCTAACTATTTTCGCCAAAACTCAGTGTTTTTGCGTATGCAGACGTTTATATTTCGTCTACAATTAGATTGATGACTACATTTTCAGGGCAAGGATGCCGTTGCACCTTGATATATACGCCCCAACAAGAAGGCAAGTGTTGAGTTTATTATTTATTATTCTGAAGTGTTAGCAAGTTGGGCCTATTTATGTATTTCACCTATGTAGTTGTACAAGGCTTAACCTAAGCCTGTAAATACTTCTTTTGATCTAAAAAATAAAGTACTCACTCTTTTACCAACAATACCTAATTTTCCATTTCTGTTTTAATGACTTGGTGTCAACTCTCCGAATCTCTTTCACGGCAGGCCCCTATAGGCTGAATTAGCTTTGTTTTCAGATTATTTCAAAAGGGTGATTCTCTGAACAAATACCAAGTATCTATCGGCTAATCCACTAAAACAATTTCTAAACATCGTTAATTCTCTGTCAGTTCTTTGAAACTTTGATTGGCATTTTTACAATGCCAACAGACATTCTTGTTGAAAACGCTTTCTGTGGTGAGTTGAAGTTAGCAGATTCTTCATTCTCTTAAGAACCAAATATGCCAAAGAAGTTTGTCTGATATTTTTCACAGTGCCTGATGCTTTAGTTACTGATATGATCTCAGACAATTGGAAATATGGAACAAAGAGGCAAAATTCAACAAGACCACACGCACAAACATGGAAGAAAAAAGTTATCACCAGAATTCTAGTTTCATTCACCATATGATGGACATTAGTATGAAAAGTCTTGCTTAATGGCATTCCATTTCTTGTTTCAAACTAGCCTACTTGATTGAACAGAGCTTCTTGCTAAAGAGCAACTGCTGTACCAACACAGAAATTGCCAAATATTTGCATCCCAGCTTTGGAATGACCCAAACAAGCAAGGCCTAACTGCCACCCAACGTATAGTAATTTGCTATTCCACAAATTTATGTTCATACATTTCCAAGCAAGCTTGAACATGATTAAGGGGAAAAAAAAAAACAAAGACTGCTTTTGAAAATAGTACATGCAAATAGGATCACGCTAGTACTCATTATTGACTACATGTCCAAGACACGAGCTGGCTATAGTTTGCATCTCTGAGCTGAACTTTCGAGCTTATTGGTTTTGGTATCCTCATTTTATCTGCCTTCAAGAGCGGTAATAGTGACATTGTTGGCAGAGTATTTTTTCTGACTTTGTCTGGAGGAACCTGTGTCGGTAGTTGTTTGCCTCTCGGTGAATGCAGGTTTGTTCGGACGAGGAAGACCAACAATTTCATTGCTAATCATTGAAATAACAGTTGAAATGGTAGGCCTATCATTTGCAAGTTCTTGTGTACAAAGCAGCCCCACATTTATGCACCTTATGATCTCAATCTCGGAGCATCCAACAAGAATTTTAGGGGCCACTAGCTCAAGTACATTGTCTTCCTCCCAATATTTCCATGCCTGCCAAAAAACAGAATTCAAGTCTAATTATTTTTCGAAATTGGAAATAGGGTGATCTCTCTGTTTGTAACAGCTTACCAATCCTAACAGGCTCAAGGATTGATGTTCCTCATTGAAGCTAGTGTTCTGTCTTCCACTTACAATCTCCAGCAATACTACCCCAAAGCTAAAGACATCTGATTTTTCCGAAAACCGCCCTTCCATTGCATATTCTGGAGCCATGTAACCACTGCATTCCACGAAACACTTTAATATTCCTCATGCTAGGTAGAAAGATAAATCAGTATGAGACTCATCATATAAGAAATACTTACTAGGTTCCCACAACTCTTAGTGTATCTGCTTGATCTTCTTTTCCCCCAAATATTCTAGCCGTTCCAAAGTCTGAAATTCTTGGATTGAGCTCTTCATCCAACAGGATATTACTTGTCTTAAGATCTCTATGAATTATCCGTAGTCTGGAGTCACGGTGAAGGTATAGTAGGCCTCGACAAATTCCATCAATGATGTTGAACCGTCTTCTCCAATCCAGTTGCTCTCGTTTGAGAGGATCTGAAATAGACAACAGAGGTGAAACTCATAAAATTATGTGTTAATTTGTGACCGGAGAAGAGTGTAATGCACAGAAAGAGGCTCCCATGTATACTGAAAATGTGAAGTATGTGCAATAGGTGCAGCCAATGTCCGTTTAAACAGGTAAAATTTAAAACTTGACTTGCCCATAAACGGGTATTCCATGATAGATCGACGGAATACTACAAGAAATGGTATATTACCAAAAAGAAATGCATCTAGACCCTTGTTTGGCATGAACTCATAGATTAATAGTTTTTCATCTTGCTCGGCACAGCATCCAAGGAGTCGAACTAGATTTCGATGTTGGACCTTGGAAATCACTTCCATTTCATTGATAAATTCCCGCAATCCTTGTCCAGAGGCCCCTGATAGTCTTTTGACTGCTATTTCTTTTCCATTTAGCAATCTCCCCTGTACAAAAGGACGTAAATGAGCTGTTAAAGTTAAAAAGAAGAAGCAGGAATGGAGCTGCTGTCCTCTACATAACATAGTATTACCCTATATACTGCCCCAAAACCACCCTCTCCGAGCTTGTTCGCATCACAAAAGTTGCTTGTTGCTGCAGCTAGCTCTTCCAATTTATATAGCACAAGCTCCTGGAGATTAACTTTGCTCAAGCTCCCTCCGAGCACATTCTCACTAGAAGCCTTTGAAAATTGTTCTCTATCTTTACCACCTCGTTTTTTCGACTTCTGCCAGGCGAAGAAAGTACCAATACTGAAAATTACAGTTGCCACAACAACTGCAGTCGCTATAATTGCTCTCAGATCTCTTTTTCCTTCTGCAGATCAAAATACGGACAAAGAATGATGTCTGAGATTGAAGCATATATTAAAAAATAAAAAAGAACTGATTAACTACGTTTAAGGGATCACAACTCCACCTGGCATGTCACATTGATTGAAATTCCCTAACCATCTAGCAGTAAGT
Source organism: Eucalyptus erythrocorys (assembly GCA_014182555.1). Taxonomy (NCBI): domain Eukaryota; kingdom Viridiplantae; phylum Streptophyta; class Magnoliopsida; order Myrtales; family Myrtaceae; genus Eucalyptus; species Eucalyptus erythrocorys. The sequence goes on along the minus strand of CM024600.1, from coordinate 11,792,024 downwards.
TGCATTACCAGATAGATCAGAAATTTAATTTAGGAATTGAACCTACCAAGTTCTGTATGGGCCACTCGAACATAAAGAGTTGTTCCTCCAGAGGAGAACTTCCGTACGTCGATTAGGTCTCCACTCCAGTACATGCAACCAACGCCGGCATCATAAGCATATGCTGTGCACGAACAATTACTGAGGCACTGCTGTTGGCACGTGTCTTCCAAAGGAGATGACCAGATTGCATAATTCGGCACTTTCACGTTCTCAAGCTTTACAAATCCATCAATTTTTCCCGCTTTAGTACTACCATTTTTCAACTTCTCGCATTGCAGCAATGACTTCTGGATGCATCCGCTGGACCAATTCCCTCTGCTCCATTCTTCAACTTTTTTTGGCTCAAAGCCTCTCAAGCAGCTGCATATTGGTGATTTCTTGGCATCACAGAATCCAAACGGACCGCACTTCCCATAAACATCACAATCAGATGCTCGGGTTGACCAATCGATCCGCCAATGCTTATATTTTTCATCCCAGAATGGCTGCAACAACTCCCCATTTGACCTCACAAAAAAGTATGACAAATAAGACACCTCTGCAAAATTGAAAGTCAGATAGACATATCCTTCTTTATCATCCACTAAGGCAAATCCATCAAGGTAGACTGATTCCATCTCGGGAATTCCGATGAAAACCTTACCATTCCATGGACCACTCCGCCAATATAGAGTAGTGCCGTTCCAAAGGAAAACTTCAGGAATATTTAGTGGTTCAAGACTAATTGAAAAACTTCCAATCGATGGGTCAGAAGGGCTTTTCCAAGATGTGACTACCTGCCTCTCATTTGTTCTCAAGTTGGTGCTAAGATTCATTTTTGCGATGAATGTATCACACATGGTATGGAAACTTTCCCATGCCGTTGTATTATCTGTGCTCATATTAGAACTTTGTTTTTGCAAGATAAGATTTCCAGTATCTAATAATTGGGCTTTTGCATTAGCTCCAGAGGTGGAAACGTTTGATGACCAAAGTACCTCCTTCTTTCCATTCAATATCACAAGATTACCATCATCGGATATGGTCATGACACCAGAAGAATCTAGAACAGGCTTCTCCCTGTTTGCAACCCAAAAGACGTTAAACGCAGGAATCTTGTTATGCCAAATTCCGACATACCGATTGGTAGTACCATTGGGGCTAAAGAATCCCAGTCTGTAGAGACCTCCGCTTGATATGATACTTCCAGGGTCTTGGATGTACTCAGATGCTGTAATGACATCTCCTCCAATGCAAAATTTCACAGCATAATGAGACAAAATAAAGAGAGAGAATACTCTTACTTTTCTTAGAAGAATCATGACTAGTTGAACCTTTCTTCTCAGCAACAACTGATTTTGCTAGCTTTAGAACAGCAGAAGACACAACCTGAAGTTTAGGACAGAAGGTGGAAATCACAATTATAGAGAGAAAACCTTGTGGTTGAAGATAAAGGAAAATTTTCGACTGGAAAAGATGGTTTAAGCATCTCCGTGAAGAAATTTATATTGCTCGAATGGGAAAATTTTCCTCGTCAACTATTGCTCTCAAAGTCCTGATTTTTCCTGGCTAGTAAACAGGCCTCTCAAAAATTTTCCACACGGCGGTCTTTGATGTTGAGTCGCATGGTGGATATTATGGAGATTGTTAATTTTTCTCCAATCAGAACTCTTTCCTCTTTGGTTCTTATGGACATTGTTATTTTTTCTCATAGTGACATACTTGAAGGGTCACTTCACTTTGACTTATGAGTCAAGAATATTGATCTAGCGGCCCAATGTAAAAGCATTAACCAAGTGGTTGAGTTTCTACATCAGGATTTCTACCCCATTGACGAAGTCAACTCTAGAAAAAACATTTAAGCCTTTGAAAGTGCATGTTTTTTTTTTTTTTTTTTTTTTTGGTCGAATTTGAAAGTGCATGTTGGATATTATGAACATTGTTAATTTTTCTCCAATCAGACCTCTTTCCTCTTTGGCTCTTATGGACATTTGTTATTCTTTCTCATAGTGACATACTCGAGGAGTCACTTCACCTTGACCTACGAGTCAAGAATATTGATTTAGCGAGCCAATATAAGAGCGTTAACTAAGTGATTGAGTTTTCTACATCAAGATTTTTGCCCCATTGACGAGGGTATCTGTAGAAAAAAGCATTCAAGTCTTGGAGGATTACCAGTCAGAGACGGCAAGCCATGGAAATTTTAGATCGTTGCCTTCATTCAACATTGTGGCCCCAATAGCTTTCCTCGTACCTTGTGGATTCATGAAAAATTCAATGGACTCAGTTTCCAGTTGCTTACGACTAATCATATTGATTAGTTTCCCTGAAGAGTCACTTCACCTTGACTTATGAGTTAAGTATCTTGATTTAGTGCGCCGACGTGAGATTATTAGCTAAATGCTAGAGTCTCCACGTCAAGATTTCTACCCCAATGACCAAGTCAACTATAGAAAAAGCATTAAAGCCTTTGAAATTGCATGCCACCGAAATTTTAGACTCTTGCATTCATTCAGGATCGTGGCCACAATTGCCTTTCATGAATTGCCACTTTCTTGGTAGATTCATGTGCATTTCCACGACAGCTTTCCATAAGTTGGCATTCGGTTCGGGGTATGTTTGATAACTTTCTCTTCCTAATAATAATTTTTTTTTCAAAAATAGTTCTTTTTATTTTTATTCCCTAAAATAGTTTCGAGTAAAAGTGTTTGGTAATTATATAAAATTTCGATTTCTAAAATAAAAAAAGAACATAAAGGCATTTTGACAAACTTTTTTATGATGTAGAATTTCTTCTAATTTTCCAATAATTTTTTTGAGATATTTCTCTTTTTTTTTTTTTTTTTTTTTCCCTTCTTCCTCCTCTAGCTGATTGTTGCGACAGGTGGCGATCGGCAATAGATAGTGATCAGTGACGGCAGTGGCAGATGGTGACTGCTAGCGATGACAAGTGATTGACGAACGGCGGCGACTAACGATCGACGGGGTAGTGGTAGATGACAAGTCTCCATCAGTTAGAAGAGGAAGAAGAAGAAAAGAACAAAAAAAAAAAAAAAAGACTTATTTCTAGAAATTGTTTCGAAAATAAGAAACTATTTTATTCTACTTGTTATCTTTGTTCCAAATTTATTCCATGGCTACTTTTATATTTCAGGAAATAGAAAAATTAATTGATATTCTTAAATAGATTTTTTTCCCTATTTCGAGAGACAAAATAACCAAAAAATAGAAAAACAGAAGTGTTACCATGCAAGTCCTTTAGTTTTTAGTCCCTCACTGTTGATCATTGAAATAACCGTTGATATGGAGGGCCTATCTTTTGCCATTTCTTGCGTACAAAGAAGCCCCACATTAATGCACCTTGAAAGCCGAACCTCAAAGCAAGTCAATTTACTATTGGAGTTCCAGTTTATGAGAATAGAATGCAGTTCCAACTTCTACATCGATGAGAGCTTACACTCCTAGAAGGCTCAAGCATTGATCTTCATCATGAAGACTAGTGTTCTATCTTTCACTTACGATCTCCAATAATAATATGCCGAAATTAGAGACATCTGATTTTTTTGAAAGTTGCCCTTTCATTGTGTATTCAGGAGTCATGTAACCACTGCATTCCATTAAAAAGGCTTAGTTTCTCCCAGTTGATCTAACAAGCCAATTGATGAGGGCATCTGTACAAAAAGCATTCAGGTCTTGGAGGATTACGGGTCAAACAGAGCAAGCCATGGAAATTTAGATCGTTGCCTTCATTCAACATTGTGGCCTCAATAGCTTTCCTGGTACCTTGTGGATTCATGAAAATTTTAATGGACTTAGTTTTCAGTTGCCTACGACTAAGTCATATTGATTGCTTTCTTTGAAGAGTCACTTCACCTTGCCCTATGAGTCAAGTATCTTGATCTAGTGCGCCACCGCGGGAGCATTAGCTAGATGCTAGAGTGTCTACATCGTGATTCCTACCCCATTGACCAAGTCAACTGTAGAAAAAGCATTTAAGCCTTTGAAAGTGCATGCCACCAAAATTTTAGATTCTTGCATTCATTCAGGATTGTGGCCGCAATTGCTTTCCATGAGTTGGCATTTAGTTCCAGTTGCTCACAACTAGTTATATTGATTGAAATCTTACAATCAATTGACGAGGACTGCAATGTTGAGGAAAATGAACTATATCATTCACCCATCAATAGGATTAGTAGAATTTTTTGAGCTAGCCATGTCATTGAATTTATGATGTGAAATGAACATTAGTGAACACTTAAGGCTATTGCAAATTTGAGGGTATTTCTGGCGTTGCCAAGATTTTGATTCTAATTTTGAACAAATAGAAACGTCAAGGAGCAGTTGCGAATATTTGAAGGAGGGGGCTAATTGCAATTCACCCCACAGTAGTTGGGGGGGGGGCTGTTTGCAATTTTTCTTGAACTTTATCTAACCCACTGGTTCTTGAGATTAGAAGTAGAAGCATTATTCTCATTAGTAGGCACCAAATTTTTGAACCCCGTCTTTTGATGACACAAATATCTGTAGTAAAGAACTACAAAGTGGAAAAAAATAGTTCATGTTTTTGCGTTTCTATACATTTCCCAAAAAGATTGCGTAAAAATAAAACTAGTAACTTGAAACGGTAAGAACAGGACATACAGTGAGAATCGAGCAAAAATTCAGATTATGTCATCTGCCTTGAAGAGCAGTAAGAGTAACATCGTTGGCAGAACATGTCTTTTGGCTTTTTCCAGAGGAATCTGTGTCTTGGGTTATTTTCCTCGGGGTGAATGCAGGTTTCTTTGGACGAGGAAGATCCACTTCACTGTTGATCATTGAAATAACAGTTGATATGGAAGGCCTATCTTTTGCCCTTTCTTGCGTACAGAGAAGCCCCACATTTATGCACCTTAAAAGCTGAACCTCAAAGCATTTAGCAGGTATGTTTGGGTCCACTAGTGCTAGAACATTGTCTTCATTCCATAACTTCCATGCCTGCAAATCAATCAAACCAATTTACCATTGGAGTTCTAGTTTATGAGAATAGAATGCAGTTCCAACTTCTAAATCAATGAGAGCTTACCAATCCTAGAAGGCTCAAGCATTGATCTTCATCATGAAAACTCGTGTTCCGTCTCCCACTTACGATCTCTAGAAATAATATGCCGAAGCTAAAGACATCTGATTTTTCTGAGAATCGCCCTTCCATTGCATATTCAGGAGCCATGTAACCACTGCATTCCATCAAAGAGATTCAGTTTCCTTAATCTGAGTAGAGAATAAAATCACTAGGAACATCAAAACTAAAGAGGTACTAACTAAGTTCCCACAACTCTTCGTGTATTAGCTTGATTTTCATTTCCTCCAAATATTCGAGCCATTCCAAAGTCTGAAATTTTTGGATTGAGCTCTTCATCCAGCAAGATATTGCCTGCCTTCAAATCTCTATGTATAATCCTTAGTCTAGAATCCCTATGAAGATAAAGCAAACCTCGACAAATTCCATCAACAATGTTGAATCGTGTTCTCCAATCCAAATGTACTCGTTTCAGTGGATCTGCATGGACATAGAAGTTTAATGCGAAAAATTCATTTTTGCAATTGGAAAAGCGTGAAATGCACAGAAGTTTAAAGCCAAACAGGAAACCTATAGCATCTGCAGCAACAACTGTCCAATCATTTTCAAATGGCTAACAGCTAACTATACAAATGAGGCTTCTTGGATTATGGCATGAATGATAGTTTGAGGCAACATTCAAATAAGCGAAATATTACCAAAAAGAAATGTGTCTAGGCTCTTGTTTGGCATGAATTCATAGATTAACATTTTCTCATCTCCTTCGACACAGCATCCAAGCAGTCTAACGAGATTTCGATGTTGGACCTTACAAATGACCACCATTTCGTTCATAAATTCCTGCTGCCCTTGTCCTGAGGCTCTCGATAGCCTCTTGATTGCTATTTCCTGACCGTTTGGTAGTCTCCCCTGTACACAGGAACTAAATGAGCTCCGAAAATTGACACGCGCTCACACAAACACAATTACATATATAATACTCTACGTGAATAGCTATACCTTATATACTGGCCCGAAACCACCCCGCCCAAGCTTATTGGCCTCACTAAAGTTTCCTGTTGCGGCAGCCAATTCTTCAATTTTATATTTTACAAACTCCTGGAACTCGACTCTGCTCAAGTTCTCTCCAAGCATCACAACTGAAGGGGCTTCTCCACTGGACAAATGTTTTTCCTTACTTTCCTTTAATGCTGATCCAGAAAAATAGAGCTTGTTATTTATTCCATGCAAACTCAGAAATTATTGGCAATTCTAAAATTCAACAGCTGCACTACTCTTTACCTCGTTTTTTCACCTTCCTTGTGGCAAACCATATTGTGATGATAACAATGAGTGTTCCTATGATGACTGTAGTTGCTATGATTTCTCTCAGATGTCCCTTTTCATCTGGAGATCAGAACAGAGACATTAATTGACGCCTCAGACTATGTTCATGCTGCCAGTAAGCAATTACTAAACGAATCATTTTGGATCCGTTGTTTTATAGATAACAATAAGACTTTGTCATACTCAAGAAGATATGCAAAATCTACTCCTTTATCAGGGCTCAAATATGGGCTCGATACTAGACCCTGCTCGAGCCTATATTTGAGCGTGCACATGTGCAGGCGTATTGGTTCACTAATAAAAATCAACAAGTCTTGATGAATGATTCAAGCCAAGTGTATTGATCCATCTAAAACTTAAGCTGCACTACCAAATTGATAAGTACCATCATCTAAGAGTAAAGTTAATTTACCGAGTTCTGAGTGGGCCAGCCGAACGTGAAGAGTTGTTCCTCCAGCGGAGAACTTCTGTAGGTCAATTAGGTCTTGTGTCCAGAACATGCAGCCGACGCCAGGGTCAAATGCGTATGCTACACATGAACAATTAATTGAGCAATTTCCTGGGCAATCACTTTCCAGTGTAGAATAAAAAATTCCCGAATTTGGCACTTTCATCATTTCCAGCTTTAAAAATCCATCCTTTTTGCTGGCTGTACTGCTACCATTTGCTGTTCCATTGCACTGCAGCAATGACTTCCGAATGCATCCACTGGACCAATTTCCTCTGCTCCATTCCTCAAAGTTTTTGGCTCAAAGCCTCTCAAGCAGCTACAAATTGGTGAATTCTTGGCATTGCAGATTCCGAACGGTCCACACTGGCCATAGACATCACAATTGCTCATCCGAGATGACCAAACAATCCCCCAGGAACTGCTATTCTGATCCAAGTATGGTTGCACCAAATCCCCATTTGATTTCAATAACAAATATGACAAGTAAGACGCCTCAGCAAAACTGTAAGTCAGATAGACTGTTCCTTCATGATCGTCCACCAGGGTAAACCCATTAATATAGACTGATTGCATCTTAGGTACTCCAATGAATATATTACCATTCCATGGACCACTTCGCCAATACAGAGAACTGCCATTCCGAATGAAAAGTTCAGGAATGTTATGCAGATCAAGACTCGCTGAGAAGCTTCCAATTGATGGGTCAGAAGGGCTTTTCCAAGATGTTAATGCCTGTGTCTCATTTGTTCTCGAGTTAGTGATCAGCTTCATTTTCTGTAAGAATGAATCAGTCATGTGCTGGAAACTGTCCCAGAGAGTCTCTGAATCATTTGCACTAGAGTTAGAGATCTGTTTGAGCAAGACCAGGTTCCCAGAATCTGACAACTGAGCTTTTGCATCGGTTACAGAGTTGGAAACATTTGATGACCAAACTAATTCCCCCTTTCCATTCATGACCACAAGATTACCATCATTGGATATCGTCACAACACCAGAAGAGTCAAAAATTGGATTCTCCCTGTTCGCTACCCAGAGAACATTATTTGTAGGAACATTATTGTACCAAATCCCTACATAGCGATTTGCAGAACCATTAGGGCTAAAGAATCCCATTCTGTAGAGACCTCCACTTGATGTTATACTTGCAGGGTCTTGGATATACTCTGTTGCAGTGATGACATCTCCTCCATTGCAAAATTTTACAACATAATGAGACACTAGAGAAAGAAAGACCATTCTTACTTTTCCCAGAAATATCATGATGACAACTTCAATCTTTCCTCCTCAGCAACAACCAATAACACAGCACGCTGCCGCAGCACTAGTGCCAATGCTTGAGGACAAAAACACCACGAGCCGCAAGTAAATTTGAGGACAGAAGGTGAAAATCAGAATTCTGCAGAGGAAGGGTTAATGGCGGTTTCCCACTACAAGAGATACCCAGATGGCCTAATTATCATTTGCATAGTCCCTGGCTAATGTAGTTAGGGAGCTTCAGGAAGAAAGCGGCATTGGGGGACCTGATTTTTCTAGCTAATGGCCCCACAGTTTTTCGCAGAGTTCAAGATTGTTTTCTCTACTATTCCGCATATGCGTTGCATATTGGATCTCTCATCATTAAACCACTTGTTCTTCATATCCACAATCTTCTGTTCTTGATCATGAGATTCTAAGGATATTTTCAGTCAAATTAATTTTCTGCTTAGCGTCTTCCAATTTCATATAGTATATGGATATTATCATTTGAACTCATGTAAAATCATATGATTTTTCTCAATTATTTAAATAAAGAAAACTCATGCATTTGCTTAATTAATTAGTGACTCAATAAAATTGAAATCACTGGGGTGACCACCCTTACAACATAGAAGGGGGAGGTAGGGAGTTCGAATCCCCATTTTTTTGGGGGATGATTTAGTTTCGAGCCTGGTTTCCAAAGTGAAAGTTAGAATATGAGTAGAAGTATAATAAGATTGAAAAAAAAAAAAAAAAATTGGACCTTAAAGAATTCACCCTCAACTTTTTCCTTTTTTAACATTCTTAAAATTTAAAATATTTGAAACTTTCACCATGCACCAACACATGTATCACAATTTAAAGCATGATGGCCTCAATCATCCAAATGTAATATTTATATCAATGTTCACTTCCTTTAGTCGATTGCTCGTAATCTCAGTTAACCACGTCAAAGGCTGATTGTTTCTATTAAGCATCATTAATTAATGTCAATCGAAAAGGCAAAAAGAATTATTCAGTGTATATTAGAGTAAATAAGAAAAAAGTTGAAGAAAAGTTGCATGTTGCTGGCGTTTCAACCAGGCACCCTTTCAAAAGGTACCAGTCTTGCCATCTGATGGCCGAACTGCATCAGACCAAATTACTCTGTCTTCAAGAAACACGAAGATCCTCTAATTTCTCCACCGATTCTTGGTCTCGGAGGGCTGCGGACGACGCGAGTCACGAAAGTCATTCCCACGCCAACTTCCAACCACCACTTTACCTGTGGAGGAGGATGAGAACGACGACCAGGCATCACACCTTCAATGACTCGCTACAGTATGTGAATTGTGTGAAGTGGGTCAAGCCGTCTCCACTGAGATCACATCGCCACAATTCTAGCTCTCTCAATCTTCTCGTACGAGACGACGGAGGGGACGGTGGGGAGGAACGAAAGGACGTGTTTTGGACGGTTTCTGAATTGCCGTTTCAGCAGGCAATTAGAGAGAACATGCGAACCGAGCTGTGCGAAAAGGACTCAAGACTTCAGACGTTGCCCCTGGAGTCCCGCATGTTTCTGGGGCCCGGTCGGCTCTCTCGCTAGGGGCCGACCCTATTTCGCCAATTATTGTTTTAATATAAATAAATAAATAAATAAATAAATAAATAAATAAATAAAAACTCAATGCATAAGCTAATCGATTTTATTTCAGTTTCTGAAAGTTCTCATCCACGATCCCTCATAATGAAATGGTTACTGTATTTTATCTTTTGCTCATAAAATTCATTGATCTAAATGAGTTTGGTTAGACCAAGTGAGTGGGTCGTATTTAAGAATGAAATAACTTATCTAGACTCTATCCATTTAATATATAAACATGTATGTATGTATGTATGTATACAGATTTTCACATTAAGAAAGTAAGCATCTACTTGTCTATCTATAGTCACTAATAATTTTTTTTCATGTGATTAGTGACTTTCCATAACAATACACTCTTCAACATTTCAGAAGTAACAATTTGGTAACTTTTACAATGTGACTAATAACAATTTATGGGTGAGCAACAATTTTCTGTAGATGATTAGTAACTTTTATGTGAAAAAAGTATTGGTTTTATTAAGTTTTTGGACGAATCTAGGTTGAGTAACCTGCATATTTTGATTAACTAGTAAGTTTTTTGAGTGACTAATAATTTTTTGTGGGGAAATTACTTTCAACCTAACAAAATTAGCAATATCAACATATGGTTAGTGACTTTTTGATTTAAAAAAAAAATCAATATATTAGTAAACATACTAACTAGGTCTTACATTGAGTTCATTGATTTTTCATAAAAGATTGTTTTCACATCTCTTTAGCTATTAAAAACTAGTGGATTAAAAAAAAAAAACCTGTAGAATAAGTTAGGTTAATTCAGATTTTCCCTATACACTTTCAAGATTATTTCACTCAACCGTGGTAACTTATTTTGTCTATGTTAACACCATACACCTTGTTCTTTTTTGGTCTTGATCACCCAAAACTCCATCATGGGCCATCATGGGCTTCTGATTGTGCTAGATTTCATTATATGTCAGGTCGAGAGAATCACAAACCCATTTTCATTTTCATTTTCACTCTCCCATTGTCACCTATCACTTCCCTTACCTTCATTTTTTTTTTTTTTTTTTTTTTTTTGTGGCCCTAAAAATGTCTTAGAAGTTCGAAGGGAAAATTCATAGTACTTTCCCATTCCATGAAGAAAAATATGTTTACAGCTCAATTTTTTACCCTAATGTTTCTAATTTGGGGATATTCAAAGGGGCAAGTGACTACTTGTACATGCGAAAGAAAAAAGACAGATTTGGCTAACTATTTTCGCTAAAACTAAGTATTTTTGTGTATGATTTTTATGTAAAAAAGTCGTTGCACCTTAACATTACTAGATACGTACAAAAAACATCATATCTCTATCACTCTGACGATATTAACCCTATCACCGTCAGTTTGGATCTGACCAACATTTAACGTGGAGCGTGCACCAGAATTTGATGATGGAGTTGTTGTATCTATCAATTTTCCCTAGCAACTGGGACCTACTCCACCTTTGCAACCGAGATCTTCTTTTTTTTTTTTTTTTTTTTTGTTGATCGAATGCAATTGAGATCTTTACCAAGTGGATTATGTTGTGATGGATGCTGCAACTTGCAAGTGGTTCTATTTTGGCGGTCTTGCTGCCAAACTTGAGTGACTTTTATTGACGCATTCTAGATGTTGTTCATATTAACCGAATCTAGCTTAGCATACCTTAATCTGCGAGAGCACCGCTTCGACCAGCACTTCATACTTAGTATGCTTAATCAGCGTTAGACCATCAACAACTTACAAAAGTTGGACAGTTCAATTTTCCTAGTTTTCGCTTAAATAGATTTGGTAGTGTTAGAGAAATATTTAGGATATTTTATGATTCTTGAATGGTATTGAATATTTTGTTACTTTAGATAATCGTCGTGCATAACAAATAAATGGCTTGCGTACTCAACTTTTTTGGTCAGAATATAATGATTTTTTATTATCACAATTCTCAAATTGGTATTAGAGCCATCGTTACTTGAGGTGCACCCATCAAGTTTGCTACCCCTTGGCCGCCATGCGTTAGTTGCATTGCTGCTACCTGTTCTCCACCAAGACCAGAACCTTTAGTTGACGTTCGACATACTTCCATTGCTTATTTCGACAAGCCAGCACCACCATCGCAACTCAGACAAGCAAAACTCTAAAATTTCGTCACCAACATACGCTGGATGCCTCTACACGCGCCACCAGGCGCCATCACGTCTCCGACTTGAGGAGCCCACCGTTATTCCATGGTGATTTTGGAAGCCTTCCACCGCATAATTGAAAAACAAACACCAATCCATGACTTGTCGTCCTCCGTCAAGGCAGCTCAGGAAGCCTTAGCGCCAACCATTTACGGACAAGGCTCCGCACACCGCCAAAAGGATCTAAGTGTGATATCCGCACGCCTCCTCAGCGACATGTGCCTACATGAGTCACGGGCCTCCACTTTGCTGGAGCAATCCACTACATCACTTCTGCTTTGCTGACATTATTCGACATGTCAACGTTATGTCACTGTTGACTGTTGATCGTTGATTTGTTCAAACCAAATTAGACCATTGCCTAGTCTACACTTCCATAACTTCATCGAAGTGGTCCTCTCGTGCGAACACTTCGAGTCTACCAAAGATGAAGAACTCAAAGACTCTTGATTCTGAGGCCAACATCATCAATTATTGAGATTGTGGCATCCCGGAAATTTTACTAAGGATCCATGAGATATAGATAGGCGAGGAAAATTTTGTAATTGTAATTAGCAATAAAATTTCCCATGACTCGTACCGAGACTCGGCTATGAGTTTGTAAGGAATATATATATATTAATGACATAAGACTTTGGTTACGCGATTTGAGGTTGTACATGTTATGAGTTGATTTAAATTCTTGATTTAATCTAATCAAGAAATTGTTATTATTACTTATTTATTAAAAGTTTATTTAATTAAATTTAGAATTTAGGGCCGAATTTGAGTGGGCCTGCGACGGGCCAAGTGGGCCGGCCACAAGCCCACACGGCCATAAGTCCCCAAACCAGTCCACCGAAAAACCGTGGATGGCCAAGACCGGTTTTGCATGCAAAATTGCATGCAAAACAAGTGTAAAATTGAAATGATTGCTAGTAATGATGCATTTGTGGGGAAATAAAAATGGAGAGGACCGGTTCTAGAGAGGGCTTCGACGGGCATAGAGAGAGAGAGTGAGTGAAAGAGAGAAGGAAGAAGAGAAGAAGGAGAGGAAGGAAAGAGGCCGACTGTACCGCCCGTGTTCGTCGCCCGTTTGCTCGATTTTTTTTAAGTCTAAGGCAAGAGATCAATTCCCTTATCTACTCATGCTTGTCTTGTTGTGAATCTAGTGTTGTTTTGTGGTGAAAATCGTGGAAGGTATGAGCTGAAAGTGAGATCTTGAGCTGGATTTGCTTGAGGGTGTTTTCTGTTTTGAGTAAGACTTCATGCGCCAGAAACTTGTAGGGATTTGCATGTGGTTTTGGAGTGAGAATTTGATCTCGACTTCTTCATGAGATTTAAAGAGCACATCCTGATTTGTAACATACTAAAAATTGAGATAAAAAGGACAAGATTTGAGGGGTGAACTTTATTTTCTAAGAAAATGTTCAGATCTGGTGATGCATGTTGAGTCTTAGTGATTTTGGTTGCTGTATCTAAAATTCTATTGAGAATATTACTTCGATGTCTTCATGGAAACCATAAAGAACATGAAGAGAAACGACATACTAAAATTTGGGACCAAATGAACAAGAATAGCCTAGGGAATGGTCGTTTTTCCTGAGGACGTGAGTCTCGGGTGACCCGTACTGGACATCAGTAGCTTCAACAGCCTACAAGAGGGTTTTTCTTTGGGTTTTTCACTTTGATGTCTAAATGAAAGTTGGAGAGTATACTTTAAACAAGAACATATCCAAAATCCAGAGAAAAAGAAGCAAAATAAGTTGGTCATACGTAAATTTTTCGGAGACAGGACGTTCTGGAAATTTACGGTATATGGGCAGAAGCTCTTTTTAGCTATAATAAATTTTCTATAACGAAATTGGCCTAAGTGTCTTCATGAGAAACTTATATTAGGGTCTTGTTGATCATATGGTAAAATATCATAAATTTTGAAGGTCAATTGAACACTTAATTTTGAGAAAGGGTGGATGTTAACCTTAGGCATTAATTGGGATGCAATGACGCCAGGAGCAGAAGCTTGTGATCACTATAATTAATTATTTATAATGAATCGGACCTAGATGTCTTAATGGAAAACATACCTTAGCATCTTGGCTAGATTGTGGTAAAGTTTTGTAATTTTTGAAGCATGTTTGAATATTTAATTAAAAGAAATTGTAAAATGGTGCAAACTGTGTAACCGAGAATAATTTGCTGGATTGTTTAATTTATATCTTTTTTTGTGGTGATCGTTTGGGCTTGAGTTCTTCATGAAATTTGTGCCTCTATGTCTTGTCTGTGTTGTGGTTAAATTTTATAATTTTTAGAGGTCATTTAGTAATTTAATTGAGGAGAATTCTGAACCGGTGTAAGCTGTGGAATCCGAAATTTGTCTGCTGTGAAGTTAAAATTTCATCTTTTTATGTAATGACTTTTAAGACTTGAATTCTTCATGGAAAATGTGTTATTGTGCTTTGGCTATCACTTGTACAAATCCCAAAATTTTTGAAGGTTAATTGAGTATCCAATTTGGGTATTTTCATGAAACATGTATGCTGGAATTTGCAAGATTTCAAAAAAAAAAAAAAAAAAAAAAAGGAGATTTATGGGCAAATTTAAATGGCATGAATTAGATGATTGATGTAGCTCCAAGTGTTTTACCATGTTACACGAATGATGATCTTTGGCATATCATGTTGATGTTGGTTATGTGCATCATGTTGTACGCCATATGAGATTGAGCCATGCATGAAATTATATCTCATGATAAATGAGAAGGCTGTCGGATGGTGTGTGCCGACAATGCCCCGGGAGTTTTCGGGATGCCCGGCCAGGGAGTGAAAATGCCGGATGCCCAGTAGCCCTGTGTGCGTAAATCTGGATGGCCTCGAAGTTGAGATGCCCGGAGCGTAGGGGATGCCGGAAGCTCGGATGGTGTGTGCCGTGAATGCCTCGTGATGCCAGTTGGGGTGCGAGATGCCCGGCCAGGGAGTGTAAATGCCGGAAGCACGGATGGTGTGTGCCGTGATTCCTCGTGATGCCAGTTGGGGTGCGAGATGCTCGGAATGTGGGGGGCCGGAAGCCCGGATGGTATATGCCGGGAATGCATTAAAAAGCCAATTAAAAATTGTGAAAATTGAAATGTGAATATGCATATGGTGGTATGTATGCATAGACATGGCATGGTATATGTGAATATGCATATGGTGGTATGTATGCATAGACATGGCATGGTATAAATGTGAATATGCATATGGCGGTATGTATGCATAGACATGGCATGGTATATGTGAATATGCATATGGTGACATGTATGCATGAGTATGGATTGATGTATATGGCTATATATATATATACACATGGGCATGGATGGATGTATATGCCTATGGTGGTATGTATGAATGGGCATGGCATGATGTGTATGGTGACATGTATGCATGAGTTGAATTGATGCATATGGTGATATGTATGCATGAGTATTGGATTTGAATATATAGATGAATGGATCCTTATGGCGAAATGTGACACATATGTGGAAGTGTGATGATGTATTCCTATATGATGCAATTTCATGTATATGGACTCTAATTGTGATGTCTTGTGTGATGCTTGAGTAGCCATAGGGAATTATTTATTTGCTGAGTGGTTGTACTCACCCCTTTTTGGGGACTAACATTTCAGCTTAGAGATGCCGATTCCACTTGTCACGCGGGGCACCTTTTATGGTATACCATTTGACGTAGATGTAGAGGTGATGGTGATCGACAGTCCTCAGGTCCCTGGACTGACATTTCTTCGGGTTCGTGCGATTGTTTCATATGAGGTGGGCCTACCTGGTGGCCCAGTTACTCAGGAGTTCATCTCCATCCATGTGCGCCAGGATGGGATGATGCGAGGGATGTTGCCACCTCCACCACCTGATGCACCTGGATGGGTGTAGCTGTTGCGTGAGGGGGAAAGGCTAGAAGCTGAAGGTCTTTTTGGACATGACCGACACCAAGGAGGGATGGGTCGCTCTTTTGAGATCAGTGAAAAGGGGGTAGAGGTGTCCCTTTTTGAGTATAAGCCACACTAGTTGTGCGATGGCTTACTTTTGTATGTACCTACCCCGAGATTAACCCATCCTGTAAATACGTAAATAAAAATGGTTCGGTTTTCTTTCCTTGATGTCTAGCTGGTGTGTAATTGTCTCATGTTTGTGTGAAGAGAGAGTTGAAAAGATTATGCTTCCGCAAACTTAAACTGCGCTGGGACCATTGTTAAAAAAAAAAATGCCCAAGTATTTATTAGCTTAGCTACAAGGAGATGAAAGACTGTAATGATCCCTCTGGGTTCAGGGGTGTTACAGAGATGCTCCTTCTCATAGGAGCTTTTCCACGGGTTTTAGTTGTCTTTATAATTTCATGTCTTTTATGTTACTATTGTTAGGGAAATCTCTTATGATGTTTTAAAGATAACAAAATAAATCAAAGGCTAGTACCATATTTAATGGTTCAGTAATAGACTATGCAGATAATAGAATATGTAAAGGATATTGTCGAAGTCTTTATTTGAAAGAATCAGAAGATAGACTCTATGCTGAAGCTGAACTTATTCATAATGTGTTCAAACCTTAAAGCTAAATATGTTTAGAAGTAGAATATATTTAAACTTACGTTTAGATTGTAAAGTCTATTTCAGACGGAAGACACTCGGATTCTACTTTCGATAGAACGTACTTAGACTTTATATACAGAACAAGACACAAATTCAAAACATGAAAGTTCAGAATGAAACATGTTCAGAATGAGACAACTTGATAGAACGTAAAATAAGCCCCAAATATGTAATGGTTAGTGATCTTGTTTGGATTTTATATCAAGATAGATTTGATTAACTCAATCAATTGATTGACAACTGGATCTTGAAGATAATAACTTTCTAAACGAAAAAGCTTTACTTATGGAAACAAAGATTCTGTTTGTATAGGCAATTGAAAACAATTTGGGGTTCTGCTTCTATCACTCAACGACAACTAAATCTTCTTGATACAGATTCGTTTAATGGGCGGATTGGAAGATGATCCTCTAGATACTGTCCAATGGCTAGTTTCGAAGTGAAGGGGTATTTAAGGAAATCAAGGACCGAGGAGCAAGTAAGAGACGGAGTGTGAAATCTATAATTTCAAAGTTTGAGTGAACTTTGATCATACACTCGTCTTTCATGAGTTTAAACGTTTGTGATCGTGAGAGAAATACCAAAAGAGAGTGACTTAGTGAGATAGTGTGATCCACCACTAAGTGTTTGCACTTAAAGTTGTAATCTCTTATTGATCACATAGTGGAATTTAGCGAAAAGGCTGTTAGCGTGGGAAAATGGACGTGGGCTTAATCTAAGCCGAACAACTATAAATTTCGTGTGCAACCTTCTCTTCTCTTAACTCTTCTTATTTAAGTCCGTTGCATATTTACAGGTTATTTCAAAAGTCTGTTCCATCGCATAACAGATTCTATTTATCTACTAGAAATTTGGTAGCTTGTTTATCAGACTCTAATCCTTATTTAGACTTTGCTTACAACTTATTTTATTCCGCATTTATTTGTCAAGACTTCTTTTAAACATATATTCACCCCCTCTAGGTGGTAATATTAGCACTTTCAATTGGTATCAGAGCTGCGGTGCTTGTCTTATTGAAGTACTTTTACTTCTGAGCTAAAGATCTTCTATGGCTAGTATATTGGCACAAAGGCTGATTGAAGGGCAAAGCAACACCAAGCCACCATATTTCAATGAAAAGGAATACAATGTTTGGAAAAACAAAATGAAAGCATTTCTAAGATACAGAGATCCCTTGCAATGGGATGCTGTGGAAAAATGAATCATTTCCACTGCTGCATATACATCAAATAGGAATGGGAAAGACAAAGAAACCAAACCCCCTGCTCTTATGCCTTGGATGAAGATATCCAAAAGAGAAGCTCTTGATGTAAAAGCCATTTATTTCTTATACTATGTGTAACATCCTTTACTTCAAGCCCTTTATATGGTAAAAGAGAAGTTCGAACTTGGTTTCATCGGTTAAGCCAAGTTGTGTCTGCTTCCTCCAATCATTGCTTAGGCATGAACGTCGAGCCAAATAAGATAGTCGATCGTGGTCAAATTTAATTAGTCCATGATAACAAGGCCTTCAGAACTTAAGATATTTTTCAAGTTGTATTTAATGCCTTCATCATGTAGTAAATTAAGGAGCACGGACACCTGGCACGTTGGGACTTTACATCAGAAGATAAGATCAGATTTGGATTTAAAGCCATTAATGAAGGGGACACCTTAGCCTTGGATAATCAAAATTTCTTGGAAAAACAAGTGTGACCAAGTGTGAACAAATGTGAACGTATTAAATAAAGTGAGGAAAAAGATATCTCTACAGCCTAGGCTCATTAATATTCTAGGATCTAAGTGTGAATAGTAGACTTTGGAACCTACAAAGAAGAGGTCACATGTAGAGAGAGAGAGAGAGAGAGAGAGAGAGAGAGAGAGAGAGAGAGGAGAAGGCCAAGACAAATCTAGAGGAGAAGGCCAAGGCAAATCTAACTTTGGACTAAGACAAGTCTACCTTATCTCTTTCGGACATTAGCCAATAAATAATCAAGACAAGTGTTCAAGCTAGTATAGAGCCTACTTATGATCTTGGGAAAGAAGATTGTATAGTCATAAATGACCCTTGATTCAAGGCCAAATGGGAACACTTCTCTTTTCAATTAGAATTTACCTTATTTAATGTTCGAAATTTCTGGACCTTTGTTGTTTGCCAATTTTGCAAAGCTTTTTATGTTACGGATTTGGAGAGGTTTTCTTCATGAAAGTTGTTCAAAACATCTTGATCTATAACATGATTAAATTTAATATTTTTCTAAGGTGAAATGGTTGGGACAAAGGTCCAATCAATTACCGTATACAACCTGCTCAGTAAAGTGAAAATGATAACCAAGTTGCTTTCTCTAATTTTTATAAAATATTTCCTTATGAATTTGGATATGCTTCTTTCATAAAAGTTTTAAATGAAATCCATATCTACAACATATTAAAATTTCAAAGAGTTTTCTGAATATTTGGATTTTGAAATGAGTCTCTCTCTCCAACCATTGAATCTACAACGGAAGAAATTTTGGGTTGTGTTCAATGATTTTATGCTCTTTCCATAGAATGAATTTGGCTTGGATTCCTTCATTAAAAAAATGTTTTCTAAGGTCCTCTACAACATATTACAATTATATAATTTTTTGAGTTTATTTGATAAGGTAATGGTGTTGATTTCGAAAGTTGTTCAAAACTGTTTTGCCTTTGAATGGAGAACCACATGCCCAACTTGGAAGGGAAGGGAGCTACACACCTAACTAGAGGAAGAAGCCAATCTAGAGTTTTCTTGGCTTGAAGATAAGAATGTATTAAATGATTTTGGAAGCTAGCTAATTAATGAGCTTAATGAATCACATGCTCATGTGTTTAACTTGGAAACCAAGTTGTCCAAAGTCCAAGTTTCTTGATGACTAAATCTTAGATAAATCTTAGGGTATGATGGCCCTAGATTATAACCTTGATAAGCAAGGCAAAAACCAACCAGTTAGAAGAAGACATTAGGCATTAAAGGGGCTTATGTGTCCCTCAGGCGTTATAGGCAATAACAAGCCTCGATTGAGCCTTGGAGAGTAAGCATATAGGTGGACTAATCACAAGCCAACACCAAAGGACTTAGGTGCCAACTAGAGAAGATAGGTAGGCCAACTCGTCATTTAGGCGTAATCATAAGTTTGCATAAAAATATAAGAGGATGAGGCTTATAAATAAGAGAAGGCATCCTAACATTTTGAGGCTTAACCATTCTCTTCTATCCTCTCCTTTCCTCCCTTCTCTTTCATGCCCTTCTCTTCCAAGTTGCCCTAGACCCCGACCGACCACCAATGTCACGCCCCGAACCTCAAGCGTGCGCACATCCCTTGGTGGTCGACTAAATTGCAACATTCCCAGGACACATCGCTGACCCAATCGATTCATGCACATGCGGAAGCAAAACAAACAAATTCCCTGACAACAAACAAGCATGGGATAGAAAAGCATGACACAAATCTCACAAACCACTTTTATAATCAAATTGAGTCAATCTACGAAGTTATATTGGCCTCTTGCAGTCGACTAAAACGAACAGGGCGCACCTCTATCTAAGGACCTGAAAAGTTAAACTCACGACGTGGTGAGATAATGTCTCAGCAAGTCTACGCCCTAAACCACGATTTGGAAAATAATATACCTAGAGGCAGCCTATACACACATCACTGAAGACTTACCTCGTCTCAGCCCCATCTGCATGTTAGCACAGCTCATATAACATATGCATACAATAAATGCACTCGATAATTGAAACGCTTCACTTTCATATCTCAAACAATTGCACGGGGTCCCAATTATAAGGTCAAATCGTTATGACACGTCCCACTCCATGTCACACAATTTCATTCCATAATCAGGTGCGATTATCTCACTCAATCAAGCGTTCCAATTAATTATAGCCCCGCGGGCATGGCCTACTCAACATTCGACAGTCTTCCGGCATAATCGAGCATCGTCTCGCCTCATTGAGCACGACAACGTCTACCTCTAGACGGCATTCCCGAAGGAGCATCGGTCTGGCCTCTACAGCGATCCAGTATCTGTTGACGTGGGGCATTCCATATAGGAGTAATGCCCACCCAACCTTTCTCAGGTGACCGATTCTCATAGCGATCACATGCACATTCAATCTTGGCCAAGGATATTGTGCTTTGTACTTAAATGCCTCAATTTAAATAATGTGTCCGACCTATTTTCTTCGTATTAAAAACACTTGGTAAAATAGGTGTGCGTGGACACACGGTCAAATCGAACCATAAAACGTGATACCCTCTCTTTTAAAAATGCCAAGAATTTATATAGTACTTAAAAACATTTTTGGCATCAAAAACCAACACTTAGTATTTTTCTGATTAAATACCAAAATTCCACATTTTTGAAATAATAGATCAAAATTCATCAATTAGCATTCAATTGCACAATTTAACAATTAATTGCACAAACTAACTGCACCATGACAATCAGCACGAAATTCTAACAACTAGCTATTCCGGTATAATATCCAGAAATAAATAAATAATTAAATAAATTACAAAAATAATTAAATAAATGCAAAATAATTAAATAAATCACTAACTAAGCTATATATACTAATCTAACCACCTAATTGGACTTATTAAATTAATCTACCTAGGCTAAATGTACACAACCTACTAAACTATCTAAATAAATCATCTAACCACCTAATTGGCCTAACTAATTAATCTAATTTAACTAAATAAGCTAAATAAATGCACTAACCTCACTTAGACTAATCTAAACCTCTCCCAAGCATAATTAACCTCCTAATTGAGGTTTAGAAAGTAAATTTACTGGTTTAATGAGCCGATGAGTTCACGGCGATGACGACACGGAGGCAAGCAAGACTTAGGCCTACAACGATGCTAAGGGAGATCTGAAAAGGCCCAGAAACAACCTTGGAAGGCTCACAACCAACAAGGGCTTCAGTTTTGTGGCTGAACTGAAGAAGCTAACGGGGTAGCTTGGCTGGCGCAGGAGCGGCACGACAAGCGGACAGAGGCATGTTAGGGACTCGGGGATGGCAACGGTGGCTTCTAGGCGGACGACGATGAGTGGCCAGGGGCTGAAGGAGCTACAACGGGCGGCCAGGGGCTTCAGGATGGCGAGGACACAAGCAGGAGGCATGCCGGCGCTTAAGCAACTCGCAAGCGGTGCAGGTTGCTTGGGTGGACTGGTGATGGCGGTGTGCGGCTAGCAGCTTCGACAAGGGCTTGGCTGGACTTGGTTGGTTCTCTACTCTTAATTCAACAACAATGGAGAAGAAATGCTGAGGAAGAAGAGGAAGAAGCTACTGTAGTTGGAAACGAGGGGTGGGGGGACAAGAGCCTTCAATGCTCATTCAAAATATCCTAAATACTTGAGTGTGAAGCCCCCAAGGTCCATAGCCCTTATCAGTAGCCATTTGCTCTCCAAAACTTCTCCAAGAAGCCAAGAATGATGTCCCAAATGTTGCAAGCCCCATGGCCTACGAATTTCATAATTCCCTCACCAATTTCACACAAAATCTCTCTAATTCAATCCAATTTGGTTCTCAAAAAATACTAGCTAAAGTGCCCACACCAAGTCCACAATTCTCCTCACCAATTGATCCAACTTGAAGGCCAAAATGCACTCAAATTAGCCCATTTGAATTTCTTGAACCAATTTCGCTGAATTTCGATTTTTCACCAAAATCCTGGGCTTGCTGAAAATTCTTCAAATGATGAGTCGACGTCCCTAAAATAAATCGTGACATGCCACAACTTTTGATTTCTGAAATCGAGTTCAATTTTGCGGTTAATTTAAACTAGAAGCGATTTTAGTATGACCTAACCTATGGGATAGCTTTTAGAAATTTTTAGTGCATTTGACCCATGGTCAATTATTTTCGATCTACATTGTGCATCTTCGACACATTGGCAACTCTCGGATCTCATAAAAATCTCAAGGTTTTAATTACAGGCACAGGGTAAAAAATCGACAGAAAAATCAGTCTAGTGCCGTTCGACACGAATTTTGCAATCAGGTGGAATCACCCACACTTTAATTACATGCCTCTATCGAATTGACCTATCTCCGATCTCTAATCGATTTTAACGATGTCGTATTGACCCTTGCAGGTTAGCATGGTTGAGTAGTCGATTCCTGGTCGAATTCTCAAGTTGGTTGTGTTTAGATTCCTTAATGGCTTCACCTGATATATTAGTTATTTCGTGAGTGATCAGTTCAGAGAAAAAGACTATAGGTGCGTCTATGAAAAGCCCATTTCATTTAAATCTAAATAGTGTAAAAAATTAGGATGTCACAACCAAAGAAGCATCTTAGAGTTACGTCTAAAAAGTAGTAAATAGATTTTCCTAACTCTTCAGTAAAGCGATGTGCTACGCTTATCGATTTTAGGATCATGTCATCATTTTCTTGTGTTGGTTTTGTATTGTTAT
This sequence comes from Eucalyptus erythrocorys, assembly GCA_014182555.1. Classification (NCBI taxonomy): domain Eukaryota; kingdom Viridiplantae; phylum Streptophyta; class Magnoliopsida; order Myrtales; family Myrtaceae; genus Eucalyptus; species Eucalyptus erythrocorys. The sequence continues at coordinate 11,769,094 of CM024600.1, read as the reverse complement.
GCTTGTTGTTGCGTTAAGTTCGTCCATGATCCCGCATGAGTGTCGAGCACACGTGGATGACGAGGAGAGGTCTCGATGACTATGGACAATGCTAAAACCTAACCAGATGGTTCAAAGTCAAGGTCACGAGCCCAAATCACATCTGGCATAAGTTTGATTTAGTAAAACACGAGAGTCATTCATTAGTTCACTTTGCATAGCATGCCTTCGAGCCTTTCATTTGGCTAAAAGTTTAAGCATAACATGAATCGGTTGATACTTGAAATGCATAGACACACAATGGACTTATATGCCGACGTTGGGGGATGCCGGGTTATTGACTGGGGTAAAGCCCCAAATGTCGTCTCGATATTGAGGTCGTGGACGATGTTGGCCCGTGTGAGGCCGATGCCTAGGGTCGCCCTGGATGTCGTCTTGGTAATGAGATCGAGACGATGCCAGTTGCCAAGGGGGGGACCGATTCCCAGTGGTTACCACAAGAGCCGATTAATTTCGGCTAATATGATACTAAAAAAGAAAAATGAAAGTCCACTTGTGGTCCATGACTAATACATGTATGATGTTTGCAAAAGCTAGGTTTGTTTGATATGTATTGTCAAGTCATTGTATCAATTTGAGTATATATTTGAATTGGGTCACTTAGTGCTTGAATGAGTTTCATAAGATGCGAGCATCTCTTTTTATAACCAAAATGATCATAAGCCATGGACCCTTGGAAAGTTTGTTAATATGCACTAACTCATTGTCTTTGATTCTTGAAAGCACATAGACAATTGAGAGCCTTTCATATGCATAAGCAAGTCAAGGCACGAACCTTGCTATTAATTTGCCATCGACAAGTGGACGGTGACCTTGTATCCAACGATTGATGGCGAGATGTCCTCTTATAGGAGAATTAGGGATTTCTACTTACTAAGTTATTGACTCACTCTTATTGTTCTTACCATTTCGAGTGTATGATATGATGAACCAGGGTCCAAGAAGGAAATGAATCTACCATGGGGGCCGTTTTTGGGAGTAGCTCAGTAGAGGAGCTAGGCTACCCCAGCCCTTTTGATTATATATGGAATGAAAATAAGTAGCCTAGGACTCGGATGGGCATGTAATCAAAACAGCTTTTGATGGGTGAATATATATGTGTATGTGTTGCTTTTATTTACTTGGCTTGCATGTATCTTGCCTGGCTTCCATGTGTGTTTGTACAGGATTATTTATGATCGCTTCTACATGTGCTTAACTAAAGATAAAAGACTTTCTAGACATTCGATGTTGCTTGGGGCGTCGATGTTAACCCGTTGAGTCATGCTCTCGTGTCAGAGATGGGGTGGGGGTGTGACACTGTGCCTTGTCTCCTGCTGAATATAACATAATTTCTTCTTGTGAAACAACTAAAAACATTTGGGATAGACTTCATGTTACCTATGAAGGGATTGATCGCACAAAAGAGACAAAAGTAAACTTCTTGCTAAGCTAATATAAATCCTTCAAGATGAAGCTAAGAGAGTTGATTGGAGATATATTTTGTCGTTTGTTAGAAATTGTAAATGGTTTGGTGTATCAAGGTTAGCCAATTTTTGTCCCAATAAAGGTCAACAAACTTTTGCGAGGTATTTCAAAAGATTGGAACCATGTTAAGACCTCAATCCAGGAGACATAGAGGATCATGCCACTTTCCGTTGATGAACTTATTGACACTCTTCAATCCTATGAAGTGGAACAAATCATTTATGAGGATCCTAAAGGTAAGAAGTCCATCACTTTAAAATCTAACACTGATTTTGATGATATAGACTCAGAAATGACATGGATGACGAAGAACTTGCTTTTATGATCAAGAAATTCAAAAAGTCGAGTAGAAAATTAAGGAAATTTAGTGAAAGAAAACAATATAAGTAGAACAGGCAGAAAAGAATATTGAAAGAAGATGATGAGCAAGGAAATATATGCTTAATGGCACATTCAAACTCAGACTCAAATTCAGAATCAGAATTAGAGTCTGACTCAAATACAGACTTATAGACTTGGAATCCGACAAGGAAATCGAGGTAAGTCATTCAGAAATTCCTACTAAAGTTTTTAAGTATAAAAATGAATTTTATTCAAATCTCAAATCTTCTCTTAAAAGGATCTTTGAACTAAAAAAGGAGAATTCATGGCTTAGGCAATAGGATCTTTCTCGATTTTTTTTTTTAATGAAAATTTGCAAAAAGATTTTCTACAAACAAAAGAAAGTCGAGATTTACTTGTCAAAGAAAATGATTCTTTACAAAAGGAATTTTCAAATATTTCAACAAAATTTTCAAAGGGTTCAAAAACATTAGAGCATATCATTTTCATACAAGTATCTTACTATAATAAGTCGAGACTTGATTTCAATAAAGAATGTGATTCTTTAATAGATTTTCCTAATGTCAATGAGAAACTTAGACAAAGACCTCCTAAACTTGCGTACAAGAAGCATTTTCAAAGGATCTTTATAAACCTGGTTGGTTGAATGCCCTCAAGTGTTCAAATTGTTGAAATTCATAACACTTTGAGAAAGAATATCCTAAAGTCTGGAGACTTGTTAAAAAGATTGGGTAAAAATAGTATACTCTGCTAACTCTCAAGGACCCAAGAAAATTTGGATACCACAGAAAAAATGAGTTGTTTTTGCAGGAAATGAAGGAAAAGAAGAAAGGAAATTTGATAAGGAAGGTAACTTTTTTTCTCAATTTGTTTTGGCACATAATTCTCATTATTCTTGATATTCGATATATCCTCGGTTGATTCAAATTTTATCATGATCGTATTCTATGATTTAATTTATTTAAAGAAAAAGCGTGTGATTTGTTTTTGTGATTTGTGAGTTGAGATTTGATTTAATAAGTGTGATTGATTTGATATTTTGCTTAGAGACAATTGAATTTATTTGGTTTGATTTTATGCCCTCAGAGGTTGTCATATTTTGCAAAGTAGAAATCTGTTTTGTGAGATATTAATTTATCATGCAAGATATTCTTAGATTCTCAAGGATTTTATTCCCTTTGATTTTATCGTGCTTTGACCAAGTGAAAATTTCCTTTTCAAGATATTATTGTGCATAATGTTCTTTCCTTAAATTATATGTTATGATGAATTAAGAAATAATATTTGATTATCTATGGAGATTTTTTGTTTTGCTCTAACGAGAAAGAATGATCCAAATTTATGGATACCAAAAAGGAAATCAGTTCATTACAAGAAATTCTATAAGAGAAGAATGATTGTGAATCTATGTAAATTTTTGTGCAATCAAAAAAGTATCTCATGCAAAGATTGGCAATGATCATTTTTAACCAATGGTATATTTCAAACATATACCTTGGGTAAGAGAATAATTGTTTTTTTTATCTTCCCGCCTTGCAAATTTTTACTCAATTTTATGAAAATTATAGATGATTGCCTATGAATTATATATGATTTATATTGCAATTATCTCTTGTCATAAACATAAAGCATTGCATTTGTTTTTTTTTTTAATTGCTTGATTTGGCACGTGATAGAAATCTACTTTCTATTTGCGAAATGCATCAATAATATATTTTCAAGTTTTTATGCTCAAGGAAATCCCTTTGATTGTGAAAGATATTATTGTATATTCATGGATACTCTTGTTATATCCTTAGAAGATATCTTATATCTAACAAGTTTGATCCACAAATCGAATGAAGATATTACTTGATTTTTTTTTTTTTTTTTGCAAAGATTGTCATCTATTATACAAGAATTTGTAAGTGGCAAAAGAATCTTTCATATGGATTTTGAAAAGCTTGATCCAAAAATTGTAGAGGTTCTGTACTATTTTCTAGAGGTTCAAAATTCTCTTCCTTGCGTAAAGTTCTCGCAAATTATTGAACAAATGCCTAATGTGTCGTACGAAAAGTTGAGTAGCTCTAAATTTAAATATTTCATTATCTTATATATGCTATTCAATTTATTTATTTATAGAAAATGCATTATATATTAAGTAAATGTTATAACATTGTATTTGTGCAAAAAGTTTGTTGAGTTTATGCAGATTAAATTTGAGACAAGCTTGATTGAAGAAAACAAATTTTTGCATCGAATTTTAAAAAGCAAATGATCATTGTGGATAATGTTGTTACAAAGGAAATAATGAAAAAATGTTCTACTCAATGTGCACAAGCCACAATTAGCACTATTAGCAAATATTTTCATGATGACAAGGGGAGAAAGTGAATCCAAAGAAAAGGGGAAAGAATCGTGATCACCTCAAAAAAAGACAACAAATTGAGGGAGAGTATGGATTAATTATGGAAAAATCTTTTTGGATTCATCATGATCTTAGTTATCATGGAAGGAAGGAAAAGAAAGGCCTAGTGGTTGAAGGTGACGGTGGTTTCCCACTAAGAGGTACTCACCCGGCGTAACAATCATTTACATAGTCGCTGGCTAATGGACTTGAGGAGCTCCATGAAGAAAGCGGTGCAGAATCCGATTTTTCTAGCTAATGGCCCCACAACTTTTTGCAGGGTTGAAGATTTTGTCTCCACTATTCAGCATAGGTGTTCCATGTCGGATCTCCATCATCTTCACCTAAGCCACTTGTTCTTCGTATCAACACTTTCCTTGTTCTTGGTCATGAGATTCTGAAGAAACGTTCAGTCGACTTTCATTTTCTGCTTAGCGTCTTAAATTTCATTTGAAGAATGTATGCATATTCACATTCGAACTCAAGTAAAATCATATGATTTTTGAAAAAAAAAGACCATTCAAGAGAAAATGCCATTTCAAATAAGCACTTAAGAATTCCCCATTAACTTGTGACTCCATAAAATTGGTCCATAATTCATCCTCGACTTTTTTTTGATCTTATAATTCAAAACATTTGAAACTTTCATGATGCACCACTACGTGCAGCATCATAATTTAATGCATTAAGATCTGGAGCAACCACATTTATTACTTTGTATCAAAGTTAACATCCTTAGTCAATCATAATTTCCCTGAACTATGTCCTGGGCTTGTTATTTCTATTAAGCATGCTTATATAAAGGCAAAAGAAATTACTTCTACCATCTAATGCCTGAACTGCATTAGCCCAATTTTATCTTTCTTCTTCATGAACCACAAGAAAAACCTCTAACTTCCCCCTAAAGCTAAAACGGCAAGTACCGAAACCCTAATATTTCTCCACCTGTTCCTCGTCTCGGAGGCTGCGGACGACTAAAGTCACGAAAGCCAATCCCACGCCAAATTTCAGCCACAACTGCACCCGTCAAGCCATGCGCGAGAGGTGGAGGATGAAGAGGACGAACGGACATGGCATCTTCAGTGATGAACATTGAGTGGATGGGTCCAGTCGTCTCCACTGAGATCACATGGCTACAGCCCGAACTCTCTCGGTCCACTCGCACGAGGCGGCCACGGAGGGGACAGTGGGGGAGGAACGAAAAGGACATGTCAGAGGGGACTCTGCCTTCTTGACGCTTACCGAATTGAGTCATCGACTCATCGCCGTCTGTTTCAGTCTGCAAGAAGAGAAACAACGTGCGAACCAAGCCGTTGGAAAAGGACTTAGAGACTTCAGAGTTGTCCCTGAAGTCGGGCATGGTTCGGGGTCTGGCCGGTTCTCTCAAATGGGTCAACCCGGATTTGCAAATCATTCTTGTGATAGACCTGATCAATAAGTGAATCATTTCTACTTTGGTGTCTTAAGAATTTCCATCCCAGATTTCTCGTAATCAAAAGGTTAATGTATATTCTGTTTTGTTCATTAAATTGAACGGGTCTAAATAAGCTTGGCCAGGCCAATTGAGTGGGTCATATTTAAGAATGAAATTACTTATCCAGGCGCTGTCCATTTTGCTATCCTACGGAATCTATATATATAAATAAATATATTCACATTAAGAAAGTAAGCATTTAGGCATGTCTATAGTTATTAATGATTTTTTTTTTTTTTTTTTTTTGGTGTAACTACTGAATTCCATAACAATACATTCTCCAATAAATGAGAACTAACAACTCAGTACAATTTTTTTGCCATGACTAATAAGTTTCCATAACAATTTATTGGTCAGCAGCAATTTTTATAGATGACTAATAACATTTATGTGAAAAAAGTATTGGTTTCTTTAAGTTTGTTTACTAATGTAGGTTGAGTAACCTTTCATGTAATTGTGTGTGTTTTGATTAACTAGTAACTTTTTCAAGTGTTAAGGGGAAAATTACTTCCAGCCTGACAAAATTGGCAATTTTGATGTATAGCTAGTGACTTTTCAAATTTAAAATAAATTGCAACACATTAGTAAGCATACTAAGTAAGTCTTACATTAAGTTCAATGATTTTTCATAAGAGAAGGTTGTTTTCACGTCTCTTTGGCTATTACAAACTAGTGGAAATTTATTTTTAACATGTAGAATAAATTAGGTTAATTTTAGATTTTCCCGATACACTTTCGAGATTATATCACTCAACCTTGGTAACTTATTTTGTATATGTTAACATCATACACTTTGTTCTTTTTCAGCCTCAATCAAACCCAAAACTCCATCTTGGGCTTCTTATTGCACTTGATTTGATGGTGCTGCCAAGTGCACTTTCCATCAACTTGGAAGTGTAGAATAGTCAACTCACATTGTCTTGCAATTTTCACATCAAGAAAATAGCAAACTCATTTTCATTATCACTTGCCATTGTCACCTAATACTCCACTTACTCTCGTTGTTTGATGTGGCCCAGAAAATTGGGTAATAACAGTACAAGTGCCATAAGTTTTACAACTTTTTTTCACTTACTTGAATACTGTAAATTCGAAAAATCAATTACTCGAGTGCCATCGGTGATTTTCCTTGCTGAAAAATTTGATGTGGATGCCAATTGTCCTATGTGGCTTCACTGGTGTTAATGTAGACAATAAATAAAAAATTCAAAAAATTCCATGTCAAAATGGAAAATTAATAATAAAAAAAAAAATCCAGGTATGATGATTTGTCTAGAATGACACTCAAATAATTGATTTTACTTCGATGTGACACTTAAGTGAGCAAAAAAAAAAAAAAAAAAAAAGAAGTTATAATGCTCAAGTGAGTATTATATGAAAGTTGTGACACTCATGCTATCCTTATCCTACGTATTTTTATTTATAAGTAAAAAGGTTAGAGAGGGCCAATCAATGTAGTTATCCCTCTCACTTTTACCACAAGGGTCCCATGCAAAGAAATGCCTTGCATTAATGAATTCTTTATAACACATATTACTAGAAGGAGGTACCATTTATATAAAACTAAGCACTTCTCATGAATGAGGCCTGTTGAATATAAAATCCAAAATATTTTAAATTTAATTTTCAACAAAGTTGAAATTAAAATATCATCAAAACAATTATTAACTATTAATACATAAGTAGTATTAATTTAAGATTCCTCATTCACCTATTCTTTTTCCAAACCACTGTATGGCTCTTGACTCTAGAAACCTATTGTACCTTCTCCTTATTTTACTCACTTAAACTCAAATATAAATGTTGATACCTAATTTTTTCTCAAATAGATATTTAAAAAAAAAAAATAAACGCACGAGAGAGGCCCAGTTGGGTTGAATCCGACCTTGGCCCGACCTGCCTCTCCTTCCTTCCCCGCATGGGCCAAGGCCCGACCCTTCTTCTCTTTCTTTCCTTTTTCCATGCGGGCCTAGCCTTTCCTTCCCTTCGGCTTGGTTAGTTTCACCGGTTAAGCCAGGTTATGTCTATTTCCTCCGATCATGTCTTTTGCATGAACCCCAAGCCAAATAAGATAGTTGATAAGGGTTAAATTTAATTAGTCCATGATGACAAGGCCTTCAGAATTTAGATATTTTTCAAGTTGTATTTAATGCCTTCATCATGTAGTAAATTAAGAAGCACGGACACCTGGCACGTCGAAACTTTACATCAGAAGATAAGATTAGATTTGGACTTAAAGCTATTAATAAAGGGGACACGTCAGCCTTGAAGAATCAAAATTTCTTGGAAAAATAAGTGTGAACAAGTGTGAACAAATGTGAACGTATTAAATAAAGTGGGGAAAAGGATATCCCTATGGCCTAGGCTCATTAATATCCTAGGATTTAAGTGTGAATTGTAGACTTTGGAACCTACAAAGGAGAGGTCACATGTAAAGAGAGAAAGGAGAAGGCCAAGACAAATCCAACTTTGGACCAAGACAAGCCTACTTTATCTCTTTTGGACGTTAGCCAATAAATAACCGAGACAAGTGTCCAAGCTAGTATAGAGACTACTTAGGATCTTGGGAGATAAGATTGTATAGTCATTGAAGACCCTTGATCCAAGGCCAAGTGAGAACACTTCTCTTTTCAATTAGAATTTACCTTATTTAATGTTCGGAATTTCTGAACCTTTGTTATTTTCCCATTTTACAGAGCTTTTTATGTAACGAATTTGGAAAAACTTTCTTTATGAAAGTTGTTCAAAACATCTTGATATATAACATGATTAAATTTCATATTTTTCTAAGGTGAAATGGTTGGGATGAAGGCCCAATCAATTACCATATACAACCTGCCCAGTATAGTGGAAACGGTAACCAAGTTGCTTTCTCAAATTTTTATATAATCTTACCTTATGAATTTGGACATTCTTCCTTCAAAAATTTTTTAAATGGCATCCATATCTACAATATATTAAAATTTCAAAGAGTTTTCTAAGGATTTGAATTTTGAAATGAGTCTCTCTCTCCGACGGTTGAATCTGCTTGACAGATGAAATTTTCGGTTGTGTTCAATGATTTTCTATTCTTTCCACAAAATGAATTTTGCTTGAATTTCTCCATGAAAAATATTTTCTAAGGTTTTCTTTACAGCATATTAAAATTATATAATTTTTCGAGTCCGTTTGATAAGGTAATGGTACCAATTTCGAAAGTTGCTCAAAAGTGTTTTGCCTTTGAATGGAGAACCACACGCCCAACTTAGAGGGGAAGGGAGCTGCATGCCTAGAGGAAGAAGCCAATCTAGAGTTTTCTTGACTTGAAGATAAGAATGTATTAAATGCTTTTGGAAGCTAGCTAATTAATGAGCTTAATGAATCACATGCTCATGTGTTTAACATGGAAACCAAGTTGTCCAAAATCCAAGTTTTTTTATGACCAAATCTTGGATAAATATTAAGGTATGATGGCCCTAGATTATAGCCTTGATAAGCAAAGCAAAAACCAACCAATTAGAAGAATATATTAGGCATTAAAGGGGCTTATTTGTCCCTTAGGTGCCATAGGCAATAACGAGCCTAGATTGAGCCTTGGAGAGTAAGCATATAGGTGGACTAATCACAAGCCAACACCAAAGGACCTAGGCGCCAACTCGAGAAGATAGGTAGGCCAACTTGTCATTTAAGTGTAATAATAAGTTTGGATAACAATCTAAGAGGAAGGGGCTTTTAAATAGGAGAATGCATCATCACATTTGGAGGCTTAACCATTCTCTTCTAATTTCTCTCTTCCTCCCTTCTCTTCCAAGCCACCCTAGACCCCAACCAACCACCAAAGAAGCATCTGGGAGCTTAGTCTAAAAGGTAGTAAGTAGATTTTTCTAACTTTTCGATAGAGCGATGTGCTACGTTTATTGATTTTAGGATCATGTCATCGTTTGCCTGTCTTGGCTTTGTATTGTTATGCTTGTTGTATTTCTATTGTTTGTTGTTGTATTAAGTAAGTTCATGGTATTGCATGAGTGTCGAGCACACCTGGATGACGAGGAGAGGTCTCAATGACTATGGACAATGCTAAAGCCTAGCCCAATGGTTCAAAGTCAAAGTCACAAGCCCGAATCGCATCCGGCATGAGTTTGATTTAATAAAACACAAGAGTCATTCATTAGTTCACTTTACATGGCACACGTCTTCGAGCCTTTCATTTGGCTAAAAGTTTAAACATAATATAAATCGATTGATGCTTGAAATGCATGGACACACAATGGACTTATATGCCGATGCTGGGGGAATGCCGGGTCGTTGCCTGGGGTAAAGCCTCGGATGCCGTCCCAATATTGAGATCGTGGATGATGCTGGCCCAGGTGAGGCCAATTCCTAAGGGTTGCCCTAGATGCCGTCCAGATAATGAGATCAGGACGATGTTGGTTGCCAAGGGGGGGACCAAGCCCGGCGGTTATTGGAAGAGCCGACTAATTTTGGCTAATATGATACTGAAAAAGAAAAATGAAAATTCAAGTGTGGTCCATGACTAATACATGTGCGATGCTTGCAAAAGCTGGGTTTGTTTGATATGTATTCTTAAGTCCTTGTATCAATTTGAGCATATATTTGAATTAGGTCACTTAATGCTTAAATGACTTTCATTAGATGCAAGCATCCCTTTTTATGACCGAAATGATCATAAGTCACGGATCCTTGGAAAGTTTGTTCATATGTACTAACTCATTGTTTTTTATTTTTGAAAGTACATAGACAGCTGAGAGCCTTTCATATGCATAAGCAAGGCAAGGCATGAACCTTACTATTGATTCGCCATCGACAAGTGAACGGTGACCTTGTATCCAACGATCAATTGGGAGATGTCCTCCTATAGGAGAATTAAGGATTTTTACTTATTGAGTCATCGGTTAACTCTTATTGTTCTCACCATTTTAGGTGTATGATGGGTGAACCAGGGTCCACAAAAGGATTGAATCTAGCATGGGTGCCTCTTTTGGGAGCAGCTTGGTAGAGGAGCTAGGCTACCCCAACCTTTTTTATTATATATGGAACGAAAATAAGTAGCCCAAGACTAGGATGACCATGTAATCAAAACAGCTTTTGATGGGTGAATATGAATGTGTATGTGTTGCTTTTATTTACTTGGCTTGCATGTATCTTGCCCGGCTTCCATGTGTGTTTGTATGGGATTATTTATGATCGCTTCCACTTATGCCTCACTAAAGATAAAAGACTTTTGGGACATTCAACATTGCCTGGGGCGTCGATGTTAATCTGTCGGGTCATGCTCTCGTGTCAGAGATTAGGTGGGGGTCTGACACTGTGCCTTGTCTCCTTCTGAATATAACGAAATGTCTTCATGTTAAACAGCTAAAAAAGTTTGGGATAGACTTCATGTTACTTATGAATGGACTAATCGTGTAAAAGAGACAAAAGTAAACTTGCTTGGCCAATATGAATCATTCAAGATAAAGCCAAGAGAGTCGATTGGAGATATGTTCAGTCGTTTTACATAAATTGTAAATGGTTTGACGTATCAAGGTCAGCCAATTTCTGCCCCAATGAAGGTTAACAAACTTTTGTGAAGTCTCCCAAAACACTAGAACCATGTTAAGACCTCAATCTAGGAGATTAGAAGATTATGCCACTTTCCATTGATGAACTTATTGGCACTCTTCAATCCTACAAAGTGGAACAAATCATTTATGAAGATCCTGACGGTAAGAAGTCCATCTCTTTAAAATCTAACGCTGATTTTGGTGATACAAACTCAGAAAATGACATGGATGACGAAGAACTTGCTTTTATGATTAAGAAATTCAAAAAGCTGAGTAGAAAATGAAGAAAATTTAATGGAATAAAACAATATAAGCAGCATGGGTAGAAAATAACAATGAAAGAAGATGATGAGTAAGGAAATATATGCTTAATGGCACATTCAGACTTAGACTCAAATTCGGAATCGGAACCAGACTCATAATCAGAGTCTCACCCAAACACATACTTAGAATTCGACAAGGAAATCGAGGTAATTCATTCAAAAATTCCTACTAAAGTTTTTAAATATATAAATGACTTTGCTCAAATCTCAAATATTCTCTTAAAAGGATCTTCAAACTAAAAAAGGAGAATTCATGGCTTGGGCAACAAGATCTTTCTTAAAAAGAAAATTTTTAAAATTTGCAAAAATATTTTCTACAAACAAAAGAAAATCGAGATTTACTTGTCAAAGAAAATGATTTTTTAGAAAAGGAATTTTCAAATATTTCAACAAAAGTTTCAAAGAGTTGAAAAACATTAGCGCATATTCTTTTCATACAAGTACCTTACCATAATAAGTCGGGACGTGGTTTTAATAAGGAAAGTGATTCTCTAATAGATTTTCCTAATGTCAAGGAGAAACTTAGACAAAGTCCTCCTAGATTTGCATACAAGAAGTATTTTTAAAGGATCTTTACAAAACCGGTTGGTCGAAATGCTCTCAAATATTCAAATTATGGAAATTCACAACACTTTGAGAAAGAATGTCCTAAAGTCTGGAGACTTGTTAAGAAAGATTGGGTAAAAATAACACACTCTACTAACTCTCAAGGACCCAAGAAAATTTGGATATCAAAGAAAAGATGAGTTGTTTTTGTAGCAAATAAAGGAAAAAAAGAAAGAGAATTTTGTAAGGAAGGTAAATTTTTTTCTCAATTTGATTTGGGCACGTAATTCTCATTATTCTTGATATTCGATATATCTTTGGTTAATTTGGATTTTATTATGATCGTATTCTATGATTTGTTTTATTTAAGGAAGAATCATGTGATTTATTTTTGTGATTTGTGAGTTGAGATTTGATTTAATAAGTGTGACTGATTTGATATTTTGCTTAGAGGCAATTGAGTTTATTTGGTTAGATTTTATGCTCTTAGATTTTGTCATATTTTGCAAAGTAGAAATCTATTTTACGAGATATTAATTTATTATGCAAGATATTCTGAGATACTCAAGGATTTTATTCCCTTTGATTTTATCGTGCTTTGACCAAGTGAGAATTTCTTCTCCAAGATATTATTGTGCATAATGTTCTTTCCTTAAATATTATGTTATGATGAATTAAGAAAGAATATTTGATTATCTATGGAAATTTTTTATTTTGCTCTAGCGAAAAGGAATGATCTAAATTTATGGATACCAAAAATAAAATTAGTTCATTGCAATAAATTCTATAAGAGAAGAATGATTGTGAATCTCTACAAATTTGGTGCAATAAAAAAGGTATCTCATGCAAAGATTGACAATGATCATTTTTAATCAATGGTATATTTCAAACATATACCTTGGGTAAGATAATATATTTTTTTTTTTATCATCCTGCCTTGCAAATTTTTATTCGATTTATGAAGATTATAGATGATTGTCTGTGAATCATATATGATTTATATTGCAAATATCACTTTTCATAAACATAAAGCATTGCATTTTTTTTAATTGCTTGATTTGGCACGTAATAAAAATATCCACTTTCTTTTTGTGAAATGCATCAATAATATGTTTTTGAGTTTTTATGCTCAATGAAATCCCTTTGATCGTGAAAGATATTATTGCATATTCATGGATACTCTTACTATATTCTTAGAAGATATCTTATATCTAGCAAGTTTGATTCACAAATCGAAGGAAGATATTACTTGATTTTTTTTTTTTTTTTTTTTGCAAAGATTGTTATCTATTATACAAGAATTTGCAAATGGCAAAAGAATCTTTCATATGGATTTTGAAAAGCTTGATCCAAAAATTGTGGAGGTTCTGTACTATTTTCTGGAGGTTCAAAATTCTCTTGCAAATTTTTGAACAAATGCCTAATATGTTGTACGAAAAGTTGAGTAGTTCTGAATTTAAATATTTGATAATCTTATATATGCTATTGATTTTATTTATTTATAGAAAATGCATTATCTATTACGTGAATATTATAACATCGTATTTGAGCAAAAAGTTTGTTGAGTTTATGTAGATTAAATTCGAGACAAGCTTGATTGATGAAAACAAATTTCTGCATTGAATTTCAAAAAGTAATTGATCATTTTGGATGATGTTGTTTCAAAAGAAATAATGGAAAAATATACTGCTCAATGTGCACAAGCCGCAATTAGTACTATTAGCAAATATTGTCATGATAACAAGGGGAGAAAGTGAATCCAAAAGAAAGGGAAAGAATCGTGATCATCTCGAAAAAGGTAACAAATTGAGTGGGAGTATTGATCAATTATGGAAAAATCTTTTTGAATTGATCATGATCTTGATTATTATGGAATGAAGGGAAATGAAGGCCTAGTGGTTGAAGGTGACGGCGGTTTCTAAGAGGTACACACACGGCCTAACAATCATTTACATAGTCGCTAGCTAATGGACTTGAGGAGCTCCATGAAAAAAGCGGTACATAGTCGCTAGCTAATGGACTTGAGGAGCTCCATGAAAAAAGCGGTACTGCAGTGTCCAATTTTTCTAGCTAATGGCCCCACAGCTTTTTGCAGGATTGAAGATTAGGGTCTCCACTGTTCAACATAGGTGTTCCATGTCGGATCTCCATCATCTTCACCTAAGCCACTTGTTCTTCGTATCAACAATTTTCTTGTTCTTGGTCATGAGATTCTGAGGATACGTTCAGTCGACTTTCATTTTCTGCTTAGCATCTTAAATTTCATTTGAAGTATGGAGCATCTTGAATTTCATATAGTATATGCATATTCACATTCGAACTCAAGTAAAATCATATGATTTTCGTGAAAAAATACCATTCAAGAGAAAAGGTAATTTCAAATAAGCACTTAAGAATTCCCCATTAACTTGTGACTCCATAAAATTGGTCCATAATTCATCCTCAACTTTTTTTGATCTTCTTATAATTCAAAATATTTGAAACTTTCATGATGCCCCACTACGTGCAGCATCACAATTTAATGCATTAAGATCTGGAGCAACCACATTTATTACTTTGTATCAAAGTTAACATCCTTAGTCAATCAGAATTTCCCTGAACTATGTCCTGGGCTTGTTATTTCTATTAAGCATCCTTATTTAAAGGCAAAAGAAATTATTTCTGCCATCTAATGCCTGAACCGCATTAGCCCATTTTTATCTTTCTTCTTCATGAACCACAAGAAAAACCTCTTAACTTCCCCCTAAAGCTAAAACGGCAAGTACCGAAACCCTAATATTTCTCCACCTGTTCCTCGTCTCGGAGGCTGCGGACGACTAAAGTCACGAAAGCCACTCCCACGCCAACTTCCAGCCACCACTGCACCCGTCAAGCCATGCGCGAGAGGTGGAGGATGAAGAGGACGAACGGACATGGCATCTTCAGTGATGAACATTGAGTGGGTGGGTCCAGTCGTCTCCACTGAGATCACATGGCTACAGCCCCAACTCTCTCGGTCCACTCGCACGAGGCGGCAACGGAGGGGACAGTGGGGGAGGAACGAAAAGGACATGTCCGAGGGGACTCTGCCCTCTGGACGCTTACCGAATTGAGTCATTGACTCATCGCCGTCTGTTTCAGTCTGCAAGAAGAGAAACAACGTGCGAACCAAGCCGTTGGAAAAGGACTTAGAGACTTCAGAGTTGTCCCTGAAGTCGGGCATGGTTCGGGGTCCGGCCGGTTCTCTCAAATGGGTCAACCCGGATTTGCAACTCATTGTTGTGATAGACCTTATCAATAAGTGAATCATTTCTATTTTGGTGTCTTAAGAATTTCCATCCAAGATTTCTCGTAATGAAAAGGTTAATGTATATTATGTTTGGTTCATTAAATTGAATGGGTCTAAATAAGCTTGGCCAGGTCAAGTGAGCGGGTCATATTTAAGAATGACATTACTTATCCATGCGCTGTCCATTTGCTATCCTACGGAATCTATATATATATAATTAAATATATTCACATTAAGAAATTAAGAATTTAGGCATGTCTATAGTTATTAATGATTTTTTTTTTTTTTGGGTGTAACTACTGAATTCCATAACAATACATTCTCCAATAAATGAGAAGTAACGATTTAGTACAATTTTTTTTCCATGACTAATAAGTTTTCATAACAATTTATTGGTCAGCAGCAATTTTTATAGATGATTAATAACATTTATGTGAAAAAAAAAGTATTGGTTTCTTTAAGTTTGTTTACTAATGTAGGTTGAGTAACCTTTTGTGTAATTGTGCGTGTTTCGATTAACTAGTAACTTTTTCAAGTGTTAAGGGGAAAATTACTTCCAGCCTAACAAAATTGGCAATTTTGATGTATAGCTAGTGACTTTTCAAATTTAAAATAAATCGCAACACATTAGTAAGCATACTAAGTAAGTCTTACATTAAGTTCAATGATTTTTCATAAGAGAAGGTTGTTTTCACATCTCTTTGACTATTACAAACTAGTGGAAATTTATTTTTAACATGTAGAATAAATTAGGTTAATTTTAGATTTTCCCGATACACTTTTGGAGATTATATCACTCAACCTTGGTAACTTATTTTGTATATGTTAACATCATGCACTTTGTTCTTTTTCAGCCTCAATCAAACCCAAACTCCATCTTGGGCTTCTTATTGTACTTGATTTGATGGTGCTGCCAAGTGCAATTTCCATCAACTTGGAAAGGTAGAATAGTCAACTCACATTGTCTTGCAATTTTCACATCAAGAAAATAGCAAACTCATGTTCATTTTCACTTGCCATTGTCACCTAATACTTCTCTTAATAACAGCACAAGTGCCATAAGTTTTATAACTTTTTTTCGCTTACTTCAATACTGTAAATTCAAAAAATCAATTACTTGAGTGCCATCAGTGATTTTCCTTGCTGAAAAATTTGATGTGGATGCCAATTGTCCTATGTGGCTTCACTGGTGTTGACGTAGACAATAAATAAAAAATTCAAAAAATTCCATGTCAAAATGGAAAATTAATAATAAAAAAATCCAAGTATGATGATTTGTCTAGAATGATACTCAAATAATTGATTTTACTTCGATGCGACACTTAAGTGAGCGAAAAAAGAAGAAGTTATAATGCTCAAGTGAGTATTATATGAAAGTTGTGACACTCATGCTATCCTTATCCTACGTATTTTTATTTATAAGTAAAAAGGTTAGAGAGGGCCAATCAATGTAGTTTTGCCTCTCAGTTTTACCACAAGTGTCACGTCCCGAACCCCGAGACACGTGAACAACCCGCCATGGTCGTGCTATTGCGACATTCCCAGGTAGTGTCCCCGACCCAACTTAATTTTATTATGCGCATGCGGAACGTATTAAGAAACCCATGACATTTTAAAAGCGGGATAGAACAGCAAGAACAAAAATCAATTTAATGCAAGCCAACATTCTATCATAAAATCAAACAAGGTTTACATGCAGCCAAAATGGGTTGGAGTCTACACAGTAGAGATCAGTCCACTAAAAAGATAGAACAGTCCTAAGACTACTAATCGGATTCGATCGTCGATCCCCCATCTTCTTGGCTCTGTGACTCCTTGTCCAACTGCACTGGCAGTACACCTTACTCCGCTGGAATCGTCATCTATGGCCCTGAAATGTTTTTCCCACAACGGGGTGAAACATCGTCTCAGCAAGTTCACCCCTCCTAAGCCCCTATTAGAAAGAAAATACACCCCAGCATGACCTAGCCACACATTGAGAAGACTTACCTCGCAATAGTCCGCGCCTGCAGGTTAGTATAGTTCATATTATTCAATCACGTGCAACTATAACAATTAACTAATCAAGGCACAATCACATTATCAACTAATCAACCACTTGAATCGTCTTAGTGATCAATCGGCTCGGCCGATTACATGTCATTATAGCAAATCAATCAATGTTCCCAACCACGACCCTAAAGGTAAGCTTAACAATCGATGGCAATCACGACCTCACTCGGCACGACCTTCAATAAGGTGGTTAAACAATTAGTGGCATCCCGGTCCCACTCGGCACGACCTTCAATAAGGTGGTTAAACGCCGCCTCGATAGGCACGACCTCTAATAGGTGGTCATCACGGCCCTAAAGGCACGACCTCTAATAGGTGGTACGGCCTCACTAGGCACGGCCTCTCATAGGTGGTTCATCACAGCCCCAAAGGCACGACCTTTAATAGGTGGTTCATCACGGCCTCATTAGGCACGGCCTCTAATAGGCGGTCTAAAGCGGCCAAATTCCCAACAATTCCCACACTTGGAATTTCTACACATAACCCCTAATTAACACAATCACACTCAATTCGGCACCAATCAAGCATCAAATTTAAATTCTAACAGCACAACAGCGATCAGCACGAAATTCTGAGCAACCGGGGCTAAAATAAAATTTTCCCTTTTCTTATAAATAATAATATTTAATTAATTTTGGAATATTTTAATATTATTTTAATTAACCGAATTTCAAAACATTTAAATAAATCTAAATTAAAATCTAATTATGTCACATCACCACTTAACTTTAATTAACCTATTTTAAACTTAATTAAACACAATTAAGCTTAATCCAATTCCTTAATCCAACTTATCATAAAATAATCTAATCTATCCACCTAAACATGCTTAATTTAAACTAAACATATTTAGGGCATAATTAACCGTCTAATCAAGGATTAGTGAGATAAACTCACCCGATTAACGAACCGAACGGACCAAAACGATGAGGGCGACACCGGGACCGACTTTCCCCAAAGGCGGTCTCGCGTCTGGGGCCAGGAAGGCGGCCAAAATGGGTCAAAAGAGGGCTGCCATACCCACAAATTCCAAATCTGAATTGCTGCTAGTTTGCTGCGATTTGAGGCCGAGAAAGAGGAGATCCGGGGCTAGATCGAGTGAAGGAACGGCGGGGGAGAGGGGCGGCTCACGGCGGTAGCTCGCGGCGGCGGCAACGGCGGCTGGCGGAGGACGACGGGCTGAGGACGCGGGCGGAGGCGAGCGGGCTGAGGCGCACGCGCGCAGGGGATGTCGCACGGACGGGCGGCGCCGGCGACGTGCGGCGGCCGCGGGTCACGGCGACGGCATGCGGCGGCAAGCTTCAGCTGGTGTTCCCCTCTTGCTGCGACTGTGCATTCGAAGAAGAAGAAGAAGATGAAGATGGGGAGAGGGGGGAGCCGATGGGAGAGGGGGGAAGGAGGAAGAAGACCCCTTTCTCTCTCCTCCCTTTTCCTTTTCCTTTTTCTCTTTTTCTTTTAAACCAAATAAGAGGGCCCACCACATGACATCACCGACGATGTCATGCCCCACTAACTCCTACAACTCTTTTAATAGGTGCAATTTCCTTCTCTGCCGGGGTCCAACTCTTTGCGCAACAATTTCATCAATTCCATTCGATTTTTTTCCAATTGAATTAAATTGAAGTCCATACAAATAATCCAATGTCACCATACTTTAATTCACATCTTGGCTTGTCTATAGAACCTTCTTGAGTCTCAATTTCGCGATCAAAGGTGGACCTTAATCCCTCTTGATTCAAATTAAATTGACTCTCATAAAATCAATTGATGTCTCGCTTATCAAATTGATTATTTTCTTTATCCAAAAATCCCTCATATTCCTCAATTTCACAACCCCCGGCTTCAACTGAGCGAACACGACCCTATTTATCCAGTCGAAATTAGGATCTGAAAATCTGGATGTCACAACTCTTCCCCTCTTATAAAAATTTCGTCCTCGAAATTTAAACCTTTATCAAACCTTATACAAAAAGGTGTGGGTATTTTCGTTTCGCTGAGTCTCACTATTCCAAGCTAATCCTTCGGTCTCATGGTGTTGTTTGACCATTTTGATCAAGGAGACCATCTTGGTATACACAATGTGCTCTTTCTGAACCGACAACTGAACTGAACTTCCCATATATGACACTCTGCCGTTACATCTGATTTCTTTTTCTCAACTCCCTAATGCACTCTTGAAGTTCAATGACTGAAAATTTCTGACAGTTCTGTCTAGCCTTCACTCTGACATTGATCTGACTACTGAAACACTGATTTCTGAGCTGACTCTAGTCTGTGATCTTTCTCAACTTTCCTTTTTCCACTGAATTCTGTACCCTCTGTTATGCACTGGTTAAGAAAGAACCCCCTGAAAGAACCCCTCTGAAAACTCTGTCAAACCTATAATCTCTGATCTTGATTCGAAATATAAATCACCCCCGGCACTCCATGCCGGTGAATTATCCGATGCCCACACTTCGATATACTCACTCCGTGATATGACAAAATCTCAAATTACTGAAATCGAACTTAGATTGGCGGTTAACTTCACTTTGACGCGCTTTTGGTGTGACCTAGGCTACTAGGTAGTTCTCAGAACTTTTTAGGACAAATGACCTGTGGTCGATTTCCTTCGAGCCACAATGAACTCACTCGACACAGTGTCGATTCTCGATTGTCGTGAAAATCTCGAGGATTCAAATACGGACACAGGGTACCAAAACGACAGAAAAATCAAATTAGTGCCAGTCGATGAGAGTTTTCCAATTTAGTAGGGTCACCCACGATTGGTCATTCATCTCAGTCGAACTGACCTATCTCTAATCTTAATTTGATTTTATATTGTGCCGCAATGATCTCTAAAGATGAACACGGTCGAGAAGTCGATTCCTGGTCGAATCATCAAGTCTATTTGCCTTAAAGTCCTTAATAACTCACCCAGCTAGTCTAGTTATCTCGTGAGTGGCCAACTCAGAGAAAAGCACTAAAGTCGCGCTGATGAAATGCCCAACTTATCCAATCATAGTCAGAATCCATAAACCTGGATGTCGCACACCCAAAACAAGATCCATTCGCATCGTACCAAAGCGGACCAACTCCATCTATCAATCAACCACTATCCTCAAATGGTATCAGTAATCCCCCTGAATCCTTCGTAAGCTCATCACAATGTCCCATTGTGATATATTTTCATTTCCACTGGGGACTCTTAAGTGATGGTAAAATCCTCCGAGTCTGCATTACTGGGCTTCCACTTACTGACAACTCTGGCACTTGCAACCTGCTTGGCGATATCTATCTTCATATTCGCCTACCAATTTAACTGATGCCGATTCTGACTTACTCGCAGCATCCGGTCAAAATGCAATACTATAGTGAACTTCTGACAAAATCTTTTCCCTGAGTGCTACACTGTCAAGTTTATTCAATCACTCATGGAACTCGAACTTTCTATCATCAGAAATCTCAAAGTCAATCTCTTTCTTATTAGTATCCTCTTATCAGACTTTCGGAATATCTCTGTCTGTCAATTAGGCGCCGATTAAAACTTGAGCATCTGGTTCAATTTTAAGGGCGGCTATAAAATTCAAAGGGTAGCCTACCTCAAATTTGAAAACCAAATTTTGAACCCTTTCTAAGTAAAATCTATGCTTTAGCCAGTCTATGCACAATTGAAGACTCTTGACTTAAAGCATCAGTGACTTCTTTCATCCTTCCGGGTGATACCAGATACCACTATCCAAGTCCTTCAAAAGATCTGGTTCACAGCGCTATCTCATTCAATTCCTCCTAGGAGAATAATTACTTTGAGGCTTTCACAGTTAATAAAGATTTGGAGTCTTTCTTTACACCAACGATATCTCTAGATCTTCGGAGCGGACATTGATGCCGTGAGTTCCAAGTCGTCTGTCAGTTAATTCGGTTCATAAGGTCTCAACTGACGAGACACACATGCAATAACCCTATCATACTGCATCATTAAGCCACTCAATCCTTTAAATGATGCATCACTGAAGATCTCACACCCTCCAGGACTAGACAGAATTGTCCACACAGGGCAGTAGTCAGCCTCTTCTTAGGTTCTTGAAAACTACACCCGCACTTATCTATCCACACGAACTTTTCTTCCTTCCTCAGTAGTCTCATCAATGGCGATGCTAACACTGAAAGAAAACCCATATACATACTGTCTGTAACACTTTGCTAAACCCAGAAACTTCTGATCTCTGTCACTGTAGTCAATCTCGGCCAACTGTTCACTGCTTTATTCTTGACAGGGTCCACGAAGATTTCTTCGCCTGAAATCACGTGACTTACAAGTGATACACAAGTCATCCAAAATTTGCACTAACTAAACTTAGCATGAAATTCAAGAGTCCTCAAGATCTGAAGTATCATCTTTAATTGTTCCTCTTGCCCCTTGGCACTCTTCGAACGTACCAGGATAACTTCACTGAACACGATCACAACTGATTTAAGTACCCTTACACATTCTACTCATAAGACCCAAAAAAATAGCTAAGGTATCCGTCAAACCACACAACATTACAGTGAACTCATAACTGCCGTATTGAGTGCGAGATGCTAACTTCGGTATGTCTTTCTTCCTAATCCTCAATTGATAACACCTTGACCTCCAGTCGGTCTTGAGAAGTATCAATGTACAACCACGGTGAACCAACTTTCTTCTTCACGAATAGAACAGGTGCTCCCCAAGGTGATGCACTGGAACGGATGAATCCTCTATCCAATAATTCTTGCATCTTCACCTTCAATCCTTTTTAACTCGGGTAACACCATCCGATAAGGAGCCTTAGGGACCGGCTCTGTTCTAAGTACTGATTCAATCATGACTCTACCTCTCTTCCTGACAACAAACCTGACAATTCTCCATAACACACTTAAGAAAACTTCCGTACCACGATTGTGTTCTCCATAGTCGACCCCTCAACTGACGCATCCATTACAGTTGTCACGTAGATTCGATAACTAACAAACTGAGCCAGGTCATCTTCAATGACGAATAACAATGATTGAAGTTCCTCTTCAACTTTTAGTGACCCAAAACTTTCGCACGCTAACTGAACAAGCTGAATTACATTACTGCCACGATTCAAAACAACAGAAAGCTCCTTGAGCCAAATCTTTTTATAAATGACTTTCAAGTCATACTTAAGCAAACCTTTCAAGTACAACTATCGTCAGAGATTCATCTTCCCATCACTTTATTACCACAACGAAGATCCTACAACCTTCATTGAAAATTCTGCTGCACTACTCTGGTAAAAGCATCTCAAAAGAATTCTCCCCTTGGTCGATGCATGGTCAATCCCCTCATGCTCCTCTAACCATCGTAGTGGCGTCATATCTACAATAACGGCGCTTACACTCTCTTGGGCTTACACAGACAATTCCTAGCCTGGTGGCCCTGCCGGCCACGTTCAAACCGTGTTCACTTTTCACCCTGACCCTGGGCTAACTCATGCCTCCTTTTCACAAACTCGGCACACCATCAGTGAGTCATCTACCTCCCATCAAGGAATACCACGCACCCTTCTTTGCACTGAGATTCGTTCCAAGTACCCCACTAAATATCCCGGAGCATATTTCCTCTGCCTATACGGACAATCTTTGATCAAACAGCCTTACTGGCGACATCTGTAACAAGTCTCTTCCCTCTTACAGCACAGAACAGATCCATGTCTTTTCTTACGAACACGACACACAACTATCGAGTTAAGCATTGACTTTCCAGTTCTACTCTTCCAGCTGGGTGAAACATGTCACCTTTCTTCTGACATTGGCTTTTTCCCAAATCGATTCCCATTTCCGTCTAAACTAAACTTTAACTCAGATACGGTGGCTTGATCCTCGATCACAATTCCATACCGGACCTCAACAAGCATGGCAACAACAACGGTCACAACACTGGCAGCGGTAGGAACAACTGCAGTTATGGCCTTGGCGACGGCGGCGGCAGCAACTGAAGCGGCGGCCTATTGACCATTTTGTCTCCCAACCTCTCAAGCATCCTCAAAAACCGAGCAAACTTTAAACCTTCAGGAGCTACTACCCCAGCATTGACTAGAGACAATGCTTCACCACTCGCACTGGCCCCAACTTGCGCTCTACCAGGGGCACCATGCGCACCAACTTTCAACAGCGGCCCGTCCCGAAACACAGGGCCTATAACCCTCACTAAGTGGCCCACGACACTCGGTCATTCACGCAACAGGCTCAATACAGACGCCCGCTTCCAAAACCAACACTGAGCAACCACACAAGCAAGCTACCAAGCAACTACCAATCACATGCATCATAATATTAAAGCCTTTCCTACTAACTATCCCATGACTCATCGCACCTTATCACACCATACATAGACCATGCGCTGATACCACTTAAACGAGGTTGTCACGCCCCGAACCCCGAGACACGTGAACAACCCGCCATGGTCGTGCTATTGCGACATTCCCAGGTAGTGTCGCCGAGCCAACTTAATTTTATTATGCGCATGCGGAACGTATTAAGAAACCCCTGACATTTTAAAAGCGGGATAGAATAGCAAGAACAAAAATCAATTTAATGCAAGCCAACATGCTATCATAAAATCAAACAAGGTTTACATGTAGCCAAAATGGGTCGGAGTCTACACACTAGGGATCAGTCCACTAAAAAGATAGAACAGTCCTAAGACAACTAATCGGATTCGATCGTCGATCCCCCATCTTCTTGGCTCTGTGACTCCTTGTCCAACTGCACCGGCAGTCCACCTTACTCTGCTGGAATCGTCATCTACGGCCCTGAAATGTTTTTCCCACAACGGGGTGAGACATTGTCTCAGTAAGTTCACCCCTCCTAAGCCCCTATTAGAAAGAAAATACATCCCAGCATGACCTAGCCACACATCGAGAAGACTTACCTCGCAATAGTCCGCGCCTGCAGGTTAGTACAGTTCATATTATTCAATCACGTGCAACTATAACAATTAACTAATCAAAGCACAATCACATCATCAACCAATCAACCACTTGGATTGTCTCAGCGATCAATTGGCTCGGCCGATTACATGTCATTATAGCAAATCAATTAATGCTCCCAACCACGACCCTTAAGGTAAGCTTAACAATCGGTGGCAATCACGGCCCCACTCGGCACGACCTTCAATAAGGTGGTTAAACGCCGCCTCGATAGGCACGACCTCTAATAGGTGGTCATCACGGCCCCAAAGGCATGACCTGTAATAGGTGGTACGGCTTCACTAGGCACGGCCTCTCATAGGCGGTTCATCACGGCCCAAAGGCACGACCTCTAATAACTGGTTCATCACGGCCTCATCAGGCACGGCCTCTAATAGGCGGTCTAACGCGGCCAAATTCCTAACAATTCCCACACTTGGAATTTCTACACATAACCCCTAATTAACGCAATCACACTCAATTCGGCACCAATCAAGCATCAAATTTAAATTCTAATAGCACAGAGCGATCGGCATGAAATTCGAGTAACCGAGGCAAAAATAAAATTTTCCCTTTTTTTTATAAATAATAATATTAAATTAATTTTGGAATATTTTAATATTATTTTAATTAACCGAATTTCGAAACATTTAAATAAATCTAAATTAAAATCCAATTATGTCACATCACCACTTAACTTTAATTAACCTCTTTTAAACTTAATTAAACACAATTAAGCTTAATCCAATTCCTTAATCCAACTTCTAATAAAATAATGTAATCTATCCACCTAAACATGCTTAATTTAAACTAAACATACTTATGGCATAATTAACCGTCTAATCAAGGATTAGTGAGATAAACTCACCCGATTAACGAACCGAACGGACCAAAACGACGAGGGCGACATCGGTACCGACTTTCCCCAAAGGCGGTCTCGTGTCTGGGGCCGGGAAGGCGGCCAAAACGGGTCAAAAGCGGGCTGCCATACCCACAAATTCCAGATCTGAATTGCTGCTGGTTTGCTTCGATTTGAGGCCGAGAAAGAGGAGATCCGGGGCTAGATTGAGTGGAGGAACGGCGGGCGAGAGGGGCAGCTCACAGCGGTAGCTCGCGGCGGCGGCAACAGCGGCTAACGGAGGACGACGGGCTGAGGACGCGGGCTGAGGCGCGAGTGCGGGACGTCACGCGGACGGGCGGCGCCGGTGACGCGCGGCAGCGCCAGGTCTCGGCGACGGCGTGCGGCGGCAAGCTTCAGCTGGTGTTCCCCTCTTGCTGCGGCTATGCATCCGAAGAAGAAGAAGAAGAAGATGAAGATGGGGAGGGGGGAGCCAATGGGAGAGAGGGGGAAGGAGGAATAAGACCCCTTTCTCTCTCCTCCCTTTTCCTTTTCCTTTTTCTCTTTTTCTTTTAAACCAAATAAGAGGGCCCACCACATGACATCACCGACGATGTCATGCCCCACTAACTCCTACAACTCTTTCAATAGGTGCAATTTCCTTCTCCGTCGGGGTCCAACTCTTTGCGCATCAATTTCATCAATTCCATTCGATTTTTTTCCAATTGAATTAAATTGAAGTCCATACAAATAATCCAATGTCACCATACTTTAATTCACATCTTGGCTTGTCTATAGAACCTTCTTGAGTCTCAATTGCGCGATCAAAGGCGGACCTTAATCCCTCTTGATTCAAATTAAATTGACTCCCATAAAATCAATTGATGTCTCGCTTATCAAATTGATTATTTTCTTTATCCAAAAATCCCTCATATTCCTCAATTTCACAACCCCGGCTTCAACTGAGCGAACACGGCCCTATTTATCCAATCGAAATTAGGACCCGAAAATCTGAATGTCACAACAAGGGTCCCATGAAAAGAAATGCCTTGCATTAATGAATTCTTTATAAGACATATTACTATAAGGAGGTACCATTTATATAAAACTAAGTACTTCTCATGAATGAGGCCCGTTGAATATAAAATCCAAAATATTTTAAATTTAATTTTCTACAAAGTTGAAATTAAAATATCATCAAAACCATTATTAAATATTAATACATAAGTAGTATTAATTTAAGATTCCTCATTCACCTATCCTTTTTCCGAACCACTATATGGCTCGTGACTCTAGAAACCTATTGTATCTTCTCCTTATTTTACTCACATAAACTCAAATATAAATCTTGATACCTTATTTTTTCTCAAATAGATATTTAAAAAAATAAACGCACAAGAGAGGCCCAATTGGGCCGAATCCGACCTTGGCCCGACCTGCCTCTCCTTCCTTCCCCACATGGGCCAAGGCCCGACCCTTCATTCTCTTTCTTTCCTTTTTCCACGCAGGCCGAACCTTTCCTTCCCTTCGGCTTGGTTAGTTTCACCAGTTAAGCTAGGTTATGTCTACTTCGTTCGATCAAGTCTTATGCATGAACCCCGAGCCAAATAAGATAGTTGATCACGGTTAAATTTAATTAGTCCATGATGACAAGGCCTTCAGAACTTAGATATTTTTTCAAGTTGTATTTAATGCCTTCATCATGTAGTAAATTAAGGAGCACAGACACCCGACATGTTGAGACTTTACATCAAAAGATAAGATTAGATTTGGACTTAGAGCCATTAATAAAGGGGACACGTCAGCCTTGAAGAATCAAAATTTCTTAGAAAAATAAGTGTGAACAAGTGTAAACAAATGTGAACGTATTAAATAAAGTGGGGAAAAGGATATCCCTATGGCCTAGGCTCATTAATATCCTAGGATTTAAGTGTGAATCGTAGACCTTGGAACCTACAAAGGAGAGGTCACATGTAGAGAGAGAAAGGAGAAGGCCAAGACAAATCCAACTTAGGACCAAGATGGGTCTACTTTATCTCTTTTGGACGTTAGCCAATAAATACCCGAGACAAGTGTCCAAGCTAGTATAGAGACTACTTAGGATCTTGGGAGATAAGATTGTATAGTCATAGATAACCCTTGATTCAAGGCCAAGTGAGAACACTTCTCTTTTCAATTAGAATTTACCTTATTTAATGTTCGAAATTTCTGAACCTTTGTTATTTTCCCATTTTACAGAGCTTTTTATGTTACGAATTTGGAGAAACTTTCTTTACGAAAGTTGTTCAAAACATCTTGATATATAACATGATTAAATTTCATATTTTTCTAAGGTGAAATGGTTGGGACGAAGACCCAATAAATTACCATATACAACCTGCCCAGTATAGTGGGAACGGTAACCAAGTTGCTTTCTCAAATTTTTATGTAATCTTTCCTTTTGAATTTATACATTCTTCCTTCACAGAATTTTTAAATGGCATCTATATCTACAACACATTAAAATTTCAAAGAGTTTTGTGAAGATTTGAATTTTAAAATGAGTCTCTCTCTCCAACGGTTGAATCTGCTTGACGGATGAAATTTTAGGTTGTTTTCAATGATTTTCTGTTCTTTCCACAAAATGAAATTTGCTTGAATTTCTCCATGAAATATGCTTTCTGAGGTCTTCTCTACAACATATTAAAATTATATAATTTTTCGAGTCTATTTGATAAGGTAATGGTACTGATTTCGAAAGTTGCTCAAAAGTGTTTTGCCTTTGAATGGAGAACCACACGCCCAACATAGAAGGGAAGGGAGTTGCACGCCTAACTAGAGGAGGAAGCCAATCTAGAGTTTTCTTGACTTGAAGATAAGAATGTATTATATACTTTTGGAAGCTAGCTAATTAATGAGCTTAATGAATAACATGCTCATGTTTTTAACATGGAAACCAAGTTGTCCAAAATCCAAGTTTTTTATGACCAAATCTTAGATAAATCTTAAGGTATGATGGCCCTAGATTATAGCCTTGATAAGCAAAGCAAAAACCAACCAATTAGAAGAATATATTAGGCATTAAAAGGGCTTATGTGTCTCTTAGGTGCTAGAGGCAATAACGAGCCTAGATTGAGCCTTGGAGAGTAAGCATATAGGTGGACTAATCACAAGCCAACACCAAAGGACCTAGGCGCCAACTCGAGAAGATAGGTAGGCCAACTTGTCATTTAAGTGTAATAATAAGTTTGCATAACAATCAAAGAGGGAGAGGCTTTTAAATAGGAGAATTCATCATCACATTTGGAGGCTTAACCATTCTCTTCTAATTTCTCCATTCCTCCCTTCTCTTCCAAGCCGCCCTAGACCCCAACCAACCACCAAAGAAGCATCTTGGAGCTTGGTCTAAAAGGTAGTAAATAGATTTTTCTAACTTTTCGATAGAGCGATGTGCTACGTTTATTGATTTTAGGATCATGTCATCGTTTGCCTGTGTTGGCTTTGTATTGTTATGCTTGTTGTATTTCTATTGTTTGTTGTTGTATTAAGTAAGTTCATGATATTGCATGAGTGTCGATCACACCTGGATGACGAGGAGAGGTCTCGATGACTATGGACAATGCTAAAACCTAGCCGAATGGTTCAAAGTCAAAGTCACGAGCCAGAATCGCATCCGGCATGAGTTTGATTTTATAAAACACAAGAGTCATTCATTAGTTCACATTGCATGGCACACGTCTTCGAGCCTTTCATTTGGCTAAATGTTTAAGCATAACATAAATCGGTTCATGCTTGAAATGCATGGACACACAATGGACTTATACACCGATGCTGGGGGAATGCCGGGTCGTTGCCTGTGGTAAAGCCTTGGATGCTGTCCCAATATTGAGATCGTGGACGATGCCGGCCCAGGTGAGGCCAATTCCTAAGGGTTGCCCTGGATGCCGTCCAAATAATGAGATCAGGACAATGCTGGTTGCCAAGGGGGGGACCAATGCCTACCGGTTACCGGAAGAAACGATTAATTTTGGCTAATATGATACTGAAAAAGAAAAATGAAAATTCACCTGCGGTCCATGACTAATACATGCGTGATGCTTGCAAAAGCTAGGTTCGTTTGATATGTATTGTTAAGTCCTTGTATCAATTTGAGCATATATTTGAATTAGGTCACTCAGTGCTTAAATGACTTTCATGAGATGCAAGCATTCCTTTTTATGACCAAAATGGTCATAAGCCACGGATCCTTGGAAAGTTTGATCATATGTACTAACTCATTGTTTTTTATTCTTGAAAGCACATAGACAGCTAAGAGCCTTTCATATGCATAAGCAAGGCAAGGCATGAACCTTACTATAGATTTGCCATTGACAAGTGGACGATTGTGACATCTAGAATTTCCAGTACTATTTTCTATTGAATTAATCGGGCATTTCATTGACGCGTCTATAGGGTTGTTCCCAGAGTTGATCACTCTCGAGATAACTAGATTAGCTGGGTAAGCCATTAAAGAATTTTCAGGCAATAGACTTGAGAATTCGTCCAAGAATCGGCTTCTCAATCATGTTCATCTTTAGAGGTCATTGTGGCACAGTTAAAAATCAAATTGAGATCAAAGATAGGTTGGTTCGATTGAGAAGTGTGGCCTATGGTGGGTGACTCCACTAAATTGGAAAATTCTCGTCGACCATCACTAATTTGATTTTTCTGTCATTTTGGTACCCTTTGTCTGTAATTGAGTCCTCGAGGTTTTTACGACAATCGAGAGTCGCCAATGTGTCGAGTGGGTTCATTGTGGCTCGAAGAAAATCGACCACGAGTCAATTGCCCTGAAAAGTTTTGAAAACTACCCGGTAGTCTAGGTCACGCTAAAAGTGCGCCGGAGTAAAATTAACCACCAATTTGAGTCAGATTTCAGAAATTGAAAGTTCTGTGGTGTCACGAGCTATTTTAGGAACATCGACTCAGTCTCAAAAGAATTTTCAGAGGTCCCAAGATTTTTACGAAAATTGGGTCCGGACGTTGCGGAAAATCAGTGGAAATTTAGATTGGTTAAATTGATAGGAAGTTGGACTTTCGACCGAGCCTATGAGTGTTAGGGATTTATAGAAAATTGTTTGGGATTTTTTTATGTCGAAATTGGACCTCAATTTGGGAAATTGAGTAAAGAAATTGAATTTATTTAGTGAAATTCGGAATTGGAATTGGGCTGGAAAATTGGACTTCAATTTGGTTAATTTAGTAAATATTAATGCAAGAAAGTAAAAGGGGGAACAATAGATATTTGTGTGTGGGCTTTGGGGGACCAAGCATTGAAGTAAGTGGATAAGATCATTGACTTTAAGCCCTCCTTTTGGCCAATCTTCTAGTGCATGATTCAACCCCCCTCCTTCGCACGTGTTCTCTTCCCTCATCCGCGCACTTGTGTCTTCTCGGGCAAGTTTCATTGCCGACTGAGCTTCTGCATTTCTCTGCCCCGTAAAGCGCCCAAGATCCCACCGAGAAGCCCAGTAGCTCGCGCCTCCCCTCAGCTGCCAACCGTTGCCATGGTTCCAATCAACTTTGCTACCTCTCGGATGGATGGTTGACGTACACTCAGCTAGGATGCAACAGCTGCTTCCTTCATGCGTTGTCCAACACTGAAGGCCACCGAAAGAAGTTGAGGAAACCCCACCGCTTGCTGCAGCTCCATCCTCCTTCCATGTGCCCTTGAAGTTGCTTCTTTATTCAATCTTCAAGGCCACCAAAGCCCTGTTGACTTCGTTCTGTCCACACGTCCCTGGCCGAAGCTGCTTTGGTCAATAGAAGCCAGCTACTGAAGCTTGGTTGATCTTTAGCTCCTTCGTCCTCTCCACTCGGCAACGAATTCAGCCACCTCACGTGCCAGCATCACCCGTAGCTCATCCATCAAATTCCAGTGCCTGTAGCAGCTTCGATTTGCACCGTCTTCAGCCCAAGAAAGGAGTCCAGTCCAGCATTTAGGCCGAAAGTCAGGCTCAGCAAATTCAGCTTCGAAGCCCAACAAAGCTAGCAGTTTTCAGCCCAAGAGATCAGCCCATTTTTAGCTTAGTTCAAGTCGAGTAGCTCGCGAAGCTCAGTCTAGAATTTTCTTTGGGCTTGCAAAGTTCTTGGCCCGACCCAAGTTCGGTCGCCGTTGCATCGTCGTCGTAGTGTCCCGGTCTTCGTTTTGAGCATGTGAGTTTTACTCACTAATGCTTTCTTAGTGGACTAATTATGCCTAAGGGTTAATTAGATTTATTTAATTGTGATTAGGTGGATAGATTAAATTAAAATAATTAAATTTAAGACTTATTAAGGCATGTTAGTCAAATTGAATGTGCATTTAGCAAGTAGACATATCCTATTAGTTATTGTATGCATCTCGGGATTTTTCCCAACCCTTATCGAGTTTCAATTTAGTAATTCGGGCCCAGGTGGAATTTTTAGTAATTAAATACTAATTTTTGAAATTAATTTAATTAATTAATTATTTCCCAGAAATTTAACTAGGATGGCCAGTGACCAGGATTTTATACTAATGATCGTGTTGCAGTCCGTTTATTTAATTGAGCTTTATATTGTGCAAAATTGAATTTATTGTATTTATTTAATTTCGAAAATTAATTTAATTATTTATTTATTTTCTGGATATTCACCCGGGATGGTCGGTGACCGGAATTTCGTGCAGATTGTCGTGGTGCAATTTGTTTATTTAATTAAGCTTTATTTCATGTTGATTTAATTATTGAGAAAGGGTCGAGTGCGATCATCAAACCATTTGAGTATTGAAAGCGTCGAGTGGGACTATAAAGCCATTTGAGTATTGAAAAAGGGTCGAGTGGGACCATAAAGCCATTTACATATTAAAAGGGTGGAGTGGGACTGTAAAGCCATTGAATACTGAGATATGCTTGGTGGAGTTGTGATTCCCACCTGTTATAAGCTGTGTCCTAAGGACCGTGATTTATAATTGGGAATTGATTGTTGTTTGCTACAATTTATGAGACATGTGCATAACCTTGAGTTGCAGGTTGGAACTGATGCCCAGGTAAGTCTTTTGACTCATGCTATGCTCTTAGGCAACCTTGTGGCGTATTGGTTCCCTAATCGAGTTTTTGGGAGTAGAACTTGCTGAGACATAGTCTCATTAGTTGATATAAAACCATTTCAGGCCCTTAGATGGCAGCACCAAGACCTCCACCTCTCCCTCCTCCCGAAGTGTCCGGTATTCCAGAAAGCATCTCCGAGAAGACTACTCATTTTCACATTCACCTTGACCTCGAAGGATTAGAGTATGTGTTGATCGAGTCTACTATTTGGGTTGATAAGGGCAGGGACGATCTGGTGCCTTATGAGTATCGATCATGGTATCGCCACTATTTTGACGGGAGACAGGTAGGTCTCATACCAGAAGAGGAAGTACCATTCATCGTCCTAAAGGAGGCCTTTGGGGCAGGGACTGCTAATCCCGTGGGCGGTGGTGTGGTTGATGCTAGTGATCCTGCATTGGCGGGTGAGCCTACCTCTTCTGTGTACTCTGTGGGTGATGCCAACTGGAACAAAGGAGAACTTGAGATTCCAGAGCAGGAGGCAGAAGGACCAAAGGAAGATGAAGATTAGGAAGTGGACGAAGAGTGGGAGGAGGAGAAGGAGGAGGAGGAGGAGGAGGAGGAGGTGCCTGCTGAGGAGGAACCGGTGCAAGAGGAGCCGGTAGACGAGGAGTTCGACGAGGATGAGCCAGATGAGGAAGAACCTGAAGGGGATCAGGATGATCCCGATTATGACTCTAACGAGGATTGAGGGTTTATCCTCCTTTTTGTGAACCTTACCTAGGTGTAGATAAAGTGAGACTTTGAGAATGTAAATAGTTGTAAAGTGCTTAGCTTTTGCTATGTATAAAAGTTTGGTTATGCGTTTTCAATATGAAAATAGGGCCTTGCTTTTTTATCCCATTGTTTTATTGTTTGGGGATCTATAATTGTTTCCGCATGTGCTTAATTAATGAATGGGTCGGCGATACATAGTCCTGAGATATCGCATTCTAAAATCGACCAAGTGGAAGGATGTGTGCGTGCCCGAGGATCGGGGCATGACATCCCTTTTTTGTGGTATCAGAGCGAAGTTTAGAGATTGGAGTGATAAGGAACGTTGACCATGGGATAGTTGGTAGGAAAGACCTTTAAATTTACAGCTGATGCATGTCTATGGTAGCTGAGTGCTAGAATTGCTTGTTGTTTGGGTCACTCAGTTTCTAATTCGTTGTGAATTGGGTGTAGGTCAATTGTAAGCTGAGCCATGAGTGACCAGGAGCTGAGGACTCCTACAAAGAGGACTAGTAGGGCCGTTATTCAGGGTAGAGCTTCGACTCGTGTTGAGACCCGAGGCGAACGTGGTCGAGCGTCGGTACAGGCTAGCGCGAGTGGAGTGAATCCACCTGTCGTAGATGTCGGGGTAGTAGCCCCTAATAATCCCAGGGTGGATGGGATCTTGCGTGTCTTGGAAGTTATGGGTGCCAAAATGGATCAGCAAGCTCAGGATCAAGCTACTACAGTTCAAGCCGCTGCTCAGGCGGCCGCTACTGCCGCAATTGCCGCCGCTGCTCAGGCTGCACCTGCTGGGGCCGCACCTGCCGTTGCTCCAGCCGCCGCAATGAATGTTGAAGGACCGCTAGGGATTGTGGTCGCTGAAAGACCAATGCATAAGCTGGTAGAGTAGTTCCTGAAGTTAAACCCACTGTTGTTCACCAGGACAGGAGATCCCAAAGCTGCATCTTCATGGGTTCAGAAGCTCGAGAAAGCATTTGCACTACTAATGTGCAACGAGACTGAGAAGGTAGTATTAGCAACTTACCAGCTAGAAGGAGTTGCGAACACTTGGTGGATGACCACTTGAGAGATGATTTTCCCAAAAGGCACTGTTCAGGAATGGAATACTTTCCTTGAAGTCTTCAATGATAAGTATTCTCAGAGACTACAAGAGAGGTAAAGATGGCTGAATTCCAACGCCTTCGCCAGGGTTCTCTAACCGTTGTCGAGTATGAAGCGAAATTCGCTAAACTTTGCGATATGCTCCTGAGTTAATAGAAAACCTAGTAAACCGAGTCAAAAGGTTCGGGGATGGGTTCAGACTAGACCTGAGGAGCATATTGGTCTCTCTAGATCTGAAGACTTATAATGACATATACTGGAGAGCCCAAAAAATTAAAAAAGACTAGAACGATAAAGCTTCCTCATCTGGATCGAGGTTTAGCTCTCATAGGGAAAATATCCGTCAAGGGAAAAGACCCATGCCTAGAGGTAAATCTCGTGCTCTGCCATTCAACAGAGGTGGATTTAATAGGTAGACGCCTAATAGTATGGGTATGTGTCGCTTGTGTGGAAGGTGACACGGGTCAGCTCCATGTCCACCAAGGTCAAGGGCATGTTTCGAATGTGGCCAACAGGGTCACCTTGTAAGAAATTGTCCAAGGAAACAGAGGGGACAACCTCAGTTGCCGCCACCACCACCAATAAGACAGATAGGAGGGTATGCCCCTCAGAATGCATCACAGGGAGGACAATCGAGACCTCCAGCTTAGGGCACAATCTATGCAATCACACAAGGTCAGGCGGAAGTTGCGCTGACGTGATTATAGGTATGATTTCGCTCAACGACCAACCTGCCTATGCTTTATTTGATTCGGGAGCAACCCATTCTTTTATTGCTAAGCAGTATGTTAAGATGTTAGGATTGAATCCTATATTGTTTGGAATCAGCAATTTGCATATCTACACCCTTGAAAAATAAAGTTGTTGCTACTTTGGGATGTACGGGTTGCAAGTTAGAGATTGGTGAGCGAGTGGGGAAAATTGATTTGTTAGTCCTAGTCATGTATAACTTTGATTTAATTATTGGCATGGATTGGCTCACCAAGCAAAGAGCTAAAATGGACTGTTATCGCAAAGTGATTCAGTTTGACCCATTAGGGGGCAAGAGTTTTGAATTTGTTGGGAATTGAGGAGGACCCACGATTTCCTTAATCTCGTCACCCGAGGCAACTCGTCTATTAGACGAGGGTTGTCAAGGTTACCTGGCAACTGTCGTGGATATGACAGTTGAGGAGTTGAAAGTGGAAGACATTCTAGTAGTTCAAGAATTTCCAGATGACTTTCTAAAGGAATTGCCAAGTCTACCGCCAGAAAGAGAGATTGAATTTGTGATTGAACTAGCATCAGGGACAGAGTTGATCTCAAAAGCACCGTACAGAATGGCATTGACAGAATTGAAAGAACTGAAAGTGCAGATGCAGGAATTATTGGACAAAGGATTTATTCGTCCTAGCGCATCGCCTTGGGGAGCACCAGTTTTATTTGTAAAGAAAAAGGATGGATCATTGCGTCTATGCATCGATTATAGACAACTCAATCAGGTGACAATTAAGAATAAGTATCCTCTGCCGAGGATTGATGACTTGTTCGATCGATTACAAGGAGCATCAATATTCTCAGATTGATTTAAGGACGGGATATCATCAGCTGAGAATTAGGAAGGAGGACATTCCTAAGTCAGCATTTCGTACTCGGTATGGTCATTACGAGTTCACAGTGATGCCATTCGGGTTGACGAATGCCCCAGCTGCCTTCATGGATCGTATGAACAAAGTGTTTAAAGAATTTCTGGATCAGTTTGTGATTGTGTTCATTGATGCTATCTTGGTCTATTCAAGAAGTGATGAAAAGCACGAGAATCATTTAAGATTAGTGCTCCAAACCTTAAGAGCTCACCAATTGTATGCTAAGTTTAGCAAATGCGAGTTTTGGTTGACTCGTGTTGCTTTCTTAGGTCATGTGATTTCCGGAGAATGAATCTCCATTAATCCAAGCAATATAGAAGCCGTGATCAAATGGCCAAGACCAACTACAGTGACAGAGATCAGAAGTTTTCTGGGATTAGCAGGTTATTACCGATGGTTTGTGGAAGGGTTCTCATCGTTAGCGTCTCCTTTGACAAGACTCCTGAAGAAAGAAGAAAAATTTGTATGGTCAGACAAGTGTGAGTGTAGTTTTCAAGAGCTGAAGGAAAGGCTGACTACTGCACCTGTACTAACAATTCCATCTGGTCCTGGAGGATTCGAGATCTATAGTGATGCGTCATTCAAGGGGTTAGGTTGCATGTTGATGCAACATGGTAGAATTGTTGCATACGCTTCCCGTCAGTTGAGACCTCATGAGCAGAATTACCCGACGCATGACTTAGAGCTCGCAGCAATTATCTTTGGTCTGAAGATTTGGAGACATTACTTATGTGGAGAAAAGTTCCAGATCTTCATAGACCCTCAGAGTCTCAAGTATTTGTTCTCTCAGAAGGAATTCAACATGAGACAGCGCAGATGGATGAAATTACTGAAAGATTACGACTGTGATATTCTATATCACCCAGGAAAGGCAAATAAAGTCGCTGATGCGTTGAGTCGAAAGTCTTTAGTAGCTCAAATATTGATAAAGGAGTGGAACCTCATCGAAAGAGCGTGAGATTCGGTATTCAAATTTGAGGTAGGCCACCTTTCGAGTCTTATGGCCACCCTCAGAATTGAACTGGATATTCAGGTCAAAATCAAGAATCTCCAAGCAACAAACCCTGATATGCAGAGGATTCTTCAAGAGGACATTGAGAAAAGAAAGGTCGACTTTCAGATTTCTGATGATGGAACATTAAGATTTGAAGGGCGTTTGGTTGTACCTAACGATGTCGAGCTTAGAGAAGAAATTCTATCTGAAGCACATCGTACTAGTTACAATGTTCACCCTGTGAGTACTAAGATGTATCAAAATTTACGTCAACACTATTGGTGGTCAGGTATGAAGGCACATCGCCAAGCATGTGGCCAAATGTTTGACATGTCAGCAAGTAAAAGCTCAGCATTGCAAGTCAGGAGGACTTCTACAACCTCTAGCAATCCCAGAGTGGAAATGAGAACATATCACGATGGACTTTGTGACCGAACTACCAAGGAGTCAAAGAGGAAATGATTCAATTTGGGTGGTAGTCGACAGACTGAAAAAGTCAGTTCACTTCATTATAGTTCGAAAGGACCTCAGTTTGGATAGGCACGCAGACCTATATGTGCGCCAAGTAGTTCGAATGCATGGAGTGCCAGTTACCATAACATCTGATAGAGACCCAAGATTTATTGCTGCTTTTTGGAAGAGCTTGTAGAGTGCTCTTGGTACCAAACTTCAATACAGTACGACATATCATCCTCAAACGGATGGCCAGTCTGAGAGGACAATTCAGACTCTCGAGGATATGCTGAGAGCATGTGTTATAGATTTTAAGGGAAGTTGGGAATATCAGCTACATCTGGTAGAATTTGCTTACAATAACAGTTATCAGTAGAGTATTCAGATGGCTCCTTTTGAAGCATTGTATGGCAGAGCGTGTAGAACTCCAGTGTGTTGGGATGAAGTCGGGGAAAGAAAGATTACAGGTCCAGAGTTGGTTCAACAGTCAGTAGATGCCGTGGCAGTGATCACTGAAGACAACACAAAGCAAGTAGAAAAGCTATGCAGACAAACGTCGGAGATTGTTGGAATTCCAAGTTGGTATCATGTCTTTCTGAAAGTGTCACCAATGAGGGGAACTTTACGCTTTGGCAAGAAAGGCAAACTGAGTCCGAGGTACGTAGGTCCTTTTGAAATTTTGGAAAGAATAAGGACTCTAGCATATCGTCTTGCACAGCCGCCGAGGTTGGCACAGGTGCATGACGTCTTTCACATGTCGATGTTGAGAAAGTATGAACCTGACTCGACCCACGTGCTCAATTTTGAGGAATTGGACGTGGACGACTGTGTGTCGTACGTTGAAAGCCTGGCTTAGATAGTGGATCGCAAAGAGCAAGTCCTGCGGACAAAGACTATTCCATTAGTCAAAGTGGTCTGGCAACACCACGGTACAGAAGGAGCAACCTGGGAGACTGAGGAGTCGATGAGACAGTTGTACCTCCACCTTTTTTAGCAGAGTATGTAAGGTTTAAATTTCGATGACAAAATTTTTATAAGAGGGGAAGAGTTGTGATATCTAGAATTTCTAGTACTGTTTTCTATTGAATTAATCGGGCATTTTATTGACGCGTCTATAGGGTTGTTCCCAAAGCTGGTCACTCTCGAGATAACTAGATTACCTGGGTAAGCCATTAAAGAATTTTAAGGCAATAGACTTGAGAATTCGACCAAGAATCGGCTTCTCGACCGTGTTCATCTGTAGAGGTCATTATGGCACAGTTAAAAATCGAATTCAGATCAAAGATAGGTTGGTTCGACTGAGACGTGTGGCCGATCATGGGTGACTTCACTAAATTGGAAAATTCTCGTTAACCGGCACTAATTTGATTTTTCTGTCGTTTTGGTACCCCGTGTCTGTAATTGAGTCCTCGAGATTTTCACAACAATCGAGAGTAGCCAATGTGTCGAGTGGGTTCATTGTGCCTCGAAGAAAATCGACCACGAGTCAATTGCCCTGAAAAATTTTGAAAACTACCCGGTAATCTAGGTCACGCTAAAAGCGCGCCGGAGTAAAATTAACCGCCAATTTGAATTAGATTTCAGAAATTGAAAGTTCTGTTGTGTCATGAGCTATTTTAGGAACATCGACTCAATCTCAAAAGAATTTTCAGAGGTCCCGAGATTTTTATGGAAATTGGGTCCGAACGTTGCGGAAAATCAGCGGAAATTTAGATTGGTTAAATTGATGGGAAATTGGACTTTCAGACCGAGCCTATGAGTGTCGGGGATTTATAGAAAATTGTTTGGGATTTTTCTACGTCAAAATTGGACCTCAATTTCGGAAATTGAGTAAAGAAATTGAATTTATTTAGTGAAATTCAGAATTGGAATTGGGCTGGAAAATTGGACTTCAATTTGGTTAATTTAGTAAATATTAATGCAAGAAAGTAAAAGGGGGAACAATAGATATTTATGTGTGGGCTTTGGGGGACCAAGCATTGAAGTAAGTGGATAAGATCATTGACTTTAAGCCCTCCTTTTGGCCAATCTTCTAGTGCAAGGTTCAGCCTTCCCTCCTTCGCACGTCTTCTCTTCCCTCATTCGCACACTTGAGTCTTCTCGGGCAAGTTTCATTGCCGACTGAGCTTCTGCATTTCTCTGCCCCATAAAACGCCCAAGATCCCACCGAGAAGCCCACCAGCTCGCGCCTCCCCTTAGCTGCCAACCGTTGCCACGTTTCCAGTCAACTTTGCTATCTCTCAGATGGATTGTTGACCTATGCTCAGCCAGCATGCGACAGCTGCTTCCTTCATGTGTTGTCCAGCACTGAAGGCCACCGAAGGAAGCCGAGGAAACCCCACCACCTTCTACAGCTCCATCCTCCTTCCACGTGCCCACGGAGTTGCTTCTTCAGTCAATCTTCAAGGCCACCGAAGCCCTGTTGACTTCGTTGTGTCCACACGTCCCTGGTTGAAGCTACTTTGGTCAACAGAAGCCAGCTGAAGCTTGGTTCATCTTCAGCTCCTTCGTTGTCTCCACGCGGCAACGAATTCAGCCGCCTCACGTGCTAGCATCACCCGTAGCTCATCCATCGAATTCCAGTGCATGTAGCAGCTTCAATTTGCATCGTCTTCAGCCTAAGAAAGGAATCCAGTCCAGCATTTGGGCCGCAAGTCAGGCCAAGCAAATTCAGCTCCGAAGCCCAGCAAAGCCAACAGTTTTCAGCCCAAGAGATCAGCCCATTTTTAGCTTGGTTCAAGTCGAGTAGCTCGCAAAGCTCAGTCTAGAATTTTCTTTGGGCTTGCAGAGTTCTTGGCCCGGCCCAAGTTCGGCCGCCGTTGCGTCATCATCACAGTGTCTTGGTTTTCGTTTTGTGCAAGTGAGTTTTACTCACTAATGCTTTCTTAGTGGACTAATTATGCCTAAGGGTTGATTAGATTTATTCAATTGTAATTAGGTGGATAGATTAAATTAAAATAATTAAATTTGAGACTTATTAAGACATGTTAGTCAAATTGAATGTGCATTTAGCAAGTAGACATATCCTATTAATTATTGTATGCATCTCAAGATTTTTCTCGACCCTTATCGGGCTTCAATTTAGTAATTCGGGCCTAGGTGGAATTTTTAGTAATTAAATACTAATTTTCGAAATTAATTTAAATAATTAATTATTTTCTGGAAATTTAACTGAGATGGCCGATGGACCGGGATTTTATATTGATGATCGTGGTGCAGTCCATTTATTTAATTGAGCTTTATATTGTGCTAAATTGAATTTATTGTATTTATTTATTTAATTTTTGAAATTAATTTGATTAATTATTTATTTTCCGGAAATTCATCTGGTATGGCCGATGACCGGAGTTTCATGCTGATTGTCGTGGTGCAATCCGTTTATTTAATTGACCTTTATTTCATGCTAATTTAATTATTGAGAAAGGGTCGAGTGGGACCATAAACCCATTTGAGTATTAAAAGGGTCGAGTGAGACCATAAAGCCATTTGAGTATTGAAAAGGGTCGAGTGGGACCATAATGCCATTTACATATTAAAAGGGTGGGGTGGGAACGTAAAACCATTGAATACTGAGATATGCTTGGTGGAGTTGTGATTCCCACCTGTTATAAGCTGTGTCCTAAGGACCGTGATTCATAATTGTGAATTGATTGCTGTTTGCTGCAATATATGAGGCGTAGGTTGGAACTGATGCCTAGGTCAGTCTTTTGACTCATGCTATGCTCTTAGGCAACCTTGTGGCGTATTGGTTCCCTAATCGAGTCTTAGGGGGTAGAACTCGCTAAGACATAGTCTCATTAGTTGATATAAAACCATTTCAGGCCCTTAGATGGCAGCACCAAGACCTCCACCTCTCCCTTTTCCTGAAGAGTCCGGTATTCCAGAAAGCATCTCCGAGAAGACTACTCATTTTCACATTCACCCTGACCCCGAAGGATTAGAGTATGGGTTGATCGAGTCTACTGTTTGGGTTGATAAGGGCAAGGACGATCTAGTGCCTTATGAGTATCGATCATGGTATCGCCACTATTTTGACGAGAGACAGGTAGGTCCCATACCAGAAGAGGAAGTACCATTCATCGTCCTAGAGGAGGCCTTTGGGGCAGGGATTGCTGATCCCGAGGGCGATGGTGTGGTTAATGCTAGTGATCTTACATTGGCGGGTGAGCCTACCTCTTCTGTGTACTCTGTGGGTGATGCCAACTGGAACGAAGGAGAACCTGAGATTCCAGAGCAAGAGGCAGAAGGACCAGAGGAAGATAAAGACTGGGAAGTGGACAAAGAGTGGGAGGAGGATGAGGAGGTTCCTGCTGAGGAGGAACCGGTGGAGGAGGAGCCGGTAGACGAGGAGTTTGACGAGGATGAGCTAGATGAGGAAGAACCTGAAGGGGATCAGGATGATCTCGTTTATGACCCTGACGAGGATTGAGGGTTTATCCTCCTTTTTGTGAACCTTACCTAGGTGTAGATAAAGTGAGACTTTGAGAATGTAAATAGTTGTAAAGTGCTTGGCTTTTGCTATGTATAAAAGTTTGGTTATGCGTTTTCAATATGAAATTATGGCCTTGCTTTTCTATCCCATTGTTTTATTATCTGGGGTTCTATAACCGTTTCCGCATGTGCTTAATTAATGAATGGGTCGACGATACATAGTCTTGGGATATCACATTATAAAATCGACTAAGTGGAAGGATGTGTGCGTGCCCGAGGATCAGGGCATGACAACTGTGACCTTGTATCCGACGATCAATGGCGAGATGTCCTCCTATAGGAGAATTAGGGATTTCTATTTACTAAGTCATCGATTCACTCTTATTGTTCTCACCATTTCAGGTGTATGATGGGTGACCCAGGGTCCACGAAAGGAATGAATCTAGCATGGGTGCCACTTTTGGGAGCAGCTCGGCAGAGGAGTTAGGCTACCCCAGCCTTTTTGATTATATATGGAATGAAAATAAGTAGCCCAGGACTAGGATGAGAATGTAATCAAAACAGCTTTTGATGGGTGAATATGAATGTGTATGTGTTGCTTTTATTAACTTGGCTTGCATGTGTCTTGCTCAGCTTCCATGTGTGTTTGTATGGGATAATTTATGATCGCTTCCGCTTGT
This sequence comes from Eucalyptus erythrocorys, assembly GCA_014182555.1. Taxonomy (NCBI): domain Eukaryota; kingdom Viridiplantae; phylum Streptophyta; class Magnoliopsida; order Myrtales; family Myrtaceae; genus Eucalyptus; species Eucalyptus erythrocorys. The sequence goes on along the minus strand of CM024600.1, from coordinate 11,726,789 downwards.
GCTTCACTAAAGATAAAAAACTTTTGAGACATTCGACGTTGCCTGGGGCGTCGATGTTAACTCGCCAGGTCATGCTCTCGTGTCAGAGATGAGGTGGGAGTGTGACATTGTGCCTTGTCTCCTACTGAATATAATGAAATGTCTTCATGTGAAACAGCTAAAAATTTTTGGGATAGACTTCATGTTACTTATGAAGGGACTAATCGTGTAAAAGAGACAAAAGTAAACTTCCTGCTTGGCCAATATGAATCATTCAAGATAAAGCCAAAAGAGTCGATTGGAGATATGTTCAGTCGTTTTACGGAAATTGTAAATGGTTTGACGTATCAAGGTCAGCCAATTTCTACCCCAATGAAGGTTAAGAAACTTCTGTGAAGTTTCTCAAAAGATTAGAACCATGTTAAGACCTCAATCCAGGAGACTTAGAGGATTATGCCACTTTCCGTTGATGAACTTATTGGCACTCTTCAATCCTACGAAGTGGAACAAATCATTTATGAAGATCCTGATGGTAAGAAGTCCATCTCTTTAAAATCTAACGCTGATTCTGATGATACAAACTCAGAAAATTACATGGATGATGAAGAACTTGCTTTTATGATCAAGAAATTCAAAAGGCTGAGTGGAAAATGAAGAAAATTCAGTGGAAGAAAACAATATAAGCAGAATGGGCAAAAAAGAACAATGAAAGAAGATGATGAGAAAGGAAATATATGCTTAATGGCACATTCAAACTCAGACTCAAATTCGGAATTAGAATCAGACTCATAATCAGAGTCTCACTCAAGCACATACTTAGAATCCGACAAGGAAATCGAGGTAAGTCATTCAAAGATTTCCTACTAAAGTTTTTAAATAAATAAATGATTTTGCTCAAATCTCAAATATTCTCTTAAAATGATCTTCAAACTAAAAAAAGGAGAATTCATGGCTTGGGCAATAGGATCTTTCTTAAAAAGAAAATTTTTAAAATTTGCAAAAATATTTTCTATGAACAAAAGAAAGTCGAGATTTACTTGTCAAAGAAAATGATTTTTTAGAAAAGGAATTTTCAAATATTTCAACAAAATTTTCAAAGAGTTCAAAAACATTAGCGCATATTCTTTTCATACAAGTACCTTACTATAATAAGTCGGGACGTGGTTTTAATAAGGAAAGTGATTCTCTAATAGATTTTCCTAATGTCAAGGAGAAACTTAGACAAAGACCTCCTAGACTTGCGTACAAGAAGTATTTTTAAAGGATCTTTACAAAACCGGTTGATCGAAATGCTCTCAAATGTTCAAATTATGGAAATTCATAACACTTTGAGAAAGAATATCCTAAAGTCTAGAGACTTGTTAAGAAAGATTGGGTAAAAATAGCACACTTTACTAACTCTCAAGGACCCAAGAAAATTTGGATATCAAGGAAAAGATGAGTTGTTTTTGTAGGAAATAAAGGAAAAGAAGAAAGAGAATTTTGTAAGGAAGTTAAATTTTTTTCTCAATTTGATTTGGGCACATAATTCTCATTATTCTTGATATTTGATATATCCTTGGTTAATTCAGATTTTATTATGATCATATTCTACGATTTGTTTTATTTAAGGAAGAATCATGCGATTTATTTTTGTGATTCGTGAGTTGAGATTTGATTTAATAAGTGTGACTGATTTGATATTTTGCTTATAGACAATTGAGTTTATTTGGTTAGATTTTATGCTCTCAGATTTTGTCATATTTTGCAAAGTAAAAATCTGTTTTAAGAGATGTTAATTTATCACGCAAGATATTCTTAGGTACTCAAGGATTTTATTCCCTTTGATTTTATCGTGCTTTGACTAAGTGAGAATTTCTTTTTCAAGATATTATTCTGCATAATGTTCTTTCCTTAAATATTATGTTATGATGAATTAAGAAAGAATATTTGATTATCTATGAAGATTTTTTATTTTGCTCTAACGAAACGGAATGATCCAAATTTATGGATACCAAAAATAAAATCAATTCATTGCAATAAATTCTATAAGAGAAGAATGATTGTGAATCTCCACAAATTTTGGTGCAATAAAAAAGGTATCTCATGCAAAGATTGACAATGATCATTTTTAATCAATGGTATATTGCAAACATGTACCTTGGGTAAGAGAATAATTTATTTCTTATCATCCCGCCTTGCAAATTTTTATTCGATTTTATGAAGATTATAGATAATTGCCTATGAATCATATATGATTTATATTACAAATATCTCTTGTCATAAACATAAAGCATTGCATTTTTTTTAATTGCTTGATTTGGCACATAATAAAAATATTCATAAACATAAAGCATTGCATTTTTTTTTTAATTGCTTGATTTGGCACATAATAAAAATATCTACTTTCTTTTTGTGAAATGCATCAATAATATGCTTTTGAGTTTTTATGCTCAAGGAAATCCCTTTGATCATGAAAGATATTATTGCATATTAATGGATACTCTTACTATATTCTTAGAAGATATCTTATATCTAGCAAGTTTGATTCACAAATCGAAGGAAGATATTACTTGATTTTTTTTTTTTTTTTTTGCAAAGATTGTTATCTATTATACAAGAATTTGCAGATGGCAAAAGAATCTTTCATATGGATTTTGAAAAGCTTGATCCAAAAATTGTGGAGGTTCTGTACTATTTTCTGGAGGTTCAAAATTCTCTTCCTTGCGTAAAGTTCTTGCAAATTATTGAACAAATGCCTAATGTGTCGTACGAAAAGTTGGGTAGCTCTAAATTTAAATATTTCATTATCTTATATATGCTATTCGATTTATTTATTTATTGAAAAAGCATTATATATTACGTAAATATTATAACATTGTATTTGTACAAAAAGTTTGTTGAGTTTATGCAGATTAAATTTGAGACAAGCTTGATTGAAGAAAACAAATTTCTGCATTGAATTTTAAAAAGCAAATGATCGTTGCGGATATTGTTGTTATGGAGGAAATAGTGGAAAAATATTCTACTTAATGTGCACAAGCCGCAATTAGTACTATTAGCAAATATTGTCATGATGACAATGGGAGAAAGTGAATCCAAAGAAAAGGGAAAGAATCGTGATCACCTCAAAAAAAGCAACAAATTGAGGGTGAGCATTGATTAATTATGGAAAAATCTTTTTGAATTCATCATGATCTTAATTATCATGGAAGGAAGAAAAGGAAGGCCTAGTGGTTGAGGGTGATGGCGGTTTCCCACTAAGAGGTACTCACACGGCCCAACAATCATTTACATAGTCGCTGGCTAATGGACTTGAGGAGCTCCATGAAGAAAGCGGTACTGCAGAATCCGATTTTTCTAGCTAATGGCCCCACAGCTTTTTGCAGGGTTGAAGATTTTGTCTCCACTATTCAGCATAGGTGTTCCATGTCGGATCTCCATCACCTTCACCTAAGCCACTTGTTCTTCGTATCAACACTTTTCTTGTTCTTGGTCATGAGATTCTGAAGATACGTTCAGTCGACTTTCATTTTCTGCTTAGCGTCTTAAATTTCATTTGAAGTATGGAGCATCTTGAATTTCATATAGTATATGCATATTCACATTCGAACTCAAGTAAAATCATATGATTTTTGCGAAAAAATACTATTCAAAAGAAAAGGTAATTTCAAATAAGCACTTAAGAATTCCCCATTAACTTGTGACTCGATAAAATTGGTCCATAATTCATCCTCAACTTTTTTTGATCTTCTTATAATTCAAAATATTTGAAACTTTCATGATGCCCCACTACGTGCAGCATCACAATTTAATGCCTTAAGATCTGGAGCAATCACATTTATTACTTTGTATCAAAGTTAACATCCTTAGTCAATCAGAATTTCCCTGAACTATGTCCTGGGCTAGTTATTTCTATTAAGCATCCTTATTTAAAGGCAAAATAAATTACTTCTGCCATCTAATGCCTGAACCGCATTAGCCCATTTTTATCTTTCTTCTTCATGAACCACAAGAAAAACCTCTTAACTTCCCCCTAAAGCTAAAATGGCAAGTACCGAAACCCTAATATTTCTCCACCTGTTCCTCGTCTCGGAGGCTGCGGACGACTAAAGTCACGAAAGCCAAATCCCACGCCGACCTCCAGCCACCACTGCACCGGTCAAGCCATGCGCGAGAGGTGGAGGATGAAGAGGACGAACGGACATGGCATCTTCAGTGATGAACATTGAGTGGGTGGGTCCAGTCGTCTCCACTGAGATCACATGGCTACAGCCCCAACTCTCTCGGTCCACTCGCACGAGGCGGCAACGGAGGGGACAGTGGGGGAGGAACGAAAAGGACATGTCCGAGGGGACTCTGCCCTCTGGACGCTTACCGAATTGAGTCATTGACTCATCGCCGTCTGTTTCAGTCTGCAAGAAGAGAAACAACGTGCGAACCAAGCCGTTGGAAAAGGACTTAGAGACTTCAGAGTTGTCCCTGAAGTCGGGCATGGTTCGGGGTCCGGCCGGTTCTCTCAAATGGGTCAACCCGGATTTGCAACTCATTGTTGTGATAGACCTTATCAATAAGTGAATCATTTCTATTTTGGTGTCTTAAGAATTTCCATCCGAGATTTATCGTAATGAAAAGGTTAATGTATATTATGTTTGGTTCATTAAATTGAATGGGTCTAAATAAGCTTGGCCAGGTCAAGTGAGCAGGTCATATTTAAGAATGAAATTACTTATCCATGCGCTGTCCATTTTGCTATCCTACGGAATCTATATATATAATTAAATATATTCACATTAAGAAAGTAAGAATTTAGGCATGTCTATAGTTATTAATGATTTTTTTTTTTTTTGGGTGTAACTACTGAATTCCATAACAATACATTCTCCAATAAATGAGAAGTAACAATTTAGTACAATTTTTTTGCCATGACTAATAAGTTTTCATAACAATTTATTGGTCAGCAGCAATTTTTATAGATGATTAATAACATTTATGTGAAAAAAAGTATTGGTTTCTTTAAGTTTGTTTACTAATGTAGGTTGAGTAACCTTTTGTGTAATTGTGCGTGTTTCGATTAACTAGTAACTTTTTCAAGTGTTAAGGGGAAAATTACTTCCAGCCTAACAAAATTGGCAATTTTGATGTATAGCTAGTGACTTTTCAAATTTAAAATAAATTGCAACACATTAGTAAACATACTAAGTAAGTCTTACATTAAGTTCAATGATTTTTCATAAGAGAAGGTTGTTTTCACATCTCTTTGGCTATTACAAACTAGTGGAAATTTATTTTTAACATGTAGAATAAATTAGGTTAATTTTAGATTTTCCCGATACACTTTCGAGATTATATCACTCAACCTTGGTAACTTATTTTGTATATGTTAACATCATACACTTTGTTCTTTTTCGGCCTCAATCAAACCCAAAACTCCATCTTGGGCTTTTTATTGTACTTGATTTGATGGTGCTGCCAAGTGCACTTTCCATCAACTTGGAAGCGTAGAATAGTCAACTCACATTGTCTTGCAATTTTCACATCAAGAAAATAGCAAACTCATTTTCATTTTCACTTGCCATTGTCACCTAATACTTCACTTACTCTCATTGTTTTCTATGGCCCTGAAAATTGGGTAATAACAACACAAGTGCCATAAGTTTTACAACTCTTTTTCGCTTACTTGAATACTGTAAATTCAAAAAATCAATTACTTTAGTGCCATCGGTGATTTTCCTTGCTGAAAAATTTGATGTGGATGTCAATTGTCCTATGTGGCTTCATTGGTGTTGACGTAGACAATAAATAAAAAATTCAAAAAATTCCATGTCAAAATGGAAAATTAAAAATAAAAAAAAAATCCAGGTATGATGATTTGTCTAGAATGACACTCAAATAATTGATTTTACTTCAATGTGATACTTAAGTGAGCAAAAAAAGAAGTTATAATGCTCAAGTGAGTACTGTATGAAAGTTGTGACACTCATGCTATCCTTATACTACGTATTTTTATTTTTAAGTAAAAAGGTTAGAGAGGGCCAATCAATGTGGTTATCCCTCTCAGTTTTACCACAAGGGTCCCATGCAAAGAAATGGCTTGCATTAATGAATTCTTTATAACACATATTACTAGAAGGAGGTACCATTTATATCAAAATAAGTACTTCTCATGAATGAGGCCCGTTGAATATAAAATCCAAAATATTTTAAATTTAATTTTCAACAAAGTTGAAATTAAAATATCATCAAAACAATTATTAAATATTAATACATAAGTAACATCAATTTAAGATTCTTCATTCACCTATCCTTTTTCCAAAGCACTGTATGGCTCTTGACTCTAGAAACCTATTGTACATTCTCCTTATTTTACTCACTTAAACTCAAATTTAAATGTTGATACCTAATTTTTTTCTCAAATAGATATTTAGAAAAATAAAAAATGAACGCACGAGAAAGGCCCAGTTGGGCCGAATCCGACCTTGGCCCGACCTGCCTCTCCTTCCTTCCCCACATGGGCCAAGGCCCGACTCTTCCTTCTCTTTCTTTCCTTTTTCCATGCAGGCCCAGCCTTTCCTTCCCTTCAGCTTGGTTAGTTTCACCGGTTAAGCCAAGTTATGTCTATTTCCTCCAATCATGTCTTTTGCATGAACCCCGAGCCAAATAAGATAGTTGATCATGGTTAAATTTAATTAGTCTATGATGACAAGGCCTTCAGAACTTAGATATTTTTCAAGTTGTATTTAATGCCTTCATCATGTAGTAAATTAAGGAGCACGAACACCTGAGACTTTACATCATAAGATAAGATTGGATTTAGACTTAAAGCCATTAATAAAGGGGACACGTCAGCCTTGAAGAATCAAATTTTTTTGGAAAAATAAGTGTGAACGAGTGTGAACAAATGTGAACATATTAAATAAAGTGGGGAAAAGGATATCCCTATGGCCTAGGCTCATTAATATCCTAGGATTTAAGTGTGAATTGTAGACTTTGGAACCTACAAAGGAGAGGTCACATGTAAAGAGAGAAAGGAGAAGGCCAAGACAAATCCAACTTTGGACCAAGACAGGTCGACTTTATCTCTTTTGGACGTTAGCCAATAAATAACCGAGACAAGTGTCCAAGCTAGTATAGAGACTACTTAGGATCTTGGGAGATAAGATTGTATAGTCATAGATGACTCTTGATTCAAGGCCAAGTGAGAACACTTCTCTTTTCAATTAGAATTTACCTTATTTAATGTTCGGAATTTCTGAACCTTTGTTATTTTCCCATTTTACAGAGCTTTTTATGTTACGAATTTGGAGAAACTTTCTTTATGAAAGTTGTTCAAAACATCTTGATATATAACATGATTAAATTTCATATTTTTCTAAGGTGAAATGGTTGGGACGAAGACCCAATCAATTAGCATATACAACCTGCCCAGTATAGTGAAAACAGTAACCAAGTTGCTTTGTCAAAATTTTATATAATCTTTCCTTATGAATTTGGACATTCTTCCTTCACAAAATTTTTAAATGGCATCCATATCTACAATATATTAAAAGTTCAAAGAGTTTTCTGAAGATTTGAATTTTGAAATGAGTCTCTCTCTCCAACGGTTGAATTTGCTCAACGGATGAAATTTTAGGTTGTGTTCAATGATTTTCTGTTCTTTCCACAAAACGAATTTTGCTTGAATTTCTCCATGAAAATTTTTTTCTAAGGTCTTCTTTACAACATATTAAAATTATATAATTTTTTTAGTCCGTTTGATAAGGTAATGGTACTAATTTCTAAAGTTGCTCAAAAGTGTTTTGCCTTTGAATGGAGAACCACACGCCCAACTTAGGGGGGAAGGGAGCTGCACGCCTAGAGGAAGAAGCCAATCTAGAGTTTTCTTGACTTGAAGATAAGAATGTATTAAATGCTTTTGGAAGCTAGCTAATTAATGAGCTTAATGAATCACATGCTCATGTGTTTAACATGGAAACCAAGTTGTCCAAAATCCAAGTTTTTTTATGACCAAATCTTAGATAAATCTTAAGGTATGATGGCCCTAGATTATAGCCTTGATAAGCAAAGCAAAAACCAACCAATTATAAGAATATATTAGGCATTAAAGGGGCTTATTTGTCCCTTAGGTGCCATAGGCAATAACGAGCCTAGATTGAGCCTTGGAGAGTAAGCATATAGGTGGACTAATCACAAGCCAACACCAAAGGACCTAGGCGCCAACTCGAGAAGATAGGTAGGCCAACTTGTCATTTAAGTGTAATAATAAGTTTGCATAACAATCTAAGAGGAAGAGGCTTTTAAATAAGAGAATGCATCATCACATTTGGAGGCTTAACCATTCTCTTCTAATTTCTCCCTTCCTCCCTTCTCTTCCAAGCCGCCCTAGACCCCAACCAACCACCAAAGAAGCATCTTGGAGCTTGGTCTAAAAGGTAGTAAGTAGATTTTTCTAACTTTTCGATAGAGCGATGTGCTACGTGTATTGATTTTAGGATCATGTCATCGTTTGCCTATGTTGGCTTTGTATTGTTATGCTTGTTGTATTTCTATTGTTTGTTGTTGTATTAAGTAAGTTCATGATATTGCATGAGTGTCGAGCACACCTGGATTTTCCATTTCTGTTTTAATGACTTGGTGTCAACTCTCCTTTTCTCTTTAACGGCAAGCCCCTATAGGCTGAATTAACTTTGTTTTCAGATTATTTCAAAGGGTGATTCTCTGGACAAATACCAAGTATCCATCGGCTAATCCACTAAAACAATTTCTAAACATCGTTATTCTTTGTCAGTTCTTTGAAACTTTGATTGTCATTTTTACAATGCCAACGAACATTCTTGTTGAAAACGCTTTCTGTGGTGAGTTGAAGTTAGCAGATTCTTCATTGTCTTAAGAACCAAATATGACGAAGAAGTTTGTCTATAGTTTTCACAGTGCCTGATGCTTTAGTTTCTAATATGATCTCAGACAATTGGATATATGGAACGAAGAGGCAATATTCAACAAGACCACACGCACGAACACGGAAGAAAAATGTTTTCACCAGAATTCTAGTTTCATTCACCATATGATGGACATTAGTACGAAAAGTCTTGCTTAATGGCATTCCATTTCTTGTTTCAAACTAGCCTACTTGATTGAACAGAGCTTCTTGCTAAAGAGCAACTGCTGTACCAACACAGAAATTGCCAAATATTTGCGTCCCAGCTTTGGAATGACCCAAACAAGCAAGGCCTAACTGCCATCCAACGTATAGTAATTTGCTATTCCACAAATTTATGTTCATACATTTCCAAGCAAGCTTGAACATGATTAAGGGGGAAAAAATACAAAGACTGCTTTTGAAAACAGTACATGCAAATAGGATCACGCTAGTACTCATTATTGACTCCACGTCCAAGACACGAGCTGGCTATAGTTTCCATCTCTGAGCTGAACTTTCGAGCTTATTGGTTTTGGTATCCTCATTTTATCTGCCTTCAAGAGCCGTTATAGTGACATTGTTGGCAGAGTATTTTTTCTGACTTTGTCTGGAGGAACCTGTGTCGGTAGTTGTTTGCCTCTCGGTGAATGCAGGTTTGTTCGGACGAGGAAGACCAACAATTTCATTGTTAATCATTGAAATAACAGTTGAAATGGTAGGCCTATCATTTGCAAGTTCTTGTGTACACAGCAGCCCCACATTTATGCACCTTATGATCTCAATCTCGGAGCATCCAATAGAAATTTTAGGGTCCACTAGTGCAAGTACATTGTCTTCCTCCCAATATTTCCATGCCTGCCAAAAAACAGAATTCAAGTCTAATTAGTTTTGGAATTTGAGTTGATGGAAATAGGGTGATCTCTCTGTTTGTAACAGCTTACCAATCCTAACAGGCTCAAGGACTGATCTTCCTCATTGAAACTAGTGTTCTGTCTTCCGCTTACAATCTCCAGCAATACTACCCCAAAGCTAAAGACATCTGATTTTTCCGAAAACCGCCCTTCCATTGCATATTCTGGAGCCATGTAACCACTGCATCCCACGAAACACTTTAATATTCCTCATGCTAGGTAGAAAGAAAGATCAGTATGAGACTCATCATATAAGAAGTACTTACTAGGTTCCCACAACTCTTAGTGTATCTGCTTGATTTTCTTCTCCCCCAAATATTCTAGCCGTTCCAAAGTCTGAAATTCTTGGATTGAGCTCTTCATCCAATAGGATATTACTTGTCTTAAGATCTCTATGAATTATCCGTAGTCTGGAGTCACGGAGAAGGTATAGTAGGCCTCGACAAATTCCATCAATGATGTTGAATCGTCTTCTCCAATCCAGTTGCTCTCGTTTGAGAGGATCTGAAATAGACAATAGAAGTGAAATTCATAAAATTATGTGTTAATTTGTGACCGGAGAAGAGTGTAATGCACAGAAAGAAGCTCCCATGTGTACTGAAAATGTAAAGTATGTGCGATAGGGGCAGCCAATGTCTGTTTAAGCAGGTAAAATTAAAAACTCGACTTCCCCATAAACTGGTATTCCATGGTAGATCGACGGAATACTACAAGAAATGGAATATTTACCAAAAAGAAATGCATCTAGACCCTTGTTTGGCATGAACTCATAGATTAATAGTTTTTCATCTTGCTCGGCACAGCATCCAAGGAGTCGAACTAGATTACGATGTTGGACCTTGGAAATCACTTCCATTTCATTGATAAATTCCCGCAATCCTTGTCCAGAGGCCTCTGATAGTCTTTTGACTGCTATTTCTTTTCCATTTAGCAATCTCCCCTGCACAAAAGGACGTAAATGAGCTGCGAAAGTTAGAAAGAAGAAGCAGAAATGGAGCTGCTGTCCTCTACATGACATAGTATTACCCTATATACTGCCCCAAAACCACCCTCCCCGAGCTTGTTCGCATCACTAAAGTTGCTTGTTGCTGCGGCCAGCTCTTCCAATTTATATAGCACAAGCTCCTGGAGATTAACTTTGCTTAAGCTCCCTCCGAGCACGTTCTCACTAGAAGCCTTTGAAAGTTGGTGTCCGTCTTTACCACCTCGTTTTTTCGACTTCTGCCATGCGAAGAAAGTACCAATACTGAAAATTACAGTTGCCACGACAGCTGCAGTCGCTATAATTGCTCTCAGATCTCTTTTTCTTTCTGCAGATCAAAATACGGACAAACAATGATGTCTGAGATTGAAGCACACATTAAAAAATAAAAAAGATCTGATTAGCTAGCTTTCAGGGATAGGTGGCATATCACATTGATTGAAATTCCCTAACCATCTAGCAGTAAGTTGCATTACCAGATTGATCAGAAATTTAGATTAGGAATGAACATACCGAGTTCTGTATGGGCCACTCGAACATAAAGAGTTGTTCCTGCATAGGAGAACTTCCGTACGTCGATTAGGTCTCCACTCCAGTACATGCAACCAACACCGGCATCATAAGCATATGCTGCGCATGAACAATTACTGAGGCACTGCTCTTGGCACTTGTCTTCCAAAGGAGATGACCAGATTGCATAATTCGGCACTTTCACATTCTCAAGCTTTATAAATCCATCAATTTTTCCAGCTTTAGTACTACCATTTTTCAACTTATCACATTGCAGCAATGACTTCTGGATGCATCCGCTGGACCAATTCCCTCTGCTCCATTCTTCAACTTTTTTTGGCTCAAAGCCTCTCAAGCAGCTGCAAATTGGTGATTTCTTGGCATCACAGAATCCGAATGGACCACACTTGCCATAAACATCACAGTCAGATGCCCGGGTTGACCAATCGATCCGCCACTGCTTATATTTTTCATCCCAGAATGGCTGCAACAACTCCCCATTTGACCTCACAAAAAAGTATGACAAATAAGACACCTCTGCAAAATTGTAAGTCAGATAGACATATCCTTCTTTATCATCCACTAAGCTAAATCCATCAAGATAGACTGATAACATCTCGGGAGTTCCGATGAAAACCTTACCATTCCATGGACCACTCCGCCAATATAGAGTAGTGCCGTTCCAAAGGAAAACTTCAGGAATATTTAGTGGTTCGAGACTAATAGAAAAACTTCCAATCGATGGGTCAGAAGGGCTTTTCCAAGATGTGAGTACCTGCTTCTCATTTGTTCTCAAGTTGGTGCTAAGCTTCATTTTCGCGATGAATGTATCACACATGGTCTGGAAACTTTCCCATGTCGTTGTATTATTTGTGCTCATATTAGAGCTTTGCTTTTGCAAGATAAGATTTCCAGTATCTAATAATTGGGCTTTTGCATTTGCTCCAGAGGTGGAAACGTTTGATGACCAAAGTACTTCCTTCTTTCCATTCAATATCACAAGATTACCATCATCAGATATGGTCATGACACCAGAAGAATCTAGAACAGGCTTCTCCCTGTTTGCGACCCAAATGACGTTAAACACAGGAATTTTGTTATGCCAAATTCCAATGTACCGATTGGTAGTACCATTGGGGCTAAAGAATCCCAGTCTGTAGAGACCTCCGCTTGATATGATACTTCCAGGATCTTGGATGTACTCAGATGCTGTAATGACATCTCCCCCAATGCAAAATTTCACAGCATAATGAGACAAAATAAAGAGAGAGAATACTCTTACTTTTCTTAGAAGAATCATGACTACTTGAACCTTTCCTCTCAGCAACAACTGATTTTGCTAGCTTTAGAACAGCAGAAGACACAACCTGAAGTTTAGGATAGAAGGTGGAAATCACAATTATCGTGAGAAAACCTTGTGGTCGAAGATAAAGGTAAATTTTCGAATGGAAAAGATGGTTTAAGCATCTCCATGAAGAAATTTATATTGCTCGAATGGGAACATTTTCCTCGTCCACTCAGCGGTCTTTGATGTTGAGTCGCATGGTGGATATAATGGACATTGTTAATTTTTCTCCAATTAGAACTCTTTCCTCTTTGGTTCTTATGGATATTGTTATTTTTTCTCGTAGTGCGCCACCGAGAGAGCATTAGCGAAATGCTAGTGTCTACATCAGGATTTCTACCCCCATTGACGAAGTCAACTCTAGAAAAAGCATTCAAGCCTTCGAAAGTGCACGCCACCGAAATTTTAGACTCTCGCATTCATTCAGCATGGCGGCTGCGATTGCTTTCCATAAATGGCCACTTTCTTGGTAGATTCATGTACATTTCCACAATTGCTTTTTAAGGTGTGTTTGGTAAAAATAATTTTTAATTAGAAATAATTCTTTTCTATATCTATTCCCTAAAATAGTTTCCAAGTAAAACATGTTTAGTAGCTACGTAAAATTTCTATTTTCGGAATAAAAAAGAACATAAATACGTTTGGTGTGATTCACAAATTTTTTTTATGACGTGGAATTTCTTTTAGTTTTCTAATGATTTTTTTGAGATTTTTCTTTTTTTCCTCTCATCTTCTTCCTCCTCTAGTCGATCACTACTGCAGGTGGCGACCAACGACGGACAGTGACCGGTAGTGAGAATAAATGATTGGCAAACAACGAAGGCAACTAGTGACCGATAGGGTAGTAGCGGACACCTAGGCTCCGACGATTGGTTAGAAGAGGAAAAAGAACAAAAGAACAAAAAGAAAAAATAATAAAATGACTTATTTCTAGAATTTGTTCTTAGGAGTGAGAAACTACTTTTTTTTTTTTTTTTTTTTTTTTTTACTTCTTGTTTCTATTCCAAATTTATTTCTTAGCCACTTTTCTATTCCAAGAGATAGAAAAATTAGCCGACATTACAAAATGAATTTTTGTTCTTTTTCTATTCCATGGAACAAAAGGACTGAAAAATAGAAAAACAAAAGCGTTATCATGCAAACCCTTAGGCTCTATTTAGTAAAAAAAAAAAAAAGGGATATGTGCAACACAAGTCCTAAAACTTGCAAGGAAAGTGCAATTGAGTCCTAAAACTTACAAAAAGTGCAATCAAGTCCTAAAACTTGTCAACTTGGTTCAATTCAGTCCTAAAGTTAACACCGTTAGATTTTCCGTTAAAAATTGCTGACGTGGCGCGACGTGACATTTTAAATTGTTTTTTATTTTCCACGTAGATTTTTTAATTATTTTTTATTCATTTTTTAAAAAATAGATTTAAAAATTAAAATATTATATTTAAAATATTTAAAAATTAGATTAAAAACTAAAAAGGAAAATCAACAAAAAAAAAAAAAAGAGGGCGGTGCGTGCACGGGTGGTTTCCACCGCCGCCCAACGCCGGAGGGCCGGCGACGGTCGCCGGAGGGGCCGGCGACGATCGCCGGCCCTTGGGAGGGTGGCCGGGCCTCGCCGGCGAGGCCTCGCCGCCCCGCGCGAGGGTGGCGAGGCTCGCACGGGGCCGGCGAGCCTCGCCAGCCCTCGCACGGGGCCGGCGAGGCCCGGCCACCCGCCTGGGGCCGGCGACCGTCGCCGGCCACTCCGGCGATGGGCGGCGGCGGAGCACCATTGGTGCTCCTTTTTTTTTTTTTTGCACAGTTTTCTTTTTTAAATAAATTTAATTTTTCCTTTTCTTTTTTTAAATCTAATTTAAATAATAATAAAAATAATGTTAAAAGCCATGTGTATAATAAAAACAATTTAAAATGTCACGTCGCGCCACGTCAGCAATTTTTAACGGAAAAACTAACGGTGTTAATTTTAGGACTGAATTGAACCAAGTTGACAAGTTTTAGGACTTGATTGCACTTTTTGTAAGTTTTAGGACTCAATTGCACTTTCCTTACAAGTTTTAGGACTAGTGTTGCACATATCCCAAAAAAAAAAAATTATGTTCCCTGAAACAACAATTTCTATTCTTTTATTCCAAGGAACGAAAAAAGAATAGAAACTTATTTGGTAAAATTTTTGTTAGATTTTTTGTTCTCGGGAATAGATTTAATATAGAAACAAGAAGTAGAAAAAATAACTTCTTGTTTCTGAGAACAATTCATAGAATCAGCTCCTATTTTCTTCTCTTTTCATTTCTTTTCTCTTCTTCTCTTCCCCTTTCTTCTTCTTCCCTTTGGCCGGTCGCTAACCTTAGCTATGGCCAACGACCAGTCAAACGAGGGTTGCCGACCCTCGGCAAGGATTAGCCTCACCATGGCTGGGCAAGGCTCAGCCTCGCCTTAGCTAGGTGAGGTTGATCTCACCTAGATCCAGTGAGACCGAGCTTGCCTAGCCATCGATGAGGCTTGGCCTCGCTAGGGCACCTCCAGTTTGGCGTCACTCGATAGTGGCTTGGTGAGGCCAAGCTTCACTGGTGGCTGGGTAAGCTCGGCCTCACTAGATCCGGGTGAGGTTGACCTCGCCCAGCCAAGGTGAGGCCGAGCCTCGCACAGCCACGATGAGGCTTGGCCTCACCAAGCTAGGACTCGGCTGACTTCGCATTGCCTTGGCAAGGTCAAGCCTCGTCTATAGCCAAGCAAGCCTTTGGTGAGTTCGTCAAACCTTGCCCTGGTCTAGCGAGGCTTGAACGAGCTCACTGGACCTCGCCCAGCCGGCTGTGGCCGACATCTGGCTTCAAAGAAGGAGGAAGAAGGGAAAAAGAAAAAGAAAAAAGAGAAAAATAAGAAATATATAATAAAAGGATTAAAAAATTAAAATAAATAAAAGAATTTAATAATTTTACCAAATGCATTTCTATCCTCGAAATAGAAATTTTAGACAATTACCAAGCATATTCTTTTACTCATAAATTGTTCCTGGGAATAAAAAAAAAAACCATTTCTAATAAAAAAATTATTCCTCAGAATAAAATGGTTACTAAACGCGCCCTTAGTTTTCAGTCACTCACGACCAATTATACTAGTTAAAATTAGGAGAAGGATATTAGAATTGTCATAAGTAGTATATAGTGCTCACTTTAGTGCCAAAAGTTTTTGCTAGTTCACTAAAATGCCAAAATCAAATAAAAACAATAACTTAAGTGCTGTCGGTGAGAAATTCTTGTTAGAGAAATTACATTGTATTTATAATTAAAAATTTTATCTAAAGTGGCTTTTTTTTACACTAAAGTGATCACTTTTTAACTTGTTACACGATGTCGTCTAGGGGTTATATGCTGACTAAGCATGCTGACGAGCCACCTAAGAACAATAAATTAATAAAATATTGCTACATCGAATTTCTAACAACTCATATTAGAGTTGGCATTCAAGTGATTATTTTTTCAAAAAAGTAGTGCTTAAGTTCTCTTAAAAAAAAAAAAAAAAAAAGAGGCCCTTAAGTGAACAGTGCACACAACTTATGACACTTCTAGTATCCTTTTGCCGAATGAAATTTTACAATCAATTGACAGGGACAGCAATGTTGAGTAAAATGAACTATATCATTTCCACTTCCCACATCAACAGGATTAGTGGAAATTATTGAGCTAGCCATGTCATTGAATTTATGATGCAAAATGATCATTAGTGAAAACTTGAGGGTGTTTCTAGTGGTGCTAAGAGTTGGATTCGAAGTTCGAACAAATAGAAACGTCAAGAAGTAGTTGCGAACATTTGAAGGATGGGGCTAATTGCAATTCTCCCCACAGTGGAGGGGGCTGTCTGCAATTTTTCCAGAACTTTATCTAATTCACTGGCTCCCGATATGAGAAGTAGAAGCATTATTCCCACCAGAAGGCCCTAAATATTTGAACCCCAACTTTTGATGACACAAATATGTGTAGTAAAGAACAGTAAAGTGGTAAAAAAAGAAAAAATAGTTCATGTTTTGCGTTTCTATACATTTCCTAGCAAGATTGTGTAAAAATAAAACTAGTAACTTGAAGAACAGTAAGAGGAACATCGTTGGCAGAACATGTCTTTTGGCATTTTCCAGAGGAATCTGTGTCTTGAGTTATTTTCCTTGGGGTGAACGCAGGTTTCTTTCGATGAGGAAGATCCACTTCACTATTGATCATTGAAATAACAGTTGATATGGAAGGCATATCTTTTGCCCTTCTTGCGTACAAAGAAGCCCCACATTTATGCACCTTGATAGCTGAACCTGAAGACATTTAGCAGGTATGCTTGGGTCCAGTAGTGCTAGAACATTCTCTTCATTCCATAACTTCCATGCCTGCAAATTAATCAAGTCAATTTACTAGTGGAGTTCCAATTTATTGTTAAATTATGTATTGAGTCTGAGCGTTTGTAAAACGCATTTTCCTTGGATGTTTTTGATCAATAGAAAAGTTTCGTTGGACTCTTGAAGATATATAAAATAAAATAAAATAATAAAATAAAATAAATAAAATAAAATAAACAAAAGTTTTTTTTTGCTTTGGAGGAACCGAATCTCTCTTCAAGTTAGACATGGTGGGGCCCAAAGTCAAATATTTGACTTTGGGCACGCAATATTGCACGCCTCCTTTCTTTTTAGCTAAAAAGGGAAAGAAAAAAAAAAAGGTGAAAAGCCCTCTTGTACCTAGAGAGAAAAGCTGGTGGGCCCGAATCAAGCTTTTGATGTGGGCACATATATAAAGCGGGCAGTAAGTTTATGTCTAAGTGAGTTTTTATTTATAAATACTTTGGATTTGTGATTGAATCTAGGTGTGGAAAACATTTGAGCGTGTGACGAGTGTAAGATTCTCTGATTATAGTGGATTATTCGCTGCCGGCACTCTCCGTGAACGTAGGTATTGATACTTGGAGCGAACCACGTAAACTTTTGGTGTCCTTATTATTTCTCATTTATTTCTCTGACAATTTTGCGTTGACGTAAATTGCAAGATTATGTCGTTTCCGCGTATTATATTCAAACAATTGGTATCAGAGTCTGGTTGTGATTAGTTTTCTTGATTGTGATTTGGAGCTTTTACTTGTCTAATTATTATCTAGAAATTTTATTATTGCAATTATATTTGAGAGAAAATCTGAAATTGAGTAGTTTAACGGGAGCAACAACTTTGTGTTATGGAGCATCAAGATGCGAGCGTTATTGACAACTCAAGGTTTGGCTAAGGCACTAGATGGTGAAGATGAGTTGCCTATCATAATGAAAGCCTCAGAGAGGGTAGAGCTAATGGAAAGAGCAAAGAGCACAATCATGTTAAATTTGTCGGATGAGGTTTTAATAAAGGTTACTAAGGAGAAGGATATCATGGCATTATGGGCAAAACTTCAAGCACTCTATATGAAGAAATGTTTAAACAATTGCTTGTACATGTTGAAGAAGATGTTTCAACTTAGATATACTTAAGGTACGTCTATCAGAACCCACCTAAATGAATTTAATAAACTCATGATGAATCTAAAGAATGTCGGTAAGATACTTGATGATGAAGAATAAAGTATGATGTTGTTAGCCTCTTTACCAGAGTCATGGGAGCACTTTACCGATTCACTGTTGTAGGGATGTACTACAATTATCTCAGAAGAGGTAAAGTTCGCCTTATTTTCTAAGGAGCGGCTAAGAAAGTTGCAAGAGGATGGTATGGCGCAAGGAGTAGCGCAAGCACTGACGATTCGGGGTAGAAAACAACATTGAGGACCTAGTAGCAGTAGAGGTAAAAGCAAATAGAAATCACGCCATAAAAAGTGCAAGAGACTCGTGAAGTGATTTGAATGTCACGAAGAGGGGCACATCATGAGAGATTATCCAAAACGGATGAATAAAGCTAATAGGCAGAATGCCACAAGCAGTACGAAAAACGTTGCCGAGGGGAGCGATAGTGATGCATAAGCTATTTTATGTGTGTCTACTACTTCGTTAGGAGACGAATAGATGCTAGATTCAGGGTGTTCTTATCATATGATGCCTCATAAGAACTGGTTTACTACTTACCATATTACAGATAGTAGTATGGTTCTTTTGGGGAATAATGCAGTCTGTAAGGCTATCGGGATAGGGATAATTCGAATTTAGATGCACGATAGGGTGGTGTGCACATTGATAGATGTAAGGTATGTACCAAAGCTCAATAAGATGTACCAAAGCTCAATAAGAACCTTATTTCTCTAGGGACACTTGATGACATCGGGTGTAGGTACACCGCTGAAGGTGGAGTACTAAAAATCTATTGAGGTGCCGTGAAAGTGATGAAGGGGAAGAAAGCGAATACTCTCTATCATCTACTAGGAGAGACTGTGACTGGAACTACTTCAGTTTCATCAGGTGAGTCAAACTTTAACTTAACTCAATTATGGCATTGCGTTTAGGCAGATGAGTGAGGCAAGTATGACGATGCTGAGTGAAAGGGGGTTGTTGAAAGGTTAAAATACAAGAAAGTTAGACTTGTGTGAGCACTGCATCTTTGGGAAGTAGCATTTTTACTATAACTATTCATTCGACCAAACGACCAATTGAATATATTTATTCAGACGTTTGGAGCCTGTCTTCAATTCCTTCGAAAGGAGGTGCCCATTATATGCTAATATTTATCGATGATTATTCAAGGAAGGTATGGGTATACTTTTTGAAGTACAAATATGAAGTGTTTGATCAGTACAAGAAATTTAAGGCATTGATTGAGAAGTAGTCAAATAAACAAATCAAGTGCCTGAGAACCGATAATGGCATCGAGTTTTGTGGTAAAGATTTTACTGAGTTCTGCGAGAAAGAAGGTATTGTGAGACGTTGCATAGTACCTAGGACACCACAGCATAATGGCGTGGCAAAATGGAAGAACAGAACTTTGCTTGAACGAGCTCGATGCATGCTTTTGCATTCAGGACTTGATAAGGAATTTTGGGCTGAAACAGTGAACATGGCTTGTGACCTAATTAATCAATCTCCATCATCTACTATCGAGTGGAAGACTCTTAAGGAAGTATGGTCAGGAAAACCTGTTGATTATTCTAGATTACATATATTTGGATATCATGTGTATGCTCATGCGAGTGATGGCAAGCTTGAGCTGAGGGCGAAGAAGTGCATATTTTTGGGTTATGCATATGGGGTGAAAGGCTACACGCTGTGGTGCACTAACCCAATTTTCTAATCAGTAGATATGTGATCTTTGACGAGGCTGCAAAACTTCAACAAAGGAGTTCTAAGACACAACTAGCAGAGAAGACAAATCATGGTGTCATTAGTGAGGTGACGCTTCAGGTGGAGACTCCGGAGACCTCGAAGGTAACAGAAGTTAAGACTGCAGATGAAACCGTAGTTCCTGAAGTTTGTAATAATCAACAACCAGCAAAACCATAGCACACTATGACTGCAAATAGACAGAGAAGACAAATTAAACCACTGGTACGTTATGGTTGTATAGATATTACTTATGCATTGACTATAGGTGATGAGGTGGAGACAAATGAACCTTCGTCTTACTCCGAGGCGATGGCTAGTTCAGAGTCATCACAGTAGTGGCTAGGGACTATAAGTGAAAAAATGGAATCACTTCATCGAAATCAGACATAAGAGTTGGTCAAAGTACCTAAGAGATAAAAGATTGTCGGAAGTAAATGAGTCTTCAAACGGAAAGAGGGCGCTCCCGGTGTTAAGACATCAAGGTATAAGGCGAGACTTGTGGTGAAGGGATATACACAGTTTGAGGGCATTGATTACAATGAGGTGTTCTCTCTTGTGGTAAGACATACTTCCATTCGTGTTTTACTTGCCTTAATTGCTTCACAGGATCTCGAGTTAGAGCAACTAGATGTGAAGATTGCATTTTTTCACGGTGAGTTGGAGGAGCAGATTTACATGAGGCAATCAGAGGGATTTGCTATTTCGGGTAAGGAAGATCATATTTGCTTGTTGAAGAAATCTTTGTATGGGCTGAAATAGTATCCTAGGCAGTGGTATAAACGTTTTGATGTTTTCATGACTAGTCAAGATTATACAAAAAGTCAGATGGATAGCTGTGTTTACTATAGGAGATTGAAGAATGGTTATTTGATTTATCTACTTTTATATGTTGATGATATGCAGATAACAGCTAAGAATATGTCTGATATTGATGTGCTGAAAAAGTGGTTAAATGCTGAATTTGAGATAAAAGATTTAGGTGCTGCAAAGAAAATTTTGGGTATGGAGATTTTGTGTGATAGGACTGCAGGAGTTTTACGTCTATCTCAGAAGAAATATATTGAGAAGATCGTGGCAAGTTTTAATATGCAGTCAGCAAAATCTGTAACTACACCTTTAGTGAAGCACTTTAAACTTTCAGATAAATTATTACCACAAACTAAGGAGGAGGAGGAGGAGGAGCACATGTCCCATGTTCCTTATTTTAGTTCTATGGGTAGTATTATGTATGTTATGGTGTGCACTAGGCTTGATATTGCACAAGCTCTGAGTGTGGTTAGTCACTACATGAAGCATTCTAGTAAAGCTCATTGGGAAGCTGTAAAGTGGATCATCAGATATTTGAAGGAGACAACAGACGTGAGTATAGTGTATTAGAGTGACAATAATGGCAGTGAGACTACTAGTTTTGTGGATTCGGATCACAGCGGTGATTTGGATGATTGCAGATCTTTAGCAGGTGGTGTAATTAATTGGAAATCGTCCTTACATGATCACATTGCCTTGTCTCGACTGAGACGGAGTACATGGCACTAACCTTTGTAGCGAAGGAGGCGATATGGTTACAAAGTTTGCTCTCTTAATTTGGGTTAGAACTGAAAAGTGTGGATATACACTGTGATAACCAACGTGTGATATATTTGACGTATAATCCAATTTATCACGAGCAAACAGAACATATCAACATCAGGTACCATTTCATCTGAGATGTCTTACCTAAGGGTAATGTTATTGTCAAAAAGATTGCTATAGCAGATAACCTGATAGACATGATGACCAAGTCTATTCCTTTAGCAAAACTCAAGCTCAGCTTGAGCTTTATTGGCATCTATGGAGAGTGAGCGCCCGTCGGGGCGTTGAGAGAGCAGCATGGATGATGAGCACTATAACTTGGCTTCAAACATCGAGCCAATATAGAGAATTGTTAAATTATATCTCGAGTTTGAACGTTTGCAAAACTCGATTCGTTTGGATGTTTTCAGTCAATAGAAAAGTTTCGCTGAACTCTTGAAGATTTACAATAGAGGAAATAAAATAAAATAAAATAAAATAAAATAAAATAAAATAAGCAAAAGTTTCCTCTTTGCTTTGGAGGAGCCAAATCTCTCTACAAGTTATACATGGTGGGGCCCAAAGTCAAATATTTGACTTTGGGCACACAATATTGCACCCCTGGGTTTCTTTTTAGCTAAAAAGGGAAAGAAAAAAACAAGGTGAGAAGCCCTCTTGTGCGTAGAGAGAAAAGCTGGTGGGCTAGGTCAAACTTTTGACTTGGGCACATATATAAAGCAGAATACGCACATCTCTAGGAGGTAGCTGCTGAAACCTACGAGAGAAAAAGAAAAGGAGCCACAAGCCAGACCTGTCAAGCTGAAGAGAGCCTGTGCGCGTTTTTTTGTTTCGAGCTTGAACACGTGGTAATATTATGCCGTGAGTTTATATCCAAGTAAGTTATTTATTTATAAATACTTTGGATTTGAGGTTAAACCTAGGTGTGGAAAACACTTGAGCGTGTAAGTGATTGTAAACTCTGATTCTCTGATTATAGTGGATTATTTGCTACTTGCTCTCCTTGTGAATGTATGTACCGATACTCAGACCGAACAACGTAAATTTCTAATGTTCTTATTATTTCTCGTTTATTTTTCTGGCGATTTCGCATTGATATAAATTACAAGATCCTGTCGTTTCCACATATTATATTCCAACAATAATTTATAAGAATAGAATGCAGTTCCAACTTCTATATCAGTGAGAGCTTACCCGTCCAAGAAAGCTCAAGCATTGATCTTCATCATGAAAACTAGTGTTCCATCTTCCACCTACGATCTCCAGTAATAATATGCCAAAGCTAAAGACATCTGATTTTTCCAAATATCGCCCTTCCATTGCATATTCAAGAGCCATGTAACCACTACATTCCATTAAACAAGTTCAGTCTCCTTATTATGAGTAGAGAATAAAATCACTAGGAATGTCAAACTAGAGAGATACTAACTAGGTTCCCCCAAATATCTGAGCCATTCCAAAGTCTGAAATTTTTGGATTGAGCTCTTCATCCAGCAGGATATTGCTTGCCTTTAGATCTCTATGTATAATCCTCAGTCTAGAGTCCCTATGAAGATAAAGCAGACCGTTACAAATTCCATCGACAATGTTGAACCGTGTTCTCCAATCCAAATGTACCTGTTTCAGTGGATCTGCATAGACATAGAACTTTAATGCAAAAAATTCATTTTTCCAACTGGAAAAGAGTGAAATGCACGGAAGTTTGAAGCCAAACAGGAAACGTATAACATCTGCAGCGAGAAAAGTCCAACCCTGCTCAAATGGCTAACCATACAAATGAGGCTTGCTGGATATGTGGTATAAATGATAGTATGAGGCAACATTGAAATAAGCGAAATATTACCAAAAAGAAATGTGTCAAGACTCTTGTTTGGCATGAATTCGTAGATTAACATTTTCTCATCTCCTTCAAAACAGCATCCCAGAAGTCTAATGAGATTTCGATGTTGGATGTTACGGATGACCACCATTTCGTTCATAAATTCTTGATGCCCTTGTCCTGAGGCTCTCGATAGCCTCTTGATTGCTATTTCCTGACCGTTTGGTGGTCTCCCCTGTACACATGGACTAAATGAGCTGTTTACACTCACACACAACTACGTATATAATACTTAACTCTACATGAATAATAATACCTTGTATACCGGACCGAAACCACCCCGTCCAAGCTTATTAACCTCACCAAAGTTTCCTGTTGCTGCAACCAATTCATCAATTTTATATTTGACAAACTCCTGGAATTCAACTCTGCTCAAGTTCTCTTCAAGCGTTACCACTGCAGGGGCTTCGCCATTGGACAAGTGTTTTTCCTTTGCTTCCTTTACTGCTGATCCAGAAAGCAATGTTTGTTATTTTTTCCATGCAAACTCAGATATTAGTGGCTATTCCAAGATTCAACAGCTGCACTGCCTGTTACCTTGTTTTTTCGCCTTCCTCCTGGCAAAACCATATTGTGATGATGACAATGAGTGTTCCCATGATGACTGTAGTCGCTACATTTCTCTCAGATGTCCATTTTCATCTGGAGATCAGAATGGAGACATGAACAGATGCCTCAGATTATGTTGATGCTGCTAGTAAGCAACTACTAAACGAATTATTTTAGCGAATTATTTTGGTACGCTTGTTTTATAGCTAAGAATGAGACTTTTCTCATAGTCAAGAAGATTTGCAAAATCTGCTCCTTTATCAGGGCTCCATATTAGACTTTGCTTGAGCCCATATTTGAAAATGCACGTGAGCGCATGTCTTGGTTTGTCAATGAGAACCGCCAAATCTTGAAGAGTGAATCGAGCCGAGTGTATTGATCCATCTAAACATAATCTGCACTACCAAATTGATGAGAACCATAATCTAAGAGTAAAGTTAATTTACCAAGTTCTGAGTGGGCCAGCCGAACATAGAGTTGTTCTTCCAACGGAGAACTTCTGTAGGTCAATTAGGTCTCCTGTCCAGAACATGCAGCCGACTCCAGAGTCATACGCATATGCTACGCATGAACAACTAATTGAGCAATTTTCCGGGCAATCATTTTTTAGTCTAGAATAAAAAAATTGCTGAATTTGGCACTTTCATCATTTCCATCTTTAAAAATCCATCCTTTTTGCTGGCCGTACTGCTACCAAATGTATTTCCATTGCACTGCAGCGATGACTTCCGAATGCATCTACTGGACCAATTTCCTCTGCTCCATTCCTCAGAGTTTTTGGGCTCAAAGCCTCTCAAACAGCTACAAATTGGTGAATTCCTGGCATTGCAGATTCCAAACGGTCCGCACTGGCCATACACATCACAATCGCTCACCTGAGATGACCAAACGATCTTCCAGGAACTATTCTTCTCCAAATATGGTTGCACTAAATCTCCATTTGATGTCAACAACAAATATGAAAAGTAAGATGCCTCAGAAAAACTGTAAGATAGATAGACTGTTCCTTCCTGATTGTCCACCAGATCAAACCCATTAACATAGACTGACTTGTTCTTAGGTACTCCAATTGGACCGCTTCGCCAATACAGAGAACTACATTTCCAAATGAAAAGGTCAGGAAAGTAACGTTGAACAAGACTTGTCGAGAAGCTTCCAATTGATGGATCAGAAGCGCTTTTCAAAGATGTTAGTGCCTGCTTCTCATTTGGATTTGAGATAGTGCTGAGCTTCATTTTCCCTAAGAATGAATTGGTCATGTGCTGGAAACTTTCCCAGAGAGGCTCTGCATTATATGCACTAGAATTAGAGCTCTGATTGAGCAAGACGAGGTTCCCAGAATCTGACAACTGAGCTTTTGCATCGGTTACAGAGTTGGAAACATTTGATGACCAAACTAATTCCCCCTTTCCATAATGACCACAAGATTACCATCATTGGATATCTTCACAACACCAGAAGAGTCTAAAATCAGATTCTCCCTGTTTGCTACCCAGAGAACATTATATGTAGGAACATTATCGTACCAAATCCCCACATAGCGATTTGCAGAACCATTAGGGCTGAAGAATCCCATTCTATAGAGACCTCCACTTGATGTTATACTAGCAGAGTCTTGGATATGCTCAGTCGCTGTGATGACATCTCCTCCAATGCAAAATTTTACAACATAATGAGACATTAGAAAGAGAGAGAACAATCTTGCTTTTCCCAGAAATATCATGATGATAACTTGAATCTTTCCTCCTCAACAACAACCTACAGCACGGACACTGCTGCAGCACTAGTGGCTTTGGTAGAGTGAGTACCAAGATCACCACAAGCCGCAAGTGAATTTGAGGACAGAAGATGAAAATCAGAATTCTGCAGAGGAAGGCCTAGTGGTTGAAGGTGAAGGCGGTTTCCCACCACAAGAGATACCCACATGGCCTGATTATCATTTCCATAGTCCCTAGCTAATGGACTTAAGGAGCTCCATGAAGAAAGCGGTAGCGCAGAGTCTGCTTTTTCAAGCTAATGGCCCCACAGCTTTTCGCAGAGTTTAGGACTCTGGTCTCCACTATTCAGCATAGGCGTTGCCTTTTGGATCTATTATCATCTTTACTTAAACCACTTGCTCTTCATATCAACTATTTTCTTGTCCTTGATCATGAGATTCTTAGAACACGTTCAGTCGACTTTAATTTTCTGCTTAGCATCTTCGTATTTCATATATTATATGAATAGTAGCATTTGAACTTATGTAATATCGTATGATTTTTCACAAATTATTAAAAGAAAAACCATTCAAGGGAGACCAAAGGTCTTTTCAATTACGCCCTTAAGAATCCCCCCACTAACCCGTAAACTAATAAAATTGGGCCCTTAATAATTCACCCTCGACTTTTTTTTTTTTTTTTTTTCCTAAATTCAAAACATTCGAAACTTTCACAACATCTGTCAACATGGGCAGCATCACAATTCAACTTATTAACACCTCAAGCACCCAACCACTGGCCACCCTTCCAACATGGAAGGAGGAGGTGAGGGGTTCAAATTCCACCTTCTCAGGGGGATGGAATGGGGACGTGTAAGTTTTAGGAGTGGGTTTCGACTCTCACGTCCTGCAAAAGGCAAGGCAAAAGTCTAAGAGTGAGTGTAGAGTAGGAATAGAGTAAGATTGAAAAAAAAAAAAAAAAAAAACCTCAAGCACCCAAAATTAATATTTTGTATCGATGTTAACATACTTTAATTAGTTGTCAGTAATATCGGTTAACTACATTAATCTCGATTAATTACGTCATAGGCTGATTGTTTCTATTAAGCATCGTCAATTAATGTCAATGGAAAAGGCAAAAGAAATTATTTAGCTTATATTAGATTAAATTTAAAAAATAACGAAAATTATATCTCGCTTGCAATTCACTCCGGTGCCCTTCCGACAGTATCAATTTTGCCATATGATGGCTGAACTGCATTAGCCCAAATTACTCTGTCTTCGAGAAATACAAAAAACCCTCTAATTTCCGTCGTCTCAGTGGCTGCGGTTGAGTTGAGTTACGACGGTTAATCCCATGCCAAATGTTGGCATATGTTACGTGGAATGATCTTGCAATTTACGTCAATGCGAAATCTTCAGAAAAATAAACGAGAAAAATAAGGACACTAAAAATTTACGTGGTTCGGTCCAAGTATCAGTATTTACATCCACAAGAAAAGCCCACAGCAAATAATTTACTATAATCGGAGAATCAGAGTTTATAATTACTTATACGCTCAAGTGTTTTCTACACCTAAATTTTAAAAATACCGCACATTCAAGCTTTAAACAAAATGCTCTACGTACACCAAAATCAGGAAATCCAGCATTCGTATTTGGTCTGCATACATACGGTTTCGCGTATCTCTTCAAAAACATCACAACTTCCCTAGGTTTTTTTAATCTCTTTCGCGACTCCCTTCTGCGGCTTGTTTCTACGTAAAGGGTTTCGGCAGCTTTTCCTTCCTTTTAGATGTGTGTGTGCCCAAGGTCAAAAGTTTGACCTTGAGCCCCCACCACTCTTTATCTTCTTTTTGCCTTCTTCTACTGCACGTACAGGGAAAATAGAAAAACCCTCACATTTTTTTTTTCATCTTTATTTTATTTCCTATTTTGTCTCATTTTTTTGCACGTCAAAAGAGAAAGTCCAAGAAAGGAAATTATTTCTTCTTTCTTCATCCAATTTCCAATCCTTTGACGTAAACCTTTATCGACAAATTCGGCGATTTATTTGAATTCAAATTCGAGACATTAATTTAACATCAAATTCTAGTAGCCACTGCACCGGTCAAGCCACGTGCGAGAGGAGGAGGACGAGGACAGCGACGTCCGGACATCAGATCTTCAATGATTCAATGGTGTGAGATGGGACTGAGGGACGAAGATCGAGCGGCGGGTCAAGTCGTCTACACCAAGATCACATCGTCACCGTCCCAACTCTCTCCATCCATTCAAACGAGGCGACGACGGAGGGGATGGTGGGGAACGAAGGACGTATCATAGGGGCCTCTGCTTTTTGGTTGCTTTCTGAATTGAATCTCCGCTGTCGTCTCGGCATTCAATAAGTGAGACAATGTATGAATCAAGTTGTGCGGAAAGGACTTGAGACCTGAGAGGTTGTCCTTCGAGGTCCAAGCAATTCTCTCAATAGGATCCACAGGATTCACTGATTATTGTTGTGATAAGCCTAATCAATAAACGAATCGGTTCTATCAAAGTATCTAAAAATTCTCATTACTGTATATTATTATTTTTATTTTTTTTCACTAAATTGATTGGGTCAAATGAGTTTGGCCAGGTGAAGTGAGTAGATTGGATTTAAGAATGCAATTACTTATCTACACTCTTAGTCCATTTTGCTATTTGCACATGATCAGAACCATATGCTTGTAGCCTTTCACAGACCCACATATATATGATTAAAGATTTTCAAATTAAGAAAGTAAGCACCTACCTAGTATTTTTTCTTAGGTAACTAGTGAATTTCCATAATAATACATTCTTCTACACAACAAAAGTGATAATTCATGGGTAAGCAACAATTCTTGAAGATGATTAATAAAATATTTTATGTGAAAAAAGTATCGATTTTATTAAGTTTAAAAGTTATAGTGGAGTAACTTTTTGTGTAATTGTGTATAATTTGATTCACTAGTAACTTTCTTGAGTGATTGATAATTTTTGAAGGGAAAATTACTATCTAACAATTTTAACATATGTTTAGTGACTTTTCAAATGGAAAATAAATTTGTGCCCCAATGGCCACCATTCCAATATGGAAGGAGGAGGTGAGGGATTCAAATCCCCATCTTCTCAAGTGGATGAGGTGGGGATGCGTAAGTTTCAGGAGTGGGTTTCGACTCTCACGCCCTGCAAGGGACAGGGCAAAAGTCTGAAAGTGAGTGTAAAATAGAAATAGAATAAGACTGATAAAAAAATGAAAAATAAATTTCAATATATAAGAGAAGGTTATTTTCGATTTTATTAAGTTTAAAAATTATAATAATCACACTGAGGAAAGTCTTACATTAAGTTCAATGATTTTTCATAAGAGAAGGTTATTTTCACAAGTGCACTTTCTATCAACTAGTAAGGGCACAATAGTCAATCCACATTGTCCTTTTTCCTCCAATTTTCACATCGACAAAATCACGAACTCATCTTCATTTTTACTTGTCACTGTCGCCTATCACTCCACCTACTCTCATTTTTTTGTGGTCCTTAAAATATCTTACAAGGGAAATTCATAGTATTATCACATTCAATGAAGAAGAACATGCTTACAACTCTCCTGTTTACCCTATGTTTCTAATTTGGGGGTGATTCAAATTGACAAGTGACTTGTGCGTGCCAAAGAGAGAGAGTTAGCTAACTATTATCGCCAACACTAATTGTTTTTGCATATCTAGATATTTGTATTTACCTTAATCAGATTGATGACTAAATTTTCATGGTAAGAGCGCCATTGCACCTTGATATTACTAAATACATACATAGTCTAACGCCATTACCCTCACTACCATCACTTTGGACATGACCGACATCTAATGTCGGGCATGCACTCGTGAATTTGAGGATAGAGTTATTGTAACTATCAATTTTCCATGGCAATCAGGACCTACTTCACCTTTGCAAGTGAGATCTTTGCCAAGTGGATCATGTTGTGATGCCGACTAGAAATTGCAAGTGGTTCTGCTTTGGTGGTCTTGCTGCTAGACTTGATGCTGCTCATATTAATTGAATCTAGCTCAATCAGCATATGTTAATCTGTGAGAGCACAGCTTCAACAGGCAATTCATGCTTAATAAGGAACAAACCATCACCAACCTACAAAGTTGGGCTGTTCAATTTTCCTAATTTTGACTTTGATACATTTGGCATAAAGACTAGTAGGAAAAACATAAGAACCATTGAACAATAAAATTGTACTTGATAAAACGTTCAGTATTGACCTAAGTTTCAATAGGCCTACCAAAATAAGTCTCAAATCCATTTATGACCCATTTAAAACAAAAATGAATCATATATGGATCACTTCGATTTTGAAGAGCCTTCCTTAAATAGGTTAAAAAGTCTAAATCCTCAAATAAATGAGTCCAATGGGTTGAGTTTAGAACTCATTTTCAACCCCCTAGGCTCACTCACACTCTTTCTCGCTTTTTAGCCTTATAAAAATACTTATAAAAAAATCGAAATTATATTATTTTTTATTTTTCTTTTCTTTTTTTTATTTCCTTTTTTCTTTCTTCTTCCTTCTTCCATCTTCCTCTCGTTGGCCGTCCACAGAGAAAACTAGCAACTGGCCAAGCGTGGGACAAGCTCGCCATTCAAGCAAGGCCGAGGCCACACCAAGGTCTAGTGCTATCGACGTCTAACAGGCCTCAAGCCTCGTTGAGTTGGTGGTAGTTGAGCTTGCTTGCCTCAAGCAAACTTGACCTTGCTAGATCTAGCGAGGCTCAAGTCTCCTAGTCTCGCCAAATCTAGCGAGACTTGAGCCTCACTCGAGGTTGGCGAATTTTCAAAAAGAAAAGAAAAGAATTTAAACTTCGACTTTTTTAAAAGATAAAAATAAAATAAAATTTGAATTTTTTTGTAAAATAAAAACATTAAAAATAATGCATAGAGGAAAATTAGATTTTCTATATCAAAAAACAACAAAAAATTTTAATTTATTTTCAGATTTTCGGCAAACACAAGAAAAATATTGATATTTTCCTAGAAAATGGTTTCTTCCAAAAAAAAAAAAAATCATACGAAACAAATTTTCTTAGATTTGGTTAAATGGGTCGGCTTAGGTATGGGTTGGGTATGTGTTAGATTGGAAAAAAAATTTGTATTACGATAAATGGGTCATAAATAGGTTAAATTGGTCAATTTGGATCAGATCATTTATAATATGATCGGACCCACCCATTTGATAGGTCTAGTTTTCCAGAATGTCCATCCTGAGAACACTCTTCATCGGCCTCCAATTGTGATAAGCATAACATGGTTGATAGAATCTCCATCTGGGCTTGGTTCCAAGAATGGTTGATTAATCGTTTATGCGGTACTTTGTAATTTTTTTATTTTTAGGCAACTATCAAGAGCATTCGAAAAAAGAGTGGTTGGTTCTACATTTCTTGCAGTTGTAAGCGAATGATCACGGTAACAGAAACAAGCTTTTATTGTGGCAACTACATCAAAGCTCTTAACTACTCAAAGATAAGTTCTTTCATAGTCATAGACAATATCAGTTTATCTATCAACTGCATCGAAGCTCTTACCTACTCACTGATAAGCTCTTTAACTACTATCTTTTAGGCAACTATCAAGAGCTTTTATTGTTCTTAAAGAGTCGATTCACTTTGACTAGGAATATTGATCTTGCGCACCATGTGAGAGGACTAACAAGAAGCATGAGCTTCGAAGTCGGGATTTTTGCCTCATTGACGAAAGCAACCGTAGAAAAAGCATTTAAGTCCTTGAGAATCATCGGTAAGAGAGAGCATGCCGTGGAAATTTTAGGTTGTTGCCTTCATTTAATATTGTGGGCCCAATTGCTTTCCTTTTTTTTTTTTTTTTTTTTTTTTTGTCAATAATTGCTTTCCTCGAATTGCCATTTTGTTTGTAGATTCACGAACAGGTCCATGCACTTAGTTTCCAGTTGCTTACAGCTAGTTATCCCGATGGCTTTCCTAAAAGAGTGGCTTTCCTTAGATTTATGAGTCAAGAATATTGATCTAGCACGCCACGTGAGAGCGCTTGAATTTCTACGGCAGGAATTTTGCCCCGTTGATGAGGGCAACTTTAGAAAAAGCATTTGAGTCTTTAAGAATTACCAGTAATAGAAAGCATCCCACAGAAATTTCAGATTGTTGCCTTCTTTCCAGATTGTGGCCTCAATTGCTTTCCTTGAATTGCTATTTCGTTTGAAGATTCATAAACATTTCAATGCGCTTAGTTTCCACTTTCTCACAACTAGTTATACTGACTGAAATCGTACAATAAATTACAATTGACGAGGACTGCAGCATTGAGTAAAATCAACTATATCTTCTCACATTATCTAGATTAGTGGAATTCTTTGAGCTAGCCATGTCATTTTATTTAGGAAGTTAGATAAATATGGTCGGATACTTGAGGCAATTTGCAAATTTCAGGGTATTTTTAGTGTTTCTAAGATTTGGATTCTAATTTGGGACAAATAGAAAAATCAAGGGGTTGTTGCAAGTATTTGAAGGACGGGGCTAATTGCAATTCACCCCATAGCGGAAAAGGGCCGTTCGCACTTTCCAGAATTTTATCTAAACTACTGCCCACTGAAATGAGAAGTAGAAGTACTTTTCCCAACCGGAGGTACAAAATAATTGAACCCCGACCTTTTCCGACACAAAGATGTGTAGTAAAGAGCCGTAAAGTGGAAAAACAGCTCATGTTTTGCGTTTCTATACATTTCCAAGCAAGATTGCTTAACAATAGCAAGTTGAACTTGATACAGTAAGAACAGGCATGTGAGAATCATGCGAAAATTCACGTCATGTCATCTTGTATAACTGTATGAGTAACATTGTTAGCAGAACATGTCTTTTGGCTTTGGCCGGAGGAATCTATATCTTGGGTTAATTGTCTCACTGCGAATGCGGGTTGCTTTGGACGAGGAAGATCCACGATTTCACAGTTAATCATTGAAATAACAGTTGGTGTGGACGGCCTATCTTTTGCACTTTCTTGCGTACAAAGAAGCCCCAGATTTATGCATCTAAAAAGCTCAAACTCGAAGCATCTAACAGGTATGTTTGGGTCCACCAGCGCTAGAACATGGTCTTCATTCCACAGCTTCCATGCCTGCAAATCAATCAAGTCAACTTACCATTGGAGTTCCAGTTTATGAGAATACAATGCAGTTCCAAATTCTATATCGACGAAAGCTTACTAGTCCTAGAAGGCTCGAGAACTGATCTTCCTCATAGAAACTAGTGTTCCGTCTTCCACTTATGATCTCTAGGAATAATATGCCAAAGCCAAAGACATCTGATTTTTCCGAAAATTGTCCTTCTATTGCGCATTCAGTAGCTGTGTAATCACTGCTTTGCATCAAACATGTTCAGTGCCCTTATTCTAAGTAGAAAGTAAAATCACTAGGAACATCAAAATTAAAGAGGTACAAACTAGGTTCCCACAACTCTTCATGTATTAGCTTTATTTTCATTTCCCCAAAATATCCGAGCCATTCCAAAGTCTGAAATTTTTTGATTGAGCTCTTCATCCAGCAGGATATTGCTAGGCTTCAAATCTCTGACTAATCCTTAGTCTGGAGTCCCTATGAAGATAAAGTAGACCTCAAGAAATTCCATCAATTATGTTGAACCGTGTTCTCCAATCCAAATGTATTTTTTTAACTGGATCTGAATAGACGATAGAAGTATAGTGCCAATTTTAGCAACTGGAAAAGGTTGAAATGCGCAGAAAGAACAAAGCCAAACAGAATTCTTGAAGCACCTGCAGCAGGAACAGTCCAATTCTGTTTAAATGGCTAACTGTACAAATGAGGCTTTCCGGATACAGTGGTATAAATGATAGTTTGAGGCAACACTGGAAAAGCGAAATATTACCAAAAAGAAATGTGTCTAGTCTCTTGTTGGGCATGAATTCATAGATTAACATTTTATCATCTCCTTCAACACAGCATCCGAGCAGTCTAACGAGATTTCAATGTTGGACCTTACATATGACCACCATTTCGTTCATAAATTCTCATTGCCCTTGTCCTGACGCTCTCGATAGCCTCTTGATTGCGATTTCCTGACTGTTTGGGGTTGTGCCCTGTACACAGGGACTAAATGAGCTACTAAAATTGACACACACACGCACACACATTCACACCCCTACCCACTTAGATATTGGGGTGTCAAGATCCGAACCGAAAATCGAACTGAACCGCGAACCGAACCAAACCGAATCGAAAAATTCGGATTTTACGGTTCGGTTTGGTTTTCAGTTCGGTTTTCATCAAAAACTGAAAATTTTTTTATCGGTTAACCGAACCGAAAACCGAAAATTTTTTATCGGTTCTCTCCCGACTCCCATCTCCCGTCTCTGAGTCCTCTAGTCTCGTGTCTCAGTCTTGGTTTTTATCGGTTCCATCTGAGTTCTCTCAACGGCTCGCATTCTGGAGATTTCAGCCAAGGGTTTCGTGGGCAGCTCGCCAAATGCGGCGTCGCTAGGGTTTTACTGCGGTTCCAAGGCCCCCCTCCCCTCCCCCCAGGCTCTCCTCCTCCTCCTCCAAATGAGTCTCTCCCTCTCCCTGTGCGCGCTGCTCGTCGTCTCCGCCCTGGTGGGCTACGCCGGATCCAAGCCCAACGCCGCATTCCTCTTGGAGTTCAAGAAGGGGATCCAGGGCGACCCGCTCGGGAAGGTGCTTGGGTCATGGACCCAGTCCGGGTCGGACCAGTGCCCCAGCTCGTGGACCGGGGTCACCTGCGATGGCACCGGCACCCATGTCACCGGCATAGTCCTTGATTGCCTCAGGCTCTCCGGGGAGCTCAAGTTCCACACGCTGATTGGCCTGCCGATGCTGCAGAACCTCAGTCTCGCCGGGAACAACTTCACGGGTCGGATCACGCCCGCATTGGGGTCCATGGCCACGCTCCAGCATTTGGATCTGTCCAGCAACAGCTTCTATGGCCCGATCCCTGTGAGGATCACGGATTTGTACAATTTGAACTACTTGAATTTATCAATGAACAGGTTCTCGGGGGGGTTTCCGTTTGGGATTCGAAACTTGCAGCAGATGAAGTACTTCGATTTGCACGGGAATAGTGACCTTCATGGTGATATTGGTGAGTTGTTGACTGAGTTGAGGAATGTGGAGTATGTGGATTTGAGTGGCAATAAGTTCTTTGGGAGTATCTCAATCGGAGTTAAGAATGTATCTTAATAAAAACCCACGGATTTATGTATCGAGTCCTATGATTGCTGTAAATCAAATACAATCCAACGTCGTCCACGAAATTAAAAAATTTCATGTATCGATAACGTTCCTAATAAAAAAAATCTTTCTTTTTTTTTCAATTGAACAATAGAATTGTCTCTTAGAGAATCCATCAAGAGAGATTATGTTAAGCAAATGTTTAAATTGGATATCATTATTTGGCCAATGCTTAAAAAAGGGAATGAAGTATATGATCTAAATTGAAAAATCCTCTAAGCTTGAAGTGTAATAACATATTGAATTTAAATTATTTTAAGTTTAACAGAAAAAAAAAAAAAAAACCAAAAACCAATAGTTGAAAACCGAAAAACCAAACCGAACCGAATCGAACCGAACTGAAATTTCGGTTCGGTTCGTATTCGATTCGGTTTGGAAGATTTTTCTAACGATTCGGTTCGGTTCGGTTCAGTTTTTCAAAACAACCGAACCGAACCGAACCGTTTACACCCCTACTTAGATATATGATACTTTACACGAATAATTATACCTTAAATACTGGCCCAAAAACACCCCATCTGAGCTTATAGGCATCGCCAAAGTTTTCTGTTGCCGCAGCCAATTCTCCAAATTTATATAGCACAAACTCCTGGAATTTAACTCTGCTCAAGTTCTCTCCAAGCATTTTTTTCCCTAGAAACCTCTAAAGTCGCTTCTCCATTGGATAAGTGCTTGCTTTCCTTTACTGCTAATCCAGAAAACGATCTGTGTCATTTAATCCATGAAAACTTAGAACTGAACGGTATACCAGGATCTAACAGCTGCATTACTCGTTACATCTCTTTTTCGCCCTCCTGGCAAACCATATTGTGGTGACGACGACGAGCGTTCCTATGATGAATGTAGTTGCTATGACTTCTCTCAGATGTCTCGTCCCACCTGCATGTCAAAACGGAGACATAAACTGACGTCTCAGGGTGCGTTTGAAACCACTTTTGGGGAAAGTCTGTAGGAAAATGCAAAGACCTTTGAGTTAAAGGTATTTTTCAAAATGCAAACTATGTTTTGGTAAATTATACTTTGAAAGCCTTTGGTAAAGTACTTTAAGCAAAATAGTATTTGGGGAATTACATTTACAAAGGAGTTTTGTGGTAAAAAAAATTATCAAAAGAAAAATTAAAAAAAAAAAAAAAAATTGACCGACAAAGGCGGTGGCCGCCGACAACCTCTCGGCAACCACCGGCGACCTCGACGACCCTAGATCTAGGGCGGCGAGGTTGCGCAACGCCGTCGCGACCTCTGGCGACCCCGAATCTAGGGCGGCGAGGTCGCGCGCGTCGCACGACGCCGCCTCGACCTTCGGCGACCTAGATCCGGGGCGTCAAGGTTGCTGGGGGACCACTCCACCCCAGATCTAGGTCATGGTGGGGTCACATGACCTCGCCGCCCCTGGATCTGGGGCGGCGAGGTTGTGGGAGGTCGCGCAGCGCCACCGCAACCCAGATCCGGGGCGGCGAGGTCGCACGACCCAAATCTAGTCATCGCCGAGCCTCCAAAGACAAGATCTGGTTGTGACCAGACATGCGACCAGATGGGTCGCACGGCCCCGGTGAGCTCCATGCGGAGGTCGCGGTGCGGCAGGCAACCGTCACCGACGACCGCATCTGGTCGCAACCAGATTTGGTTGCCGCTCGAGCCTCCCGCACCAGATCTGGTTGCAACCAGACTTGCGACCAGATGTGTCGCGCGGCCCCGGCGAGGTCCGTGTGGAGGTCGCGATCCGGCAGGCGACGGTCGCTGGCGACCGCATCTGGTCACAACCAAATCTGCGACTCACAGAGGTCGCCCGACTCTCCAATGACGATCACCTAGGTCGCAGCATCCCTCTAGTAGTCGCCGGCCCGGAGAAGATGAACAATGTCTCATACAAGGGCACACACCCGAAAAAATAAAAAATTCGTGAGGACAATTTCGAGAGAAAAAAATGAATAGTGTCAACCCCCAGCATGCCGAGAATGCTGAAAAGCCCAAGGCTACCTTGGGCTTTCAGCGTTGCAAATGTTTGCTTTCCCATTAAGAGACTTTAAAAGTATTTTCCCAAACACCATTATTTTGGTCCAAGGGGCTCTTGATGCCCAAAGCTCCTTCGAAAGTTACTCCCAAACGCAACCTTAGACTACGTCGAAACACCAAAAAAAAAAAAAAAAATTCTAATTTCCCACTACAAATACTGAAACATTAATCTTTCTCCACCTGTTCGTCGTCTCACAGGCTGCCAACGAGGCACATTAACAAAGCCCATTCCACGCCAACCTCCGGTAGCCACTGAAACTGTAAAGCCACGCGCGAGAGGAGGAGGAGGGGGAGGAATTACATCTCAGTGACTCGAATAAAGCATGTGGATTTGAGGGACGAAGTCTAAGTGGTCGGTCAAGACATCGTCGCGATCCCCACTCTCTCGATCTTTTCGCACAAGACGACCGCGGCGCTAAGGAACTAAATGACATTCGGAGGGGGCCCTGCGTTTTGGACGATTTCCGAATTCAAACTATCACTGTCATTTCACCGTGCAAGAAGAGGGATTACTTGCGAAACCAACGTTTGTGCAATGAAGACATGAGACTTTTGGGAGGTTGTCCCTGGCGTGACAGTCGGGACGGGCGCGTCGCGTAATTATATTATGGAATTTGCTCATTAAACTGATCGGCTCTTCATGGCCATGGGCGGGTGAGTTCAGCGGATTGTATTTAAGAAGAAACTAATTTACAACTAATCCCATAAAAATTTCAAATTGACAAAGTCCTATCACATTTTCCCTATATTAATAACCATGTCTTAAAAAATCCCAAACTAATACACCAGTATCACAATTACCACTAACTAATTTTCGTATCATAAAATAAGACAGAAGCTGACAACGAGTTATTGGATGGTAGCTAACAGGAATACAAATTTGAGATCTTTTATAACACGAAAATTAACTTGGGGTAAATGTGGCATAATGATGTAAGTTTGTGATTTTTTGTAACATGAAAACTAATTTAGGATAAATGTAGTACAAGTATACCAATATGAAGTTTTCTTTGGTAATAACAAATTATTTATCTAAACTTGTCCACTTTGCTAGTTGGACAGAATAGAAATTATCTGATTGCAGCTTTAATAATCCCGTATGTATAAATATCTAAAATAAATAAATAAAAATTCAGATCGAGCAATTAAGCATCTAACTATTATCTATAGTCACAAGTAATGTTTTCATATAACTATTGCATTTCCATAGTTACGTAATCTTATACACATCACGAGTTACTATTTAGTAATTTTTTGACATTTAGTAAGCTTTTTTTTTTTTTTTGGTAAAGATAAGAATGACATTTAGTAAGCTTTTATTTTTGTCATTTAGTAAGTTTTCATGAGAAAAAATATTACAATATATAGATAAGCAATATTTTTTCAGACTATCGATAACTTTGTGTGAGAAAAAAGTATCAATTTTTCATTTACGGTCAAAGAAAATATGCATGCTTAAAATTAGAAAAATAAAATCCTTAACCTAAAAAAGGGACAATGTATTTGCTGGAAAATTTTCTGGAAAACGTTTTCTTCAATCATGAAATTTTCTCTAAAATAAACATACCCTAAATATGTTTTATATTATGTTCAATCCTTTTATATAAGAAAAAGGTTAGTCACATCTCTGAAGCTACTACAAACTGGTGGGGACTTACTTTTCCCCTTGAAGGATAAGTTAGGTTAATTCAAATTTTGCCCTTGTAGTTTCATGAATATGTCAACTAATTTATTTTTTCTATGTCGATACCATACATGTGCTCTCTCTTCATCTTCTTTTTTGTCTCAATTCGACTTGACTTCGACGGGTGCTATCAGGAACTCTATCCATCCAATAATAAGGGCGAAATAGTCAACTCACATTGTCCTTTCTTCTCCAATTTCACATAAAGAAAATCACATACTCATTTTCATCTTCACTCTTCCATTGTCACCCATCACTTCACTTACCCTCATTTTCTGTGGCCCTGAAATGTCTTAGAAGAAAAAATAGACAAGAGTGTTCCTTTAAATGAGGAAGAATATGCTTTCGACTCTCCTGACCTTTGCAACTGAGATCTTTACCTAGTGAACCATGTTGTGATGTATGCTGCCCTTGCAAGTGCTCCTTATTTTGGTGGATTTACTGCTAGACTTCAATAACTTCTATTGACACAAAAATAGACAAGAGTGTTCCTTTCAATGAGGAAGAATATGCTTTCGACTCTCCTGACCTTTGCAACTGAGATCTTTACCTAGTAAACCATGTTGTGATGTATGCTGCCCTTGCAAGTGCTCCTTATTTTGGTGGATTTACTGCTAGACTTCAATAACTTCTATTGACACAAATTGAATGTTGCTCATGGTAGACTATTTAAATATATCCACACTGAGTATTAAGCAAAAAAATCAAACTAAGCATGAGAGGAAGTAATAGAACATTTGAATATTAAACCATATATTCATCTAACAATTTAAATTTTTAGATCAGTTGATGGTGGTTCCATAAAATCTCATATGATATGAAAGCATAAGGTCCTAAGTTCAAGTCTTTTCAGATCCCCTTTGCCTTCTAAATTAAATATGTTTACCCTTAATACTAAGAAAAAAATACTAGACTAAATATGAGAGGGAGAAATAGAATATTAAAATATAAAAATAGGCCTTCATCTAATAGACGCATGGATTGAATCTACCTCAGCATATCTCATTATGCAAGAGCATTGCTCCAACTAGCATGTCATGCTTAACATGCTTAATAAGTGTGATATCCCGAAAATTGACCACATTTGAGATACATAAAATGGTTATTTCATTGATGTACTGCTAATTAATTTGCTCTGAAACTCATGAGTTAAGTAATCTATTAGACGATGCCGTAAAGGGTTAAAAACACGAAAGACTAGAGAATTCGATCAAGAATCGACTGCTCGACCATAACAATCAACAATAATCAATACTACGCTGTTATAAGTCAATTAGCAAACAGATATAAATCGATTCAACAAAAGTACATAGTTGGTTCACAAGTGGTTTCGCACAAGTACAATACTAGTGTTAAACAATGATAAATCAATTTTATATTGATCTTATACTCAGAGTATGTAATTGAATCCCACAATTACATGACAATTGAGGGTTGTGCACGATTTGGAAATGCATAAATGTAAATCGAAAATTATCGACCAAGGGTTAATTGCACGAAAACCTCTAAAAGTCATCCGATAGTTCAAGTCATACTAAAGATGCATTTGATCAATTTTAACCATGAAATTTAATTCGATTTTAGGTATTGACCTTTCTAGGGTTTCAAAACTAATTTATTGGACGTCACCTCATTATCCATTGAATTATTAGCAAGTTCGAAATTTTTGGAAAATAAATTATCGGACGAAAATTGGAAACCAGAAAGGGAGCCAAACCCATTGGCAAAGTTGTGATTTGTTGGCCAAAATCTTGGCATTAAAAGGAAA
The DNA here is from genome assembly GCA_014182555.1 of Eucalyptus erythrocorys. Classification (NCBI taxonomy): domain Eukaryota; kingdom Viridiplantae; phylum Streptophyta; class Magnoliopsida; order Myrtales; family Myrtaceae; genus Eucalyptus; species Eucalyptus erythrocorys. The sequence goes on along the minus strand of CM024600.1, from coordinate 11,686,455 downwards.
AAGGAAAATTAAATGATATTAAGGGGACACAATGCTAGGCCAAGAGGGTTTTTAGAAAGAGTTGGTGAAAAGAATGATGAGATCTTGAAGAAAAATCCTCAGAAAATCTAGCTCAACATATCTCATTATGCAAGAGCACTGCTCCAACTGAAACTTCATGCTTAACATGCTTAATAAGTGTGATATCCCGAAATTTGACCACATTTGAAATAAATGAAATGGTTATTTCACTGATGTACTAATAGTCAATTTACCCTGAACTGATTACTCATGAATTAAGTAATCAATTGGGCGATGCCGTAAAGGGTTAAAAATGTGAAAGACAAAAGAATTCAATCAGGAATTGACTGCTCGAATATAAGGATCAACAATGGTCAATACTACGCTGTTATAAATCAATTAGCGAACAAATATAAATCAATTCGACAGAAGTGCATAGTTGGTTCCCAAGTGGTTTCACATGAGTATAATACTCGCATCAAATGACAAAAAACCAATTTTCTATTGATCTTATACTCGGGGTACAGAATTGAACCCTCGCGATTACATGACAATCAAGGGTCATCCACGATTCAGAGAGGTGCAAATGTGAATCAAAAATTATATACCACGGGTCAATTGCACGAAAACCTCTAAAAGCCATTTGATAGTTTAAGCCGTACTATGTTGACACCTAAATTTTAACATCCCGTTTAGTCATTTCTTTATTCCATAAAAAATGGGTTAATTTTTACCTCAAAAAAATAAAATTAAAATTGCATAACATATAGTTTAGAAATATTTTACATTATTCTATTTATTTGTTTATCAGTTTTGGATTTGCATCAGACTGGTGACAGATGGGTCCAAATCGGTGGATTTTTCATTATCCTTAGTAAAGGCAAGCGTGCGGAGGAAATATTGTGAGATCACCTTTAAAATATTCAGAATCCAGGAAAATTTTATTACAATCTCAAACTTTTGGCGATGTTCGATCAATTGTGATTTGATATATGGAAAAAAGAATTTTTTGTTGATCTTGTGATTATTAATGTGCGGGCAAAGACATCAAAAGGGCAAGAAGGATTAGCATTCTTCATGGATAGGAAGGAATGTTAAAAATATATATTCTCATTGAATATATGGATCCGCAGTGCATACAAAGGAAATATAAATCCTCACAAAAGAGGGAAGTCAGTATGTGGACTTCTTTCCTACATTCAAATTTCCCTTTTTGAAGTTTGGATTGGGCCAGTACAATAGCATAATGTTCAAGGATAGCAGGGGCAATACACAGAGAACACACGAGAGAGAGAGAGAGAGAGAGAGAGAGAGAGAGAGAGAGAGAGAGAGAGAGAGTTGCGATTTTTCTTCCTTGAGTGTGAGCCGTCGTAGCCGCGACTGGGGTCTACCAACTTCACAACTCGACGCTACTAAGGCCACCGCTGACTTTTGCTGGCGTCGCCCTCCACTGATTCGAGTGGTGCCGAGTCTCATCCTCTTGAGCCGTCATCTCCAGCTGCATCTATGACGCCGAAGTTTCTGTCCCGACGTCGTTGCTGACTTCTTTGCGACGCCGAGGCCTCTTATTATCTCATTGTGCTAATGCCATCATGCCGTGTGATGAGTCCTGCTCCGACGCCGTCCTATCGCCGTGTCGATGTGCTGCTTCACCAAGCCTCCTGTAGTACCAATGAATCACTATTCTCTTGAAATCTGCCAGCGAAGAGAGAGGACACGTAAGATGTCACGCCCCGAACTCCGAGACACGTGAAACAACCCACCATGGTCATGTAAATGCGACATTCCCAGGTAGTGTCGCCGACTCAAATTAATTTATTAAGCGCATGCGGAACGTATTAAGAAACCCCTGACAATATAAAAGCGGGATAGAACAGCAGGAACAAAAATCAATTTAATACAAACCAACATACTGTCATAACATCAACCAAGGTTTACATACAGCCAAAACGGGTCGGAGTGTACACATGTTGACGCCTAATTTTTAGGTTTTTAATTTTGGATTTTTAATTAATTTTATTATTTTGAGTTTTATTTCATTTTATTTTGATAAAAAACGGAGAAAACCAAAAATGGAGAAAAAAACTGAAAGAAAAAGGAAAAAGAAAAGGGAGGCAGCCCGCGCGGGTCAGCCCACGGCCGCACTTGACCCGCGCTCGACCCGCTAGGTCGTCTTCCTCGCCCGCACTTGACCCGCGTTCGACCCGCTAGGTCGTCTTCCTCGCCCGATCGCGTGCGCAGCACGCGCGGGCAGGCGCGACGCAGATCGCGCAGAGCAGGAGGAAGAACGGGGCACGTGGGGGGAGGACGGAGTAGGCGGCCGACGGGATGCGCCGGATGGGACGCCGGTCCAGTCGGCTGGAGCCACGGCGGTTCCCCCCGGTCGAGCCCTCGTCGGCCGGCCGCCCTCGGCCTATAAATACCCCACTCCCCCATTGATCCAGAACACACAGAAACACGGCAAGTGAGAGGGAGAGATTTGCGGTCCTTGGAGCCTCGCTGAGAGACTTCAGTGAGAAGCCAAGGATTCGCGGTCTTCAATCCTCACTTCGCCGGAGAGCCAGAGAGAGAGAGAGAGAAAGGAGAAACGCAAGAGGAGGAGCCGAAGCTGGTTTCGCCGTTGCTGTTGTAGGTAGCCACCGTTGCCGCCACCTTCGTCGACCACTTCTCCCCTGAACCCAGCCATCGCCGCCGCCGTCCTTGCCCTTGCCATCGCCGTCGCCTCACCTCTCTCCCCCTAATTCGGAACCCTAGGGTTCCTGGTTTTCCGGGTCACGATCCCGGGTCGCCGGGTCGGACCCGGACCAGGAACCGAGTAGGGTTCCACGAATAAAAAGGGGATTGAAGGTCGGGTCGCGGGTCGGGTCGGATCTGAGTCGTGCGTCCGCTAAACGGCGTCGTCTTAGGAGAGGCTGGAGTCGGGTCGGGTAGACTGCCCCCCAAGACGGCATCGTTTCGTCGTTTCACAAGGAGTTGGGTCGAAAGCCGGGCCGGATTCGGGTAGGGTTTCGCCCTGGGACCCGGGTCTCCGGGTAGGACTGCTACGACGCTGTTTTGTGAGGGAACAGGAACGACGTCGTTTTGTGGAGAAGCGGGAGCCGGGTCATCGGACCGGGTCGGGCATTTACGCCCGGCCATGGCGTCGTTTCGAGGCCTCACCCCAAAACGCGACCCCGGTCCACATTTCGGGCTGGCTCGGGGCGGATCCGACCCATGGATCCGACCCGAGTCGCTTTTTTAATATTAATATTAGTATTTTTATTTCTATTTTCAAAAAAAAAAAAAAAGAAAATCAAAAATAATTTATTTTCGAAAAAGTCAAAAAAATGTTTTAAAAATGTTTAAAAATTGTTTTATTTCCCAAAAAATCAAAATAAATCAAAATAAAAATAATTTATTAAAAAATATCTTTATTTTCCAAAAAATCCAAAAATGCCAAAATTCACAAAAAGCTTCAAATTTTCATAAAATGCCAAAAAAACTTGTATTTTTTCCAAAAATACCCCAAAAATCCAAGAATCCCTTTTATGTCCAAAAATGAGGAAAATACCCAAAAATGTGTTTTTTCCAAAACGCATGGAAAATCCCCAAACATCCAAAAACCTTAGAGTTTAAACAAGATTAGGTACCAAAAGGGCATTAGTGATTAACTAGTGTAATCAAGTCCCCGATCCTAATTTCTCTGGTTACGCAGAAGCGAGTATTTCTCCCAGTACTTCGCTCGGGTTTCTAATCAACCTGCCCCAAATCAATTAGTGGTGACTCCATTTTAAAAATTGATTTACAAACTAAGAAATTTTAAAGTCGTGAATTGGCGGACTTGGGAGAGTCCAGGCTTTAATTAATTCCAGCCAAGCCATTAGCCTCCCTAGGCGCTCGTATCCGATCCGGCGGGGCACCCCCGAAAAAAGGGGTCGCGACAGCTTGGTGACTTCGCTGGGGATTTTGAGAACTTAGGCCTTTATTTATCTTGTTTAAATTCTTTACTGACTTAGGTTTTTCTTTTTCTTTTTATAGGTCAATAGTTTAGAAGTTTATTTTAATTTTGCTAGAATTAGATTGTGTTGTGATTATAAACTGTTGTGCATGCTTTACTATTTTAAACACTACACATGGCACACACAACCCGGCCGCCGGACCTGGGCCGCCATAGGATTTCTAGGATGGTGTTAAGAAAGATACGATCTCGAACGCGAGACTGCGATGTAGAGGTTGTCTTTCTTTTCCCCGAATTTCTTAGCCGAGATTAAAGGGGTACTCTGCTAACGCAAGATTGCAACTGGCGGATGCCCTTTTAATTTCAACACATCTTCTGAGTTAGAAATCGAGCCGCACATCTAATGTGTATGTCTTTGTTCTTGTCATTTTATTTAAAAGCAAAGTAATTTATTTACTTTTTACTCAATCTTTTTTATTGGCCCATGGCAATGTAGGATAAGCTTTTCAAAACCCTGGTTTATATGCGATGGGGGAAGATGACATCCAGTTCATTTCTACTCCCAAGGCAATGCTCTTCAGATGGTGGGGTCAGTTGGATCAACTTGCCCAAGAACGTGTAAAGGACAAGCTCGGCCATCTCCTTTCATTGATCCGAATCACTATTCGCCCAGAAGTCATACAAGCCATTGCACATTTCTGGTGCCCGAGAACACTTACCTTTATGTTCGGTAGGTTTGAGCTAACCCCGACCCTGGAAGAATACAGTATCATCACTGGAATGCCCCTTGGGAAAGAGCTGGTCAGACCATCAACAAGCATACTCCCATGGCGCAGGCTAGCGCGTTTTTTAGAAATCGAATTCTATGTTATGAGGAAAATTCTTGATGATAACAATAATACATGCCCTTTGGAATTCTTAAATGAATGTTTTCAAAATCAATCTATGACCAAAAGAAGCGAGATTTTTCTCCTGGCATTTTTCGGGCTCATCGTTTTCCCCCACCAAAGGAACGTCATAAGTCCTAAAATGGTTTGGATCGTTAATCAAATCTTGGGAGGGGCCAATTATGTCAACATGATTTTAGCTGAAACTTTTCTATCATTTAACCGTTTTAAAGACAACACAGAAAAGATCATGCGAGCTTCCCCCGAAATCTTACAGGTCTGGTTCTTTTCTCACTTGAGCGAATACCGAGGCATCATGCGAACGTTTGAAACAAATACTTCTGAACATCCATTACAAAAATTCATGGTTTTAGGACCGTACATTCCTAATCAAACCAGTTTGCATTGGGTCGATTTCCTGAGAAATCCAGCTCCCGAGACATTCCAGTGGTGTGCTAGTTGGTTCCATGAAAAGAGGGCTCGCTTCGCCTATAGACGCACCCACCAAATTCCATTGCTTGGCTGGACTGGCGCCGTTCCCTATTACCCATTTCGAGTGGCATGACAATTTGGAGCCCTGCAGGAAATCCCACCACGTTCCAAGTGGAAAATCCCTCCGGTCTTTTTCAACACAAACAATGGTTATGCATTCGAAATCTCCACTTGTGAAGAAACCTAGGATAAGTGCCATTGCAAAAGAATTGTGGTACCTAAAGGACTCGAAGGAGAAGAAAAAGCTCACCACGCCTCTGCAGCCTACATCCACCATTATCACATCTCAAAAAGGCACAGGCCATCGGTCCCTCGGTCCATCAGAGAGAACAGCCCACGCGAGCAAGTAGACCTTATGCAAATGATGCAGGAGTAAGCCAGATACCCAGCTCAGAGCCAGGAAACAAGCAGCTTTCACAAGACCCCCTGTCGCATATATCCCTGTAGTCGTGTCTCCTTAGTTTTCTTTTCGATAAAAACTTTGTCCCATTGTCTCGGGAAAGTAGATAGACCATTGCCATGGGTCAATCTTTATTTACTCCATGCTTATTCATTGTTTTCACAAAAGCAGGTGATCATGAGTTTTCGACCATCAGCCACCCGTGATTGGCCCAACATGATAAGGCCCGATCAGGATGAAGTACAGAATCACCTTGCCCACATTGAAGACGACGTAGGGCAGATGTCCATTGCCCTTCAACAGCTCTCAAGACAAGTGAAGACCACCCAGGCTGAGCCCAACTCTGTAATTGCGCTAAGCACTGTCATGACCCCTGCAAATATGTTAAATACTAGCCAACACCATGAACAATTTGAAAGAATCATGAACAAGTTGAGCCAGTTACAAGGGCAGAATCCCGTTGACTTACCTGATTACACTGGTTTTGAGATCCCTGAAAAGTTCAAAGCACCTGAATGTGAAAGGTATGCTAATACCTCCCACCCTGAGACCTACTTACAAGCCTACCTAGTCCAAAAGATGATTCAATCATACTAGTTGAGCCTGACCGGCCCTACCCTACGATGGTACATTGTCAGAAAGATTAGTCTCCTTAAAACCTGGAAGGAACTAATTCATATTTTTCGCCAAGAATATGATATTAACATCAGCCCCGACATAACCTTGCCCTACGAAGAATCGATAACCATGGAGCACGAGAAGTCGTTAGTTGCTAAGATTGTAGACGAAAGTGAATGGATAGCTGAACAACATCCAATTACTGAAGAATTTCCCTCTAGGAAAGGCAAGGAGCCTTTGTACGAGATCGCAGGTTCAGAGCCTCTTCAAGACCAGGGCATGATGAAGTAGCTCCCTAGACTTACTCCAAGAGCTAGGGTCCAAAAAATACCAACCCCTATCAACTTGGAAAGTGACTCAGACAGTGAAGCCTTAATATCTCTCACCTCCCGTGACAAAATTGAGTTAGCCAAACATAGGGCCTTACTCAAAAGGTCTGGACCAGGGATCAAGAAAAGAAAGCCTAGCCAGATTGACACGTCATCCGACGACGAGCTACAGTACCAAAGCTCTGAGCATTCCCGGGAATACAACTTTGAAGGCAGCCATCCCCTAGAATACAATCCTGAAGACTTCCTGCCACTAGAATACCATCCCAAGGACTTTCAATGCTATTTCAATGGCGAGACTGACAGTTCATCCTATAACTGTTTCCTGCTCTCATCCGAAGATGAAGGTCCGTCGGAAGAAGAGGAATACATCTTTATCCGCTACGATCCTAACGAAGTGTTGAGCTCGTCACCCGACCGTGAGAATAGCTTAAGTGTCTCATCCAGTAATTTTGGCTTTGAGAAAGCAATAGAGTAATCTGGGTAGAGTCCAACATCCCTGAAGAAGAAGAATTCGACGCTACAATGGGTATGCAATGGGAAGACCAGTGGCCTAATCAAGACTTATCAGGCCCGTCTCACTCTCGTAGAATCCTAACCCCCATAGAGATGTGGATACCTAACCTCCACAAGTATAATGGCACGACTTGCCCTGTGGCTCACTTGCAGTATCTCTACGCTGAAATGAGTCGATGTTACGGCCCAACGATGTTCACAACTCAGGCGTTCCAAGAAACTCTTACGGGGTCTGCACTACAATGGTTCGTCACGGCAAATATTCATCTCATAGAAGATTGGAGCGAGCTGACTTCCACATTCCTACATCAGTACCAAAGCTATATTGGAACTGAGCTGCCTTGCGAGAGCTCAGCCCACTTCGGAAGAAAGCCAATGGAAGATTTCCGAGCATATGTCGAGAGATTGAGGGCTTTCATAATGCAAATCCACCCTGAGCTGGCCGAAGAGGAGTTGATAAAACAGTTTGTGGAAGCCTTGTCCAGCGATTGTCGCTGTTGGCTGCATGGATTGCACTTCCGTAGCTTCAACGAAGTGGTCATCGCATGCGAATACTTCGAGTCTGCTGAAGACGAGGAATCTAAGGATGCTTAGCTCCAAGACTGGCACTATCAAAGCGCTCCCCTACACAGGAGTTGTCATGGGTTTTATTTGTTTTTATTTCATGTTTCTTATTATGTCTAGTGTACTGTTGTTGTATTTTTCATTCCAAATATTGTAAAGCATGAGGCAATACTCCAAACCTGCCCAGTGATGTTATCCAACCATGAAAAGAAAATGTCATCCAAGGAGAATACTGAGGGCTGGGCTGCCACATGCTTTTTCTCCCCAAAAACATGTTTTGAAAATGAAAAAGTATTTCATTACCAAAAGCTTTTGTCAAAATGAGATGATAAATTTAAGCATGTTTGTCTCCCACTTTATATTGTTCCCTTTGATTTAATGTGATAGAAAGCATATGAAATTGGCACATCATGTGAACAGACCGAATACTAAGACATTGTTCCAAAAAATGGGGGCAAACAGAAAGGATCATCCTGTTTCAAAAAAGGGGTGAGCCTTATTTCCTGAACATAATATCGAGAATGACAACCCCTCTCTTCTATTTACAGGATACAAAAGATGAGGCGTAATAGGTACAAGCATAGAGTTGAAATTGAAGCATCCATGACATGCCTCACTCTTACCCCAGCTCCCTCCTAAGCCAAAGGACTATCTTGCCACACGACACGCCCAACCAGCTAGGTGTTGCAATTTCAACTTTGACAAGCCCAGAAGCACGAGGAAAAAATTCCTTCTCTTCCTTTCAAGTAATTACCGTCACAGGGAGAAAATTCAGACAGTCAAAGCGATCTATAGCCCCACACCTTAGACAATGACTTTGAAATCTAGAAGCTTTACTCTAGGCACATATTCTTCCAAGGAGTAATTGCCACCAGAAAAATGGAAATTCTTGATTGTCCATCTCAAATTCCATAGAAGCTTGAGGTACATGACTTTTGCTCAATGATGCCATAGCCAAAGACAGAGGGAAAAATTCCACAGAAGGAATGCGTTGAAGATGAATTAATGACCAGCAATCATGCATACATGACCACGAATGAGGAAGGCCAACGGGAGGAAACACTGAACTGTGCCAAGATAAATAGGCCATCATCAACATTCAAATAGCCTTAAAAGCTAGCATAGACAAGCTCTGGGGAAGGGTAATTTGGTATCGTTTCCAATACTCCCACTATCTGAGCCCACTCCTGACATATTTTCCCTATTTGACAGGAAGCATTACTACTCAAGAACCAAACTCAATGGTTAAGTTCGACAAAACAATACCAGCCAAGCTAGTGTACGCAAATGACTAGCATCAAATACACTCAACTTCGTGCAAAGGGATGTGTCATCCACAAGCCAATTAAGGAGAATAATCGACCTGACGAGATAGGAAGCACGAGACTTCATGTCCTCCTCGTCCACCTAATCATCTGCAAACCAGTGAAGAGTAATGTTGTATCGCTTCCAGTTGTCTGACTTCTGGAACAATTCGTGACTAACACGCTCTCTCTTGTCTTTTACAAGATCACCTAACCGTCTAAGATACGGAAAACCAATCAGTAAAAAGCATGTCAAACTTTGATAAGCTTTCCCAAGCAAAATGGCATCTCAAAAGTCGCCAAAGCAAATGACAGAAATCCTCCAAGCCTCAAGTCGCTTACGGCCTAGGCCCTATTGATTGAGCTATTTCCATAAGCTTCTCTTCTGCAAAAAGGAAAGAGTAGAAATTCCTGATCAGATCCCCAATCCTGGCTAATCGTGCATGTGTCATGTCCCTAACCAATAGGAACATTTTATTGACACCCATTTGTGAATAATCCTTTGCAAATAACCCTTTTAATGTTCTAATTTTAACACATTTGTAAATACCATTAAGTACTTCACAAGCTATTAATAGGTTTTTCTTAAGTAAAAAGCCATTCATTTATTTTTTTTTTTAAAAAGTGCAAAACTCTTTCACATATATTGCATGCCTTTTTTTCATGTGAATTGTGCATGATGATTTTGTCTGTCTAGATCTTTGATTCTATTAAGGATTATTAGAGTAGACAGCCAAGTGAAGAATACAAGATTAATTGAGCATGCTTGATGAGGCGCGTCAGAATGATGACAAGCAAGCCGTATCCCAACACATAGTCCCCCATCTATACACTTGTGAGATGAGTTCAGAAAATTCCATGACTACAGGGTAAAGAGTTCCCTCGCAGATGGTATGATGACCAAAATAGTGGGAGGCATTCCATCGCTCACTTTAAGCCCCATACACTGACCAAATTTCCATCTCACCCCCCGTCAAAGAATCACCCCACACTAGGGCAAGCCAAAGGCAAGTAAGCAGCACGAGGTGAGAAAAGGGATAGAAATTCCCTTGCTTGCACTTGCATCAATCTTCGAGTGTCTTTATTGCATATGAACACTTGCGTTAATTTAAGTGCCCTAGAGTCATGAAGAGCAATTCTTTCTTTACGCACTTGTATCCATTGTACAACTGTAAAAACACCCTCGCAAGGAGGCAAAGCAGAAGCCGCCACTCGAGCAGCATAATCAGAAGAGCCAGCAAAAGATGAAGACTCAACAAGTCTAGTAAAGGCATTCGCTTGAGCTTGTCGAGATCAGTTCCTCAAGTAGCAAGGACAAAAACCTGAGGCATGAAAAAACAGTGTACCTGGTAAAAGTAAGGTCAATGCCCGTGAGTAAAGAATTTGAAAAGAGAAATAGGGGCATAAAAAAAAAAAAAAAAAGCAGTGTGCCTGGTAAAAGCAAGGCCGATGCCCCAAACAAAAATACTGCCATTTGTATTCCCAAGAGAAGTTGCTGTTGAGGTCCATGGAACCTTCATCTGACTATGAGAAGAAAGACCGGTGACAAACGCCAAGACGATCACCAGCTGTCACCCTTTTACACAAAAGTCAAGCCTACATGGCGTCCTATTGTAAAAAGTCTCTTCAAACTAGGGGCACTTCGATTAACGTAGGATTTCATATGCCTATAAACATTGCTCGAAGAAGTACGAGCAAGATTATTCTATCTCTTTTCGCAGGATCCTCGACTTGCACACCCGGAGATAACCATGCAACATCTTTCCTAAAAAGCCATGACCTTATTGGTCCCCTCTGATAAGCCATTGACCCAGCCTTCATCACAACTCCAAAAAGGACCTCTCACATTGGTAAGGTCGTATCATTTGCGAGAATACTCAGACCCCTGTCAGCATGATGACAGTGAGATAGTGTAGTCTTTATAAATCTTGCATCAATGGTCAGGATAAAGCAGTCTTTCCCATGAAAATGAGTAGAAAGTCCTTTCAGATTAAAAGTCCCTCATCTAGCATGCTCAAGAAATCTACATTCTAAACAAAAGTTGTCTTTCAAAATCTTCCCCAGTGGAATTCAAATGATGCAAAACTGACGAGATTATCATGCATAAATCACGTTTTAATTTATAGTATATACAATCATGTGTACACATCTGCATATTGTGTAAATAGCAAGCATATTCGTAAAGATGAGAGATGTCACCAGAAGCATATCCCCATTCCTACTCCCGGAGCCTCACATTTGATGATCTTTTGAGTACCCACCACTCACCAAGTACTCCTTCTTATTGACACTCAGCTTGTGCAAGTTGTCCCCAGAGTATTGATACTTGTGACTGACCAAGTATCCCTTTATCTTTGAGTACCTACCGCTGTCTAGGTACCCCCTCTTACTGATGCTCAGCTTGCTTGATTCATCCCTCAGGTATTGATATATGCAATTACCCAAGAGTCCCCCTGTTTTCGAGTGTTTGCCACTACTCAAGTGCCTCCCTTTGTTGACACTCGACCTATTCATGTTGTCTTTAAAGTTTAAATGCTTGTGACTGCCCAAGCATCCTCTCATCTCTAAGAATCGACCGCTGTTCGAATACCCCATTTCCGTGACACTCGACCTGTCAGAGTTGTCCTCCAATTTTATGTCATTGAATGCTAGCAACCACTCCAGCATTCTACCACATTATGCGCCTGCGATTACCCAAGTATGCTTGGACCAGTTAAGTGGTCCCTGATCATATTGTTAAATATTTGCGTTCATTCAAATATCTCTCTACTTTGTACTGTGTATCTGTAGCCATCCAAGTAAGCCTCGCGCTACATTTAAATTGCCAGAAGGCGGGAGACCGTCATGAGTATCTCAGGTACGCCTTCGATACTCCCAACTTCCAGGAGGTGGGAGGCCTTCACAAATATCCGAGGTACGTCCTCGGTATTCCCAAATTCCAGAAGGCGGGAGGCCTTCACGAATATCCGAAGTACATCCTCGGTGTTCCCAAAATCCAGAAGGCAAGAGGCCTTCACGAATATCCGAGGTACGTCCTCGGTGTTCCCAAAATCTAGAAGGCGGGAGGCCTTCACGAATATCTGAGGTACGTCCTCGGTGTTCCCAAAATCCAGAAGGCGGGAGGCCTTCACGAATATCCGAGGTATGTCCTCGGTGTTCCCAAAATCCAGAAGGCGGGAGGCCTTCACAAATACCCGAGGTACGTCGGTACGTCCTCGGTGTTCCCAAAATCCAGAAGGCGGGAGGCCATCACCAATATCCGAGGTACGTCCTCGGTGTTCCCAAAATCCAGAAGGCGGGAGGCCTTCACCAATATCCAAGGTACGTCCTCGGTGTTCCCAAAATCCAGAAGGCGGGAGGCCTTCACCAATATCCAAGGTACGTCCTTGGTGTTCCCGAAAATCCAGAAGGTGGGAGGCCTTCACAAATATCCGAGGAATGTCCTCGGTGTTCCCGAAAATCCAGAAGGCGGGAGGCCTTCACAAATATCCGAGGAACGTCCTCGGAGTTCCCGAAAATCCAGAAGGCAGGAGGCCTTCACGAATACCTGAGGTACGTCCTCGGTGTTCCCAAAATCCAGAAGGCGGGAGGCCTTCACGAATACCCAAGGTGCGTCCTCGGTATTCCCAATTACCAGGAGGTGAGAGACCTTCACAAATACCCAAGGAGGTGAGAGACCTTCACGAATATGTGAGGTACATCCTCAATATTCCCAATTCCCAAGAGGTAAGAAACTTCCACGAATATCCAAGGTACGTCCTCGGTATTCCCTAATCCCCAGAAGGCAGGAGGCCGTTACAAATATATCAGGTACACCCTTGATATTCCCATTACCAGGAGGTGAGAGACCTTCACGAATATGCGAGGCATGCCCTCGATATTCCTAATTCCCAGAAGGCAGGAGGCCTTCACAAATATGCGAGGTGCGCCCTCGATGTTCCCAACTTCCAGAAGGCGGGAGGCCTTCACGAATAGGCGAAATACGCCCTCGACATTCTCAATTCCCAAGAGGTAAGAAGCCTCCATGAATATCACAGGTACGCCCTTGATATTCTCAATTTCCAGAAGGTGAGAGACCTTCACGAATATCTCAGGTACGTCCTCGATATTCCCAATTTCAAGAAAGTAAGAGACCTTCACAAATACCCAAGGTATGCCCTCCATATTTCCAATTATCAAATACTCCTTCGATACTTGTGAACATCCGAGTATCCCTAAAAACTCGTACTTATGATCATCCGAGTACCCCTTCAATGCTTATGACACCTGTCCAGGCCCAAATATCTGTCAGATTGGTACTTGTGAATATCCATGTACTCTTTAATGTGTCTGTGAATGTCCAGATATCTTCCAAAGCAGATGCCCGGAGAAAGGTCGGCGCATCCCCCAAGAAAGGTCGGGTTCCAACTGGTGTCCTCGATGCAAATCAGGCACCTCCACAGCAGATGCCCTGAGAAAGGTCGGCGCATCCCCTAAGAAAGGTCGGGTCTCAACTGGTGTCCCTGACAGAAGTCAAACACCCCCCAAAACAGATGCCCTGAGAAAGGTTGGCGCATCTCCTGAGAATGGTCAGGTACCAACTGGTGTTCTCGATACAAATCAGACACCCACAAATGAGATGCCTTGAGAAAGGTCGGCGCATCTCCCGTCACGGCGACTGAAGAATGGTTCGGGTCCAACACAACCCTCTGATTGCTCCAACAAGCGACCGAAGAATGGTTCGGGTCCCGAAGAAGTAATTTCCCGTCACGGCGACCGAAGAATGGTTCGGGTCCGAGACAACCCTCTGATTGCTCCAACAGGCGACCAAAGAATGGTTCGGGTCCTAAAGAAGTAATTTCCCGTCACGGCGACCAAAGAATGGTTCGGGTCCGAGACAACCCTTTGATTGCTGCAACAGGCGACGAAGAATGGTTCGGGTCCGAGACAACCCTCTGATTGCTCCAACAGGCGACCGAAGAATGGTTCAGGTCCGAGACAACCCTCTGATTGCTCCAATAGGCGACCGAAGAATGGTTCGGGTCCTAGACAACCCTCTGCTTGCTCCAACATGCGACCGAAGAATGGTTTGGGTCTTGGAGAAGTAATTTCCCGTCACGGCGACCGAAGAATGGTTCCGGTTCGAGACAACCCTCTGATTGCTCCAACAGGCGATCGAAGAATGGTTCGGATCCTGGAGAAGTAATTTCCCGTCACGACGACCGAAGAATGGTTCGGGTCCGAGACAACCCTCTAATTGCTCCAACAGGCGACTGAAGAATGGTTCGGGTCCTGGAAAAGTAATTTCCCGTCACGGCGACCGAAGAATGGTTCGGGTCCGAGACAACCCCCTAATTGCCCCAACAGGCCACTGAAGAATGGTTCGGGTCCTGGAAGAGCAATTGCCCGTCAAGGCGACCGAAGAAAGGTTCGGATCCTAGACAAATTATCCATTGTTTTAAACAGGCGACCGAAGAATAATTCGAGTCCTGGAAAAGCAGCCTCCTCATATCATCAGGTAAGATGATGCCTTGATACTTGCCAAAACCCGGGGTTCACACCCTATCTCACTCTCTCCCGGTAAGTAACTATAGGTATCTTCTTATCTGCCTTAGTATAGTGTTATGTTTCTCTTTTTGCGTAGGATAATATGTCCTAAATAAGATATAATCTGCTGCCCACGCTGGGTAAAAATTAGGCATTAGTTTGTCTTCGAATGCAACCTCTGCAAGCTCACCTTCAAAGAGGGGCAGCCTGTTGACGCCTAATTTTTAGGTTTTTAATTTTGATTTTTAATTAATTTTATTATTTTGAGTTTTATTTTATTTTATTTTGATAAAAACGGAGAAAACCAAAAATGGAGAAAAACACTAAAAATCGAAAAAAAAAAAAAAAAACTGAAAGAAAAAGGAAAAAGAAAAGGGAGGCAGCCCGAGCGGGTCGGCCCACGCCCGCGCCCGACCCGTGCTCGACCCGCTGGGTCGTCTTCCTCGCCCGATCGATTGCGTAGCACGCGCGGGCTGGCGCGACGCAGATCGCAGAGAGCAGGAGGAAGAACGGGGCACGTGGGGGGAGGACGGAGCAGGCGGCCGACGGGACGCGCCGGATGGGACGCCGGTCCGGCCGGCTGGAGCCGCGGCAGTTCCCCCCAATCGAGCCCTCGTCGGCGGGCCACCCTCGGCCTATAAATAGCCCCTCGCCCCTTCGATCCAGAACACACAAAAACACGGCAAGTGAGAGGGAGAGATTTGCGGTCCTTGGAACCTCACTGAGAAACTTCAGTGAGAAGCCAAGGATTCGCGGTCTTCAATCCTCACTTCGCCGAAGAGCCGAGAGAGAGAGAGAGAGAGAGAGAGAGAGAGAGAGAGAGGAGAAATGCAGGAGGAGGAGCCGAAGCTGGTTTCGCCGCCGTCGCTGCAGGTAGCCACCGTTGCCGCCACCTTCGTCAACCACTTCTCCCCTGAACCCAGCCATCACCGCCGCCGTCCTCGCCGTCGCCTCACCTCTCCCCCCCAATTCGGAACCCTAGGGTTCCTAGTTTTCCAGGTCACAATCCTGGGTCGCCGGGTCAGACACGGACCAGGAACCGGGTAGGGTTCCACGAATAAAAAGGGGATTGAAGGTCGGGTCGCGGGTCGGGTCGGATCCAGGTTGGGCATCCGGTAAACGATGTCGTCTTAGGAGAGGCTAGAGTCGGGTCGCAAAGCTGGTCGGGTTGGGTCGACTACCCCCCAAGACGGCGTCGTTTCGTCGTTTCACAGGGAGTCGGGTCGAAAGCCTGGCCAGATCCGACTAGGGTTTTGCCCAGGGACCCAGGTCTCCGGGTAGGACGGCTACGACGCCATTTTGTGAGGGAATAGGAATGACGTCGTTTTGCGGAGGAGCGGGAGCCGGGTTGCAGAGCCGGGTTGTCGGACCGGGTCGGGCGTCTACGCCCGGCCACGGCGCTATTTCGAGGCCCCACCCCAAAACGCGGCCCCGGCCCGCGTTTCGAGCCGGCTCGGGCGGATCCGATCGGCCGATCCGACCAGCCGCTTTTTTAATATTAATATTAATATTTTTATTTCTATTTTCCAAAAAAGAAAAAGAAAATCAAAAATAATTTTTTTAAAAAAACATTAAAAAATCATTTTTAATTTTTGAAAAAGTCAAAAAATGTTTAAAAATGTTTAAAAATGTTTTATTTCCCAAAAAATCAAAAAAATAAAAATAAAAATAATTTATTAAAAAATATCTTTTTTTCCAAAAAATCCAAAATATCGAAAATATCTTATATTTTCCAAAAAATCCAAAAATCAAAAATATCTTATATTTTCCAAAAATCCAAAAAATGTCAAAAAATCCCAAAATGCCAGAATTCACAAAAAGCTTCAAATTTTCATAAAATGCCAAAAAACTTGTATTTTTCCAAAAATACCCCAAAAATCCAAGAATCCCTTTTATGTCCAAAAAATGAGGAAAATACCCAAAAATGTGATTTTTCCAAAATGCATGGAAAATCCCCAAACATCCAAAAAACCTTAGAGTTTAAACAAGATTAGGTACCGAAAGGGCATTAGTGATTAACTAGTGTAATCAAGTCCCCGATCCTAATTTTCTCGATTACGCGAGCGAGCGAGTATTTCTCCCAAGATTTCGCTCGGGTTTCTAATCAACCTGCCCCAAATCGATTAGTGGCAACTCCATTTTAAAATTTGATTTACAAACTAAAAAATTTTAAAGTCGTGAATTGGCGAACTTGGGAGAGTCTAGGCTTTAATTAATTCCAGTCAAGCCATTAGCCTCCCTAGGCGCTCGTACCCGATCCGGCTGGGCGCCCCCGAAAAAAGGGGTCGTGACAACACACTAGGGATCGGCCCACCACAAAGAAAGAACAGTCCTATGGCTACTAATCGAACTCGATCGTCGATCCCTCATCTTCTTGGCTCTACGACTCCTTGCCCAACTGCATTGACAGTCCACCACTCATCGCTGGAATCGTCATCTACGGCCCTGAAATATTTTTCCCACAACGGGGTGAGACATTGTCTTAGCAAGTTCACCCCTCCTAAGCCCCTATTAGAAAGTAAATACACCCCACAATAACCTAGCCACAACATCAAGAAGACTTACCTCGCAATAGTCCGCGCCTGCAGGTTAGTACAGTTCATATCATTCAATCACATGCAAATGTGACAATTAAATAATCAAGGCACAATCACATCATCAACCAATCAACCACTTGGATAGTCTCAGCGATCAATCGGCTCGACCGATTACATGTCATTCTAGCAAATCAATCAATGTTACCAACCACGACCCTAAAGGTAAGCTTAACAATTGGTGGCAATCCCGACCCTAAGCGGCACGACCTTCAATAAGGTGGTAAATCACGGCCTCGACAGGCACGACCTCTAATAGGTGGTTCATCACGGCCCCATTAGGCACGACCTCTAATAGGTGGTTCATCACGGCCTCACTAGGCACGGCCTCTAATAGACGGTCCATCACGGCCAAATCCCCAACAATTCCTACACTTGGAATTTCTACACATAACCTCTAATTATCGTAATCCACTCAATTCGCCACAAATCAAGCATCAAATTTAAGTTCTAACAGTACAACAGCGATCAGCACGAAATTCTGAGCAACCGGGGCTAAAAATAAATTTTTCCGTTTTTTTATAAATAATAATATTTAATTAATTTCGGAATGTTTTAATATTATTTTAATCAACCGAAATTCGAAGCATTTAAATAAATCTAAATTAAAATCTAATTATGTCACATCACCACTTAACATTAATTAAACCATTTTTAACCTTAATTAGACCCAAATTAACTTAATCCAATCTACTAATCCAACTTAGAATAAAATATTCTAATCTATCCACCTAAACATGCTTAATTTAAACTAAACATACTTAGGGCATCATTAACACTCTAATCAAGGATTAGTGAGGTAAACTCACGGATTTAGACGTCGCTTAGCTCAAAACGATGGGGGCAACGCCGGGACCGACTTTCCCCAAAGGCGATCTCGCATCCAAGGCCGGGAAGGAGGTCGAAACGGCCCTCGAAAGGGCTGAGAAACCCATTTTCTTCCCCCCTGTTTGCTGCTGAGTTGAGGCAGTTCCGGGGCTGAAATGGCGAGACAAGGCTAGCTGAGGGCGAAAGGGACCTCGGGGAGGCTTTACGGCGGCCGGACGGAGCTAGGCGGCGGCCGGGGGCGGCTGAATCGCAGCCTGAGGTGGCCGAATCGAGCTGAATAGAGGCGGCTAGAGCTGGACGACACTGGACTGGCATGAGGAGGGAAACGGACTGCAGCTCGGTGGGGCGGGGCACGCGTGAACGGCGGAACGGCGGGCGGCTGCTGCTCCGGCTTCAGGCGACGAGAGCCGCTGCTTCTGTTTCAGCTTCCGTTGGGCTTCGCACAAAATAGAAAGGAAGAGAAAGAGGGCGGCAACGACGGCTGAGGGGGTGAGGAAGAGATGGAGGGCGAGCGGCGAGCGGCAAGGCGGCGCGCAGGCGAGCAACGGCGTGAGGCGGTGACGACTCCGGCTGCGGCTACACGGCTGCTGGGTTTCAAACAGCAAGGAGAAACCCACGGGAGAGGAAGTCGACGGGGAGAGAGGGAGGGGAAGAAGAAGCCTCCTTTTCTCTCCTCCTTTTTCCTTTTTCTCTATTTTCCTTTAATCCAACTAGGGTGGCCCACCATGACATCACCGATGATGTCATACCCCACTATCCCCTACAACTTCTTCAATAGGTGCAATATCCATTCCGCCGGGGTCCAAATCCTTGTACCTCAACTTCTTCAATTTCACTCAATCCACTTCCAATTAAGTCCATAAAAATAATCCAATGTCACCATACTTTAATTCACATCTTGGCTTGTCTATAGAACCAACTTAAATCCCAAAAGCACAACCAAAGGCGAACCTTAATCCCTCTTGATTCAATTTAAATTGACTCCTATAATTTCATTCAACACCTCATCATTCACTTTGGTATTTTTCCTTACCAATGTAGCCCACTTGCATCCCTATTCCACAATAAAATGGTCCTCTGCAACATTCGGATTAAAAACGGCTCTATTTATCCAGTTGAAATTAGGACCCGAAAATCTGGATGTCATAACTCTTCCCTCCTTATAAAAATTTCATCATCAAAATTTAAACCTTTACCAATCCTTATACAAAAGGTGAGGGTATTTTCGTTTCGTTGAGTCTCACTACTCCATGCTAATCCTTCGGTCTCATGGTGTTGCCCGACCATTTTGACCAAGGATACCATCTTGGTATAAAAAATCTGCTCTTTCTGAACCGACAATGAAACTGAACTTCTCATATATGACACTCTGTCGTTCACATCTGATCTCTTCTTCTCAACCCCCAATGAACCCTTGAAGCTCAATGACCGAAAATTTCTGACAGTTCTGTCTAGTCTTCACTCTGACACTGATCTGACCACTGCAAACACTAATTTCTTAGCCGACTCTGGTCTGGGATCTTTCTTCACTTTCTTTTTACCACTGAATTTTGTACCCTCTATTATGCACTGCTTAAGAAAGAACCCTCTGAAAACTCTGCCAAACTTATAATCTCTTAACTGAATTCGAAATATAATCCATCCCCGGCACTCCATGCCGATGAATTATCCGATGTTCACACACTTCGGTATACCCACTCCGTAACATGACAAAATCTTCAATTTTTGAAATCGAACTTAGATTGGCGGTTAATTTCACTCCGACGCGCTTTTAGCATGACCTAGGCTACTAGGTAGTTTCCATGACTTTTTAGGACAAATGACCCGTGGTCGATTTTCTTCGAGCCACAATAAACCCACTCGACACATTGTCGATTCTCGATTGTCGTGAAAATCTCGAGGATTCAAATACGGACACAGGATACCAAAACGACAGTAAAATCAAATTAGTGCCAGTCAATAAGAGTTTTCCAATTTAGTGGGGTCACCCACGATTGGTCATTCATCCCAGTCGAACTGACCTATCTCTGATCTTAATTCGATTTTATATTGTGCCGCAACGATCTCTAAAGATGAACACGATCAAGAAGTCGATTCCTAGTTGGATTCTCAAGTCTATTTGCCTTAAAATCCTTAATAAATCACCCAGCTAGTCTAGTTATCTCGTGAGTGGTCAACTCAGAGAAAAGCAATAAAGTCGCGCCAATGAAATGCCCAACTTATCCAATCGAAGTCAGAATCCAAAAATCTGGATGTCACACACCCAAAACAAGATCCATTCGTATCATACCAAAGCGGACCAACTCCATCTATCAATCGACCAATATCCTCAAATGGTATCAGTAATCTCTTGAATCCTTAGTAAGCTCATCACAATGTCCCATTATGATATATTTTCATTTCCACTGGGGACTCTTAAGTGATGATAAAAGTCCCGGTCTGCATTACTGAACTTCCACTTACTGACACCTTTGACACTTGCAACCTGTTTGGCGATATCCATCTTCACATTAGCCTACCAATTTAACTAACGCCGATTCTGACTTATTTGCACCATCTGGTCAAAACCGCAATACCATAGTGAACTTCTGACAAAATCTTTTCCCTGAGTGCCACATTGTCAAGTGTATTCAATCACTCATGGAACCCGAACTTTCCATCCTCAAAAATCTCAAAGTCAATCTCTTTCTTACTAGTATCCTTTTATCAAACTTTTTGAACATCTCTATCTGTCAACTAGGCGCCGATTAAAATTTGAGCATATGGTTCAATTTTGAGGGTGGCTATAAAATTCAAAGGGTAGCCTACCTCAAATTTGAAAACCAAATTTCAAACCCTTTCTAAGTAAAATCTATACTTTAGCCAGTCTATGCACAACTGAAGACTCTCGATTCAAAGCATCAGTGACTTCTTTCATCCTTCCGGGCGATACCAGATACCACTATCCGAGTCCTTCAAAAGATCTGGTTCACAGTGCTATCTCATTCAATTCCTCCTAGGAGAATAAATACTTTGAGGCTTTGACAGTCAATAAAGATCCGGAGTCTCTTTTTACACCAATGATATCTCTAGATCTTCGAAGCGGAAATTGTTGCCGTGAGTTCCAAGTTGTCTGTCAGGTAATTCGGTTCATAAGGTCTCAACTGACGGGACACACATGCAATAACCCTACCATGCGGCATCATTAAGCAACCCAATCCTTTAAATGATGTATCACTGAAGATCTCACACCCTCCAGGACCAGACAGAATGGCCCACACAGGTGCAGTAGTCAGCCTCTTCTTAGGCTCTTGAAAACTACACCCACACTTATCTATCCACACGAACTTTTCTTCCTTCTTCAGTAGTCTTATCAACGGCGATGCTAACACTGAAAGAAAACCCATATACGTACTGTCTATAACACTTTGCTAAACCCAGAAAAATCTAATCTCTGTTACTGTAGTCAATCTCGGCCAACTGTTCACTGCTTTAATCTTGACGGGGTCCACGAAGATTTCTTCGCCTGAAATCACGTGACTTACAAGCGATACACACGTCATCCAAAACTTGCACTAACTAAACTTAGCATGAAATTCAAGAGCCCTCAAGGTCTGAAGTATCATCTTTGACTGTCTCTCGTGCCCCTTGACATTCTTTGAACACACCAGGATAACTTCACTGAACACGATCACAACTGATTTAAGTACCCTTACACATTCTGCTCATAAGACCCAAACAAGTAGCTAAGGTATCCGTCAAACCACACAGCATTACAGTGAACTCATAACTACCGCATTGAGTGCGAGATGCTAACTTCAGTATGTCTTCCTTCCTGATCCTCAACTGATGACACCCTGACCTCCAGTCGGTCTTGAGAAATATCAATGTACAACCACAACGAACCAATTTTCTTCTTCACGAATAAAATAGGTGCTCCCCAAGGTGATGCACTGGAACGGATGAATCCCCTATCCAATAATTCCTGCATCTGCACCTTCAGTCCTTTTAACTCGGGTAACACCATCCGGTAAGGAGCCTTAGGGACTGGCTCTGTTCCGGGTACTAATTCGATCACGACTCTATTTCTCTTCCTGACAACAAACCTGACAATTCTCCATAACATACTTTTAGAAAACTTCTGTACCACAATTGTGTTCTCCATATTCGACCCCTCAACTGACGCATCCATTACAGTTGCCATGTAGATTTGATAACCAGCAAACTGAACTAGGTCATCTTCCAAGACGAATAACAATGATTGAAGTTCCTCTTCGACTTTTGGTGACCCAAAATTTTCGCACGCTAATTGAACAAGCTGAATTACATCACTGCCACGATTCAAAATAACAGAAAGCTCCTTGAGCCAAATCTTTTTATAAATGACCTTCAAGTCATACTTAAGCAAACCCTTCAAGTACAACTATCGTCAGAGATTCATCTTTCCATCACTTTATTACCATGACGAAGATCCTACAACCTCCATTGAAAATTCTGCTGCACTTCTCTGATAAAAGCATCTCAAAAGCATTCTTCCCTTGATCAATGCATGGTCAATCCCTTCATGCTCTTCTAGCCATCGTAGTGGCGTCATACCTGCAATAACGGCGCTTACACTCTCCTGAGCTTACACGGACAATTCCTAACCTAATGGCCCTGTCGGCCACGTTCAAACCGTGTTCCCATTTCACTCTGACCTTGGGCTAACTCATGCCTCCTTTTCACAAACTCGACACACAATCCGTGAGTCATCTACCTCCCATCACGGAACATCATACACCCTTCCTTGCACTGAGGTCTGTTCCTAGTACCCCACTAAATATCCCGAAGCATAATTCCTCTGCTCTATCTTATTAACGGCGGTGACAGAAACAACTGTGATTCCATCTGCCTATACGGACAATCTTTGATCAAACAGCCTTACTGGCGACATCTGTAACAAGTCTCTTCCCTCTTACAGCACGGGACAGATCCATGCCTTCTCTTACGGACACGACACACAACTATCGAGTTGAGCACTGACTTTCCAGTTCTACTCTTCCAGTTGGGTGAAACATGGCACCTTTCCTTTGACATCGACTTTTCTCCCCAATCGATTCTCATTTCTGTCTAAACTGAACCTCGACTCAGATACGATGGCTTGATCCTCAATCACAATTCCATATCGGGCCTTAACAAAATGGCAACAACAACGGTCACAACACTGGCAGCGGTAGAAACAACGGCAACAATGGCGATGACAGTGACTGAAGCGGCGCCTACTGACCCATTCTATCTCCCAACATCTCAAGCATCCTCAATAATCGAGCAAACATTGGACCTTCGGGGGCTACTACCCCAGCATCGACTGGAGACAATGCTTCACCACTCGCACTAGTCCCAACTTGCGCTCTACCCGGGGCACCACGGGCACCAACTTTCAACAGCGGTCCACCCCGAAACACAAGGCCTACTACCCTCACTTAGCGGCCCTCGACACTCGATCACTTACACTACAGGCTCAACAAAGACACCCGCTTCCAATTCCAATACCACATTGGAATCTGAGTAACCACACGAGCAAGCTACCAAGCAACTATCAATCACATGCATTAGAATATTAAAAGCCTTTCCTACTACCCCATGACTCATCGCACCTTATCACTCCATACACAGACCATGCTCTGATACCACTTAAACGGGGTTATCACGCCCCGAACTCCGAGACACGTGAAACAACCCACCATGGTCATGTAAATGCGACATTCCCAGGTAGTGTCGCCGACCCAAATTAATTTATTAAGCGCATGCGGAACGTATTAAGAAACCCCTGACAATATAAAAGCGGGATAGAACAGCAGGAACAAAAATCAATTTAATACAAACCAACATACTGTCATAACATCAACCAAGGTTTACATACTGCCAAAATGGGTTGGAGTCTACACACTAGGGATCAGTCCACCACAAAGAAAGAACAGTCCTATGGCTACTAATCGGACTCGATCGTCGATCCCTCATCTTCTTGGCTCTACGACTCCTTTCCCAACTGCATCGACAGTCCACCACTCTCCGCTGGAATCGTCATCTACGGCCCTGAAATATTTTTCCCACAACGGGGTGAAACATTGTCTCAGCAAGTTCACCCCTCCAAGCCCCTATTAGAAAGTAAATACACCCCAGAATGACCTAGCCACAACATCAAGAAGACTTACCTCGCAATAGTCCGCGCCTGCAGGTTAGTACAGTTCATATCATTCAATCATGTGCAAATGTGACAATTAAATAATGGGAAAATGTCACAAATAGTCCCTATATTTTCACCTAATGTCCAATTTGGTCCCTGAACTTTCGATCGGCTCAATTTGGTCCCTAAACTATTGATAAAATGTCTGATTTAGTCCCTAAACTTTCGATCGGCTCAATTTGGTTCCTGAACTATTAATAAAATGTCCGATCTAGTCCTTCGTTACTTGTTTTTCTTTTTTTTTTTTTTTTTTTTGCCCCCTTTTTTTTTTTTTTTTCCTTTTTCTCCCTTTTTTTTTTTTTTTTTTTTTGGGCTTTCCCTCCGCCGGAGCCGACGGAGGGCCGGCGTCCGGCGAGGGAGCCCCCTCGCCGAGGAGAGCCTCCCTCGCCAGATCGGCGAGGGAGCCCCGGCGAGGGAGGCTCTCCCGGCGAGGGGGCTCCCTCGCCGAACGCCGGCCCTCCGTCGGCTCCGGCGGAGGGAAAGCCCAAAAAAAAAAAAAAAGGAAAAAAAAAAAAAGGGAGAAAAGGAAAAAAAAAGAGAGAAAAATGGGCAAAAAAGGAAAAAAGAAAAAAAGAAAAACAGTAACGAAAGACTAGATCGGACATTTTATCAATAGTTTAGGGATCAAATTGAGCCGATCGAAAGTTCGGTGTGGACTAGATCGACATTTTATCAATAGTTCGTGGACCAAATTGAGCCGATCGAAAGTTCAGGGACCAAATTGGACATTGGGTGAAAATATAGGGACTATTTGTGACATTTTCCCTTAAATAATCAAGGCACAATCACATCATCAACCAATCAATCACTTGGATCGTCTCAGCGATCATTCGGCTCGGCCGATTACATGTCATTCTAGCAAATCAATTAATGTTCCCAACCACGACCCTAAAGGTAAGCTTAACAATCGGTGGCAATCCCGGCCCCACGCGGCACGACCTTCAATAAGGTGGTAAATCACGGCCTCGATAGGCACGACCTCTAATAGGTGGTTCATCACAGCCCAATTAGGCACGACCTCTAATAGGTGGTTCATCACGGCTTCTAATAGGCGGTCAATCACGGCCAAATCCCCAACAATTCCTACACTTGGAATTTCTACACATAACCTCTAATTATCGTAATCACACTCAATTCGCCACAAATCAAGCATCAAATTTAATTTCTAACAGTACAGCAGCGATCAGCACGAAATTCTAAGCAACCGGGGCTAAAAATAAATTTTTCCGTTTTTTATAAATAATAATATTTAATTAATTTCGGAATATTTTAATATTATTTTAATCAACCGAAATTCGAAGCATTTAAATAAATCTAAATTAAAATCTAATTATGTCACATCACCACTTAACATTAATTAAACCATTTTTAACCTTAATTAAACCCAAATTAACTTAATCCAATCTACTAATCCAACTTAGAATAAAATATTCTAATCTATCCACATAAACATGCTTAATTTAAACTAAACATACTTAGGGCATCATTAACACTCTAATCAAGGATTAGTGAGGTAAACTCACGGATTTAGACGTCGCTTAGCTCAAAACGATGGGGGCAACGCCGGGACCGACTTGTATATCATGCACGTTTAGGTCACCTCTAAGACAAACTCACCTCCTAGATGAGGCTTAGGCTATTAATTCACTGAGATTATATCTCACCCCATTATTGCTTGTTATTTTCAAGCCCATAGTATGGAAAACCATTGTGCTTGGTTCGAGATCCCTTTGAAGGTAAGGGATTGGTCTGGCATTAGTGAAATTTAGGTCAATCCTGACCTTGATGGTTTTTCAAATGGTTGGTAGTAAGTTACTGTGGTAAAGGCTTGTATATTACACTTCTTAATGTTAACAGTAAATAAATAAAAGAGTGCTTTTGGAAATATTTGATGTGTTTAGTATCCTAGTTATTTGTTAGTGGACTAAATGTTTATATTAAGTGCTTCTGCATGCGTTTAATCAAAAGATTAAAAGAATAGGCTGGCGACACATCTTGGGACATCACAATTTAATCAACTATTGAGAGATGTTTGCATGCTCAGAATTCAGGGCGTGACAATAAGCACCAAACAGTCACCAACTTAGAGAAGTTGGCCTATTCAATTTTCCGTTTCTGTGTTTAATACATTTGCCAGCACTACTATAAGAACCAATGAAAAGTGAACAAAACAGATTACAATTATGTAATAAATTTTCAGCTTTGAGATTAAGTTTTCAAGAATGTCCATTTCGAGGACACTCTTCATCGGCCCACAATAGTGGTGAGAGTAACATGGTTGATAGAACATCCATCGAGGCTTGGTTCCAAGGAATCTGTATCTCCGATCGATTGCCTTGCAGTGAACGCAGGTTGGTTTGGATCAGGAAGATCCACAATTTCACTGTGGAGCATCGAGATAATAGTTGAAATGGCAAGCCTATCTTTTGCAAGTTCTTGTGTGCAAAGAAGACCCACTTTTATACTCCTCATAACCTCAGTTGCATAGCATCTGACAGAGATTTTTGGGTCCACTAATGCTAGAACATTGTCTTCCTGCCACAAATTCCACGCCTGCGAAAAAATTGAGTCGGCTTGTTATAGCTATGTCAGTTTGGTGAAGTAAGTCAGTTCTATATCAGTAAGCGCTTACGAATCCTAGAAGGCTCAAAGATCGATTTTCCTCAATAATGCCAGTGCTCTGTCTTCCAGATATGATCTCTAACAGTAACACCCCGAAGCTGAAGACATATGATTTTTCTGAAAATCGCCCATCCATTACATATTCAGGAGCCATATAACCACTGCATTTCATCAAACATGTTCAGATTCCTCATGCTGAGTAGAAAGTAAAATCATTAGTTACTTCAAAATGTAAAGAGGTACTAACTAGGTTCCCACAATTCTTTGTGTATCTCCTTGATGTTTGTTGCTTTCAAATATCCTAGCCGTTCCAAAGTCTGAAATTTTGGGATTGAGCTCTTCATCCAACAAGATATTACTCGCTTTCAAATCTCTGTGAATTATCGTTAGTCTAGAATCCCGGTGAAGATACAGTAGGCCTTGACAAATTCCATCAATGATGTTGAACCGTCTCTTCCAATCCAGATGTTCCCTTTTGAGAGGATCTGGATAGACAATATAAAAAAAAAAAAAAAAATGCAGAATATTTCTATCATTTTCAAGACTGGATTAGAGTGAAATGCACAGAGAAAGTTCAAATTAAGCTGAAGATGACAATTATGTGCAGGAGGTACAGTCCAATGCACGGCTAAAATTAAGAATAAGACATCATTTTCTTGCTTGGCAAAGAAAAAGTGGGAATAGATTTCAACAATCTTAAAAGAAGTGAAATCTTACCAAAAATAAAAGCGTCTAGACTTTTGTTTGGCATGAACTCATAGACTATCATGTTCTCATCTCCTTCGACACAACATCCAAGGACTCTAACAAGATTTCGATGTTGGACCTTAGACATGACCTCCATTTCATTCATGAACTCCTGGAACCCTTGTCCTGAGAATTTTGATAGTCTTTTGACGGCTATTTCTTTCCCATTTAACAGTCTCCCCTGCACAAAAGGACTTAATTAGTGGCCGAAATATAACACTACTGTTCTCCACACGATAAATCATTACCCTATATACTGGTCCAAAACCACCCTGCGCTAGCTTATTGGTGTCACTGAAGTTGCTTGTTGCTGCTGCCATTTCTTCCAATCTATATAGCATCATCACCTGGACATTAACTTTGCCCAAATCCTCTCCAAGCATGTTTCTATCAAAAAGCACCAATGATGCTTCCCTATCTGAAAACTGCATTTCCATGCTTTTTCTTGCTGCAGATTTTATAAACATATTACTTTACCAAAAAAAAAAAAAAACATATTAAGTAATTCAGTCCGTGCAATGACCACATAATTAATTTGCGTGGATAGCAAGACCGAATGACCACATAAATAATAACCTTGTCTTTTCTTCCACCTTCTCCAGCAAAAGCATATTGCAATAACGAAAATGACTGTTCCAACAATCATAGCAGTTTTTATAATCACTGTCTGATGTCTCTTTTCACCTGCAGACCAGAATAAAGGCATAAACTGATGTCTCAGACTCTAGTGCCGCCATATAAGCAGCTAGGACAAAAAGCAGTTCAGGAGCCCCCTTCAACAGCAAATAGTTAACAGCACAGAAAGAAAAATAGCTAAAATTAGACTAGGCAGATAAAAGCAAAAGGCACTAAAATTCCATATCATTCTTTTTTCTTTTTAAAGATTTTTAAAATTATTGATTCATTAAGAGTATACTAGATAATGCTTAAATATCTAGTCAATAAGAGTATACTCGATAATGCTTGAATATCTAGGAATCAATTTCACTATGATACCAAATTGTACAGAACTTAGATTGACGAATGAACTTACCAAATTCTGTGTGGGCGAGTCGGATGTAAAGGTCAGTTCCGGCCCTGGGGAACTTCTGTATGTCAATTAGGTCTCCGCTCCAGTACATGCAACCGATGCCAGCTTCATATGCATATGCCACACAGAACAATTACTTGAGCACAACTTCAGACATTGGTCTTCCAACGTGGAATTCGTAATTGCATAATTAGGCACTTTTGCATTCTTTACTTTCATAAATCCATCCTTTTTTCCCACTTTAGTGCTACCATTGTTTATTTTTTCACATTGCAGCGATGACCTCCGGACGCATCCCCTGGACCAATTCCCTCTCCTCCACTCTTGAATGTCTTTGGGGTGAAAGCCTCTCAAGCAATTGCAAATAGGTGATGTGTTGGCATCGCAGATTCCGAATGACCCACACTTGCCATAAATATCACATCCACTCTCCCGAGACACCCCATAAATTTCCCAGTAATATTCTTTTTCATGCCAGTGTTGCACCGTTATATTCCCATTGGGCTTCACTACAGCGTATGTAATATATGACAGCTCGGCAGAATTGGAAGTAAAATAGATAGTTCCATCATTATCATGTACAATGTTATGTACACCAAAATGGACGAACTGCATCTCGGGCATTCCAATGAAACCTTTACCGTTCCATGGACCGCTCCGCCAATACCGGATGCTGCCATTCCAAACGACAACTTCAGGAATGTTCAGTGGTTCCAGCGTAACCATGAAGCTTCCAACTGATGGATCAGAAGGGCTTTTCCAAGATGACAGGAACTTCTTCTCATTTGTCCTTATGTTGGTGCTTAGCTTCATTTTTGACAAAAATGAGTCGGACATGTGGTCGAAACTTTGCCAGAGTAAGTCCGAATCATTCACACTGGAGCCTGAACCTTGATTGAGCAGGACCAGATTTCCAGAATCTAATAATTGGGCTGTTGTATTAGCAGCAGATGTAGAAACATTCGACGACCAAACTAATTCCTTCTTTCCATTCATGATCACAAGATTTCCGTCATCATATATTATCACAACACCTGAAGAGTCTAAAATTGGTGTCTCCCTGTTCGCCACCCAGATGACATTATATGCCGGAATCTTGTTATGCCAAATTCCAACATATCGATTTGCAGAACCATTAGGGCTAAAGAATCCCAATTTGTAGAGACCTCCACTCGATGTTATATTTCCGGGGTCTTGGATGTACCTGGATGCTGTAATGGCATCTCCCCCAATGCACAGTTTCACCACATAATGACACATTAGGAAGAGAAAATACAATCTTGATCTTCTCAGAAGTGTCATGACTACTTGGATCTTCTTGTCGACAACAACCAGCAAACTGGCTTTGCTACTTGCTTCTGATAGAGAGAGGACCAAGGACATCCAAATCCACAACATGAAGGTTAGGACGAGGGTGTGGAATTTAAAATTATGGAGGGAAAACCTTGTGGTAGATCATTTCCGGGTCTCCCGGCTGATGGGCTTCAGAAGTTCCATGAAGAGATTTATAGTGGAAAATCTGATAAGGGTCTCATCACTCTAACCAGAAAAATTCCCACATCGGCTGTTTCTGTCAATGCGATGATTTCACATGCTAGAGGCCAAACTGGTTCGTGCATAAGTCTTCTAGGTACTGGACTTCACAATGCAGTATAGGAGAGTTGCCTATTGGGTCTGTCATATCCACTCAGACACGTGAGAATTTGCAAAACCACTATTAATTATTCTAAAAGTTTTAAGTTATTAGATGGAATCATGATTTATTATCCAAATATTTAAACAATCCTCCTCATGTGTAGACTAGATTTTGGCCTAAGCTTAAAGCATGGAAATATCCAATTGGGGGCAAATGGATGTGTTGAAAAATTTAAATGCAAGAGTTTCTGCTCTAATACCATGTCAAATTTTGTGAGAACTTTCTAAAAACTTAAGATGTTTGATATATATGTGGCTTATTTAAGTATTTTAATGGTTTTCACTATTTTGGTTCTTATTAACACCTTGCTTCTTTCCTCCTCACGAGATTCTTCAAAGAAGTCACTTTGACTTGTGACTCTCAAAAATGTTGGTGTAGTGTGCCACTTGAGAATACTGATGCATTAAACATGAGAATTGAGTTTCTACATCAGAATTTTATATGATGAGAAATAAACATAGTGTGGGGTAGTTGAATTGAGGCAGCTATTCTTGTCAAAACGTTCGATGAACTTGAATTCAGAAACTATTTTGTGGTTACGAGTCTAAAACTAGAATTTTTGCCCCCGGTAATAACCATTGAACCAACACTTCCTTCTAAAATTTTCATTTTGCATCTATTATCTAATGAGCCAAACTCAATAGCATAAGTCTACTCCTTTTTTGTATACACATAAAAAATATCTACTTTCCAAATAAAATAAAATAAAAAACAAAAGCACCCCGATGCCAAGCACATATCACCTTCGGTCACCCACCACTCCGCCACTTCCAGCCATGATAGGCAACGCCGGAGCAAATGATGTTGATTACAGCCATCTCAGAGCCTTCTAGGTTCACGTTACGAACGTCAATCCCACGTCAAACCATCAGCCAAATCCGTGAGGCAGGGGCATGACAGGGCGAGATCTGATGTTAAACCTCCAATGACTCCAAGATCTCTGACGAGGGATCGGTCAAAGTGGTCCCCACTAACAACGACGGAGGGCCACTCTCTCAATCCTTCACAAAAGCCGAGGGAGGAAATGACGTGGGAATGCGACGGCATGACATGCTTTTGAAAGGTCCGAGCTTGAACGCTATGAGGAGAATAAAACCAAGTTGCGGGTAAAAGACTTTGAGTCGCCCACGGGATGTAGTATTTGAGCGTTGGATCGTTTGACTAGTCAAAAAGTTAAAGGTGAAGCGTAAAAAGATCAATAGATAAAGGTAAAAAAATAGAAAAGGATGACCAGTTAAAGAAAGGAAATAGTGGAACTTCGGCTGTTAATGGGAAAAGGAAGCGCACGCATAGACAAGATAATGGGAAAGGGAGAAAAGCAAGAAAAGAAAGAGGAAAAAAGTAAGAAAAGGAAAGGACAAAGAGGAAAGGAGCTCCCAAATTCATACCATGGGACCTTATCAAACCGGATTTACTTCAACTCGCAATGCCCCGTATGAAGTCAAGCCCCTCATTTGTCTAATTGAACTAGTTTTTGGAAATAGGGCACAAACTCAATATTGGAATTGCGAGGCATGATTTAGGCATCATTAAGCTGAGAAATTATAGGGTTTGATAGTTTAGGGTGCTTCGGAACCATAAGATTTTACAGAACTTGATTTAAACTTACAATTTACCCAAAACGAAATTTCCAAGTGAGGCACGCATGCTAAACAGTTACAACCAAAAGCTTTTGGTGTAGAATTTCATCAGTTGCAGCTAGATTTTGGGTCTACCAAATTATGGGTCTCTTATTACTTCGAAATGGCTTTCTTTTGACAGTAAGCATGTTTGAATTGGAGTTCGGTAGAGAGAGTCATGGATCAAGTAGTTGTTTGTCATGTGAATAATTGTTCTTCACGTTCGTGGTTTTTCTTGCAATTGGCCATTCTTAAGATCTTTTGTGGACCCATAGTGAGAGTCTTGGCTACAAAATAGTGTAGTTTAGTCAAGTCATTGGTTAAAATAGTAATTTAGTTGGTTTTGACGTCAATTCTCAGCTCGTATAGGTACATTGTTTGATTTTAGGCGTTCCCATATGAGTAGTGCTAATCTTTTATTTGGTTTTGCAAAACCCATTTCTTGAAGTAATAGTGATTCGACACACACACACACACATGCAAACAATGTAGACGTGTGTGTGCACGCGCGCGCACGCGCACACACATCCACATTGTTTCATTTTAGGCATTCCCAAATGAGTAGTGCTGACCTATTATTTGGTTTTGTGAAACTCATGTCTTAAAGTAATAGTGATTCGATACATATACGTGTATGTGTATCATATTTGTTGCATAAAGCTGAATTGAGTGTTTACTACATTTTTGTTATTTGGAGATAGTTTGATAAACCTTTCTTGAAAGGTTACGTGTACTACTTTGTGAATTTGAATTATGAGATAGCTTTTAATAGATTTGAGAATTACTTTAAAGAAGGGGATTTTGACTAATTAACCGATTTGTGAAAGATTATATGTTTTAATTTGTAAAACTGATTCATTATATGGATATGGATTGGTTGTGGAAAGAATTGATTTGTGAAATGCTATATGTTCTGTTTTGCAAAATCAATTGTGATGTGGACTTGTTAAAGAACTAAGTTCTACACGATGATGTGAGTCTTGTGAAAGTCACTTCTAGGGCCTTGTATCGTTAATATACATTAGTGAAGACTAAGTACTACATGATAATGTAAATTTCAAAAGAACCACATGTAGAGCCTTGAGTCTAACAATGAACATGGAATTGGTCATTGATGTTTAATTTGAGATTGGTCAATGGAATAAACTATGATTTGATGAGATCGATCAATGAACTTGACTATTGATATTTGAATTGTAGTGGTGGATGAGTATTTCTGCTTTATATTAAGCACTATTGAAATTTAAAAAAAGAAAAACTCATTTTGATTTGATATGTATATTGTATCTTGGGTTTGGAAAATGGATTAGATGAGATGTACTACTCTCATACCATTCATCTTAAAAGGCTTTCAAGTTCTTTGATTAGTCACAAATAAAATGAGAGTGATTGCATTATCACCAAAGCATTTTGATAGAGGGATTTTTGGCTATTAGCTTAATTGTATATTTCTAAATTATATATGACTGAGAAGAGTTTGCTGGGTTTAGTTATTAGTTAGAGATGTACATGCTCTTTTATATGATCATAGAAATTATGATATTGCAACCAACATGTTGGTTTATCAAATACATATGTATGGAGATATATTTTCTTAATAAAAGGTTATTGATTTTTGTTTGAGACTGCATTCTTTAGATGGAAGGATGGCCATGTCATCCCCCATTATTATTGGTTTTGCAGTGTAACACAAGGTTAACCATCATGGTGCCCTACTCAGTCTGGGTCCTTGCGAGCATAAATGAGGTCCTCAATAGCCTAGACCTAAGATTTGATGACCCAGTTCCCCAACTTAGGTCCTGGCATCCTTGGCTGGACTCCCCAAGCTCGGATCCAAATCCCTGTAGCCTAATAGTGGGCCATGCTGGCCTAGGAACACAACACGGACCGTGCCAAGGTGACTCACTTGGCAATTGCACTGTACTTAGCATGATACTGGGATTGTCCTCCACTTATAAGAAAAACATTACATAATCCCATTTTAAGTGGATCTGTATTGTCATTATCCGAATACGCGGACTCATAATAAGATCCACATAATTAATAGCTATGACAGTGTTGGTCCATGTGTAGTTACTTCTCAACTTATAAGCATATGATTTGAGCTAGATCTTTTACAGTAAATACTGTTAAATCCTGGAAGGGCAAAGGTTCAGCAAAAAATGGAGCTTTTAATTTTCTAATTATAATCAAGGTTCCATGTATATATCAAGGGATCTACAAAAGAACCCTTCAGTCTTAATTCAACTTGGGATTTTTAGTTTTTATAAGTTTACCCATTTTTACCCAATCATAAATTTTAAACAAAATTTCCTCTCTGCTCATGCTGCCGAAAGAAGCCTTCTGGCGAGTTTAGACACTCATTTAAGATTAGATTGGTCACCTCAGGCTCTAGGTCCTTTATTAGAAATAAGCATCGTTGATTTAAATTAACTAAAATGGAAAAAGAAATCATTTTAAGTGTATTGGATTCTATCGAAAAAATTTAAGAAAAGTTTCATTTGGCTCTTTCATAACCCCGGTAGTATTCTTCTTCTTTTTTTTTTTTTTTTTTTTTTTGGTTGGTTAGTCGCAACCCATGTAGCATTTTTGAAAGTATTAGAATATTTAAATAATAAATCACGCCTTCATTTAATAGCTTAAGCTTTTAAAATAGTTGATAATAGTCCCACAAAATCTCACATGGTATCAGAACTAGAAGGTCATGAGTACGAATCTTCCAGACCCCTATTTGCCTCCCCAATTAAAATTTCCACGCTTAGTACTAGGCAAAAGATCAGACTAAGCGTAAGGGAGAGTGTTAGAATATTTAAATAACCTATTTGCCTCCCCAATTAAAATTTCCACACTTAGTACTAGGCAAAAAACCAGACTAAGCGTGAGGGAAGGTGTTAGAATATTTAAATAATCACGCTTTCATTAGAACGATTAGTAGTGGTCCCACAAAATCTTACAGAAAGTATCTATTTTTGCCATCTAATGGCTTGACCTTTTTTTTTTTTTTTTTTTTTTGATCGAAAGATGATGGCTTGCCCATGTTACTTCTTCAAGAACCACAGCAAAGATCTCCACCTACTCCATAGTCTAAGGGGGGCTGCGAAGATTTCCAATTACGGAAAGTCAAACCCAATTCCCACGCCGATTCCGAGCTGCCGTTGAAACCTGTCAAGCCCCGCGTGAGATGCGGAGCAGATGGAGGATCAGACGTCACGTCTTCGCTTCGGTTGACTCGAATGGAGCGGCGGGGATCGAGGGAGAGAAAAACCGAGTGGCGGGTCAAGCGGTCTTCACCCCGACATCACGTCGTCAAGGCCCCCAGCCCTCTCTGTCATTCGGACGAGCGACGACGATGGAGGTCCGACGCTTTCGGGGGTCGAGCCGTCGCTGTCATCTTGACGTGGTGAGACAGGATACAGACGAGCGGATCGAGTTGCGTGGAATCATAATATTGGACCCAGTTTGTCCTAATCCCCTTCAATTTCCCATCTTTCGTTCTCATTTCTCACCTGTCGCTGTCAACCAACGTTGCAACGCTTCATTTACCCTCGTTTCTTCGTGGCCCTTAAGCGTCCTAGAAGGGGGAGAAGAAGAATATGCTTTCGCCTCTCTTCCTTGACCCTACTTTTCCTTTCTTTTTCTCAAAACTTGGGATGGTTACAATGGGCAAGTGACTTGTGCATGTCAAAAGAGAAGCTGGCCTGTGCAGTTTTCCCGGTTTTGTGCTCGATACATTCGCCGGCAAGACCATTTAAAAAGCATAAGAAAGAACCCATGAACAGTGAAGACGGCACTTGTGAATAAAAAACAAAAACGGATTACGATAACGTGAGAAAACTTTCAACCTTGAGCTTTTCTTTTCAAGAATGTCGACTTTCGGTCAGCATACAATAGCGGCGAGAGTAACATGGTTGATAGAACCTCCATCCGAGCTTGGTTCCGAGGGATCTGTATCTCGTTTTGTTTGCCATTCACTGAATGCAGGTCAGTTACGACTAGGAAGATTCACAATTTCGCCGCGGAGCACAGGAATAACTGTTGAAATGACAGGCCTATCTTTTGCAAGTTCTTGAGCGCAAAGAAGGCCCACTTCTATATATGGTATTACCACTGTTTCGAAGCATACGACAGTTTTTTTTGGGTCCACTTGTGCTACTTATGATCTCTAAAAATAACACACCGAAGCTGAAGACATCTGATTCATGTAAACACTATGTTTCATCAAACATGTTCAGATTCCTCACTCATTTGTTCCTATATTACTGCTGAGCTTCGTTTTTGCCAAAAATAAGTCAGACATGTGGTCAAAACTTTGCCAGAGTACGTCTGAATCAACTTTGAGCAAGACAATGTTTCCTGAGTCTAATATTTTGACACTTGAGTTTGTTAAGGGTCGAAACGTTTGATGACCAAATAACTTCCTTCTTCCCATTCATTAGCACCAGATTACTGTCATCAGATATCATCATGACCCCAGTAGAACCTAAAATTGGCTTATCACGGTTTGCAACCCAGAGGACACTATATGCAGAGATCCCATTGTGCCAAATTCTAACATACCAATTCACAGAACCATTCAGGCTAGAGCATCCCAGTTGGTAGAGACCACCACTCGACGTTCGGGCTCTTGGATGAGTTCCATTGCTATGATGACATCCCCTCCAATGCAAGACCTCAAGGCGCAACAAAACATTGAAACAAAAGCAAATAATTTCGCTTTCCCCAAACCTCTTGTCATCTAGTACTTAATCATTCAGAGTATGAAGAAGTAGTCGTTGGATGAGAATTAAGTACAAATCATTCTTGCTTAACATTGGCTACATAAATTACCAAGCATAGTCGTTGTTTTGTACTGGAAATCAAAGCACAAGAACCCTTTGCCTTTTGCTTTAGAATGCACTTCTGTAATAGGGTGAACTGACAGGAGAACGCTACCTGAACATGAAATGAGAACAAAGAGGATTTGTAAGAGCAACCTATATGACATGATGACATGAACTCGATCAAAACGGAGCTGACAAGACTCGGAAAGCACTGGCCCGTTTATTTTTATTTTTTTTTAGTTGAAAATGAAACATTCATGATAGTAAACAAGACTGAGAAATGACATAGATTACCAACGACATAATGATATGAAACAAATGGCAGCTCCCATTCTGGTTAAGCTGACTATCCTCAATTAAGTCCGGAAGTGGTAAAAAAAATAACTGATTATGCGACTAGACCTTATTGTCCGGATATGTTGAGGACATGTTCTGTTCGTTGGAGCGGGACGAGAATCCCTATGCACTCCAGCCTAGCTGATACTCTTATTTACTGGTAGGAATCTAACTAGTTTCATGAGTGAATAATGCCTGGTTGACTATCTCGTCCCAACATGAAAATGTAGAAGAATCCAATCATTCCCATCTGAAGATGAATCAGATATGTTTCGAATGCTTTTACCATTATTTTGTCAACTTATGGTTGTGACAATGCGAGGATGTTGATGGCTTGCTTCTATCAAGCTTCCATAGTCAGAGCTGTCCCACTGTCAATATCAATATGAGACAACTCAGTTCTGCAGTACCGAATCCAGTCCCCAGTTCTGGCGTACCGAATGCAGTCCCTTTTGGACAACATTTTGATCGTCGAACAATTGAAATAAAAAATGAGGAACAGGGAAATGATTGGTTTGTATGTCTAAAAAACAATCGAATTTCTTTCGTTACCCAAAAAAAAAAAAAAAAAAAAATCGAATTTCTTTTAAAAAAAAAAGATATATTCAAAAATACAAAAATAAATTAGATGAAAGAAAATAGATAATTATTTATTTTCTGGACACCTTAGTAAAGCCATTAGTAAGTTAAAATGCATGATTAAAGATTGACATAGCAAGAAGTGATGGGGGTGGTAGGGGTCGCACTGAAAGTGGCCAAAAACA
The DNA here is from genome assembly GCA_014182555.1 of Eucalyptus erythrocorys. NCBI lineage: Eukaryota > Viridiplantae > Streptophyta > Magnoliopsida > Myrtales > Myrtaceae > Eucalyptus > Eucalyptus erythrocorys. The sequence continues at coordinate 11,648,621 of CM024600.1, read as the reverse complement.
TGTCGAAAAAGTGATTTTTGAGGCGGAAGGCGGCAACAGAAAATCTATGTATATCTGCACATGGATGGATGTCGAGCTTGTGATTAATAACTTACAACTGTGGATATCTGTCACATGTACACTAACGGAAAATTTATATTATATCTATATTTATACATCATACCCGCTGATCATAATCTTCTGATCAAAGGAGAAACACGACTTTTTATAATTAAAATATGTAAATTGCAGGAGAGAATCTACGTAATTCAGAGGTGGTAGTTTTAAGAGCTTACGGAATTGGTAGGTTTCCCGGCAGCACCCGCTTGTCTCTATGCCCTTGAAGCTGCATGATAACAGAAAGGTACATGAAGCATTTCTTCTCTTGGCCCGACAAAAGACAGGTAATGGTCAAAATGGGCGGCTCGCGGCTCCGAACCCTCGCGTGGAGAAGAAGCCTTTACTGCCTTTCCACATTGATTATAGGGAGCTCAAGTCTCTGACTTCCCAAAATCGGTACCTTGCTCATCTCAAGCTAAAGATCTCGAACTGATGCATCAATGGTTCTGCTTGGCATTACAAACTTCTTGGTCCTTGCTCTGTTTCTCGTTTCATGCCATCTGAAGTTCCTCACTTGCACAGACACCATCGCCCCCACGCAGTTCATCAGAGACCCAGACGCTGTAACTTCAGAAGGTGGCGTGTTTAAGCTGGGAATTCTTCAGCCCACTGGGTTCTGCTAATCGATATGTAGGTATATGGTACGACCAAGTTTCTGTTGTTTCGGTAATTTGGGTGGCCAACCGAGACAGGACTCTCAATAATTCCTCAGGGACTGTGAAGATATCTGAGGACGGCAACATCGTGATGCCCGAAGGACAGAATGAGGTTCTCTGGCCGTTGAATGTGTCGGGCATTGCGATTGCCAATAGCACTACTTGCGCGAAGCTTTTTGATTTGGGGAACTTGGTGTTGCAACAGATCGATCCGAGCAATAACAGTACGGTGACTTTTTAGGAGAGTTTTGGGGATCCCATGGACTCCTTGCCGAGCATGAAAATCACCAATGGCGAAGGAAAGGAAGCACTTCGATCTTGGAAAAGCTCTTCCGATCCATCTGTTGGGAATTTCTCTGCAGGTTTATCCACTCAGAATATTCCTGAAGTTTTAATCTGGAAAAAGGGTAGTCCGTATTGGAGAAGCGGGCCTTGGAATGGTCTAGTTTTCATTGGAGTCCCGCAGATGAGTTCGGTATATCTTAAAGGTTTCACTCTTTTGGATGACAAGGAAAGCCCTATGCATCTAACCTACACTGTTGTTAACCAGTCATTCTTTCCAATTTTGCACTGAATCCTGAAGGAAACCTGGTACAGAAATACTGGGATGATGTGAAGCAAAATTGGGAAATTTCATGGTTGGCCATAAACAGTGAATGTGATGTTTATGGAACTTGTGGTTCCTTCAGGAATTGCAATCCGCTGAGTTCACCAACGTGCAGCTGTTTGAGAGGCTTTGAGCCGAAGAACAGGGAGAAATGTAATGCCAGAAATTGGACAGGTGGACGTGTTAGGAGAGCACAAGTACAATGCGAGAGGACAAACAATAGTCGCGAAATTGGCAAAGCAGATGGGTTTTTCAGGTTGGAGAACATGAAAGTCCCAGACTTTGCAGAGTGGTCAAGTGGGGATGATTGTGGAGATCGCTGCTTGGCTAATTGTTGTTGCATGAGTCATGCATGCTTCGGTGGGACTGGCTGCATGATATGGACAGGAAATTTGATTGACACACAAGTTATCCGAAGGGGGGATCGATCTTTACATTCAAGTGGCAGATCCCAAACTGAGTATGCCGCCCTTTGCTCATTCATTCAGTTATTTATTGTCCTTTATGATTCGAGTTTCAACGGTTAGGTTTTGTAAACATTTCCATTCTTAATTTGCACATAAGAACACGGAAGCAAAAGTAATCATATTTGCAATGGTGATCACGGGAGCAGTAGCTGCTTCCGTCTTCACTTTCTTCTTATGCAGATGGATGGCTAAGAGGAAAGGTAAACGCATGATGAACAGTCTTTGCTCAGTTGTGTTGGATTGCACCAAAATCTGGCCAAGAGGCTGTTACTTACCATAACTCTTGTATCTAGCAGAAAGTGAGAAGCTATTAATATTCGGAGGAGAGAAGGCATATCAAGTGCATCCTGGTGGAAATATGCCAGTTGACGAGATTAAAAAAGTAAGACTTCAGAAGCTACCACTCTACTTTCGGTATGCTGGTAACCGCTATAGACAATTTCAACTCATCCAATCTACTCGGGCAGGGGGTTTCGGTCTAGTGTATAAGGTACCAGATTAGCTTCTAAAGAGATTGACTAGTGATGTAGTTGCTTTCAAGGTGTTATGTTACTTTAATTGAGTTATTTTTTATTTCTGAGTTTTATTCCTTTTTTACTTACATAAGGGTATTATGGTTATATATATTTATATTTAATATAAACATAATGAGTGTAGAGCTTTTGTCACACCCCTTTTTTGTTTCTTTTACGTTCTCCTTCTTCTCCTCCTTTCTATTTCCTTTTCTCCTTCTCTCTTGCTAATTGCTGCGAGCTTGCTAATCAGCTTTGTGACTGTTAAATCATTGATCCAATTTCTAGAAACTTCAAGTTAGAGTCATTGATCCAATTTCTAGAAGCTTCAAGTTAGATTTAAACAAGAAAATACAAAAAAAAAATCCTCGAAGAATCTATGAAATTATCTCTGCAAATGGCAGAGATATTTGCCTTAAAAAGTCTATTGTTCAAGAAAAAAAATTGTAAAAGAAAGGACTAGAAGATGGGCCAAGTCGGTGGAGCACCACTATAATTAGGGAGGTAGGGGAGCGTAGAAGACTAGAGCAAAAAAGGTAAGCTCCTCCCCTTTTTTTTTTTTTTTTTTTTTTTTTTGGTAACGGTAAGAAATCGTATAGATTTTGCAACTCCTCCCCTTTCTTTCCTTTGTACTACAACCAAATAAATAAATAAAACTTTCTTTTGTTGCTCCCTTGCAGCCACTCTCTTTTACATATTCTTAGTATTACTTTGTCCAACCATTTCTTGCCCACACTGTTCTTAGTTTGCTCTCTTGATAGTCACATGCAAAACACTCACACGCTTCCGCAAAACACCAACAGTGGTATCAAAGCCATGTCTTGGGTTGGTATTGGGCATTTGTCCTACCTACCCATTCCTAAAACTATCCTGTCCAAATACCCACTAACTTAATCATGGCCAACTCTACCTCATCCTCATTTCCCATCCCCATTTTTTATGGGAACAACTATGACTTTTGGAGCATAAAAATGACTACATTCTTGATGGCCCAAGACTTATGGGACATCGTGGAAAAAGGTCGCGAGGCTACGCCTAAAGGTGTAAGTATTTCGAAGGATCAACTACAAAAGGATGCAAGGGCGCTATATTTTATCCAGCAAGCACTCTCGGAAACCGTATTTCCAAGAATTATTGGAGCGAGGACTGCAAAAGAGGCTTGGGATATACTACGAGAAGAATTTCAAGGATCGGAAAAGGTACGCACTATTTTCCTTCAAACTCTGAGAAGAGATTTTGAGAATTCTAAAATGAAAAATAATGAGACCGTACAAGAATATTGTGGAAAATTAAAGGAACTAGTTAATCAAATGAGAGCCTATGGAGATAGAATAACTGATCAAAGGGTTGTCAAGAAAATTTTGGTGTCACTTACCCAAAAATACAACCCCATAGTCACAACTATAGAAGGAACTAAGGACTTGATGACCCTATCAATAAGTGAATTAATTGGCTCTCTAGAAACACATGAAAAAAGACTAATGGCACAAGATGAAGATTCAGTTGAAAGTGCCTTTCAGTCTAAAGTAAACATACGGTCTCATCAATCTAAAAATGGTGGAAGGAGCTCATGGAAAAATAAAAGAGGAGGAGAAACTATACAAAAGGAAAATTATCCACCTTGTGGTATTTGCAAGAAAACAAATCATTTGGAGAATGATTGTTGGTTTAAAAATAAAAAACAATGCCGCTTTTGTAAAAGATATGGCCACGTAGAAAAAGATTGTCGCTCGAAAATAAATAATCGAGCAAACTATGTAGGAAAAAAAGAAAGTGAAGAGAATACATTCTACAAGGCCAAGTGGCAAATGATAATAAAAATGAAACATGGTACATTGATAGTGGGTGTAGCAATCACATAACGGGGGATGAATCTATATTCACTGATATTAATAAGTCGGCGAGATCTCAAGTAAAATTAGGTAATGGTGCATTAGTAGATGTCAAAGGAAAAGGCACCATCGCCGTGGAAACAAATAAAGGCCCAAAATATATACATAATGTATATCTAGTCCCTTGTCTTGCACAAAATCTCTTAAGTGTGGGCCAAATGATACAAAGTGGATATTCTCTATATTTTAATAGAGATACCTGCATTATCTATGATAAATATAAAGATATCATTGCCTCTGTTAAAATGAAAAATAACAATTTTCCTATTCAATGGAAATATATCAAAGATAGAGCCATGAAAGCTCAACTTGATGATTCATGGCTATGGCATCGAAGATTTGTCCACTTCAATTTTGCTGGGCTAAAAATTCTCCATCAGAAAAATATGATGAGAGATTTTCCAGCCATCATAGAAATTTCAGATGTTTGTGAAGGCTGTCTTCTTGGAAAACAGCAGAGACAATCCTTCCCATCTGGAGGTGCTTGGAGAGCTAAGAAGCCATTGGAGCTAGTTCATACAGACATGTGTGGTCCAATGAGGACACCCACACTTAGTCAAAATAAATATTTTATCCTATTCATTGATGATTACACAAGAATGACATGGGTATACTTTCTTCGAGAAAGATCAGAGGTTTTCTCAATCTTTAGAAAATTCAAGAACCACGTCAATAATCAAAGTGGCCAGAGAATCAAAGTCCTAAGGAGTGACAGAGGCACAGAATATAATTCAAAGGAGTTCAATAAATTTTGTGAAGATGAAGGAGTCCATCATCAACTAACTGTTGGCTACGCCCCAGAACAAAATGGAGTAGCTGAAAGAAAAAATAGAACCGTCATGGAGATGGCAAGGTCTATGCTAAAGGAGAAAGGCCTTCCCAACACTTTTTGGGCATAATCAGTTTATACTGCAATGTACCTATTAAACAGGTGTCCAACTAAGGCTGTTCAAAATAAAACTCCAGTTGAAGCATGGAGCGGATGAAAGTCTTCAGCAAAGCATCTCAAAGTGTTTGGACGCATATGCTACGTCCACATCCCTGCTCAGAAAAAGAGTAAGCTAGATGAAAAGACGAAAAAGGGAATATTCCTCGGCTAAAGTGACCAATCAAAAGGTTATCGGATTTACAACCTAAGAACTAAAAAGCTAATGATTAGTCGAGACATCGAGTTCGACGAGAATGCTGCCTAGAATTGGGAGAGTGAAAAGATCGAGAAGAAGTATATCACCTTGCTAGACATACCTGCTCAAGAGGAGTCAACATCACAAGAAGAAGGAGAAGTACTGGATTCCACCACTCACGACATAACTCCACCAAGCTCTCCAAGAGTGACGCAAGAAGAATCTACTCCAGAGTCTCCAGTACTAATGGTAAAAGCCCTTAGAAGAATCTACGACACATGCAACTTTGCTGTTTTGGAACCAGAAAACTACGAACAAGCATCCAAAGAAGAAGTCTGGATAAAAGCCATGGAGGAAGAGATCAAGATGATCGAGAAAAATGAAACTTGGGAGCTTGTCGATCGACCTGAAGACAAAGAGATCATTGGCGTCAAGTGGGTCTACAAGACGAAGCTCAATGCAGATGGATCAATCCAGAAGCATAAAGCAAGGCTTGTGGCGAAAGGATACTTGCAACAACCAGGTATTAACTATACTGAAACTTTTGCTCCCGTCGCTCGCCTTGATACTATTCGAGCACTCATAGCCCTAGCAGCACAAAAAGAATGGAAGATTCATCAACTAGATGTGAAGTCAACATTCTTAAATGGATATCTACGAGAAGAAATATATGTTGAACAACCGCAAGGCTTTATACTCAAAGGCCAAGAAGAAAAAGTTCTCAAACTCAAGAAAGCCTTGTACGGGTTAAAGCAAGCACCACGAGCGTGGTATAGTAAAATTGATGAGTACTTCATCAAGCAAGGATTCATGAGGAGTATGAGTGAGCCAACACTCGACATCAATGAGTGAGCCAACACTCTACATCAAGACCCAAGGTAAGTCTGATAGTCTCATTGTCTCTCTATACGTAGATGATCTTATATATACAGGAAACAATGAGACAATGATCCAAGAATTCAAAGAAGAAATGATGAAGACATTTGAGATGACGGACTTGGGCTTGATGCATTACTTCCTTGGCATTGAGATCGACCAAAACAAAGGAGTGTTTATCTCGCAGAAGAAATATACCATGAACCTCCTGAAGAAATTCAAGATGAACTATTGCAAAGCAGTTTCAACTCCGCTCATGACAAATGAGAAACTATTGAAGGAAGATGGAGCAGAAAAAGTTGATACCTTCCTCTAGAGAAGTCTGATTGGCAATCTGCTATATCTCACTACTACACGATCGGACATTATGTATGCGACAAATATACTATCACGATTCATGCAAAGTCCGAGTCAAATTCACTGCGGAGCTGCCAAGAGAATTCTCAAATATTTACAAGGAACTATAGATTATGGCATTTGGTATCGGCCAAGTGCAAATGTCAAGCTCATTGGCTACACTGACAGTGACTGGACAAGCTCAGCTGATGATAGGAAAAGTACTACTAGCTATGCCTTCACACCGGGTTCTAGAATATTCTCATGGGCATCCAAAAAACAAGACTCAGTGGCACAGTCTACTGCAGAAGCTGAATACATCACAGCTGGTACAACCGCCAGTCAAGCAATATGGCTTTGAAGAATTCTAGAAGACATTGGAGAAGCACAGACAAAATCGACTCCGTTACTGTGTGATAATAAGTCGGCAATTGCTATATCAAAGAATCCAGTATTCCATGGAAGAACCAAACATATCGATATCAAATATCACTTCATACGAGAGGCGCAAAATAACGAAGAGATCGAGCTGAAATATTGCAAAACTAACGAACAAGTAGCAGACATATTCACTAAAGCACTATCACGAGACAAGTTCGAGACATTACAGGAAGTGCTTGGAGTAACACGAAATTGGATCAAGGAGGAGTGTTAAATCATTGATCCAATTTCTAGAAACTTCAAGTTGAGTCATTGATCCAATTTCTAGAAGCTTCAAGTTAGATTTAAATAAGAAAATACAAAAAAATCCTAGAAGAATCTATGAAATTATCTCTGCAAATGACAGAGATATTTGCCTTAAAAAGTCTATTGTTCAAGAAAAAAAATTGTAAAAGAAAGGACTAGAAGATGGGCCAAGTCGGTGGAGCACCACTATAAATAGGGAGGTGGGGGAGCGTAGAAGACTAGAGCAAAAAAGGTAAGCTCCTCCCCTTCCTTTCCTTTGTACTACAACCAAATAAATAAATAAAACTTTCTTTTGTTGCTCCCTTGCAGCCACTCTCTTTTACATATTCTTAGTATTACTTTGTCCAACCATTTCTTGCCCACATTGTTCTTAGTTTGCTCCCTTGATAGTCACACACAAAACACACACACGCTTCCGCAAAACACCAACAGTGACACAAGGCAAAATGCCAAATGGACAGGAGATTGGCTATCAAGAGATTATCGACAGCCTCCGGACAAGGCTTGCAAGAATTCATGAACGAAGTGGTGATCTCGAAGCTCCTGCTTGTTGCATTTCTTTGTTGCCCGATTTGGACAAATTGTTGCTGCCAAGTCTTCCTCCCTGATTAAGTATACTTCTTTCCCAAGCATGCGTAGACTAGTTTGTTCTATGATTTTCCAAAAATGGATCACCATCTAATGAGGAGAAACTAATCTTTACATATTTTCTATGACAGTTACAAGAATCTGTTCACAGAAAGTAGGAAGAAAAACGGCAAAATCAATGTGACATTTGACCCTCCATGGTGTCACAGAATGAGAAAATTAGTCTAGTTAAACCATACCCTTCATAACGATTGTCTCATTCAATTGACAAATTGAGTGCATCAATTTAATCTTTACTTTATTTGATATCAATTATTTCTAAAAATGGGTTAAAGATAGTTAAAAATTGTTGACGCCTAATTTTTAATTTTTAATTTTGGGTTTTTAGTTAATTTTTATCATTATTACTATTTTTCTTTAGGTTTTATTTTATCTTATTTTATTTTGATTAAAACCGAAAAAAGCAAAAAAATAGAAAAAAACGAAAAACGGCAAAAACCGAAAGAAAAACAGAAAAAGCAGAAATGGCCCAACGGCCCAGAAGACCGCGCGGCCCAAAACCCGCGGGTCCCCCCCGCGCCCGACCCACGTGACCCGCCTTCTTCGCCCGGTTTCGCGTGAATTGCACGCGCCTGAGCCGCGGCTGCCGGAGAAAAGCAAGGCGAGCGGTGGCGTGAACGATGCGGCGTATGGCGGCAAAGCAGCGGCGGATGAACAGCAACGGCGAAAGGGACGTGGCCGGATAAGGCTAAGGGTCGATGGGACGCCGGTTCGGCCAGTGGAAGCCGCGGCATCCACCCCGGCCGAACCCTCGCCGACCGGCCATCCGTCGCCTATAAATAGGCCTCCTCCCCCTTCGATTTCAAGACACAGCAGCACGGCGAAGACGAGGGAGAAGCCGCAACCCTGGAACCCCGCTGAGAGACTTTAGAAGGGGAGCCGAGGATCTGCGAGCCTCAATCGGAGCTTCGCCGGAGTTGCAGAGAGAGAGAGTGAGCAGAGACACAGATGAAGAGAGGAAGCAAGGAGGGAGGCTGGATCGAAACCACGGCTCTTGAACACCTTCTGAGAGACTTCAGAGGGGTCGAGAGCCTGCGGCCACGATCCAAGCCTTCGCCGGAGGAATTTGCGAGAGAGAGAGAGAGGGTGAGATCGGGCCTAGAGAGAGAGAGAAAGAGAGAGAGAGAGAGAGAGAGAGAGAGAGAAGAGTAGAGGGGCGGAGCCCTGCCGTCGCCGCCGCAAGACCGCCGGACAGGTAAGCCGACGGCCGTATCTCCTTCCAACCCGTCGTCCGCCGCCGCCGCAACCGTCTCCGTCGCCGTCGTCGCCGCCCCCTCGCTGCCCCAAATTAGAACCCTAGGGTTCCTGGTTTTCCGGGTAGTGATCCCAGGTAACTGGTTCGGACCCGGGCTAGGAACCGGGTAGGGTTCCACTAGTATTGGGTGTATTGGAGGCCGGGTCGGGTTGTCAGGTCACGGAGCGGGTCGGGCCGTCGCAACGTCGATTGTAGGGAGATAGAGTCGGTCGTCGTCGAGTCGGATCCAGATCAGGTGTCTGTGAAAACGGCACCGTTTCGCTAAAGGGGAGTCCGGGTCGCGAGTATAGGCTGCCGGGCCGAGTCGGGACGGAGAACCACCGAGGGAACGGCATCGTTTCGTGGAGGTTTGAGTGGGTCGCGGAGCGGGTCGGAAGCGTGACCCACGGGTTGCGCACGGTCCACCCCTCTACGGCGCCGTTTTCGCAAGAGGCGAAACGATGCCGTTTCGCTCAGGTCACCACGACACCGTTTTGAGGAAAAGGAGGGACCGGGTCACGGAAGCGGGTCGTCGGGCCGGGTCGGACACCCACACCCGGCCACGACGCCGTTTCAGTGCCTAGTCCCAAAACACGGGCCCCGCCCGCGTTTCGGGCTAACCCGGGCGGATCCGACCCATGGATCCGACCCGGGTCGGTTTTTTAAATATTTTATTATTTAAAAAAAAAATCAAAAAATAATATTTTATTTTCAAAATATAGTAAAAAATCATTTTAATTTTCTAAAAAAAATCAGAAAAATGTTTTAAAAATTTTTTATTTCTAAAAAAATCAAAAATCAAAACAAAAATTATTTATTTTCGAAAATATTTAAAAAAAAAAAAAAAATTATTATTTTCCAAAATATCCAAAAATATTAAAATATTTTAATATTTGCCAGAAAATGTCAAAAATCCCAAAAAATGCCAAAATTCACAAAAAGCCCAAAATTTTCATAAAATGCCAAAAAACTTGTATTTTTTGAAAAAATACCCCAAAAAATCCAAAATCCCCTTTTATGTCCAAAATGAGGAAAATATCCAAAAATGTGATTTTTCCTAAAATGCATGAAAAATCCACAAACATCCAAAAAACCTTAGAGTTTAAACAAGATTAGGTACCGAAAGGGCATTAGTGATTAACTAGTGTAATCAAGTCCCTGATCCTAATTTCTCTGGTTGCGTAGGAGCAAGTATTTCTCCCCATACTTTGCTTGGGTTTCTAATCAACCTACCCCAAATTGATTAGTGGCGACTCCATTTTAAAAATTGATTTACAAACCAAATATTTTGAAGTCGTGAATTGGCGGACTTGGGAGAGTCCAGGCTTTAATTAAAACCAGCCGAGCCATTAGCCTCCTTAGGCGCTCGTACTCGATTCGACCGGGCGCCCCCGACAAAAAGGGGTCGCGACAGCTTGGCGACTCCGCTGGGGATCTTGAGGACTTAGGCCATATTTATCTTGTTTAAATTCTTTACTGACTTAGGTTTTTTTTCTTTTTACAGGTTATTCATTTGAGAAGTTTATTTTAAGCTTACTTAAATTAAATTGTCTTGTGATTATAAACTGTTGTGCATGCTTTATTGCTTTTAAACACTACACATGGCACACACAACCCGGCCGCCGGACCTGGGCCGCCATAGGATTTTTAGGATGGTGTTAAGAAAGATACGGCCTCGAAGGCAAGACTGCGATGTAGAGGTTGCCTTTCTTTTCCCCGAATTTCTTAGCCGAAGTTAAGGGGGTACGCTGCTAACGCGAGACTGCGACCGGCAGATGCCCTTTTAATTTCACCAAGCCTTTTGAGTTAGAAATCGAGCCGCACGTCTCATGTGTATGTCTTTATCATTTTACCTAAAAGCAAAGCAATTTATTTACTCACTCTTGTTTACTCAGTCTTTTATTGGCCCATGGCAATGTAGGATAAAATTTCCAAAACCCTGATTTATATGCGATGGGGGAAGATGACATCCAGTTTATTCCTACTCCTAAGGCGGAACTCTTCAGATGGTGGGGTCAGTTGGATCAGCCTGCCCGAGAGCGTGTAAAGGACAAGCTCGGCCATCTCCTGTCATTAATCCGAATCACCGTTCGCCCTGAAGTCATACAACGCATTGCACATTTCTGGTGCCCCAGGACACTTACCTTCATGTTCGGTAGGTTTAAGCTAACTCCGACCCTGGAAGAGTACAACATCATCACTAGAATGCCTCTTGGGAAAGGGCTGGTCAGACCATCAACAGGCCCCCTCCCATGGTGCGGGCTGGCACGATTTTTAGGAGCCGAAATTCATGTTATGAGACAAATTCTCGAGAACAACAATAATAACTGCCCTTTTGAATTCTTGAATGAATGTTTTCAAAATCAGCCCATGGCTAAAAAAGGCGAAATTTTCCTCCTAGCATTTTTTGGGCTCATCATTTTCCCTCACCAAAGAAATGCCATAAGTCCTAAAATGGTCTGGATCGTCAATCAAATCTTGGGGGAAGCCAATTATTTCAACATGATTTTAGCTGAAACTTTCCTATCCTTCAACCGTTTTAAAGACAACACAAGAAAAATCATGCGGGCCTCTCCAGAAATATTACAAGTCTGGTTATTTTCTCACTTGAGCGAATACCGGGGCATCGTCTGAAACAAACACTTCTGAGCATCCATTACAAAAGTTCATGGCTTTAGGATCTTGTATTCCTAATCAAACCAGTTTGCATTGGGTCGATTTCCTGAGAAATCCAGCTCTCGAGATATTCCAGTGGTGTGCTAGTTGGTTCCACGAAAAGAGGGCTCGCCTTGCCTACAGACACACCCATCCAATTCCCTTGCTTGGCTGGACTGGCGCCGTCCCCTATTACCCATTTCGAGTGGCACGACAATTCGGAGCCCTCCAGGAAATCCCACCACCTTCTAGGAAGAAGATTCCCCCGTTCCTTTTCAACACAAGCAACGATTACACGTATGAAATCTCCACTTGTGAAGAAATATGGGATAGGTGCCATCGCAAAAGGATTGTGATACCTGAAGGACTCAAAGGAGAAGAAAAAGCTCACCACGCTTCTGTGGCCTATATCCATCATTATCACATCTCAAAGAAGCACAAGCCATCAGTCCCCCAGTCCATCAGAGAGAACGGCCTACTCGAACCAGCGGACCTTATACGAATGATACAAGAAATAGGTCGGTCACCCAGCACAGAGACAGTCCGAGGAAGCGAGCAGTCTTCATAAGACCCCCTGTCGCATATATAGTCATGTTTCCTTAGTTTTTTTGAAAACTTTGTCCCATTGTCTAGGGACTTTTCCTCAAGTGTCTAAGTATTTGGTTCTATCATTTCAATTCCTAGACATCAGGAGTCTGTAAATATTCCCTTTTGATGAATGAAAAATAGACCATTGCCATGGGTCAATCTTTGCTTACTCTATGCTTATTCATTATCTTCACAAAACAGGTAATCATGAATCATCAACCGTCAGCCACCCGCGATTGGCCCCTCATGATAGGGTCCGATTAAGAGGAAGTGCGAAATCGCCTCGCCCACATTGAAGATGGCGTAGGGCAAATGTCCATTACCCTTCAACAGCTCTCGAGACAGATGAAGTCCACTCAAGATGAGCCCAACCCTGTAGTTAGCACCGTCGTAACCCCTGCGAATGTGCTAAAAACTAGCCAATACTATGAACAATTCGAAAGGATCATGAAAAAGTTAGGCCAGCTACAAGGGTAGAATCCCGTCAACTTATCTGACTACTCCAACTTCGAGATCCCTGAAAAATTCAAAGCACCTGAGTGCGAAGGGTATGCTGATACCTCCTGCCTAGAAACCTACCTACAAGCCTACCTGGTCCGAAAAATGATTCAATCATACCAATCGAGCCTAACTAGCCTTGCCCTACGATGGTACATTATTAGAAAGATTGGTCTCCTTAAAACCTGGAATGAACGAATTCATGTTTTCTGTCAAGAGTACAACGTCGGCCCTGACATAGCCTTGCCTTACAAAGAATTAATGACCTTGGAACAAGAGAGGCCACTAATTGTTGAGACAGTAAAGAAATGTAGCGATGAAACCTTGCATAATGAACGGACAGTTGAACAGCATCCGGCTACTGAAAAGTTCCTCACTAGGAAAGGCAAGGAACCTTTATATGAGATCACAGGTTCGGAGCCTATTCGAGACTGGGGCATGACAAAACAACTCCCCAAGCTTACTCCAAGAGCCAGAGTCCAAAGAATACCAACCCCTATCAACCTGGAAAGTGACTCAGACAGCGAAACCTCAATATCTCTCACTTCCCTTAACAAAACAGAGATAGTCAAACATAGAGCCTTACTCAAAAGAGCCGAACCAGGGACCAAGAAAAGAAAACCTAACCAGATTGATATGTCATCCGACGACGAGCTACAATACCAAAGCTCCGAGCATTCCTAGGAATACGACCTTGAAGGCAGCCATCCCCTAGAGTACAATCCCGAAGACTTTCCACCTCTAGAATACCATCCCAAGGACTTCCAGCGCTATTTCAACGGTGAGACTGACAGATCATCATGTAACTATTTCCTACTCTCGCCCGAAGATGAAGGCCCGTCAGGAGAAGAGGAATACATCCTTATCCGCTACAATCCCGACGAAGTGCTAGACTCGTCGCCTGACCGTGAGAATAGCTTAAATGTCTCATCCAGTAATTTTGGCTCTGAAGAAAGCAATGGAGTAATCTCGGTAGAATCCAACATCCCTGAAGAAGAAGAAGAATTCGACACCCCAATGGGTATGCAGTGAAAAATCAGTGGCCTAACCAAGACCTATCAGGCCTGTCTCACCCTCGTAGGATCTTGACCCCCATAGAGATGTGGATACCCAACCTCCACAAGTATAATGGCACGACTTGCCCCGTGACTCACTTGTAATATCTCTATGAAGAAATGAGCCGGTATTATGGCCCAGCGATCCTCACAACTCAGGCATTTCAAGAAACCCTTACAGGGTCTGCATTGCAATGGTTCTTCACAGCAAATATTCATCTCATAGAAAATTGGAGCGAGCTGACTTCCACATTTCTGCATCAGTACCAAAGCCAGATCGGAACCGAACAGCCGTACAAGGACTCGGCCCACTTCAAAAGAAGACCGATGGAGAATTTCCGAACATATGCCGAGAGGTGGAGGGCTCCCATAATGCAAATCCACCCTGAGCTGGCTGAGGAAGAGTTGATAAAACAGTTTATAGAAGCCTTGCCCTGCGACTGTCGCCGCTGGTTGTACGGGTTACACTTCCGTAGCTTCAACGAAGTGGTCATTGCATGCGAGTACTTCGAGTCTGCTGAAGACGAGGAATCCAAGGATGCTTAGCTCCAAGACCGGCACTACCAAAGCATTCCCTTACACAGGAGTTGTCATGGGTTTTACTTATTTTTATGTCATGTTTCTTATTATGTCTAGTGTGCTAGCGTTGTATTTTCCTTTCCAAGAACCCTAATGTATAAATTACAGTACTTTGTTTTGAAAAACATGAGGGAGTATTCCAAACCTGCCCAGCGATGTTATCCAACCATGAAAAGAAAACTTCATCCAAAGAGAATACCGAGGGCTGGGCTTCCTCATGCTCTTTCCCCCAAAAATGCATTTTGAAAATAAAAAGTATTCCATCGTCAAAAGCCTTTGTCAAAATAAGATAATAAATTTAAGCATGTTTGTCTCTCTGATTCTCTCACTTTATGTCTCGATCATCATTCCCCTTGATTTCAATATGATAGAAAGCATCTGAAATTGGTGCATCATGTGAACAGGTCGCCACGAGGATATTGTTCCAAAAATGGGGGCAAACAGAAAAGATCATCCTGTTTCAAAAAGGGTAAGTCTTATCCCTTAACATGACATTGAAAATAACAAACTCTCCCTTCTATTGACAGGATACGAAGGATAAAGCATAATAGGTACAGGCATAGAGTTGAAGTCCAGGCATCCGTGACATGTCTCGCTCCTGCCCAATTCCCTCCTAAACTGAAGGACTATCTTGCCACACGACGTGCCCAACCAGCAGGATGTCACAACTTTGACAAAAGCACGAGGAAGAAACTCCCTTAAAGTTGCTACTGTCAACAGGGAGAGAATCCAGGCAGTCAAGGCGATCTGTAGCCCACACCCTAGACAGTGACTTTAAACCTTGGAAGCTACACCCTAGATGCATGTTTCCCCCAAGGAGGAGTTGCCACCAGATAACTTGAGATTTTTGATTATCCATCTTAAGTTCCGCAGAAGCTTGAGGAACATGACCTTGCCTAATGTCGCTACAACCAAAGGGGGAAACAGTGAAAAGAACCCTCGGCCACAAGCTCCCTCCTAAGCAAAAGGACTATCTTGTCACGCGATACAGCCAGGTGCCACCGCTTCGTCAGCCCAGGGAGCATGAGGAAGAAATTCCTTCTCTTCCTTTAAAGTAATTACTGTCAACAGGGAGAAAATCCAGACAGTCAAAGCAATCTATGGCCCTACACTTCAAACAATGACTTTGGAATCTGGAGGCTTTACTCCAGAAGCATATCCTCCCAAGGATTAAGTGCTACCAGACAAAGGAAGGTTTTTGATTGTCCATCTCAAATTCCATAGAAGCTTGGGGTACATAACTTTTGCTTAATAATGTTGTAGCCAAGGACAAAGAGAGAAATTCCACAGAAGGAAGGCGTTAAAGATAACCAGCAGTCACACATACGAGGAAGACCAACAAGAGGAAACACCGAGCCATGCCAAGATGAATAGGCCATCCTCAACATCCAAACATCCTTAAGAGCTAGCACAGACAAGCTCTGGGGAAGGGTAATTTGGTATCGTTTCCAATACCCCTATTATCTGAACCCGTTTTTGACGTATTTTCCCTATTTGACAGGAAACTTCACAACTCAAGGACCAAACTCAAAGGTTAGATTTGATAAAACAATACTAGCTGAGCTAGTATATAGAAATGACTTGCATCAAATGCACTCGACTTTGTGTAAAAGGATGTGTCATCCACAAGTCAATAATTGACTTGACGACGTGGGAAGCACGAGACTTCATGTCCCCTCATCCACCTAATCATCTCCAAACCAGTGAAGAGTAATGTTGTATCACTTCCAATTATTTAACTTCCAAAAAGAGATTCATGATTAACACGCTTTCTCTTGTCTTTTACAGGATCACATGAACCGCCAAAGATGCAGAAAATAAATCAATGAAAGTCCTGTCAGATAAACTTTCCAAGCAGAATGATATCTCAAATATCACTAAAGCAAATGACAGAGATCCTCCAAGCCCCAAGTCGCCTACAACCTTGGCCCTATTGTTTGAGCCACTTCCATAGCTTCTCTTCTGCAAAAACCAAGAATGGGAATCTCTTATCAGATCCCCAATCCCCAGCTGATCGTGCATGTGTCATGTCCCTAACCAATAGGGGCAATTTATTGAGACCCATCTGCAAATAACCCTTTGTAAATAACCTCTTTTGATGTTCAAATTTCAACACATTCGTGAATACCATTTCACTAATTAAGCACTCTTCAAGCTGTTAATGGTCTTTCTTGAGTAAAAAGCCATTCATTCATTTTTGAAAAACAAGCGCTTTCGCATCATATACCGCATGCCTTTTTCCTCGTGAGTTACACATGATGATTTTGTCTGTCTAAATCTTTGACTCTATTAAGGAATATTAGAATAGACAACCAAGTGAAGAATACAAGACTAATTGAGCATGCTGGATGAGGCACGTCAGAATGATGACAGGCAAGCCATATCCCACACACAGTCCCCCATCTACATACTTGTGAGATGAGTGCAGAAAATTCCATGACTACAGGGTAAAGAGTTCCCTTGCGAATGGTACGATGACCAAAGCAGTGGGAGGCATTCCATCACCCACCTTGAGCCCCATACACTGGCCAAATTTCCATCCTACCCCCCGTCAAAAAACCACCCCACACTGGGGCAAGCCAAAGGCAAGTCAGCTTCACGAGGTGAGGAAAGGGATAGAAATTCTCTTGCTTGCACTTGCATCAATCTTTGAGTGTCTTTATTTACATATGAGCACTCGCGTTAATTTAAGTGCCCTAGAGTCATGAAGAGCAATTCTTTCTTTGCACACTTGTAACCACTATACAACTCGATTGGGTCTGTAAAATCACCCTCACAAAGAGGCAAAAGCGGAAGCTGTCATCCAAGCAACATAATCAGAAGAGCCAGCGAAAGATGAGGACTCAACAAAGTCTGGTGAAGGCATGCACTTGAACTCGTCAGGACCTATTCCTCAAGCAACAAAGACAAAAACCTGGGGCATAAAAAATGGCAATGCACCTGGTAAAAGCAAGGTCAATGGCCAAAAAAAAAATTGAAAAGAGAAATGGGGGCATAAAAAAGCAGTGTGCCTGGTAAAAGCAAAGCCGATGCCCCAAACAAAAAGACAGTCATTTGTATCCCCAAGAGGAGTTGCCATCAAGATCCATGGAACCTTCATCAGACCATGAGAAGACAGATCGGTGGCAAGAGCCAAGGCAATCACAAGCTCTCACCCTATCACACATGAGTCAAGCCTATATGACATCCTATTGTAAAAAGTCTCTTCAAACTAGGGGCACTTCAATTAACGTAGGATTTCATATGTTTATAAGCATCGCTCGAAGAAGTACGAGCAAGATTATTCTATCTCTTTTCACAGGATCCTCGACCTGCACACCCGGAGATAACCATGCAACATCTTTCCTACAAAGCCATGACCTTATTGGTCCCCCTTTGATACGCCATTATCCAAGCCTTCATCACAAATCCAAAAAAGGCCTCTCACATTGGTAAATCGTATCATTTGCGAGAATACTCGGACCCCTGCTGACATGATGACAGTGAGATAGTGTGGTCCTTATAAAATCCTGCATCAATGGTCAGGATAAAACAGCATCTTCCATGAGAGTGAGTGGAAAGCCCTTTCAGACTGAGAGTCCCTCATCTAACATGCTTAGGACATCTACATTCCAAAACAAAGGATGTCTTTCAAAATCTTCCCCAGTGGAATTCAAATGATGCAAAACTGACAAGGTCATCATGCATAAATCACATCTCTACAAGCACATACAATCATTGCATACATGTCTGCATATTGTGTAAATAGCAAACATACTCGTAAAGATTAGAAATGTCACCAGAAAGCATATCTCCATTGTTATTTCCGGAGCTCTATATTTGATAATCTTGAGTACCTACCACTGTCTAGGTACCCCCTCTTATTGACACTCAGCTTGTGCTAGTTGTCCCCAAAGTATTGATATTTGTGACTGACCAAGTATCCCTTTATCTTTAAGTATCTACCACTGTCTAAGTACCCATGCTTAGCTTGATTTGTCATTCAGATATTCATATCTGCAATTGCCCAAAGCATCCCCCTGTTTCCGAGTGTTGGCCACTACTCAAGTGCCCTTTTTGTTAAACATTCGACCTATTCATGCTGTCGTTAAAGTTTAGATGCTTGTGACTGTCCAAGTATCCTCTCATCGTCAAGCATCGACCACTGTTTGAGTACCCCATTTCTGTGACACTCGACCTGTCAGAGTTGTCCTCAAGATCATATCATTAGATGCTAGCAACCTCTCAAGCATTCCCCCACATCATGCGCCTGCAATTACCCAGGCATGTTTTCTTACACTTAGACCAGTTAAGTGGTCCCCGATCATATTGTTAAATATTTGTGTTCATCCAAATATTCCTCTACTGTGTACACCTGCGTACCCACGGCCATCTAGGTAAGCCTCGCGTTGTATCTAGAATTGCCAGAAGGCAGGAGGCCTTCACGAATACCCAAGGTACATCCTCGGTATTCCCCAACATCCAGAAGGCGGGAGGCCTTCACGAATAGCCGAGGTACGTCCTCGGTATTCCCTAATTTCCAGGAGATGGGAGACCTTCACGAACATCTTAGGTACATCCCCGATGTTCCCCAAACCAACCAGAAGGCAGGAGGCCTTCCCGAATACCCGAGGCATGTCCTCGGTATTCCCAATTACCAGGAGGTGAGAGGCCTTCATGAATGTCCAAGGTACGTCCTCGACATTCCCTTTACAGGAGGTGAGAGACCTTCATGAATGTCCAAGGTACATCCTCGACATTCCCTTTACCAGGAGGTGAGAGACCTTCATGAATACCCGAGGCATGCCCTCGGTATTCCCAAATTCTAGGAGGTGAGAGACCTTCATGAATGTCCAAGGTACGTCCTCGACATTCCCTTTACCAAGAGGTGAGAGACCTTCATGAATACCCGAGGCATGTCCTCGATATTCCCAAATTCCAAGAGGTGAGAGACCTTCATGAATGTCCAAGGTACGTCCTCGACATTCCCTTTACCAGGAGGTGAGATACCTTCATGAATACCCGAGGCATGTCCTCGGTATTCCCAAATTCTAGGAGGTGAGAGACTTTCATGAATGTCCAAGGTACGTCCTCGACATTCCCTTTACCAGGAGGTGAGAGACCTTCATGAATACCCGAGGCATGTCCTCGGTATTCCCAAATTCCAGGAGGTGAGAGACCTTCATGAATATGCGAGGCGCACCCTCGATATTCCCAACTCCCAAGAGGTAAGAAGCTTCCACGAATATCTCAGGTACGTCCTCGATATTCCCTACTCCTAGAAAGAAAGAAACCTTCACAAATACCTAAGGTATGCTCTCTATGTTTTCAATCATCAAATACCCTATTCGATACTTGTGAATGCCCGAGTATCCCTAAGAACTCGTACTTGTGATCATCCAAGTACCCCTCTACTACTATTGACGCCTGCCAAAGGCCCAAGTATCCATCAGGTTAGTACTTGTGAATATCCATGTACTCTTTAATATCTCTGTGAATGTCCAGATATCTTCCAGAACAGGTCCCCCGAGAAAGGTCGGGTTTCAGCTGGTGTCCCTGACAGAAGTCAAACACCCCCAAATCAGATGCCTTGAGAAAGGTCGGCGCATCCCCCGAGAAAGGTCGGGTTTCAGCTGGTGTCCCTGACAGAAGTCAAACACCCCCAAATCAGATGCCTTGAGAAAGGTCGGCGCATCCCCCGAGAAAGGTCGGGTTTCAGCTGATGTCCCTGACAGAAGTCAAACACCCCCAAATCAAATGCCCTGAGAAAGGTCGACGCATCCCCCGAGAAAGGTCGGGTTTCAACTGGTGTCCCTGACAGAAGTCAAACACCTCCAGATCAGATGCCTTGAGAAAGGTCGGCGCATCCCCCGAGAAAAGTCGGGTTTCAGCTGGTGTCCCTGACAGAAGTCAAACACCCCCAAATCAGATGACCTGAGAAAGGTCGGCGCATCCCCCGAGAAAGGTCGGGTTTCAACTGGTGTCCCTGATAGAAGTCAAACACCCCCCAAAACAGATGCCCTGAGAAAGGTCGGCGCATCTCCTAAGAATGGTCAGGTACCAATTGGTGTTCTCGATACAAATCAGACACCCCCAAATGAGACGCCCTGAGAAAGGTCGGCGCATCTCCCGTCAAGGCAACCGAAGAATGGTTCGGGTCCGAGACACCCCCCTGATTGCTTCAACAGGCGACCGAAGAATGGTTCGGGTCCGAGACACCCCCCTGATTGCTCTAACAGGCGACCGAAGAATGGTTCGGGTCCGAGACACCCCCCTGATTGCTCTAACAGGCGACCGAAGAATGGTTCGGGTCCGAGACAAGCCCTCTGATTGCTCCAACAGGCGACCGAAGAATGGTTCGGGTCCGAGACAAGCCCTTTGATTGCTCCAACAGGCGACCGAAGAATGGTTCGGGTCCTGAAGAAGTAATTTCTCGTCAAGGCGACCGAAGAAAGGTTCGGGTCCTAGACAATTTATCTATTGTTTTGACAGGCGACCGAAGAATGATTCGAGTCCTGGAAAAGCAGCCTCCTCATATCACCAGGTAAGACGACGCCTTGATACTTACCAAAACTCGGGGTTCACACCCTATTTCACTCATTCCCGGTAAGTAACTCCAGGTATCTTCTTATCTGTCTTAATATAATGTTATATTCCCTCTTTGCATAGGATACTATGTCCTAAAATAAAGATATAATATGTTGCCCACGCTAGGTAAAAATTAGGCATCAGTTTGTCTTTGAATGCAACCTCTACGAGCTCACCTTCAAACGGCACCATTTCGCTAAAGAGGAGTCCGGGTCGCGAGTATAGGCTGCCGGGCCGGGTCGGGACGGAGAACCACCGAGGGAACGGCATCGTTTCGTGGAAGTTTGAGCAAGTCGCGGAGCGGGTTGGACGCGTGACCCACGGGTTGCGCACGGTCCACCCCTCTACGGCGCCGTTTTCGCAAGAGGCGAAACGATGCCGTTTCGCTTAGGTCACCACGACACCGTTTTGAGGAAAAGGAGGGATCGGGTCACGGAAGCGGGTCGTCGGGCCGAGTCGGACACCCACACTCGGCCACGACATCGTTTCAGTGCCTAGTCCCAAAACGCGGGTTCCGCTCACGTTTCGGGCTGACTCGGGCGGATTCGACCCATGGATCCGACCGGGTTGGTTTTTAAATATTTTTATTATTTAAAAAAATCAAAAAATAATATTTTATTTTCAAAATATAGTAAAAAATCATTTTAATTTTCTAAAAAAATCAGAAAAATGTTTTAAAAATTTTTTATTTCTAAAAAATCAAAAATCAAAAAAATTATTTATTTTCGAAAATATTTAAAAAAATCAAAAAAAATTATTATTTTCCAAAATATCCAAAAATATTAAAATATTTTAATATTTTCCAGAAAATGTCAAAAATCCCAAAAAAATGCCAAAATTCACAAAAAGCCCAAAATTTTCATAAAATGCCAAAAAACTTGTATTTTTTTCAAAAAATACCCCAAAAAATCCAAATCCCCTTTTATGTCCAAAATGAGGAAAATATCCAAAAATATGATTTTTCCTAAAATGTATGAAAAATCCCCAAACATCCAAAAACCTTAGAGTTTAAACAAGATTAGGTACCGAAAGGGCATTAGTGATTAACTAGTGCAATCAAGTCCCCGATCCTAATTTCTCAGTTGCGCAGAGCAAGTATTTCTCCCGATACTTTGCTTAGGTTTCTAATCAACCTACCCCAAATTGATTAGTGGCGACTCCATTTTAAAAATTGATTTACAAACCAAATATTTTGAAGTCGTGAATTGACGGACTTGGGAGAGTCCAGGCTTTAATTAAAACCAGCCGAGCCATTAGCCTCCTTAGGCGCTCGTACCTCGATCCGGCCGGGCGCCCCCGACAAAAAGGGGTCGCGACAAAAATAAGCCAATGGAAAGTAAGAATGGCTACATAGGAGAAGCATGATCATGTCTGAAGTTGAAAGGAAACAAAAAGAGTTATCAAGACTTTCCCAACAACTAAAGTCATCACATAACCGTCACTTTTTGTAACGAGAACAGAAAAGAATATATAAAGAGATATATTGCTATTGAACTAATACATGAGACCAAACCTAGAATCTGTCATGGAATGTGTAACAATGGGCCCAGCCCAGCCCATTCCCCTTTATAAAGCCCAAAGCTTAAGCCACCTTTCATTTTTCTTTCTCTAGATTAGTCACGTTGAAACATGCAGCGGCGAAAAGAACAAGAACAAAGAGAAAACAAGAAGCTCGTGGGAGAGAGAAGACGAAGGAAAAAAGGAAAAATTCTACACGTAATCGATCTAGACATCTCAACAAGCTGATTTAACTGCGAATCGCAACACATAGTGAGTATTCAAGCCGATTATTCGTTTAATTGAAGTAATTTTCTGATTAAAGGCACAAGTTAGAAGTGGTGTTGATTTTGAAATACAGGATTTGATTGAGGAGTCATCAGGCTATGGTTTTTGTGGAAATGATAGTTCAAGACGTTGCAGAGCGGTGGGATTAAACAAAAATTGATTCCAAAGTACTAGTTAATTGGAACAAAATTCTGAACTTCGCATGCGAGTTACGTATGCATAACAGATAATGCACGTAAGGAAATGATAAATGTGTGCTTTAAACGAGGTTGCTCGTTAGCCCGTAGAAGTCAATTTAACCACAATCAAATGTGGTTTAGTTGAGTCATTCGTTAGAGTTATATATTACTTGGTTTTTAATATCATTTGTCGTTTCATTGAGAGGAATGCGAGTGCTTTGGCTTAAGTAACCATTACAAGTTGGTTTTTGGTTTTTCTCAAATGAGTGATACTATCTATTCTTTGTGTTTGTAAACTTATTTTTCAAAAAACGATATGGATTAGTCATGTTATGAGTTAAGAAGTAGCATTTTTGGTTACATAAAACATCATCCAGCATTTACTGTCATTTTGTCTATTTGAAATGGGAAGTCATCTTTTGACTTCAATGTGAACTAATTGTCTGTAAATGATTTATGAAACCTTTTCCAAAGGAAGTACAAGAAGTTCATGATTTCTTAATGTGATATTTGAAATGCGCTTTGATATATATATTGAATGGTGAAAAGTTGTGATTTGGTTATTAAACCTAAGTTTTGAAATGGCTTCAGATTTTGGTTGTGGATTATTGGATATTGAGGTTGATGGATTATGCTTAGTGTCTCTATGAATCCATAAAATAGTTTGTGAATATGCGCATACTAGTCTACAATATCTTTATGAGTGGAGCCACCTATTAATAACAGGTGGAGACCTAATTAAGGGAGAATCTAAGTCACCTTATCACAAAATATTACGCATGACCATGACTAGATATTTAAGTATGGGGTTTAGTAAATGAAATGGACCATCGATTGTGGTTTGATAAAATTAATCAATGGTCTGAATCATTGAAATTTGTTTCAATGTTATTAATTCAAATGAGCACTTCTATTATGACTATATTACGTCAAAGTGACGTGTATATATAACTCATTTTGTTCTTGAAGGTTAGTTAAATTCCAGATTTGGCAAAAGTAAGTTATGTTTGTGTTTAAAATGGGCATAGTAATTGTTTGATGTGTTTAAAAGAAATGTATCACTCACTAGGTTATGGTAGCTCATTCTTTTCATTTTACTTGCTTTTCAAGTTCTTAAGTGAACCACAAGTAGGGCGAGAGCGCCTTCGAAGGGATTGTTGGGAGTTGATTCTTGAGTTTGGCTTGAGCTTGCATCTTTTTGGAGGAAGGACAGCTGTGTCATTTCCCTAGTCCAGTAGAAACTGGGGTTTGACAAAAAGAGGGGAAAAACAAGTTATCTAGAAACCCTAGAATAAGCACGGCTAGTTCTCAACAAATTTCCACGCAACTGACAAGGAAGAAAACAGCGCAATATTGAAGTTTATCAAGTCCCTAATGTTGGAACCAAAAGAATTTTGGAGGGAGAGAGTGCAAACACACAATTAAAATATATTACTCAAAATGCCTTGCAAAGGCTAAAATGGAGTACACACAAGCTTTGCTAAGCTTAAAATTCTCTAGCTCTCTGTATGCTTTCAAAAACTCTCTCTCTCTCTCTCTCTCTCTCTCTCTCTCTCTCAATAAACTAACATAACCCTATATATATAAGCGTCGATCGCCGCCTGGACTCCACTGCTTCATGTTGCCGACTTAGTGTGAATTGAGCACAGCCGCAATTTTTTTTTCTTCATGTTTAAGCCTTCGCAAGTTTCCCCTTCCTTCATGTTCTTGAATACTCTAGCAGCTATTATAATAATTTTTTAATGTGTGCCCCTTCATTCCTTCATGCATATACTTGCTGCCCACGTACAAAATTCTTCTTCAGCCACTATTGTTGACTTTCTTAAGTTTCTCTTCTTTGCCGGTTTAATGACACCGCAGCACACATTTCTTTGGCGGTTCACAGCCTGTACTGCGGCACACTTTTCTTCAGCGGTTTACAACCGACTAACTCATGCTTTCACACATTTAGCTAAAAACAATTAAAAGACAAATAAGTTAATCAAAAACAAAATCAATTTTACTATTTTCTAACATCTAAAACCTCCCTTCGATTTTGCCCCGGTGAGCTTCTCCCAGCTTTGCTTATGTATCTTTCTTTCATCAAACCTAGCAAGAATACCATGTTATATTAAAGTTTCCCCCTTCAGCATTTCAATTCTTTATAAACATGTAAATTTCTATAGAGTTAAATAAGAAGAAACATAAGAATTTCTTCTCTACTTAGAAAACATTAAGCTATTTAAGGCAGGGTAAAAAGAAATATTTAGAAAAATCTCTTCTTTGCTAAATAAAATAGGATAAAAAAGGGATTGTGAGAAATTTTTTAAAAAGTTAAATTCGTACAAAATTAATAGAGAGGCGTTATTTCTGCCCTATTTATTGCTAAAGCCACCTCTTTATATAGTGGAACAGAATATCCTTAAATCAAAAATTGATCTTTTTTATCGTTCCTCATTTATCTTCTTGTGGCACGCACTCTCCCACCGTAATCAAGTTGACTTTTCTGTTTCAACTTGAAGTAAAATTTTCGTTTTTGTCAATGCTCGACCAAGATAAGCAAAGAGGCACACGAGAAAATGCCTCTTTGGACAACTATTAGACTCTCTTGGTAAGTCAAAGTTTCAAACAAACCATGTGGAGCCCACTGCCGCACGGCGCCAGCGCCCTCGACTTTCACACGCAATCACCATTGCACGTCACGCATAAAAACGACGACTGAAGACGACTCTGTACATGGAATGTAAATCACGGTTCCTACTTCCTGCATCGTCCCCGCTGTAATATGCTTTCCAGTGAAAAAAAAAAAAAAAGAAAAGAAAAGCCACTTGTGATCAGGTACCCCCGGAGCACGATGAATGTAGCTGTCAGCCGCAAGTTAAGTAAATCGTTCCTACACCACCTCCACTACATCAAATGCTAAGCACCAGCTGTTGCTTTGTATTGGTAATCAAAGCACACGTGCCCTTTCATCTAATAATTTAAATTTTTTGGGTTGGATTTTGTAATATGGTAATTAAAGTCTTAACTTACATGTGAGAAGATGTATTAAAATATTTAAATATTAAATCACAAAGCATCTAACAGTTTAAATTTTTTGATTGAACTTTCTCACATTTGTGAACTTATACATGTTGACACCAAAAATTGCTCAAGTCTTTTGCTATCGACTCAAGTTGAGAAAGATTGAGTAAGATGCAATATAGTTAAAACTGCTAAGTGTTAAAAGACTCTTAGTAAGTACTTGCCAATGACAAAAACAAAGGAAAATTACTAAGTCCAGAGGCATAATGTCGGTCAATAAAGTTCGATTTAACCGACAAAAGGGCCATAACTAAAACGAATTATGACAGGTAGGGTGCCAGGTAACTACCTAAGTAATGGGCCCAATAGTTTCGGACGCAATTCACTTGGGTAAGCTGACCATGAAGAGATGGAATTAACACGATCATGATGTAGAGGAGCTAAAGAAATGGAAGCCATTGACTACGAAGGTTGAGAAATATGGGCTGTTACTTCCGTCGAGAATTGCAACCACAGGTTGCAGAAGTAATGGTGGTGCTACGCACAAAAGAGTGGAGAAGTAATGACTTTTGAAGCGGTGGGATTGCTTAGTGCTTGTAAATAAATGTTGCTAAATTTTAGGAGTCACTTAAGATGTGTTTGCTTTCTTTATGATCACCATTAATTATCATTAGGTATGTATACTTACACCATAATTTGTAACACCATAGTTTGTAACAGGGACCGTCAAACAATTAACAAACATCACTTGCTCAACTTTATCTTCCTTTTGTCTTTACATTCAAATCCCCTTTTACATAAATCGCAACCCTCGTCAATGTCCATATCACTCCCCCTAGATATTTTCCCAACACAAATCTGTAAGGGTGACTGACATGACCTGATATGACATGAACTTGATCAACACGAAACTGACAGTATCAAAAAGTGGTCAAAAAAGAACTGATTATGTCACTAGACCTTGTTCGGATTGTCAAGGACATGTCTGGTTACACCAATCCAGCTGATCCTCTTCCTTTACGATAAAAGGAATCTAACTAGCTCTATAAGTACTTGATGCCAAGTTGACTATTTTGGCCGAACGATGTGCAAAACAAATGGCAAGGCGAAGAAGCCTGGCTTTCGGACCAGATCGAGCTACTTCGTTCCTTTCTGCCGATCCGGACGTTCGGGCATGAGAAGTTTGGCCCGAAATGACTTGGACCTGGGCGAGTTTTAAGAAAAAATAAAAATAAGAAGATAAAATTTAAATATAAAAATTACAAGATGTAGAGAAAAGGAAATGAATAATTTACTTGGTAGACACTTAATAAAGCGTAAAAAAAAGACATTAATTAAAGCCGTAAATTAGCCAAAATACATAATTAAATATCGATTGGGTCGAGAGATGATGTGGTTGTGGGGGTCAAAATTAAAAAGTGGGCGAGAACATGTGGAAAGAGTGATTCTTGAGACCCAAAGGCAGCAATAGAGAATCTATGTATATTAATGGACTATAAATGCAGACATCACTTATGTGTAAACTTTAAGTTTTGTTTGTTTTGCGAAAAATAAATGATTTAAAAAAATACTTTTCTAAAAATATTCACTTATATTATTTTAAAAATGAATAAAGGAGGAATATTCTCATCCTACACAAAGATCTTTAAACATAAATTACTTATGAGAATAAAATTATTTATCATTAATTAATTATTTCAAGTAATATAGATTATCAGTTTTAGGACATTGTTTTTTAAATCATTTATTTTTCGCAAAGTGAATGGAGCATTGACTAAAACTATTTACGGATGATATCCATATTTAGGAGGTTTATCCCACCTATACAAAGACTGTACTATTGGTGGAAAACATGAATTATTAAAGGTAAAATATGCAAATGCGAAAGGAATAAGAGAATCAACGCAATTTAGAAGTTGTAGTCTGAAGAGGGTTTGGTACGTTCAGACCACCGGCACCCAATTGTCTGTGCGCTTGAAGCTCCATTACAGCAGAAATGGGCATGGAAAAAGCATTTATTTTGCCGACATAAGCTTAGGGAAGCTCATCATCAAGATGTGTGGCTCTCAGATCCGAGTCCCCGAGGAAAAAAGCAATTCAGACCCGCTCGTGCAAAATGTGTTTCGACATTAATTTAAGTGGGCTCGAATCTTCGAGTTTACAAGATCATCTTCTTGCTCATCACAAGCAAACAAATCTAGAACTGATACACTAATGGTTTTGCTCGGCATGACAAACTTCTTAGTTCTTCTTCTCTTTCTCGTTTCGTGTCATATGAGTTTCTTACTTGCACATACACCATCACCCCAACGAAGTTCATCAGCGAAACGGAAGCCAAAACTTTGAAAGGCGGTAAAGGCTGGGATTCTTTAGCCCTACGGGTTCTTTCAAGGGATAATTACCCAAAAAGTCCTAAACCTATTGTCCATCTGCCAATTCAGTCCTAAACCTTTTTTTTTGGCCAATTCAGTCCTAAACCGTTTCTATATTTGCCCGTTCAGTCCTTCCGGCAACCTTCAAACAGAAAAATCTGACGTGGAATCCCAATCAGCGCCGGCCGGCGTTGCCGGCGCTGACATGGACGCCGGACATGCAAAACGACGACGTTTTGCTTTAAAAAAAAAAAAAAAAAAAAGCGACAAAATCGTCCGTCCATCCGTCTTCGCCCCTCTTCTTCTCCGTTTCTTTCCCCAAATCGTCCATCAGAAACCCTAGACGACAAGATCTTCCCAAAATCGTTCGTTCTCTCCGAAATCAAATTTGCCCCAAATCACAGTTGAGGCCTCAATCCACGCTTTCTCAAACACTCACTCCTCACGGACGTGAAGAACCCTCCATTCTCTCTGAAATCGAATTTGCCCAACCGAAAGAGCCCAAAAATCTCACAAATTTTGTCAAGATTCCTCATGCGAAATCTTTCTTTTGTTGTCACGTTCATTGATCGAGCACCTTTTGCCCGACACTTTTGCTCATCCATCACAATTATAGACACACCCATATTGTGAAGACCCCCTACGACCCGACTCGCCCATCGCAAATCGCAGCAAACACGAGGAGGAGTTGTGGTCCCGGTTCTGTTTTGTTGTCGACGAGTGTTGAGCAAACACGACAACAGCGAAAAATAGTCAAAAGGTATGTTGCAGTGGTCCCAAACTTATTGCGTTCTGCTCGCGAAAAATAGTCTGCGGTGGTCCCAAACTTATTGCGTTCTGCTTGTCTTATTTTATATTAGCAATTTGCGTTAGTTTTTTTGGCACGTGTTGTCGTTGGTTGGAAAAAGAATATTTTTGCGTTAGTCTTTCCAATTGAATTCTTTCTCTGTCGACCTGCTTCAAACCATATCATGCGAAAATTCAAGTCCTTTAGATGAGCTGCAACCACTTTTCTTCGTGGTTGTTGGACTTGCAAGCGGTAATAGAATGTAGTAGAGATCTAGCACTAATTACAGAGAAATTAGTTAAATTCTCAACTGTACCAAACCTCCAGGTGTGATTGCCTGGAGCAGAACCATTGAGATTTATAGACATAAGACTAGACTTATGCGTGGAAACTATTTCCTCAATGGTCCTGCTTCCACCCGTGCAACAAACGTCTTGATTTTCCTTAGTACTCTTCCATGTTTTCGAGGTCCCGTTTCCACTGTCCAACAAACTTTGTTTGTAAAGTAAGTTTTGGCCTTTGGATTCTTTAAATGAGAATATATAATAAAAGGTATTAGGAGAATTTGTTTGTCTACATTTATGTCAATATCTCAAAGCATTATCATGAAGAGATCAAAGGAAGAACATGCTGCTGTATTTCTCCATCTCTGGTTTATGGTCAATCAATTGCATTTTCTACTTGAGTCGTTTGAGTATCTTATCAAGGTCATGGCATATCAAATATTCGTCAATTGTACCATATCAATCCATTGTTTCATAATGATATTTAATCTGTAGTGATACGATGATTAGTTTAGGCCCACTAACTATTCTAAATGGGTTTTCCAGCATTGGTGCTTTAGTGCTTGAACCCGCCGCTTCAGCGCTGCGACTTGGTGTTGCTTCTTCCTCCAATAAAGAGTAAGTACCACTTTGATTCCACATAAATATATCGACATGCTTACTTATGCTTGATGTCTTAATGGTGAAGTTTAAAGGCTTGCTTTGATTTGTTGCTAAGGATGCTTATCATGCAGGTGCGACTTTGTGCTGACTCGTATACATCAAGACTACCATAAACTGCGTCCACACTTGGATACCATTATTGAGGTAGCATAAAAACCTAAACTGCAGTAACCAAATTTTAATCGCATGTAGTTATGTATGGAGCATGAGATGATCAAAACCATAAGCGGCAATCCGAACAGCAAAGTGTGTGATGATGGACCCGCTTTGTAATTGTGTCTCTACTAGAAAAATATGGAAAATGACTGGAGCTACAAATTCAAAACTTATGCTCAAGTCAAAATTTTCATTATGTGGCTATGTTTTTACATACATTATGTTTTCTATGTAGGGTTGATATGAGCGACAAGTCAGCTTGGGTGTGCCTTTTCCATGGTGGAAATTTTTACCGTCGCCCGACGCTTGAATATGTTGGGGGCCAGACTGATTTAATAAAAGTCGATATTAGTTCACCAAACTACGAAAGCTTCATCAGAGATATTGAGAAAGTGATAAATACTAAATTTGAGAAGCTTTATTTTAGATTTCCTGGAAAGTCACTAGAAAATGGGTTAAGATATATATGGGATGAGAGTTCTGTTGTCGATCTATTATTTAGCTATTTGTGTCGAGGGGTAATTGAGGTATATGGAGAAAATTTTGTAGACGATGAGACAAGTGAGGGTGATGGTGAGGGTGCCAGTGAGGGTGAGGGTGAGGGTGAGGGTGTTGGGCAGGGTGAGGGGGTCGCTCATGGGGTTGGTGAGAGTGCTCATGATGAAGGTGACTATACCGACATAGAGGATGATATTATGAATGACGATGACGATGAGACAGACTTTCTTGGCGATGGAAGCCTTTTCATTGATGATGATTGTGATGATGAGGAGCTTTTGGAAGCAAGGAAGAACATGATGGAGTTTTGTGGGAGGTCCACAAAGGATCGTATTTTAGGCGAACCATCCGAAACATTGGCACCATCCCAACCATTGGATGTGGATAATGCAGTTGATCTCGAAGATGGTTATGAGACAGAGTACTCTGAAGCAGATGCAAATGAGAGTTTAGGGTCTGATGCAGAAGGAGATGACGATTTTACTAGGAGAAGGAGTAGGTTTCCAAGATATGATCCTAATTGTGTTGTGCCTGGATTTCTTGTGGCTATGGCATTTGATAGTAGTCGGCAATTTAAAGATGCTTTGATAAAGTACTCAGTGGCTGAGCGTAGAGAGATCAAATTTATAAAGAATGCAAAGAAGGTTGTTAGAGCAAAATGTGCTAACGAAAGTTGTCCCTGGAAGATTTCTGGATCTATTGATGCTCGTAGTGGATCATTTCACGTGAAGACCTATGTTTCAGAGCATACATGTAGTATTAGCTTCAAAAATAGGAGAGTGACAAGTTCTTGGTTGGCAAATCACTATCTTCCTACAATAAGAGCAACGCCAACTATTAAGAATATTGCTTTGAAGGAGCTAGTCAAAGAACAATTGGGTTTAGATGTTAGTATGGTTCAATGTACAAAGGCCAAATTGCATACTTATAAAGTGTTGATGGGGAATTATAAGAAAGAGTATGCAAAGTTGTGGGATTATGCAGAGGAGCTTAGAGTGAGAAATCCTGGGAGTACCATTACATTGAAAGTGGAAAAACCCGATATGCAATCCAAGGCATTCTTTGAAAGAATGTACATATGTTTTGCTGCTTGTAAGCAAGGCTTTCTTGGTGGATGTAGGAAAGTTGTGGGGTTAGACGGTTCTTTCTTGAAGGGAATTTGTCAAGGTCAGATTTTGTGTGCTGTTGGAAGGGATGGAAATGATCAGATGTTCCCAATTGCTTGGGCGGTCGTCAAGGTTGAAAGTAGTGATACTTGGACGTGGTTCTTGACAAACTTGATGTATGATCTTAACATTTTCAACACGTACGGACGAGGCTGGGTCATTATCAGTGACAAGCAAAAGGTAAGTTTCTTATTTAATTTTTAGTTGCTATGCCTTTTAGATAGTTGTATTTGTAATGTATGATTTATATCGAACTCATCTTTTGTAGGGACTTGTACAAGCTGTGGCTGCGTTATTCTTTGCAGCTGAGCATAGGATGTGTGCTAGACACATCTATGCCAATTGGGGCAAGAAATATAAGGGGATACAGATGCAAAGGCTATTTTGGCAATGTGCTAAGAGTAGTACTATGCCAGAGTATGATGAACACTCTCAGGCATTGAAGACAATTAGTCCAGCTGCATATCATGACTTGGTTCAAACAGAGCCAAAGCATTGGTCTCGAGCTTTCTTCACCACTGATGTCAAATGTGACATTGTCGACAATAACTTATGTGAGGCATTTAATGGAAGAATTGTACATGCAAGATGTAAGTCCATTTATAGTATGCTAGAAGACATACGGATCATGATCATGACAAGAATGCATACACGAGAGGGATGCATGTGGTAGGTGGAAAAGGAACGTAGTCCAAGAATCTCAAGAAAGTTAGAAGAAAATAGAGTTTCTACGATGTATTGCCAAGTGATGTGGAATGGTGATATGGGATATGAGGTGATGGATAAGGGTAACAAGTACGTGGTCGATGTGTTGAAGAGAGAGTGCTCTTGTAGAAAATGGCAGCTCACTGGCATCCCTTGTCCACATGCTATTTCTGCTATAAATCATAGGCAAGAGGACACGTATGAGTACATTGATGAGTGTTATAAGAAGGCCAAGTTTTTAGCTGCATATGAGAACATGATGATGCCAATTCAAGGAGAGAAATTTTGGAAAAAGACTAATAGGGAGCCACCACAACCATTGCCAACCAAGGTGAAGCCCGGTAGACGTAAACAAAAAAGGTTGAGAGAGGGAGGTGAGGTGGCAAGTGGAAGTAAAATGTCCAGGATAGGAATGAATATGACATGTCGAACTTGCTCGAGGCCAGGACACAATAGTTCGACATGTCCAATTAAGAAGAGTGGGTTGACATCATCACAAAAACAATTTTCAAGGCGAAAAATTTCAGTAAGTTCTTCCATTTTCATTATGTTTTGGTTTCTTGTGGGTATAAGCTGAATCATGAGTACTATAATTATGTGACAGCTTAACATTCCTAATTTGTAAGTATTGTGCAAGTTCAGAGGAGTGCAAACAGAGGTGCTAGTGGTAGTGGTGGCTCTACTGAGGTGAACGCTAATGTTCACGGGACGGTAGGTAGTATTTTATTAGAAATTTTATCTATACAAGTGAAGTTTTCATAAACATAAAACAAATATACACTTTACAATTTCAGAGACATACCCGCAAAGGTGCAAGTAGTAGTGGTGGTTCTACCGATGTGAATCCTTCTGTTCATGAAATGGTAAGTAGTGTTTTCTTAGAAACTTAGTTTATACTAGCAAAGTTTCATAAATATAAAATGAATATATATTTCGCAGGTTTAGAGATGTACAAGCAAATGTGCAAGTGCAAGTGGTGGTGGTCTTACCAGTGTGAATCCTCTTATTCATGGGACGATATGCAAAAGTACCAAAAGTTACACGAAAAGCTTGAGATGTGGGTTTAGTGCTAATAGTGTTGCCATTTCTCTTTCTTTGTCCATTTTTCTTTTTTGGTGGAGATAGGTTCGATGAAGTGGTGACCCATTTTGTTTTTTTAAGCAATGATGAGATCCGTGAAGTAGTCTTTGTGGCTGTGTTTTTTGGGTCTATCTTAGATGGCGGTTTGTATAGAGTTGGGATCAGTAATGAACTATGCTTATGAACCATCTCTTATGCAATACGAGGCCGTATGCAACTGTGAAGAGAGATTTCTATTGTTTTGTCCATGATTTATTCATGTATTGACAAGACTGAGATAGCTATCCGGATCAACGTGCCAAGGCTATCTCATTGTCGATACACGCCCATGATGCAAAATGCCAACTGACAAACGAATTTTCCAGGATCACGTGTGCGGGAGTGCAAACTGTTTTCTGGCGCCTTATTGGAGCAAAAAGTTGAGAAAATGATTTCGTTGTTTATGCTGTAATCTCTCTCTCTCTCTCTCTCTCTCTCTCTCTCTCTCTCTCTCTCTCTCTCTCTCCATCCCCACGCCCAGGCGCTTATTTATGAGCAGTGCATCTGTGGTTGCTCAACTTCTTATTAGTCCATTTAAATAGAATTTCACGCGTTTCCCTAAACAGCTTTGTGCATGTGTTGAGTAGGCATCGCCTAGAGGAGGAGTCGTGAATGTGTGCCTGGACGAGCAAAACCAGAGAGTCATGCTGCGTGGGAAAGCTGTAACTGTAATGACCGGTTCTATTCTTGTTTAAAAATACTTCGAGCAAGCAAGATTCGTCTTGAAAATTGTGGCTACATCAAAGCATTTTTCAATCAAACGATTTTGCTTCATTAAAATTGCATTCGACGCAGTAGAACAGTGTTTCAACTTGACCCAAGCAAAATAGATCTTCCCTTATCAAAGTTGCCGATCCTCAAGGCATGCAGCGAGTGCCCGAAAATCTCAATCTCAATGGCTCTGCTGCTTTTTTTTATTATTCATACAGAAGGGGACAATACGATGGTGTTTATGGATCTATTATTTGTTTGTTTATTACCTTGTGACCATTTGTTATGAAGTAGTCAAATTATATTGCTTTTTTTTTCTTTCCTGTCATATTTGGACACGTAATATCATCCCAACGGATCATAAAAATAAAAAAATGACATCTTTGATGCTGAGGTTGAGAAACAAATTGCATATAAAATAAAGGAGATTGCAAATAACTTGCACTTCATTCATGTTCAAACTTCATGTCTCAACTACAAACAATACTAAAAACGAGTACTAAAATAGCGTACATAATACATTCAATATTGACACTACCTACGGCAAGCTTAGTACATCATTCGTCTTCAAATTTCCAAATAACATACCTCCTATAATTACAAAAAACACCCATGACACAACTAACATTGTCTTCAATGTCGAATTTTGCTTCTTTAGCTTTGTCACATCTTGGTTGACACATATTAATTGTGCCTTAAGAGCTCTAACTTCACTGTCCATCGAACTACCCTCATCTTCATTATGTGTCAGCACTGATTTTCTTTCAAAATTGCTCCCGTGAAAATTTTGCGACACGCTTCTTGCCGATTGACTAATTTCTACATCAACCCACCTAAAAAAACCACAACTTTCTCCAATTCTATATTTCGGGCAACCATGATATCTTCTTCCTCGATTCTCTTTCGTCCTTGCTATTTGTAGAGGACATTTCAGGCCACAATAACAAAACACATATGTATTGTTGTTCTTCAAATTCGATGCCATCGATTGTGATGAATTCGTTGATGTCTTCATTGGTTGTGACAATTGTAACGGAACTGTATTTATGCTGTCAAGCTGTCAAGGTCAACAATAGTCTGAACATACCTAACCTGTAAACATGTAGTATAGTTCAAGCTTAACAGTAAAGTTCAATGGTAGCTATAAAATCAACGAAATCAACACTAGTCTGCATTAAGATTCTACAACAGAACTTCGATAACAGCAGCAGTATCTACATTACCTAACCTATAATTCCCTAATGCACTCTACAATTTCTACATCAACACATTTACATTGCCAGATCATCCAGTTCTCATTGAGAATACAAAAGACTCCAAAGCAAACCACAAATTGCAAAAAACAGCAACCATGGGCAATCTTACATTTTATCTTCGCACATTATTTTCAACATCTTTCTTGCGAATCTAAGATTCTACAACAGAACTTCGACAACAGCAGCAGTATCTACATTGTCTAACCTATAATTCCCTAATACACTCTACAATTTCTACATCAACACATTTACATTGCCACTACATCAACACATTTACATTGCCAGATCAACACATTTACATTGCCAGATCATCCAATTATTATGGAGAATAAAAAAGACTCCAAAGCAAACCATAACTTGCATAAGACAGCAACCATAGCCAAGAACATTTGTAATAGAGTTAAACCTGCACAAACCTTGGTTGAAGCAATTTCAAACAGGGCCTTGGGCAATCTTACATTTCATCTTCACACGTTATCTTCAACATATTTCTTGCGAATCTCGGCGAGCATCGACCAAGCGTGAGCGAGGGCATTAGTGAATCTGGGTGAAGGCATTGGGTAAGTGTTGAGCAAGAGCACGGGGGAGCAAGTATCGGGCGAACGGGTGAGCGTTAAGCGCGGGCGCGGGGCAAGCAACAGCGTTGGCGAATGCAGGTGAGCGTCAAACCCGAGCGCAAGGCCAGCAACACCGTTGGGCGAATCTGGGTGAGCGTTGAGCGCGATCGCTGGGCAAGCAATAGCGTTGGGCAAATCTGGGCAAGCGTCAAGCCCGAGCGCAGGGCCAGCAACACTGTCAAACGAATCTCGGTGAGCGTTGAGCACAGGCGCTAGGCAAGCAACGGTGTTGGGCAAATCTGGGTGACCGTCAAGCTCGAGCGTGGCGCCAACAACACTGTCAGGCAAATCTGGGTGAAGGTGTTGGCCAAGGGGAGTGAGTGTCTGAGAAAGCGTGGATTGAGGCCTCAACTGTGATTTGGGGCAAATTCGATTTCGGAGAGAACAAACGATTTTGGGATGATCTCGTCGTCTAGGGTTTCTGACGGACGATTTGGGGAAAGAAACGGAGAAGAAGAGGGGCGAAGACGGACAGACGGACGATTTTGTCGCTTTTCTTTTTTTTAAAGCAAAACGTCGTCGTTTTGCATGTCCGGCATCCATGTCAGCGCCGGCAACGCCGGCCGGCGCTGATTGGGATTCCACGTCAGATTTTTCCGTTTGAAGGTTGCCGGAAGGACTGAACGGGCAAATATAGAAACGGTTTAGGACTGAATTGGCCAAAAAAAAAAAGGTTTAGGACTGAATTAGCAGATGGGCAATAGGTTTAGGACTTTTTGGGTAATTATCCTGTTCTTTCAATATGCCTTTCTTTTCCAACTTATTTCTAAACTATAACTTGTTCCAGGAAAAGGAATATAAGATTGTGTTACGAAACAGGAATTTTGTTCTAAACCTACTCCAGAGAACGGAAAAAACAATTATGATAAGAAATAGAATGATTATCAGACTTGCTACTTCACATGTTTCTCGATGACGCTTATAAATAGGAGCCAACTCACAAAAATGGAGAAGAAAAATGTGAATTAGTGGGCCACAAAATGTAATTAAGAAGGGAAGATTTGAATTACTTCTGTACATGCCCCATTTGTTAGTCTCTATAGATCACCCTCCTTGAGGATTAGCACATGGTGTTAGCACACTCCAATTACTAAATGGATGGAGGAGATTAACCAATCAGTCCTAAACTAATTGTACAAATCCCAAATCAGTCCTAAACTTTTCATTTTTGTGTAAAATTCTAACAGTGGTCCTTCCGACCAATTTGCATCGAAATTGCTAATATTACTCCATGTCGCTTCGTATTGTTAGTGAAGAGTAGACAGAGTTGTCAATTTCTATACAATAGATGTAGAATTGACTGGGTAATTTCTCCATGATGGATGAAACTGAATGGAAATGTGGCAAAAATCGTGCAAAATACTCGAGTATTTCTGATTTGTCGAAATGAAGGTGAAGTTGTGGCGTGGACCTTTACGTTCTACGGTCGTTTTGTTGGCGGGTCCCTAGGGCGAATCCACACGGCGCAATTTGGGAATCGGAACTAGTCAAAAAGGTACACCAAAAGTAAGTTGGGGAGAAAAATAGAGGAGACCTCAAGATTAAATAATCCGTCTCGTCTGTCGACGCCCAATAAAAATTCTGAAATTCGCCATCGTCCAAGTCAAATTGAGCTATTCAGACCGCCATGTCACTAGGTTCTATCCGAAAAGTTTGGGGGTTTGACGTTTGGGACACGGATTGCGAAATAGTGAGATTGCAGTCGGTCGCTAGGATAAAACGTGGTACGGAAAATTACTAAAAAAAGTCCGAAATTTATTATACGATCAATAATTCAATAATCAATTTTTTAATTATACTAATTTAATTTTAAATATTTTGATGATTTGTCAATTTAACATTTTCGACTTATTTTGACTGGAAATTATTAATATGGATATCATACGTCCTATATGGCGATCAATAATTTATTTTAATTTCTTCTAATTCTTATAAAAAAAATTATTTTCCTTTTCTTCTTTTCTTCTTTTTTATTTTATTTTCTTTTCTTTTCTTTTTGCTCTAGCCAACATCCCAACACCCCAGCCTAGTATAGGCAAGGGCGTCACAGCCCTCATTGGCCACAAGCAAGAAGCTTGTGACCCTTGCCCATATCAGGCAAGGGTCGCCAACCTTTGCCAACTTGGAGTAAAGGGAAAAAAACAAAGAAAAGAATAATAAAGTACCAACAAATTCAAACAATTTACATTAGTGTCAATAGTGCACATAAGATGGCCAGCGTCGACATTATCACTTACTAGCCAAATTTGGCTGATAGGACTAGAATAGCAAATTGTTAAAGGGTTTAGGACAAATTGATAAAAAAAAAAAAAAAATTGACAGAATTGAAAAGTTTAATACTTAATTGAACGTCATATTTACGATTTTGTTGGTAATTTTCCCAAATGTAGTATGGGTTGGGAAAGACAAGATGGGAATCCCTTGGATTGCTTATATCCTATCTTGTATTTGTGAAAATATTTGTATCTTTCATAATATTACTTCAAAAGAAAAAAGAAACAGTAAATTTATAAACTACAAATTGTGACTAGTTCCCATTGACGAGGGCGATAATGATTATAGTGGTAGTCCTTCACACTAACCACTGTGGTGGGGTGGGGGCGAGCGATGTAGAGAATGTAATGATCCACTTTGACAAGGGCGGAAGTGGTCGCTAGGGGGATAAAGACCAACACTTGACATGTTTCTAAGATGACGAATAGAGTAAAAATGAATCGAATTATACATCTAATAAAGAAAGAGGGAGCGATTTTAAAATATATGTGCATATGAAAATTGAAATTAATTCATAAAGGTACATTTTGACGTAATGGGAAACTTTGCTTTATAACTCCAAA
The DNA here is from genome assembly GCA_014182555.1 of Eucalyptus erythrocorys. Taxonomy (NCBI): domain Eukaryota; kingdom Viridiplantae; phylum Streptophyta; class Magnoliopsida; order Myrtales; family Myrtaceae; genus Eucalyptus; species Eucalyptus erythrocorys. The sequence continues at coordinate 11,609,403 of CM024600.1, read as the reverse complement.
GGCGCCTTTTGATGTAACGCATGTCGACGGCCACCGTGGAGGGATCAAATGAGAGCAGCGACTGCCGGGTGGCCGTTGCTAGTGGGGCCACCAAGCTACGCTACTGTTACGACGGTGGCCGAAGCCACGGACAAATCCATTCCGTTGGTTTTCCTCTCCCATATTTTTCTCCCCACGCTTTGAAACCTTGAATAAACAAAACATCCCTTTTTTTTATTTAAATCGAATTTATCGGACATGGGATGCCAGGCACGTCTGGTAATCCTGCCAACACGTTCAGGTAAAATCCAGACGGCGCTACCGACGTAAGCAAACCTGCGTGGTTAAGCTATTGACCAGATCTCTCTCTCTCTCTCTCTCTCTCGATCTCCCCCGCGTTCTTACTGGAAATGGCGTTATCGTGAATTGCCGTCCAACCCCGCCAATCCACACAAAGTAGGAAAGAGAGAAACTTTCTGGCTTCGCCATGGATACCCTCGAACCGCATCTTCCCCTGCAACTTCGACGAAGCTCGGCCTCTCCCTCTCTCTCTCGTCAGACGAGAAACCCTCCATGAAAATCTTAAATGAGCATCCGATTGACGCCAACCATCTTTCACATGAGGAATCCGCCTCTTATCTGTACCTGCGTTGTCATCTTCGATGCTTTCGTCCCGACCTTCCTTCCTCCCTTCCTTCCTTCCTTCCTTCCTTCCTTCCTCTTTTCCTCATTGCCTCGGCTCCTATATATAGCGCGCGTCTCTCCCCGTCCAGGGCATCTGCATACACACGCACTCATCGGCTCTTTCCCCTAACGTGAGTGCGCGCTGCGGGTTTTCTTCTCTTTTCTTCTCGATACTTAACGACAGAAGCGACGATGGCGAAGCGAGGCGGCGCTGTGGTGGCGTTCGAGGACTTCTTCCCCGTGATGGTCGAGCGGCTCGGGGCGCGCGGGTTCATGGAGGAGCTGAGCAAAGGGTTCCGCCTGCTAATGGATAAGGAGAAGGGGGTGATCACCCTGGAGAGCCTGAGGCGGAACGCGGCCCTCCTGGGGCTGAGCGGCATGAGCGACGACGACGTCCGGTCGATGCTGCAGGAAGGCGACCTCGACGGGGACGGGACGTTAGATGAGAGGGAGTTCTGCGTGCTCATGTTCAGATTGAGCCCCGGGTTGATGAAGGACTCCAAGGAAATGCTGGAGGAAGCCATTGATTTCTGAACTTTTTCCATTGCCTTGTAGCTACTCATCATCTACCATTTCCTCCTTTTAATACATAAAATTTGTGGATGGTGCCTCCCGATACCGCTTTATTCTCCTTTACGCCTCGATCATCTCGTGAAATCACGACCGCATCGCTTACAAAACGTATCTCCATCGCGAACCATCCAACTAAATCTTCAAGATGACGCGTTGTGAACTAATTAGTATTATATCTCGAAATTTTCGATATTCCGAGGTTGACATATACATATGGAAATGCTATAACTTGGGCCTATCGTCAAAATGACAATCTGGTCTGCTCTATCACTGGTCGCGTCCCTTCATGTACAAAAAACCATTCGGCAGTTCGAATCCCTGAGGGAATCAAATGTACTTAAAGAACCTATGGATATTTCTGCTAAATGGAATTTCGGGTAGATAGGAATATTGGCTCGGCGCATATGGAATCTGCGCGTTAACTATTTTTCATGGAATGTGAGGCCGTCTAGATATTCCAATTTATTTTTTTTTTTCTTTTTGACAACCTGAGGAAAGGGACTCGTTTAATGAGCCTTCCTGCTAGGGCCTTATCCAAGTAGAAACATATTGTAATTATTATTTTTTTGTTAATTTTTGAAGAAGATAATTGAAATTTTTAAAGGCGTGGATACCCGTCGTTAGGGGTGTGCATGGTCCGGGCGGGAGGTTCCCGACCTAGAACCGGGAACCGCCCGCTAAGGACCGGTCCCGAAAAATGGGAACCGGGATCCACCCGTTTGTTGCATGGATCCACCCGGGAACCGGACCGCCGGTCCGGTCCGGTTCCGGTGGATCCATGGAACCGATATTGATGCGAAAAAAATTTTGGTTTTCAACATACGTGACATCAAAGCAAACCAAATAAAGAAAAATCAAATTTAAATACGTAAAACAAAGATTCATTTGTTGTAATTATAAATGTATCTCGTAGATAAAAAAAATGCAAACACATGGAATGCAACATTCTTCTATTTCTTACTTGCAAATAACTATAGATGGTTAAATTTTTTTTTTACCAAAGGTAAAAGTTCCCTAAAGAGTGAGATGAGATAGAGGGTTTTTTTAGTAATTTTTTTAATATTAAAAAGGTTTCGATCCGATCTGGGTGGGTGGGCGGGCGGATCCGCCCATGGAGCGGGAACCGGACCGGTGCCCTCAAGACCCACCGGTTCCGGGCGGTTCCGGTCCGGTTCCGGGCGGTCCGGGCGGATCCCGGGTATTTTGCACACCCCTACCCGTCGTATGGGGTTTAGGACGAGGTCATGTAAACTTACTCCACGTGGCGAATACTTTAGCAAATCAATTCTTTGTAGACTAATGCTCATTGGTTTATTGATCCAAGGTAAAATTCCACCTTCGCGCCTTGAAAATGAGTACTCTTTTCCAAGTAAATTCTTCAACTTTTGAATTTTCTAACCTACTTTGTGGACTTGCGAAATTTCTCCAATCAAATCCCTTCGATATCAAATCATAACAGTTTGACGTAGAAATTCTTTTAACACAGTAAACCATTGACTGAAGCACGAGACTGAAAATATTAATGATGCAAATGCCTGGTTGACTATCTTGTCCCCACATGAAAATGTAGAAGAATCCAATCATTCCCATCTGAAGATGAATCAGACACGTTTCGAATGTTTTTACCATTATTTTGTCAACTTATGTTTGTGACAGTGCGAGGATGTTGATGGCTTGCTTCTATCAAGCTTCCATAGTCAGAGCTGTCCCACTGTCAATATCAATATGAGACAACTCAGTTCTGCAGTACCGAATGCAGTCCCTTTTGGACAACATTTTGATCGTCGAACAACTGAAGAAAAAAAAAAATGAGGAACAGGGAAATGATTGGTTTGTATGTCTAAAAAAATTCGAATTTCTTTTAAAAAAAAAAAGATATATTCAAAAATACAAAAATAAATTAGATGAATAAAAATAAAGAATTATTTATTTTCCGGAAACCTTAGTAAAGCCGTCAGTAAGTTAAAATGCATGATTACAGATAGAATGGCAAGAAGTGATGGGGGTGGTAGGGGTCGCACTGAAAGTGGCCAAAAACATGTCGAAAAAGTGATTTTTGAGACGGAAGGCGGCAACAGAGAATCTATGTATATCTGCACATGGATGGACGTCAAGCTTGTGATTAATAACTTAAAACTGTGGATATCTGTTACATGTACACTAAACGGAAAATTTAAATTATATCTATATTTATACATTATACCCGCTGATCATAATCTTCTGATCGGAGGAGAAACACGAATTTTTATAATTAAAATATGTAAATTGCAGGAGAGAATCTACGTAATTCAGAGGTGGTAGTTTTAAGAGCTTACGGAATTGGTGGGTTTCCCGGCAGCACCCGCTTGTCTCTATGCCCCTGAAGCTGCATGATAACGGAAAGGGACATGAAGAAGCATTTCTTCTCTTGGCCTGACAAAAGAGAGGTAATGGTCAAAATGGGCGGCTCGCGGCTCCGAACCCTCGCGTGGAGAAGAAGCCTTTACCGTTTTTCTACATTAATTATAGGGAACTCAAGTCTCTGACTTCCCAAAATCGGTACCTTGCTCATTTCAAGCTAAAGATCTCGAACTGATGCATCAATGGTTCTGCTTGGCATTACAAACTTCTTGGTCCTTGCTCTGTCTCTTGTTTCATGCCATCTGAAGTTCCTCACTTGCACAGACACCATCGCCCCGATGCAGTTCATCAGAGACCCAGATGCTGTAACTTCAGAAGGTGGCGTGTTTAAGGTGGGAATTCTTCAGCCCACTGGGTTCTGCTAATCGATATGGGGGTATATGGTACGACCAAGTCTCTGTTGTTTCGGTAATTTGGGTGGCCAACCGAGACAGGCCTCTCAATAATTCCTCAGGGACTGTGAAGATATCTGAGGACGGCAACATCATGGTCCCCGATGGACGGAATGAGGTTCTCTGGCCGTTGAATGTGTCAGGCATCGCGATGGCCAATAGCACTACTTGCGTGAAGCTTTTTGATTTGGGGAACTTGGTGTTGCAACAGATCGATCCGAGCAATAACAGTACGGTGACTTTTTGGGAGAGTTTTGGGGATCCCATGGACTCCTTGCCGAGCATGAAAATCGCCAATGGCGAAGGAAAGGAAGCACTTCGATCTTGGAAAAGCTCTTCCGATCCATCTGTTGGGAATTTCTCTGCAGGTTTATACACTCAGAATATTCCTGAAGTTTTAATCTGGAAAAAGGGTAGTCCGTATTGGAGAAGCGGGCCTTGGAATGGTCTAGTTTTCACTGGAGTCCCACAGATGAGTTCGGTATCTTAAAGGTTTCACTCTTTTGGATGACAAGGAAAGCCCTATACATTTAACTTACACTGTTGTTAACCAGTCATTCTTTCCAATTTTGCACTGAATCCTAAAGAAAACCTGGTACAGAAATACTGGGATGATGTGAAGCAAAATTGGGAAATTTCATGGTTGGCCATAAACAGTGAAGGTGATGTTTATGGAACTTGTGGTTCCTTCAGGAATTGCAATCCGCTGAGTTCACCAACGTGCAGCTGTTTGAGAGGCTTTGAGCTGAAGAACGGGGAGAAATGTAATGCCGGAAATTGGACAAGTATACGTGTTAGGAGAGCAGAAGTACAATGCGAGAGGACAAACAATAGTCGCGAAATTGGCAAAGCAGATGGGTTTTTTGTTGGAAATCAACACCTAATGTAAAAATGAAAGTCCATTATGCATGAAGTTTGGACGTGAGGCGGTGAAGAAGAGAAGCCACAAGTTGATTAAAATAAAAAAAGGGGGAATTGGCACACATTATAATATTAGTTACTGAGTCTTCAAGGAGAAGGAAGCAAAGTTCAACTTTGCTGGAACTTGGACGTGAAGGTGAAAATTGCGGCTGGCAATTTTCACACTGAAGACGGTAACGAGAAGAAAGTCAACAAAAGCGGCTGAGGAAGAACTCTCTACGTGGACAGCGTCTGCATGAAGGATTGAAGGGGCACATATTAGAATATTGTTATATTGCTGGAATACTCACACACGAAGGAAGGTGTTGCGGCTGACAACGTTTGTTCACACTGAAGGCGGCAAAAATTCAGGCGGTGGAGTCCGGGCATCGACGTTTATATATATAGGGTTATGTTACTTTGTTTTAGTGAGAGAGATAGAGAGATATTTTTGTAAAGCATATTGAGAGCTAGAGAGTTTGAGCTTAACAAAGCTTGTGTACTCCATTTGCATTTTGAGTAATACAATTCTCTCTTTGTATTTGCACTCTCTCCCAACCAAATCTTTTTGGTTCCTACATTTTTCAGGTTGGAGAACATGAAAGTCCCAGACTTTGCAGAGTGGTCAAGTGGGGATGATTGTGGAGATCGCTGCTTGGCTAATTGTTCCTGCATGGGTCATGCATACTTCGATGGGACTGGCTGCATGATATGGACAGGAAATTTGATTGACACACAGAAGTTATCCGAAGGGGGTATCGATCTTTACATTCGAGTGGCAGATCCAAAACTGAGTATGCCGCCCTTAGCTCATTCATTCAGTTATTTATTGTCCTTTATGATTCGAGTTTCAACAGTTAGGTTTTGTAAACATTTCCGTTCTTAATTTGCACATAAGAACACGGAAGCAAAAGTAATCATATTTGCAATGGTGATCACGGGAGCAGTAGCTGCTTCTGTCTTCACTTTCTTTTTATGCAGATGGATGGCTAAGAGGAAAGGTAAACGCATGATGAACAGTCTTTGCTCAGTTGTGTTGGATTGCACCAAAATCTGGCCAAGAGGCTGTTACTTACCATAACTCTTGTATCTAGCAGAAAGTGAGAAACTATTAATATCCGGAGGAGAGAAGGCATATCAAGTGCATTCTGGTGGAAATATGCCAGTTGACGAGATTAAAAAAGTAAGACTTCAGAACCTACCACTCTATTTTCGGTATGTTGGTAACCGCTACAAACAATTTCAACTCATCCAATCTACTCGGGCAGGGGGTTTCGGTCCAGTGTATAAGGTACCAGATCCGCTTCTAAAGAGATTGACTAGTGATGTAGTTGCTTTCAAGGTGTTATGTTACTTTAATTGAGTTATTTTTTATTTTCTGAGTTTTATTCATTTTTTACTTACATAAGGGTATTATGGTCATATATATTTATATTTAATATAAACATAATGAGTGTACGGCTTTTGTCACACAGAAACCTACAGCCCCTCTTTATTTCTTTTACGTTCTCCTTCTTCTCCTCCTCTCTATTTCTTTTTCTCCTTCTTCTTTCTCTCTTGCTACTTGCTGCAGGTTCACTAATCAACTTTGTGACACAAGGCAAAATGCCAAATGGACAGGAGATTGCTATCAAGAGATTACCGACAGCCTCCGGACAAGGCCTGTAACGACCCGGGCCCCACTGTATAATATTGTCCTCTTTGGATGGGATTGCACGAAGTCATTTCCCCCCCTCACGGCTTTAAAAAGCGTCATACAGGTTAGAGGGACCCAAGCTATTATAAACTAGCCCAGGACTTCCTCCCTAGGCGATGTGGGACAGGGACTCCTTTCCTTGCGTACGTCCGAGGACTGAGGCGCGGACGCACCGCCATCCCTCCTGTAATGGTATCAGAGCCAGGTTTCGATCCTGGGACTTGTGGGTTATGGGCCCACCACGCTTCCGCTGCGCTGAAAACAAAGTCTTGAGGGAGGGAAATGGCTTCGTGCAATCCCGTCCAAAGAGGACAATATTATGGCTTGGGAGAGGGAAGGCCCGAGGGATGGCCCTCTGCCCCTGCATAACGCGTTTCACGTACGTTTACGCTGCGTTGAAAACAAACCCGTGAGGGGCCCACTGTGGGGCTGCCAAAGCGGACAATATCGGTTTGGGGAAAGGAATGGCCGAGTGCAACCTTGTCCCCAAATAACGCGTTTTAAAGCCGCGAGGAAGGGAAATGGCTTCGTGCAATTCCATCCAAAGTGGACAATATTATACAGTGGGGCCCGGGTCGTTACAAATGGTATCAGAGCTGACTCCCGACCGCGTGTGGGGCCACAGCGAGGGCGTTGTGCTCCCAAGAAGGGGAGAGTGTGACGGCCCGAGCGGCGGTGCGCGGGGAGGAGGGATGGCGGTGCGTCCGCGCCTCAGTCCCCGGACGTATGCAAGGAAAGGAGTCCCTGTCCCACATCGCCTAGAGAGGAAGTCCTAGGCTAGTTTATAATAGCTTGGGTCCGTCTAACCTGTATGACGCGTTTTAAAGCCGTGAGGGGGGGAAATGGCTTCGTGCAATCCCATCCAAAGCAGACAATATTATACAGTGGGGCCCGGGTCGTTACAAGGCCTGCAAGAATTCATGAACGAAGTGGTGATCTCGAAGCTCCAGCACCGAAAGCTCGTCAGGCTCCTCGGATGCTGTATTGAAGGAGACAAGAAGATACTAATATACGAGTATCTGCCAAATAAAAGTTTGGATGCAATTCTGTTTAGTAAGAACATACTGGTGCCGTATTGTTTTTCTGGAGTATGTGGGCATTTAACAAAACAAAACCATACTGCTAGAGTTCATGCCGTTGATTAGCTGTTCATTCATCGTGCTTCTTCTTTTGCCTTTGGATACTGTTGCCGTAGATTCCCTCATGTGCCGTGAGCTCGATTGGAGGGAGCGACAGAGTATAAAAACTGAAACGCTCAAGGCATACTTTACCTTCACAGAGACTCCGGACTGAGAATCACACATAGGGATTTGAAGGCCAGCAACATCTTATTGGACGAAGAGCTTAATCCGAAGATATCGGACTTTGGATTGGCTAGAATATTTGGCGGAAATGAAGACCAAGCCAAAACAAGAATAGTAGCTGGAACGTTGTAAGTATTCCTTTTTTTCCCAACTAATTCACGTTGGTCCATGAAGAACTTAAACTCGATTCTATTGCAAATATATGCAGCGGATGTATCACCTGAATATGCCATCCACGGTAGATTCTCAGAGAAAGCCAATGTATATAATTTCGGAGTCCTCTTACTAGAGATTTTAAGCAGCAGACGCGGCACTAGTTTCCATCCCAACGATCAGACCTTAACTCTTCTGGGACTCGCAAGTCTTATTTTGCTATTTGCTTTGTCACTGGAAGTTCTCACTTGTTACATGCTGCGTTTATGACTTTGCTAATGTTTATAGGCTTGGAATTGTGGGCAGGAGAAGATGGCAGCTTTCGTCGACCCGGTGATATATATGTCCCAAGCGATGAGACTGCCATTTTGAGGTGCATTCATGTGAGATTGTTGTGTGCGCAAGAACATATGAGAGATCGGGCTGTCCATGTTGACTGTCATATCGATGCTTAATCGTGAAATTCTCGACCTTCCTAGTCCAAAGCCACCGGCATTCACAAGCACTCAGGCTGATGTTAATGCTCAACAGGAGCAGAAGCCATGTTCGGTTAACAATGTAACTATTACAATTGTCGAACCTCGATAAAAGCCGGTGATTAGTGTGAACTGTACATGCAACTCGGCATGAATCGTTGTTCTTCAATTTTGTGTACAAGTGCTTTCTCCAAAGACCCATCCATCAAGGTTGAAATTTTCTTTGGAAACAAATGAAAAGAGATTTGAAATGAATTACGGTTCCATACTTCAATTTTATAACAGCTGGACGTTCCTCAAGATTTCTTCAGCAAATTTTAACCTACTTCCCTTTGCTCCTGCTTGTTGGATTTCTTTGTTGCCCGATTTGGACAAATTGTTGCTGCCAACTCTTCCTCCCTCATTAAGTATACTTCTTTCCCAAGCATGCGTAGACTAGTTTGTTCTATGATTTTCCAAAAATGGATCACCTTCTAACAAGGAGAACCAATCTTTACATATTTTCTATGACTATTACAAGAATCTATTCGTAGAAAGTAGGAAGAAAAACGGCAAAATCAATGTGACATTTGACCCTCCATAGTATCACAGAATGAGAAAATTAGTCAAATTAAACCATACCCTTCGTAACGATTGTCTCATTCAATTGACAAATTGAGTGCATCAATTGAATCTTAACTTTATCCGATATCAATTATTTCTAAAAAAATAGGTTAAAGATAGTTAAAAATAAGCCAATGGAAAGTAAGAATGGCTACATAGGAGAAGCATAATCATGTCTGAAGTGGAAAGGAAACAAAAAGAGTTATCAAGACTTTCCCAACAACTAAAGTCATCACATAACCCTCACTTTTTGTAACGAGAATAGAAAAGAATATATAAAGAGATATATTGCTATTGAACTAATACTGAGAACAAACCTAGAATCTGTCATGGAATGTGTAACAATGGGCCCAGCCCAGCCCATTCCCCTTTATAAAGCCCAAAGCTCAAACCACCTTTCATTTTTCCTTCTCTAGATTAGTCACGTGGAAACATACAGCTCCGAAAAGAACAAGAACAAAGAGAAAACAGGAAGCTCGTGGGAGAGAGAAGACGAAGGAAAAAAGGAAAAATTCTACACGTAATTGATCTAGACATCTCAACAAGCTGATTCAGCTGCGAATCGCAACGCATAGTGAGTATTCAAGCTGATTATTCGTTTAATTGAAGTAATATTCTGATTAAAGGCACAAGTTCGAAGTGGTGTTGATTTTGAACTATAGGATTTGATTGAGGAGTTATCAGGCTATGATTTTTGTTAATGATAGCTCAACACATTGTGGAGCGGTGGGATTTAACAAAAATTGATTCCAAAGTACTAGTTAATTGGAATGAAATTTTGAACTTCGCAGGCGAGTTACGTATGCATAACAGATCATGCACGTAAGGAAAATTATAAATGTGTGCTTTAAATGAGGTTGTTGTTAGCCCGTAGAAGTCAATTTAACCACAATTAAATGTGGTTTAGTTGAGTCATTCGTTGGAGTTATATATTGATTTTTAATATCGTTCTTCGTTTCATTGAGAGGAATGCGAGTGCTTTGGCTTAAGTAACCATTACAAGTTGGTTTTTGGTTTTTCCCAAATGAGTTATACTATCTATTCTTTGTGTTTGTAAACTTATGTTTCAAAAAACAATATGGATTAGCCATGTTATGAGTTAAGAAGTAGCATTTTTTGTTACATAAAACATCATCAAGCATTTAGTGTCATTTTGTCTTATTTGAAATGGGAAGTCATCTTTTGACTTCAATGTGAACTAATTGTCTGTAAATGATTTGTGAAACCTTTTCCAAGGGAAGTACAAAAAGTTAATGATTTATGAATGTGGTATTTCAAGTGCATTTTGATATATATTGAATGGTGAAAAGTTGTGATTTGGTTATTAAACCTAAGTTTTGAAATGGCTTCAGATTTTGGTTGTGGATTATTGGATATTGAGGTTGATAGATTATGCTTAGTGTCTCTATGAATCCATCAAAGAGTTTGTGAATATGCACATACTAATCTAGGATATCCTTATGAGTAGAGCCACCTACTAATAACAGGTGGAGACCTAATTAAGGGAGAATCTTAGTCACCTTATCACAAAGTATTATGCATGACCATGACTAGATATTTAAGCATGGGGTTTAGTAAATAAAATGGACCATCGATGTGTAGTTTGATAAAATTAATCAATGATCAGAATCGTTGAAATTTGTTTCAATTTAATTAAGGGTTAATACCCTAAAAAACCCCAAAGCGGTACACACGTGACAAATTTACCCCAAATTATTTTTTTGACCAAAAAAAATTCCAAACTGATATACCTTTGACAAATTTACCCCAAACTGGTACACTTGTGACAAATTTACCCTCTGTTAGTTTTTATTAAATTTTATTGTCAAATTATTAAGTTAAATGACACGTGATAGTTGATTAATATATCAATTTGAGATTTTACGCTCCGTTTGTTTTAATTTACAATTTTTGTGATTTTTTTTATATTAATCCAATTTAGCGAAATGGTATATTGTCACAAAATTACCAGTTTGGAGTTTTTTGCGGTCAAATAAATTAGTTAAGGGTAAATTTGTCATAAATGTACCAGTTTAGGGTTTTTTTTTTGTTAGTCGGGGTAAATTTGTCACAGGTATACCAGTTTGGAGTTTTCATGATCAAAAAATTAGTTTGGGGTAAATTTGTCACAGGTGTACCAGTTTGGGGTTTTTCAAGGTATTAACCCTTTAATTAATTGAAATGAGTACTTCTACTATGATTATATTACGTTAAAGTGACGTGTATATATAACTTATTTTGGTCTTGAAGGTTTATTAAATTCTAGATTTTGCAAAAGTAAGTTATGTTTGTGTTTAAAATGGGCATAATGATTGTTCGATGTGTTTAAAAGAAATGTATCACTCATTAGGTCATGGTAGCTCATTCTTTTCATTTTACTTGCTTTTCAAGTTCTTAAGTGAACCACAAGTAGGGCGAGAGCGCCTTAGAAGGGATTGTTGGGAGTTGATTCTTGAGTTTGGTTTGAGCTTGTATCTTTTTAGAGGAAGGACGGCTATGTCATTTCCGCAATCCGGTAGAAACTGGGGTTCGACAAAAAGAGGGGAAAGACAAGTTATCTAGAAACCCTAGAATAAGCACGGTTAGTTCTCAACATATTTCCACGCAACTGACAAGGAAGAAAACAGCGCAATATTGAAGTTTACCAAGTCTCTAAAACCTCCCTTCGATTTTGCCCCAGTGAGCCTCTCCCAGCTCTGCTTATGTATCTTTCTTTCATCAAACCTAGCAAGAATACGATGCTATATTAAAGTTTCCCCCTCAGCATTTCAATTCTTTATGAACATGTAAATTTCTATAGAGTTAAATAAGAAGAAACATAAGAATTTCTTCTCTACTTAGAAAACATTAAGCTATTTAAGGCAGGGTAAAAAGAAATATTTAGAAAAATCTCTTCTTTGCTAAATAAAATAGGATAAAAAAGAGATTATGAGAAATTTTTTAAAAAGTTAAATTCGTACAAAATTAATAGAGAGGCGTTATTTCTACCCTATTTATTGCTAAAGCCACCTCTTTATATAGTGGAACAGAATATCCTTCAACCACTGGGATTTGCCCCGGTGGCCACCCTTCTAACATGGAAGGGGAAGGTGAGAGGCTCAAACCCCCATCTTTTCAGGGAGAGATGGGGAGGGGACGCGCAAGTTTCAGGAGTGGGTTTCGACGCTCGCACCCTGCAAGAGGCAGGGCAAAAGTCTGAGAGTAAGTGTAGAATAGATGTAGAGTAGGACTAACTAAAAAAAAAGAACAGAATATCCTTCAATCAAAAATTGATCTTTTTTATCGTTCCTCATTTATCTTCTCGTGGCACACACTCTCCCACCTTAATCAAGTTGACTTTTCTGTTTCAACTTGAAGTAAAATTTTCGTTTTTGTTAATGTTCGACCGAGATAAGCAAAGAGGTACACGAGAAAATGCCTCTTTGGACAACTATTAGACTCTCTTGGTAAGTCAAAGTTTCAAACAAACCCCTGCTCACAAGGCTCGCCCCCTGCCCCATGTGGAGCCCACTGTCGCACGACGCCAGCGCCCTCGACTTTCACACGCAATCACCATCGCACATCACACATAAAAACGACGACTGAAGACGACTTTGTACATGGAATGTAAATCAGGGTTCCTACTTCTTGCATCGTCCCCGCTGTAATATGCTTTCCAATGAAAAAAAAAAAAAGAAAGAAGAAAACCGCTTGTGATTAGGTACCCTCGGAGTACGATGAATGTAGTTATCAGCCGCGAGTTAAGTAAATCGTTCCTACGCTACCTCCACTACATCAAATGCTAAGCACCAGTTGTTGCTTTATATTGGTAATCAAAGCACACGTGCCCTTTCATCTAATAGTTTAAGTTTTTTGGGTTGGATTTTGTAATATAGTGATTAAAGTCTAGCTTACGAATGAAAAGATGTATTAGAATATTTAAATGTTAAATCACAAAGCATCTAATAGTTTAAGTTTTTTGGTTGAACTTTCTCACATTGGTAAACTTATACATGTTGATACCAAAAATTGCTCAAGTCTTTTGCTATCGACTCGAGTTGAGAAATATCATGCGAGATGCAATATAGTAAAAATTGCCAAGTGTTAAAAGACTCTTAGTGAGTATTTGCCAATGACAAAAACAAAGGAAAATTACTAAGTCCAGAAGCGTAATGTCGGTCAATAAAGTTTGATTTAACTGACAAAAGGGCCACAACTATGGGTGTCAAAATGGGTCATTGACCCATTTATAGCTAAATGGGTCGTTAATGGGTCAAGTTTGCACCCATAATAGGTTTTAAAAGTTAAAAGGCTGAAATAAATGGGTCTTAAATGGGTCTGAGAGCAGACCCATTTATGACCCACTTATCAATTCACTAAGTGAACCCATTTACTCTCCCTCTCTGACGTCTTCTTTTCTCGCTTCAACGCTTACCCTCCATCGTACGAGCACTCCTTCTCCTTGCGTCGAGAGGCCGAGAGCTCGCCGGCGAATTCCTCCATCTTTTTCCGAGCACTCCTTCTCCTTGCGCCGTCAACCACCACAGCCGCCGCCGTCGTCGCCGTCTTCGCCGTTCACGAAAAGCGATTGCGCTTTGATTGGGCAAATCTGCGGTCTTTTTTAGATCTCCGTCGCTGTGCGTCACGCTTGGCTGAGCCGGGTAAGTAATCATATGTTTGTTCTTGTGATCTTTACAGATTCGATCTTTGACACGCTACCCACCACCGTCTTCTTCCCACAGATCCCGATTCGTGAAGGTGGCGTTGTTTCCGAGGCCTCTCATCGCGCATTGCATTTCCCGTGTCTCGCCGTTCATACATCTCTGCTCTGCGCTTTCGCTCGGTAATGTCCGCTCCGTTAGGTGTTCTTCGAATTTGGGTTGTGGGTTGTGGGCTTCGCTGCGCGTCTCTGAACTAGATTCCTCGTTTTGTTTGTGTTTGATGATAACCCCCTTTGGTCTAGCTGGGTTGTAGCTGATTCTCCATTTTTTAGTTAGCTGAATTTGGGCGTCTTGCTAGAAATTTGCTGTTCTCTTCATTTTATTGAATGTCTGCCATTCATTCGTTGCTACATTTGTTTAGCCTGATTAGGGTGTGCATGTGTATTGTGCTGCGTCGATAGTCAATCAACGTGCGGCTTAGCAGCTGCTGTAATATTTTGCGACTAAAATGGTTGGAAGCTGTATGAGCAACCCTTATTAGCCTTTCGGTTTTGCTGTTTCTGTGTGCGTAATTTTTTGGAAGTCTTGGTTTATGCTACTTCCTCCATTTGAGCTATGTATGTGGGCTAGAATATGAACAAAGATTCAAAGTAGACATCTTAACTCGTTTGCCTCCTTTGAGTTATTTCCTGAGCGGTTTCTTGTCAGACCTTTCTCCTGGACTTATCGTGATTGTGCCATTGGTTTAACGTACATGTGCAGATGTAGTTAGTTTGGAACATAGCTATGGTTCTTTAGGCTATTTTGAGTCATTTGGCAAGAATTGTTTTGTTGAATTCTCCACAAAGATTTGGGATGTATGTATGCTCATTTTAGTCATTAAATTTGTGTTGTATAAAATTATTTTAGCAATATCATTTTTTAAATATATATATTTATATGTAATAATAAATTAAGTTTAGTTAAATGGGTCGGGTATGGGTCGGGTATAGGTTGGGTCGAGTATGGGTCAAAATTTTTGCATTGCAATAAACGGGTCATAAACAGGTTAAATGGATCGATTTGGGTCGGACCATTTATGACCCGACCCAAACCCAACCCGACCCACCCGTTTAACGGGTCTAGCCACAACTAAAACGAATTATGATAGGCAGGGTGCCAGGTAACTGTTGAAGAAAAATTCCTTGGAGTTTTGAAGTTGACAAAACAGCCTCAACAGTACAGTCTAAGGACTCCAAGACTCAGTCAGTTTCGTCTGAAGTTTTCAAAGTCTAAAAGTTTTCAAAGACAGTCAGACCCAGAAGTTACCGTCTGAAGTTTTTCCGTCTGAAGTCAGTCAAGACACAGTTTCAGTCTGAAAACCTTCTAGACTCAGTTTCAGTCTGACGACCTTCAAGATCCAATTCTAAGTTTGAAGACAGTTCGCGATTTTTACAAGCTGGCCACAGGTTATTCTTATGGCTAAGGAAAGTAAAATATTGGATTTTATATTTCTTAATCTTAACCATGGAATATCTCTGGCTGTGATCGAGAGCTTGGAAGATTTATTCTTTGGATTTTATCCGTTGAAGATCAAGTTTATTCTTGAAAGAATCTAATTTTGGGAACTCAAGATCCTGATTGTATGGGCGAACATGATTGACGAGCTACTGTTTACTTACATTTTCGGCGACAAGGAGATCACTTAAATTGATTCAGTCCAACGGGTTGATTGGATGAATTTTTGGTAAGTGCCAACGGGTATAAAGGCACGAAGGCTATTTAAGGTGGATCGATGTTGCTTGGAAATAAGGAGAGACTGGGTAGAAAAATCTCGATGTTAGAATCTCCAAAATCACTTGTTCTCTAAAATCTTTCATGTTCAAATTGTGTATCAAAGAGAGTGAGATATAGTGCGAAAGCAGCAGGAAGCTGTAGGAGAAACTGTCTATTGAAGAAGTTTAGTCCGTATACTATAACAGCTCTCGTTTGCTACATAGTGATTACAGCCAGTTGGTTGCCAGCGTGGAGAGTGGACATAGGCTTGGACTAAGCCGAACCACTATAATCCTTATGTCAATTCTCTCTTACCCTACTCTATTTACTTTATGAATACGTACTTTATTTATTATTGATATATTTTTAATATCAATATATTATACCGCAAAAGATTCCAAAAGAATTATGCAACAACCTATTCACCCCCCTCTAGGTTGATTCACTAGCCTATTTCAGTAACTACCTAAGTAATGGGCCCAATAGTGTCGGACGCAATTCACTTGGGTAAGCTGACCATGAAGACACGGAATTAACACGATCATGATGTAGAGGAGCTAAAGATCTTGGAAGCCATTGACTACGAAGGTTGAGAAATATGGGCTGTTACATCCGTCAAGAATTGCAACCGCAAGTTGCAGAAGTAATGGTGGCGCTACGCATGAAAGAGTGGAGAAGTAATGGCTGTTGACGCAGTGGGATTGCTTAGTGCTTGTAAATAAATATTGCTAAATTTTAGGAGTCACTTAAGATGTGTTTGCTTTCTTTATAATCACCGTTAATTATCATTAGGTATGTATACTTACACTATAATTTGTAACACCATAGTTTGTAACAGGGACCGTCAAAAAATTAACAAACATCACTTGCTCAACTTTATCTTCCTTTTGTCTTTACATGTCGCAACCCTCGTCAATGTCCATATCACTCCGCCTCGGTTTTTTCTCAGTAATTTCTGCAAAAGAACACATAAGATGAGAACAACACGAATCTGTAAGGGTGACTGACCTGACATGACATGAACTTGATCAACACGAAACTGACAGTATCAAAAAGTGGCCAAAAAAGAACTGATTATGTGACTAGACCTTGTTCGGATTGTCAAGGACATGTCTGGTTACGCCAATCCAGCTGATACTCTCCCTTTACGATAAAAGGAATCTAACTAGCTCTATAAGTGCTTGGTGCCAAGTTGACTATTTTGGCCGAACGATGTGCAAAACGAATAGCAAGGCGAAGAAGCCTGGCTTTCGGTCTAGATCGAGCCACTTCGTTCCTTTCTGTCGATCCGGACGTTCGGGCACGAGAAGTTTGGCCCGAAATGACTTGGACCTGGGCGAGTTTTTAAAAAATAAAAATAAGAAGATAAATTTTAAATATAAAAATTACAAGATGTAGAGAAAAGGCAATGAATAATTTACTTGGTAGACACTTAATAAAGCATAAAAAAAAAAAAACACTAATTAAAGCCGTAAATTAGCGAAAATACATAATTAAATATCGATTGGGTCGAGAGACGTGGTTGTGGGGGTCAAAATTAAAAACTGGGCGAGAACATGTCGAAAGAGTGATTCTTGAGACCCAAAGGCAGCAATAGAGAATCTATGTATATTTATGGATTATAAATGCGGACATCAATTATGTGTAAACTTTAGGTTTCGTTAGTTCCGCGGAAAACAAAAGATTTAAAAAGTACTTTTCTAAAATTATTTGCTTATATTATTTTAAAAATGAATAAAGGAATAATATTTTCATCCTACACAAAGATATTTAAACATAAATTACTTATGAGAATAAAAGTATTTATCATTAATTAATTATTTCAAGTAATATAGATTATTAATATTAGGACACTGTTTTTTAAATCATTTATTTTTCGCAAAGTGAATGGAGCATTAACTAAAACTATATATGGATGATATCCATGTTTATGAGGTTTATCCCACCTATAGAAAGACTTTACTATTGGTGGAAAACATGAATTATTAAAGGCAAAATATGCAAATGCGAAAGGAATAAGAGAATCAACGCAATTTAGAAGTTGTAGTCTGAAGAGGGTTTGGTACGTTCAGACCACCGGCACCCAATTGTCCGTGTGCTTGAAGCTCCATTACAACAGAAATGGGCCTGGAAAAAGCATTTATTTTTCCGACATAAGCTTAGGGAAGCTCACCATCAAAACGTGTGGTTCTCAGATCCGAGTCCCCGAGGAAAAAAGCAATTTAGACCCGCTCGTGCAAAATGTGTTTCGACATTAATTTAAGCGAGCTCGAATCTTCGAGTTTGCAAGATCATCATCTTGCTCATCACAAGCAAACAAATAAATCTAGAACTGATACATCAATGGTTTTGCTTGGCATGACAAACTTCTCGGTTGCTTGTTCCCTTTCTCGTTTCGTGTCTCTTACTTGCACATACACCATCACCCCAACGAAGTTCATCAGGGACACGGAAGCCATAACTTCGAAAGGCTGTGTCTTTAGGCTGGGATTCTTTAGCCCTACGGGTTCTTTCAACGTGCCTCTCTTTTCCAACTTATTTCTAAATTAAAAATTTGTTCCAGAAAAGAGAATATAAAATTGCGTTACCAAATAGAATTTTGTTCAAACCTATTCTACGGAATAGAAAAATAATTAGGATCAGAAATAAAATGATTATCGGGCGCGTTACTTCACATGTTTCTTGATGACTCTTATACATAAGAACCATCTCACAAAAATGGAGAAGAAAAATGTGAATTAGTGGGCCACAAAATGTAATTAAGAAGGGAAGATTTGAATTACTTCCGTACAAGCCCCATTTATGAGTCTCCATAGATCACCCTCCTTGAGGATTAGCACATTCATGGTGTTAGCACACTTGAATTACTAGATGGATGGAGGAGATTATTCAATCAGTCATAAATTTATTGTACAAATCCCAAATCAATTCTAAACTTTTCATTTTTGCATAAAATTCTAACAAGTCCTTCCAATCAATTTTCATCGAAATTGTTGATATTACACTGCGTAGCTTCGAATTGTCAATGAAGAGTAGATGAAGTTAGCAATTTCCGTACAACAGATGTAAGACTGACCAGGTAATTTCTTCTTGATGGATGAAACTGAATGGAAATATAGCAAAAATCGTGCAAAATACTCGAGTATTTCTGATTTGTCGAAATGAAGGTGAAGTTGTGGCGTGGACCTTTACGTTCGACGGTCGTTTTGTTGGCGGGTCCCTAGGGCGAATCCACACGGCGCAATTTGGCATTCGGAACTAGTCAAAAAGGTACACCAAAAGTAAGTTGGGGAGAAAGATAGAGGAGACCTCAAGATTAAATAATCCGTCTTGTCTGTCGACGCCCAATAAAAATTCTGAAATTCGTCATCGTCCAAGTCAAATTGAGCTATTCAGACCGCTATGCGACTAGGTTCTATCCGAGAAGTTTGGGGGTTTGACGTTTGGGACACGGATTGCGAAATAGTGAGATTGCAGTGGGTCGCTAGGATGAAACGTGGTAGGGAAAATTACAAAAAAAAAAAAAGTCCGAAATTTATTATACAATCAATAATTCAGCAATCAACCTTTTAATTATATTGACTTAATTTTAAATAGGGTTAATACCTTAAAAAACTCCAAACCGGTACATCTCGTGACAAATTTATCCCAAACTAATTTTTTGACCATGAAAAACCCCAAACCGGGTATACCCGTGACAAATTTACCCCGACTAACAAAAAAAAAACCCTAAATTGGTACATTTATAACAAATTTACCCTAAACTAATTTATTCGACCGCAAAAAACTCCAAAGCGGTAAATTTGTGACAAATATACCCTTCGCTAAATTTGATTAATACAAAAAAAAATCACAAAAATTATAAACTGTAACAAACGGAATGTAAAATCCTAAATTGGTATATTAATCAACTCTCACGTGTCATTTAACTTAATAATTTAACGATAAAATTTAATAAAAACTAACGAGAGGGTAAATTTGTCACAAGTGTACCGGTTTGGGGTAAATTTGTCAAAGGTATACTAGTTTGGAGTTTTTGGTGGTCAAAAAAATAGTTTGGGGTAAATTTGTCACAGGTGTACCAGTTTAGGGTTTTTCAAGGTATTAACCCTTTTAAATATTTCGATGATTTGTCAATTTAATCTTTTCAGCCTATTTTGACTGGAAAATATTAATATGGATATTAGACATCTTATGTGGTGGCCAATAATTTATTCTAATTTATTCTAATTCTTATAAAAAATTATTTTCATTTTCTTCTTTTCTCTTTTTTCATTTTCTTCTCTTTTCTTTTTGCTCTGAGCCAACAGTCCTGGCCTAGTATAGGCAAGGGCATTGCAGCCCTTGTTGACCACAAGCAAGGAGCTCGTAACCCTTGCCCATATTAGGCAAGGGTCGCCAACATTTGCCAACCTGAAGTAAAGGGGAAAAAAAAAACAAAGAAAAGAATGATAAAGTACCGACAAATTCAAACAATTTACATTAGTGTCAATAGTGCATGTAAGATGGCTGGCGTTGACGTTAGCACTTACTAGCCAAATTTTTAGCCGGTAGGACTATAATAGCAAATTGTTAAAGGGTTTAGGACAAATTGATATAAAAAAAAATGGCGAATTGAAAGGTTTAATACTTAATTGAACACCATATTTACGACTTTGTTGGTAATTTTTCCAAATGCAGTATGGGTTGGGAAAGACAGGATAGGAATCCCTTGGATTGCTTATATCCTATCTTGTATTTGTGAAAATATTTGTAACTTTCATAATATTACTTCAAAAGAAAAAAGAAACAGTAAATTTATAAACTACAAATTGTGACTAGTCGCCATTGACGAGGGTGATAATGATTATAGTGGTAGCCCTTTACACTAACCACTGTGGTTGGGCGAGCGATGTAGAGAATGTAATGACCCACTCTGACAAGGGCGAAAGTGGTCGCTAGGGGGATAAAGACCAACTCTTGACATGCTGCTAAGACGGCGAGTAGAGTAAAATGAATTGAATTATACATCGAACAGAGAAAGAGGGAGCGAATTTAAAATAAATGTGCATATGGAAACTGAAATTAATTCCTAAAGGCACATTTTGACGTAATGGGAAATTTTGCTTTAGAATTCCAAAAGGCGCCTTTTGATGTAATGCATGTCGACGGCCACCGTGGAGGGATCAACTGAGAGCAGCGACTGCCGTGTGGCCGTTGCTAGTGGGGCCACCAAGCTACACTTATGTTACGACGGTGGCCGAAGCCACGGACAAATCCATTCCGTTGGTTTTCCTTTCTCCCATATTTTTCTCCCCACGCTTTGAAACCCTGAATAAACAAAACATCCCCTTTTTTTTTTTTTTTTTTTTTATTTAAATCGAATTTACAGGACATGGGATGCCAGGCACGTCTGTTAATCCTGCCAACACGTTCAGGTAAAATCCAGACGGCGCTACCGACGTAAGCAAACCTGCGTGGTTAAGCTATTGACCAGATTTGTCTCTCTCTCTCTCTCTCTCTCTCGATCTCCCCCGCGTTCTTACCTGAAATGGCGTTATCGTGAATTGCCGTCCAACCCCGCCAATCCACACAAAGTAGGAAAGAGAGAAACTTTCTGGCTTCGCCATGGATCCCCTCGAACCGCACCTTCCCCTGCAACTTCGACGAAGCTCGGCCTCTCCCTCTCTCTCTCGTCAGACGAGAAACCCTCCATGAAAAACTTAAATGAGCATCCGATTGACGCCAACCATCTTTCACATGAGGAATCCGCCTCTTATCTGTACCTACGTTGTCATCTTCGATGCTTTCGTCCCGACCTTCCTTCCTCCCTTCCTTCCTTCCTTCCTCTTTTCCTCATTGCCTCGGCTCCTATATATAGCGAGCGTCTCTCCCCGTCCAGGGCATCTGCATACACCCGCACGCATCGGCTTTTTCCCTAACGTGAGTGCGCGCTGCGGGTTTTCTTCTCTTTTCTTCTCTTTTCTTCTTGATACTTAACGACAGAAGCGACGATGGCGAAGCGAGGCGCGGCCGTGGTGGCGTTCGAGGACTTCTTCCCCGTGATGGTCGAGCGGCTCGGGGCGCGCGGGTTCATGGAGGAGCTGAGCAAAGGGTTCCGCCTGCTGATGGATAAGGAGAAGGGGGTGATCACCATGGAGAGCCTGCGGCGGAACGCGGCCCTCCTGGGGCTGAGCGGCATGAGCGACGACGACGTCCGGTCGATGCTGCAGGAAGGCGACCTCGACGGGGACGGGACGTTAGATGAGAGGGAGTTCTGCGTGCTTATGTTCAGATTGAGCCCCGGGTTGATGAAGGGCTCCAAGGAAATGCTGGAGGAAGCCATTGATTTCTGAACTTTTTTCCATTGCCTTGTAGCTACTCATCATCTACCATTTCCTCCTTTTAATACATAAAATTTGCGGATGGTTCCTCCCGATGCCGCTTTATTCTCCTTTACGCCTCGATCATCTCATGAAATCACGACCGCATCACTTACAAAACGTATCTCCATCGCGAACCATCCAACTAAATCTTCAAGATGACACGTTGTGAACTAATTAGTATTATAACTCGAAATTTTCCAATATTCCGAGGTTGACATATACATATGGAAATGCTATAACTTGGGCCTATGGTCAAAATGGCAATCTGGTCTGCTCTATCACTGATCGCGTCGCTTCATGTACAAAAAACCATTCGGCAGTTCGAATCCCAGAGGGAATCAAATGTACTTTAAAGAACCTATGGATATTTCTGCTAAATGAAATTTCGGGTAGATAGGAATATTGGTTCGGCGCGTACAGGATTCTGCACGTTAACTATTTTTCATGGAATGTGAGGCCGTCTAGATATTCCAATTTCAGCATCGTGAGCTCCATGTCGGTTTAGCCTATCTTAGTTCGCGCAAGATACGTTTTTTTTTCCTTTTTGACAACCTGAGGAAAGCGACTCATTTAATGAGCCTTCCTGCTACGGCCTTATCCAAGTAGAAACATATTGTAATTATTATTTTTTTGTTAATTTTTGAAGAAGATAATTGAAATTTTTGAAGGCGTGGATACCCGTCATATGGGGTTTAGGACGAGGTCATGTAAACTTACTCCACGTAACGAGTACTTTAGCAAATCAATTCTTTGTAGACTAATGCTCATTGGTTTATTGATCCAAGGTAAAATTCCACCTTCGATCCTTGACAATGAGTACTCTTTTCCAAGTAAATTCTTCAACTTTTGAATTTTCTAATCTACTTTGTGGACTTGCGAAATTTCTCCAATAAAATCCCTTCAATATCATATCCAAATGATAACAGTTTGACGTGAAAATTTTTTTAACACATTAAACCATTGACTAAAGCACGAGACTGGAAATATTAATGATGAAGATCATAACAAGAATTTGAGCAACGAAGTCTATTGATGTGATAGTGAAATTTCTTACGTTGAGACTCTCGTCGGCTCCAACAAACACGTTAGCTCTGGTGGTCGAAATTTGGACTTGGAGAATTGCTTTTCTATTTAGTCAAGCTTTTTGCCCATACCTCACTAAATAATTTAGAATTTTAAACAATTGATTGAAAAAAAAAAAAAAATCTGCAAAGTTCTAATCGAAATTTTACCTCGATCCAAAAAATCAAATCCATTTTGATACATTGTTACATTTGTCAAATTTGATTTTTTTAAGCAAAAGGAAACATAAAAGTTTTACATTTATAAATTTGTTAATTTGGTTCTTTTACATTTTCTTCTTATTATTCAAATCGTACAGATTGTAGTTGTTGTTTTAGTTTTTTTCCAAATTCAAAAGAATTAAAGTAAAAACCTTTAATTAGTAGCATAGAATATCAAAAGGCTTTGGAGATATAATTTTCTCCAAAGGGCAATTATACCAAAATTACTTTCTAATATATTTTTCAATTGCTTTTACCCAATATAATTTCGGCCGCGTGCCCCACCAATTCCGTTACAACTCCCCTTTTCTGATTGATCAATTCTTTTTATTTTATTTCATTTCTTCTTTTTCTTTCCCCAAGAATCTCACTTTCCTTCTTCTTTCCACACCTCTTACTTCTCAATTCTCGGCTTTTGCAACACTTTTCTCGTCTCTCTGTTTTCTCTCTTACAAGTCATTCTTTTCTTGAGTTGTGGGGCAATAAAAAGGTGAATCTCTATTATGCCAACCCCGCCGTCTTCCACACTTTCGCTAGCACAAATATTGGGCTCAACTTTATTTTCGAAAAGCCACCCCCCGCAAGGTCAAATATGACTAGTTGTTTGACTTCATTAGGGACAAACCGCGGTCCATCTTCACCCTACTCTTCCAACCGCGCCATCCTCAATGCCCGATTGTTGTGTTTCAGAGCCCGACCGGTTGATTTGTGCCCCCTCGAAACATCCTATTTGGAGTTCAAGGATGTATGTGACACTATTGACTGCATCATCAGTTGGTTGTCTCGTGTGGGTAGGGCATGAGGACTGTGTAGTTGATGTAATCGTTTTGGCCCAAGAACTTGGCAAACATGTCTAGCACGTCATTTTGGGACGATGTGATATCTCTAAATTAACTTATTTAACATATTGTTTACATTGACCCGTCTTATATCAATTTTATGGATTTGTCATTTAGCGTACAAGTAAACACTTTCTCAGGAGATCACCCATTTTGGTAGTGTTTTCACATGTGGACACTTAACCTTGGAGTTACAAAGTTAAAGATTGTTATCACGTCAAAAATCATCCATGGGTTATTTTCAGTTTTCATATATATCTCGAGCACATTCTCTCCATATTTGGTGTGTAGTTTGGTTCATTTTTGTCTCATTCACCATTCTAAAAATTTGCTAGGAACTGCTCCTAGTTCGAACCCTTTGGCCCCGGTGACCATCGGACCAAGCCGTTATGGACGAGCTAACGATGTGGTGCCTAGACGTCCATCTCGAGAACTTGCTAGCCTGAGGCAATCGACAACAATATGGAGGATGGTCTTTTTGTGAAACTTGTTTGGGTTACCACCGTATGTTTCCCTTGTTTTTGCGCATTCGATCTTTATTGGTACGAACCCAAGCCACCCCTGAGATTTCACGGGACTGTAAAGTTGAAATTAAGAGGACCAATCCAAGATTAAGAAGGAGGAGGAAAGTAGGGCGTACAAGGAGAGGAAATTTTAAAAAAAAAAAAAAAAAAAAAAAAAGCAAAAGAAAAAAAGAGTCGACCAAATAAAAATGACACCGCTTTTAGAGAATTGCAATAAAAGTGGTGGGCCATGTAAGTGATGATATTGCCAAAACACAACGTTTTTCGTCGACTGAGTGTAAGCTATCAAAAAGAGTGGAAAAAGCGCCTAGCACTTTCTTGAAACGAGCCTTTCAAACGTTAATGTCACAACAACAAAACACTTCTCGGGGATTGCCCTCTGGATGTAAATCTTCACGGAAAGAGGGGGCAGAAAAGTAAAAGCGGCTTCATAAGACGGTGCGGGGTTCAATTTCTAGGGCACCGATTAGCTCTTTTCTCGTCCCCAAATTCCCCCCTTCCGCAACCTTTCTTCCTCAATTTCCCCTGCGATCCGATCTGCTGCTGCTGCTTCGGGAGGGACGCGATGCCGCAGCGACACTCGAAGAACAACAACGACCTCGCCTTCTTCACGTACGACGAGAAGCGGAAGCTCGGGTACGGCACCCAGAAGGAGCGGCTCGGGAGGGACTCGATCAAGCCCTTCGACGCCTGCTGCCTCTGCCTCAAGCCCTTCATCGACCCGCTCTGCTGCCAGAAGGGCCACGTCTTCTGCAAGGAGTGCATCCTCGAGTGCCTCCTCTCCCAGAAGAAGGACATCCAGAGGTGAACCAAACAAAATCTGATCTTGACTTCTCGATGCGGCGTGTGCTTGATTTGCTTCGAATTAGGGTTTGACGTGGAATGGTATTTGGGCTTTTTGGGGGCATTCAGTTTCCTTAAGGGGTATTCAAATTTGCGAAATTGAAATTCGGCTCGTTCGATTCCTGCTTGGTGTTTGTGCTTTTTTGGGGGCATTCGGTGTCCTTGAGGGTATTCAAATGTGCGAAATTGCTGACATGGAATCTATTTCAATACGCTCGAAATTGCTAACATAGTATCTATAATAAAATTTTTTTTACATGTTTAAGTATATATCCAAACTTGGCTCGTTCGATTCCTGCTTGGCATCCTGACGGGTCGAAGTTTAATGCCAAATAGATAGTGCTGATATACTGGGATGGTTGGATTCTTGAATCCGTACTCTTCGTGTAGATTGTATTTGGAGGGTTTAGGCATGTGACTTCAAGCAAGTCAATTTGAGGTGTTGAACCATGTCACAGTCTAGGTTGAGGCCCTTAGCGATGGAGGCTGTTTTGCGTCTCTTTAACTCGCTCAGCAATACTTATGTCGGTGTTTGCAATGAGCGTGCTACTCTAAATTTTTTGTTCCTTTTCGATCTCATGGGTCATTGCTAGTAGTTGGACAGCTTAATTATGCTAATTGGGACCAACAGCTCTATGTTTAATGATGTTACTTTCTGGATAATAACCTGAAAAGACAGACCGACAAAGGTTGCTCTTTTTTCTGGGTTGTGTTCGAGAGTATTGAACTACTGAAAGCGTAGCTAGAGGTTATTGGTCCCCAAGATAGGTCTTCCTCAGGTGGGAGCTAAATTGTTATAGCAATCGGAGTCCTGTACTGCTGGTTAGGTTGTTGAGTTGGGCATGTCATAATTTTGAAAGAGCATATCCCTTTTCCATTTTCGTGCATCTGGGCCTGTGTGTGTGCATAGGCTTTCGTGTGAGAAAGAAGTTTGTAGTGTGGTGGGAGAGGGATTGTGGTGCCTTTTGCTGGGATATAGTTTCTTCTATTGACCTAGAAGTAATTTAAAATTCTTTTTGCTAGTTCAGAGAGCAAGATGAAGTATTTTTCCGACAGTTTGGTTGATGGTAGGGTTGAAACTTCCATGTATGCTGAGCTGTTCCCTCATGAAAAGATAGTTCAGTAGTAAAAGCATTCTGTGATATGTAAATCCTGTCTGAATCAATAGAAGTCTAGAAGTCTTCCAATCATCATTTGCATCAGGTATGAGCTTTGAGTGCTGGTGCCTCTGGGAAAACAATTATGTACATCAGGAGATAGCAAGAGATGCTCGATTGAGACTTAGAAAAAGAAAGTGGCAGTTTTCTATGGCTAACCATACTATTTGGATTTAAAACTATCCGAGTGACTTGATCTTACAGAAAGTGGGGAAAAAAACTGTAGAGAACATTTGACATCCAACGTTTTATTGTTACCTTTTCCTCCCTTTTGCTGGTGCCATGCTAAAAGTCTCCTTGAACTGGCAGAAAACTAGTTGCTCATGAAGCTCAGCAGAAGCATGAGAAAGAAGAGGAGGAAGAGCGGTTAATGCAGCAGAAAGCTAGGGAACTCGATGCATTTGATCAACAAAACCATGGTGCAGTACCTCAATACACTGATAAAAATCACAGCCAAGACAAAAATGGCTTCCATGGTGCAAACAGTGTCAAGGTTACTTCTTATGAGGAGGAAGCACTTCGGACCATGAAAGCGTTCTGGCTGCCCTCAGCTACTCCAGAAGCTCCTCGTAAGGTAGAAGCACCATCCACCAGCACAGTCTGCCCAGAAGGCAATGAGAAACTAAAGCTGAAGACCCTTTTTCCTATTTGCTTCGTGGAAGACACCAGCGAGAAGAAGAAACCCAACTCGCTGGACAAGACGTATATATGCCCTAGTTGCAAGGTCACATTGACCAACACCGTGTCACTAGCTGCGCTTAGCTCCTGTGGGCATGTCTTCTGCAAGAAATGTGCAGAGAAGTTTATTGTCGTTGATAAGGTTTGTCTCGTTTGCGATAAGCCGTGTAAAGAGAGGAATTTGGTGAAGTTGGAAAAGGGAGGGACAGGTTTCGCTGGGCATGGGGATTATCTCGAAGCGACTGACTTCAAACATTTGGGGAGTGGTTCAGGTTTAGGGCTGGTGAGACCTGCAATGAAGACCTGAATCTTGAATTTCTAGTTTTGTGTGAGCCAACGTGTTTATTTTCTTAGAGGAAAATGGGGGTGGCTAATTTCGAATTTCACTCAATTAAGATATCCAGTTGCGCTTAGTGTATCCCTTTTCTGTAAGATGGCAATGTCAATGTACCCATCTAATGAAATTTTTAATCCAAATTCTAGAGGTGTTTGTGTTTTGATGAGTGCTCTAGAAGTCTTTTTTTCCCTCAAATTTCAATTTAGCCGGAGAACATTTATGGTGAATTAGTGTAGAATTGAGACATAATATTGTTGGCGCTCTCTACTCGAGGATTCAAAGGTTTATTTTGGTTAATTTAATATCTAGTATTCTTGAAAAGCCTCAATCACGTATTGATCTCGCTGCTCGGAACCTAGAAAATTTTAGGTTGACTCTGACGTGGAATATTGGAATATTTTGAGTTGGACGGGTGGCAAAAATGCCTATGACGTGTTATTTTGTTGAAAAACGATTGTCATCTCTATTTTCTCACCGAAAAATTCCAAATCAAAATCAACGGCTCCAATTGATGATTCCAAACCCTAATTGAGATCGCTAGTCATGACTCTGCTTTTGCCAATCGAGCTCATGAGTTAACATCGATTCATAAACCTATAAAGTTCGATTGTAGAAAAAGAAATTAAGTTCGACCTCCATGTGTTTGTGCTTTTTCTATGTGTTGGACTTGAGCTATATGAACGCCACTGGATGCAAGTGATTAGTAAACTTCCTTCCTTCTTCCTGCGCTGGTGCTATCTCACCAGTCCCCTCTGATAGTCTCTTGGGCCATTGGCAAATTTGAAAGTCAATGTTCACCGTTTGGCCTTTCATCGAAGATTGAAAAGAATAAAAAGAAAAGAGAGCACCTGCACGAAGTGAGCCATGTTTTCCTTAAATTGCTATATACTGGTTCTTCAAGAAAGTAAGCCAACTAAAACTACACGGCCAAGCTCACAAAAGGAGTCAAACTTCGAAATTTATGGTTGAGTTCAGATGTTGCGTTTCAACCTGTGAGATACCATGAAAGAAATCCTCTCTTGTGCTAACTTCATGCACAAAGTACTGCACGTATGACTTGAGACAAATGGCGGATGCATTGGCTTATTCTCTAAGGCTGCGTGATCTTTGTGGCGCGCAAAAATCTATTGGGGACTGGAAATTCTGGGTTTAATTGGGTTATGCAATTCTTGGAAGGCCATTTCCTTGATAAAAGAGTCCTGAAGTTGGCTTGGAATGGGACCATTCACTGCATTTGGAAGGAAAGGAACCGTGTTGCATGCTGGTCCTTTCTCTAAGCTCATCAAGAAGCATTCTCCTTTCAATGAGAGTTCGAATAGCTGCTTCTCATTCAACACCAGAGGAAGCATGATATGGGCTAAAGTCCCCGTTGTGCTTCATCACTCAACAGCATTCAGTGATTCGGTGTGGAATAACACTAGGAGGTCGAAATGTTTCACCAAATTCTGCATGCAAAGTCTTTGTGGCAAGGTTTGATTTTGTCTTAGTATCGCGTCTGCATGTGCCCGATGTGAAACTTCGGCCGCATCACTTAGTAGACAACTGGTAGTTTTCACTGAACATATTATTTCTCTTGGATATTATATGCAGGACAGAAGTACCCTGATGTGGCTCAGATATTGAAGGCGGAGCACTTCAGAAGAAAGGAGCAACATTTCTCATTGATACCAAGGTATTCCAGCAGCCAGCTCCACTGTGAATCAAAATAATCAAACATGAAAAGAAAAAAGATTCCAAGTATGTAAATGAAACAAGGATGCAGATGAACATCACAAACTGGTACTAACCATTCACACTAAGCTTTGCTCTAGCATGGCCTTCATTGATTTGGAGCTGCTCTCCAATGCCCAAATGAGCCATCAAGAGCCAAACGAAAGTCACGAGCTCACCGCCTTTACTAAGTAATTGGGCGTGTGCCTCTGCTCTGCAATGGCTTGCTGCATAGCACAACAGCTCCACCAACACTCTACTCATGATCTTCCACTTTACTAGCTTTAGATTACTCAACTCTTTGGCCAAGATGCATCCATCGAACAAGAAGGATTTGCTCCGACCTCCCTTTACGTGGACCGGTTCAGCGCCCTTGGCACTCGTGTCCACGTCCATGATTTTGTGGCAGGCGACCTTCAGTTTCTCTAGTGCCTCTGTTCCCCTTCTCTCGAAGAACCTTTTTGCTTCAGCGCACGTGTCCCGGAATCTTATCTGGCCGGTGCCAGCCTAGGTTGCTTGATTAGAAGATACAGCATATATTAAGGTAAATGTCTCATTGGGCCTTGAGCAGCACAAAGTAAGAGCAATCCTTGCACAAAATACTCTGGAAATAATAGTTTAAAAATCCAACTCAGTAATTAGAATACCACCATGCACGGAATAAATTATTTACTTTCTTGACTGAGTTAAAAATTTCCTATTAACAAACTCGAGGTCATTACTCAGTGGCGACTTTTTCTGAATTATCTGACAAGAAAAATATGGACGACTTCACAGTAATTGTCATCCTATATGGCTATACAATGCGAGTTCAGCGACAGGCACTTTTTTCATTACAAGGTGATAAGAGCGTTTTTTTTCATCATGACATGATGATATTCACTTATCCTCCCGCATTTGGAAGCTTCTCCATAAATATCATGATGGAAACATTTTAGAAAGAAGAACTTCAGTTCCTCACATCTAAGATTCTGATATTACCTCATTGATAATATATTCTCTCTTAAGATCTAATAATGCTTAGCCTGGTATTTTATGAACAAAATCAGCTATAATCTCGATTGAAACCTGAGTTTAGTTCAGAAGTGCAACTAAGAGCCTCAATACATAACGAATTAAAATTGGCGAGCTCTGGCAGAGAAGCATGACGCTGCTGCCATCACAAAATTCTCAATCTACTTGGGGCTTCGAATCAGTAGAAATATGGAAGTATCCATTCAAAATGACGAACCTGAAACCAAACATGATAGAACAGTGCAGGCTTCATAGACTCCTTCATATGGAAAATTTAAGTCACACTTGACATCTAGTATCTAATTCTATGCTGCATCACATCCCTCAAGGAAACATATGCATCTTAAGTTGGAGCGAGTGTGGTCGGACATTGCAGCCAGTGAGACGATGACCATGAATGTTGATATATTACAGGAGAAAAAAAGGCTGCCGGGACATTTTATGTGAAATTTCGCTTGCATTCGACTAATCTTCACAGTTTCATGACCAAAGAAGTGCCTGTAAAATGGATAAGCTCAGGAATTACACAATGATGAGATGACAATACAAAATTCCACTTAGGGGGGGGTGGGTGAACGTGGAATTGCAAACAAAATGAGATTCTAAATGCATTGGTAAGTGAGCTTCACACCGATTTCTAGGAGGAATCAACTTACCTCCCAATTAACCGGATCGGGATAGTTGCAGATTTGGGCAGTTGGAGTCAACCTGACATTGAGGTGGTATATTGAACACGGTGCTGCTTAGACGAGGCAAGTTGCACAGCCGTAATCTTTTCAATGAAGAACCTGCTGAGCTGCCCCTGGATATAGTTTCCAAGCTTTCACATGAGTTTATCTCAAGAATCTCCAGTTTTGATGGTAATTTGGATGAGGAAGAAACTTCTCTGAGCTGGGGACAAGATTCTATTTTAAGCTGTTTTAGATTTTTTAAGGTCCCCGGCTTCATTCCCGACTGCATATGGTCTTCACCTTAGCAGCATGGGATATGTGGAGAACTTCCAGATTTTCAGCTTCTCTAAGCACTTCCTCTAAATTCTCCAGATTCGGACACTGTCTCACTTTCAGTACTTGCAAGTGGACCATCATAACACCAATTCTCTTAAGCTTTGGTAATTGCAGAAGATCCAAGGTCTGCAATTTACATTCTATGGGCATAGCAGGGTTGAATAGCCTTTCCATTTTCTCAAAAAATTGTATTTGGAGAATTTCCAGATTTTTAGCTTCTCCAAGCACTTCCTCTAAATTCTCCAACTTCGGACACTGTCTCACTTTTAGTACTCGCAAGGCCTTCATAACGCCAATTCTCTTAAGCTTTGGTAATTGCAGAAGATCCAAGGTCTGCAATTTACATTCTATGGGCATAGGGTTGAATAGCCTTTCCATTTTCTTAAAAATTGTATTTGGAGAATTTCCAGATTTTTAGCTTCTCCAAGCACTTCCTCTAAATTCTCCAACTTCGGACACTGTCTCACTTTCAGTACTCGCAAGGCCTTCATAACACCAATTCTCTTAAGCTTTGGTAATTGCAGAAGATCCAAGGTTTGCAAGTTACATTCTACAGGCATATCGGGGTTGAATAGCCTTTCCATTTTCTCACATAATTGTATCTGGAGAATTTCCAGATTTTTTGCTTCTCCAAGCACTTCCTCTAAATTCTCCAGCTTCGGACAGTGTCTCACTTTCAGTACTCGCAATGGAAGCTTTGGTAATTGCAGAAGATCTAAGGTCTGCAGGTTACATTCTACAGACATATCAAGGCTGAATAGCCTTACCATTTTCTCACAAAAATTTATTTGGAGGGTTTCGAGCTTCTTTGGCATCTTGGAGAATGAGAAAATGTTGGTGAGCATTGGGCAACAATCTATATACAAGTGCTTAAGACCTCCGAAGACCTGGGACTGCACTGAATCATTACATACGCAACTCAAGGAAGAGAGATTGCACAGATAGAGAGAATCAAGCTTTCCTGAAGCTCTGGCATCTCCTTCACCATCAACTATACTACAGATGCCCATGCACCTATCAAGCCAACAGCTCTTTATTGATCTCAGATTCTCTTTAACAAGTTCAGATAAGTGCCTCAAAGAGCTATCATCCATTAGCGATATGTGATCAGCGTGCTTGAGAACATGTTCAGGTAGATTGAATTTGCTATAGGATCCATGGATCTCCAGATACCGCCCTGGTTCTTCATGATGAGGAAATCTTCCTTGAGATTCGATATCCCTCAGTAGGCCCCTGTCTCCGAGGTCGTATATCCTTCCATCTGAATTTTTGGGAAGCCAAACAGAAAAGTGGAATTTTTGGAAGCATGTTTCCCACAGATTGCGATTTTCCTCCAAGAATTGGAAAAATCCTGTACCACATATCGATATGGAAGGCCAGTCAGAAGATTCAGCAATCTCAGAACTTGGGGATGCACAACATCCCAAGTTGAACTCCTCTGGAATATACTTTATCTTCCTCCAGACAATTTCTTTCATATGCTTCATATTCTGCAGGTTGAGCTTCCTGAGACTAGTGAGATCCGAGATTTCATAGGGGAACTCTTCTATTTCTGTCCCTGAAAGATCTAGAATCTCCAAATCAGTAAGAAACTTCAAATTTTCCAAACTTTTCAAATCAGCACAATCTCCTAGCAGTAGTTGTTGGAGCTTGCTAAAATTCTCAAGCGGAGGTAAAGACTCAACATTGGTCCCCGATAGATCCAGCAGCTGAAGCTCCTTTAGGGCATCCAGGTCCGACACCTTACAGGAACAACCTCTCAGAGAGAGCTCCCTAAGGTTAGTGAGGTGGGACAGAGATGGCAATTGCCCAAATTTTATTTCAGAGAGGTTCAGAATCCTTAGTTTGCTCATATGGCACAGAAATTTAAGTTCTATATGGTTCAGAGATTTTGCACCGCAGAGGTCGAGTACCTCTAGGTTGAGTAGATCTTCCAAGGAGGGAAGGTCTTTCCAGTCGGGGCAATTTCTTATTATTAGTTGTCGGAGGCTGACAGGAAAGCAATATTGTGGAAGGCTTTTGATTTTAGTCTCTGAGAGATTGATCATCTTCAGGCGAGACATGCCCTGAAAGGAGGCATGGCTTGCTACCACCAACTCGGAGCATCCCGAGAGATCGAGAACTTCCAGTTTCTGAAGTAGACTCAAGTTTGGCAACTCAGTAAGGGATCTACAATTCTTTAGCAAGAGCAAACGAAGTTCAGAATGCTGAGACAGTGAAGGCAGAGCTTTAATTTTAGTATTCGAGAGGATGAGTCGGCGAAGGGACTTAAGATGTTCGAATGATTGATCTTCGAATTCTTCCAACATAGAGGCATCAGAAAGGTTCAGCTCCTCAAGGCCTGGGAGGCCTCGCGTGGATGGCAATTTGGGAAGATCAACACAACCACTCAAAAGTAGATGAGATAAGCTCTTGATTTTGGGGGGCAGCTTATATACAGCACTACGTGGGAGATCCGGAACTCTTATGTCAGCTTTATTTCCCTGAGGATCCTCTTTTATTTTTTCCAAAGATTTTGTCTTCGAAAAATCGAGAATCTCAAGTTTAAGTAATGCTTTTAAGGAGGGGAGTCTTGCTAGGGATGGACAGTCACTTAAGAGGAGTCGAGTGAGCTCTCCCAAACCGCGCAACGAGGGCAATTGCCCAATCTTCGTTTCAGAAAGATTGAGAATTTGAAGTTTTATGAGTGGAGAGAGGGTGACCTCGATAGTGTGGAAAGAGTATGAACCAGAGAGATCAAGCACTTCCAGCCGTGCCAATGAAAGCACAATCTGTTTTTTGAGCGGAACGAAGAGGAACCGGAGACGGTGGAAAGACTCTGGAACAGAGACATCGAGCACTTCCTGGTTTGCCGCTTCCTTTTCCTTCAGTGTATTATCTTCACACAGTCGTTCCAAATCGGGACATTTTCTAAGAATGAGCCAACGGAGTTCACTCCGATCTAGGATAGAAGCAGGAAGCCACTTAATGCCAACTTCGGATAAGTTAAGAGATCTAAGATCTTTCATATGCTCAAAAAGGTCATCACGGATTTCCTTCACCTTACGAGCCCCAGATATCTCAAGAGCCAGTAACTTCGTAAGTTCGTGGATCCCATCTACATTCTTCAATAGACGACAGCCCCTCAGAACAAGTACTTGAAGCTCCTTCATTTTTGAAAGTGGTGAGGGCACCTTTTCAAACATCGGATTTAAGATGACCAGGACTTTAAGTCGTTGTATGTGTTGGAAAAATTTTTCAGGGACTTCCCTGCAAAAACGAGCACCATCTATAAAGAGCGTGGACATATCATCCCTTTTCTTACCACTCGTCTTTATCATCCCAACGGTCTGTATAACCCTCCCAAGACCAGCCCAAGTTTGGCCATTCAGCACACTAGCCACACCAACATATGCAGACCCGCTGAGTCCATTGCGTCGGTGATCATTGACTCCCAAAGCATCCCTGTCCATAGAAATATAACTATTCTCTTCTTCTCTTAGAAATCCACGACCTTTGAGCTCCATCAGAGTATGATGTGCTTCCTCATAAGCCACCTCAATAAGATCATGGTGATCAAAATACCCTTCCAATAACCAGTGAGTTATCAGCTCATTGTAGTGGATCCTATCATGATGGAGAAACAAATATCTGCAGTGCCAGCAGCACTTATTGAGGGTGCTTGGCAACATATGATACACATGCTGCAGTAATGTTTCAATATCAGCAGATTCAATAATAGAGGCCATTTCTTCAACTGCATTGTCCAATTCAAAGTCTTTAACACGATTCATTGCTTCTGCAATCATGATAATTACCCCAGGATGACCCGAGCTATGTTTTCCAACAGCTGCAGACAGCCTTTCATATCCGGTTTTCCCAGAAACTTCATCCCTGACCCTATTCCTCAGTAAACTCGAGGATTCATCACCAGACAGGAATTTCATTTCATAAGATTTCATATCGTCTGTCAAAATTTCTTTTTTCTCACTAGAAGTGATTATAATCTTTAAAAGGTGCTCATGGAGGAGGTCATTTAAATCAGAAAGAATTTTCCAGTGGTCATCGTAAACAAAATCGTCCAGCACTAAAAGAATATATAAACCTTTTCCATCCCCGGGAGCATCTTTCTGATCAAGTTTTTCCGATTTCAACAAGTTAAGCTTTTCCTGTATTCTCCGTTTCAAGTCCTCTTCTAGCTCCTGCTGCTTCATCTCAGTGATGTCATCTTCCTCCCTCTCCTCATTAGAAGGAACTACAGACAGCTGAATAGCAATATTTTCAACAAGAGATTGGCCTTCGTAATTATATGCTCGGATCATCCAAATAATTCCATAGCAGGAGCCACTGAGACTGGCAGAACTACCTACCCTTTTCGCCATCCATGTTTTACCCACTCCAGCTTTTCCATAAAGGACAACCTTTTTCACCTTATCTTCACTTAGAAAACCTAAAATTTTTTCTTCTTGAGTTTTAAGAGAACCTGCCGGGTCGGCCATCGCTGGCAAATGCAACTGCACAAATAAGACACTGGTTAAGGATATTTTTCTGTTCTTTTTCCCTTTTTGATGAACTACCCTTGTAAGTGAACCATGGACAACAAACTTAACTCGACATTTCCACATACACCATTTTATATAGTGAAGCATGCACTGTCAAATCTCAACTATAAAGCCTTTCAAAAAGGAGATAAAAAAACGTTCGGATAGAAAATTTAATTACTTCTACCTGGAAACCTGCCTATGTAAAAATGTTTATTGTCTCATCAAACACGATATTGCGTACTATTACTTCTAGCATCTAGGAGCCCCCAATACAAGAAGAATGACCGCACTACCTATAACCAACGTGCCCGATAAATTCCAAGTGAAATAAGATGATCGTAGCCTAACGATGTGGCTTTCGAATCCTTGCAGACATCATCTTAAATCCAATATATAAAAAATGGAAAACAAAAGTAATCACCATACTCCACCGTGTCATTACAACACTCAGCATGCAGGGGTTTATAATCTAACTTCCACATTCTATTAAGTTCTTTCTAATCTGTCAGGATAAAAGAACAGCACTCCATGATGGTAAACTTGAAATTCTTCTGACGAGTTCATTGCGAGAATTAGGTGAAGTTTGTCAGCTTTAAACATATGCCAATATCAAAATTCAAGACTTTTACGTGGATGCACCCCGTGTATTAGTTAACCACATAGTTTTCAACGTAATGTATATAAAAAATTCTACGTCACCAAGGAAATCTTTTGTTATAGTTGAGAAAAAATAAAAAGATATACATAAGAAAGTAATTGTGTATATTTCGATATATTCATAATAAGTATTATATCAGCCTATTTATAGGCTTCATAAAATAACTAAATAAGATAAAATATTAATAAAAATATGCACAATCAAAATGAAATATTCCCTTAATCTTGAGAGATCCAGAAAATCATCATAATTATTCCAAATATTTTTAACAGTTATAATACTTGTTCCCCATAATACTAATTGCAAAAACAAGTTTGATTTTGGAAAAGTTCAAATCCGCAATTATTTACAGTTGTATAGTAGCTCTTGGACATAAAAAAAAATAAGTTGGAGTTTGTCGCAATGATTGTTTCCCAAAATTCTATAGCTGGCCACACATGCACAGTTTATATATTTCATTTAACTATGATGACAAAAAAAGAAGAGAAAAAAGAAACGCCTTTTACCTAATTGTTTCCCGACTTTCCTCTTTAATTATAAAGGTCGTGTCTGGAGACTGCCCATGGTTGCTGCAGTCAACTGCCAAAAGGATTGTTCGCGAGCCATCCCGCCAATAAACAATATATCTCCGAAAGTGGGGCTGCAAAACCGTGCACGTTTTGGCTAAAGTTCCAAGATTTAGTGGCAGAAATTGGTCTCAAACAAGCTATTTCGATGATTGCACATATTTGTTCGCCACAAGCCATATGCTTCAAGACTGACTCATTCCTGGCGATAAATTCACTAGGGACAAGACATCAATTGAATGTAGGTTTCCCATGAAAGAAAGGGGGAAAGAAAGACTGAAGTTGCGGCTCCAGGTTGAAAATGGGCAGGTCAGGCCTGTTTCGTACTCATAGTCTTAAAGTAGGTTTCGTCGGGTTCTGCTTTCTCAGATATGAGTCCGTTTCCGGGTTCGGCTCCCAAATCATCTCACGCGCCACTTTCTTCAGAGTCGAGAACAATTTAGTCAGTGCCCGGTGGATTTCGAATGGTCCAAAATCAGTTTTCTTTCGTTCAAGTTTAATTGGGTCATGATTGAATATTTTGACACGTCTAGCATCTTTGATACATTTTCAGCTTTTAACTTGATAGGTCAAGTCTACTCTCTTCGTACTGTTCTAATGGACCGTGCATACTAACAAGTATAAACCATGAGTATATATTCAAGATAACAACCACATCAGAAGCAAATGCACATAATGTTGAAAATAGTTTGTTATTATAAAAGATGCGTCTCTTAATTAAGAGAAGATGTGTCTTTAAGTTAAAAAAGGACATGACTCTTAATTATAAAAAAAAAAGATGACTCTTAATCCTAAAAAAAGGTTATCTGTAATAATAAAAAGAAGTTATTCTTGACATGAAGAGTGGCAATGATTAGAGATGAGATACTCATTCGTAAGAGATGTGTTGATTGATCATGAGTAGTAGAGACTAAATCACACATTATTTATTATAGCCACAACTTTCCGTAACGGTTTCTTCTTCAGAACTCTTACTTCTTCTCTTTTTCATACACACCACCTTAACAACACATTCAAGGTAAAATTTCAAGAGAGAAATTGAATAATTGCCGAACTCGTTTCTATACGATTTGGTGTATATCCTGAAAATTTGTTTGTTTAAAACTTGATAGCAACAATAGCGAGAGTAAATAATACCTTAAGGACAGTGATAGTCATTATATATTAAAGCATCAATGATCTATTACTACTTCTCTATTTTCATCAATAATCGAATTTCTCCAGCACAGGAAAACCCGGTAGTATGACAGTTTGGTTAAGTGAACGTGAATTTCGATCTGTTAAATTTCACATCCATCGTTCCAATGCAACAAGATCAGCCAAGATGTAGTACTTCGCTATGGATCAATGATACACTCAAGAAACACTGTATCAATCCGGAACACAACTAATGCCAAAAGAAAGAAACAAGAGAAGGAAAATTCATTCAGCCAAATGAACAAACCATCTTACAGCCAAACAATGAAAGGAAGAGAGACGAGAACCTGAAAGCTTTCTGAAGCTGGGAACGCGAATGGCAAGATACAGCAACTCTCACGGATCTCTCTGAAAGCTCTCTCTGGGATCAACCTCGCGCATCTTCTTCATTTAACGCTTCTACTATTATTTACTCCCACCAGAGTCAATGGACAACAGCCTGCTGGGTCTTCTTCTTCGTATTTGCTTTTCCGGAAACGCAAAAGACGGTCTTCGTTTTATCCTTGTGCAACCCCATAGAGAGGGTAACCTCGTTAAGCACAGCCAATTAACCTGTTCTTTTTTTTAATAATATCACCGAAAATCTCAACCTAGACACCCTACCACGTTTAACCCAAACTAAACTCTAAATTGGTACATTGTGCTACACTTATCCCAAACCCAAATTAATTTTTATATCACAAAAAGTGCCAAAGCAGTATGTCCATGTTATATTTGTCCCAATCTAGTTTTCACGTCACAAAAATTCCAAAGCTTGGGGTAAATTTCCCAAGGTACGCATTTTTGTGCTGGTGCTTCTCATGAGCAGAAGAAATTTTCTCGTGCTTCGAGCAAAAATAC
This sequence comes from Eucalyptus erythrocorys, assembly GCA_014182555.1. Lineage (NCBI taxonomy): Eukaryota > Viridiplantae > Streptophyta > Magnoliopsida > Myrtales > Myrtaceae > Eucalyptus > Eucalyptus erythrocorys. The sequence continues at coordinate 11,570,307 of CM024600.1, read as the reverse complement.
AATTCATTTACAATGATTAAGTTACATTAATTTCATTTCTTAGTAACCTGAAAAAGAAAAGTTCAATATTTTTCAAATGTTTTTTGTCCATTTGAAATTTCTTCTATAATTACTATCACAATTACTTTTATTGAAATCTAAAATAAGCCGATTCAACATTTCGTCCTACTATAATAATAAAAACAAAATGTAATTTCTATATAAGTGTCTTGTTTTTGAAATTTCATTAAGATAAGCGGAAAATTAATGATTCCTCAATTTTTTAAAATATATTTGCTAATCTTTAACGTAATTAAAAAATAATTTTTTTTCATATAACATAGGAAACTTCTTCAATACGATTATATTCTTTTCACGCATGAAGTTCAATGTGTTATTTTATTGGCAAGTTCAACATGTTAATATAAACTTATCAAGTGAATAAATTCTTAATAAAATAATACTTTTTAAATTTTATTTTTACTTCAAGGGTTATTAATCAAGCTAATTTATAACAATTTTAAATGGTTATTAATCGTATAGATATTTTTAGTGGGCTTTCTTTTGAGTCTTTTTCTTATTTTCTATAGTTTTCATGTAGGTCCCATCTTTCTTTTGAATTTTTTGTACCCCACTTCTTGGAAGGCCTACTCATCAGCCCCTCCCTCCTGTCAAAAGCCAAAAGATTAAGGCTCAATAATTCAGACTCTTAAAAGATGGTTACGGACAATGTAGACATGGACTTAAAGCAGATAATAATAGCTCAAATAAATAAGTGGCCCGGACAAACAACTTTAATAATTCATAAAGTTGTTTGTCCGATTCATGAAACTAGTGGCCTCGTGATCTCCAAAAGCAGATTCCTTCACTGATTGTCGTCCGGGTCTTCGTCTCAATTGAGGTCTAGCTGCCACGTATCTGTAGACCAGGTTCGCCATAATTTCATGGGCCTTAAGGAAAGTCTACCGATTCTGACTAACTCTGTCTTTGTTATTTAAAGCTTGATGAGTGAGGTTTCTGGGTAAGCAATATTTACATCGACGCAGGACACGTGGTACAACATTTCGATATGTTATTTTTTCAAAAATAAAAAATTTCAATACGTTAAGATAAATTGTATTAAAATTATTATTTGATTATAACTAATAATAAAAGAGTCTAAAATGATTTTATGTTAAAAACATTAATCTGTCAATTCTTAATATCATTAATTATTTTAATTTGACAAATTTAATTTCATTCTAATAATTTATAAAACTTGGAGGAAAAAAATAATTTATATTCTAGATTCGCATGTCAAAAGGTGTTGGAAGAAAAAGAATAAAATAAACTTATGTTATAAATTGTATATCACGGAAAGTGAAAGTTAAAAAAGAAGATGAAATTAGGTTTTTTTTCTTTCCCTTTTATTATTGTTGTTGTTGTTGTTTACATATTTACATTTTGACCTTTTATTTATTGAAAATTTTTAAAATCAATACTGTATGTGTCGAAATTTCGAGTGTCAAAAAAGTTAATTAAGTGTCGAATTTTTCAACACATATTAATTGAGTGTCAAAGTACCCAATGCGACATGAACACTCTTGAAGAGTATTAACACTTCCTAAGTCTTTGATAGCTTGATACACATATGGAAATAATGTTATGACATCTCTTCCTAATTTGGGACTGATGAGATTTTTTTTTTCATTGAGGAATCTTTTGAATTTCTCCGTATATTCTAGGGATTTCGAGATAAACATGATTAATTTGACTTGTTGGTCCTGCGGTGTTGAGTCCCGCATGGCCGATGCGGTACTTGCAGCTTTCTTTTTCTTATTCAGACAAGAATTGCGCCTTCTTTCATGAAGGTTTTGATGACGTTATGTGCCTCACGTCACTAAAACTCATGTATAAATATATTGGAGTTAAATCCAACGGACCATACTAATAAAAAAATTATCATTTTTCCTCGAAGAGAACTACATGCAGTAGTCAAGGAATGGAACTTAGCATTTGGCACGATACAAGGAAGCATAACGCCCTTTCTCATGACCACGAGTCATTTTATTTGGGATGTCAAAATATTTTGATTTTGAATGCTTTTGTCATGTCGATATTAGAATCAATAATTTTGTTTGTATTTCCCTCTACTATTCTTAGTTTAAGTTTGAGTTGAGATTATACGAAAGCAAACGCCACCACCTAATTGATGCTATAAAAATGACATATTGGCTTCTATCAGCAAGTCAAACATGACTCGTAGAGGTAACAAACAAGGGGTTGGATTTAGTGTCCATTGAATTGAATTCGATTTCATATCATATTTAGACATGAGTCATTTTGACTTATAAAATGTCAAGCGCGGGGATAAGTTGGACTATGTTAGTGGTAATACTGCAATGCAAAGGCAAACTAATTGGATCCTAGTTTTTGCTCCTCGGTTGGAACTTGACCGCAATGTGATCAAATTCATCGGATATTCATGAGGAAGTCAGGTTGTGCGATCGCAAAAGTGATTGAAATGCAGGAAATTTAAAATGTTGGGGAATTGAAAATGCTTGTGAGATTGAAGTATAAAAAATCGGAATTCTGATTGGAATCAAAATAAATTGGAAACTAAAATATGTGTCCACACACGCTCAAACACTAACTTTTAAACTAAAACAAAGTCCACACTTGGGATTAATCTCTTTCTTCAAAGTACAACAAAAATTAAGTAGAATATTCAAGTAGTTAGAAGAAAGCCAAAATAGAGTTTCTCATAAATGAAACACGTGTGAGCCAATACTCAGTCCTTTTTGGTAACATACTTCTTTCCATTAGCAGAAAGCCATTGCAAATAAATCAAGCAACATGTAACAAATAATGAAATTTTATTTTCTATTAATTTTCAAGAACCCGAGTTGTTAAGAGGCATTTTGTACATTTTGACCATTTGAGTTGTTAGCTTTAAAATATGCTTCATTACTTTTGTCATTCATAACTAAACTAATAAGATGACAAAGCCACACAAAACATTCCTTTATAAAACCAGACCTTCTTATATTGTAGGCAAAAAAAAAAAAAAAAAAAAAAAAAAATCAACATTTCGGACAATTTTGGACTCAAATATTCCCAGGTTCCGAGTACTTCTATTTCAGTTTTGCATGGCCTCGGGCCTCATCGGATTCAGGTTAACTTGGTATTTGATTTTCTTCATATTCAAGTTATGTCATACTTGAATGGTTGAATACTCTATTTTCTAGGATTCTTTTTTATACACTGGTCGAGTCAATTATAAATTAGTGACTTTATAGGTTGAATCGACTATCACGGGGGTTGTGTCAATTTCTCAAGTTGGATATGTGACACCCAAATGCTGTAGATATACAAATATACAATTCTAAATACTAGTCATAATCATTATGATGGATTTTTATATTGAGTATACATTATATGTAATTGGAGAAGAAAATGAAAGGAAGAAAAGGAAAGAAAACAACAAGCAAAGCCACGAAAGTAAGTTGGAAAGGTGACCATTGACCCGTCAACATTGACCATTTACCATGTGTGGGGTGAATAAATTAGTCAAGCATAAACCCGCTTGAGTCCATTAGTGCCATAACTTTCTTAAGATGGTTAATTGAATGTTATTTTTATTTTTTTCAAGATCACTTTGTTGACAACCAAATTTTGACTTTCATAATTAGTCATTTAATCACACAGAAAACTAAAGGTCAATCCCGACCCCTGAACACAAATACAATTAGCATTAAAGATATTAGGAACACTTTCATTTAATAATAATATGTCCACTTAAATTGAATTTGAGTCGATTGAGTCATATATCGCTTTGGACTCAGTTCAAAATGCTAAATGGGCTTAAGAAAGGAGGCCCTAGACTTAATTGAATTTCTAAAACTCAAGCCACATGGACTGGGCCTCCATGAAAATTTGGCTGGCCCACAAGGGTGGCCAAAAATCCCGATGTGCAGTAGGGCTGAGTGGTACTAGATTCCGTAAAGATTTCACTTGAAACTTTTAAAATTTGGAACTTGCTTGTTGGAATAAGTTCTTTATTTTTTGGTAATTGGAATATACCCCTTATATCCTTGAATTCAGAACTATCCTATCATAAGTTCTAAGTTTTACATAAGTTTCACATGTATTATTAATTAAACGATTGTAATGAATTATCATTTGTAATGACCATCATTTGTTGTTATAATTTGTTGATTACAGCTTATATTTAGATATACAAAGAATTTGAAACAATAACAAACTAAAAGTCATAATCATAAGATGGAATCTTAGACTAATAATTTCAAATTATGCCATGGAATACCGTAGGAAGACATAAATCAATAAAAACACAAAAGCTTATTTTAGATTCTACTTTCTAAGTTCCACTTACCTAAGCCTTGGAATCTACCTATCGAAAAAAGATTAATCATTTATTGAAATTTGAAATCTACCATGCATACCTTGGAACTTGAAACCAAATAGTTTCCCATCAATCCGGTTCTTCAGTTCTAGGTTCTACTCTAAAATCATGCTCTCCCTTAGTATGCATAGCACATGGAGGTGTTCTAAGCTAAGATATTGCATCCTTTAATCAATTTAGGAAGCAATAAGACTATATATCACATAATCTTCGGTCACATGGGAATAAGAAAGTGGGATATTTTAATTTGCTTACATGGATGGATTAGCATATTCTTTATATCTAAATTAGGAAAGTGAAATCTGAAGGAAGCCCTAAGTTTGTGCCTATATAAACGCTCCATTCTTTTGAGGTTGATAAGGAGACTCGCTTCTCTGACTACAATAGGATGAGAACAAATGACCAAGAGAGGCAACACGTGTAATCTGGATGATGGCAACAAAAAATCAACCACGGGGGCTCGAAAATCTTGACTGGATAATCAATGGGGAATAATGTCGTTTGTAAATAGGATGTGTTCAAAATACAAACCGATAAGCAACAATAACCGGTTCGCGACAATACCTAAATATATACTGATTTTCGTTTAAGAATTTTGTTCATCCTTGTGAAAAACTCTAGTTCGTCGTTTACTCTATTTCTTCCTCTCTCAACTACCATGATTTTTTCGACCAAAAAAATGAAAAAAAAAAAAAACCGTCATTTCCATTTCCAACGCGCATGGATGATTCGTTCTTATCCAAGTATAAATACGAAAAAACAGATTATTTACCTTTTGATCAAGGAAACCATCCCTGGCTTCAGTGAGAGTCACGTTGGAAGACAAGTGCTTTCGCATGGGTTTGTTGTACATTGGGATGTATGTTGTCACTGTAAATTAATAAAAATACATACACAAAATAACCAAAAAAAAGAAAAAGTATAGTTCAGATAACTTTGTTGTTTCAACCTGAGACAGACCTCCATTGCCTTTGTCTACCTAAAAATGAAGGGTGAGTCACCAGATTATAAGCGCCTCATGCGATGCATGACTTAAATAAAATGTGAATACGAACTATGCTAATGGTATTTTTGTTCGGGTGTTGGGATTTTTATCACTAATTTTCTTGTACGATTGTTGACACCTAAATTTTGGCGATCCGGTTAATCATTTATTGCATTAAAAATTAGGGGTTAATTTTATCCCTGAAAAAAATTAATTAATTGCATAGCATATAAATTTAGGTGCATTCGCATTTTTGCATTTATTTATTGGACCAATAGCGAATGGATTCAAACTAGTGGTCCTGAGCTTTAATTTGATAAGTCGAGTTAAGCCCACGAAGAGAGCAGATCGGCCCAAACCCGTATCCTCAAGGAGATTTTACGAATTTATCTTTGTGAGATTTCGATTCAAAAGCAAATATTGCGTTTAAAAAAAAAAATCAAATATCACGTTTGGAAAAGAAATCTTCATTGATATGGTTTTGGGGAATTAAGAAACCCTAATCGGTGGCCTATAAAAAGAAAATAGGCATAGGGTTTTGAGGGGAGGCCACACATTGATACATATGGCCGTACAAAAGGGGAGCTTCTCTAGGGTTCGTCGAGAAAAGAAACACAAAAAAAGTCAAGAAAAAGGAGAGAAGGGAGTTTGGTTCATTGAAGATCATGAGAAGGGCTTCTCTGCAATGGATGTTTGATACATATTGGAGAAAAAGAAAGATGGCGATTTGCTTCCCAGCGCCATCCTTCACGTAGCCTACAAACATCCACGCTTCGTCCTTTCAGCCACGCTAGGGACAAGCAGCTGCACCCCAGTGAAATCCAACGACGATAAACCTCATCGCCACCAGCAATCTCCTATACGAGGCCAACAACCACCGCTCCTCCTTCCTCACAACATAACCACCGATCCACGCCTCACCAGTTCAGTAATTTCACGGCCACCGAAGATCCTGCAATCTTGGTGTTCCAGCGAGTTCCGTCCATCCTTAATCTCGGTGGTCCCTGCGGTCCAGCGCTTACCGTGTTGGCAATCTTCCTGGCAAGCCCCCCACAGAAACTTCAGGCTAAGTGCAACGAACCAGCTAGCTTCCTTGTGTCAATCTGATGTTCCAATCGCTGTCCAGCCTGCAATACCGGGAAGTCCCTGCACAACGACGCTGAACCGGCCCTCTGATGACGAAGCTGTTGAGCATCGTTTGCTGTAGCCCGTACCGAGAGTTCCAGCTCGGTACCCACTGAAATACACGAAAGGAGAACGCTAGCAAAGGAGCACACGGGTCATCCGCTTTTCACTTCAATAATTCATGCTGGAGTCCAAGCTTCTTCACGAGGGCAGTACACTATCTTGAGTGCGCCCATGGATTCCACATGCACAAAACGCCAAAAGGGGATTGGGGGCGATTACAGGAGAGAAAGCCTTTTGAGGTCAATAGCCAATAAAGATGAAGGCTGAAAGATCGATGCATCCATGCAATTGAGGGGGTCCCAAAAAAATTTCAGAGCTACACACGGGAGAGAGAGCAAAAAAAATAAAAACGAGAGAGGGACGTTGGCCATTGGAAGAGTTATTTGTGTTGCAATTCACGTCTCCGGTCTGGGTCGTCTCCATCGAAAGATCCACGATCGGCGCATCATCTTTTTGTAAGAGATGATCCCGAAAGGAAAAGAGAGCAACCAAAGTCGCAGAAAAAAGGAGAAGGCGGTGCTCTTTGTCTGAAGTGTCCGAGCCAAGAGAGAGAAATTGGAGGCTTGCCCAGAAGACAAGAAAGGAGAGGTCACGTAGAATAGAATACACGGCCACAAGACTAAAAAGAAATTCTTTTTATGTTTTTGGGTCAACAAGTCAACAAAGGGTGGGGTTTCCTCTGGCAAAGTGCATGGAGAGAGCGCGGACGTTCTACACATGAAGGAGAAATCGTGAAGAAGGAGACTCACCCCTGGTCAATTGAAGATCCCGTTGCCCACTAAGTCTTCAAAGTCAAATTCTCTTTGTTGCCGTGCAGATTCACGCCCATTCTCCATCAACATCTCACTTTCATCTCCTTTTTCTCTCGAGGGAATTCGCGCACAAGTCCTCGATTGCATATATTTTGCTGCTGTTTTGCTTCAGCAACGAGTTAATGTTCAAGATCTCTATAGGCATCCCCGACGCGAAGCCACCCGAAGTTCCAGCTACCATTCTGAGCCGCGTAAACCCAAGCCATCTCGCACCACCCATGACCTGCGACGGCCTGTTGTCACGTCGCACTGAGCCGCCCATGACGTCCATGAAGTCTTTGTGCCGCGCTTGAGCTGCTCTCGACCCAAGATATTTGTTGTTATTTTTGTAGGTTCTCGTTGAGAACAGCGTATTGTGACAAGCTGCCCGTCGCTCACTGCTACACGCCAACGACCCACGGGCACCTCGTTGACCCGTCGCCTGGCACGTCGACCGTGAATCATCCATCACAAGCCATCGGCGATGCCACCATCATCCGTCTGAATTTGGAAGCGTCACCCGTGTGATATTGTGAATTAGGTAAGACTCGATTAATCTAATTTTCATATATGTCGTTGCCTAATTCGTGATATTGCAATATTCCTTGGAATATTTGAATGATACCATCATATCCACAAAATATCGAGTAGCCTTTTAAATTGGGAAATCTTCCTAATTCTGCAATGTACATATGATTGACGGTCCGATTTCACGCTCGAAATACGACCCGCAATCGTACGGAAAAATCATCAATCCGATCTCACGCTCGAGATACGATTCGTGATTTTATTTTAAAAATTGACCAATCCGATCTCATGCGCGAAATACGATTCGTCAATTTATTTCTCAAGATTAAATGGACATGGATGATATTTTGCTAGATTTGCTACCGTGCTATTCTTGATGCCTTTATTTATTTGCTCAAAGGAAAAAATTTTGAGTTAGATTAGATGCATGTTAGGATATTACTTATTTTAGGGTTATTTTGCATGTTTAGAATAGGAAATTTATTTATTTCGAATTTCTCTAAAAAAATCCAAAAAAAAAAAAAATACATTCATTTAGGATGTTAGTTTTTGTTTAATCTAAGTTGCATGTTTAACTATGTGGCAATTTTAATTTCGAAATTAATAAAAAAAAAAACACAAAAAGATCATCATGCATATGTTATGTAGAATTATGGCATTATTTGTACGTCATTGCATATTAGGATAAAATCGCATGCTTCATTTTAAGTTTAAATTGATTCTTAGATAGATTGCATCCTAGGTTAGAGATTGCTAAGTTAAGATAATATCTTAGATTAAATTAGGGTTTAGCGTGGTCTAATCCCTAATATAAGGCAGATAGAATCTTAATCTAGCTAGGTAATTTTGGCTTTTTTTCTAATTTCGAAATTTCATGGAAATACCAAAAATCATCTTAGAATAAATCATTTCCATTCTTTAGGATAAATTGCATTCTTTTAGGAAAAAGAAAAAATATCAGGTGCATGTCATTTAGGATTAGGTTCATACAATGCACGTCATATAGAATTAGGTTCATTTAAATTAGAAAGTGCCCGTCATTAGAGTTAGGTCATTTGGCCATTTAGATTATATTTAATTAATCACATTTCTTTAGGAATTACTTCACTCATATCATATAGTCTAGGTCATGTTGCCACGTCATATCATTTCATATTAAATTAGTAGCATGTATTGCATATCGCATGATTCTTACTGAATAAGTGAAAACCAAAAATTGAGTGATTGCGTGTTAATTAGAAATTATAGCTAGGATTGTCGATATGATTTCTAATCTAACAATGCAGATGCTTTCGTTGCTACAAGGTAAGTCCCTTAACCTTATTCATTGTTTTATTGGGTGTTAAATTGGTGGATTGCGCACCCGCATGATCACCTCACACATTAGGGAGATAAATTAAAATCAATCCAAGTTGCCTGCTAAATATTTTTTCAAAATAAAAGAAAAGGTACCGAAAGGGCGTTAGACAAATCTAGCATAACCAAGTCCCCGTATCTAGAATCTCTGGTTCGCAGGAGTAAAGTAAATCTCCCATTACTTTACTTGGGTTTCTAATCAACCCACCAAAAATGAATTAGTGGTGACTCCTAGTTAAAAATCATTTGCATGTTAAAAACTCGAACCTAAAGTCGTGAATTGGTATGGGTTTGGGAGAGCCCGAGTTAAGTCTAGGCTTAACAATCCATTAGCCAAACTCTAAGTGGTTTACACCCGAAAAAATTTGGTCGCGACAACGATAAATGATTAAATGGGTCGTCAAAATTTAGGTGTCAACCTCATAACATGATAAAACAAATGGACAAAATCATAATTAATTTATCAAGCGAATTATCAACATAAGTTATAAATATCCCTGTTTCCAAAATAACATTTAAATCTCACACATCTCCCAATCATGTAAAATTCTTTTATAACCGTAAAATTATATAGTTTTCGTAGACTTAATCTCCTTTTTCTGATCAAGCCTTCTAAGTTTTAATCTAACAATCAACTCCTTAACTTGTACAAATTCCTCGTCAAGTCCAAGAAGGACTAGCTAACGCAATTTTCAGGCCATCTCAGATTGTGATGCAGAGTGATTTGGCCTCATGGACAAATCATGATGGAAAAACTCTTTCTCCGACTTCATAAATTTTCTTCTCCCGGTCATGTCATTTTACAGGTGGTCAGGTTTGTTAAATAGGCAACAACGAGGGCTCAGATTCATTTTTGATCACATCGATTTTGATTTTAGATCATATTCTAATATGAGTTACTTCCACTCATAAAATGTCAAATGTGGAGATAAGTGGGATTACATCAGGTGGTTATACAACGATCAAAAGGCAAACTAAAATAATCCTAGTTTTCATGAACGGTTCATGAGAAAAGTAGATTGTGCGGTTGCAAAAGTGATTGGAAAGCATGAAACTTAAAATGACGAGAAATTGATAATTCTTGCGAGATTGAAGCATGAGAAATCAATATTTCCATTGGAATAAAAAATAAACTCAAAACTGGAATTGAAGAAACATGTGCTTACTCACGCTCAAACTCTTTAACTTTCAAACTTGAGCGAAGTCCACACTTTAAATTAATTCTCTCTCTTCAAAGTATAACATATATAAAATAGAATACTAAAGTAGTTGTAAGAAAGCCAAATTATAGTTTCTCCTAAATGGGACACGTGTAAACCAAAACTTCATTTTTCCTATAATGTACCTTTTTTCATCAGCAGAAAGCCATTCAAGACTAATCAACAAGTAATAAATAATGAAAACTTATTTTCTAAAGGAACCAAGTTATGCCTACTCAGGTGATAACACCATAATAATAGGTGACCTCTTGGAAAAGTATTTACCTGTATGTCAAATGACAAAACTTGGAGGCTTGGTATAGGATGGATTAAAGCAAACAATGTCTTGAGTGAGTTAATACAAAGATGTCACATTATGATATCAAAGCAGAACCTTCTCCTCAATCCAACAAGGGCAAGGAGTGAAAGTCGAGGCGACAGACAAGATATGGCTCTTTGCAGGTTTCTATGATAGCAAAGAGTGCAAAATCGTATGGAATTATGCACCGAACAATAGGAGAGAATTCCTTGATTATATATGTACACCTAGAATAAACTCACCGGATGCATCTTTTAACGTAACAATAATGTTTAGCTCCATTAGAACTCTAATATCAAACATGCTCAAGTGTAAACACTACCAAGATGGGTGGTTTCTTGGAAAAGTGAAACTTTACACCAGATGACAAAATAGTGATGCTCGATATGAGATGGGTCAAAGTAGATAATATATCGAGTGAATTAATTCAAGGATGTCACAAAAGCTAAGTTAGGTTATTCAATCAGCCCATAAAGAACGTTTTTGACTCTGCGAATTGTAGTAGATTTAGTGGGGCTACTGGAGACGGCCCACATCTGATGCTGTAACCCAGTTGGGTATGTCTTTCTTCAGACCGTTCTCAATTGCTTGTGCTTTCGAAACAAGTTCTCTTGGTCTAAGTTTTCTCTCTTTGGATAAATGTCCAGCCCAAGTCGCTCGATTCCATGAATCTCCGTCACAGAATCGCATATGAAGCTTCCTGACTCAAGGCATATGTCAATAAATCGAAGATCATAACTGGCGTGGTCCCCGGAAGACATGATGCGTCAACTTTGGACCCAAGACCATCACCGTGCAAAGAGGAAAAGAAAATACAGGCCCAACCACTGGTGGGCTTCGAGTCATTCTACGTTCAAGCTGATAGATTCGCTCGGAACAGGGCTAGTAACGAGTAGTGAGTCACGACAAACTACCGGTAGATACAATGTTGATATGCTAACATTTTAGAATTACTTCAAGCCTTGACCTAGACTTGGAATAGATGAGGCGCAACCAACTAAAGCTGGTACGGTGTTGATGTGAGATAAATATAGCACGTGATAGCACCCACTTCCGAAGTTATCATATGATAGATTGATTTTACCCCATACTTGCCCTTTGAAAGAGATATACGTATGAGTCATCATGCGTATCTCAAAGACTTTTCATGCTCTTTTAAGAATTTTTGTCATTAACCTCATTTCTTCATTTAATTCTTAGACTTTTATTGATTAGTGCTCTAGGACACGTATTAAGAAATCAAAGGAGCTTTGTAGGTTTTATTTAATGCACTGACTTTTTGGCTTTATATGCAATCATTTTTTAAACATATCTTCATTAAGAATTCTTGACAAGTACTTTTAGAGGGCCCATTACTCACTAGTATGACCTTTATTCATTACTAGCAATAGAGCAAACGTTTTGCTTAGAGCAGAACTACAAATTCAGTTACAATGATTAAGTTAGAATAATTAAATTTTTTTCGTAACTAAAAAAAAAATAAAAATTGTTTGGTGTTTTTCCAAGACTTTTTTTTTTTTTTTTTCACTTTGAACTTCCTTCTATAATTACTATCACAATCACTTCTACTAAAATCAAAAGCAAACCAATTCATCATTTTTTTGTTAAAAAGTGAGTATTTAAGAGTTTTGTTTCCGTAATTCCATAAATGATAAAGGGTGAATTAAGGATTCCTCAATTTTTTTTTTAACTATACTTGCTATTTTTAATTCAATTGCAAAATGATTTTCTCACATGACATATGAAACTTTTTCGATATGATAATATTCTTTTTTCCCAGGAAGTTCAATGAGTTTTTTTTTTTTTTTTTTAATTGGGAAATTCAAAGTGTTATTATAAAATTATCAAGTGAATAAGTTCCTAATAAAGTAATATTTTTTAAATTTTTTTGTACTTAGTTGCTTATTAATGAAGCTAGTTTGTCCTTTACCCCAAAAAAAAAAAAAAAATGAAGCTACTTTGTGACAATTGTAAATATTAACTAAAGGCGAAAGGCCCCGTCTATATCTCGGGAGCTACGCATGCATCCTCACTCATCCTCCCTAGCAGCGGAGTCTCCCCGCGAGATGTACCCTCTGTGGTGACTCCCCTCTCACATTGGGGTCAATGCCCAGGTTGGGGATCCTGCTCTCTCCCTTAATCATCTAGATATTTTAGCGGAAGACTTTTCTTCTGAGTTTTTGTCTTATTTTCTATATTTTCATGTAGGTGTCCCATATTTCTTTTGAATTATTTTGCCTCGCTTCTTAAGAGACGAGCTACTCAACAACCCTTACCTCCCGACAAAAGCTAGAAGATTTGGGCTTGACAATACAGACTCTGAAAGAGATAGGTACGGACAGCACAGACTCGGATTTAGAGCAGATAATAGATCAAATTACCCGTGGCCCCGGACAACCAACTTTACAACGAACTTTAATAATTCATAGTTGTTTGTCCGATTCATTAAAGTAGTGGCCTCGTGATATCCAAAAGCGATTACTTCGCAGATTTGATGGGCTCTGTCCGGTCTGGCTCTTTATCTGAATTGAGGTCCGGCAGCCATCTATCTCTAGACCACGTTCGCTATAACTTCATGGGTCTTAAAAAAATCCATCGAACATGACAAGTTCTGTTGTATTCTTTAAAACTTGATGAATGACGTCTCCGGTTACTAATAGTCCGTTGGTCCAAAGTAACTTTGTCTTTATTCTTTAAAGCCTGATGAATGACATTTCTAATAGAATGATGCACGTGTTGGAGTAATGTCATGATATCTCTAGAATGGGCTTATTGATCTTAAGCGGCATTTGCTTGTTTGAAAGAGATTTACATGCGAGTCACATTGACATAAATGTCAAAGACTTCTCTTATTATTATTATTATTTATTTTTTTTTAGGTTTTGCAACTAACCTCATTTCTTCATTTTTTTTTTTTTTTTTTTTTTTTTTTGGAATTGAACCTCATTTCTTCATTTAAGTCTTAGAATTTTACCAATGAGTGTTATAGGACCTTTATATGCAATCATTGTTTATACATATCTTTATCAAGAATCTTCAATAAGTACTTCTAGAGGACTCATTACTAGGGGTGAGCATCGATTCGGGATCAACCTGGACCGACCCTGGACCAGCCCAACCCTGCCGGTCCTAGTCCGATTCCTAGGGAGACTGGGTTGGTTATTAGTCCTAGAATTCCTGGACCAGCACTATGCGGGTTGGTCTTTGGTCCTGAGAGTTCCGACTCTCAGGTCGGTCCAATCCAAACCAACCCTAACTATATATATAATATTATTTATATTTTTATTTATATTATTTTACATAGAGAAAACCTTCAAATAAATGGCGTTGACAATATTAAATAGTTCTTTAGTGCGGAGTTTAAGTATTTTACATTGTTCTTTAATAACTTAGGTTTTAATGTCTTTTATGGCGTCAATAGTCATAATTTAAGAAAGAGGAAAATGTTTTTATAAAGAGTCATCACGGCATCCAAAAAGGCACCTTATGGCATCTTTCTCTAGTATTCGTTCTATTCTGTCTTATTTGTCCTCTTAGTCTTCAATTTGCTAAAATCGAAAAAAAAAAAAAAAAAAAAACTTCGTTGCTCACCACTCAACACTCGACACTCACCTCGTTTGTTTTGGGTCACTTGTGTTGCTTGCTGCTCGATGTTCACTTGGCTTGTTGCTCTCTATTTGACATTCGATGCTCCTTTTGTTCGATGCTCACCTCACTTGACCCTCATTGCTTGCCTTTCTTAGTTGACCTTGCTCATCATCGAATCCATTCGGTCGATACGGTTCTCGGTTGTCCTTTCAAGGAGTATAAAAAATGAAATAAAAAATTATTGATTAATTTTGGGTTAACCTTAAAACCGGACTGAACTTATTGGGTCAGTCCGATCCTTTTTATGAGTATAAAAATGAAAAAAAAATATATCATTTGGTCTCGGGTTGGACCGAATCCATTGGGTTAGTTCGGTCCTCGGTCCTAAGCTCAATAGGGTCGGTCCTTGGTCCCAAAAATTGAGGACCGGTACTATGCGGGTTGATCCTAGGATTAGGGGTAGACCAACTCAACCCGGACCATGCTCACCCCTACTCATTACTTACTAGTATGACCTCTATTTATTACTAGCAATAGAGCAAATATTTTGTGTGTGAAAATGAATGTAATAAGATATGTTGAAGATATATGTTGATAATATATGGTTGTAGAGTTGGTCATTTAGAAAAATGTACCGAACTTTTGAAAAAAGTAAGAAGGATTTTACGTACCAAAGATAACAAATATTTAGATCTAAATTCAAGAATTATGATATGCTAGAGATTTAATTTACTGGGTAAAGTTTTATCCCCTATCTATTATTGTACTATTATGACTTACTTAGTATAATATGGGGGTTTTCCTTTAGAATTAATAATAGAGGTACACACAATTTCTTTTGGGTTTGTATATCATATAGAGAGATTCTAAGAGCACAAGCATATGCGTGTTCAAAAAAAGTTTTGAATGTGTGTGGGCCGAAAGGAAAATTATCTAAAGATATGGATTTGTTTGGAAAAGATATATGAATAGTCGTATATTTATGATATTAGGCAATGTTTTCTTAATTAACAAATTTGCAATTTTATTCCATTTTGTGATACTATAGTCTGTAGTGTCATAATACATCTTTGCAAAAGATATTGATAATTTGCCCATGCCACACCTGTCCATGTTTTGGTTGATGTGAGAAGTTTGTCTAGCCGGGTTCATGTATCCGAGCTTGCATTGGAAGATTATTTGCCTTTAGTTTGGGGTCTATTCTTCTTCAATTAAGGAATGTGTTCCAGTGCTTCTCATGAGCACTAGAAATTTACCCGTGCTTCGTCCAGAAGTACAATTCATTTACAACAATTAAGTTGCAGTTATCTATTTTTTTAGTAACTCAAAAAGATAAGTTTGGTGCTTGTTAGATATATTTTTTCTTTTCATTTGAAATGCCTTCTATAATTACTATCGCAATTACTTTTACGAAAATCAAAAGTAAACCAATCCATTATACTTTGACAAAAAATGTCTTCTATTTAAGAGTCTCATTCCGTAGTTTCATAAAAATATAAGTGGTAAATTAATGATTCCTCAGTTTTTTAATCTATTTTTGCTATTGTTCAATGCAATTGTAAAATAATTTTCTCATATGACGAAAGAAACTTTTTTGATACGGTAATGTTATTCTCACACATGAAGTTTAATCTGCTTTGTTATTTGGCAAGTTCAACATGTTAGTGAATAAATTCCTAACAAAGTAAAACTTTTTAAAAAATATGATTATACTTCAATGCTTATTAATACCACAATTTATAATGATTTTAAACAGTTATTAATCGTCCAGATAATTTTAGCGGAAGATTTTATTATTTTGACTTTTTGTTTTATCTTCTATGATTTTCACGCAGGGCCCAACTATCTTTTGAGTTTTTTTGCCTCACTTCTCGTGAGATCTACTCCTCACTTGTGGTGAGACCCCAGCGGTGCTATCGAACACCAGAGGATCGTGTGATCCTCGAAAGATGATCTCTGGCGATCCATCGGTCATTAAAAAAAAAAAAAACAACTTCAATAATTCAATAGTAAACAAACTTTGTTAATTCAATAGCCGTAAAAACAACTTTATTAAAGTAGCGGCCTCCTATCTCTGAAAGCAGATTTCTTCAATGATTGCTGAGTGGTCTATGGTCTGGGTCTTCGTGAGATTTTAGTTCGGGCTGCCACGCGTATCCTACTCAATTTCACCATAATTTCATGAGTCTTGATAAAGAGTTTATCGATTCTGTTAAGTTCCGTCTGTATTCTTTAAAGCTTGATGAATGACATCTTTAGCAGCGTGATTCACGCATAACAATAATGTCATGACATCTCCCCCTGATAAGCCCTTGGTCGTAAGAATTTGGGAATGATGTGATTTCTTTTCATATAGAGATCCTTTGAATTTGTCCATATATTCTAGGGTTTTTTGCGAAACTGCATGTATAGTTGCAGCTTTCTTTTTCTTATTCACCAATTACTGTGCCTTCCTTCATGAAGGTTTTGATGACGTTACGTGCCTGACGTCACCAAAAGTCATGTATATATTGAACTTAACTCAATGGACCATACTCATAGAGTAATTATTATTTTTTTGGAGTGAAAAATGACATGTAGCAGCGCTTTTTTTTTTTCCCGGAACTGCATGTAGTAGTTAAGGAATGGAACTTAGTGTGTGGATTAAATGCGTGATACGTGAAAGCATGTTAATATCTAATGGCCGTTCTCATGACAATAAGTCATTTTATTCGAGATGTAAAAATGTTTTGATTTTAAATGTTTTTGTCAGGTACATATTAGAATCAAGAATATTGTTTGCGTTTTGCTCTACTGTTCTCATTTGAAGTTCAAGTTGAGATTATACAAAAACAAACGCCACCACCTAATTGATGCCATACAATTGACATCTTGGCGTCTACTGGCAAGTCGAACATGACTCATAGAGGCAAACGATGGGTTGGATTCATTTTCAATTGAACTAAAGTCGATTTCAGATTATATTTGAATATGAGTCATTTCGGCTTATAGAATGTCAAATGTGGCGATAAGTCAAACTACATCGGGTGGTAATATCGTGATCCAAAGGCAAACTAATTGAATTATGATTTTTAGTCGTTGGTTGGAACTTGACCATGATGTAATCAAATTCATCAATTTTTCCAAAGAAAATTAAGTTGTGCCTGTTGACACTCAAAGTTGGCCATACTATCATGTGCCGGTCATGTGGACGAAAGATATAATTGAGTTATTGTTGACACCCAAAGTTAGTTATACCATCATGTGTCGGTCACGTGGACAAGAGATATAAAGAAGTTGTGCATCATAAGAGTATTGATACATGATCAATTATTGACAAGCCCAAGGATAAGAGTTTAGTGATCGATACTGAAGCAAAGAACTGCCATGTGTCTAGTTGTCAAAATACAATGATGAAGACTAAAGTGGCTGCGCTAATGATTTTGGCAGTGAGTATCGACTTAGAATCTTCAAAATATTTCAAGAAGTGCCAATAGGACGTGCAATTGGAAAGGTAGTTAATACTCAAGTATCTAGTCATGGAATTAGCATCGATAAATTAGGAAACGTCGAAACACATTCAAGGCAGTTACAAAGGAAATGGGCAAGCTAGTTACAGAGGAAAAGCAACATGCCTAAGGATTGAAACAATTATTAGAAAATGAGCAACTGCTCAGCGGTTACTAGATTTCACTATAAATACCCCAATCATCCAATAGAATAGGACCCCCTGCAATAAATGTCATTACTTTATCTTTACATTATCGTATTTTAGATTCTTTAGTTGTAGTTTCCACCTGTTGTTGATTAGATTCCCATGAGTATATTTATCTTGATGCATTATGGTTAATTAAATTCCAACGTTGTATCTCTTGTACAACGTTTGCGATTGAATTCCGATGTGGTGTTCTCTATTCGAGTGCATTGTTGTTGATTAGATTCTGACAATGTGCTAGTATATGCTTGTAGCACCCCTGAACCACCTGAGGCTGCCACAGTCTCCTGTTTCTATTACGAAGTTTAAGTTAACCCATAAATTCTTAGGCATTATTATTTTTTTTATATATAGCGGTCCCAGCGCAAAATCTCACAGCGGAAGTAAAATTTAAACACCTTCATTTCCTTCCCCATCGACTTACATCACAATGCACACCTACTAATCCATCAGAGTAAAAACATAAGGCCTGAACACGCTACATAGCAAGAGATGGACATCGGGTGAGTCGATACAACAAAAAGCCCAAGCTACTAGTAGGTTTGGCTAGAAACAAAAGTACTCGACTTTGAGGCCTTCGATCAACTGGTTCATCATCTCGTGTTGGCCTTCCAAAAAGTGTCCGCCTACACCAGTCACACGCTCTCTTCACACCCAGCCGGGTGCATCGGCCGGCGGCGGCGGCAACATCCCCCTCATCGTCCCATCACGGCAAACATGAACAGACAGAAATTCTTGTGTCACTGGGCCACCGGGGAGGCCCGCATCAAAGAAAATCACAACGCGCACTCGAAAGAAAATCAATCCAGGGATCTCTAAGCAAGGATGCTCCGTGCACTCGACCTCTACATCCATAGGGATACCATAGAACGTACCACGTGCGACAGGTGCTAGCGGCATCTTGCTAAGCTAAAATGTTAGTCCCCAAAAGGGGTGAGTACAACCACTCAGCAGATAATTAATTCCCTATGGCTACTCAAGCATCATACAAAACAATCAAGACATCGCAATGAAGCACATATCATCTCATGCATACAATACACCACTTACCTTGTAGCCATTTACATGTAATTGCACCATATATGAGTACATCATCACATATCTATGCATATATCATGTATATATATCTTTCAAAGCACATGCACACATGTCATTCAATACTCAGGCATACACCATGCATTCATGTCTTTCAATGCCCATGCATACATATCACCATATGCATATTTCATTTCCAATTTTCCACAATTTTAATTGGCTTTTAATGCATCCCCGGCACACACCATCCGGGCTTCCGGCCCCCCACATTCCGGGCATCTCGCACCCCAACTGGCATCACGAGGAATTCACGGCACACACCATCCGTGCTTCCGGCATTTACACTCCCTGGCCGGGCATCTCGCACCCCAACTGGCATCACGAGGAATTCACGGCACACACCATCCGTGCTTCCGGCACCCCCAACGCTCCGGGCATCTCAACTCCGAGGCCATCCAGAATTACGCCCCTAGGGCCACTGGGCATCCGGCATTTACACTCCCTGGCCGGGCATCCTGACACTCCCGGGGCATCGTCGGCTCACACCATCCGACGGCCTTCTCATTTATCATGAGTTATATGCACGTGCATGGTCCAATTTCATATGGCATATGACATGATGTACACTTTTAATATCCACATGATATGTCAAATATCATCATGCTTGCAACATGATAAAACACTTGGAATAATACCAAACATTTAGTTCATGCAATCTAGAATAGTTTTTATACCTTCTTTGGAAATTGTGAAAATTCCAGCATGCATAATTTATGAAAATGTCTAAATTGGATGCCTAAATGATCTTAAAAAATTATGGGATTTTCACACGTAATAGTCAAGACATAATGGCACATTTTTCATGAAGAAAGAAAGTTCTAAAAATCAACACATAAAAAGATATAAATTCAACTCCACAGCAAACCAATCTCAAGTTCCACAGCTTACACAGTTTCAGAATTTTCCTCAATTAAATATTCAAATGACCTCTAAAAATCATGAACTTTTACCACAAAACAGTCAAGACATAAAGGTACAACTTTCATGAAGAACTCAAGTCCAAAAAATCCCCACACAAAAAGATATGACTTACATAATACGGCTAACACATTTCGAACACACAGTTTGCACAGCTTTATAATCTCTTTAAATTAAATATCCAAACAATCTTAAAAAATTATGAAATTTTACCACGTGATAGCCAAGATGCTAAAGTAGATTCTTCATGAAGACATCTAGGTCAAATTGATTATAGATAATTAATTTCAGTGGTCGTAAGCTTCTGTTCATGGCACTGCTACATCCAGATCAACGCCAAATGTTAATACTCGCCATTTTTCAAAATTAAATATCCAAACGGTCTTCAAAAATTATGAAATTTTACCAAATGATAAACAAGACTCTAAGGTAGGTTTTTCATGAAGACACCTAGACCAAATTCGTTATAGGTAATTTATTATAGTTGAGAAAAACCTCTGTTTACTGTACCGCAACTTCCAGACCTTTCTATTACCGAAAAATCTCCATATGGCCTACTTATTCTCCTTCTTTTCTTCTGGATTTTGGATATGTTCTAGCTTAGAGTGTTCTCTTCAACTTTCATTTAGAAATCAAGGTGAAATACCCAAAGAAAAATCATCTTATGGTCCCCCGAAGTCGCTGGCGTCAAGCACTGTTCATCCCGTTTTCACATCTTCAAGAAAAATGACATTTCACTAGGCTATTCATGTTAGTTTGGTCTCCAATTTGAGTATGTTGTTCCTCTTGATGTTCTCTACAATTTTTATGAAGAAATCGAAGCAAGATTCCCAGTAGAAAGTCGAATACAGCAGCCAAATTCATAAAAACTCCACATGCATCACCAGATCTGAACGTCTTTTTAGAAAATAAGTTTCACCCCTCAAATCTCGTCCATTTTACCTCAATTTTTAGTATGTTGTAGTTCAAGATGTGATCTACAAGTCTTATGAAGAAGTTGAAGTCAGATTCTCGTTCTAAAGTTACATGCAAGACCTCACAAGCTACTGGCGCGCATGGATCTACTCGAGACAGAAGACAGCATCAAGCAAAATCACCTCAAAGCCTTACCTTCAACCCTTACAATCCACGAATTTCACTACTATACAGCACTACACTCACAATACAGCATGCAAGAGTAGATAAGGGAATCAAATCTTGCCTTAATTTCAAGAAAACAAGCACAAGAACGGACGGACACGGGCGAGCAACGACCGGCGCTTCTCCTTTCTTCCTCTCCTCCTTCTTTCTCTTCTTTCTTTCTCTCCTTCTCTCTCTCACCGTCGAACTAAACCCCCCTAAACCGGTCACTCTCCACTTTTATACCCCTCTAATCTTCATCATTAGTAATCATTGCTTTTCATGCAAATTGACACTTGTTTTGCATGCAAAAATTCCATGCAAAACTGGCCAACTCCACCCCCTTTCTCCTTGCTCGACCGCCCACGGTTTTGTGGCCTTGTGGCCGGCCCACTTGGCCCGCCATAGGCCCACTCAAATTCGGCCCAAGCCTTTCAAACCCAAATTAATTAAATAAATTTCTAATTCCTAAAATAACTAATTCTTAATTAGGCTAATTAAAAATTTAAACAACTCGTGCTTGAGTTTAGGGATGTACAACTTCTAACCCTATACTTTTCATGGCCAAAGTCTCTTTCCGTCAAAATATACCCCTTACAAGTTCATGGCCGAGCCTCGCCACGAATCATGGGCAAATGGTCACTAATTACGGTCACAATATTCTATAAAATTCTGGGATGCCACCATGCTAGAGCTGTGTCATTGATTAGATTCCAATATAGTTTGGGTTCAGTTCGAGAATCTGAGGTTTAGTCATCAGGGTTGTATAGTTTTGTTTGTAATTGGATAATCTAATTATATCATATTTTATATCCTCTATTCAGAATTAGCACGGAATCCTTATCTCCTTTAACTAAAAGCTGAAAATAACACTTGGTGAAAGATACTTCATTGCGGGAACAATACCAGTGAAATATTTTTTTGGCACGCTTGATGGGACCTTCATGCTAATTTGAGAGGATACTATGCCATGGACTAGGATTCGATCCAATCTCGACAACATTACTGACGAACCTCGATCATTGACGGTTGAAGATACTATCCGCTCTAAGACTTCGATGGCACAGCTTCCTCCTAGACATTGTCAGGAGGAGGATGTTCATATACCAAAGTAGCGCATGGAAGAATAGAGAAGGTAGATGGAAGTTACTCTTGTAATGCTTTCATCTATAAGACGAACCTTCGAAGAGACATATAATGAGTTTGCTGATTATGTGGTTAGACGCATGGTGGACATAGTCAAACCATTAATCGTTAATGCTTATGACACGGTCCGTGAATTCGCCCGTACCTGTGTACCCTTGGGAGTGAAGCTTGGAGTTATCGGGTGAAAAGTGACGATGCAGAGAGGATGATCACAATTGGTCCATGGGAGTGGCGTCAGGACGGTTGGTACTAGGAGTTCTAGGACATAAGGAGTATATTGCTTAGGAGTTCTGAAGGTGGGGTTGGCCTCCCGTGCACAAACTGGTCGGGAGCTGATGCCGCTCTCCTAATAAGGCCAGGGCAGGCTGAAACTAGTTGTTGAGCCTAACGAGGGCTGCTGTCTCACTCGATGGACAAGACGCCCGAGCAAAGCTAGGCGTGGTACGATCTCGGATAAAAGGGCTATTCGCCGTATTGTTCACTGGAACAACTATAGAAGGAAGGATGGCCTAGCGAGTTCCGCTCGCCAGGCGCCACTGTTGACACCCGAATTTTTTCGGCAATTTAAATAAAAAAATAAAAAATGAGAGCAAAAGAAAATCGAAAAAAGAAAAAGAAAAAGAAAATGAAAAAATGGAAAATGAAACAAAAAATAAAAAAATAAAAGGCAAAAAGCGGAAAAAAAATAAAAAATTCGGAAAATATAAAAGGGGGACCCGGCTCGACATTTTCTCTCTCCTCGAACTCTCTCTCATCCGCTTGACTCCCTCTCTCTCTGAAACCCTCTCTTTCTCACTATTCTTCTTCGTCTTCTACGGATCGATTGATCACGAGCGAGCAATCAATACCAGCGCAGCGCGGCCTCCTTCTTACCGCCGCAGGTCCGCCCTCGTGCCGCGGTGGAGACTCCTCCTTTGCTGATCCCCACGGCCGCCACCGGCGACCTGAACGACCGAAACGGCCTCACGATCGCGTCTTCTGAAATGCGGCGTTCCTGAGCTCGGAACCGGAATCGGAGACGTGACCGAGTGGAGACTCTTTCTCCCTTTCAATCGCTCTCGGCTCAGGGTTAAGAGAAAAGCTCCAAGATCGATTGACAGCGACGTCAGTGGTTCTGATCACCAGATCTGACTAGTCCCGAAGCCAACCGATGAAAATCGACGGAACCGGCGAAGATCGGTGAGCTCTCTTTCCCTCTTTCTTGATCCGTTAGGGTTTTGGCCTCTCGTTCGTTCACTCTGCCTTACACATCTTCTCTCGACTCTGTCTTGTGCGCCCAATTTGACTTGCTGGAACGGCCAATTGAGGAGCTTGGAGTTTAGGGCTTAAACAGCGTCGACGACAACGACGGATTCTGAGCATTCGCTGATTCATTCGAGACGAGTACAGGTATCTGCGATTGCCTTCGTGTCACCCATGATTGTTATATTAGTATGATCATTTGATGCATTGTGGACTTCTGATCAAATTCAATTAGTAATCCTGTAAAGCACGCGCATCTCGCTCATCAATCGTCCATGGTGTTGTTCTCTGTTATCTCTCTGCTCGCCAGTTCTTTCGTTTTTGGCCCGAGTTCCTTTCATTGGTGTCTTATGCCTTGTAAACCTTGTGCTTTGTTATAGTCTTCTTCTGTGTTTGGCTGATAGTACTTAGCTTACTTCTTTGGTTATTCCGGTATAGCAATTGCAATTTTTGGACGGTAAGCATCCTCTTCGATATTTTTAATCATGTCTGTCTGCATAAACCATCCTACTTAGCCTGTTTGAGGAGCTCATACCTTGCGGCATTATATGGATTCGCCTTCATTGGTAACTAGCTTTCCAAGTTTACAAGCTTTAAATTGCTGTAGAAGTCCTGACATTACGCACTTATGCATTGCATATGCATTTCTTCTTTTCTCGGATTCCTGGATAGAAAACCCGCATTAGTTTTTATTGTCCAAAGGACCACAATTCAGAATACATCTGCTTATGTCATATGAAATTTGCCGATGTGGCTTAAGCTCGCGACAGCTAGTAGACTTGCAAAGCATTGAGTTTCTCGAATAATAGCTCAAGTTCCATGTGCGTGGAAATTTCCATTGATCTTGCCGGATAGATCAAGGTTTATGTTCTCAGCCTTCGATTTCTTGGGGCCGCTTCTTGTTTTGATAATGACATCTGAGATTCTTGAACCCACGGCCCAATGGCATTGCAGTTCTTTCAATAGTTTATGCACTTTTTCAGTTGGCATACATAGTTCTCGTGCGACATACGTAGATAAACGAAAAAGGTTGCTGGCCCCTTCGCATCGACTTTTTCGATACGTATACTTTGGCAGCAAACTTTAATGGTCATAAATTTAGATTTAAGCTGCCATTCGTGTTATGTTTGAATGCATTTTAAGCAGATGATGATGTTAGGATTGCTCTCATTTGCTTTTGGCATTTTTGCAATTATAGTAGTTATGAGCTCATATATACAAGATGCTGACTTGTGGAGTGATATTGTTGGGATTATAAGTGGTGTCTCCCTTATTTCTTGCTTGTATTCTTGTCGATTCCATCTCATCCTATAGTAGTTTGGAAAACATTTGTTTCACTGATATATTTTTGCTCCTCTTTGAGGAATCTTTTTGGGTCGGTTCCCTACATACTGTTAGTATGAATTGAGGATATCTCCATGTGATTGAGTTTCTACTGACATGTTGGAGCTGGTCATTTTTGTGCATGCTTACTGTTGATATGTCCTAGTATGTGGAGTTGTTCAATCATGCATTTGATGTTTGCTGTCTCTGTGTTGCTGTTATACTGTTTTTATATTGCTGCATTGTTGTCCTGCCGTTTCTGCTTTGCTGTTTGCTGTTCAGTTGTTTCTACTTTGCTGCCTTGTTGTTTTACTGGCTTTGTTTTCTTGAGTTGTTGATTTGGGCCTTGTTGTTTTGTTAGTTTTATTACGAAAGTAAGCTGGTTTAGTTTTGCTATTCCATTAATTCTATTTTGATAATGCTATAGTTTAACTTTGCTGCTTTGTCCTTTTAGGTAGACTATGATAAATCAATTGACCTATCTTCGCTTTTATATCTATGCATTTAGTTTTCAATTTCTTAGTTTAGATTTAGATTAGGATTTTGAAGAAAGAGAAAACATGAAGATGGTGGAGGTCGATGTCCATTCCGACCATTATGATGTAATTTCCTTTCTTTCTTTTCCTTCCCCGACATATGTCTCGGGCCTTTTGTGTTGTATAAAACCCGACGAGTTGCGGGTCTTTCTTTTTCTCTCTATTTCTTTTTCGATGCTCTCTTCATTTTTAGGATTGCTTGATTAGATTTACTGCTATTTCTTGATTGTTTACTTTTTGTCTTTTAATCGTGTTTTCATTGATTGTTTTCATTTTTTTTTTTTAGAAATAGAATGGATTAAAAACAATATGCCATGTATAACTATAATAAAACAAAACACAACATTCCATTTAGGTACCGAAATGGCGTTAATAGAAATATTAACATAACCCAAGTCCCCGAGCTTAAATCTCTGGTTGCGTAGAAATCGAGGGATTTCTCCCAATCCTCGATTAGGTTTTCTAGCTGACCTCCAAAATAAAGCTAGTGGCGGCTCCCATATATTGCTTAGGTTGTTAGATGATTAAATCGTATAAAATTTTGTCGTGTATAACGTGAGTTTGGGAGGGCTCGAGATCCAGTTAGGGTTAGGTGCGACAGCCACACGGGTTGATCCACGGCCAAAGGATCTACCGACCTATGACAATTTGGTATCAGAGGGGGGGTCTCTCCAGTAGGTGGGTGATTCGGGGAAAAGCCTATAGTCTTCCCGGTCCTATGAGGGCGGAGAGTGATCGCTGGGGCCAGGGGCTCGGACAACGTGCGGCTCTCGTCTAGCTTCTGGGATGGCAGTGTGGGCATAGGAAGGAACCAAATTGCTCGCTGAACGGGGATAACGTTCCTGGATCAATAGGCGAATCTTAAGAAGAGGTAGGACCACGTTTCCACCAAGGGGACCCTCTGTTGGCTTGCTAAGATCAGGAGGAGCTTAGTAGATGGTTGAAGGTGCTGCCAGAAGGTGCCGTTGGCCAGGGGTGCCACACTTGTCAGGAAGCACAAGTGACTAGATTCGTGAACAGCTTTGATCGGGGGAAGCAAGCAATGGAGTGGTGAGACCGTTCTGTTGGGCGAGCGTTGCCATCGATGTAAGTTCTAGGGAGTGGCCTTGATGGTTGGGATGCAGGGAAGTGACAGAGCAGCCCGCAACGAGGGTGTTGCAAAATTGAGTGGGGGAGAATGACACGGTCCGTGAATTCTCCCGTACCCGTGTACCCTTGGGAGTGAAGCTTGGGGTTATCGAGTGAAGAGTGACGATGCAAAGAGGATGATCACAATTGGTCCATGGGAGTGGCGTCAGGACGGTTGGTGCAAAGAGTTCTAAGACATAAGGAGTATATTGCTTAGGAGCTCTGAAGGCGGGGTTGGCCTCTCGTGCACAAACTGGTCGGGAGCTGATGCCACTCTCCTAATAAGGCCAAGGCAAGCCGAAACCAGTTTTTAAGCCTAATGACAGTTGCTGTCTCACTCGATGGACAAGATGCCGAGCAAAGCTGGACGTGGTACGATCTCAGATAAAAGGGCTATTCGCCGTATTGTTCATTGGAACAACTATAGAAGGAAGGCTGGCCTAGCGAGTTCCGCTCGCCAGGCGCCGCACGGGTTGATCCACGGCCAAAGGATCTACCGACCCGTGACAATTTGGTATTAGAGTAGGGATCCCTCCAGTAGGTGGGTGATTCGGGGAAAAGCCTATGGTCTTCTCGGTCCTATGAAGGCGGATAGTGATCACTAGGGCTAGGGGCTCGAACAACGTGCGGCTCTCGTCAAGCTTCTGGGATGGCAATGTGGGCATAGGAAGGAACCGAATTGCTCGCTGAACGGGGATAACGTTCCTAGATCAATAGGCGAATCTTAAGAAGAGGTAGGACCACGTTTCCACCAAGGGGACCCTCTGTTGGCTTGCTGAGATCAGGAGGAGCTTAGTAGATGGTTGAAGGTGCTGCCAGAAGGTGCAGTTAGCCAAGGGTGCCACACTTGTCAGGAAGCACAAGTGACTGGATTCGTGAACAGCTTTGATCGGGAGAAGCAAGCAATGGAGTGGTGAGACCGTTCAGTTGGGCGAGCGTCGCCATCGATGTAAGTCCCAGGGAGTGGCCTTGATGGTTGGGATGTAGGGAAGCGACATAGCAGCCCGCAACAAGGGCATTGTGGAATTGAGTGGGGGAGAATGACACGGTCCGTGAATTTTCCCGTACCGGTGTACCATTGGGAGTGAAGCTTGGGGTTATTGAGTGAAGAGTGACGATGCAGAGATGATCATCACAATTGGTCCATGGGAGTGGTGTCAAGACGATTAGTGCTAGGAGTTCTAGGATATAAGGAGTATATTGCTTAGGAGCTTTGAAGGCGGGGTTGGTCTCTCGTGCATAAACTGGTTGGGAGTCGATGCCGCTCTCCTGATGAGGCCAGGGCAGGCCGAAACCAGTTGTTGAGCCTAACGAGAGCTATTGTCTCACTCGATGGATAAGACGCCCGAGCAAAGCTAGGCATGGTAAGATCTTGGATAAAAGGGCTATTCGCCGTATTGTTCACTGGAACAATTATAGAAGGAAGGTTGGCCTAGCGAGTTCCGCTCGCCAGGCGCCGCACGGGTTGATCCACGACCAAAGGATCTACAAACCCGTGACACTTATCACGAGTGTTCTCAAGGGCAACATGGAGTGCTGGTTGGAACTGTTCAACCACATACGGAACCTGTGGATACGTCCTTTGGGCATGTTCCTTTATTATCTAGTCCTTAGATAACTTTCGGTACTTGTGGCCAGGCTACGTCCACTATAGCATCCGTCAGGATCTTACAAAGAGAAGAAACTAGTGCGATGGCCCAAACCTGTGGACCCATCAACAATGATGCTCAAACAAATTTTGTAAGTGACAACAGTGGAACCAATAGTCAGGGACCTCGCCAAAATACATTGTCACACCCAGTGAGAATGTTCAGACTCGTGGTGTTATCCTTCAGCCTAATCCCATACTGGTGCCTCAAATCAATCCCACATATACACATGCCGTTGTTGATAACCAAAAGGTCATGTTAACCCTGCTTGTGGGTAGGAACAACCTCCTCAGCCAAAGATTCAAAATGCTCCACCACAAATACTGTAAGGACCCGGGCCTCCCACTGTGTAATATTGTCCACTTTGGGTCACCCGCCCTGGCGCAGACGAACCTCCATCCTTCTCCCAGGCCAATATATTGTCCTCTATGGGTACATACGCCCTCCATCAAAGTCATCATTAGAGTCGCGCAGCCTCCCTCAAGGTTTTGTTTCCTATGGGTTACCCGCACTAGCGAGAAGGCACCTCCATTCCAACAACGGTCTTTTCCCTCAGAACGCGTATTGCAGGGGCAGAGGCGCAACTCTGATGAAGGGCATATTTACCCATAGAGGATAATATATTGGCTTGGGAGAGGGATGGTGATGCATCCACACCTTTGCCCTTGCAATATGCATTCTGAGGGAAAAGACCATTGCTTGGATGGAGGTGCGTCCTCGCCAGTGTGAGTGACCCATAGGAAACAAAACCTTGAGGGAGGCTGCGCGACTCTGATGACGACTCTAATGGAGGGCGTATGTACCCATGGAGGACGATATATTGGCTTAAGAGAGGGATGGCGGTGCGTTCGCATCCTGCCCCTGGGATATGTGTTTTCTTGGGGTAGTATGGGATGCCCCGAGAAGAACAAAACCGTGAGAATTTAGTGTCCAAAGCAAACAAATATGTATACAGTGAAGACCCAGGGTGTTACAAATGATATCAGAGCCGACTCCTGACCGCGTGTGGGGCCACAGCGAGGACACTATGCTTCTAAGGATGAAGAGTGTGATAGCCCAAGCGATGATGTGCAGGGAAGAGGGATGGCAATGTGTCTGCGCCTCGGTCCTCGGACATGCGCAAGAGGGGTCCCTCTCTTGTCCCACATCACTTAGGGGAGAAGTCCTGGGCTAGTTTATAAGAGTCTTGGATCCCTCTAATCTGTGTAACGCATTTTAAAGTCATGGGGATTCAGTGTCCAAAGGCGGACAATATTACACAGTGGAGCTCGGGCAAATGGATCCAAACCCCACTGTGTAATATTGTCTACTTTGGTTCACCCGCCCTGGCGCGGATGAACCGCCAACCCAATCACGATCTTTTCCCTCACAGCTTTGTTATCAGCACAGCAAAAGCATGTGTGAAACGCGTTACCCATATTAGAGGGACCCAAGCCTTATAAACTAGCCTAGGACTCCCCCCTAAGCGATGTGGGATGAGAGGGACTCCTCCTACGCACATTCAGGGTCTGAGGTGTGGACGCACCGCCATCCCTCCTCCTCGCGCATCGCCACTTAGACTATCACATGCCCTTAGCCTCGCCCATGTACTGTCGAGGCGATCTTAGTCCGTCCCTCCGTACTGCCCCGGGTCTGGGCTGTCACACTCTCTACCCCTTAGGAGCACAGCGTCCTCGCTGTGGCCTTGCACGTGGTCGGGAGTCGGCTCTAATACCATTAGAATGGACCAAGGCCCCACTGTGTAAATATTGTCCGCTTTGGGTCACCTACCTTGGCACGGACGAACCACTTTCTCAGCCACGGTCTTTTCCCTCACGGCTTTGTTCTCAGCACAACAGAAGCATGTGTGAAACGCGTTACCCAGATTAGAGGGACCCAAGCCTTATAAACTAGCCCAGGATTCCCCCCTTAAGCGATGTGGGAAGAGAGGGACTCCTCTTGTGCATGTTCGGTGACCGAGGCGTGGACGCACAGTCATCTCTCCGCCCTGCGCACTGCCGCTTAGGCCGTCACATGCCCCTAGTCTCGTTCGCGTACTACCGACCGCCATCCCTTCTCCCCGCGCACCACCACTAGGGCCGTCACATGCCTTTAGCCTCGCCCGCGTACTGCCGATGCGATCTTAGTCCGTCCTTCCGTACTTTCCTGGGTCTAGGCTGTCACACTCTCCATCCCTTTAGGAGCCGTCCCTCCGTATTGCCCCGAGTCTGGGCTGTACACTCTTCAACCCCATTAGGAGCATAGTGTCCTCGCTGTGGCCCCACACGTGGTCGAGAGTCAGCTTTGATACCATTAGAATGGACCCGGGCCCCACTATGTAATATTGTCCGCTTTGGGTCACCCGCCCTAGCGCGAACGAACCGCCATCCCAGTCACGGTCTTTTCCTTCATTGCTTTGTTTTAAGCATAGCAGAAGCATGTGTGAAACGCGTTACCCAAATTAGAGGGACCCAAGCTTTATAAACTAGCCTAAGACTCCCCCCTAAGCGATGTGGGACGAGAGGGACTCTTCCTACAAACGTCCAGGGACTAAGGCGCGAACACACCGCCATCCCTCCTCCCTGCGCATAGCCGCTTGGGCCGTCACATGCCCTTAGCCTCACCCACGTATTGCCGAGGCGATCTTAGTCAGTCCCTCCGTACTACCCTAGGTTTGGATTGTCACAAATACCACAGTAAGGATTCCAACCAGTCCCTCTAAATGTTTTGTTTTTGTTGACACCTAAATTTTTGGGGTTGATTTTTACTAAAAAATAAAAAATAATAAAAAATGCATGGCATATAGTTTAGGCAGATTTTATTTTGATTTTGTTATATTTTGTCTTATTTTGTTAAGATTTTTATAGATTTAGGTAATATACAATGGGAGATGCGGTTTTGCGCAAAAAGGGAAATTTTGGATAGAACATGCGAAAATATTTCGATGATATATTCAGAGGTATCGTGCGCAAGTAGAATTGGAAATGAAATATACCCCCAAGATTCAATTTTTTGGCATACAAAAGGGGTTGTGTACGGCAGTTTTATGGGGGCATAGAGAGACGCATCATGAAGAGACCGAGAGAGAAGCACAGCATCAATTCAGAATTTTTTTTAATATTTCTCTCCTCCCATAACCACATAGGGGCTTCTGCCTTTTTTGTTCTTCCTCTCCATGATATTACTATTCCTCATGATCATGGGTGGTCGTGTGGTTATCCCATGTTCTGACCAGCACCACTCGGAGGTCAACATAACCAGTAGAGAGAGACACGTCTCTTGGCGAAACGACCAGCAAGGTCAGCTGCGACCACGTACTTCAACGAGTGCCTGAACCGCTCCACCTAGCTGAGTTAGCATCAATCCACGAAGACGTTGCTGCTGTCGGGTCTAACTCCTCGACGTGTGGTTACTGCCCTGAATCGACGACAAGCCGTTGCCTCCTTGCACCGTTGCCGAATTTTCAACAACGATCACTTGTGGGTTGCCTATTAACAACTCTTTCCTCTGGTTTTCAAACATCCGTGGCGTCACAACAAGTGCAACCTTCATCGACAATTTCATTGACATCTGGCTCATGTGAGACGTCGAGCATCATCAAGAAAATGAGCCTGATCGTGGTGGATTGAGAAATAAAGCTAAAAAAGAAAGATTTTCAGAACGTCCAGTAGACTCCAAGTGATGATCGTGGAATCAGTCAAGGGGGCTTGGTCAAAATAAAAGTATTCTTGGTGGCCTCCTGTAGCTCTTCCCCCGCGGTCGAGACCATCTAACAACACTGGAGAAACGCTCGCTCTCGCGCTCTTTTTTCCCTTTGCAGGTTTACCAAATTGGAGCAATTGATTTTTAAACTACGGCATAGTCGTAGCATCTCACCAACCCCGACCTTCCATGCCCGAGCACCATCGTTTGATCCGCTGTCCCAAATCTTGAACCACCAGGCTTAGCACTGCCACTACTGAGCAAGTCACTACCCATCCATCGCTCGCCAATCGCAGGTCGTAAATTTGGAAGCCAATATTCGGAATAGGTAAAAAATTTGTCTATTTTGATTTCCAAAAATTCCGTTTCCTTATTCGATATGTTCGTTGGCGCACATGATGAAATGTTTGATATGACATAGCCTTGAAATTTGTGATTGTCAGTCCGATTTTCGTGCCCAAAATCCGACTCACAGTCACTTAAAAAATTGCCAATCCGATCTCCTGCCCGAGATTCGATTTGTGATTTTTGTGAAATTAGTCAATCCGATCTCATGCGCAAGATATGGCTTGTCAATTTGGGGTCAATATTGTTGATTTGTTATCATGTCATTTAAGGTAATTTTTTTAAAAGAAAATAAAAAATGCACATAAGAATTAGGTTTATTTCTTGTTTTAGGGTTTGCATGTTTAGAATAGAAATTTTATTTTGATTTTTTTAAATAAAAATTTTAAAAAATCAAAAAATCAAAAATCAAATCAATCAATTTAGGTTGCATGTTTAATTATTAGGAATTGTTAATTTTGAAATTAAAAAAAAAAGAAATAAAAGATAGGATTAGGTTTGTTTTTTTTATATATTGTCTTGCATATTTAGAATAGGGATTTTATTTTAAATCATGAAAAAGAAAACAAAGAGAAAGCATATTCATTCAGGATGTTAGTTTGAATTGCATAATAGATTTTAATTTCGAAATTAGTAAAATAATAACAAAAAATCATCATGCATATAAGATTATGGCATCTTTTGCACATCATTGCATTTTAGGGTAAAATTGCATGGAGCTTAATTCTAGATGTTAGTTTTTAATTTATTATAAGTTTATATAATATTAGATAGATTGCATTTTAGGATTATTTAGGTTAAGATAATATTTTAGTTTAAATTAGGATTTGGCTCAACCTAATTTGTAATATAAATTAAATAAGATCTTAATTTCGTTAGATAATTTTCACATTTTACCTAATTTCGAATTTCATAAAAAATCCAAAAAATGTTTTAGGATAAATTATTTCCATTCTTCAGAATAAATTGCGTTCTTTTAGGAAAAAGAAAAATAAAAAGATGTCATGTGCATGTCATTTAGGATTAAATTCATCAAATGCATGTCATTTAGTTTCTAGGGCCATTTAATTAAAATTTGCATATTAGGTCATTTGAGTTGCTATTTAAATTATTGCATTTCTTTAGGGTCTACTCTATTCATGTCATTTAATTTAGGTCATGTTGCCATGCCAAATTAGGTTATTAGCATGCATTGCATATAAATTAAATTCCATTAAATAAAGTGAAAACAAAAAAAAAAAAAGAGAAAATCGCGTGTTAATTAGAAACCATATCTAGGATTCTTGATGTAGATTTTAATTTAACATTGCAAATGCTCTTGCTGCTTTGAGATAAGTTTTGCAATCTATTCGTTGTTTTTCTTGGGTGTTAAATTGGTGAATTACGCACCCGCATGATCACCTCACATGTTAGGGAGATAAATTAAAATCAATTCAAGCTGCTTGCCAAACATTTTTCAAAAATAAAAAGAAAAGGTACCGAAAGGGCGTTAGATAAATCTAGCGTAACTAAGTCCCCGTATCTAGAATCTCTGGTTCGCAGGAGTAAAGTAAATCTCCCATTACTTTACTAGGGTTTCTAATCGACCCACTAAAAATATATTAGTGGCGACTCCTAATTGCAAATCAATTACATGCTAAGAACTTGAACCCTAAGTCGCGAATTGATATAGGCCTCGGAGGGCCCGAGATAAGTTTAAAGCTTAGTAGTCCATTAACCTAAACTCTAAGTGGTGCACCCGAAAATTAGGTCGCGACAGTTTTAGATTTTGCAACAGGCTCCTCAACCTGTTCCCTATAACATTCCACATTAACAAGCAAATGTTTTACCAATCGCACCAAACATCCAATAATTTCCGCAATTCCAAATTCATCAACAGCTCTATATCCCACAGCAAAAACTGCATTAGATCCCTCAATAGAATGCCAACCAGATATGGCAACCTAACTATGGCGTGCAACACGTTGCAGGAATGCCCATGGTCATCCCAGGTCAGAACCAAGTGGTTGTCGATTAGGCTATAAGGTACCATGGAAATGATATGGGAAATGTGGGTAATATCTATAGAAAGCCATATCCAAACTGGATAGATGCAATACCATATCCCTGAGGTTTCAAGATACCAGAGTTCACGTTGTTTATTAGAGAAGATGATTAGTCCATGTTTGAGCATGTTAATGGATTCTTAGCATTATGTGGGGATGCTACGCAAGGTGACCATCGGAAACTATGATTGTTCCCACTATCGTTGTCAAAGATTGCTTTTACATGGTATATGGAGTTACAAGCGAATTTAGTCTTTTTATGGGAGCATATGTAAACGCATTCAAAATACTAACCGATAAGCACCAATAATATCTCTCCGGTTCGAGACAATATCTTTCCATTTTCTTTTAGAAAATATATATTAATATTCGTTTATAGAATTGTGTTCATCATTGTGAAAAACTCTAGTTCCTCGTTTACCCTATTTTCTTCCTCTCCCAACTACCGTCATTTTTTCGACCAAAAAAGAATACCATCATTTCCATTTTGACTCGCACGGATGATACACTCTTATCCAAGTATATATACAAAAATACACATTATTTTCCTTTTGATCAAAGAATCTATCCCTAGCTTTAGTGAGAGTCATGTTAGAAGACAAGTGCTTTCACATGGGTTTGTTGCTACATTAGGATGCATGTTGTCTAGGGGTGAGCATCAGTCCAAGGTCGACTCTGGACCGACCCTGGACCGGCCCAAGTCTACTGGTCCTGGTCCTGGTCCGGTTCCTAGGAAGACTGGGTCGGTCCTTGGTCCTAGAATTTCTGTACCAGCACTATGCGGGTCGGTCTTCGGTCCTGAGAGTTCCGGGTTGGTCCAACCCGAACCAACCCTGACTATATATATTAGTATTTAAAATTCTTTTATATAGAGAAAACTTTAAAATAAACAGCATCAACAACATTAAATAGCTTTTTAGTGAGGAATTCAAGTAATTTTACATTGTTCTTTAATAACTTAGATTTTTAATGTCTTTTACGGCGTTAATAGTCATAATTTACAAATGAGAAAAATGTTTTTGTGAGGAGTCCTCACGATGTCTAAAAAAGCACCTTATGGCATCTTCCTTTAGTATTTATTCTCTTATGTCTTATTTGTCCTCTTAGTCTTCAATTTGCTAAAATCCAAAAAAACAATTTCTCCACTCACCACTCGACACTCATCTCACTCGCTTTGGGTCACTCGTGCCGCTCGCCGCTCGATATTCAATTGGCTTGTTGCTCCCTGCTCAACATTTGATGCTCATTATGTTCGATGCTCACCCTACTTAACCCTCATCGCTTGCCTTTCTTAGCTAACCTTGCTCATCATCGAACCCATTGGGTCGGTACGGTCCTCGGTTGCCCTTTTAAGGTGTATAAAAAATGAAATAAAAAAAATTATTGGTTAGTCCTAAGTTGATCTTAACACCAAACCGAACCTAATGGATTAGTCCAATTCTCAATCATTTTTTTAAGGAGTACAAAAAATGAAATAAAATATTATCAATTGGTCCAGGGTTGACTCTAGAACCGGACTGAACCCATTGGGTCAGTCTAGTCCTCAGTCCCAAGATTAATAGGGTCGATCCTCAATCTTAAAAATTGAAGACTAGCACTGTACGGATCAGTCTTAGGATTAGGGGGTAGACCGGCCCAACCTGGACTATACTCACCCCTAATATTGTCATTGTAAATTAATATAAATACATAAAAAAAAAAAAAAAAAAAAGTATGGTTCGGATAACTTTGTTGTGTCAGACCTCCATTGCCTTTGTCCCCCTAAAAGTGCTGGGTGACTCACCAGATTATAAGCATCTCATGCGATTCATGACTTAAATAAAATGGGAATATGAACTATGTTAATGGTATTTTTGTTTGGGGGTTGACGTTTTGATCACTAATTTTCTTATGTGATAAATGACTAAAGTGATCGTCAAAAATTAAGTGTTAACACAACAACAAAATAAAACAAATTGACAAAATCATAATTAATTTGTCAAGCGAATTATCAACATAACTTATAAAAATCTCTGTTTCCAAATTCACATTCAAATCTCATACATCTTCCAATCATGTAAAATTCTTTTATAACGGTAAAATCATATAGATTTTCCTAAACTTAATCACCATTTTCTGATCAAGCCTTCCAAGTTTTAATTTAACAATCAACTCCTTAACTTGTATAAATTCCTAGTCAAGTCCAAGAAGTACTAGCTAACAAAATTTTCAGAACATCTCAGATTGTGATGCAGAGAGATGTGGCCTTTATGGACAAATCACGATGGAAAAACTCTTTCTCCGACATCATAAATTTTCCTCTTCCGTTCATGTCATTTTACAGGTGGCCAAGTTTGTTGTATAGGCGACAACGAAGGCTCAGATTCATCTTTGATCGCATCGTTTTTTATTTTAGATCATATTCTAACATGAGTCACTTCAACTCATAAAATGTCAAATGTGGAGATAAGTGGGATTACATGAGATGGTTATATAGCGATCGAAAGGCAAACTAATATGATCTTAGTTTTCATTAACAGTTCGTGAGAAAAGTAGGTTGTGTGATTGCAAAAGTGATTGAAAAACATGAAACTTAAAATGACAAGGAATTGATAATGCTTGGGAAACTGAAGCATGCGAAATTGATATTTTGATTGGAATAAAAAATAAACTCAAAACTAGTATTGAAGAAACATGTGCTTACACACGCTCAAACTCTTTAACTTTCAAACTTATTTTACCCAAGTTATGCTTACTCAGGTGATAGCACCACAATGATAGGTTACTTCTTAGAAAAGTATTTACCTGTATGTCAAATGACAAAACTTGGAGGCTTGGTATAGGACGAATCAAAGTAAACAGTACCTTGAGTGAGTTAATACAAAGACAGCACATGAACCTCCTTCGCAATCCAACAAGGGTGAGGATTGAACACCGGGACAACGGACAAGGTATGGTTCTTGGCAGGCTTTAATGATAGCAAAGGGCGCAAAACTATAGTGGATTATGCATCAAATAAGAGGAGAACATTCCTTGATTATATATGTACACCCAGAATACACTCACTAGATGCATCTTTTCACATAACAATGATGTTTAATTACATTAGAACTCCAATGTCAAATATGCTTCGGTGAGATGGGTGGTCTCTTGGAAAAGTGAACCTGTATGCTAGATGACAAAATAATAATGCTCGATATGGGATGAGTCAAACAGACAATATGTTAAGTGAATTAATTCAAATGTGTCACAAAAGCTACTAGATTCTGTTATTCAATCGGCCCATAAAGAACATTTTTTGACTTCGAGAATTGTAGTAGATTTAGTGGGGCTACTAGAGACGGTCCACATCTAACGCTGTAAGCCCAGTTGGGGGATGTCTTTCTGAGACCGTCCTCAATTGCTTGTGCTTTAGAAACAAGTTCTCTCGGTCTAAGTTTTCTTTCTTTGGATTAATGTCCAGCCCAAGTCGCTCGATTCCATGAATCTCCGTTACAGAACCATATATGAAGCTTCCTGAGTCAAGGCATACGTCAATAAACCGAAGATAAGATCATAACTGGCGTGATCTTCGGGAGACATGATGCATCTATTTTGTACACAAGACCATCACCGTACAAAGAGGAAAAGAAAATACATACTGGACCACGGGCGGGCTTCGAGTCATTCTATGCTCAAGCTGACTGTTTCCCTCGGAACAGGGCTAGTAACTAGTAGTGAGTCACAACAAACTACCGGTAGATATAATGTTGATATGCTAAACTTTTGGATTTACTTCAAGCCTTGACCTGGACTTGGAATAGATAAGCCACGTTAAACTAAAGCCAGTACAATGTTGATGTGAGATAAGTATCGCACATGCTAGCACCTCCTCTCGAAGGTATCATATGACCGATTGAGTCCAAGCCACACTTGCCTTTTTGAAAGAGATACAAATGTGAGTTACGTTGATGTAGATCTCAAAGATTTTTCATGCTCTTTTAAGAAATTTCGTCACTAACCTCATTTCTTCATGGCATTAAAAGATATTGTTGGCTGGTAATTATTCCAAAAAATGCCAGGAGTGGGTATTGAAAAAAAGGATTTTCTTTTGTTTTGTGAGAACCCGGAGTATTCTAGGACACTTATTAAGAAACCAAAAGAGCTTTGTAGGTTATGTTTAATGCAACGATTTTTTTTTTGCTTTATATGTAATCATTTATAAGAATCCTCGATAAATACTTCTAGTGGGCTCATTACTCACTAGTATGACCTTTATTTATTGGCAGAAGTAGAGCAAACGTTTTGCTTTGAGCAGAAATACAAATTCATTTACAATGATTACCTTACAATTATTTAATTTTTTAGTAACTCAAAAAAATTTGTTTGGTGCTTTTCCAGGACTTTTTTTTTTCCACTTTGAATTACCTACTAAAATCAAAAGCAAACCAATTCATCATTTCGTTAAAAGTCAAGTATTTAAGAGTTTCATTCTTGTAATTCCATAAAAGATAAAGGGTGAATTAATGATTCCCCAATGTTTTAATCTACACTGGCTATTCTTTAATGCAATTGCAAAATAATTTTCTCATATAACATATGCAACTTTTTTGGTATGATAATATTCTTTTTCCGCATGAAATACAATGTGTTTTTTTATTGGAAAATCAACGTGTTATTATAAACTTATGGAGTGAATAAATTCCTTAATAAAGTAATACTTTTTAATTTTTTTTTTGGTACTTAGTTGCTTATTCATGAAGCTAATTTATAACAATTTCAAGTTGTTAATCATCTAGATATTTTTAGCGGAAGATTTTAGTTCTGGGTTTTTGTCTTATTTTCTATATTTTCAATTAGGGGTCCAATCCTTCTTTTGAATTATTTTGCCTCGCTTCTTGGGAGACGACGTACTCAGCGACCCCTCCCTCATGACAAAAGCAGAAAGATTTGGGTTTGACAATGCAGACTCTGAAAAAGACTGTTACGGACAACACAGACTCGGATTTAAAGCAGCTAATAGATCAAATAACCCGTGGCCCCGGAAAACCAACTACACAAGCAACTTTAATAAGTCATAGTTGTTTGTCCGATTCATTAAAGCAAACTTTGAAAAAGGAGACAGTTACGAGCAACACATCGGATTTAAAGCAGATGATAGATCAAATAACCCGTGGCCCCGTACAACCAACTACACAATTAACTCTAATGATTCATAGTGGTTTGTCCGATTCATTAAAGTAGTGGCCTGATGTCCAAAAGCAGATTCCTTGGCAGATTTGCTGGGTAATCCCCGGCCTGGCTTTTCATCTAATGGGTCTTATAAAAGTGTATCGATCCTTATCAATTTTGTTTGTATTCTTTAAAGCTTGATGAATGACGTCTCTGGTTCCTAATAATCTATTGATCCAGATTAATTTTTCTTCTTTAAAACTTGATGAATGGCAACTCTAATAGCGTGATGCACGCGTAGGAGTAATGTCATGATATATCTAGAATGTACCATATGGCAGATTGATGTTAAGCGACATTTGCTTGCTTGAAAGAGATTTACATGCGAGTTACGTTGATACACATCTCAAAGACTTCTCTTATATTCAGAAGTTTTATAACTAACCTCATTTCTTCATTTGATCCTTATAATTTTATTGATGAGTATTATAGGAAATTTATTAAGCACCAAGTAAGCCTTGTAGGTTTTATTTAGGGAAAAAGTCAAACTTCAAATTTTACCCAAAGTGACAAAAATATTCTAAACTTTTTTTTTGATATAAAAAATCTCAAACTTTATTAATCGCGATACATTTATTCCAAACCTTTTCATAACACAAAAAATCCAAAACTTGTATACGTATGATACATTTATCCCAAATTATAATGCATTTTCGTCTTTTACTTTTTAAAATCTTTTTGTTTTTTTTTTCTTCTCTCTTCCCTCTGCCGGCCACGGGGGAGGGAAGCTAAACTCAAGCGAGGGTTGCCCTCACCGAATCTAGTGAGGGTTGTCCTTGCCTAGACTAGTGAGGGCAACAGCCAAGCGAGGCCCGCCTTCACTCGACGTCGGCAAGGCTCATCCTCACTTGAGTCTGGCTTCCCTCCGCCATGGCCAACAAAGAGAAGAAGAAAAAAAAAAGCAAAAACAAAAAAAGGAAAAATGATAAGATGAAAATGCCATTGCTTATAAAGTTTGGGGTAAATGTGTTACGGTTAGCAAAGTTTTGGGTTTTTATATCATTAAAAATTATTTAGGGTAAATTTATCACTTTAAGCAAAGTTTGAGATTTTTGATAATTTTTTCTCTTTTATTTACTGCAATGAACTTCTTCCTTTATATGCAATCATTGTTTAAACATACCTTTGTCAAGAATCCTCAACAAGTACTTCTAGAGGACTCATTACTCACCAGCATGACCTCTATTTATTACTAGCAATAGAGCAAACATTTTGCATGGGAAAATGAATGTAATAAGATATTTCGAACATATATGTTGAGAATATATGGTTGTAGAGTTGGTCATTTACAAAAATGTACCCAAACTTTTGTAAAAGTAAGAATGATTTCATTTACCAAAGATAACAAATATTTAGATCTAAATTCAAGAATTTTGATGTGCTAGAGATTAGATTTACTGGTTAAATTTTTATCCCCTATCTATTATTGTACTATTATGACTTACTTCAGAATTAATAGTAGAGGTACAAACAATTTCTTTTGGGTTTGTGTAACCATAGAGAGAGATTTTAAGAGCACAAGCATATGCATGTTTGAAAAAAGTTTTGAACTTGTGTGGGCAGAAAGAAAAATTATCTAAAGATATAAATTGGTTTGAAAAAGATATCTAAATAGTCATATATTTATGATATTAGGCAATGTTTTTTTAATTAACAAATTTGCAATTTTATTCCATTTTGTGATAACTATAGTCTATAGTGTCATAATACAAAGGATATTGATAATTTGGCCACGCCACACCTGTCCATGTTTTGGATGGTGTGAGAAGTTTGTCTAGCCGGGTTCATGTATTCAAGCTTGCATTTGAAGATTATTTGCCTTTTGTATTCTTCTTCAATTAAAGAACACGTTTTTGATCCAGTGCTTCTCCCGAGCACTAGAAATTTACCCGTGCTTCCTCCAAGATTACAATTCATTTACAACAATTAAGTTACAATTATCTATCTATTTTTAGTAAATCAAAAAAAAAAAAGTTTGCTGTTTGTCAGATATATATATATATATATATATATATATATATCATTTGAAATGCCCTCTATAATTACTGTTGCAATCACTTTTATGAAAATCAGAAGTAAACCAATCCATTATATCATGACAAAAAATGCATTTTCTATGTAAACTTCTCGTTTTCGTAATTTCATAAGAGATAAGTTGTAAATTAATGATTCCTCAGTTTTTTAATCTATATTTGCTATTATTTAATGCAATTGTAAAATAATTTTCTCATATGACATAAGAAACTTTTTTGATAAGGTAATAGTATTTTCACGCATGAAGTTTAATGTGTTTTATCATTGACAAGTTCATCATGTTATTATAAATTTATTTAGTGAATAGATTCCTAATAAAGTAATACTTTTTTGAAAAATGATTGTACTTCAATGCTTATTAATACCACTAATTTATAACGATTTTTAACAGTTATTAATCGTCTAGATAATTTTAGGAGGATTTATTTATTTTGAGTTTTTGTTTTATTTTATATGGTTTTCATGTAGGGCCCCATCTTCTTCTTCTTCTTTTTGAATTTTTTTGCCTCGCTTCTCGTGAGATCTACTCAACCTCTCGCTCCTGACAAAAGCAAAAAGATTCGGGCTTAACGATACAGACTTTGAAAATATGGTTACGGACAAACACAGGCTCGGTCTAAAAGCAGATAATAGCTGAATTAAGCACTGCCCCGGACAAACAACTTCAATAATTCAATAGTAAACAAACTTTGGTAATTCAATTGTCGAAAAAACAAATTCATTAAAGTAGTGGCCTCGTGATCTCCGAAAGCAGATTCCTTCAATGATTGCTGAGTGGCCTATGGTCTAGGCCTTTGTCAGAATTTAGGTTTGGCTGCCACGTGTATCCCACTCAATTTCGCCATAATTTCATCAGCCTTGACAAAGAGTTTATCAATTTTGACAAGTTGTCTCTATTCTTAAAAGTTTGATGAATGGCATCTTTGGTAGCGTGATGCACGCATAACAATAATATCATGACATCTATTCTTGATAAGCACTCGGTTGTGAGAATTCGGGAATGATGTAATTTCTTTTCATATAGAGATCCTTTGAATCTATCCATATATTCTAGGGTTTTTTGCAAACTTCATGTGTAGGTCAATAATAAAATAAACACGATTAATTTGACTTGCTGGTCCAGCTGTGCAGCTTTCTTTTTCTTATTCACCAAATATTGTGCCTTCCTCCATTAAGGTTGCGATGACATTATGGGCCTTACGTCGCCCAGAGTCATGTATATGTTGAACTTAACTCAATGGACCATACTCATGGAGTAATTATTATTTTTTGAGTAGAAAACTACGTGAGTAGTTTTTTTCTTTCTTTTTTGTCAAACTACATGCAGTAGTAAAGGAATGGAACTTAGTGGGGAAAAGTGCCAAAAAAGTCCTAAACCTTTTGCCTTTGTGCCGATTTAGTCCTAAATCTTTTTTGGTGCCGATTTAGTCCTAAACCTTTTTTACGTTGTGCCAATTCAGTCCTTTCCGGCCAATTTGGCCGGATTTGCTGACTGGACGCCGGCCGGCTGACGTGGCCTTGTCGGCACTGACGTGGACAACTTTTAATAATATTTTAATATTTTTAAATATTTTTAAATATTTTCTTTATTTTTATTTTTGTTTTTGTTTTTTTTTTTCTTTTTCCTCCGGCCGGTCGCCGGTCCGGCGACCGCCGAGGCGACGGCCAACGAGGGCGAGGCCGACCTCGCCGGTCACCTCGCCGATCCGGCGAGGCGAGCCTCGCCCATGGCCGGCGAGGCTAGACCTCGCCGGATCCGGCCATGGGCGAGGCTCGCCCCCTCTGGCGTCGAGCCTCGGATGGGCGAGGCTCGAGCCTCGCCGGATCGGGCGAGGACGAGCCTCGCCCATGGCCGGCGAGGCTCGACCTCGCCAGATCCGACGAGGCCATGGCCGTCCCTCGCCGGATCGGCGAGGATCCGGCGAGGGCGAGCCTCGCCCATGGCCGGCGAGGCTCGACCTCGCCGATCCGGCGAGGGCGGCCTCGCCCTCGCCGGCCGTCGCCTCGGCTGGTCGCCGGACCGGCGACCGGCGGGAGGGAAAAAAATAAAAATAAAATAAAATAAATATTAAAATATTATTAAAAGTTGTCCACGTCGCGCCGATAAGGCCACGTTAGCCGGCCGGCGTCCGCCAGCAAAACCGGCCAAAATTGGCCGGAAAGGACTGATTTGGCACAACATAAAAAGGTTTAGGACTAAATCGGCACCAAAAAAAGGTTTAGGACTAAATCGGCACAAA
This sequence comes from Eucalyptus erythrocorys, assembly GCA_014182555.1. Lineage (NCBI taxonomy): Eukaryota > Viridiplantae > Streptophyta > Magnoliopsida > Myrtales > Myrtaceae > Eucalyptus > Eucalyptus erythrocorys. The sequence goes on along the minus strand of CM024600.1, from coordinate 11,526,584 downwards.
GGCAAAAGGTTTAGGACTTTTTTGGCACTTTTCCCGAACTTAGTGTGTGGATTAAATGCGTGATACATGGAGGCATATTAATATCCAAAGGCCTTTCTCATGACCATTAGTCATTTTATTTGGGATGTAAAAATGTTTTGATTTTAAGTGTTTTTTGTCATGTACATATTAGAACCAATAATTTTGTTTGCATTTCGCTCTACTGTTCTTGTTTTAAGTTCGAGTTGAGATTATACAAAAACGAACGCCACCACCTAATTGATGCCATAAAATTGACATCTTGGCTTCCATTGGCAAGTCAAACATGACTCTTAGAGGCAACGAACAATGGGTTGGATCCATCTTTGATAGAATCGAAGTCGATTTTAGATCACATTTGGATATGAGTCATTTCGGCTTATAAAATGTCAAATATGGGGATAAGTCAAACTACATCGGGTGGTAATACCGCAATCCAAAGGCAAATTAATTGGATTCTGGCTTTCAGTCCTATTTGGAACTTGACCAAAATGTAATCAAATTCATCGATTTTTCACGAGAAAATCAGGTTGTGCAGTTGCAAAAGTGATGGAAATGTACGAAACTTAAAATGCTGGGGAATTGAAAATGCTTGCGACACTAAAGTAGGAGAAATCAAAATTCTGATTGGAATAAATATAAATTGGAAACTAGAATGTGAGTATACAATCGCTCAAACTCTGATTTTGAAACTAAGCCAAGTCTGCAGTTGGAATTAATTGTCTTCCTTCAAAGTACAACAAACATTTATTAGAATACTAAAGAAGTTGGAAGAAAGCCAAACTAAAGTTTCTCATAAATCGTTACCAAAAAAAAGTTTCTCATAAATGAAACACGTGTGAGCCATAGGAGTGAGCTTGGTCCGAATTGGACCGATCCACCCCCTAACCCTAGAACCAACCCATACAGTGCCGATCCTTAACTTTTGGGACCGAAGACCGATCCTATTGAGCTTGGGACTGAGAACTGGACCGAACCGATAATTTTTTATTTCATTTTTTGTACTTCTTAAAAAAGCAAATGAGGATCGGACAACTCAATGGGTTCGATCCGGTTTCCAAGTCAATCTAGAACTAACCAATAATATTTTATTTCATTTTTTGTACTCCTTGAAAGGGCAATCGAGAATCATATTGACCCAATGATTTCGATGATGAGCAAGATTAGTTAAGAAAGGCAAGCAGTGAGGGTCACGTGTGGTGAGTATCGAATGTCGAATGGGGAGCAACAAGTCAAGTAAGCATCGAGCGGCAGCGGCACGAATGATGCAAAGCGAGCGAGGTGAATGTCGAGTGGCAAGCGGAGAACTTATTTCTTTCAATTTTGGCAAATTGAAAACTAAGAGGACAAATAAGATAGAAGAGAACGAATATTAGAGACTGATGCCATAAGGAGCTGTTTATACCTTTTTGGACGCCGTGAGGACTTCTCACAAAAACATTTTCCTCCTTCGTAAATTATGACTATTAACACTTTAAAAGACATTAAAAATCTAAGTTATTAAAAAATAATATAAAATTATTTGAACTTCTCATTAAAGAGCTATTTTATATTATTGACGCTATTTATTTTAATGTTTTCTCTATATAAAAAATTATAAATAATATTATATATATAGTCTGGGTTGGTCTGGGTTGGACCAACCGAAAACTCTTAGGACTGAGGACCGACCCGTACAGTGCTGATCTAAGAATTCTAGGACCAAGGACCGACCTAGTCCCCCTGGAAACTGAACCAGGACCAGCAGGGTTGGGCCGGTCTAGGGTCGATCCAAGGTGGACCCTAGAGCGATGCTCACCTCTAGTGAGCCAACACTCCAGTCCTTTTTGGTTATACACTTTCTTCCATTAGCAAAAAACAACTAATAGATAATGAATTTTTTCTATTAATTTTCATGAACCCAACTTATTTAGAGGCATTTTTTTAATTTTGACCATTTGAGTTTTTAGCTTTAAAATATGCTCCGTTACTTTAGTCATTCATAACTAAATTAATAATATGACAAAACCACACAAGCACTCCCTTATAAAGTAGACCGTCTTATACTGTGGGAAAAGAAAAACCTAAATCTTCTCAAACATTTCAAGATTATTCCTTTTGTAACGCTGTTCGTTTTTGCCGCCCCCGGATGTTGCTGCTGATCGATCCCGTGGCTGGTTGCCACCGCTATTCTTGGTCCCCGTCGCTACTGTCGCTATTAGGTCTGTCGTCGATCACCCGTCCCGGTCCTTGTTGTCGTAATCCCGTTCAAAGTAGTAATTAGGTAACTTGATTCATGTATCAGATTACTTTCTTATTTTGGAACATGCGATCTTTCAAGAATTTTTCCCGCATATATCCCGTTGCCTGTTTCGGATAGATTAGATTATACAATTTCCTGTTGTGATAACTCTTGCATTGTTAGGGATGACCCAATCAGGAAGTCAAATCTTTGGGCCTAAAAATCGGACTATAGAGATTGGACTATCAATTAAAATTTGCCTTTGATTTCATTGTTCGGGCCGATTTAATTGAGTAATCGGATGCCCAATTAAATCTAGGGGTGAGCATCACCCTGGACTGACCCTGGATCGGCTCAACCCTGCCGGTCTTGGTCCGATTTCCAATGAGACTGGGTCGGTTCTTGATCTTAAGATTTCTAGACCAGCACTATGTGGGTTGGTCCTCGATCCTGAGAGTTCAGGGTCGGTCCAACCCAGACCAACCTTTACTATATATATAATATTATTTATAATTTTTATATAAAGAAAACCTTAAAATAAACGGCGTCAATAACATTAAACAACTATTTAATGAGTAATTCAAGTAATTTTACATTGTTCTTTAATAACTTAGATTTTTAATGTCTTTTACAGTGTCAATAATCATAATTTACAAAAAAGGAAAATATTTTTGTGAGGAGTTTTCACGGCATCCAAGATGGCATAAATAGCTCCTTATGGTATCCTTCTCTAGTACTTATTCTCTTCTGTCTTATTTGTCTTCTTAGTCTTCAATTTGTCAAAATCGAGAGAAACAACTTCTCCACTCGCCACTTAATACTCACCTCGCTCGATGCTCGCTTAGCTTTCTCCCCGCTCGATACTCGATGCTCATTCTATTAAACGCTTACTCCACTCGACCCTCACCGCTTGCCTTTCTTAGCTGACCTCACATTGAACCCATTGGGTTGGTTCAGTAATCAGCTATCATTTTAAGGAGTACAAGAAATGAAATAAAAAATCATTGGTTGAGTCTCAGATTGACCCGGTCCTTAATCGCTTTTTCAAGGAGTATTAAAAATAAAATAAAAAAATTATCGGTTGGTCTTGGTTTGACCTTGGAATCGGACCGAACCCACTGGGTTAGTCCGGTCCCTAGTCTCAAGCTCAATAGGGTTAGTCCTCGATCCTAAAAATTGAGAACCAGCATTGTACGGGTTGGTTCTAGGGTTAGGGGGTGGATCGGCCTAACCCAGACCATGCTCACCCCTAATTAAATCTTTCCCCTTTTATGCGCGCACCACGTGGTAATATTTAATAATCTAAGTTCAACATTAGTAATCACTTATATTACTTGAATAATTTTATTAACATCATTTAATCATCAAACATGTAGAACCTTAGGTTATGCACGTCATTAGATTAGGGTGCATCACGTGCATATTTATAATTCAGGGCAAATTCATAATTAATGTTTAGGATAACCCATGCTAATTTTAGAATTCATTTAAGTTTAAGATAACTTATAGTTTTCATTGATTAAACTATAATCAAATAAAAATTGTCGCTAGGGTTTCATATAGATTTATTTAAGTATATGATTAATTTGTCTCATAACATTGATATCACATATCGCATGTCATCTAGAGAGCCACATATTTTTAGGATTAATTTTAATAATCGCATCATGTAGATATAATTAATAATTGCATTTCCTAAAGTATTCATGTTGCATATGTTTTACATATCATAAAAGAAAACACAAAAAATGGTCTCACACGTAGTTTAAATAGTAGAGTTAATCTATGATTAATTCTATATCCTGTCATAGAATTCATGTCATATTATTTGGTATTAAATACAAGTTGAATTTAATGGTATAAATATCATCTAAGATTTAATATTAGTTGATTAGTGTATGGCTAGATTAGAACTTGTATAGTCATAAAATCTAAATGAGTCATGTATGTGCTAAATTTAATTTAAGAAAACTCAAAAAAGAACTAATTGGGATTGCATTTTATGTATTAATCTATGTTACAAAAATCATGTTTACCAACATTTTTAATAAAAATGGATAAGTGCATTGAAAGTCATAATATTTGTCACAAGAACGTAATTGAATTCTAAAACTTTCAAAGAGTGCAATTAAGTACTAAAACTTATTGTAAAAGTGTAATTAAGTCCTAAAGTTTTATAAAAATGAAATCAAATTCTAAAACTTATCAAACTAATCCAATCAAGTCATTCTGTTATTTGTACTTTTTGAAAGTTTTAGAATTTAATTGTACTTTCGTGATAAGTTTTAAAACTTGATTACAATTTTTAAAGTTTTAGGACTTGATTATACTTTTTTTTAATAAGTTTTATGACTTGATTGTAATTTTTAACTGTTTAAGGACCCAATTGCAACTTCATGACAAATTTTAAGACTTTCACTGCATTTATCCCTAATAAAAAAATTAAATTAACATGCATATTAGGTCTGTATCGAAATAGTTAGGGGGTGCATGATAAAAAAATTTCTATTCCAGAAATAATTTTTTTATTCCAGAAACAATTCTGAAATAGAAATCCGTTTGGTAAAATTATTTAACTTTTCTATTTTGAAGCGTGATTCTTGTTCTAGAAATAGGTTTGGAGTAGAAATCGAAGTAAAAATTTTCTACTTTTCTATTTCTGGAATAGAAATGAGAAATAAAAATAAAAATTTTTATTTCTCGTAGTTTGTCGCCGCCGCCCGATTGCGATCGCCGGGCTGCCGCCGGCCGGTCGTCGTCACCGCTGGTCGTTGCCGCCGGTCGCCACCGCCACCGGTCGCCGCTGCCGCCGCCGGTCGCCGCCGGGCCGCCACGGCCGCCATCGCAGTCGTCGCCGATCGGCTGCCGTCGCCGCCGGCTGCTGCTAGCCGCCGCCGGTCGCCGACCACCGCCGCCGATCTCCACCGGCCGTCGACCGCCGGCCGCCGGCCGCCACCGCCACCAATCTCCACCGGCCGTCGCCCACCGGCGCGATCTCCGCCGACACGGGCCGCCGTTCAAAAGGAAGAAATTTTGTGTTGTTATCAAACGAATTTCTATTTTTAGGTAAAAATTTTGTGTCGTTATCAAACGGTTATTTTTATTTAGAAAATCTTCTAAAAATAGAAATAGAAAAATCTATTTCTGTTCCATAAACTATTTATGGAACAGAATGGTTTTCATGCACGCCCTTAGATGTCCTTACATTTAGAAAGTCATAATTATGACGTGCGGATATCATATCATTGTCTACTTTCTAGTCGAAAATCTGTTGAATCCATGTTCATTGGGCGATGGTGAAGCTTTACATTTGCTTGCTTTTATGCATGCACATGTTTTAATCCATCCTTTTAAGTAATTTATTTACTACTTTAAATATTGAGTGTTTTCTTGTTTGTGGTGCATGATCACCCATCACATGTGAGAGGTTTAGGGTTAAAATTAACAAAAACTACTTGCAAAACATTTTTGAAATAACAAAAAAAGGTATCCAAATAACGCTAGATTAAGCTAGCCCAATTAAGTCCTCGTATCGAGTTCATAAAAGTAAAGTGCGCTCCTGCATTTTGCTTGGGTGTTTAATCGATTCAAAACTGATTAGTGGTAACTCTAAAATAAATTGAATTGCATGTTACAAAATGATTTAAATAAAATCACAAAAAAACCTAGAATTTGCTTCTTTCAAATATTTTATTACCTAATTTGTGTGTATCACTATCTAATTCAATTTCTTTGAGGGAAAACGATAACTTTGCTAATCCGTAACTGCATATGATCCTTACTTTGAATTTAAGCCATTAGATAGAATCAAGTTTAAAAGTCGATATCTTGACTTTCAAGACGTAAGATTGGGATATTAATGTTAATCTGCTTTCAAAATTTCATGTTGATTAGATGTTGTTTTCACATTTGAATTGATTGGATGATATCTTTGACGGTTTGTGCTTATCTTCAATATCTTGAGTGAATGTTATCCTCTTTTGTATTTTTTATTTCTTTCCATATCTTTAAAAAAAGAAAAAAAAGAACAGGTTGCATGTTAAAGTAGGATAAGATATTCTAGATAACTCTCCATATTTAGATTAGATTGTATGTCAGTATATATTCTAGAATAAATTAGAATACATTCTACATAGAATTTTTCCTAATAGATTAGCATAATTTAGATGACCATGCATGTTATATATAATCCTTGCATGCTTAGGTAATATCTAGTCGATAGGATATGGCTTTCCTAATTGAAATAGAATTTAATCTAATTATTTTCTAGCATGGACGGGATAACCTTCATTTAAGAAAGTTTTTATTTCATTAATTTTTAATTTTTAATTTTGATAAAAATACCAAAAATATCATATGCATGTCCTATAGTTTGTATGTAAGGTGCATTTAATTAAAACTCCATGGCATGCAGAATAGTCTTAATTTCAAGATAAAAGAAAACCTAAAAAATATTAGATTGTTTTGGTGTGTTTTTTTTTTAATTGCAATTTGGTTGCTTTGTTATTTGATTGTTATTTTAATGGTTGTGTACTCGCATGATCATTCCCTACATGTTAGTATCTAGATTAAAATTAATCCAAGTTGCCTGCTTAAATATTTTCATAAATAAATGAAATGATACCGAAAGGGCATTAAAGTGATTTAGTGTAATAAGGTTTCCAAAGTGATGTAATCTCTTGATTGTACAAGTAAAACAATTCTCCTCACTTTATTTGGGTATTTAATAGACCCACCAAAAAATAATTAGTGGCGACTACAAAATAACATTGATTTGCATGTCACGAACTTGAACCAAGTTGTGAATTGTTATGATCTCAGAGAGCCCGAGGTAAGTTTAGTTTTCGTAAACTATTAGCCAAATTCTAACCGGTTCACTATTAAGGGAGATCGCAACAATCACAGTACAACAAATTTTAAAATTCACAAAGTTGGGGAAAGTAATTGTCGAAGCTTCAGTAGATGAAGAACATATCAACAATTAACTCTTGGCAACGGGCGCGCATGACAAGCAGCTATTTCTATTCCAGAAATAGTTTTTCTATTCCAGAAACAATTCTGGAATAGAAATCCGTTTGGTAAAATTATTTCACTTTTCTATTTCTGAAATAGATTCTTGTTCCAGAAATAGGTTTGGACTAGAAATCAGAAATAAAAATTTTCTATTTTTCTATTTCTGGAATAGAAATGAGAAATAAAAAAAAATTTTCATCGTTCATCGTCGCTGTCGCCACCGGTCGCCACCTGCCTCCGCCACCGCCGGCCGCTGGCCCTCACCGCCGGCCATCGTTGCCGCCGGTCGCCGGCCGCTATCGCCACCGGTCGCCGGCCGCCGGTCGCCCCGTCGCCGTCGTTCGCATCGCCGTCGGTCGCCGGGTCGTCGGTCACCCCACCGCCGTTGGTTGCACCGCCGTCGTTTGCTAGTCGCCGGCCACTCCACCGGCACCAGTCACCGGTCGCCGGTCGTTGGCCACCCCACCGGCGGACGACGGCTGGCGCCGGTGGCCGCGCCATCGGTTGCTGGCCGTCGCCACCGCCGCCACCGTCCGAAAGAAAGAAATTTTGTGTCGTTATCAAACGAATTTCTATTTTTAGAGTAGAAATTTTTTGTTGTTATCAAATAGTTATTTTTACTTAGAAACTCATCCAGAACTAGAAATAGAAAAATCTATTTTGTTCAAAACTATTTCGGAATGAAATAATTTCATGCGCGTTTCACAAGAAAATGAAGAAATATGTGAATTTTTTTATCCTAAAAATAAATCAAGTGAATTCTAAATATGCATTGGGGAAAGAAATATTGAAAATTTCGTTAGAATATAAATTAAAATTGCGTATTTTTCAAGATATCTAAAAATTCTCTTTTGATATATTGTTATGGATGATTAGATATCCACCAAGTCTTGCCAAAATAAACATACATATCAAATGGTTATCAAAAAGAAAAAAAAAAGGTGAATTTCCATAATAAAGTAAGATAAAATTTGGAATTCAAATATTATCTTGAAAGAAATCACCTCTAACTTTCACAAGTACCATGACTTTCATACAGTTCTAAATTGATTGCCATAGCTTTTTATTTTCAACTACTTAAGCGATATAACCAAAAAAAAAATTTACTTGAGTGTCATAACTTTTAATCAATCACTTAAATGCCAAAAAATCTAAAAAATGTTCACTCAAATGCTAGAAATTTGAATTGCTATGGTACTTGTGGTAAATATTTTTAAAAAGTTATGGTATTTAAGTGATCGGAAAAATAAATTACGGTCAAGTAAGTGCATTACATATGGCATTCCAGTAATAGTACATGTGGTGTCTTTTTTCCTCGGAAGATCCTACAAAAATGACTTCCTCGCCTTTTTCGACACCAAGTTGATGCGCAAATGAGAAGATTATGACATATGGAGGAAAGCTATCGAAAGAGAGAAATTCATACTCTTATTTTATGCGTTTATGTTTCTTATTGATTCATATTATTTTACGTACACGAAATACTGCATGTGCCTACATCATCAATTTATAAATATTGCAATTTTGTGTCAGATCTTCTTTTTACTCTTAGGATGAACCTGCATAATGGGTTTGGATCTGCTTTATATAAAACTCCAATGAACTCAAGGGGAGTTTTTATATTGATGTGAATATTTTTTTTGTTATAATTATTTGCATATTATTTTTCTTGCAAAAATTGACATTGATACCAAAATTTAGTATTATATAAAATATAGAATTTTAAAGTCGTGCACCACTCGGGTACTTTGCTCATTGATAAATAAACCCATCCACGAAAATAGGGGGTAAAAGTTGAATTTTTTTGCCCTTTGAACCCGGGACTTTACTGACCAAAAAAAAAAACCCGGGACTTTCAGATGAATATGATCCTGCGCAACGTGAAAGCTCTCTTGCAAGGATTGTTTCCAACAAGAGATAACAACAACAGAGGATAATGATACCAGTTTGATAGGTGGAATGCAATCAAATCAAATATTAGTAGAAAAGCACAAATTCGAGCAAATGCTTATGCCGAAGGTCACGAGAAGTAAAATTAAACTGCATGAATGCAGAAAACAGAACAATCATAGAGACATTCAACATTAAATTGCTCAGAGAGTTTGCTTATTCTCTTCCCTAGCGTGGGGATTTATCCACACGCCACAGCTATCGCAAGGGAAAAACCTGAGCTTTGGGCACTGAAACTTTTCTAAGTAGACCAGAGATGGGAAATGATTTCGCAGGTCCAACCACTCGATCTCGCAGTTAGCAAGGAACTTGAGCCGCAAGATCTTGACACTCGACTGATACCCACCGGGAGTTTTCTCGTTGAGATTCACTAGCTTACCTCCTCTGATGTAAAGTTTATCGATTTTTTTCACCTGTTTAGGAGTTAGCCACTCTGGCATGGAAGGTTCAGGGTAGCCGCGCAAATCTAGCTTCGTCAGTTTAAGCGGCTTCTCCGGTCTATTGGCATCTGGATAGTCGCCTCCGCTCTTACTGCTCTTGGGTTGTTCGAGCTTCCCAGGGGAGTTATTGTCTTTCTTCCCCTTGTTGTCAGATGAGCCGGGTTGCATAGGAGCTCGGATCCATGTAATCGTCAATGACCTCAGCCCAGGCAACCCCGATAGATTTCGTATATCTTCGTCTCCCAATTTATCTGCTTTATCCACTTGCAAACTCAGTTTCCACAGCTTTTGCATCCTCGCCAAATCAGAGAGCGTGCATGTATTTCGATGGTTTACGTTGCGGTGAAGCACAAAACCTTTGAGCACTCGGAGTTCCTGCAGGTTTTTGAGACTCTTGGGCATGTGGCTGATCAGGTAGCACTCGGAGAAGTCCAGGTATACGAGTTTCCCTAAAGAACCAATTTCCCGGGGAAGCGTTTCCAAACTTTGGCATGCTCCGAGATCGAGTATGGTCAGTTTGGAGAGTCTGCAAATAGAGGCAGGAAGCTCTCGAATCTTGGTCACGCCATGAAGGCTCAAATATCTGAGACTTCTTATTGTGCCGATTTCACTCAACAGGGATGGCGCGTCATCCACATAGATACTATGATCTGGGGACACCACCCACCGTCCCAACTGAAGAACTCTGCACTTGTAAAATGATTCCAATTTTAAATCAAGAAACTGTTCATTCGTGTTGAACAATGTCCGCAGTCCCCCTGCCCTGCTCACTAAGGATGCCCTCGAGAGCTGTCCGCCTTCTACCAAGCATGCCCTGGAGCACTGAGAATACTTTGGCATCGCATTAACCTGGGAATCGAAGTCCAAAAAATCGGCCTCCTTTGCTAAAGTTATGAGGAACCGCCGCATAAACGGGTGGAGCTGGCAGCTGTCAGGAACAGGGCTTCGCTGCTTTCCCTTCTTATGAACTAGCATAATGAAGCCCTTCTCGCCAAGCTCTTTGAAGATATCTTCCGCGGCTTTCTCAATGCCCATGGATCCCCCCAAATCTTGGACATGTAGGAACTCCTCCCCAACCCACCAATTGATCAGGACCCTTTTCTTTATGATTGCGTTCTCCGGGAAAGCTGCAAGACACAACAAACAATTTTTGCGATCATCACCCAACATGGCATAAAGTTGCCGCACGCCCTGAATAATTGGACTCGCGGACGTCTTGCCAAATTTGGCTTCCAGTTTCGCCAACATTTGGCCACTTATTTCATCTTCCACAACCTTGGGTAGGCCAGGAGTGCTCGATTTGGCCTTTAAAAGATTGTGAAGAGCCGGCAGATGCAACCTCAAACTCGCGATTTCAAGTTCGACCTCTCGCAGCTTGTCTTGGAGAGTGTCGTGGGGAGCCAAACGTTTTGAATCTTGGCTTTCCATCATGCTGCTCACTAAAGCATCTAATTCACGGGCTCTCTGGCACCACAACTCCAAGGTTGACTTGAAGTGGAAAAGATCATTTTGGATTTTTGTGTGCTGACTAGGAAACCGAGATGACAAATTATCAGGACCTTGAACCTCATCTTTGCCCCTATCGCCACGGTCGATCCCAACGGTATTCACACTTCCTCCAGCAGATCGGGAAGAGGGTTGGTCAGGTGGAGAGAACTTATTGATTTTAGATATCGATGAGGCCATAGTAGACGGCGACCCCGAATCATTACGATCCGAGTTGATGGAGCTACCGGAAGTCATAAATCCTCGGAATCGAGGTGAAGCGAACAAAGGAACTAGAACTCAGCAGGATACACGGATAAGTGGCTTCCAGGAGAAAGTTCGAGGGAAGTTTAAACGAAGAAATAGAAACGATTGAGCACGCTCCTTGTCTCCGTTAAGTAGTGGGAAAGTACCTGACCATTTTCTTTTCTTTTTAATTGGAAATATATAAAAAGGAAAAAGCAAATTTTTGGATAGAAATTATAATACGCTGTCCGTCCTATCATTTTAGGAAGGCACAGTTGGACTGACTTTTGTTTCCTATGTATATTCTTAAGATTATCTTATAGTCTTTCACTACTTATATTATAAAAGGATAATAGCATTAGAAGTTCTAAAACTTGTCTCCAAAGTACAATTAAATTATAAAACTTTTAAAAAGTGTAGTTAAGTCCTAAAACCTGTCTCAAAAATGCACTTGAGTCATAAAACTTTCATAGATTACAACTAAGTCCTAGAATTTGTCAAAAAAGTGCAATCAATTTTAAAACTTTCAAAAAATGTGATCAACAGAAGAACTTGATTTGATAAATTTAACAAGTTTTATGACTTGATTATACTTTCTTAATAAGTTTTAGGGCTTAATTACATATTTTGAAGGTTTTAGGACTCGACTATATTTTATTGATTAATTTTAGGACTTCCAATGTATTGATCCTATTATAAGATTATGTTCAAATAAGATGACATCAATGCAGAAAAATATGTTTATGTACCTCAAACTATAGGTTGAGAGATAGTTAGGCCCATATCTTATACATCAATTTTGTTGAGGAATTAAGTTTATTTATTATTGGTTTTAATTTAATATTTCATGGTAAAATGATAAGAGGAAAATATATAATATATTCGTCTATTGTTGAAAAATTTTCATGCATAGTGATCATTTCGATGGCACCTTGATATTTTTATCAATATACCATTAGAAATAGATTTTGGTAATGAAACAAAGCAATAAGAAAGGTAGAATTTTGTGAGGTGGAGTAGCATCCACATTATTGATAAAGTATTTTTTTTTTTCTGATAATAACTTTTTTCTATAAAAGTAGAAGGGGAAAAAAAACATAGGGCGGTGAGATGGCAATGTGAACCCTGTAAGGCCCTCCGTGGAGAACCTGAATACCATAATAGTATTAAATTAGCTTCTTCTTTTTTTTTCCATGTAAAAAATAGATGAGTGTTGCATGTACCTGGATCATGTACGTCCGGCTCATACATGTGAATTTGGGTCAGGTGCATCAAACAAAACTAGGACTTTCTCATAAAAATATACATACACATCATAAGGAGGTGCATTTCCATGTCAAGACACTAGATAATTTTTTCCACTCACTTCCAGGATGTGAAATTTGGGCTTTTCAATATTTGTCATAATCCTTACAAAAATAAATCCTTATTAATTAAAAGAATTTCCAAATATCCACTGCCACTTTAGAAGCCGAATGATACTTTTAGATTTGAAATTTGGCTTTGGGTCAAGAAAAATGAAAATGAAAAATTGATAAAAGAAGATGAAGTATAAGTTGATTAATAAAAAAAAAGGGTTAATACCCTGAAAAACCCCAAACTGGTACACATATGACAAATTTACCCCAAACTATTTTTTTGACTATAAAAAACCCCAAACCTGGGTACACCTATGACAAATTTACCCCGTCGACCATAAAAAACCCTAAACTTGTATATTTATGACAAATTTACCCCAAATTAATTTATTTGACCATAAAGAACCCCAAACTGGTCAATTTGTAACAATTATAACCTCCGCTAAATTAAATTAATACCACAAAAAAATCACAAAAATTGTAAATTGTGACAAACGGAGTGTAAAATCCCAAATTGGTTTATCGGTCAACTGTCACGTGTCATTTAACTTAATTAAAATTTAATAAAAATAGCATAGGGTAAATTTGTCACAAGTATATTAGTTTGGGGTAAATTTGTCAAAGGTTTACCAGTTTAGGATTTTTTGTGGTCAAAAAAATAGTTCGGGGTAAATTTGTCACAGGTGTACCAGTTTGGGGTTTTCCAGGGTATTAACCGTAAAAAAAAAACATCTACCTTGCAAAAATTACTTACTTTTTTTTTTTTTGTCAGTCCTACTCTATACCTATTCTACACTCATTCTCAGACTTTTGTCCTGCCTCTTGTAGGGCGTGGGAGTCGAAACCCACTCTTGAAACTTGCGCGTCCCCACCCCATCCCTCCTTGAGAAGGTGGGGGTTTGAACCCCTCACCTCCCCCTTCCATGTTGGAAGGGTGGCCACTGGGGCGAATCCCAGTGATTACCAAAAAAAAAAAAAATTACTTACTTAATCGGTAGATTTTCGTGTTGATAACATGTTGTAAAATATTGCGTTGAAAATATATAATAGAAAGAATAAAGAGATTGAGAAGAGAAATTAGGTAAACACCAAAGATAGTAGAGAAAGCTAAATGAGAGAATTTTATTTCCAATGATTGTTATATCACTATTCTCATTGTTATGACTGTTATATGTACAACAAAAATTAAGCTCCTATTTATAGGAAAACAATGATGCACTTATCATTAATATTTAATGCATCGAATGATACATGTATTGGATAGAGAGATGAACATTTATTGTATAGGGAGATGTACTTAGAATGTATGATACAAATGTACCATAATAAGTACATTAGATAAGATGAATATAATAAATATTCATTCATGTATTTCATTCATTCATATATTTCATAACACTATCCACATTTATTCCACCTCACTATGGGATAGTTTTATCCAGTCTATATCTCTCTTATATCCAATTATCCTATCTTGAGTAGGTACTAAACATAGGATATAATAAATTTTATCGTATCTTAAATTTTATTTTGACTGTCAAACGCAACCTAATATTCTCACCCTAAAAAATGAAAAAATAAAAAAAGATTAAGCATAGATGGACCCTAAACTTTTTTTTAATTTGTGCAACTGATCTAGTAATTTTTCTTGGCCAATAAGGTCCCTAAACTATATTCTTTCTTTTATTCGAATTGGTGCTTCCACTAATAAAGTAGACAAAATTGCGAGTAAGGGTTTGAATTATAACCATTCTGTTTCTATAAAAAATTTCTGGCCAGAAATAGATTATTCTATTTCTATTCCCTAGATAAGTTTATTGAGTAGATAAATGTATTTGATAACAACATAAAATTTTTATTTCCTTGAGTAGAATTTTGTTTGATAATAATACAAAATTTCTTTTTCAAAATTCTGTTTCCATGTTATGTTCTCCTCGTGTCATGAAACAGGGTAGACAAGCAGATTTTTCCCCCCTTTTTTTTTCACTTTCTTGGAACAAAAATAAAAGGAAGCATTGTGTGTTACTTAACTTAAAGAGTATCTACTATCTATCCCGACTTGTGGTAAAGCATGTAAATTAAGAAAGGTTAAATGCAAATATTGAGATTGCATTGCCGACGCTATCATCCAGAGACAGTGATCTTCTCCTGAAATTTTGTGTGCATCATTTATGTTGGACTGTGTTGTTGAGCAAATGTTGGTCCTGCGTTGGGAAGTTTTGGATAGAGCAACGGCAACGATTATCTTCTACTGATGACTCACTCAGAAGCACCACCAATTCTGAATGAATTTAAAAGGGTAACTCATTGCTATCACGAGTAATGGGAAATAGCTGATGATTTACTTTGTCCCGATGCCGTTAAAATGAATACTTATCATGTTACGAGAAATTTAACACTATTTTTATATATTAAACTAATAAATAATTTTAAAAATCCCCAAAAAACAAAATTTTAAGAAAGGTCGCCGTTGGGGGGGGTGAGGCGGCAGCGATTCTGATAAGCTCCAGCGTCCAGATCCATGGTCGACAGTCTTAGGCAAGTTTGAAGAAGGGAAGCAGAGCCGAGGCCATAGTTTCTGGTTGAATTGAAAAGAATCATATTGAAGAAATCGCCACTGGAATGCAGAAAAAGAGAGTGCTTGCTGCTGCGCAGACAACTGATCAACCTACCATCATGGATCGACAGAAGAGACGCGACGAAGAAGCAAAGAGCTCACGAAATGCCTCAGCCTACTGCTACTGCAACTTGCTATTTGGAAATTGAAAAAAAAAAAAAAAAAAAAAAAAAAAAAAAAAAAAAAAAAAAAAAAGGAAGACATTTGAGATGGTTGTGTTCCAGATCTAGGGTGAACGGTCTCGCCGCGGTCATGCTGCGCCCCCGCCTCAGCCTGCCGCTTCACCTCCTTCTCCCTCCCTGTTCTTCCCCTCTCTCTTGAGGCTTTTGATATTTCCAGTCAAAACAAACAAATTTCCACGTTACCGCTGGTTTGTTAAAGTTAGAGTTGATGTGCGTTGTTGACGTGACAAATGAATTGTATAATTTTTTTTTTTTTTTTTGGTCATAATGATTTTATAATTCAAAGACCTAATTGGCAAAAACATTAAAGACTAAATTTTAGACAAACTTATGATATTACATCAAAAGGAAATATACAGATGTAGCCACACCATCCGCCGCCCACCACTGCAGACCGGCATCCCCGCCACTCATCCCTACTAAGCCGCCACAACTATCACAGACGATAAAAGCACCACCATGAGTTACTGCTTTGTACAACATTAGCACCGGAAGCCCCTCTCTGGTCGGCCTTGACATGACTCAGCCGCAGCCACACTGACCTTTCGAAGTTCACCACCACACCATGGCCACAAAACTGACAACGCTGCCAGCATGGCCAGCGTCGATCCAAAACTCTCGTCCTCACCGATGTGGTCGGTTGGAGATTTTATTATCTGAATCCACATAGCGAAAAAGGAGCTTTTGCATTTGGAAATTGATTTTGGATGATCGGGTACAGAAGAAAATGTAGTGCTATACAATCTACTTCTTCACTACAATCTGGACCCTAGCACCATCATCCACGTCGAATTGCTTTCCCAAGCCCAGATGATTTAACAGAAACCAGACGACGGTCAGAAGTTCTCCGCCCTTGCTTGGTTGCTCTGCGTTTACATCGACCTTGCAGTTGTTCGCAGCATATGACAGTAACTCGACCCACACTCCTCCCATTATCTCCCATCTCCTTTCCTGGAGCTTTTTCAAGCATTTCGCGAGGGAACAAGCGACAAATAGCACAGACTTGCTCGCGGAACCTTTGACATAAACTGGTTTAACAGGCGTATCCACGGAGAGAATCTTCTGGCATGTGGTTTTGAGATTCACATTTGCCGATATCTTATTTTTAAAGAATCTCTCAGCTTCCGCGCAGGTGTCTTGGAACATCAACTGCCAGTTGGACGAGAAGGCGGACATCATATTTGGTTGCAAGACGAGAAGATAGAACACGTAGTCTGAGAGTGTCTTGCATATTTCTCGCTCGTCGATGCCATCAACTGTGTCGTCTTCACAGCAGAGTGTAGTAGCTACATGCCACAGTAGGACGCTTTCGATGTAGGGAACTTCGACAATGCTACTATACAACTCGCTGTCCGGAGATATGCCAGCGTCTGCAAGAGCCCAACTGCCTCGGTGAGAAGAGATCTTCGAAGCGGTTTCAACATCCCGGGCGACCAAGGATCTCCTTTTCAACTCCTTGAAAATGAACTTCTTTAGTTTGTCATCCACCACATAATTCTGCCGCCAAAAGCTTAGCCTAATCTTATCCAGACGACCTCTCATCCGCACAAGTTCGGCAATCTTGTTAAGCAATTGGCTCTCTTTATGCAGACAGAATTTTATTAAATTACATTGGGACACCTCTGCTGACCACCTCTTTCTTTTGTTCATCATTTCCAAAATGGGATCGTACCATTTGCTTTCGATGGCGATGGCGGTCCGATCAGAGAACAACAGTGTGAAGAGGGAGATGAGGTCAAGGGAAACTGCCCCGGAGAACAGGAGATAGGTGATGACAACGTCTGACTTGCGGAAATCATCCTTCTCAACTGTATAAAATGAGGCGAAGGCACTCAAGATGGAGCAGTAGCTGATGAGGCGCCAGATCCGTCCCCATTTGTAGCGCAAAACAAATGTCTTGGTGTGGAGGATCTCATACAGGAAGCTGAGCTCCACTTCTACCAGCTGAAAAGCAGTTTTGGCCTTCTGGTCGAGAAAGAAGCTGCGGCTCTGCTGGCGCTCTTTGGCGGTGAAGACGTAGCCGACTACAAGTCCCTTGAAGGTCTTAAACAACTGGTACCCAGTTTGGAGGACCGTCCTTGCTGTTGATTCGTCATCGATCCTGGCTGCATGCTCGTTGGGAGCATGAAGCGAGTAGTTGCTTCCGCGCCGATCGATAGTCACGAACTGCGTTGGCATGCCGCTCTGTCTCAAGGAATTGTAGATCTCCACGACTTTCTCATATTCAGGTCCCGGATCCGGCTTCCGGAACACCGAATACCCGAATCCGTCCAAGCTCGCTGCATATAGAGCTTGTATTCGCTCGGCGTACCTAACGGTCCCTGCAATAAGCACGAGCATGGTCGACAGCAGCAGCAGCTTGTCTCTCGGAAGCGACTTGAAGAAGACATAAAGGGCGGCGAGATCCTGCAGAACGAGCCCGCAGAGGTGCCTGGGCCACAGCTCGTTGTCCTGGAGAGAGAAAGAACTGATGGTGTCCGGGCCTCCCAGGTGGAGTAGGAGGAACGGCGCCCACAAAGTCACGATATCGGAGTTCTCGGAGAGCCCGCAACCCTTGATTTGCTTGCTGGAAATCTTGCCCACCGTGGCGGCGGCCACCCAGTCGGCAAGCAAGTAGACTGTCCAGATCAACGAGATTACTACCCAGTTTCCGGTGCGTTTCCTCCAGGGCGTCACCAGCGTCAGCACTACCTGGAGCCAGAGGCTGACCAGCATGAACACCCGGATTTCCCATTTGTCCCACAGCATCTTCAACTTGTCAGAACCCGGCAGCTCCATGGTTGGACCTCACCTCTGTCCTTTTGCTCGCTCTCGCTCACCTCCCTCGCTTTTCTCCCGTTCCTTCGGCCTTATAACTCCTTTCCCCGCTTTCAAGGGAAGTATTTTTCTAAAAATAATTATTTATATCCCTTGTAAAAATACATAAATGACAAATATCTTCATCGTTTACGATAATATTTAGATATAATTATCGTGGGTAATAAGAACGTTTTTCATTGACTAATTAATTTAAGTGATGAACAATTATTTTTAGGAATTTCTTCTTTGATTTTTCATGAAATAAATAAAGTAATAGCTTAGAGTTATGCTCCTTATACTAAGGTTGATCTACTAAATTGATGTAATCTCTGATTATTATAAATCATATGTTTCGTAGTTTTGTACATTGAGTCTCGCTAAAAAAATATCAACAACTCATCTCTGGTCATTTGAGGGAGAAATTCTTTCGCTTATCAGGTTGCGGAGGACAGATTCTCGATGCTGCTAGTCAATTTTTCCTATTCATGTTTTGTCTTATATAATGTAGAAATCTGAATGTTTCACACCTTCCTTCTCCTCCATTTATTTTCTTAGCGTATGCAACATAAAAAGATAGTATCATCTAGCAAGATGCCGGTTGGTTGCTCGGGTCTAAAACCATATCTCTTATTTTATTTTATATATTGATGAGGACGTTAATTTTCGTAATAGAAATAAATAATAACCAAAGAATTACAATGAAAAAATAAATATTCACATCAACAAAATTTTCCCTTAGAGTTTACAGGGAACGAATCACAACCCCATCATATAAGTTTATCCTCTGATCGAAAGAAACTATGAGACATTAAATTGCAATACGATACCGATACAGGTATTATTGCGAGCATGTGAATAATATGAATCGTTAAGAAACATGACTAAATAAACTTACAAAAAAGTGATTGACCAATGACTTTGTTCTTTAAATTTCCCCCAACCACAAGAAGTACTCAAATAGAATTGATTGTGATTTCCGCGAATGGCCATTAAAAGAGAATCTAAATATGTTTTTTTCTCTAATCTAACTATATCTAAAATCTAATGAAAGTCAATAAAACCCAGCATACTTCAGATCCATGCCACTGCCGCCACCACCACCACCATTTTCATCATCCCTCTCTAAACCAAGCGATGGAGCAAGAGGGAGAGATGCAGCAGCCGACCGTGTCGTACGACGGTCACCCTCACCTTCTTACTGTCCTCGAGAGTATGGCCGGCGACAATTCTTCTCCCTGTAAGGAGTGTGGTGGTCCCTGCGACTCGCCGCCGGTCTTTCACTGTGCCCAGTGCGACTTCAACCTCCATCTCCTTTGCGGCCCCTTGCCAACAAGGATCCAGCTGCCCGAATTTCTTGAGGAACAGCTCAGCCTGGCCGACTCATACGCCGAGGACGATTCTGGCGAGTACTACTGCGACTTCTGCGAGTCAGAAAGAGATCCAAGGGAGTGCGTTTACCACTTGGAAGAAGACTATTTCGTGCACCTTACATGCGCCATGACCGAGGTACGCCTGGTTCTTTCAAAGCTCCGCATCCTTTGCCCAGTTCATCTACGAAATCATGTTTCACTTTTCATCCGACAAACGAAAAACTGTCCCTATTTCTACTAGAGATGCTTACAAATATATCATAACCACGAATAAGTACACAGCAGCTCGTTTAAGATGGTGGTAACTCGTTTCATAAGGATGGGATGACGATGGTTTGATCCTTTCCTTTCATCAGTTATGCCGGTTATTGACATTTCCTCTCTGGTTCTTTTGGTATTTTGCCCTCCAAAATAGCATTATTTGCTCAAATTCTGACCGGATCGAAAAATGACATTCTGGTGCATCCAAATCTGATGGATCCCTCTTCTTAAGAGTGGGGGAGGAGGAAGTTCAATAACCTCTCCATGCTTTTAATTTACCTTGTAGGAGTCATTGAATTTATTTCAACAGTTGATAATGCTGGACAAACTGATGATTCTTTAATAGGTATTGAAGTCACTAAAGGGAGAGAAAGGGGATGTGGAGTTGAGGACCTTGGGCAAACTTATTCCCGGCCAGGTCGTTAGCAAAGGCTCGAACTCTGAAACCGCTGCTCAGCGGGAAAAGCAGATCACGGAATCTGCTCTGACTTTGAAGGAGATATACGATTCCTTGACTGATAATGAGATGGAGGAATTCAAGAAGTTGTCAATACCTTCCGCAGATATTTCATCAGACTATGCGACAAGTTTCCCCTACTCAGGTGACGCCTTCAAACGGCTCTTAGAGAGGCTTGAGGCTGTTACAGTACCGTGGGAACAATTGAAGGACTTCTATAACTGGAACACCAAGGTTGTCGATGTTGGAGAGCACCAGATCACTTGGGATTTCGCCAACATCATGAAGAAATTGATGGGCAAACATAACAAATTAATTGCTGAATCCAGCTTGAGTCCTAAAGTGAAGACGTTTGTGTTAGTTTTGTTGTGTGATGTTGTGTACAGCATGTACAGGACAAACATTGAGGACGTCACCGAAGAGATGCTTGCGAATTGGTGGCGCCGCTTGAAGATTGTGCGGTGTGCCAATTTTCGTGTGCAATTTGTTATTGATCAACTAACAAGAGTAGTGAGTGCCCACTTTGGTCTTGCAGCGAGGAAATTTGATGAAGGCACTGAGGCTGATTTGAAAGAACAGATTGATATACTCTCAAAGAAGCTGGAGGAACTCAAAGAGAGACTTGAGAATCATCAGACATTAGTCAAATCTGCATCGGCAATCATAACTAAGTGCTTAGATGAGGCTTCAGCTCTATCGTGGAAAACAGTAGGCGCAGATCTACTTTAATGAATTTGGTGTTATAATTGGCTATTCTATGTATCATTTGTAACTCTGGTTTTCTGGGTTACCGCTTTATTATCATGAGTATTAGGTTTATCAAAAAGCTCGACAGCATGTTTCTTAGAACATATTCTCCAGTTCATGCTGCACTTATGTTACAGCAGTACATTATCTGATCTTATCTTTATATAAATAGTATTGTATAGATATAGATAGCGTATGCGACTTCCATTAGACTACTCCCAAACAACTTGGAGAACATATCGTTTTCCAGATAAGCAGACAGTCTTTGGAACAGATTAAATAAGCCGAAAATGAATACAATTCAACCATTCAGAGTTGATTTATATACAATCCATGGAAACTCCTGAATACAAAGAGCAAGACTGCGGAAGCTGTCTTTGAAACAGATCAAGATCTGCATAATATCTGTCAATCCAGCTTGAATGATGTTGACATCCTGCTTCCTCTGCTCAACAAGCAGGTCAGGATCTGCCTTTGGTCACAAACTGGAAATTGACATGGTGAGCTCCCGAACATTGCATATCATCAGCAGTATGCAGTTTAGTGTTACCATGCGGTTAACAGAAAAGGTAAGGACGAAACAGACGTAAGATGGCTCAGAAAGAATTCTTTACCATTTTCAGTGAAGAGCAACAATACTTGCATATATATATATATATATATATATATATATATATATATTTTTTTTTTTTTTTTTTTTTTTTTTTTTTTTTTTGAGCACACTGCGAAGAATTGGAAGTTCAACGTCGGTTAGATTAGCATGAAATGAACTGGTCGAACCTAACACAACAAACACTATCTGCAGATAGTTTTCAGATGATCCAAAAAATTGGATATATACACATATAAGATCAGCTGCATTTCACAGCGTTTTTGACAGTCACTTTGCTCAAAGGATGAGTGTGAACAATTGGCCACTTATGAAAATTTCAAAATCATATCAGAAATCTCATTAACAAGCACCGTCAAGTGCTATATGTGCTCACTGTGATGTGGGATATCTGCTTATGCCATGGGTGTGACCGAAATTCGCTGAAGCACCACCAGCAAAGGCTGAACGGAGGGTTGGTAGCAACTAGTGCTTTAATTTTAGGCAAGCCTCGAGGTCCGGGTTGAATCTTGACGTAGCAGTTTAAGGACTTACTTTGGTCCTAACTAGTACTTTAACTTTAGGGACTTGAATGTTTCGTTGGTTTGAGTAAATAAGGAAACTCGCTATCATTCTTCTGTGATGATTTTTTTTCCCTTTTTTATCCCATCATGTCATTTATTTATCAAATAGAGGGTCTTGCGTAATATTACTTCTCCAACAATCCTCAAACATTGTATATCGATGAAATATGCACTATTATGTCGTAGAGACATTTTAAAGTAATTGTTTTCTTCAATAAACTAAATGTGTTAATAAGTAACTTATTATTAATTTGCTGACGTTTATATAATTTTATGCCTAATCAAGGAATATAACTTTTAGCCTTATTTTTATAAAAATATCTCAAAATGGGATCATGTGTACATAAGCAATTATTTTAAAACATATCTAATAAAAATATGCGCAATAGTGGAATATAACATTTTTCATCTAATTATACATAGATGTTGCTAAGTGTAATCTATACACACCGGCGCGCGCATATACATACATACATATATGCACATATGCACAATAATTAGAGTCCAGTATGCGCAATAATCTCTATATAAAATATTTGCTAAGATATGCGCCATACAACATTTTAGACTTTTTCTTTTTCTCTTTAATTTAATTTTGACTTTTCTCTTTTGTTTTTTCCCTTTTCTTTGTAACTTAGTTGCATGAAAGCCTCAAAAGCATTTAATTTTTCTTTTTAATATTTCATTTTCTTGTCATAACTTAGACGTAAGAATGCCTTGCTTTAAATAAAAAAAATCAGCCTTATTTTTACATAAATGTATCAAAATAGAATATATAAAATAGAATATATATATATATATATATATATCGATACACACACATACACATATGTAGCAAATATTTTAAAACATATATTATCAAAATCTATGCAATCATAAAATATTTTATAATGGAATATTACTTTTTCTTTTAATTACATATAGATATTGTAAAAGAAAATCTATATATGCCTACACCAGATATGCTTGGGAATTAAAATGAGATCTATATATATATATAATGAACAAGAATTACAGATTTGCTAAAGTAATCATCAAAACCTAATCGCTACAGAAAGTTCGCGTTTACCAACGACATATGATGGGCTGGTTCTTCCATCTATGAAAATATTCTTGCCTCGGATTCGCCGGCGCGAGCAATGCTCGGACAATTTCCGTTCCAAAGGAACAAAGCCGAAGAAAAACCCTGAAATTGTCGTACGGATAGCACCAAACCGAAGTGCGTAATTCGGCACCCCTGCTGGATCCAACGATGTTGAGAAGCAGGAGGGCCAACCAAAAAGAGGCCACTAGCGAAGTCGACTACGATGAAAAAGAGGCCACAAGCGAAGTCGACTACGATGAACCGACCGACGGGTCGCGCGATCCGCCTGAGGTCATTATTGGGCGTGAAGACGAAGTGTCATTCCTCGTCCAGGACTTGCTTGGTAATAGCGGAAGCAACTCCAACCAATTCAAGGCACTTGGGATCGCTGGAACCGCGGGTAGTGGGAAAACTACCATCTGTCAAAACGTGTTCAACAGCCAACAAGTGCGAGAGCACTTTCTTCCTCGGATCTGGGTTTGCATGACAAGACCACCCGGCGATCACGCAGACCCAAAGGTCACTGTCACTAAGAGGATGCTGACTTGCCTAGGAGAAGACGAGGAGATCATCAAAGAGAAACGCAAGAAAGACGGAATTTCGGGGTTGGTCTCTCTTCTGCATCGGCAGTTAGTGGGGAAGAGGTACCTGATCGTGCTGGACGGTGCTTGCAATGCGGATAAATGGTTTAATTTGGGCTCCGGTAAGAATAACTCTTGCTTAGACTCAGTCGATCACTGGCGAAGTGATCTGAACAATCAGAAATGGGGCACTTACTTGAGTTTTATCACCATATCTATCTCAGATTACTCGATCCAGCACAAACCAGATAAAGGCAAGAATTTCACCTGGGTTCACTCGACGGAATGGGGTCAAAGCCTGGCTTTTGGGCTGCCGAAAGGATATGGAGGAGCTGTGATCGTTAATGGCAGGAGCGATAAAGTGGTGGAGATGATGGTCGGTAAGGAAAATATGCACCATCTTCTTCCTCTGACGGACGAAGATTGCTGGGCCATATTCAAAAATGCAAATGGTAATAAACCTGAAGACGATCCGAAGGTAGGAAAAAGAGCATAACCTTTTCAGAACCTGTTTGCATTCATAAAGTAGTTTTAGTTCTCTTTACGAGAAAGTGTTCTATGTTTTTTGAAAACATGTTCTGCAATTGAACACGAAAACATCTTTTTAGTAATGAAAATAGTTAAAAAGATGATGGGAGCTGCATCAAAATTTTTAAGAGACTCCTTTTAACATCTCAAAACTTGTCCGCCTTCATTTGGAACAAACACAAATGATATAATCTCCGATTCAATTTTCCTTTATAATATATGTCACTTTGAAGCTAATGTTACCAAGCATGTCTCCAGACTATTTTCATGTTCAAATGATGACTGAAAGACATTTGCAAACAAACGGATTAGATCTTCTTTGGATGGTCCTCACCACCTCAATAGTTTTCTAATTGATGATTGAGACTGGTTCTCGATGATTTAAAGCATCCAAACCTGGAGGAGCCAGTATCTGTTAAAAGAATGTGTCTTGTGTTACACTACACTCAGTATTAAGCGACAGATTTTTCTAAATTCAAGTACTAATGTCGATAATCTTCATTTGACATTCTACAGTAACTAACAGGAAATATGATTACTTCCGAAAGTGATTTTAAGTTTGCATCACTTTGCAATAATTATGTAGATTGGTCTGTCTGTTGGTAGTATTACCTTTATTTAAATGCGGTCGACATGTTATATGACAAACAGATCGATATGATCCTCGTATGGAATACTTTCTGATTCTTTAGGTAGAAGAACTTTGGAGATTTGTCGTGCAGGGGGCTGGTGGGCACCCACTTATGGCAAAACTTATGGGCCAGTGTTACAAAAGGGTCGGAGATACTGCAGAACAGGCGGCTGATGATGGCAATGTTTCCACTGGCGGAGAATCTGCGAACCAGCAAGCCAGCAGTAGCGATGGTTCTTGCAGAGCCCGAGTAGGGTCAGAAGCGTCCCAAGTTACTGCAGCGCAACCGGTTAATAGTAGCAATGCTTCTTCCGTGGCCCAAGTAACTGAGCAAGAAGCGTCCCAAGTTACTGCAGCCCAGCCGGTTAATAGTAGCAATGCTTCTTCCGTAGCCCAAGTAACTGATCGAGAAGCGTCCCAAGTTACCGCGCCGCAACCGGTCAATAATAGCAATAGTTCTTCCATAGACCAAGTAATTGGGCCAGAAGCGTCCCAGGTTACTACACCGCAACCGGTCAATAGCGGCAATGGTTCTTCCATAGCCCAAGCAACTGGAACAGAACCGGCCCAAGTTACCGCCCCACCACCAGCCGATGGTAGCAATCAAACTTCCATAGCCCGAGTAACTGGCCAGAATCAGCGTAGGTTACCACACCGCAACTGGTCGATAGTAGCAAAGGCTCTTCAATTGAGGAATTTATTGGGCCAGAAAAACCGAAATTATCGCACCGCGGGCAGTCGATAGTTCGGGTGTAAAAAGAACCGGCCGATTCAAACCAAGAGTTTGGGGTCTTTCTAGGTCAAGTTTTCTTTCGATTTTGGTAGAAGTAAAACAACGGGCTTCTTATGGTTTCGGGCCGGTGGGTTACTAATTTTTTATATTTATTTTTTTCCTTTATTGCTTGATAGCTTAAAGCAATTTATTTTCCATCTACTCTTTAGTGTGAGTATCTGTAATTTATTAAATAGTACCAACTTCATTTTCTTCTAAAAGTCGTACATAATTTTGTCAACAGCTTCTTTACTTTATCTAGATAAGAGACCATTAAGGGCGGCCATTATAGTGTCCAGATAATCCTTGTATTTTTGTTTGCTCTCACAATATTTTCCTTGCAGAACTATCATTTGCTATTGCTATGCGAGTGCTCGCCTTTACCTTTTTTGCCATGCATACTTCCACCCTATCTTTTGGATCATAAGGGATTAGACGACCAAACGGTCGCAAAAATAACAAATGTCTGGGGCGGTGATCTCTTGCTGGGAGTTTAGTAAGTGGGTATAGAATGCAGTTTAATTTGGAATACATATAATTAATTTTTTTTGGCCCAAGCACAGCTATTTTACAGAAAACCATGTGACAGATTATATGACGTCTTACACAACGAAGGGCATATGAGAATATGCTAATTTTGCTCGTGTGGATAACTACTAGGGGTGTGCAAAAATATCCGGAACCGCCCGGACTGCCGGAACCGGACGTAACCGCCGGAACCGGCGATTCTTGGGAACCGGTCCAGTTCCGGTTCCAAGGGCGGATCCACCCGCCCGCCCACCCGGACCGGACCGGTTCCCTTTTAATATAAAAAAAAATACTAAAAATAAACCTAGCAAAAAATCTCAACCCTCTCTCTTCACTCTCTAACCCTCAAACCTCTCTCGACTCTCTCGACTCTCGACCCTCACCTCTGCAATCTCCCTCTCCGCTTCCTCCTCCCCCGCAGCCGCCAAATCTCCGCTGCCGGCGTCGTCACCCGGCTGCGACCCAACTCTCAACCCTAACTCTCAACCCTCTCTCTCGAACCGACCGATTTTGGGGTTTAGGGTTCTCTCTCTCTCTCTCTCTCTGCACAACTTCAATCGCAAAGAGCGCGAACTGCTGAACTTCAACTTCCGTGCTCTGAGCACATCGCCGGTCGAGGCGTTTCGGCGCAACCCAGAACGGATCTTGATCGCCTCGCGAGTCCTCGAGTGAAGCGAAGGTGAGGTGTAGGTGCCGTATGGTCTTCTTTTTAACTTCTCGGTGCTTGATCTTTCGATAGTTGTACTCTAGTGTGGGATTTGAACCGGGTGTGGTTTATGCGTGTAGGTTCCTTCGGGCTTCAACGGGCATGTCGCGACCGAGAAGCAATCGCTCGGCCCTCCCCTCTCATCTAATCTTCTGTCGACGATTTTCGCTCTGCTGGAAGTGGTCTCTTGAGAAGCCCTAAATTTGCGACCACAGGACAGGTTCGATTTTATTTCCCGAGCCCTAAATCTAGCTTTATCAAGCGACATAATGCAAGTTTAATCACGAAATTTTGGGGGAAGTTGATTCTAAATACTTGCTGTCCCGACTAAAGTTGTGGCTTGATTGCAAAATTCATGGCGATTTGTTTAGCTTGAGGCATATGCTGAATCGCTGATGGTACACTATTCAGTTTTTTCTCATTTTGGATATGTGATGTGGTCTAATAGTGATTAATAACTATTGTAGGTTCTCTAGACCTTCCAACCAACATACTATTAATATCCTCTTTGTTTCACCTCAAGGAGATGCTCGAGGATTAAACAAATAGGAAATAATTCAGAATGCCTAAAAGCGAAGAACAAGTGTGCAAATTACTTATCCTTCTTGAACCAAACCTCCAGCGATCATTAGCTGAAGCGGGAAGAGGAACGAAGAACGATAAAGGCTGCAAGTGCTATCTGAACAGGCCTAAAACTGAAGAACGGTGTGCAAAACTAAAGTAATTCATGAAAGAATGGCGATTCTTGATGTTCAAAATCTTGAAATTAAATGCTTTGACAGCTTCTGTGATTGTTTCCTTGAATCAAACTAAGCAAGATTTCATTGGGTTTTGTTGATGCAGTGTCAAAGCAACCATCGAGAGGTACAAGAAGGCTTGCTCGATTCCTCCAGTAGCGGATCCGTTTCGAAGCTAAAGTTTAGATATACATTATGAAATATGTTCTCGCTTTTTGTTTGCTTTTCCATGTTCTACTTACGTTGAATTAAAGATCTATGAAACTCAAACTAATAAAATCTCCAGATAAAAAGAAGAAACGAATTCAGAAAAATAAAGAAAAAAACTATAAATTGCGTTGATAGGTCATTTAAACCTAAAGGGACTTATAGTCACATAAGATACTTAATCATGCTCTCTCTCTCTCTCGTGAGTTTTTACACTCGCTAAGCCCAAGATTACCCAAGCGTCTTTGGTCTTCACCGATCTGTTCTATCATTTCATGTTGAGAAATCTGCACAGATTTTAGCAGTAGTCTTTTAATGTATCTCCATGCAATATCCTCTATTTGTTGGTTTAGAGTGTAGTATATTTATCTGGATTGGGTTTAAGTACCTTGCAATTTGTTCTCTCTCCTTTCTTAAAGTACTGGGAGACTCTTGTTTTTTCCTTTTTGGATGTTTAGTTCTTGATCAAATTTTCTGTGAAAAAGTCACTGGATATCTAGTATTTCTCTAAAGTGATTCAAAATGTTGCAAATGATGTCAATTTCCTTCCTTACTTTGTTAAATATTTTTGCTGTTGATATTCATGAAATTGCATATCGTAAGTTCTCTCTCGATCATGTGTTCATGTTTAATTTCATGTTTACAATGGACATAATTTACATGGGCCGCATTTCATAAAAGTCATTGCGGCCATGCTATAGACACACTTTACATTCTAGATTTATTTGCTAGCTGGCATGTTTAATAAAATCACATGTAGATTAATTAGGTGTTCCAAATTAGGGAATTGCATATCAAACATTTAGGGAAAGTCATAATTCACAATTTTAAGTGCGTTCAATTTTGCCCAAAGTTCATCTTGATATATTTTCTTAAAATTGGATCTGTTTTTCTACAAGAAAAGGTTTATTGCAATTGAAGCATTTTATAAGCATGTAGCGGAATTTCAACAAATGGGATTAGGCTCCTTCAAATTTATTCCCCAAAGAAAAAAGAATAAAAGAAAAGAAAAAGGACAAATGCGAACCTCTGAGGAGAAAAGCACACGCAGAATCCATCTTGGTTCCCTGCTCGTTCCCTTTAAAGCCACACCGTCTCACTCTCTCTTGAACCACCGTCTCCATCAACATCAAACTCACGCCCAGAGTCTCCACTTTCATCCATTTCACTTCTTGCATGCGTGTTGATTGTTGCTTGTCCGAACGTAACGCTCCCGCTTGCAGGACTTCTCTGTAAATGAATGAGGCCTCATAGATGGTATAGGCTCTGTTTATAGATAAAAGCTGAAGCATTAAATGGAGATAGATTTAGCTGTTCAGCAAGGTTGCCTTGCTCTGTTTTCAACTGACTTGCTGCCCTGTTCTGTTTTCAACTGACTTGCTGCCCTGTTTTCAACTGACTTTTCTCCTCTTTTATACTGTGTTACTTGATTCAGGTGATTCATTAACATGTCAATGGAGGAATCCTATGATGGAATAACGCCAATAGTGGAATCAACATCACAAGAACATGAAGGAGGTGAAAACTTTGAAGAAACATCCAAAACAAATAAGGTATCCGCTTCTTGTCCATGTCCTCCTCCTAGTAAGCGAAAATCAGCAGCTTTGCTTCATTTTCGACAAGGAACAACTCACACAAATGGGAAAGTTGATGTATATTGCAATTATTGTGGATCCAAGTATTCGTACCACGTTGATAATGGTACTTCAAATATGTTGAAGCACTTGAAAAAGTGCAATAAGTACCCTCGCAATGTGGATAAAAGGCAAAATTTGTTTTCATCACAAAGAGTAGATGGAACTCAAATGATAGGAGGAGATACTAGTAGTAGTACTGGGAGTGGTGGAATTTTAACGACATGGAAGTTTGATCAGGAGATTTGTAAGCAAATGCTTATTCGGATTATTATAATTGATGAACAACCATTTTCGATTGTTGAACGTGTTGGATTTTGTGATTATGTGAAGCAATTACAACCTCTCTTCAAGCATGTGTCGCGATTTACAGTGGCTAGAGATTGCATGAAGTTGTATTTTTGTGAAAAAAGAAAATTGAAGGCTTCTTTTCGTAAGCTTAATTCTAGGATCGCCCTCACGATCGATACATGGAGTTCCATTCAGAATTTGAACTATCTATGCCTCACTGCACATTTTATTGATGAAAATTGGAAATTGCACAAAAGGATCATTAATTTTGTGGTGATAGCTAGTCACAAGGGCAAGGATATTGGGAGAGTAGTTGATAAATGCATATATGAGTGGGGAATAGAGAAAAAGTATCCACAATCACAGTGGATAATGCTAGTTCAAATGATGTGGCCATTAATTATTTGAAAGAAAAATTTTCAAGAGAGAGGCTATTGATCTTAGATGGTGAATCTTTACACATGAGGTGCACGGCTCATATATTAAACTTGATTGTGAAGGATGGCTTGGCCGAGATACGTGATTCCATTACACGTATTCGAAACGTGGTTAGGTATGTGAGGAGTTCTCCTATGAGAGCTAAGACATTTCGAGATTGCATTGAAATTACAAGGATTGCTTATAAGGGTTCAGTTTGTCTTGATGTCTCAACTAGGTGGAATTCCACTTATCTAATGTTAGAGAGTGCCATAAAGCTAAGAAAAGCTTTTGAAAGGATGGAAGAAGAAGATGTTTCTTTCCTAAGCGAGCTTAATTCTAATACTCCAAGTAGCGTTGATTGGGAAAATGCTATTGTTCTTTCTAATTTTTTAAAGAAGTTTTATGATACCACCAAGAAGATGTCTGGAACTTTGTATATCACTTCAAATGATTATTTTGTGGGGATAGCTTCTTTGTATAAATATTTGCGAGAAGCAACGAAGGCTTTTGATCATAGGGTGAGAGTTATGGGCTTGAAAATGAAAGAGAAGTTTGACAAATATTATGGGAGTTTCGAAAAAGTCAATATTATGGTATTGATTGCGGTAACGTTGGATCCTAGAAAAAGCTGAATTATGTGAGGTATTGTTGTAGACTCATTTATGATGATGCTGCAGAAGTTGATGAGATGTTTGATAAGGTGAAGTTTGCCCTGGAACGTGTGTTTAAATTTTATGAGAAATCTTGTCACACTTCTAGAGACAAAAATTTGGATGGCGAATTGGTAAGTAGAACTTCTACTAATATCGGTAGTAGCTGCGATTCTTATTTGAATGAGGGAAATGAAGAGGACAATTCCAGCTTAACTTTCTATGTGCAAGAGCCTTCGTATGATGACTTTCTTAATGAGGAGAAGAAAAAGTCCAATGGCAACTTATCGAGCTCGATCGATATCTTAAAGCTGAACTTGAAGATGGTCGTGATCTTGACATTTTGAAATGGTGGAGTGTTGCTGGCCAAAAGTTTAAAATCTTATCTTTGATGGCTCGGGATATTTTGTCTATTCCCGTTACTACCGTTGCTTCGTAATCAACTTTCAGTACTTCTGGTCGTGTGGTTGATGATTTTTGGAGTTCTTTGACTCCTAGAGTTGTGGAAGCTTTGATTTGCACTCAAGATTGGTTGAGAGCAATTCTTGAGCCGATTAATGTTGAAGAATGTATTGAAAATGCATAAAAGTTTGAATTGGGTAAGTCCATATCATTTCATCATGTAATTCTTTTGTATATCTATTATCTAATAACTAAATACTTTATTTAATATCTTCTTTTTGTTAGATATGGATGATGTTAACAAGGAGATTAACAAGGAGATGGATGGTCCATAGAGTTTACAAGTTGAAGTGTATGCGTGGATAATTTGACAGATCGTGATGCTAATTCATACCGTTGCTTCAGCTTTTGCGAATTAAGTCTCCCTTTATTGTGTTCTTTGGTTTTTGGTTTTGAACCTACGCCTTTGAGGCTTCTACTTTTTCTTTGATTTATTGTACTCATCTAGATTGTCCTTATTCTATTTCTATAGCAGAATGATGTCCATGATCCCTGTCTTCTATTTTTCGTGTACTTTGTTTGTTGGCTGTCGATCCATTCGGTTTGTATTGGTAACTTTCATTGGTAACTTGACCTCGGTTTAGAGATGCTTGTCCATGATCCCCGTCTTCGGACTGTTCCACGCCCTTGTTGTTGACCCCTTGTGGCACTTTGCCCTTGTTATTGAATTACTAATTTATCTCCTTTGACTGGTCATTTGTTGACCTCAAGTAATGATTTGGAATTGGTGGCTTATGCTTCCCAGTGCGAAAGTGTCATTTTGTTCTCGTCATCTTTGATATGTTGATAGTGGTTTTGAAGAACATATATTCCTTCGAATTCTCGAGATGCTGCAGTTCAATTTTATCTTGATCGATTTGGAGACATTAGTTCTTGCTCATTTCTAAACTTTGTTAGATGTCTTTAGGTCATTGCAGGGATATGTGTGCTAGTATGGGTTGTCAACATTGGTCACTTTCGTGACCCAGCCCATGGTGGATTTTTACAGGGTGCAATTCATTACTTTAAGGTAATGTTTTTTGCGGATAAGTTACATTTCTTGCTTTCTTAAGAATGTTTGGATTCTGAACATCCTTGTTTGGAGGATTAATCAGAAATGGACTGATTTATAAATCTAGTGATAGCTTGAACCATGTACGAAGCTTTTCTGGAATTCATTTGAGTTGTTTCAAAGTTGCATTGCATTTTTATGTTTAGTTCTATTATAGTTTTACAAATAAGAATTGAAGTTGTTTTCTTGTGCCTGTTCAGATAGCAGTTGCAGCAATTCCAGAAGGCCTTCCTGCTGTTGTGACGATTCATCGGCGATGCTGGTCGTGCATGACTCGTACAAGTCAAGTTCCTTTAGGGCAGGCGAGGAGACCTTGCTGATTGAAGCCAAGATGTCTAGCATGTGCTTTTTCTTTGCATTCTTATTTTTTTCTTTGCTCCAGAGCTTGAAGGGGAATCTGGCCGACACTCTGTCACTGGTAGAGAACATGAAAACCCAGCTTAAAGATTGCAAGGAATCAGAAGCACAGGCCCTTAATTGTCTGCGGAAGTTGGATGCCAAGAAAGAGTGCAAATATCGAACTTTTCTCTCTCTCTCTCTCTCTCTCTCTCATTGTGTACATTGAGACCGGTTCCATGGATCCACCCGGGAACCGGACCGGACCGGCGGTCCGGTTCTCGGGTGGATCCATGCAACGAACGGGTGGATCCCGGTTCCAATTTTTCGGAACCGGTCCTTAGCGGGCGGTTCCCGGTTCTAGGTCGGGAACCGCCCACCCGGACCATGCACACCCCTAATAACTACAAGCAAAAAAGCCATTGCTTAGTCTTGATCGAGTCAAGATACACATTATTGGGCAAGGATGGAATTTTCCTTTTCCCCTTTCAATAATAAGTCCATAAAATTCTTTTGAAAAAAATAAGGGATAACAATATAAATAATTCATGAACTTTGGTTCAATGTGCAATGTAATCTATTAACTTTCAATTTGTTCAATATAGTTCATGAATTTTAATTCAATGTGTAATGTGATCCTTAGACTTTTGTACATATTTAACTTAGTCCCAGAATCATATAAAAATATTTAATATTGTTATTTCATTAATTTAAGTTTAGAGCAACATTGAACATATTCATATTGTTCAAAGACTATTTTTTTTTTTTTTTGGTCGGTTTGAAAGACCAAATTGAATATGTATCAAAAGTGCAAGGACTATATTATATAAATTGAAAGTTTATGGATTATATTACACATCAGGTTATAGTTCAAGGATCACATTCATTATACAAATTGAAAGTTTATGGACCATATTACACATTGGGTTATAATTTAAGGATCACATTAAAAAAAATTAAAAGTTAAGGGACCACATTGCACAATAAACTAAACTTCATTGATTATTTGTGTCATTTCACCAAAAGATCAATATGTCATTTCAGGATTCCCCAAACAGAATATGCAAATCATCTTTTTAAGTCCTTTCTTAAGTCTTTGAGAATTGTTCATCAAAATTCCTGTTTTGGCACCCCTCAACAAAATGGGGCTGTTGAACGGAAAAATTGTAACCTGTTTGAATTGACAAGAGCTCTATTATTTCATGGTAACTTTCCCAAGACATTATGATTTTATGTGGTGCTCGCTAGTAATTACTTGATTTATCATCTCTCCAGTAAGATCTTACGCTACAAGTCTCCAATGGTGGTGCTTATTGGGCGACCTCTAAATATTTTTCATCTTCAAACTCACGCAAACAACAAGTGTTTTGGAATCCCAAAGAGTACTCGGACAAGAGAGAATTCTCCCCTTGGAAATCTATTTCATTGATGGATTAAAGTTTAGATACACCTCTAGAACGAAAGCAAATGGTTTAAGTTTAGATACGTAGATAGAGGCAGAAAAATGATGATGAACTTTTCTGATTAACGAATTAACCTATCTTTGCGACCCCAAAAAACGAATCAACATTTTTTCAATCGTCCCATAAATAACATTTTTCTGACTCAGAGAGTTGTAAGAAACGAGTTCTCTAGAGGGAACCTTTTTCTGAGACCGTACAATTTGATTTTGTGCTTTAAAAACAAGTTCTCTAGGTTCTAAGTTTTCTTTCTTGGGATAACTATCCAGCCCCAGTTGCTCGATTCAATGAATCTCCGTTCTAGAATTGTATACACAGTTTCTTGAGTCAAGGCGTCTATCAACCAATCGAAAATAAAAATCATAACTGGCGCGATCTCACTTCACCAAGCACGCGATAAGGCATCAGACCATGCAAAACAAAATGCCAGTATTTGATCAACTAGGGAGGCAAGACCACGTCGCCATGCAAACAGGAAAGGAAAATACAGGCCCGATCACTGGTGGGCTTCAAGTCATTATATGTTCAAGCTGATAGATTCCCACGGCTTAGTACTAGTATGAAGTGACATGAGAGAAATAGCATATGCTAGCTTTGTGGAATTACTTTATGCCTTGACCTAGACTGGAATGAATGAGTGGTTGCTAAAATATGTCTTAAGTTTGAGTTTAATGTGAAATTCTGAATATTCCAAATTGGATATGTTGCGAATGTTCGAAATCGAGCAAAGAAT
Source organism: Eucalyptus erythrocorys (assembly GCA_014182555.1). Lineage (NCBI taxonomy): Eukaryota > Viridiplantae > Streptophyta > Magnoliopsida > Myrtales > Myrtaceae > Eucalyptus > Eucalyptus erythrocorys. The sequence goes on along the minus strand of CM024600.1, from coordinate 11,491,436 downwards.
ATCCAAATATCAACTTCCCAAAATTTGAATCTAAGTTTGGCTGCTAAAATAAGAAATTCTAACTTTGACTTAAACTTGGATTTTATTTAAAATATACAGAAATATGTTTTGGATAAAATCGTTTAAGATAGGAAATTGAATCCTATAAGAAGTTGGCAAAAAAATAAGAGTCTCACTTTTATATATATATAGGCTGTGAGTGATAGAGGTTGTTCATAAAGAATTGGTCTTGAAGTGTCGTCTTGTCATCGAATACTTGGGAGGGATTTTCTTTGTTATTCTTATTTGTGAATTACATCCAAGAAAGATTAGTGTTTGTAGTCGATTGAAATTTTATGGTAAGATTTGCATGTAATTCATTCATGAGGATGAGAAATTATTTCTTGAGAAATTTTAACACTTTGTGCGTTATTGGGTGTAATTTGGGTTTGGGAAATATCGAGAGTTTTTGAATGACTCGATTGTGTAATCTCTTTGTATCACTTAATCTATGGTGAAATTCGTCGTCGTTCTATCCATGGACATAGGTCTTTACAATCGAACCACGTAAATCTAGTGTCCGATTTATTTTCTTCTTCTGTCTATATAATTGTTTAATCACTCGCCTTATCGCAATAATGGTCACGATATTGATATGACATATATATTACACATGCTGGCTTTTTAGCGGACGCTTTGAAAGACACGGATAGAAGCAAAGTTTACTGACTCGGGCTTAAAGCAGATAGGGAGTCGATAAGTATCGTCCTCGGACAAACGACTTCAATAATTCAATAATTTAATAATAAGCCAACTTTAGTAATTCAATAATTATAAAATCTACTTTATTAAAGTAGTGGCACATGCTGGCTTTTTAGCGGGCTCTTTGAAAGACACGGATAGAAGCAAAAGTTTACTGACTCAGGCTTAAAGCAGACAGGGAGTCGATAAGTATCGTCCTCGGACAAACGACTTCAATAATTCAATAATTTAATAATAAGCCAACTTTAGTAATTCAATAATTATAAAATCTACTTTATTAAAGTAGTGGCGTCATGATCTTCGAAAGCAGATTCCTTCACTTTTTACGGCTAGCTCCATGGTCTAGGTCTTCACAGAAATCGAGTTCTGGCTGCCAGTGTCTTCAGGATCAGGTTTGTCTAATCACATAGATCCATTTATTTATTTAGGTTCATTTTAATCATATAGAGATATATATATATAAAAGCACAAGCTTACGCGTATAATAAAAAGGTTTTCAGTGAGTGTGGAGAGAAAAAAAATTATCTGAAAATATGAAGTGATTCGGAAAAGATATTTATATAATCGTATATTTATGATGTTAGGTAATATTCTCTTAGTTGACAAAATTGCAGTTTTGTTCCATTTTGTTGCATTATATTCTATAGTTATCATAATAAATTTCAGAAAAGGATATTCACAGTTTTTGGGTCTATTCTTCTTCAATTAAAGAACACGTTTTCGTTCCCAGCGCTTGTCATGAACACTAGAAATTTCCCCGGGGATCAAACAAAAAGACAATTTGTTTACTATAATTAAGTTACAGGTATTTTTTTAGTAACTTACAAAGCTAATTCGGTGTTTTTCAAACATTTTTTTTTTTTTCATTTGAAATACCATCTATAGTTTCTATCACAATCACTTTTACCAAAATTAAAATTAAACCAATTCATCATTTCTTTGTACTAAGACAAATAAAGTTTCCATTTTAAGGGGAAAAGTGCCAAAAATCCTAAACCTTTTGCCTTTGTGCCGATTTAGTTCTAAACCTTTTTTGGTGCCGATTCGGTCCTAAACCTTTTACGTTGTGCCAATTCAGTCATTTCCGGCCAAATTGACCGGATTTTGCTGGATTGGACACCGGCCGGCGACGTGGCTTTACCGGCGGCGCGTGGACAATTTTTAATAATATTTTAATATTTTTTTATTCTTTTTATTCTTTTTCTTTTTCTTTTTCCTCCAGCCGGTCGCCGGTCCGGCAATCGGCCGAGGCAACGGCCGGCGAGGGCGAGACCGACCTCGGCGGCCATGGGCGAGGCTCGTCCTCGCCGGATCGGCGAGGTCGAGCCTCGCCGGCCATGGGCAAGGCTCGACCTCGCCCGATCCGGCGAGGTGGCCGGCGAGGTCGGCCTCGCCCTCGCCGGCCGTCGCCTCGGCGGTCGCCGGGACCGGCAACCGGCTGGAGGAAAAAGGAAAAAGCAAAAAAATAATAATAATAAAAATAATAATAATAAATATTAAAATATTATTAAAAGGTGTCCACGTCAACGCCGATAAGGCCACGTCAGCCGGCCGGCGTCCAATCAGCAAAATCCGGCCAATTTTGGCTGGAAAGAACTGAATTGGCACAACGTAAAAAGGTTTAGGACTGAATTGGCACCAAAAAAAGGTTTAGGACTAAATCAGCACAAAGGCAAAAGGTTTAGGACTTTTTTGGCACTTTTCCCGCATTTTAAGGGTCCCGTTTTCTTAGTTCCATAAAAAAAAAATAATAATAAGGGGCAAATTACTGATTCCTCAATATATTTTATCTATTTGCGTTCCTTTAATGTAATTACGAAGTACTTGCCTCATAAAGCATATGTAACTTCGTCAATCCAATAATATTCGTTTCATGTGTGTTTTCTTATGGGCAACTTCGATGTGCTCTCATCAACTTATCGAATAAATGTATTTCTCATATGTTTTACTTTTTAAACTTTTTTTTTTTTTTTTACTTTAAAGGTAAAGATAACATAATTTCAATGCTTATTAACAAAACTAATTTACTATAATTATTTGTTATTTAGATAAATCTACCCTGACATTTTTAAATAGTCATTGATAACCTAAATATCTGTTAGTGGGGGATTTATCTTTTGATTGTTTTTATTATTTTCTGTAGTTTTCATCTAGGTCCCATTATTCTTTTGAATTTTTGGCCTCACCCCAATTGACCCCTCCCTCCCGGCACGCCTGCCCCATTCTCCATTCCCTCACAAAAGCAAAAGATTTAAGGCTTTAATAATACAGACTCGGAAAAGAGAGCCGCGGTCAATACAGACACGGACTTAAAGCAGGCAACAGTTCATTAGCAGCGGCATCGGACAAACAACTTTATTGTAGTGGCCTATTGATTTTCGTAAAGCAGATTCCTTTACTGATTGCTGGGTGCAGTCTGTCTTTAGGTTCACCATAATTTCATGAATCTCGAGAAAGTCTATTGATTCCGATAAGTTCGTTTGTCTTCTTCAAGATTTTGATGAATGGCATCTCTAATAGTGTGATAGGCCTAGGAATAATGTCATGCCATCTCTTTGTGATGAGCACAAGATCATAAGAAGATGGGAATAACGTAATTTCCTTTCATGTAGGATTCTTTGAATCTCTCGATATTTTCTAGGAATTTTCTGTCGAAATGCATGTATAATTTGGTTACAAAATAAACACAATAAATTTGACATGCTGGTCTACAGTGTAGAGTCTGCATGGTAGTTGCAGCTTGTCTTTCCTATTCACCAAAAATTGCGCCTCCTTTCTTGGAGGTTTTGAAGATGTTATGTGCCTCACGTCACCAAAAGTCATGTATAAGTACATTGGACTTAATTCCAATGGACCATACTAATAAAAAAAAATTAGTTTTTTAGTTGAAAACTGCATGGAGTTGTTAAGGAATGAAATTAAATGCGTCTATGTTAATATTTTATTCGAGATCAGGTATAAATGAATATTGAACAAATAATACATGGAAGCATCGTTAGTATCTAATGGGGCTTCCTCATGACCACAAAGTCATTTTATTCGGGCTGTAAAAAGGGATTTTTTAACTTTTTAATGGTTTGGCCATGTGCATATCTTTTCTTTTGGACGAAAATACGCTCGGCTTTCATTAAAAACATGACCCACACGAGTTTTCAAAATCATAACACAACGAAGACTTAAGGAGATGGGGAAGTTTAGAAATCCCGTTTGGACTTAAGGAATTGGTACGGTGGGCCTTCGCCACCCAATTCTCGACCTGGTTGGCATTTTTGGGGCAATGGGCTAAGTATACCCCCTTTTGTTGGGCCATCATCTTTCGGCAGTCTTCCACCACTGAGCCCACGGTCCACAGGCTTTCTTCTCGGCCGAAAACCCACATATCACAGATCCTTTTCCTTTTGACTTTGAAGCAACAACAGAGGAGAGCCCCACGAATGAAGCAAGGTTTTCCGCCACACTAGCTGATGGAACTTTGAAATTCCTCGCAAACCCAAAGATCATGAGTCTGTTGTGGTTCCGGAGGACTCCGACAACTGCAGCCTCGCGTGTTTCACCGCACCAAGCTGCGTTGACATTCAATTTGAGGTTCCCCTTTGCTGGCGGAGACCTTTGGTCTATGAAGTTGTACACCTTTTGTGTTCCCGCCTTTCTATTAGTGTTTCACCTCTCAAACACCTTATAGTCGCTAATTGCTTCTTCCACTATGTTCCCATGGTTCGGTTTGCGCCGCTGGAATACCAAGGCGCTTTGTGCCTTCTAAATCAACTAGACTATGCCGGCCAAGATCGCTAACGAGGGAGGGTCTTCCGATGGGGACGGGGTGTCGCTCGACGACAGGTAATATGCAAGCCACTTGTCCATTTTGAAGATTTTGGTGGGTGAGGTGTCTAGATTTAACCGAGAGTCTAACCAACCATTTCTTGTCCAGTTGCAAAGGAGGAGGAGGAGGTGCTTGGGAGTCTCCTGGACTCGGCAACACCAGGTGCCAACTTTCTTTTGAACAGATTTTCTTTTGTCGATAGGGTATCTGTGCATATGCCCTTCACGCCTCGAACTCCGAGCACGCGAACATCTCTCGATGACTGACTGAAAATTTACGACGTCTCAGGATGCGTCGCTGACCCATCCTTTTTACCTTTCAATTAAGCACATGTGGAAGCGAAACAGATACACATCCAGCCAATAAAAAAATATAGAGATAGTAAAACACGATCGCGATTTTCCATAAAAACCACTACTTATATATCTATTGTTGTCCCTAAGAAGTTTAATGATTTACAAGTCCTTACACTAGTAACTTCCAATTGACCCTCTCAAAAACCTTAAGGGATCAAGGTCACCCTAAACTTCGCTAACGGCAGGGCTAGCCAAAAGGTGTTGCATCTTGCGCCTACCACATCTGCACTTAGCAAATCTCCACGCTACAACCCCGAAAAGGGTTAGCCCACGATGGGGTGAGATAAAATCCCAACGAATTAAAACCCTAAACTCCTATTAGGATTCAAATTCGCCTTGAAGGCAGTCCTAAGCAGACGCCATACATAACTCGCCTCGTCTCAACGCGTACCTGCACGTTAGCTCAACATATATACCATCATCAGTGCAACAAGCGCAATTTAATAACTAGAACACATCATTTCATCATTCAATCATTCACATGGGTTCCGATTATAAGGCCAAACCGATATGATACGTCCCATATCGTGTCACACAATTTTGTCCCATAATTAGGCACAACTATATAACCATTCAAGCGTGTTCCAATTATTATGACTCATCGGTCATGGCCAACTCAATAGTAGGCGGTCATTCGGCGTAATCGGGTATTGACCTGCCTCATTGGGCACGACATCATCTAGAATCCTCGCCTAGACGGCATTCCACACAGAAGCATTGGTCCAGCCTCTACCACGACTTAGCTTCCGGACCCCCACCAGCCATCCGATAAAATTGGGCATCGTCCCTAAACTCCCGTTGGGTGACGAGTTCTACTTAGTAACCATGCACACACGTCATCAATCAACCCATTTCTTATTTTCCGTCAATTAGCCCAAAATACCAAAATTCCTTTTAAAACAAGAAACCTTGCAATTTCTTCTTCTTCTTTTTTGTTCAAAGCCTTCTGAAATAAATTCCTACGGGATCGCGTATTTGAAATTAAACCACCAAATTTTGCACGCATCTAGTATAAATCCTCATTGTTTTATTGAGTAAATAAAATTTGGCGTCAAAGCCCAACACCTCATTTATTTTCTGTTTTCTTTTCCAAACATCCATTTTTGGAACTAAATTTTAATAATCCTTTTTTTTTTGTTCAAAACTTTTAGAAATAAATTTATAGGTGCTTACATACTTAAAATTAATCCGTTAAACTTTGCACGCACTATGGGCGAGGGGAGGGTGTTCTATCGAGTTGTTGTCTTATTTTCTATAGTTTTCATGGAGGTGGTCCCATCTTTCTTTTGAATTCTTTTACCCCACTTCTTGTAAGACCTCATCAACCTCTCCCTCCTGTCAAAAGCCAAAAGATTCAGGCTTAACAATTCACACTCTGAAAAGATAGTTACGGACGATCCAGACACGGACTTAAAGTAGATAATAATAGCTCAAATAAGCAAGCGGGCCGGACAAATTCATGAAGCTGTTCGTCTGATTTATGAAACTAGTGGCCTCGTGATCTCCGAAAGTGGATTCTTTGTTGATTGCTGTCTGGGTTTTCGTCTGAATTGAGGCCTGGCTGATACGTGTCTGTAGGCCGGGTTTGCCATAATTTCATGAGAGTTAAGAAAAGTCTATCGATTTTGACTGACTTTGTGTTTGTTCTTCAAAGCTCGATGGGTGAGATCTCTGGCAGCGTGATACACGCATAGGAGTAATGTGATGACATCTCTTCCTAAGCACTGAGTCATGAGAATTTGGGATTGATGTGATTTCTTTTCATATAGGGATCCTTTGAATTTCTCTATATATTATAGGGTTTTTTTGTATAGTTCGGTAATGAAATAAACAGGGTTTATTTGACTTGTTGGTCCTGCGGTGTGGAGTCTGCATGGTCTATACGGTTGTTGCAGCTTTCTTGTTCTTATTCACCAAAAAATTGTGTCTTCTTTCATGAAGGTTTTGATGATGTTATGTGCCTGACGTCACCAAAAGTCATGTATAAATATATTGGAGTTAATTCCAATGGATCATACTAATAAGAAATTTATTATTTTTCCTCGTAGAAGACGACATGCAGTAGTCAAGGATGGAACTCAGCATGTGGATTAACTGCTTGATACAAGAAAGAATAGTAATATCTAACGTCCTTTCTGATGACCACAAGTCATTTTATTTGGGATGTCAAAATGTTTTGATTTTGATTTTTTTTTTGTCATTTCCATATTAGAATCAATAATTTTGCTTGCGTTTCCCTCTACCATTCTTATTTTAAGTTTGAGTTGAGATTACACAACAGCAAACGCCACCACCTAATTGATGCCAGAAAGACAAACGAGCTTCCAACAATGGAATCCCTGTTTAGAGACCCTTTTTCTGAGGCTGTTCTTTAATAGCTTTTTCTTTAGAAACGAGTTCTCTAGGTTTTAAAGTTTTCCTTCTTTGGATTACCATGCAGCCCCAGTTGCTCAATTCAATGAATTTTCGTCACAGAACCATATATGAAGTTTCCTGAATCAAGGCGTTACGTCAACAAATCAAAAATAAAATCACAACCGGCGTGATCTCACTTCACCAAGGCTGTGATATGGCGTCGGACCATGTAAAACAAAATGCCAGTTTTTGATCAATTAGGGAGGCAAGACCATCACCATGTAAGAGTAAAGGAAAATACAGGCCCGATAGCTGGTGGGCTTCGAGTCATTTAATGATCAAGCTGATGGACTCCCAGGGCTTAGTACTTGCATGAAGTGACATGAAAAAAAATAGCATATGCACGTACCTTTTGGAATTACTTTATGCCTTGAACTCGACTACAAAAATGAGTTGCTTTCGATGTCGACATGAATGTATATTGCACATGCTGCCTTTTTAGTAAACTCTTTGAAAGACACGGACAAAAGCAAAAGTTCACATACTTGGCCTTAAAGCAGATAAGGAAACGATGAGTATCGTCCTCCGATGGACAACTTCAATAATTCAATAATAAACCAACTTTAGTAATTCAATAGTTGTAAAAACAACTTTATTAAAGCAATGACCTCGTGATTTTCAAAAGCCGATTCCTAGACTCATTGCGAGGTGCTCCATGGTCTCAGTCTTTGTCAAAATAGAGTCCTGGTTGCTTCCTATAGATCCTGGGAAAAGTCTATCAAAACGTCTCTCACATTTTTATTTTTTTGGGTCTGTAAAATCATATAGTGAGATATAAGAGCACATACATACATACATACATACATACATACATACATATATAATAGAAAAAGGATTTAAATGTGTGTGGAGAGAAAAATATTATCTGAAGACATAAATTGGTTCGGTAAAGATATTTATATGGTCATATATTTATGATATTAGGTAATATTCTCTTGGTTGACAAAATTGCAGTTTTGTTCCATTCTATTATACGTAGTTGTCGTAATACATCTCAAAAGATTATCGACATTGTTTTGGTCTATTCTTCTTCAATTAAAGAACACGTTTTCGTTCCCGGTGCTTATCATGAGCGTTAGAAATTTCCCCAGGCTTCAAGCAAAAAGACAATTCATTTACTATAAATAAGTTACAACTATTTAATTTTTTGGAAACTAAAAAAACAAATTCAGCATTTTTGAAAAAAAAATTCTTTTCATTTGAAATACCATCCATAGTTTCTATCACAATCACTTTTTCTAAAATCAAAGTTAAACCAATTCATCATTTCTTTGTACTATGACAAATGAAGTTTCCATTTTAAGCTTTTCATTTTCTTAGTTCCATAAAAGATAAGTGGTAAATTAATGATTCCTCAATATATTTCATCTATATGCTTTCCTTTAATGTAATTGCAAAGTACTTACTTCATAAAGCATATTAAACTTGTTCTTTTATATTTTTAAATGTAAAGATAACATAATTTTAATGCTTATTTACAAAAATAATTTATTATAAATATTTGTTTTTAGATAATATCTACCCCTGACATCTTTAAATAGTCATTGATAACTTAAATATCTGTCAGTGGAAGATTTTTCTCTTGATTTCTTTAATTATTTAGTTTTCATCTAGGTCCCATTATTCTTTCGAATTTTTTGCCTCACCCCACTGAAGCGCTCCCTCCTGGCCCGCCTGCCCCCTTCTCCATCCCTCACAAAAGCAAAAGCTTCAAGGCTTTAAATATGGAGACTCTGAAAAGAAAGCCACGGTCAATACGGAGTCGGACTTAAAGCAGGCAACAGTTCAATAAGCAGCAGCCTCGGACAGCCAACTTTGACAATTCAATAGCCGGACAAACTCCTCTTTTGAAGGGATGGCCTTATGATTTCTAAGATTCCTTCACTGTTTGCTGGTTGCCGTGTGTGTCTTCGGGGTCGCCATAATTCCACGCGTGCCGACAAAAGTCTACTGCTTCCGACATGTTCTGTTCGTATTCTTCAAGAGCTTGACGAGTGGCATCTCTGATAGCGTGACAGGCAGAGTAACAATGTCATGCCAGCTCTTCGCGATGAATACAGAGTCATAAGAAGCTGGGAGTAATGTGATCCCTTTTCATGTAGGATCCTCTGAATCTCTTGATATTTTTTGAGGAATTTTCTGTGAAGATGCATGTATAATAATGTGATCTCTTTTCATTGGGGGGTTGGTTTCTATCGAGTTGTTGTGTCATTTTCTATAGTTTTCATGTAGGTGGTCCCATCTTTCTTTTGAATTTTTTTGCAACACTTGTTGTTGGACCTTCTCATCAACCTCTCCTCCTGTCAAAAGCCAAAAAATTCGGGCTTATTAATTCACACTGAAAAGATACTTACGGACGATGCAGGCACGGACTTAAAGCAGATAATAATAGCTCAAATAAGCAAGTGGCCCGGACAAATTCATGAAGCTGTTCGTCCGATTTATGAAACTAGTGGCCTCGTGATCTCCGAAAGCGGATTCCTTTGCTGATTGCTGTCTGGGTCTTCGTCTAAATTGAGGCCTGGCTGATACGTGTCCGTAGGCCTGGTTCGCCATAATTTCATGAGACTTAAGAAAGGTCTATCGATTTTGACTGACTTTGTCTTTGTTCTTTAAAGCTTGATGGGTGAGATCTCTAGCAGCGTGATACACGCATGGGAGTAATGTGATGACATCTCTTCCTAAGCACTGAGCATGAGAATTTGAGATTGATGTGATTTCTTTTCATATAGGGATCCTTTGAATTTCTCTATATATTATAGGGATTTCTTGTATAGTTCGCTAATGAAATAAACAGGATTCATTTGACTTGTTGGTCCTGCGGTTTAGAGACTGCATGGCCTATACGTTAGTTGCAGCTTTCTTGTTCTTGTTCATCAAAAAATTGCGTCTGCCTTCATAATAGGGGTGATCGGGTCCAGGGTGGGTAGAGTGTCAGGCCGGACCATTCCGACCCCTGTTATAACCAGGTTCTCTTTTTTTGGGCCGCATTCCCTACCCTATTTACATTAGACCCGCATTCCCGACCCACCCTGCTGTTTTTCGGTCAGGGAACAGGGTCAACCCTGTTTTTATTGGAACTGTTTTGCAAAAATTAATGTACAGCACTCATATTTAAAATAAAGCGTTTAACATTCATATCGATTAGCATAAAAAGAGAAGGATGATTCTCCATTAAACGGGCAAAGTTTACCGGAGCTACATAGATTCAAAGTAGAAGGATGATTCTTCTGAGGATGCTTCTTTTCCTAGGATTCTCACGGTTTGTGCCTACCCGACGTGCTAATAGAATGGAAAATAGTTTAGATTATTTTGTCCTGACAAAAGCGCATAGTAACTATCATTTTGATTCTTTAATGAATTAGTAAGTTTCTGGTACCAGTCTATCCATGCCGGATTCAGCAACTTTTTATCTGTAATCTATCCTTTGAACCTTCCATCAAATTTGCTCTATAATATGAAAAAGTTGAGCCATCGAATATTCCGGATAGCTAATGCAAGCACAAAGGGAAAATCCTCGTCCACCCACAGCAACTAGATAGGATCCTCTCTCTCAGAAGACTACAAGACCAAGGTTCAATCATAGAAGGGATTCTTTGTGATGCACATTATTGAGCAAAAATAGAGTTTGCAGGCAACAATTAATTTGACGCAGTTGATGAAACATCCGCTGCTATGCTCAGAGAGATAAACATGGGAGGTAAGAACCAAGTTGAATCCTCCTATGCTCAGAGAGATAAACCTCAGCAACCGACTCGGAATAGAGATTGAAGAGACTCCCCATACAGGAGAAACAAGACCAGAACAAACGACGACAAGAACAGCAATCTGATAACAAAAAAACGCAAAATCACGAAGGACCGTACAATGAATGAATATCATACCAAAAAAAAAGAACATACATATCATACAAAATGGGCGGTCCTCTGATAGATTTACAAGAGCCGGCGGCAACATGTGGTGTACTTAACTCTGCTCTCACATAGGGTGAATAACCATGTTGCATGCAACAGAAAACCAAAAACCGGCACAATCTAAGCGAAGATCGACTTAGTAAACCATCCTAATCTGCACGCATCCAGCAATCCGAGCCTCTCGACATACTAATGACTGATCAATAGTTACTTCGGCTTCCTGATCCAGTGGGAAAGGACATAGCAGCGGATGTTTCATCACCGAAGACGACGAAATCACCAGCGAAACTGAACCCGGAAATGATCGACCAAACCCAAAATCCCTAACCCGAATCCGAATCGGGGACCCCCAAAACGAAAAGAAGGGAAACCCGGAAAACTCACCTCAGCGCAGCAGCCCCGCGGCTCATTCAACAATTGCGAATCGACGGCGAACTGCGAGCACCGATCCAGAGCTAGGGTTTGAAGCGGTGGCGCGGCTTCGCGAAGGGTTGGGGCTTTGGGTCTCAGGCGGAGAAGTAGTGACGATGGCACCAGCTTCGGGAACGACGGTGCACCAGCGGAGAAGGAGCAGACGCAGAAGATTCGGGAAGGGGTGAGACTCGTTCGTGCGAGAGAGAGAGGTGTAAAATTAGAATTTAGGGTTTGGTTTGTAAGTAAAAAGGAGTGTCCCTAACCGGTTCTCCAACCGGGTCCAAAACCGGTCCGGTTGAACCGGTTCCCGGGTGGGTAATCCCTCGGAACCGGTTCCGGACCGGTTAAAACAGGGTCGATTTGTTGGAACCGGTTCCGGACTGGTTTCAACGGGAACCGGTTCCCGACCCTGTTTTCCGGGTGGGCCGAACCGGGAACCGGGTTGACCCGGTTCGGTTGCACACCCCTACTTCATAAAGGTTTTGATGATGTCATGTGCCTGACGTCACCAAAAGTCGTGTAAATATATTGGAGTTAAATTCAATGGACCACACTAATAAGAAATTTATTATTTTTCCTCGTAGAAGACTAAATGCAGTAGTCAAGGATGGAACTTAGCATGTGGATTAAATGCTTGATACAAAGAAGAATAATACCACAAGTTATTTTATTTGGGATGTCAAAATGTTTTGATTTTGAATGTTTATGTCATTTCCATATTAGGATCAATATTTTTGTTTGCGTTTCCCTCTACGGTTCTTATTTTAAGTTTGAGTTGAGACTACACAACCGCAAACGCCACAGCCTAATCGATGCCATAAAAATGACATATTAGCTTCTATTGGCAAGTCAAACATGACTTGTAGAGGTAACAAACGAGCTTCCGACAATGTAAGCCCTGTTTAGGGACCCTTTTTCTGAGGCTGTTCCTCAATAGCTTCTTCTTTAGAAACAAGTTCTCTAGGTTTTAAAGTTTTCTTTCTTTCGATTACTATATAGCCCCAATTGCTCAATTCAATGAATCTTTGTTACAAAACCGTATATGAAGTTTCCTGAATCAAGGTGTTATGTCAACAAATCGAAAATAAAATCACAACCGGCGCGATCTCACTTCACCAAGGCCGTGATATGGCGTCGGACCATGCAAAACAAAATGCCAGTTTTTGATCAACTAGGGAGGCAAGACCATCACCATGCAAGAGTAGAGGAAGATAGAGGCCCGATAGCTGGTGGGCTTCGGGTCATTTCATGTTCAAGCTGATAGACTCCCAGGGCTTAGTACTAGCATGAAGTGACATGAAAGAAAATAGCATATGCACGAACCTTTTGGAATTACTTTATGCCTTGACCTTGACTACAATGAATGAGTTGCTTTCGATGTTGACATGAATGTATATGGCACGTGCTGGCTTTTTAGTAGACTCTTTGAAAGACACGGACAAAAGCAAAAGTTCACGGATTGGGCCTTAAAGCAGGTAAGCAATCGTTAAGGATCGTCCTTCGACAGACAACTTCAATAATTCAATAATAAATCAACTTTAGTAATTCAATCGTTGTAAAAACAACTTTATTAAAGCAACGACCTCGTAATTTCCGAAAGTAGATTCCTACACTCATTGCGAGGTGCTACAGTGGATCAGTCTTCGTCAAAATAGAGTCAAAATAGAGCCCTGATTGTCATTGTCTAGAGGATTAGGTCTGTCGTTATCTTATAGATCTTGAGAAAAGTCTATCGAAATTTTTTTGACATTTTTATTTTTTGGGTTTGTAAAATCATATAGTGAGATATAAGAGCACAAGCATATATATAATAAAAATGATTTAAATGTGTGTGGAGAGAAAAATATTATTTGAAGACACGAATTGGTTTGGTAAAGATATTTATATAGTCATATATTTATGATATTAGATAATATTCTCTTGGTGGACAAAATTCCAGTTTTGTTCCATTCTATTATAATATAGCCTGTAGTTGCCATAATACATCTCAAAAGAATATTGACATTTTTTTGGTTTATTCTTCTTCACTTAAAGATCACGATTTCGTCCCTAGTGCTTATCATGAGCAATAGAAATTGCCCCAGGCTTCAAGCAAAAAGACAATTCATTTACTATAATTAAGTTACAACTATTTAATTTTTGGAAACTAAAAAAAAATTCGGCATTTTTGAAAGATGATTTTTCTTTTCATTTGAAATACCATCTATAGTTTCTATCACAATCACTATTTCTAAAATAAAAATTAAACCAATTCATCATTTCTTTGTACTATGACAAATGAAGTTTCCATTTTAAGCTTCTCATTTTCTTAGTTCCATAAAAGATAAGTGGTAAATTAATGATTCCTCAATATATTTTATCTATATGCTTTCCTTTAATGTAATTGCAAGGTACTTACTTCATAAAGCATATTAAACTTTTTTTATATTTTTAAATGTAAAGATAACATAATTTTAATGCTTATTTACAAAAATAATTTATTATAAATATTTGTTATTTAGATAATATCTATCCCTGAAATTTTTAAGTAGTCATTGATAACTTAAATATCTGTCAGTGGAAGATTTTTCTCTTGAATTCTTTTTATTATTTTCGGTAGTTTTCATCTAGGTCCCATTATTCTTTCGAATTTTTTGCCTCACCCCACTGAAGCGCTCCCTCCTGGCCCGCTTCAAGGCTTTAAATATAAAGACTCTGCAAAGATAGCCACGGTCAATACGGAGTCGGACTTAAAGCAGGCAACAGTTCAACAAGCAGCAGAGCCTCGGACAGCCAACTTTGACAATTCTAGCCGGACAAACTCCTCTATTGAAGGGATGGCCTTGTGATTTCTAAGATTCCTTCACCGATCGCTGGTTGCCGTGTGTGTCTTCAGGGTCGCCATAATTCCACGTGTGCCGAGAAAAGTCTACCGCTTCCGACAAGTTCTGTTCGTTTCTTTCAAGAGCTTGACGAGTGGCATCTCTGATAGCGTGACAGGCCGAGTAATAATGTCATGCCAGCTCTTCGTGATGAATACTGACTCATAAGAAGCTGGGAGTGATGTGATCTCTTTTCATAGGATCCTCTGAATCTCTTGATATTTTTTGAGGAATTTTCTGTGAAGATGCATGTATAATAATGTGATGGTGTTTCTATCGAGTTGTTGTGTCATTTTCTATAGTTTTCATGTAGGTGGTCCCATCTTTCTTTCGAATTTTTTTGCAACACTTGTTGTAGGACCTTCTCATCAACCTCTCCTCCTGTCAAAAGCCAAAAAATTCGAGCTTATTAATTCACACTGAAAAGAGACTTACGGACGATGCAGACACGGACTTAAAGCAGATAATAATAGCTCAAATAAGCAAGTGGCCCGGACAAATTCATGAAGCTGTTCGTCCGATTTATGAAACTAGTGGCCTCGTGATCTCCGAAAGCGGATTCCTTTGCTGATTGTTGTCTGGGTCGTCGTCTGAATTGTGGCCTGGCTGATACGTATCTGTAGGTCGGGTTTGCCATAATTTCATGAGACTTAAGAAAAGCCTATCGATTTCGACTGACTTTGTCTTTGTTCTTTAAAGCTTGATGGGTGAGGTCTCTGGCAGCGTGATGCCTGCAGAGGAGTAATATGATGACATCTCTTCCTAAGCACTGAGTCATGAGAATTTGGGATTGATGTGATTTCTTTTGATATAGGGATCCTTTGAATTTCTCTGTTATAGGGATTTCTTGTATAGTTGGGTAATGAAATAAACAGGATTAATTTGACTTGTTGGTCCGGCGGTGTAGAGTCTACAAGGTCTATACGGTAGTTGCAGCTTTCTTGTTCTTATTCACCAAAAAATTGCGTCTTCTTTCGTGAAGGTTTTGATGATGTTATGTGCCCGATGACACCGAAAGTCATGTATAAATATAGTGAAGTTAAATCCAATGGACCATACTAATAAGAAATTTATTATTTTTCCTCGTAGAAGACGACATGCAGTAGTCAAGGATGGAACTTAGCATGTGGATTAAATGCGTGATACAAGGAAGAATAGTAATATCTAGCGCCCTTTCTCATGACCACAAGTCATTTTATTAGGGATATTAAAATGTTTTGATTTTGAATGTTTTTGTCATTTCCATATTAGAATCAATTATTTTGTTTGCGTTTCCCTCTACAGTTCTTATTTTAAGTTTGAGTTGAGATTACACAACAGCAAACGCCACCACCTCATTGGTGCCATAAAACTGACATATTGGCTTCTATAGGCAAGTCAAACATGACTTGTAGAGGTAACAAACGAGCTTCCGACATTGTAAACCCTGTTTAGGGACTGTTTTTCTAAGGCTGTTCCTCAATAGCTTGTTCTTTAGAAACAAGTTCTCTAGGTTTTAAAGTTTTCTTTCTTTGGCTATACAGCCCCAGTTGCTCAATTCAATGAATCTTTATTACAAAACCGTATATGAAGTTTCTCAAATCAAGGCGTTATGTCAACAAATCGAAAATAAAATCACAACCATAGCAATCTCACTTCACCAAATATTCTTTTAGTTTCATATCACTAACAATAAGATTGCCGGCTTATTATCAATAAGAGTAATATGAACATCTACCGGCATCAGTTCAAACAAAAAATCATCTTCACTACTTAAAATTTGACCTGTAGGAACCTTAATCGCAATGGAGTTGCCATTATGGAGAATGTACTTTAATAACAAGTAATTGGCATCATGTGAGTACTGTATAACTTGAAAACCTTATTTGTACACATCCCAAGAGTTACACGCATCATCTTATAAGCACATTTAAGCATAATACATAACATGCAATTGTACACTCTCCATATAACAACATTCATGAAAATATATTCTAACATTTTGCGAATTCACCACTTATAGGTGTATGAACCTAGTCACTCCTCAATCATATGTTGTATATACATCCGTCCATGAACTAACATACAATTACCTCATTTGGAAGTATAATCACACATTAGAATAGGAGACATCCCATCACAATATGATACCGATATTTCTCAAATCCAATCAAGTGTGCCACTTTGGCGTTTACAATCCAATTGAATCATTGAAACTCTCTAATACCAAGGATGTAAACTTTATGACTCACATTCACCTTATACATGTGATTTTAGACTTGATGATAGGGGCAATTCGTTACTAAAATCATATGTCATGCCAATCTCATTACTCTATTCATTAATACACGCTAAACCTTATATATATATATATATATATATATATTATTAATGAATCAATACTTTACATAATCTTTATGTGATGATATATATGTGAATTCAAAACGTATTTCTGAAACCATAGGGAAAAACATGAAAAATTGAAATGGGGAGTGAATAGGTGTGAATGAAAATTTTCGCAAGATTCAGTAGAAGTAATTTGCTTATAGAAGATAACAGATTAAGGATGAATTCAACCTTAGCAGCTTCAAATAAAATCAAGGAGTTAAAACTTAAACAGTTAATTAGCGTTACGAATCAAAATAAAAGAGTTCGGGGAAAAAAATAAGAACACAAATATTATGGTGGTTTGGCTTAGATCAAACTTACATCTACTCTCCCGCGTTGACAATCCACTAGCTGAATTTCACTAAGAGTTAAAAGAGATTTTACAATCTATGATCTTGACTTCTTAGTGAAGAGTCTCTACTGATCTCTCACAAAGTCTTACTATGAGTTTCTCTCTTTTGTGTACACAACTTTAAGCTCGATGAATGGAATGACAAGGAACTAGGAAGCTTCAGACTTTGAAATTTTTCTTTCACGTACTCTATCAAACAACTAAAGAGTCCGCCTTAAATACACCTTCATGCCTTCACAACCGTTGGCACTTTCCAAAGGAATTCTTTCAATCTACCCATTGGACATAATTAATCAAGGAAATCTCAAGTTGTTAGATGATTGTGATGAAAGTCCGTCAATCTTGTTCGCCCATACAATTAAAATCTTGGTTTCCATAAGTAGAAGAACTTTCCAAGTTTGATTGCTTTCCAAAAGATTTAAATATTGGAATTGATTCCAATAAAGATAATCAATCATGTAGGTGTTATATCTAGCCATAAGATCATCCATAAACCAAAATGATTTTACTTGAAACTTGACGTTCATAGATTCACCACAGATTGAGTCTTCTTGTTAAAAACTCTGTATGCTTTGCTTGAGGTTGAGTAGTCAAGGAAAATTCCTTCGTCTAATTTTTCTTCAAACTTCTCAGTTCGATCATTTGCATTTTTCAAAAGATAACATTTACAGCCAAACACATGAAAGTAAGAAACATTTAGCTTCTTCCCTTTATACACTTCATAAGAAGTTTTCTCTAGAATAGGTCTCAAGAACACTCTGTTAATAATGTAGCAAGCTATAGAAACTGCTTCAGCCCAAAATCGAGGGGAAATTTCACTCTCAATTAAGAGAGTTCTTGCCATCTCTTACAAGGATTTATTCTTTCTTTCTACAACTCCATTTTGTTCAAGAGTGTAAGGAGAAGAGAAAATATGCTGGAAACTAGATTCATCACAAAACTTCGCAAAGTCCTGATTTTCAAACTTACCTCCATGGTCTGCTCGTATGCTCAATATAGCATATCCTTTCTCATTCTGAACCTTCTTGGCAAACTTTGGAAAGCGAGAGAACGCTTCAAACTTATTTGCCAAAAAGTAAACCCAAGTAAATTGAGAGTAATCATTCACGATTACTAGGCAGTATCTTTTTTCACTAATGCTTTGAGTTATGGTTGGTCCAAAGAGGTCCATATGTAGAAGCTGCAAAACTCAATTAATAGAAACTTGATTTACTGGTTTAAAAGAACTTCTAATTTGTTTTCCCAAAACACAAGGAGTGCATAACTCAAAATTTTGATAAGTCATGTTGGGAAGACCACGAACAAGCTTTTTGAAAGAAATCTTGGCAATTTGCTTCATGTTAACATGACCATGCTTTCGATGCCAAAGATTTGCTTCTTCTTGAATGTATATAAGACACTAAGAACTTTTTGGTTTTATATCCAGAAGATAAATATTCCCATGCCTTCGTCCAGTAAAAGATTGAGAGAAGTCTTTACTTGTTCCCGAACAGATGCCTTCTTGGAATTTAATTTTGAATCTAGTATCGCAAAGTTGACTAATGCTGAGTAGATTGTAATTCAATCCTTCCACCAAGGAGACATTGTTGATAGTTAGGCTTCCAATCTTCATGGTTCCACATCCAACAATTCTTCCTTTACTGTTTCTACCAAAAATGATTTTTCCACCATTTATTTGAACAAGCTTAATAAAACAACTCGAATCTCATGTCATGTGTCTCGAATAGCCACTATCTAAATATCATTTGATCTTCTTCTTCATAGTGACCTGTGATCAAAAGAAGAACTCAAGTTTTCTTTGGTACCCATACTTTATTGGGTCTAGGAGAGTTAGTATTGAAAACAGTCTTTGTCCAATCCCTCTTAACATGTCTTCAAACTTTGAGACATTCATTCTCAAAATGTTCTAAGCTATTACACTTTGAACATTTGAGAGCACTTCGGCCAATAGGTTTTACAAAAACTTTTTGAAATGATTTTTATAAAATGTTTTTGTAGGTCTTTGTTTGATTATTTCTTTAACTTTGGGAAAAGCAATTAAATGAATAGTTTCTGGAGTCCTACCCAAACCAGATTTGTTAAAATAAGGTTTTTATACATAAAGAATTTTCTCAAACTTCTCAGATCATTTTAAAAATCTTTTTGTGATATTTGAAATATCTTCTTTCAAAGAAGCATTTTCCTTCGAAAGAGAATCTGAATTTTCTTTCAAATCAACAAAACTTTTATCCATATTTTCAAACTTTTCTTTCTAAGAAGTTTCCTTGCCTCAGTTTAGAATTTCCCTTCTTTAGCTCGGTGTCGCGACCTTCCCGAGGGTGAAATTTTTCAAAGAAGGCTAATGGATTACTAAGTCCGAAGACTTGGCACGGACCCTCCCAAGTCTTACCAATCGCGACTTGATACTAGAAATTACCTTATTTAAACATGCAAGTATACTCAAATTGGAGCCGCCACTAACCAATTAGGGTTGGTTAGAAACCAAAATAAAGTATGGGAGAATACTTTATTTTTGCGAACCAGAGATTCACTAAGTTCGGGGACATGGTTAAGCTAGATTAGTTTAACGCCCTTTTGGTACCTTTATTTTTAAAAAATAATTTTGCAGGCAGCACTGATTAACTTTAACCTAAGCTAACTAACATGCAAATGGTGGTCATGCGGGTGTACAATCAATGAAATAACATTCAATCAATTGAAGTGATAAAAACTACGACCTTACAAAAATACTAATGAAAATGCATGCCCTAAACATGATTTTCTAAATGACATGATATCTAATTAAATGTAATCCTATGATATGCATGAATTTTACTTTAATGATATGTGAGATGCAATTCATATGGCATGACTAGAACTATTACTATATGCATGCAATATTATTTACATAATCCTAAAGATATGGGATGAATGACATAATGATTCTATATGCATGTTCTTTTATGATTTTTTTAATGTATGCAACCTACACTAAATAATGATGACATGAAATGGGATTAATTATGAACTAACCTATTAATTAACCAAGTAAATGACTTTTGTGTTTTCTTTTTTGATTTTTTTAAATGACCTAATACTTTTTATTAAAAAGAAAGTAAAGTAATGACGCAATGCTAATTTTTGGCTTTTTATTTATATATATATTTTTAAAAAATACTACATGATGAGAGTGTTAAAACATTAACCAATAAATCACTAATTAAAATGCAACATCTAACGTGCACATTATGAAATCTATATAACCTTAAAAACATTTTTTTTGTTTTGGTTTTATTAAAGGAAAATCATCCTAATTCTACATGAATTTAAAAAAAAAAAAAACAAAAAAACAAAAATGCGTTGCTTCGAATATGAAATGAGTGTAGACCTAAATACCTAATATGATGCATGATATGCGATGAGCAAATAACGATAATACACCAAAATATGTCTTATTGAAAATTTATCAATGTAAATTAATGACATATTATCTCAATGATGCAAAGCAATTCATGAATTTATCATGAAAAAGTCGAAATAATCAAAAATCTAGCCCGACGTCTCACGGCTCAATATTTTTTGATTATTATGACTTAGTATGACAAATTTCCTAATGATAAAAATAAAGCAATGGGGTGGTGCTGGCACAAGTTAGAATATATAAAAAATATATATGAGTTCAAATGTTCAAACTAAATTTAGCCTAAGAATTTTACCTATTCTCGGGTACCGCTTTCTCAAGGGGTGGTGCCGGCACAAGTGCTAGCTATGGTGGTTCACCGAGGGGTCGCCGTTTGGAATAGGGCTGTCCGTCGGAGCTCCGGCGAGGTTCGGGCGGTAACAGGACCTGCAACAAAACAGGGGAGGCAGCAGGTGGCTCTGGGTCTTTGGCTCCGAGCAGCAGGATCTTGGCTCACGCGAGGCCGAGGAGTAGCGTTCGGTTGCTGGTGCGGGACCGACACAGGCGAGCGGGAGCGTCAGGCTTAGCTGCAACAGGCTTTGGGTCGCAACGGCGGTGAAGATGGTCTCCGGCAGCAACAGGATCTTGGGTCAGCGCGGCACCAGGAGGCGTTAGGTGGCGATGGGTCACCGGAATCGTGGGTCGGTGCGGCACGAACGGGAGAGCTCGAGCGGACACCAGCAGGGCTTCGCGGATGACGACCGGGGACGGCGGCGCAGGAACTGGCGACTGGAGGGCGTCGGCGATGAGTGCAGCGATCTATTAGTCGGCGCTTGGTTCGTCGTGGGTCGGCACGACGATGGCTGGTGAAGACCGGCGATGCGAGCACGGCGGCGCGGCGAGGAAGTTACTATGAATTGCAGTAGGCTGGTGCAGGTGGAGGATACAGGGGAGGAAGACGACACACCTTTTCTTTTGCTTTTGTTTCTTTTCCCTTTTTTCCTTTTTTTTTTCTCTAGTCACTTCCACGTCTTCTCCCTCTGCTCTCTTCCTTTTCACTTTTCGCTTTACCTTTTCGACTTTTCTCCCCTTCTCTTCTCTCTCTACATTCCCTGCATTCTCTCTCTGTAGAAGCAAAAGCTTCTCTTGACTTTTCTCTTTTTTTTTTTTTTTTGTTTTCTTTTTCCCTCGACAAAGAGAAGCCGCCCCCACGTCTATTACTGGTCCTCTCTCCCTCTTTCACTATTGTTGTACGTTTCTACTTTCTCTATTCCCCATAATCGAAACCCCTTTTTCTGTCTATTTCTCCTCTTCCTCAAGCCCCAAAACGACTCTCGACAAACTTTTTCACTTCTTTCTTCACCTTTTCCGACTTTTTCACTTTTGAATTTTCTTTCTTTCGACCCTAGACGGCTTCCTCTCGAAGACTTTTCACTTCTGCATTTTTTCTTTTCACCCCATCGAAGCCCCCTCTAGGGAAAAGGAACACACGGCTCCTTTTATAAGGAAAAATCATATCTTCCTACAATATTTCAGTTTTCCTTCAATATATCCTATAACCTCTCAATCACCAAGATCTTTCTTCTTCTCATCTCTTAATATTTTCAACCAATTTTATCTATTACTAAAGATAAGATTGCAAATTCGGTTTTTTTCAAAATCCCACAACCACCGTGATATCGCTTCAACTCTCAATTTCCCATTAAAAAATCAACAACGGGCTTGGGAAATTTAATTTGCTCATTAGTGGGCTAACACTGCCGAACTAAAGCTCAAAAATGTAAATTTGAACTATTCCACCACCGGCCCAATAAAAGTGCAAAACATGTAAATTAAAAATGAATGCACCTAAATCTATGTGCTATGCAATTAATTAATAATATTTTTTTCAAGGATAAAATTAACCCTTAATTTTTATGCAATAAATAAATGCTTGGACCGCCAAAATTTAGGTGTCAACACTCGGAAATCAGTTTAAGATATGTTTTAAGACCGAAATGAAGTTCATCTATATATTTCGAGACTTTAATAGGAATTTTTAATTTGCTAACCTCAACTTCTTTGTCTGAGTTTGAATCAGAATTTGTTTCAGAGTCTGAGTCAGTTTCTGAATTGGCCATTGGACATATGTTGGCATATTGTTCATCACTTTCCTCGCATTCAGTATCGCTCTATGTTTCTGCTTTGAGAGCATTTTTGTATTTCTTTGTTCTTCCTTTCTCTTTCTTCAAAAGAGGACAATTAGGTCTAATGTGCCCCCTTTTCTTGCATTCGAAGCATATCACATCTTTGTTGGTTTCATTATCCTTGGTTGGTTTCTTTTGGAATTTTTGAGTGCTTTGCTTTTATCAGTTGAATCTTCTTCTCTTCCTGTTCAACTTTCTAAATTTCCTAATCATGAGTGCTAGCTCTTCATTATCCATGTCATTTTCTGAAATTGTTTCATCATAATCATCGTTAGATTTTAAAGTAATTGACTGCTTACCTTTTGGATATTATTCTTCATTGATTTGTTCCACTTCATATGATTGAAGTGTGCCAACTAGTTCGTCTACTGAAATAGGCATAATCCTCTAGGTTTCTCTAATTGATGTCTTCACGTGATTCTAGTCTTTGGAGAGTTCACGCAACAGTTTATTGACCTTCATTGGTCTTGAAATTAGCTGTCCTTGATCTGTTAGGCCATTTACAATATCTGTGAAATGACTAAACATGTCTATGATGGATTCCCCAAGCTTCATCTTGAAGGCTTCATACTATCCGAGTAGCATATTGATTTTCGTTTCTTTAACTCGATCAGTTGCTTCATATGGAACATGCAACCTATCCCAAACATCTTTTACTGTTTCACAAGGAGAAATTTGGTTATACTCAATAAGAGATGAAGCACAGTATAAGGAGTAGATGGCTTTAGTATTAAGAGCTTGTCTTTTGGTTATTTTTGTCTGTGTCAATTCCCCAACATCTACAACTTCATTTCCTCTTTCTGAGGTTGATGTAGCTTTAGGAATAATCCCTTTTTCTACCACATCCCATTCCATGGGATCTTTTGATCTTAGAAATTCCTTTATCTTGTTCTTTCACACATTATACTCATTCCCATCAAAGTAAGAAGGTCTGGTGTTGCTTTAGCCTTCAACGTAATCTGGAGCCAAAATACTAACCATAGATCTTTAGCTTAAGAAGTAAAGACACTTCAATAAATAAGCACACAAATTCTGATACCAATTGAAAGAGCTAAAAACAACACCTAGAGCGAGATGAATAGATGTGAATGAAAATTCTCGCAAGATTCAATAGAAGTAATTTGCTTATAGAAGATAATAGATAAGGACGAATTCAACCTTTAGTAGTTTCAAATAAAATCAATGAGTTAAAACTTAAACAGTTAATTAGAGTTATGAATCAAAATAAAAGAGTTCAGGGAAGAGAATAAGAACACAAAGATTATAGTAGTCCGGCTTAGATCAAGCCTACGTCCACTCTCCCGCGTTGACAGCCCATTGGCTGGATTTCACTAAGAGTCAAAAGAGATTTTACAACTTGTGATATTGACTTCTCAGTGAAGATTCTCTACTGATCTCTCACAAAGTCTCACTATGAGTTTCTCTCTTTTGTGTTTAGAACTTTGAGCTCGATGAATGGAATAACAAGGAACTAGGAAGTTTCAGACTTTCAAATTTTTCTTTCATGCATTCTATCGAACAACTAGAGAGTCCGCACCACCCACCTGGGTGGCGCAGTTGGCTTTGGGCCTCCTCCCCCTCACGAAGGGGAGGGGTTCGAAACCCCAGCGCGTCGCAGGGTGACTTACCTAGTGGCACGTGTGTGGTGGCTAGCACGTGTCGCCCCCAGTGGTTTACTCCCGGCATCCGGCCGTGCGGGGTTCCCTGGGTCACCAAAAAAAAAAAAAAAACAACTAGAGAGTCCGCCTTAAATGCTCCTCCATGCCTTCAAGACTGTTAGCACTTTCCAAAGGAATTCCTCCAATCTACCCGTTGGACAAAATCAATCAAAGAGATCTCAAGTTGTTAGATGATTATGATGAAAGCCCGTCAATCCTATCTGTCCATACAATCATGATCTTGGTTTCCATAAGTAGAAGAACTTTCCAAGTTTGCTTGCCTTCCAAAAGATTTGAATATCGAAATTGGGGAGAAGTACACTAATGGTATCATAAGTTGTGTATGGCGCTCACTTTGGTGCCAAAAGTTTCCGCCGGATCATTTAAGTGTCAAATTGGAGGAAAAACGATCACTTTGGTGCCACCGATGACAAATTCCGGCCAAAATGATTACGTGGCTTTTTTTAAAAGAAAAAATCGATAGGGCCTCTAAACGACGTCGTTTTCAGTCCTCCTTAAGAAAACGACGTCGTTTTCGGTCCTCCTTAAGAAAACGACGTTGTTTTGCCGTCCTACGTGGATGGCTTCACGGAAATGACGCCGTTTAGCTCAATGGGGATTGAAATTAGGGTTTCCGCCATTCGTCCGCCGTCGTTCGTCCACCGTCGCTCGTCCGCCGTCGCTCGGCCACCGTCGCTTGGTCACCATTGTAGTTGCTCGGCCAGGTGAGCGAAGAGAGATTGAGATTGTTGCTCGAGCAATAAGTTGCAGGAAAAATCGGAGGTGAGGGCGAAGGAGGAGGAAGAAGAAGATGGGTCGAAGATGTCGCTGGTGCGCTGCTAATGCTGGTGCGTTGTTGGTGTTGTTGCTGGTGCGCTACCGGTGC
This sequence comes from Eucalyptus erythrocorys, assembly GCA_014182555.1. Taxonomy (NCBI): domain Eukaryota; kingdom Viridiplantae; phylum Streptophyta; class Magnoliopsida; order Myrtales; family Myrtaceae; genus Eucalyptus; species Eucalyptus erythrocorys. The sequence goes on along the minus strand of CM024600.1, from coordinate 11,466,087 downwards.
TGCTGCTGCTACTGTGCTGCTGCCGTGCTGCTGCTATTGCTAGTGTGGGTCTTCAAGGAAGAAGAAGACGAAGACAAACGGCGTCGTTCTCTCTCAATTTGGGGATTAGGGTTTCAAAGTTAGGGGAAAAATGTCAAATGGCGTCATTTTGGTGTTTGGATGTTGACTCAACTTTCCGACAAGCCACGTCGGCTTACAAAATTAATAAAAAAAAGGCCACGTCGGATTTCCGGCCAATTTCATCAGCGTTGGCACTTAAATGATAGTTTTTCAAAATTTTTGGCATTTAAGTGATCCGACAGAAACTTTTGGCATCAAAGTGAGCGCCATACACAACTTATGGCACCATTAATGTACTTCTTCCTCGAAATTGATTCCAATAAAAATAACCAATCATGTAGGTGCTATATCCAGCCATAAGGTCATTCATAAACCATACAAATCGAATCATTGAAGATAATCTTGCATATGGATAAGTCTTCATTCTTCAATTTGGAAACTGTCAATGTGGGTAGACTTTGAATCTAAAGTCTGACGGTCTTCAGACTTTGATGCTAAAGTCCGGAAGCCTTCAGACTAGACTTTTGGAAATGTTTTGTCAACTTCAAAATAGTAAATGAGTTTTCTTTAACAAAAATACGCAAAAATATCCCAAAAAATCACGTAGTTAAGGGTTCCACGTGCATTTTCATATCCATAAAATCATCAAACATATAAAATAAATACATCATGATGTAGAAAACTTGAATATGAGCATGTCGGCACGAACCACGCACCAAACAAATGCCACACGCACCCTCACGTGCTGTCAGAATGCGTGGTGTATGAGATACACGCGCAGGCATCTTAATCGACCCTGAAAGCAGGTCTGATCGGTCAACGGTTTGACCGGTCAATGACTTAACCGGTTCGACCAGTTAGCGGTCAACTTGAGTCGGGTCAACCCGATCAAACCGGGTCAGGTCACTCGGTCAACCCACGTCGGGTCGACCCACTGGAGAATGACATCATCGATGCGGAGTGACGTCATGCATGACGTCATCCTAGTCATGGCAACGCCGCGAGTCAGTGGGGTGATGTCATTGATGAGGTCACCCACCGCCTTAGGCGGTCATACGCCGAGCGTGTGAGCTCGTGGACGAGCTTGCATGACAATGCGTGGCGTTGACTCCTAGCTCCATCTCTGCACTTGAGGCGATTTCCAGCATCATCCGAAGGCGTGCAACCCATCAAAATCTTCATTTTGATGAATAGAATTCTATGTGATAAAATCTAACTTTTACTAGACCAAAAATCACGAAAACGGCCAAAACGGTCCGAAGGAAGGTCAAATAAAAAATGCTCATTGTCGGCACATTTGGCCTCCGCCAGAGGCGTGCCACCCATTGAAATGTTTGGTTTAACAAGACGAATCTAAATATGTTTTTAAAATCAAGTTTCAACAAAGAAAATTTCTAAAAAGAGGCCAAATGCAACAATTCAAGTTCTAGGTTTTCGACCAAAAAAAAAAAGTTCTAGGCTATGAGGCTCTAATACCAAATGTTGGCCATTGAAGCAGCATCCTAGGATTAACATAGCTAGAAACTCAGACATGTTGGAGAAGAATACAAATATTTGCATACCTAATTTGAAATCCATTGTTCTTTATGCAGAATGGTGACAATTCGATGCTCAGACGACGAGCCGATGCTCAAGTTCTTCTCCTCCATGACCCTCGGTTCCTAGCTCAATGAGATTGCCACTCACAGTTTGTTTTATGTGAGGTGAGAGAAAGTTCATGAAGGAATGAGGGCTAGAAAAATGACTTTAGCGTTATTTATAGAGTTTTGGACGGACCTTTTCATTATGGGCTAAGCTCAACTTGGCCTACATAAACCATACTCATATTCGACTACTAAAAAACCCTTATGCTTTATCTTATTAGATAAAATCCCTTAAAACGGTAAATTATAATCTCAATTAATGTAACCTAGATCAGAAAAACTCTTACAACAAGTTCTCTAGATTTTTTAAGCTTTCTTTCTTTGGATTACTATACATCCCCAATCGCCTGATTCGACGAATCTCCATTACAGAATCATATATGAGGTTTCCTAAGTCAAGGCGTATTTCCATGAATCAAAATTAAACGATTACTAGGCACGATCTTACCTTACCACACGCCTGATATGGTGTCGGACCATGCAAAACACAATGCGAGTTTGATCACCTTACTTTGGACGCAAGACCGACCGTCGCCATGCAAAGAAGAAAAGAAAATACAGTCCACGATCACTAGTGCTTTCGGAATTAATCCATGCCTTGACCTAGACTTGGAATAAATGAGTGGCGACAAGCTATAGTTTGTTGAGATACTCGTGTGAAATAAAAATGCCCCTTGCTGGCATCTTATTAGACCATTGAAGATGGGGGCAAAAGCAAAAGTTGACTGGCTCCAGACTTAAAGCAGGCAATAATTCAATGAGCAGTGGCATCGCACTGACGAATATTCAATTAGGGGCCTCGTGATTCCTGAAAGTAGATTCCTTTACTAATTGCTGGATGGTCCACGGTGTGCATCTTCATCAAAGATGTCTTCGGATCAAGTTTGTCATAATCCCATGGATCCATCGGTGGTTCAATCGTTATCGGTCATCTTAAGGAGACACCGTCACTTCAATAATTCTTAAAAAAAATTAATTAAAAAGATTAGGTTATGATTTTAAGTATTTATGATTGAATTAGCAAAATTTGAAAGTTTGACATTGAATTGATATATTCATAAATTAGTTTAAAATATATGGATAATTTTCCCTTCCAATCCACTTGTCAAACATGAGCCGTAGAGGCGACAAAAGAAGGTTTAGATCCATTTTTGATCATATTTGGAGAAGAGTCATTTCGGCTTATAAAATGTCCAATGTGGGGATCAGTTGGAGGACACAGCTTGGTCGTCCTGCGACCGAAAGGCAAATAATCATATCCTGGTTTTCACTCCTCAATCAGAACTTGACCATATGTGATCAAATCTGTGGACTTTTCGTGAAAAAAGCTGTTTGTGCGGCTGCAAAAGTGATTGAAAAGCAGGAAACTTAAAATATCTGGGAATTGAAAACATTTGCGAAATCAAAGTATTAGAGATAGAATTTTCAACTGGAATAAAAACTAAATGGGAATCTTCTAATGAGAATTTTCTAAGTTTTTTTATTTGAAAAGAAGAAAAGAAGAAGGAAAGTAATATGTTCATGTTGCAGCAGTATATACGAAGCATGGGATATGATGGTATCCTTCAGTTATGGGCATTTCTCAACTAGCATAGCTTAATAATCTGCACTGAATGCTGCTATCAGTCTCAGGCATGAATCATCCATACATACATACAATATACACACATAGGCATATACGAATTCGTATACACCTGGTCCAATCCAGCAAAAGATAATATAGAACAGGCTCTCGATGTAGTTGTGATTGTGATGTGAATGCATGAGGGGATGCCTCTCATTAAATTAATGTTTGTCGTCTCCCGACCTGTCTAAGACACTTTACTAAAAGTTGAAAAAGGTTTCCGTGTGCAACATCAACTTCTTGAGAGGACTTGTTAGGTGAGCTTCGGCCTCTCCTGTGCTGAAATCCACGGAAACAGAACAGAACCCTTCTGGTTCTGTGTTCTGTGTTCTGTGGTCACTGATCAGACAAAATTTTACCTACAAAGAGCTGAGCACGAGTTCCTTCATAAAGAAAATCTTTTGAAGCTGTTTAAGGAATCGATATGACTCGGGAGATTGACGATTTTTTACTGGAGAAGTTGAGGAAGGGGCTTCAGCCTAAAGACGGAAAGCGATCGAGAATAGCCTTCTCGGGTCAGCTAGAGGAGTTGAGGACTCTGATTGAGGAAAAGCTGAAGTCGCCCATACCGGATGAGAAATCTATCAGGGACAATCTTTACTCCCTCAACAATGTCCTGACTGAGTGCCAGTCACTATCCAAGAAGCAAATCATTGCCAACATTCAGATTAGGAGGAGTCTGAATAAGATCAAGGAGGATCTGCAGAGGATTCCTGACCCGAACACAGGCGGGAGTAACAACACTCCACAGGGTAACACTGAAGAAAGCTCATCGAATGGCAAAGATAGCTTCCTTCAAGTTTCGGGTCGGTCGCAACATCTGCAGAAGTTCAAAGGATTCGAGGTTGAAATTGAGTTGCTGGAATCTTTAGTCCAGAAAAAAAGTTCTGAGAAATTCAGGGCAATTGCCATAGTTGGGAAGGGCGGGATTGGTAAAACAACACTATGCCAACTGTTCTTTGACAAAGAAGCAGAGAAAGAGATCAAGAAATCGGACAAGAAGGAAGAGCAAAAGAAGACGAACAAGGAAGAGTCAACGCAGAAACTGAACAAGGAAGAAAAAATGAAGAAATCCAACAAGGAAGAAGAACAAAAGTACTGTCCTAGAATTTGGGTGAGCATGTCGAGGCAGCCTGATGAGGAACAAAAGGTGGCAATAATTAAGAGAATGTTGACACATCTAGGTGTTGAAGAGGAAACCATTGATTCTGCATTTTCTGCTCGTAATCTGAGGGGAATTGTAGGTTTGCTTCATCAGCAACTTTGGGGCAAGAAATATCTTATTGTTCTGGATAATGCTCGTGAGGACGAGGAGTGGTACCATGAATTGGGTTCCCACTTGGTCCATGGCGATAAGTGGGAAGACCGCCTTGCCTATGGATTCCCAAAAGGGTATGGAGGCACAGTCATCGTCACGACCAGGAACGAGGAATTGGCTATGAGAATGGTTGGCGAGGAGAATCTGCATAGGATCATGCCACTTTCAGACGATAAAGTTTGCTGGTCAATATTTCGAGATTCAGCTAAGATAAGTCACGGTCGAAATGATTCCCCACATGGTGAAAAACTGAAAGAAGAGGTCTACAGAAGATGTGCCGGCATTCCATTAGCTGCCAAAGTCATGGGTCAGATTATGAACAAACAACTTCAGGAGGGATCTGCAGAAATTGCAAATTCTGTAGGAATGCAATTTCTGCAGGAATAGTGTAGCTTCGTTGTTCATTGTAGTGTCTGTTTGCTTTAGCATCACGAGAAACACTTGTCCTTTGATTTGGATTATCTGTATTTCCAGAAACCGGAGTTGACTTGTTGGAATAAGATTTCTTTTTCATGCTTGGTTCATTCAGTAATTGTGCAAGAAAGAGTAGCGGATGGCTTTATATCCAGAATGCCTGATCTTGTCACCGTGCATGACACGTTCAGAGTTTTAACTAATTCAAGAGATTCAAAGTCACTTTGATTGATTGAAATGAAACCAAGAATGTGGTCGATTTCTTATGAAGTCTAGCTGTTGACACGACTAGAGTGAGTTTTTCCTCTGCGTTCTCATCATTTGTCTCGAGAGAATCTTGCAGTACCTTAACATGGAAGACACCAACACCAATGTTTGTACACAGGAGGTTTCCTGCTGGAATCAATCGGAAGCGTAGTTGTGTACTTCATCTTTTCGAAACATACTAAGCCATATTGTTACTAATTCAAAAGGTAAGGTAAATCGGAACATGAAATCATCTCAAACAGTGTGAATTGTTTGTGTTGAAATATGTCTCAAGTTTGAGGCCGAAAATAAAATTTTCACAAGTTACATGGTTTTTCTGAGTTGGAGTTGGTTTCCTATTTGATGGTTATCTTGGTTAAGTAGGTTTCTTGTTTTTGGATCCAATTCTTGTCCATATAGGAAGTTAGTGCTCTTAATAAAGAATACCCAAGAGGAGTTTGTGCCCGTGATTTACATCCAGAGCTTTTGAAGCTGAAAAAAATCTTGTGTCAAGATTTTGTGCAATTCTTTTGAAAGATTGAGAGATTGTGAAAAATTGTAAGGCCAAAATGCTATGAGAGTTGCTTGACATAATTAAAGACTGAGAAAATTGAGAGTGTTTAAGTGACTCGAGCGATTATAATCTCCATTTTTGCTACACTCCTGTGATGGAAGTTGCACTAATCAAACCGCATAAATTTGGTATATGATCTTTTTTCTTGCAATGCTCATGTATTTTTTGATCACCTATTTTTCGCAATAATTTACATGGCTGTAAGCAAGCCACTAGAAGCTAACACCCAATTGCCAAGTCCAAATCAAATCCTTCCTTCTACCAAACAAATGTTTTGCGAGTCTTTCGGATTAGTGCTTACCCCTATCAGCTAGTATCTTATATAGACAATTAAGCATAAGCTTGGTATTTAAAATTGTAATTTTCACCTATTTCTCTAAACAACTACCGATCAACTTGTAATTATTATTGTATTAAAATTTTCATTTCTTAACCGGCCTATATAATTAACATGTGCATCCATTGATCAGCGACTATAAAAGGGAAAATGTCACAAATGGTCCTTATATTTTTAGTCAATGTGCAATTTGGTCCCTGAACTTTCGATTCGCTCAATTTGGTCCCTAAACTATTGATAAAATGTTCGATCTAATCCTTCATTTTATCAAAGAGGAAAAAAGAGGAAAAAAAAGGAAAAATAATAACGGAGGACTAGATCGGACATTTTATCAATAATTTAGGACCAAATTGAGCCGATTGAAAGTTCAATGATTAAATTGGACATTTATCAATAGTTCAAGGACCAAATTGAGCGAATTGAAAGTTCAGGGACCAAATTGCACGTTAACTAAAAATATAGGGATCGTTTGTGACATTTTCCCACTATAAAATAGTAGTAGCCTTGAAATTTCTGCTAGATGAACGGTAGAAACATTTCACTCGACAAAATATTGAAAAATACTTGTATTGCCATGCTTCAAAGTCGAATACTTGGACTTTTGTAGGATTAGTAATATTGCAACTCAACTCCCAAAAACGCAAATATCTGGAATGTGTCCCAGCTATAAATAATGCGCTTGTAAAAACACTTAAAAAACATGCTGAGGCAACAAAATTTAAATTAATGTTTGGATGTTTGTGTTAACCGTTCAAGTTGTTATTGTCTTTATTCAATATAAATAAATAAATAAATAAATAATGGGCTAAGATGGCCTTGCCGCAGTCATGGTGGTCTGGGCAAGGTTGCCTTCGCCCATGGCACGGCCCCCACCAGCACTTACGCCACAGCTCGTTGGGCACTAGAAAAAAATAAAAGAAAGAAAAGAAAAAATAATAAATAATTTAAAAGATGCTATAGAAATTGAAAAAAAATTATCCACATCAATATCGGTTGTGTCATGTAAAATGACTGACATTTATGGTTGCATCATGTGGGATGACGGATATTTACGTAAACAATTTCTAGCTAAAATTTGTCAAATTAACTATATGGGCACATTGTCAAAAAAATTTAAGACTACATTTATCATACTAAAGGTTTATGACTAAATTTGCATAAATATAATAAGTTTATAATTTTTTGTGATAATTATCCCATCATAGAATATTACATCATAGCAAAGAATATTGACATTTTGGCGACACTACCCCTGTCCATGTTTTTGGGTTGTGTGAGGAACTTTCCATCTAGCCGAGTTCATGTGTTCTTACTTGCATTTTGAAAATAATTTGCCTTTCATTTAGGGTTTATTCTTTAAAGAACATATTTTCATACCCTGTGCATTTCCTGAATATTAGAAAAGGGAGAATTACCAAAAAAAATCATAAACTTATTGTAATGGTGTCAATTCAATCCTTTTTTTTTGGCTAGTTCAGTTCTAAATCTTTTGTGATTGTGCTAGTTCATCCAGCCAAATTGGGTCCACCGGCACTAGAATGATGACATGGATTTTTTTTCATAATTTTTTTCTCCTTCTTCCTTCTTCCTTTGGCCAATGGCAAGCCTCGCCATTGGCTGGCAAGGTTGACCTGGCCAGCCCTTGACTCTAGCCAATAACGACCAACTGAAGTAAGAAGGAAGGAGGACCAAAAAAAAAAAAAAAAAAAAAGAGAGAGAGAAAGAAAAAAGGAAAAAAATTAGTAAAAGATTTGAAAAAAATTATTAAAAAATTACAATCGATGCTAACTGGCTAAATTTGGCCGGATGAAATGAATTGGTATAATTATATAATGTTCAAGATTAAATTGGTTACAAAAAAAGTTTCGAACTTAATTGACACAATTACAATAGGTTTATAACCTTTTTTTGATAATTTCCCCACCTAGAATGTGCCCCATGCTTTGAGTAAAAATAAACTACACTTGTAATAATTAAGCTACAACCATTTGCTTTTAACTTAAAAGAATAATATATATATATATATATATATATATATATATTATTTTTGTAAAAGGTTGTCCGCAATTACCTATTAGAACCACTTTTACCAAGATCAACATGAAAACAATTCATCATGAGGTGGTTAGATTTTGCGTCTCTACTAGTCACTAACATTGGAGAAAAAACTAGTCCAAAATAAATTTTCGTCCTATGACAAATAGCGTGTCGTTTTCGTAATGCCACGAGCGATGAGTAATAAAAAAATGTATTTAATTAATATATACTCTTCATCTAATGTAATTACAAAATAATTGTTCTCGTAAATCATATAAAACTTCTTGAATACGGTAATATTCCTTTCAAGCGGGAAGTCTAATGTGTTTTTCATAGGAAAAGTGCATTTGAAATCTTAAAATTTGGCACAAAATTGCAATTGAGTTCTAAAATTTTCAAAAAGTGCAATTACGTCCTAAAAGTTATTGCAAAAGTGCAATTGAGTATTAAAAATTTCAAAAAGTGTAATTAAGTCTTAAAATTAATAATGAAGGTGCAACCGAGTTCTAAAATTTTTATAGAGTATTATCAATGGAAGTACTTTAGTCAACTAATTTGATAAGTTTTAAGATTTGATTACATATTTTGAAATTTTTAGGACTAAATTGCATTTTATTGGCAAGGTTTTAAGATTTCCAATTCATTTTTAGGTTTTTTATTGCATGGCCACGTGCAATATGCAACGCGCGTGACATGGCATTAAGGTGCACACTCCTGCGGGGCATGAGTTCCATGAGAAAATATTGGGTGAGTTTTACACTCCACATAGGCGAAGTGTAAAACCATAGAAAAATCGAATAAATGAGGTTAGCCATTCAAAATTTTGCGTCTTCCCCCTCTTCTGCTCTCTCTTCTGTAGACCTGGCCCACCTCTGCTCTCCATTGCGACGCTCTCTCCTTTGCACTCCTCTACAGACGGTCTCCCTCCTCTCTCTCCTCTCTCTCTCTCTCTCTCCCCATTCTCCGTTCCGTTGTAGTGAGAACAAAAATCGTAGATCTACTTCCATATGCTCTTCCCCCTCCTTTGCTCTCCCTCCTTTGCTGGTTGCTTCCATCTTCCCCCACCTTGACGCTGATGCTGCCGATGCTCCTCCGCACGACGCCGACGCCCCTCCGCCTCCGCCTCCGCCTCCACAGGTTGCCTCCGTCGCCCTCGACTCCAACTCCAACGTCAACGACAACGCCGATGCCGCTGACGCCTCCACCTCTGCCTACGCCCCTGAACTCGATGCCAACGCCGACGCCAACGCCAACGCCCCTACCTCCCTCTTGCGTCCTCCAGTCCACTCTCTCTCTCTCTCTCTCTCTCTTTCCTCCTTGAAGTCGGGCCTCTCTTCTAGTGAACCGCGATGCCGTCACCCTTTTGTTGGTTGCCTCCGTCGCCCTCGACTCTGACGCCTTCGCCTTCACCTCTGCCCCCAATGCCAACACCCAACTATAAATAATGCTTTTGGAAAAACACACAAAAATATGCTGAGGCAACAAAATTCAAATTAATGTTTGGATGTTTGTGTTAAGTATTCAAATTGTTATTGTCTTCATTCCATATAAATAAAATAAATAAATAATGGGCTAAGGTGGCCTTGCCCACAGTCACGGTGGTTTGGGCAAAGGTAGCCTCGCCCATGACATGGCCCCCACCAACACCCACGGCGGAGCTTGCTAGCCACTAGAAAATTAAGAAAGAAGGAAAAGAAGAAAAAGAGAAAAAAATAAAATAATAATTTAAAAGATGTTATAAAAAATGAAAAAAATTGTTAAGATGAATGTCGGCTATGCCAGGTAGGACGGCCAACATTTACATAAACAATTTCTAACTAAAATTGGATGGATTAACTACATTGGCAAATTGTCAAAAACTTTTAAGACTAGATTGGTTATATTGAAAGGTTTATGATTGAATTCGCACAAATGCGTAAGTTAAAAACCTTTTTTAAAATAATTTGGCCATCGATGAATGGTGACATGGATAATTTTTCATAATTTTTTTCTTTCTCTTTTTCCTCCTTCTTCCTTCTTCCTTTGGCCGATGGCAAGCCTCGCCAACCCTTGCCTCTAGCTAACAATGATTGGCCAAAGTAAGGAGGAAGAAAGACTCCACCCCAAAAAAAAAAAAAAAAGAGAAAGAAAAAAAGGAAAAATTAATAAAAATTTTGAAAAAGAAAAATTACTAAAAAATTGTTCACGTCAATGTTCGTTGGATAGCTAGTGCCAATTGACTAAATTTGATTGAATGGATTGAATTTGCACAATTAAAAAATGTTTAGGATTAAATTGGCCATAAAAAGTTTATGACTTAATTGACATAATTACAATAAATTTAAAACATTTTTTTGATAATTTTCCCCGTTAGAATGTGCCTCAATCTCCGAGCAAAAAAAAAAAAAAAAAACTACAATTATAATAATTAAGCTACAACCATTTGCTTTTTAGTAACTTAAAGAAACAAGTTTTTTTTTTTTTTTTTTTTATGTGAAATGTCGTCCATAGATACCTGTCAAAACCACGTTTACCAAGATCAAAATGAAAACAATTCATCATGAGGTGGTTGGATTTTGCATCTCTGCTAATCACTAACATTGGAGAAAAACTAGTCCAAAATAAAATTTTGTCCTATGACAAGTATCTATTCTATTGAAGTGTCTCGTTTTCGTTTTCGTAATGTCACAAAAGATAAACAATAAAGAATGTATTTAATCAATATTTACCATTCATCTAATGTAATCACAAAATAATTATCTTGTAAATCATATGAAACTTCGTGAATATGATAGTATTCTTTTCATGCGTGAAGTTTAGTTTGTGTGTGTGTGTTTTTTAATGGCAAAAGTACATTTAAATTCCTAAGCTGATCACGTAAATACAATGGAATTCTGAAACTTTTAAAAATTGCAATTTAGTCTCGAAAATTGTTGATAAAATACAATTGAAATTTGAAAATTTCAAGAAGTACAATTAAGTCTTAAAATTTATTATGAAAGTACAATTGAAACCTAAAACTTTCAAAAAGTATTATGAATGAAAGGACTTCAATGGATCAATTTAACAAGTTTTATGACTTGATTGCATTTTTTGAAAATTTTAAGACTAAATCGTACTTTATTAACAGGTTTTAAGGATTTCCAATGCCTTTATCTCGTTTTTTATTTGGCAAGTCCGACGTGTTATTGTATGGCCACGTGCGACGCACGTGACGTGGCGTTAAGCCCCGCGCGCGCGCATGATTTCCCTCGGCCGCGTCAGCTTGGACTCCTCCTCCTCCTCCTGCTCAGCAGCAAGCGAGCGAGGAGGAGACCCGTTGACCTCGCATTCCCTTCATTTCGTACCACCACCCGCTTCTCCTTCTCCTTCTTCCTCTCCTTGTTCCTTCTCTGCTGCTGCTGCTGCCGTGTTGATTCTTGGAAGATTCAACCTCAACTCTTCAACCCCTTTCAGCTCGCTCGTGTCCATGGCGTCGACCACGCCGTCGCCGCACCACGGTCCACTTCAACTCTCAGCTCACGGAGGCATCCAAGACGTCAAGCCCATCATTTCCAGGTTGCTCAAATTCATCTCCGAAGTGAAGGACTCTCTTCCTGAGCCTGAGCCCCAGAGCGCAGACGGCGCTGTCGCCCCCGAGGAGAAGAAGATCGAGGCCAAGGAGGACGGCGGCGGCGGCGGCGGCAAAACCATCAGCTGCTGTGGCGGCGTGCTCGCCGGCGACGAGAAGAAGGGAGTCGGCAGCAAGGAGGCCGAATCGGTTACCGACGGTGGCTCCGGGAAGCCCAGCGGCACCAACGGAGGCGGAGGCGCCGGCGGCGGCGACAGCGAGGGAGGCGCGAACGGGAGCGCGAGCGCGAGCTCGAGCTCTGGCGGGAGCAATGACGCGCTGCGGAATCAGGCGGAGAAGCTGCGGAGAGACCTCAATTACATCGAGCGCGCGCTGATCAAGTTCAGCGACTTGGAGGCAGGCTTCTGCAGGCAGTTTAAGGACATTGAGCAACGCTGTCCGCTGGATCAGATCCTGACTAGTATGGCTCAGGTTCAGAGAAGCACGAGCGCCACCGGCAGTCAGCAAGTCCTCGACAAGTTCCGCTCCATCAGCGATATGGTAACGCGTCTGAAACTCCAGATTCCTTCCCTCAGTAAGCTGTCCGCCTCTAATGCTGGTGCTCATCAATCGGATGAGGGGTTCGTGTTCAATGCATACTGCATTGTTGGCGAAACGCCGAGACGAGACATGATGAAGAAAGTTCTGGATGTCCCTGCTTTTGAAGAGTTCTTCAATGATCTCTCGTGTGTTTTCAAGGATCTCCAGCCGAGGTCGAGGCTATGCTTGCTGTGTTTCTCTGTGTTCCCTGAGAATGCTCTATTGAGGAAGAGGCTTCTTGTGAACTGGTGGATCGGAGAGGGTTTGGTGGAACCTGGGGAGGAGAGTGTTGTTGATGCTATTTTCAAGGAGTTCGTTGCGAAAGGTTTTGTCGAACCCGTACTCAAGAAACGCAAAGTCATGGGATTCAAAATGGATCCTTTGGTCCGCTTCGTGGTTATTGACATTGCGAAGAAAATTGGGTTCTTTAGTTTCAATTCGATGGGAGTTCCTACTTATGACTTCTCGTGGTCTTACAGAGCATGCTTGGTAAGAAGTGAAGGAAAATCTTCTCGGGAGAGTTTGACAAAAAATGAGGCTGATCTGGACAAACTGCGAACCATTTTCAACGTCAATGATCCTTATCCCGATTTTAAGCTGGATTGGTTCTCGAAGCTGGAAAATCTCAATGTACTATACCTTGGGAGTTGGCAAGATTTTTCCAAGCATCATATAGAAGTTGAGGACTCGGACTTCTTGAAAGGGCTAAAGCACATGAAGCATCTTCAATTCTTGAGTCTTCAAGGTATTTCTAGAATTACGGAGCTCCCAGATTCCATTTGCAAGCTCATCAGCTTGAAAATCCTGGATCTTAATGCATGCCACAATTTAGAGTTGCTTCCTAAGAACATAGGTGCACTTAAGAAGCTGACGCATTTGGATATATCACAGTGCTACTTGCTGGATCACATTCCGAAAGAGCTTTCTTTCCTCACGCAGCTCCAGGTTCTTAAGGGCCTTGTCATTGGTGACTCGATCAGCAGTGACTCGTGTTCTCTCGAAGATTTGGCAGAATTGCTGAAGTTAAGAAAATTGAGCATCTATACAGGGAAAGTAGAATTTCCAACAGACAAAGAGCTAAATGTACTGCAAGGTTTTGAGAATCTCGAGAAGTTAACGATAGAGTGGGGAGGGAAATGGTTTGGGGGAAAACAAGATAAGAATTCTAAACAACTGAACTCTCCATCAAACTTGAGTGATGCAGGCAGTGTCAAGATGGCAGACAAAACAAATAGCACAAAAACTCCGCAAGACAACATTTCAGCCCAACCAAATGAACCTCAACAACCAGCACAGAAAGCTTCTACAGTAGGGAGAAAACTCAGTAAGAAATTTACCTTAAGGAGAAGCACTACTCAGACCTCTTCCCTGAATGCAGGAGATACCAGGAACTTGCAGAAATTGGAGCTCCATTGCTTTCCAGGAACTGTTGCTCCTTCTTGGTTGATTAAAGGCAAATTGAAGCCACAAAAGTCTCTTTACATAAGTGGAGGAAATCTCCAGACACTAAGCATAATTCAGAACAAAAGGATAACATGGAGCGTTAAGATATTGTGTCTGAAGTTCTTAAGTGAACTGAAGATGGATTGGGGAGATCTGCAGAAGTCATTTCCGGAGCTAATTTACTTGGAGAAGGTCAGATGTCCCAAGCTCACTTTGTTCCCCTGCAATGGGCATGGAGTTTGGTTGAATGGAAAAATGGAAGCTAAACAGATGGCAGAAGTGGAATTGGGTTTGTCTTGGTCTTTTCTTAAACGTAAGGATACCATTTATCCTATCCCCATTTCTTCTTCCCCATCTAAATGATAATAGTTTGTGGTTCAAATGTGGGCATTCCTAGAGGAAGTGGACTGCCTGATGACTATTATGGAACTTCTCCGCCACCAGTATTTGTTTGCAGTATCAAGTATCATTTTGCTCTGTTTACATTCTGGTGATGCAATGGAAGTCGTTTACCTTTACATTTGATGATAAACTTCCAGTCAAATTCAGAGAGAATGAAATCTTGCTTGGTCTCAGGAGTTATGGGGAATTTCGTCACTCCAAATGAAAGTGAGACTGTATTGTATTTTAAGCAAACTGGATAACAATGCTTATTACTTAGTTCATACTTAGTAGCAGCAAACTCGACCCATCTAAGGCTTTTGTTCAGCTATCAGGCATCATTAGTTGCAGGATTCAGAAACTGCTAGACCACATTGGTTGTTTTACTTATCTGATCAATGAAGCAGTTTTGATTATTGCCTGTTTCTAAGTTATGCTGCACGAAATAAAATCTCTGTGCATGGTTTGGCTTTGGAGTACATAGTTCTCCTGTCAGGGAATTCTTTGGCTTTTGTTCAGCTATCAGCCATCATAGGTTGCCGGATTCAGAAAATGCTCGACCACATTGGTTGTTGTATTTATCTGATCTGTGAAGCAGTTTTGATTATTGCCTGTTTCTAAGTTATGCTGCTCAGATAAAATCTCTGTGGATGGTTTGGCTTTGTATTCATGTCCACCTTACATAGTTCTCCTGTCAGGGGATTCTTTGCATTCACTTTGTGAAGCTGCTAACTTTCTGAGTGGTAATCTCAGTGATTATCTGTAAACTACACACTTGGAATATGCTGCCTGATAATAACTAGTTAACTGTGAGAAATAGGAATCCCCTAATATGTATTTCACAGTGGCCACTATCAGTCCTGAGGACGCATGCTCATCCACTAGTCACAATTATGATAACCTCATACATTGATCACTACTACAGTGTTCTTGAATTCTTGTGTTGTTTCCTGTAGGGAGGAACGTTTCTTGGACTACTCTATAAGTGTCTTATTTTAAGCAGCAAATGCTCACATGAGATGATAGGCAGACTTCAATAATTTCATCTGTTGTGTCTCATTGAAAAGTGAGTAATTTTGGTTTGTCAAAAGCACAGCACTGGACTTGGATAGACAATACTACCCTGCAAAAGTGGAGACTGCATTTGAACCAAAATTTATCGAGAAAGACTCACAAAACATACAGTTGGGAGAAGGAGGATGCTGCTGCATGAGTAGAGAGAGGAAGCAATTACTGAAAGAGTCAGGGATTTGATTAGAATTGGCAAATTACTTGTCAGGTTCTAGTGGCTTGCTTACAGCTATGCAAACAATTTACACTGTTTGAGATGATTTCATTCACCCAATTCACCTCGATGTTTGAATGTAGTGCCATACAGTTTGGCATGTTTCAAAAGGACAAAGCACTCAACTATTCTCCTGGTTGATTCCAGCAAGAAACCTCCTGTGTATAAACATCAGTCTTGATGTCTTCCATGTTTGTTTGTTTGTTTTTTTTTTTTTTTTGGGGGTCAGAGATGTCTTCCATGTTAAGGAACTGCAATGTTCTCTCCAGAAAATTGTTAGTAATCACTTTAGATCCTATTTGAAATTTTCCCCGAAAAGAAAGACTCCAAACCGTATACATCTGCATGGGACCCCATTTTCCATTTTCAGTGCATGCTTAGGACATCAGGCTCATGTAAATGAACCTGATGTGCTGCAAATGATTTATTTTGTCACAGCTCTCCATTTTATAATCTTTAATTTGTTTCCCACAAAAGAAGCTCTCCTGTTTCAAATTCCTCAAATGAGGATCACTCTTAAAATCAGACTTTCCAGAGGACTGTTGGTTAGAAGTTACAGCATCATCTGTCTAGAGTCAACCATGTTGATCTGCTGGTTAGAAGTTCCTAGCGGCAGAGTAATACACGCGCTAGAATCAATTGAGAATTTTCTTATTTGATTTTCCTCCCCTGTCAAAGCTGTCGTTAGCATCATGTCGTAAGACTAGTTCTTTAGGGACCATAAATAGAAATCTTGCGGATGATCATGAAGGTGAGGCAGAGAAATTTAGGAACAAAATCTTCAGAAAGTGCATGGCTTCTCATGAATTCGCTTTGCATGACTTTGGAGATTCCTACCAAGTTGTGATCAATTTCTGTTGCTGCTAACAGAATGCCACACATCTACACAATTATTTTTTTAAAAAATATTTCCCACTTTATATCATTGAGAATCGACGCTCTCATTTCAAGCTGTTTATGAATAACTTCTTTCTGATGATGGCCCTGGCAATCATGGTCGTTCATGGAGAAACAGAATAATGCAGTTTTTTAGGCACATGTCTAGTGTTAAGTAACTTTGAAACAACAGCGAACTAATGTTGTGTGTGTACTAGTTCTGTATAATATGAGTGCATTGGAACTTCTCATCAAGACACAAAAACATTTGGGTCACTTTATTTAAAACATTCTTTTGCAGAATGTTCCTCACAGAAGATTAGATTTAATTACATCGTTCATTCAGACTTGTAGAATTCTTATTCAGAAGTGCTGAGAACTAGCTGCTTGAGATTACGGAGATTTGAGCCCTTGTGTTACCAAAGCATAAACACCAGGGTAGTGGTGATTATTTTTGTCATGTAATAAGATGATCAGAGAGGCCCGGATGCAAAATGAGGTAGGATCAAACATGTAATATACCGTTGGATTCTCTTGTTACAAATAATTGATTAAATGCCCCAATTGTACCACCTCTACGCAGTAATAGACAAACTTTTTCTCAAGACGACATGCGAAATGCTAGAAACACGAGACTTCGATTCAGGATCACTACTGTCGTGGAGTTGGGTTTGCTGGTGCTGCTGAAGTTGTTGGTTCGTACATTTGACCCATTAGTTTGGCAGCTAACGGGAGGCCAGCACATTTTTTCTTGATATCCGCCATCAGGTGCTCTTTTTCGTTAGAATCAATTTGCTTTCCTCGTTGCTTGGCTGAATTCTCGAATATCGCCCAGCAAATTTCAGGATTCGAAAGCAGCACTATCTGGTGCAGATTGTCCTCTCCAACCATCTTCCTGGCCATCTCCTCATTCCTACATGTGACAATGACTCTCCCCCCATACCCTTTCGGCAATCCGTGCGCAAGGCGACCCCAGGGAGCCTCGTTGCTCAAGCCTGAGCCCAAATTGGAATACCATTCATCATCCTCATTGCAGATGCCTGTGTCACAAATGCCGTCCAAGACAATCAGATACTTCTTCCCCCACAGATGCTTGTGGAGCAAAGCAACGAGAGCACTTAGTTTATCCGCTGTATCTTTATCTTCGATATCACTGACTTCCTCTTCAACACCTAGCTGGAATAACACTGCCTTGACAATGTCTGCCTTTTTGTCTGAATTCTCAGTAGGCTTTCTGCACAAGCTCACCCAAATTCTAGGAAGGAACTCTCTAGTCTTCTGTGCGTTGCTGAAGAACAATTGACATAGAGTTGTTTTGCCAATCCCTCCTTTCCCCACCACTCCAATCGCCTTGAATTCATCGGAGCTTGGTTTCTTGCACAGAGATTCCAGTAACTCCAATTCGATGGCAAATCCCTTCACCGAATCTGCTCGCAGAGGAATTGGACCGGAAACTTCTGGACTCTTCATTGCACTTCCGCCATTGCTATCCTGAGTGGCATCACTACTCTGGCTGGTACCGGAATTCCGGCTAAGTTCCTCCTCGATCTTGTCCAGGTTCCTCTTAATTCTGTATTTGGACAGAATCTGCTTCTTCGATAGTGTCTGGCACTCGGTCAGGACATCGTTAAGGTAATAGAGATTTTCCCTAATCGATTTTCCCCCGCACGAAGACGAGCAGAGTTGACCTTCAAGCAGTACTTTCAGCTTCTCGAACTGGCTGTGTAATGCTACTTTGGAGCGACTCTTCTCTTTAGGTTCAAGCCCATTTTTGAACTTCTCCAGCAGGTACTGCTCGATCTGTACAGCCATACTAACTCCTGAATTCCTCATTTCTTGTTCAAGAGGTTTTGGAGGAGGAGGTGAGACACGACCATCTGAAGCCATGTTACTTGAATCTGTATGCTGACGGATGAACGGCCTCCAAGAATGATTACCCAGAAAAAGTAATTCTGGAGTTCTGGTAAGATCAGTAGAAAGGCTCTCGTTTCTTTCGGAGCCTTGAGGGGATTAGCTTAAAATGGCCTTGAAAGTTCTCACTATTTACACGGAGACCTTTCTTTATTTTAAAGTCCTTAATAGCTGCCAGATGATAATTATGAATTCAAAAATTGGCCTGTCGTTCTGCATTCACACATGCACCAGATAAATGGGGGTGATCTTGGTTGAATTACTCGAAATTTGTATTTTATGCAGAGATCGTTCTTTATACAGACATCATGCAGGGAGATCATGGGTATGGTTATCCAATTTTGAAGGGTCAAACCATGGTTCTGAACTTCTTATTCATAGATTTCCTCGGAGGTCCCCTGTCTAACCTAAGGTTGAGAAGATTTAAGATGGAGAGTTCTCTCCCCTCACTGATTGGTCAACTAATCAGAAAGATGGGTAGAAGACAAATGAAAAGAAGAAAAGAAACTGAGAATATGAAGGTAATACACTCATTGGCTCCCTTTAGTAAAGGTAAGAAAATTTCCACCCCCTCTGTTTCCTTTTGTGTCTGTAAACGTGAGTACAATGATGGATAAAAGAAAATGTTCTTTTTTTCTTTCTGATGACGAAGACTAGCAATATAAAATGTTAGGTGGGTCGTCGCCTTCGTCGTTGTCCTGTTCGCTTGATATTTGTGAGAATGGGTTTCTGTCGTACCTCAAATATAATAAGAAACTCATAATAGGTTTATTCCAAATCAAAACTCCAAATTGATACATTTTTCACAAACTAATATACTTGTGACAAATTTATCATGTATTAGCTTTTGTTAAATTTTATTGTCAAATTAGTAAGTTGAATGAATGATACGTGACGGTTGACTAGTGTATCAATTTAGGATTTTATTCTCCGTTTATTACAATTATAGAATTTTTGTGATTGTTTGTGGTATTAATATAATTTAACGAAGGGTATGGGGTTTTTGGCGGTTAAATAAATTAATTTGAGGTAAATTTGTCATAAGTATATTAGTTTAGGATTTTTATGATCAATCGAGTAAATTTGTTACGGATGTATTAGCTTTGGAGTTTTTTATAGTTAAAAAATTAATTTGAGATAAATTTATTACAGGTATATCAATTTAGGATTTTTGAGTATGTTAATCCAAATATTAACTTGCCATTTTTCCATTCAATAATAAATCACAAAGCATTGTGTTCACGAAGGCTGCAAAAAGTAAGCTATTTAGGGCCTGCATGACAACCTTCCGGGAAGAAGAATTTCTATTCTTTGGTTCGGGGAACCAAAAAAAAAAAAAAAACATAGAAACCCGTATGATAACCGCAAGTTAGTTTTTGTTCCGGATAGAAATGAGAAGTAAAAAAAAGTTGCTTCTAGTTCCAGGGAACAAGTTTAAGAAATAAGTAATTTTTTTTTCTTTTATTCTTCTCTTGCGCATGGCCCATTGACCGCCATTGACCGCCGCTCGCCGACGCCAGCCGCTGCCGCCGGCCGATCGCCGCCGGTTGCCAGAGGCCGACCGACCGCTGCAGGTCCTGGTCGACTGTCGACGGCGGCCGATGGGCCGTGCGACCGGCGGCGGCGGCGGTTGATTGGCGGCTGGTGGTCGGCCGGCGGCGGCGGGCGGAGGTCGGGGCAACGGCAACAGCGGTGTCCGGCGGCGATCGGCCAACAAAAATAAAAAATAAATAAATATAAAAAAGAAACGGTTTTTTACCAAACGTATTTCTATTCTTTTTCTATTTCTAGAGTAGAAATTTTGTGTAGTTACCAAAGGAGTTTTTTACGCGAAATTGTCCAGAATAGAAATAGAAAAGAACCATTTTACGAAAAAAAAATTATTCCCTGGTCAAGAAGCGTTGCCATGCGCAGCCTTATTGTGCTCAGCTTGTTGGTTCTGCGCCATTCCCATCAGGGACAGCTGGAGAGGAGGTTTTTTTTTTTTTTTTTTTTGAACTGAAGCTGGAGAGGAGTTAGAGATGTGAACCTGGATAGTCTTTGTCCACGTCAAAACAAGCTCAAGTCAAGGTCGTTTTGGTTAACCAGAGGAGAGAAAAATAAATAAATTCTTCAGTCTGTTGTTTATTTTGATACAGATATTGGGAGACTTGCACTTTTCATTACAAAAAATTTGGTTGAGTCATTGTTTATTCATTTCATTCTATGGACTGCTCTAGCCAATTCTGAGATGGGTTCCTATTCCCGCATGTGCTTCATCCAATCATAAGGCAGAACACTTCTTTATTAATTTTATCCTAAAGACAAAAGTGATGGGCCATTCTTTTCAATTTCTGTCTCTATCTCATAGATATTTCGGAAGACCTGCCATCGGAAAGGCAAAGGTAAGTCGTCGTTTATGAATTGTTTTAGGTTTAAAGTTTAGTGGAAAAAGAAAGAAATGCTGGGTGTGCTTTTGGTGACCTGCGAAGTCTTCACCAAATAGAGTTCGGCCATTTGATCGATACCTCAGGAAAAAGATGTCTGGTTCCTGGATTCTCAGACCAATGGCCTTTTCTTGTCCTGAAATTTTTCTTCCGAAGTGAAACTTGATTTGCTTGAGGGAGGTTGTAACTAGAAAGATTCGACTTGAAGCAACCAGAAGAAGAAACATGGCTTTCAATCCCATTCCGGCGAGCATCAGGAAGGTTTGGAATACATGGAACCTCAGGGGCTTCATCATCCTGAGCCTCTCTCTTCAGACCATCCTCATCTTCTTTGCGCCGTCCCGGAAGAGAACGGCCAACATGCTCATGATATTCGTCGTTTGGTCGGCTTACTTGCTTGCCGATTGGGCCGCTGCATTTGCGGTAGGACTCATTTCCAACAGTCAAGGTTTTCGCTCCACTCCAGCGGGAGGACTCATTTCCAACAGTCAAGGTAATGACTCCACCCCGGCGGACAACGGAGATCTCATGGCATTCTGGGCACCTTTCCTTCTGGTGCATCTTGGTGGTCCGGACACAATCACAGCCTTTGCCCTCGAAGATAATGCCCTCTGGCTTCGGCACTTGCTCGGCCTCGTTTTCCAAGTTTTTGCCGCAGCCTATGTGTTCCTCCAGACATCGTTGCCCCAGAACAAGCTGTTAGTACCAACCATATTGATGCTTCTTGCTGGTTTAATCAAATATGCAGAGAGGACTAGAGCGTTGTATCTTGCAAGTTTGAAGACTTTCAAGGAATCCATGCTCAAAGACCCAGATCCGGGTCCAAACTACGCGAAGCTTATGGATGAGTACTCGTCGAGGAAGGAGGCCAAGCTCCCGGCCACCATCAAGATCACTGCAGAGCCTGACAGAGAATCTAAGACCATGATGTATGAGGGCGTGGAAGAAAAGATTCATTCCGAGAGCGATGCCGTGAGGCATGCCTATCACTTCTTTGAAATCTTCAAGGGTCTAATTGTCGATCTCATCTTCAGCTTTCGCGAGCGGCATGAGAGCCGGCAGTTTTTCCTGAATAGAAATGCAGAGGAAGCTTTCAAGGTCATAGCGGTTGAGCTCAACTTCATGTATGATGTCCTCTACACAAAAGTCCAGGTGGTACATTCGATGGTCGGGTACATTTTTAGGTTCTTTGCATTGGCAAGTATTGCGGTAAGTCTCGTGTTGTTCACCTGCCTAAAGAAGAATAGATTCCACCAGGTTGATGTTAGAATTACCTACTGCTTGCTCTATGGGGCTATTGCTCTTGACGCGATAGCTCTTTTTATGGCCGTTTTCTCAGATTGGACTGTTGCTAGGATAAAAAACATCAAGAAAAGATCCAAAATGGCAGTCCTGTTTGATAAACTCTTTGGTGCACGATTCCTCTCTATAATGGATAAGAGGAAGCATTTGGTCGTGACTAAATGTCATAGAGGCAATGGCGATTATGATGTGTACAATACAGCAGTACTGTTCCGAAGGTGGTCTGAGACAATCTCGGCTTACAACCTGTTATCTTCTTGTCTGAAAGATTGTCCGACACGAATCGCCAAACCGCAGGGGTGCTTGAGCAGCTGTTTCCGCGAAATTGTAAGTTTTCCATGCTACATCATGGGAATGGTAATGTGCTATCTGAGCTCCCTCGGTGAATCGATTTCTAGTTGCTTATGTTTGGGCAGCATCTTTGGTGGGGTTGCTCACGTTTCAGGAACTATCTTTGGTTTTATCTCTAAGAAATTGGGCATAGCAGACATACTCGATGAAAGCAGATATGTGTCCAAGAATGCCTTCATCAAGGGTCTTTGGGAGTTTATATTCAAGGAGTTGAAAGAAAAGGCGCAATTTGCAGACGATGCTGAGACGGCCAGGAAAATATGTGAGGCACGAGGTGAATGGGTTCTCCAGGACAGCATGTGGAAGAATGACTATTCGCATTTGATGCAATACGTCGAGGAAGTCGAGTACGACCGTAGCCTTCTATTGTGGCACATTGCTACGGAGATATGCTACAACGATGATGAGAACCCCAGCTCTGATGACCAAGATGATAGGATATTCAGTAAGATCCTATCGGACTACATGTTGTATCTCCTAGTTAAGCAACCCAAGATGATGTCAGCTGTTGCGGGCATTGGCCAGATTAGGTACCGAGATACCTGCGCTGAGGCCATGAAATTCTTCAGTAGACGGGGAATCGATAAGAAGAAAAGGAAGGGAGAGGAAAAAAAGGCTTTACTAAAGGATGCTTGCATTAAGATCCTTGAGGTGGACACGAGTGTCAAACCAATGGACGTAAAGGGTGATCGGAGCAAATCCGTGTTGTTCGATGGATGCATCTTGGCCAAAGAGCTCAACAAGCTAAAGAAAGATAAGTGGAAGATCATGAGCAGGGTATGGGTGGAACTTTTATCTTATGCAGCCAGTCACTGTAGAGCCGAAACGCATGCCCAGCTGCTTAGTAAAGGTGGCGAGCTGGTAACTTTTGTTTGGCTATTGATGGCCCACTTGGGCATTGGAGAGCAGTTCCAGATCAATGAAGGCCATGCCAGAGCAAAGCTCATTGTTGGTAAGTGAAGCAACTGCACGTCGATTTTCCTAGCAAAGGATGCATCGTTCCTTGCAGAATCTTGTTGTTTGTGTTGTAGGAACTTCATTTGACAATTGCAATGTTGTCAAATCTTCTTCCTAAGTTTTGTCTTGCTTGATTTTGCCACGTATAAAACACAGAGAGCTCTTTTGTTTCTTTCCATTTCTTTTAGCCGTCAGAAGTTCTTCTTTGGCAAAGGTTTTGGCATTGAGCTCACCGTTGCCACTCCCCCAGATGAGCAAAGGGAGGACTGAAATAGGGGAAGGGTTTCCTTGTAGGGCTTGAGTTTGCTTTTGTCTCCAAATGCTAATCTGCTAAACTAAAGATTGCTCGTGGGCCTAAAATAAGGTCATGTTTCTAATGAACTTCAACATGGTAATGGACTATTAGCTTGTGATATCCCAATTAAAGAAGTCTGATTAAACGTATGCAATATTGGTGTGAAAGAATCTGCAATACTTTGTCGAAGTTGCAGATTTGGATGGATTAGTTCATGAATGGGAGCTAGACAATCATGCGTGGAAATTTTTTCTTACTGTATTTATGAGAAAATATTGTCTACTTACTCTGTGCTTATCGGATTAACAACACTCATACGGAAAATAGATAAAAGAAAATTTCTTCTTGCAGCGGGCTATATATGAGTTCTTAAACCATATGCTACTGAGGCACAGATTAATAATTATGACATCCTGAGATCATAAGAGGAGCCTCTTCACATGTTATCTCAGTTCCGTGCAATCGTTGCGTTGTTTCATGTGAGCGTCTGTTCTTGTACAAACTTGCACAGTGGTCGGGCTGTTGTGACGGACTCACCCTTTTGGGGAATAGCTACAACGAACTTAGTGCCTAGGGACGTCGCCGAGGCTTATTGGCCAAGGCTTGTTGTCCACCTTGCACATCTTTTTTTGTTCTGAAAATTAAGGATGTAGAAATGGTTTATTACGTGGACATCCTTGAATTGTGAAGTCTTTTTCAATTGAATTCCTCCTCGTTGAATTTGACAGAAGTGATCTGTATACCTTAACTTCAGCTTAAAGTATCTGTCTATCGCAAAATTAGCAGGCATTGTTCTGCTGGACAGTTGTTTGTGCATATTTTACCCATCCTATTAGACTAACAGTATTAGTATGAAACTCTATCAGGTGGACCGGGTTAACGAACCCAATATTCATTTGGATTGATGAGTTTGATAAGTTTACACGCTGGTTGTCCCAATTAAGTTGGATGATTCAGTTCAATCTAAACATTATCATTATGAAGCTGCAAGCAAAAAGCTTCATACATGCTTGTCAAAAACCATAGAAAATTAATATTGGATTATTGCACAAGCACGGAACGAATTTTCTGCAGAAAGAAATCCCTCTAGCAAACTAATCCTCGGAATAGATTTCTCATCTCTTACTATGACTTTTTTTGTTTTTGGTTTTTATTTTATTTTGACCGACTCTAACTTTTTACTAAACCTCAAAACAACAACTTTTCATTGAATCGAAGAATCTGCTGATGAGGCATCTGCAAGGTTATATTGAGTTGAAAAAGACCTGAACTCCATACTTGGGATAAGCAATGAGAAGTTGAGCCGGAGAGTGGACATATGCTGGGGAGAGAGTGAAGGCGTATCGCTGCAGAATCATCGACAGAATGATTTTAGCTTCAACCACGACAAAATTTGAGCCTACACAGCTCCTGGGTCCGAGGCCAAAAGGAAGGAATGCCGCGGGATTATTGCTCGTAGCTTTAGCGACTCCATCCAAGAATCTCTCTGGCTTGAAAAGATGTGCGTCGTCTCCCCAAATTTGAGGGTCGTGGTGAATCTTTAGAGTTGGAATATGCAATTTGATGCCGGCTGGAAGAATGAAGTTCCCAAGTTTTGCTTGCCTACTGACTTCTCTAGAGATAAAAGTTGCTGGAGGATATAACCTTAAGGATTCATTTATGATCATGCCGATCTGCACACAAAAAGGTCAGGCATCACTCTGTAATTCAATTTTTCGCATTGATTTTTGTTCTACCCCTAGTATCAAACATGAAAGAAAGAACAAGCATGGGATACAGATCGACGCAAGTCAACTATTATATTTGACCAGAAGAAAAAAATACTATTATAGTCATTCAATTTCATACCGTCTTTAGCTTTGTGATTCCATCATGGTCAGGATCTTGATTTCCAAACACGTTGAAGGCCTCCTTTCTTGCTTCTTCTTGCCAATCTGTGTGAATTGATAGGAGGAGGACAGTCCATGCGAGGAAGGACGTAGCTGTCTCGTGTCCTGCAATGTAAAATGTCTTGCACTCGGAAACAACATTATCGATGGTTATCTTCTTCTTTTCATCAACTTCTTGAGAAGCTCTCAAAAGCAAACCTAGAAAATCATTCCCATAGCTCTCTAGCTCACCGGAATTCACCTTCTCTTGCCTCTTTTTGATAATCTCTAGCACGGCTTCACGAAACCCTTTCTCTATTTTCTCTCCATCGATTTCGTACGCGGGTCTCCAAAGCTTCCTATCCACAAAAATGATCAATCAATCGATATATTACAAACACAAATCCAATGCATTATGATGCCGGGTAAAAATTAAATAAATTAATGAGCTCTGTTTTCATGATCATACTCGTTTAATGTCCAGAACTAGGAAGTTTGCAATGCATACCGCGGTGGTTTCTCTATGCCAGATTGGATCTATGCCACAGAGAGAGAGAGAGAGAGAGAGAGAGAGAGAGAGAGATCAAACATCGATTTACCTGACTATCGGAAAACTAGAAGAAGCATTCACCATTACGAGGATCAACTTGTTCACATTCTCAAATATACTTTTGCCTTCAATATAGCTGCTCCCAAATGCTGTTTTTGATATCACATCCGACGCGTACAATCTTAATTCTTCATAAACATCGATCTCTTTCCCTTCTCTGTCGCTCCATCTCTTGAGCATCGTATGAGCGGAATCCACCATCGCCGGAACCATACCCTACAAATCCATCCATGATAGACCTCTCGATAATTAGCATAACCCGATAAGTGGGCTAATAAAATTAATTTCTCTTATCCGATCTTGTTTTGACTCGTGAAAATGAAGGATCGTTCTTGCAATTTTTGATGCTGTTCTTCACCCGGATATCTTGTCAGTGGGAAAAATAAAGTAAGGACTGAAATACCTCTGGATTCATATTTCATGTGTCCTCGTCACATGGCGTGATTAATTCCGACGTACCTTCAAGTTTTCCCCGTGGAAAGCGAAATTCGCCAGCTTACAATGCTTTGCCCATTTTTCACCTCGAAGTGTCGCAAGCCCGTCGCCTATATACTTCTTGACTTGGTCTTGGACAAACTCTTTCGAATAAGTGTCATCGCTATTGTTGAGGACGTGCTTGATCATCTCCATATCCGAGATGACTAGAAAAGCCTGAGCGCCGTACCACATCAAGAAATTCCTGCCTGTCACATTTTTTCAGAGACATTGAAGAAAGTAAGCATAAATCAAAACTCGTGCATTTTTCTCGGGTTATAAATAAGGATCGGGAACTGGACTAATCTACCAAATCAACGTGATAAACAAACTTAATAGAAATTTGACATTCAAAAAGCAAGTGAATGGCAAAGATGCATTTTCCAGATGATGTGTTTTGATCTGAACAGGATAAATCGAGTCAAGCAATTGAAAATGTCTCAATCCAAGCTGAGTTGGACTACACAAGTAAACAAAGAAGCCAAAAGAAGAGGAAGTAAAAAGCTGAAATTACCGTAAGTTTTGGTCCATTCGTACAAGTGAGGTTGGACATAAGGGAAAATATCATGAGAAAGATTCATGGGCCTTTTGGTGACTTCCTTCTTCATTCGAAGCATCTCTTTGGTGCGTCCATGGAAGAATCCGTAAGGAGGACCTCTGATTCCTCGTGCAGCCAATTTTTCCTGGATTCGAAGCGGATTCCACCATAGTTTGTGCAGGATTTTGATAACAAGAGCTAAGAAAAGAAATAGAAACAAAGAGATATATAACGATACAAGAACGTCGCTCATTTTATTATTTCAGAACAAGGAAAAGAAAGGAAGAGAATCTGGGTGCTTGAGAGCTGTGAATTCAACTTGCATTGGACTATTTCTAGCTTTTTTTGTTGCTTAATTGCCGGTGCGTTAGTCATTATAAATAAGAGAAAGCATGCCCAGGTGACAAAGTTGACCTTCTTTAAATTTCCTAGGAGAAGTCTGAGCAAGCTTTAATAGTCATTAGGGCTGTACTTTAGACGAATATGTCAGTGCAAGTGGAGCGTATGGACGACATGAACACATGGAGGTTCTCGTTGTGTCTCTCTGACGAGCTCGTCGTCTCGCCTCACCCTACTTGCGATCTTGTCCACTTTAATTCTCTTGATCATTAGGAAAGGTTCGTCTCAATACGTGTGCAAAATGGGTTCTGGTTTGATTTTTCTGGAATGGTGTCTATAGATGCTGATCAGTTTTATAGACTCTTATTTTATTATGATCGCATTAAGAATCTAGCTGCATTTTACTTTTTCACAATCTAGATTTTGTTTCGGTTCTCTTGCCCGTGCTTTGTTTTTGGAAATGTGATGGGAAGTTGTGCTTTGATGAGTTGTTGATTAATGTGAAACCAACATTGTGTGTCCAGTCTCTGCAACTCAATTTTGAGAAATATTGCAAGTTATTTGTATGTTCTTGCTGTATGAGAGGATTGATTCGAAATGGGTGCGAGCACAAGTGAATCAGCTATGAACTGAAGTGTACTATTGAGGAGTTCATTTAGTCATGGCCTCTTGTAAAGTTTTTCGGAGTTATTGCAAGAATAACAACATCGATCTTCATGGAGCCTTATCCCCTGCTACGATTCTTTCAAGAGGCGTCGCCGGTCGCAATACTAGGTCCGAAGCTCAGATCCCTGCCGGTCGCATTTCTTCTATGGTCGCCAGTTGAGCGATAGCATTTAGTTCATTCATGAAATTAAGAGGCAATGCGTGATTGTCAGTTTTTCTTTTTCATTTTTGAATTAATCTCTCAAGCAACAGAACAATTTTCAGCTCAATCAGTTTGTCTTCACTGAGGTTGAATCTATAGTTCGCGTGATGGGATTTTCTTTGTCGCAATAAAAATTCCTCACTTTTGACTGTCCATCTTGTCGCTGAGGCGAGAAGAATGAAACAAAATATAATGCAGTTTTTGCAGCTCCAATGAAACTATATTCATAAGGCTTGATGTTTCTATATGTTCTTTTTTATTTTTTTTCCGGCATTCTGGCCGAAACGAGTGCTCTGATTTAAAGTTGAGTGATGCTTTTCTTTAGATGCTTTTAGCTGGCTAGGTGGTATCTACGGTAAGGTCTATTCTTTAACTCAACGGGCTATTTTCGTCCCTTGTTACTGGTGGTGACTCGTTGTGCCGGCCACGACGCCCGTGCCTGGGGTTCGTGACATTGAGGATTAGAATATTCTCAAATTAGGACGTCACCCTGTAAGAGGCACCACCATAAGCCTCCTCCAAACTCGAACCTAATTTTATGATCGGAGAAGCATTCGGCGGCTACCGTTGGGTTCGATGTCAATGGCAGGGCGACGAGGGTGTGATTGCGATGGCAACAGTGGTTGAACAGCTCTTCAAGATCACCCAACTTGCCCAATCAAATTGATCATAAGCCAAAGTCGTATGTGATTTTGCATTAGAACTAGACAATATTTAAGTTTCGTCAACATAAGGGAAGGATGACCCATTCTTGCTAATTGCTCTATATATCGTTAAATCTTTCAAAATTTGTCTTGCTAAAAAGATTTCTCAGAAAACGTGACATATGGTAAATCACATAACATATATATTTTATACAACTTTTTATCATTAATTGGAAACACAGTTTTACGGTATACACAGTGTTTCTTTCCACTATGGACAATTTCTCTCTTTTTCCTTCTTCCCCCCAACCTCCCCTTCCTCCAACGGCCGATTACGGAGCGCACCACGACTCGCATCTTCATGAATAGCGAATGACAACCACACAAAACCCAATGATCAGATAAAAGGAAAAGCGCCCCCCAAAGTAAAAAAAAAAAAAAAAAAAACAAAACATTTAATACCCAATAATTCTGTGTCATGATTGCTGGGAGATCCGACCCGGCTTTGCCTCCGCCGCAACTACTTGAATATCCTCTCCGCCCAGAGCCGGAACCGCCATGCCCGGCGGATACGTCGGAACCATGCCTCCGTTGCTTACCCCGTAATACACCTGGTGGCTCACACCGTCGGCAACCACGGACCTCACCACTCCCCCATACACCTGACCCGGACTTGGGCCAGGCTGATGGTAGCCGACGGGTATTTGCCCGGCC
This sequence comes from Eucalyptus erythrocorys, assembly GCA_014182555.1. Lineage (NCBI taxonomy): Eukaryota > Viridiplantae > Streptophyta > Magnoliopsida > Myrtales > Myrtaceae > Eucalyptus > Eucalyptus erythrocorys. The sequence goes on along the minus strand of CM024600.1, from coordinate 11,436,423 downwards.
GAAGCGGGGTACTGCTGGACATAAGGCCCTCGGGCCATGATGGGCGGGCCCGACATGTTCCGGTGAGGCACGGGACTCGCGATGTAATAGACGGGCATGGACTGCATCGGCGGGCCGGAATAGTGAGAGCTCGGGGCGTAGTGACCCGCCGGATTGCCTGGATACCCGCCCGGCTGCACAACTATGGTTTCTCCCGTTTCCGCAAAACTCTGGCCCTCGTTGGGGTCGAATTTGGGAACTGGACTCTCGGGCTTGGTCTTCACCGGGGGGAGGTCCGGCATGGATGGCACGCATGCCGAGGAGGCCGAGCAATACGATGAATTGGCGACCGGGGCAGGCGAACCCGGGTCGGAAATCGAGATGGTCTCGAGCAGCATGCTCCGGGCCTTCGGTTTGGGCTCCTCCGAGGTTTCCAAGCCGAACAAGTAGTCCGGAACTTCCGAGACGATCGAGGATGCCTCGGAGCGGAGGCGCTCGAGGCCGAGGCCGGGGGTCGCGCCGCCGCCGCCGCCGTTGAGGGCGTCCAGGAACCACTGCTCCCGGTTCGATGTGCTGTCGAGGAGCGAGCTGATGCTGCTGGCCCGGGAGTCGTCGCCCTTGAAGAGGAAGAGGCGGAGGCGGGCCGTCCGGGGGTTCTGCGTCTGCGCGACGCGGTCGTACTCCTCCATCATGTTCTCGACATCCTCGTCCGTGGTCACCGAAATCAAGGCGTCCAGATCTTCATTGGGAAGCTGGTACTTCACCGTAATGTTCGTCGTACCTTCGCAATATATTCCAACGAATATTTCGTCAATAAAAATGAGACACACAGCAAAAGAGACAGCAAAGCAGACAGAGCAGACCCATCATTCCCCCCCTCCTAAAAAAAATTATTTCTTTTTCTCATGGATTGCGGTATTATCTATCACGAACAAATTAAATAGTCATCAACAGTCCCGAATTCGTCTATGATTACTGTAATTCAATCTATCCAAGATCTTTCTCATATCAACCAGATTATTCCGAATTGTATAAACTGAAAGAAGAAAACAAAAAGAAAAGAAAAGAAGGAATCAGTAGCGTACTAAGAGAAATTGGCAAAAGCTTAGATAAATCACCAGAGGACAATTTAACATGAATTTCCCCCATAAATATGTTGAATTTGAGCATACCTTATAGTCCAGATAATAGAATTCAATAATATATATATATATATATATATATATATTATTGAATTTGTTAAGCATATGAACATAAGATCAGAATGGCTGCAAAGATAGGATCTTGATTATTGCCTGAGAGCTTGGAGAGCTTGGACAGGAGAGCGTTGAAGGTGGTGGCGCGCTGGATGGCGACGATCCGGGTGTCGCCGCCAACGTAACGGAGCAGGTTATCATGCGGGCGGGGGAGGATCTTGCCGCCGAAGCTGCACATGAAGCGGACCCGCGGGTGGAGGTCGTGGGGGTGGTGCTCGGATCGCGGGGAGGAGGCGACTGAGTCGATTGTTGCGGCCTCCAGGTCCGGCGGGTGGTGGGTGGCCATCTTTTCTTGTTGGACAGGAGGAAGAGTGGTACAGAAGCTAGAAAAAATGGTGGGGTTATATAGATTCCAGGCCGAGCAGGGAGATGAAGATAACGTGCTAGTGTGCTGACCACAAAGGGAAGGTTCTAATAAAGATGCTCGAGAGTTGTATAGAAAAGGACAGCAAGGAATTCACTTTTCTTTCCATGGCAAGGGACATTGCACATTGATTGTTTATTTTGTGTGGACTTGAAATAATCGCATCGACCTAATACACACGTACTAAATAAAATCCAAATCGTTAAAAACGGTGGATCTCACATCGATCCCCTCGGATCTAATAATTTAAATTCAATATAATATTTCTTTCCAATCATGGAATATTTGGTCAGATTGGCTTGTTTTCTTCCTGGAAAATAAATTGGAATGTAAAAGGGTAGATTTCTTTCTCCAGAAATAGTTCATGGATCCACCCAACGTGTGTTTTTGAACCATGGAATTCGGTGGAGCGACGGTGAATCTTAGACGTTGGGATTGGATGAAATTTAATCTCATTGAAGTGATCAATATGATTCTATGACTAAAATTGCATTAGTAAACATCGAGATCATTTTAGAACATATGGTGCCGTCATAGAGATCTACAAACAGTCTGTTTAATGTATGAATTGTTACTTTTGTCGAGTTAAGATGTCCTGCAGGAATCTAGTTAGGACATAAAAAGAAAGAAGATGACAGCTCGTTTTGTTATTGTCGCTGGGCCACAGGACTCGATTTCAACGGCCGACCTTTGGTGTTTTTATTGCAGGGGAAAGTAACGAGAGAGCGACTCTATAGTCTATACATCGACGTGCATGTCAACTTCTAATATTTCATTTCAAGAAAAAACATATGTTATGAATAAATCTTTTTTGCCAATTTTCTCCAAATTAATGGAAGGTTAGCATCATATACAGTAGTGCTTATCAATTATGTTCTCATAACAATAATTGGGTCTTCTTTGGTCTTGGTATATACTTTAAGGTGGACATAGAAGCAGTCAGTCCGTGGACCTAAATTGCTTTTTTTTATTTTACAGTTTACAAATTAACTTTTCTAAGTTGTTATTATTAATTGTCATCTATTTTTCTTAACAGCTCCTTAAATTTAGCAACTCCTATATGAATTTGTCGATATTTATTTGAGGGACTTATCAACTTCTTTTTAAAAATAAATTATCCACTAGGGTTGGATCTCTAACTCCCCTTTAAATTACCTACCAATATTTATTTGATTTTTCTTATTACTTTAAGTATTGTTATCATTTATCAATTTTTATTTATCTCTCTTACAAACCTGTTTGATTTACTGACTATCCTATTAAATTTCTAATCTTTATTTGTGTCACTTACAAAAATATTTCCAATTGCATTACCAATTAGATTCTCATGTGAGTTTTTTTTTTTTTTACTCACCAACATTTCTATGTTTTTTTCTTATATGTATTCATTTTTTTAGTGGCCATTTTTATTTATCTTGCCTGCAAGATTTTCTTATCAACCGACTCTTTTTTTTTTTTTTTTTTTTTTAACTTCTAACCCCGGTGAAGGTTGTTACTAACTTTTCTCTAATCAAGTTACCAATTAATTTTGGTTTAGGAACTCTCATTTGAGTTAGTTTTCAATGTATTTTTTTTTTCAATTACCAACTTCCGTTATCGTGGATATTAAAAAAATAATAATAACTCTTTACATTTTATCAATTTCTAGTAATTACTATTTGCTATGTCCAATTACCAACCTTTTTTGTTGGCCTTACCAACTTTTCTCTGACCAATTAGTTTTGATTTAACAACTCTGAGTTGAGTAGCTTAACAACATTCGTAAGTTTCCCTATGAATTTAACGAACTTTCTTTTGGGTTACTACTTGTATTTTCCTTATTTGGATCTTTCTAAATAACCAATTTCCCTATCTCTGACAAAGAGACATTTACATTATTATTATTATTATTATTATTATTATTATTATTATTATTATTATTATTATTATTATTAGTCGACTCTAATTTAAATTTTTGACTAAAACCTTAATTTACTTACTATCATATGAAATTACCAACTTTTATTTAGTAACTTACCAAATTTTTTCCCAATTTACTAACCAAATAGAAAAATTGGCATATTAAAAAACTCAAGCAACTAGCACTAACTAACTCAAGTGAGAGCTGGTAATCCAACACTGCTTTATTAAGTAATCGAGACTATTCACTTAATTTAAATTTAGTTTTCTCATATAAGAATTAGTAAATTTATTGCTTAATAAAAAAATGTGAATAAAAAATGGAAAAAAGATAAGAAATGTTGGTAAGTTAAAGAAAAAAACTTGATAACTAGTTCCAATGAAAGTTGGTAACCCTAAACTAATTGATAACTTAATTAGAAAAAAAATTCGGGAGGTTGGTCTAATTAAGATTGCTAATTTCTCAAAAAAGATGGCAAATAAAAAATTCGAAAAAATGTTAGTAAATAACTCAAACTAGAGTTTATAACCCAATATAAGTGGTGATTTAACGGAAGAAAAATTAATGAGGCATGCTAATTTAGGCTGTTAATCTTTGAAAAGGTCAGTAATCATAAGAGAATGCTAGCAAAGACAAATAAAGATTATTAATTCAATGAAAAAGTTTGTAAATAAAAAATTAATTAGACGTTGACAAGTAACTTGAACTTAAATTGGTAGCCAAAAATTGTTGGTAAATCACTTTAATTTAGATCTTTGATATCATAAAAGAGATAGTATTTTCAAAGCATACAAATAAAAGTTCGTAAATTATTACCAAAGCTGTTAATTTGCAATCTATAATTTTTTTTTCTTTTTGTAATTTCACAAAATATATAGAAGTCACTAATAAGTTACTAGGAAAAAGGCCACTTATCATTTTGCTCACCAACAAGGTTCTTTCACTCTAAACCTATTGCAATTATAACACTTCGATCCTAAACCTTTTTTTTTTTTGTCAATATAATTATAAACCTTTTATAATTATACAAATTCAGTTCATCATGCCAATTTTGGTCAATTGACATTGATGTGAATATTTTTAATAGTATTTTTTCAATTTTTTATTAATATTTTTCTTTTTCTTTTTCTTTTTCCTTTTCCTCTTCTTCCTTATTTTGCTTCCCCAGGCCCCCACAATGGTCGACGAGGGTCACGACCCTTGCGCACCTTCCCCAACTCACCATGACCTCACCTAGATCTAGGTGAAGCCACCTCGCCCGCGACCCCAAGCCATGCCCAGTGGCTGGCAAGCCTCATTGGAGCCTCATCCATTGTGGGGCCAAAAAAGCAAAAGAAGGAACAAGAGGAAAAGGAAAAAAAAAAAAATTTAAAAAATTTAAAAAATAAAATATTATTAAAAATTATCAATATCAACATCGGCCAGACGGCTAGTGTAAGCTAGTGTCTATGTTAATGCCAACCAGTTAAAATTGGACAAATGGACTGAATTAAAACAACTGTAATATGTTTAAAACTTTTTTAGTAATTTTCCCAAAAATTGATATTTTGGGCATAAAACAATCAACTTTTGCAGTTGAAAGATTTAAATTTGTACTGTTGTCTCCATCCAAAAAGGATATTATTTCTTTCGCAAGTGGTATCAGAAGATTAATAGCTACATAGGTAGTTTAGTAATGAAATATTAAAATTCCCGATTCCAACTACACAAGTTGCAATATTCTTAACATTGCTTTGTGGGAAATTGTATTCTTATCACTGTCGGCAAATAACACCGAAAAAGTTGCTGTGGTAATTTTGGGGTCTTGTTAACCAATTCCCTCGTTAAGCACATCCGATAAAATATATTTGAATTTTCAATGTATTCATTATGCATAACGCATGGAAAGTAGTGCTTTGGAGATGACCAAAATTTTTTTAGTTAGATGTTTAATAAGTACTCCCGAAACACTCTTTAATAAAATCCTTAATTTATTCACATGCATATTTCCACAACAACTAGAATTGTCGCATAGGGGTTCAAATCCCCACCTTCTCAAGGGGGGTGGGTGAGGACGAGTAAATTTCAAGAGTGGGTTTTGACTCTTACGCCCTGCACGAGGCAGGATAAAAGTCTGAGAGTGAGTGTTAGAGTAGGAATAGAGTTTAGAGTAGGAATATAGTAGGACTAACAAAAAAAAAAAAATTGTCGCATGGGGCTTTTGGTAATTATGTGTATTTGAACATGGAAATCCGGCTTTTTTTTTTCTTTTGTTTAATTGGGTAATCTAAAATAAACGTAGAAGAACAACCCACAATTAGAAAAACTCAAGTTGAATGATTGAGAGTTGAGAAATGTAAAGATGAGTGGAAGAGATGGAGTCAATAAAGACAAGGAGTTGAAAACATATAAACTCGTTGCTTCGATTTGATTACAGATAGCCAAATCATCGCCATGTCATCTTTTGTTTCATTATATGAAGTGAATGGGTTATTTTAAAAACCTTAATGTTCTATATTCATGGGCGGCACAAAGTTCTACCAGAACGTCGTCATCTCAACTCCCAAAAGAACATAAAAAAATGGAAATTATGTGGCTTAAAAAATTCCTAGAACACCAAAATAGTGAGTAGAAAGCAGTGGCTCTACACAATTTCTTATGTCTTTTCGCCAAGTTGCTTGCTTGCAACGCTTTAAATAAAAGATGGGGCCAGACGAATCTCAACGCTTGAACATCTCACTAGTATTGCCTAATTTCCTTAATACCGACAAAAGAGGGAAAATTAAGAAATAAATCTTCTCTTAATTTGAAGAAATTGGATTTGATCATTGATTAGTAGTAGTACCTATGTCAAAAGCGTTGCATCATGTTACAACTCATGAGTTTGCTAAACAAAGCATTTACAGGCTGATGATTCATTAAGAGAAGGAAGAAAGAAAGGAACAAAAATAGGCACCAGCTGGACCCTTAAGTTTTCTTTATCATCCTAACTTATTAAAACATGATCGTACCTAACTTGTGATCAATTGCTTGTTTTGGGTATGATCTGGTCATCCATAGCTTTTTGGTTTTCCATGGCATGCGACAAATTACTCAGTGAAGCGAGTTCATTAACTGAACTCAATTTGAGCCATTAGATCTGATGGAATTTATCATTTTTAAGTGTTCCGATTCAATTTAGTACATGTTATGTATCATAATTAATCAAGATTAGGTACAATCACGAAATGATTGAGTTGAATGTTCGAATGACTTCGTTTTTCTCGGTGGGTACCGCTACAGCTACTAATTTGGATTAGATTGACTTGATTGTGAAGGCCGGTGAAATTATTATTGGGCCTTACAAATAGACAGATAACCACGCTTTATATTTAGAAGCTGACTTCTCTTATAGCCTCGGTCTGAGTCTTCGCAGTTCCCACAAATTGAATATGATAAATGGTGTATCTCCTCTACGATCGGGGCCGTACTCCCTGTGCATTTCTAAGAGTCCACGTTAAAGGGTCCCGTTACTCAACCTTGCATATGCTTTCATCTCAAATTACAATACTTTTGTATTTGGCCCTACTTTGGTTGGTCAAATGGTCCAAAAATCAGTTTGCAAATCGAAATCCACGAGTTCGATGCCACAGCCTATTGTCGATCTTCACCCTCATTGGGCTTAAGTGCATAATCAATTTTGGAGTAAATTAAAAATGCAATTCTACCGGCGAATTGAAAGGGTCTAACTCCAAAACTTCATAGGCATTTTCTTTAATTTTTACGCTCTTGACTCTTCCGTCCTACTTTAAATATTTGAACTTTTCGATGGTGGACATCCAAAATCTTTTTAAGCACATGAGTGTTGATTATTTAAAATAATTGTAACTTTCTTTTGTAATCGTTTAGAAACTAAAATACTTCTTTATAATTTAAATTTCAAAATATGATCTATTGGATGACATAGGTAGATCTAGTTAAAATTCATCAATCGTATATTTTCTGTTTATCATGCTTCCCTCTTAAAAAGTATCACAATTTTCAAAGAAATGGTTTTTAAAAGGCACACTTCCAAATAAATGAGTTTTAGAAGGGCCATATTTTCCCCACATCCTTGCCAAACAAATCTTTCTCAACTCACCTTTTGATGGATCAGTTCTATGAATCATGTTTATAATCTACTTATTTCACATGTGGGTAATGTCAACAAGTTGTAATCCACCAAACAAAAGGCAGTTGGAGGAAGTTTGGAAATATAGCCCTTTTCAAAAAAGACCTAAATAGTGCAAAAATGGGCAAACATTGGAAAGTGCTAGATAGCTGTAAGAGAACATTAAGGTAGGGACCATTAACTTTGCCTTCGACTAAAATTTATGCCACCACTATTGCTCAACAATCCTATAATCAGATTTGAACTTCAAGGACTGGTTTCGAGGAGGAAACCCTATTTAGCAAATTGAAATGAATACATTTCTCTCGATGATGTAGACCTAAAGACATCAAAGATATTTGTAGCAAGATCCTGTAATATATTGTACTGTTGGCTCTTCAACGAATTCAATTTCTTTACTCAAGAAGCAAAATCACATTAACCCGAGTTCTTTTCGCTTGAAACGAAAGTGAAGCCAACAAAAGTTGGCTGTCAACAAATCCAACATTTGGGCCCCACCAGCTTTAAAGGTCCCAACGGAAAGTCCACAAAAGTATCTACATTTAAGTACCAATGTGTAATCACACCGTCAGACCAATGAGAGCATGCCAACTGGAAATGCAAATTCCCGGGTTATATGCATCTCATGTTCTACACAATTTCATTGGACGTTTCTCACGTGCCCAGGCCTCAAAGGTCACGTCATCGCATGTCAATTTAGTGGTCGCTGAAACAGCAGATGAACACTGCTTTTCTTGGATAGAAACGACGAAACCAATCCGACTAGAAGAAAAGTAAGCATCAGCTCCCTTCAAAAGTTTCCAGTCTCGGACCCAAAACTCAAAATGGGATAACAATGGAATCACAAAGGAACCTTCAAGATACTCTCTCTCTCTCTCTCTCTCTCTCTCTCTCCCGCCGCGCTTTTAGGGCACGAGACACGGCTCGAATTGTTTCGGGTATTTGGCGTTTCCTCTGTGCTCCAGTGCCGTTGACTAGCCATTTCCTATTGTCCTGAATACAACTAATCACCACCCAATTCAAATTTCTTCAATTTTATATGATATTTGTATATCAATTACCAAAGTTAAATCACTTTCTCAAACAAGCTGCAATTCCATTGGCGTGACCTCATCTTTCTGGAAAATAAACGAGAGGATCTTCATTATGAACCCAAAACTTTCTTTTTCTATCATATAGAAGATATTTCATCATATTTATTGAGCAACAACATAGCTCGTATGTTATTATTTGAATCCCATTAATAAGAAATATCTTATGGAAAGTCCATCTAAAGTAAAGGGATGATGATGTAACTTCTCTTGACACAAAATACTTTGAAGGTAGGTTTTAGGGATAAATACATTAGAAGTCCCAAAATTAGTTGCAAAAAGTGAAATTAAGTCTTGAAACTTCCAAAAAAATTTAATTAAGTTATAAAAATTGTCACAAAAATGTAATTGAATCCTAAAACTTACAAAAAGTATAATGAGTACTAAAACTGTCAAAATCAAGTCCTTGTATTGATTTCATATTTTGAAAATTTTAGTGTTTTTTTTTTTTTTTGGTAACCCAGGGAACCCCGCACTCTGACCAACGCGGACGGCCCAACAGGCCCGGGGTACAGAGGGAATAAACCCTGGAGGAGCGGCTCCGGGACCCACCACCACAAAGTACTCCGGGTAAGAATTCCTAACGACGCCCTGGGATTCGAACTCCTCCCCTTGCGTTAGGGGGAGAGAGCCCGAGCCAGCTGCGCTGCTGAGGGCGGTGGTTGAAAATTTTAGTGTTCGACTATACTTTCATGACAAGTTTTAGGACTTGATTACATCTTTTTAAAGTACCATTCGAAACAAAGAGTAAGTGATTACCTTTGTTCTGAGGAGGGTGGTATCAGAGGCAGGTTTAAATGCTTTAATTAGTCAACATAGATCATACTGTTATTAATTCATAGATTTTGATTGTCAATCATATCATAAGCAAAGGCCATAAGATGCAACTTGTTATACTTTGTTAGTTCATCCATGATAGGGTGCAATTAAGATGCACCAGTTCATCTTGATGTAATGTGATAAAAAGACATATTTTGAAAATTTGTAAGAGGTTATGTTGTGAAGGGTTATGTATTAAAGGGGAAGTTATATAACTTCCCACATATACAACCTTCTAGAGATAACCGCTAAAATTAATTGCAGAAAAAACATTCTCAAAATAGTTATCTTTTAGAACAAAAGGCTTCCAATACTGCTTTGAGAAGACAATAAGCATTAACGCTGTGGAACATGAATACTTTTCTCGTGATAAAAAGACATATTTTGAAAATTTGTAAGAGGTTATGTTGTGAAGGGTTATGTATTAAAGGGGAAGTTATATAACTTCCCACATATACAACCTTCTAGAGATAACCGCTAAAATTAATTGCAGAAAAAACATTCTCAAAATAGTTATCTTTTAGAACAAAAGGCTTCCAATACTGCTTTGAGAAGACAATAAGCATTAACGCTATGGAACATGAATACTTTTCTCGTAATTGTATTTGGACCATTGTGAAGTCATACCATCCATTGTTCACTTGTAATTTGACATACATTCCAAGGTAATTCATTTATTACGAATCAAAGAGGTTAGTCATTTCTTCTGTCAACTTTTCTTCTAACACAATTTAACAAAAGTTGTCTGCATTTCAGGATGCCTTGAAAATATGCAGATGAAGAAAATTTTAAAATAAGAGGAAAAACAAAAATGAGGATGAAAATTGTGATCAAACTGTAATATTTATAAATCCTGGTTGCATGTGATCTATTTTCTTCCACACCAAACCCTTCCCCCCCACCCCCTTTCTTTTCTTCCCCTTTCCATTCCATTTATTATTTCACATCCGTTAGCTTTTCCCTTGACTAATACTGGAGAAGAGCAAAACATGTTTGAAACGACAAGGCTAAATGGGGTTATTCACACCACACACCACCCATGGCTTGACGGTTGAGCACTTAACTAGCCTCAACAACGAATTCCACCTTCCAAGAGAAGAAAGAGGAACCTTACTTATCTTGGCAAACCTCAATAACTAACTTGAATGGCTTGAAAGATTAGTGGTGCTCGGCCGAGATAAAGGAGAAGGAGGAGGAGGATAGGTGTAAATGGAAAAGTGGGCTAAGGTGGTTGAAATGAATGAGACCTCCTCCTATTTATAGGCACCAAGCTCATCATTACCCATTCAAGTGGTCCAATCATATTTCTTAAGGTGGCATGGCTATGACCTTGAGGTGGCAAGCCTATATTGCAAGGTGGCACACCTATTTGGAAAGGTGGTGCGTCTAGTTTTATGATATGTAGATCTAATGACTTAGTGTCATTATTCAAGGCCTTACTTGTCTCCATTTCATTGGACCACATTAGCACTTAGCTCTTTATTAAGGGGACAACTTATTATGGATAGGTGGCACTCTAAAAGATAAGGTGGCATCAAGGCTATAGGATAGCCATAATTAGCTCCAATATGTCCTATTTTTATTGGGACATTTGGCTTGGACACTTTACTTAATCTCAAAGGTACATCCTTAGTAATCATGACCATATCTAGAAAAATCTAGGTGGAATGATAACCTCTTTTATGAAGAAGCTAAGGTGTTCTAAAGAATTCCATTTTGTCCTTTTCTTCATCAACAAGGTGGTCTAGAGAATTCCGTCCTCTAAGTTGGTTCTAGGGCCGGAGAAGAGATTATTAGGTACACCTCGAAAAACCAAATCACATACATCCGAGGTTCAGCCATCACGCCCCACGTTTGCCTAAACCGATCCTTCGAATGGTCGGTCAGCCTAAAGGGTCAGTTGTCTTTCGATCAGTTTAAGACTAATCCTAAGGCTACCCATGACCTAACACTAAGCCAAGGCACTCATGGTGCTTAGAATTAGTGACAGAATAGCCAGGTCTATCCCTGAGCTCATTCCGGTCAACACCCGATCCATCCATATGGTCCATGATTGGCGCATTACCTATTCACAATCGGACATCACCAATTCAAGATTCATTTTCAATCACTAAGAATTAAATAGGGAATAATGTGTTTTTGATCGGAAGACGATCGCATTTGATCGAGTTGGATTGTTCGTGTATTGGTGCATAGTCGAGCGGAATCACCCGTGACTGGGCACTATGACTGATCATGATTATCCGCTGATCCAAAATCATCCCATGACCAATCCTCATGATTAAAAAGTCATCTTATGAGTTGGTGATCTTATCCCATCAGTATGATTGGTAGAAAATTCACGGTAAATACCACGACCAGTTCGTGACCGGTCGGTCGATCGGTCGGTTGGTCGAACCATGTTTGATCATGATTCCTTGTCGATTGAACCAATCGATTTATGGCCAATGGCCCATGATCGATTATTTTTTGGACTTTATGGTCAATTCTTACGAGGTTGGAATCGAGGGTGTTACACTTAAACAATCTCCTCATGCTTGGTTTGGTAGATTTAGTGATGTGATTGTCAAATGTGGATTAAAGTGGTGTTAGGTAGATCATTCATTTTTCAGCTCTGTCTTTAGTTGGTTGTATCTTTCTAGTTATAATGTGGATGATTGCATCATTACTAGCAGTGATTTAGATGGTATTTAAAAACTTAAACAATTTTTGCATACAGAATTCAATACTAAAGATCTAGGATGTCTTCAATACTTTCTTGGTATTGTAGTAGCCTATTCACATGCTGGTATCAATTTGTCACAACGAAAGTATTTACTGGACATCCTTAGTGAGGTTTGATTTCTTGGAGTAAAGCCAGTCAATACCCCTATGGATACCAATATAAAACTTAATATAGAACATGGAGAAATTATTGCATGATCTAGCAAAGTATCAGCGACTAGTTGGTTAGTTAAAATATTTTACCATCACAAGACCTAATATATCCTTACCACTTAGTGTAGTAAGTCAATTCATGAGTTCTTATCGTATCACTCATTAGGATGCTGTACTTCGAATTGTCAAATATTTGAAGAGAGTGCTAGGTAGGGGTGAGCTGTTTCAAGTTCTTTACAAGTTCCGCCTAGAACTTGGAACCTACCATTGGATACAAGTTCCTCATTTTTTATAACTTGGAACCCACCTATTGGAACCTGAAACCTAGAACTCACTCTTTCACAAGTTCTAGGGTTAGTTTAGGGTCCAACTGGTTTTTTTTTTTTCCTTTCATTTTTAGTTAAAGAAAACGAAAATGAACGTAATAATAATAATAAACAAGCTTGTCATTCACCAAAGAAAATACAAAATGAAAAAAACTCTTAACAAAAGAAAAGGAATTGTTGGCAAGGAATTCAACTAAATAAAAATAGGGATGAACAATTCCAAGTTTCGTACAAGTTCCATTTGAAACTTGAAATCTACCCATTAGACAAGTTCCTCATTTTTTTGGAATTTGAAACCTACCTTACATATCCTAGAATTTGGAACCTATCTTGTCATAGATTCCAAGGTCTACTCAAGTCCCACTTATATTATTATTTGAATGATTATAATTCAGTAATCATAACTTATATTTAAATACACGAAAAATATGAATATTAATAAAGTAAAAATCTAAGCCATAAAATGGAAATTTAGACTAATACTTCCAGACTATACACTTATCATGAATATCATGGAATATTGAAAGATCGCATAGAGACATGGATCAAGAAAAATATTAAAACTTGTTCTAGGTTTTAGGTTCCAGGTTCCAGATTCCAAATTCCAAGTTCCTCCAACTAAGGACCTAGAACTTACCCGTTGAAACAGGTTTCTTATTTTTTTGGAACTTGGAACCTACCCTATGTACCTTGAAATCTGGAACCTACAAGTTCCTACTGGTCTAATTCTCAGGTTCCATGCTCACCCGTAGCGCTAGGCAAAGGACTATAGTTCAAGAATTATGGGCACCTAAATACTGCAAGCTTCTCTAATGTCGACTAGGCTAGATTTCCTTTGGATAGGAGATCTACTTCAGGCTATTGTGTGTTTCTTGGGGGTAATTTAGTCGCATGGAAAAGCAATAAAGAACATGTAGTTTCCTAATCAAGAATTGAAGCTAAATATCGAGCTATGGCACATGTGACAAATGAATTATTATGGTAGAGAATGTTACTATTAGAGATTGAAATGTCACCGTCAAATCCATAAGCACTGTATTGTGATAATCAATCTGCTATTTTTATTGCATCTAATCCTATCTTCCACGAGCGAACTAAGCATATTAAGGTTGATTGTCATTTTGTGCAAGAAAAAAATTCAGTAAGGGGAGGTTATTCTTCAACACACAATAATCAAGGATCAACTCAGACATTTTTACTGAATCTCTATGGGGGAATAGAGTGAGCTTCCTATGTAGCAAGTTGGAATTATTTGATATTTACACCCCAACTTGAGGGAAGTGTTGGGAAATATTCTGAGTGATAAGGGTAAAATACTAAATTAGTTATGAGTAGGGTTAAGCACGTATAAGCATATATATATATATATATATATATATATATATATATATATATATATTTGCCCAATTTTTTTATTAATTAATAGAAAATAATTATCTCTTCACAATAGTCATCTGCGATCACGTGCTGATAGCATGCAGTCCTTAAGGACTTAGGTTTTATGTCACACCATGGTCTCATCTCATTTTTTAAGGTATTATCAGTAAGTAGGTAAAACCCTCATTCCTATGTTGTGCCTTGTATATACACAGAGGAAATTTGAGGTGCAATAATCAGCTTTGTCAAGTGAAAGCAATGTGCAGAACTCCTCTCATCAATCTTCAATTTGTTTTTCAGTGTTGTTTCTCGCAATCTCCACGTTATTTGAGTTTATCTGCATCATTCTATGTGTGACTCGGCTCGCTAAGATTCCAGTTGTGAAGTCCTGCCACTCCAAGACGGCCTTGGAAGGGTGTAAAACTGTCTCAGCTGATCTTGCTGCCGCTGGAATCCAAAGACAGGTGCCTTGTAGTGGTGGAACTTTCTCTGTTGTAGTTGTAACATTTGTGCTCCTTTTAATGTATCTGAAGCCTTGAAAATTTTGGAATTTTGGCAGGATGAAGACTCTAAAGATGATCGATTGAGCAACAAAGAATTGTTGTTTCAGAACATAGATTATGCCATCGGTCTATTTCTTACGCATGTTTTGACATTGACAATCTTCCCAGACTTTCTACATGAGAATACTGGAACACACCAATTGGGATCATGGTGACTACTGATAAAAGAAGTCGATATTTCTATTTCAAGTAAATGTGACCCTTCTCAATTACAATCATATATTCTTAAGATTGCCTAGTAATTGATAGATATTTTTCATATGCTCCGCTGACCGTATGCATAGCAGATGCTCTGCATGTTGCCTTCTTCAAAGGTTTGTCTACTCGCTACGATCTTGTCTCATTGGTTGTGTTTCAGGTACTCGCAGGTCCTGATTGCTATTTACAGCGTGCGGGATTTTATATCTCAGTACATTCCCCTTGGTCTCGAAAGGGTCTCATGTTAGCTACTCTTGTCCCTGCATTCTACGTCACAGCAAAGTACAGTGATCAGGGGTGGATAATAATGCTCGTTTCTTTCTTGGGCTTGAGCCATGGTTATCATACTGTTTCTGTTATGACGGCTGCACCCAAAGGCTATAAGGTTTGACCTGGACTTCATCTTTTTTGAGTCGTGTTCAATTTAACATAATTTCTCATTCAATTCAAAATGGGGTGAGCTTTTTCTTCGGGGACCAGTGCAAAATGCCTTGGGCAACTTGCTTGTGCTGTTTCTCTTGGATGGGACATTTTCAGGTGTCGCTCTAGGTTGGTTGTGGATCATAGGCAACGGCAAGTTTTAGAGAGCAGTCATCTGCTATTATTAGGAAGGGAAAGATCTCACCTGGGTTCTTTCGATTCGCAGATATTGAAAAGGAGACATTCAATTATTAGGCTAACTTCAAGTCTCGATTCGCATTCTCTACAGATGAATACTCATTAATTCTGCAAGTAGAATGAAATGGTGCATTTGTAATTATCGATTACGGTAAATGTTTTGTTACGCGAAAATGCTTGTACTTTCACGTTTAGACCAGAGGAGAAAAACCCTATAGTAACCACTGGGCCATTGGAAGGGAAAAGGAGGGGAAAAAGTTAAAAAGAAGAATGAACAGAAATCGGTATTGCAGTGAGACCCAAGGCAGATTTTATCAGCTTCACTACATTGTAGTATTTACCTATGAAAGCCATGGGTTATATTACAAATCTTATAGCTGCTTTAAACTATAGCACAAATCGCTTAGAACGCCCTTGGCCGCAAATCCGTGCAGCAAGGAGTAAAGATCGACAGCCTTTTCAGTCTTTTTCCTACAGCTCAAATGAATCATTGTTGAAAAACGCCCCAGTAATATTTTGATGATTATTGAACTATCCCTGAGCATTAACATTCATCATAACAAGTGCAGATAGTGAAATTGTTCATATATCATCAATGATCTTGGTTTGTCAAGAAACTAGGCTTTAACATATGGACTTACAAGAACAAATTAGAGTGATGTCTCGTGATTATTTAGGAGGATCAGCCAAGCTATTATCCTTGGAAGTCCTTGGTACTAATAAGGATTAGAGCATCATTGATCTTAATATCTTGAGTTATTCAGTCAGTATTGTCTCTAGTGATAATCAATCAAGTCACTTACAATCAGCGCCAGTGATAGTGTACGTTTGATAGTGATGGCAATGCACTAGGTCTGATGATAGTGAGATACTGCTAAAAAGATTTTTTTTTAATAATCAAGGAACCGCCGAAGATCATCCTTCAGGGACCACATGACCCTCGAATACTCGGTAGCGACGCCGGGTCTTACCGCAAGCCGTTATTTAGACATAAAATCTTGGGGGAAGCTAGTCCAGGACCCCAACACCAAGACCTCCCGCTTAAGACACTCTAGCAACAAGAAGGTTTGAACTCTCGACCTCGGCGATGAGGGAGAGAATACACACTAACTATGCTGCCTGTGGTTAGGTCTAAAAAGATTATTGTTGATGGTACATAATGTAACCATTAAAAAATTGAATTGCGTAGCAAAAAAAAAAAAAAAATCGAAAAAGCAATCAAAAAAGTAGTTGACAGTTTACTATTCTAGATAGATGCAGTAGGCCCATTTTAGAGAAGCTAAGGCATTGTTTGGTAATCAACTAAACGGTGCCTAATTCGATTTTTTGTTTCCAGAATCGGTTTGGGAATAGAATTGCGTTTGGTAAAATTTTTGTTTCGGGAACAAATTTGTTCTCGAGAACAGTTTTGAACAAGATTGAGAATTAAAAAAAAAAAAAAAAAAAAAATGTGATTCTCAATTTGAGAATTAAAAAAAAAAAAGAGTTAAAACAATGAAAGTCTTCTTCTTCCCTTCTGCCATCCCGCGACCGCCGTCCGTCGCCATCCGCCATCGGTTGCCATCCGCCGGTCCGGCGAGCTCGCCAAGCTAGGGCAAGGTTTGGCGAGCTCGCCGGAGGCAAGCCCACCATCAACCAAGAAAGCCTTGCCGGCTGGGTGTGACTTGCCCAACCCCACCGGTGGCCAGGTGGGCCTCACCCAGCCCTAGCGAGGCTTGCCTAGCCACCAGCGAGGCTCGCCCAGCCCCGCCGATGGCTGGGCAGGCCACACCCAGCCCCGGCGAGGGCCGGCAATGCTCCGGTGAGGTCGCCGAATCTTGTCTGGCCAATCACCGGTCGAGCGACCGACCACAAGAAGAGGAAGAAGGATAGGAGAAAAAGGAAAAAAAGAAAAGAAAAAATAGAAAAGCAAAAGAAGTAAAAAAGTAAAAAGAATTATTTAAAAATTAAAAGAAATTGATTTGGAACAGAATCAATAAACACGGTATCAAACGCAATTCTATTCTAAAATCAGAAATTTTCGATAGTTACCAAACGCTTTTTTTTACTCAGAATAAAAAATAATCATTTCTTGTCAAAATTTATTCTTGGGAACAGAATCGTTACCAAACGCGTCCTAAAACTATTAGAGGAGGCGACTATGGGAGTAATGCCAATTCTGTCCAAGATCTACCTCAATGACTCTTCAATGGTTATATTAAGAACTTCGATATATAAGGAGCGATGATGCTGTGAAGAGGGTTGCACACATTGAGTACTGCAGCTACTGTCACAAATAGAAAGTGTATAAGATCTTGCTCTGCATTGCTCTTTGTATTGGTTTAGCATTAGAACAACTGATAGTCAAGTACACAAGCGTACAAGTAATGTGTGTATACTAATAATGTGATCTATCAATTGAAAGAAACAACACTAGCTAGTTGTAACTTGCTTGTTGATTATTAGTGAATTCTAACCAATGTTAGTCTGAGAGTCGATGTTGTTAGGAACGCAAATATGTGAAGAGAAAAAAACAAGTGAGAATTTTTACATGGAGAACCCTTTGCAAAATTAGGAAAATGGAAAAATCAAGATACCACACTAGGCAATCTTCCGCTATCAATATTAGTATTACAAGATCTATGATTACAAGCTCAGTGTTATAACTATAAAAGATATTGCTCCTATGTATAGGGCATACATAATTAATATGAAAATTACATGTATGTCATTAGCAGCAATAAAAAGCTTATTGTCTGCTCTAACATTATAGGATTGGTAATTGCATAAAATAAATTGTTTCTATGTTTAAATATTATTTTCCTCTATCAAACTTCACAACTCCATTTGAGACTGGATGTAGCCTTAATTGCAAAGCCAAACCATTATAAAACTGTTGTGAGATTGCTTTGCTTCACTTTGATATCCTTATTATCATCGCACCTTTTACTCTATTTGAGTTACTACCTTGAGCGTCGATAGTTTAATATTCCGCAAAGGTTTAAAGTGTCATCACTTGACCTATTCAAACCCCTTTTGGGTTGCATTTTTAGCCCCACCATCATACATCAAGGAAAAAATGCCTATGACTTCTAGCTTATTGTCTATTTGATGTCCAATTTAATTTAATTCGTTATGCTGGTACCGGAAGCTGGTGGAAATTAATGAAATAATTCAAGTGAAGGAGGGAAGATACCCCTATCGTATTAAAGGAGCAATAACAAGGAACGGAGAAGAAATTCCGACAGCGCAGGGAATACGCAACTCCAGGATCAATTTTTCAACACGGGGGTCATTAGTTTTAGGTTCACATTTTGATGCTTGAAATTGTGATCCCAGCAAAAGACACTACTAACTGACAATAATTTATGTCACTTCATAAACTCTCAGTTATATAAATTCAAGCCATTAAAGTCATAAAATCGCAAAATATTCCCAATATTATGTAGAAATCAACAAAGAAGAAAAATATATAAATGGATCAAAAGGGAAAGATATGCAATCAAGTTATTTATTTATTTTTTTTGGTGACCTAGGGAACCCCGTACAACCGTCAGCCGGCGAGTAAACCCTGGGGTGTCTCCAAGGAAACCACCACCCGAACGCCACACACTGGGATTCGAACCTGTCCCCGTCGTAAGGAGGACAAAGCCCGAACCAACGCTACCACCACATGGGGTGGTAGCTACGATCAAGTTTTATGCCTTGCATATAAGGGAAAACAGACATAAGGACACTAGAAGTGCCAAAACTTAGCTCAAAATACACTTAAGTGTTAAAATCAGAGCAAAATAGATCAATTAAGTGCCAATGGCGAAAAAATCCGGCCAAAATGCTGACGTGGCAATTTCTCTTTTTTTAATTATTATTTATTTGTCTTAAATTTAAATTTAATTAATTTTTGTATTAAAATTCGAATTATATCAAAATGACGTCGTTTTTGTGTGTGTTTTGCTGAGTCAGTCTTCTGATGAACCACGTAAGCTAGAAAATTAATAAAAAATTGCCATGTAGGATTTTTCGGCAGGGTTCGCCTGATGTAACACTCAAATGTCCTATTTTTCATAAAAAGTGACACTTAAGTATCCATTTGTACCAAGTTTTGGCACTTGGGGTGTTCTTTTCTTAGGAAAACATGTCATACCTTTTTTAATGGGTATGGCCAAGAAAATTTGCAGTCTTTGTAAATCCTAGCAGCCAAAATCCTATTCTAAAGCAAAATCATTCTTAAAGCATGAGACATTCGGGCTACATTTGATAAATAAGATAAAATTTGGAATATCTATATTTGTTTCTACTTAAGATAAGATAAAGTTGGATGTAAAAAGAATATAGTCCGAATAAGAATATCCCATTGGGGGATAAGATAAAGGTGAATAGGATTTTCTTATATCCATTGCATAAAATCTATTTCCCTCGAATTACAAACTTCTTATATTAAAAATTAAAATAATATTGGATTATAATATAAAAATAAATTTCAGAATAACAAAAGAAAACACAATTTTCATATTTCATTTATTCTTATTTTTATTTATATATTTGATTATCTTTCTATTCCATTATATATATTTTGCATATATATGCACATGTTTATATTTAGTATATATTTATTTTAGGTATATTAGTATAGCTCATTATTAAATAAAATTTAATGATGGAAGGGAATAAAAAAGAGAGGAAAAATAATTAAAATTAATTAAATAAAAATGAAGTAGAAAAACCCCGATTTTAAATGAACAAATTCACATTTGATATGAATCTTTCTAATTCACTCCATCTCCTTTATCTCTTGTTCATATTGAAGTTTCATTACTCCTCTAGAATTCTTTGTTCACGTTGAAGCTCCACGAAAACAATGAACAAGTTAAAGTTCCAATTGTAGTTTTCTAGTTCACATCAAAAGTCCATGAAAGTAGAAAAACAATGAAAGTAGCAAAAGAGCCAAAACTCCTCTTTTTATGAATATGTATGTTGAAGTTTTACGAAAGTAGTGAAAGAATTAAAGCACTATACTTTTCGAAATTGCGAAGATAGATAATCGTGTTCTCTCTTTTACTAGATTTGACGTTCATTGGCTAATCTAACAAGTCAATTTTTGTTGTAATCCGTTTACAATTCTTGTAAATGTGAAACTTGTTTAAGATGTTTTTTTTCCTCGTCAGCAACTTGTTTAAGATGTAGACTGTACAATAATTATGAATTAATTGATGGAGGTTTTCTCCAGTTACACATTTATGAGAATTCTTACCATTTATGTTTTACATTTTTATATGCCATTCATACCAAATGCATACAAGAGGATATGAAAATATTCGGTTTTATTATTGCTATTCACTAGATGATGAATATGATATAACAAAATCCTATATTTTAAATTATAACCCTTTCAATCCTATCATGTCTAAAATTCAAATGACCAAACACAATCTCCAAGTTTCCAATACCAATTTAGACTCTCGGTTTCCTTGCAATAATTAAGAATGCCATTACCCACATCCTGTATCTGAATCTCTGCATCTTTCTCCCAAAATAAATACCCACATCTCATGCTTACAACCCTTTTTTGGTCACCGACAAAAGCACAAAACCCACCTCTTGGCTGCTGATTTTCTGCCAAAGATCAGAACTTTCAGCTCAAAATTTTCCCGGCAAAATCCCTCTTCCGGGAAAATTCGACCGACAGTGAAGGAAGACAGGGCTCTGCCGGAACATATGAGGTGCAACCAGACCGATGGCCGTCAACGGCGGTGCAACCGCCCAGTTATGGAGAGCAAGAAGCTCTGTGAAATTCACTATCTGCAGCGCAAGCCCCCCTCTCTCTCTCCCCCCTCTCTTTTCTTTTGGATAATCTTTGTATGGTTTTCTTTTAGGTCCACAGGGCTTGAACATGAAATGCAGCGAAGATCTTTTCGTCCATATTGATTCCAAATCGAATAAAAAAAATTTGCTCATGTTTCTTGTATTTGGCGTTTATTCTGCGCTCTAGTGCCGTTGATTAGCCATTTTCTAATCGTCCTAAATATAACTAGCCACCGCCCAATTGAAATTTGTTCAAATTTAGAATATAATTGCGTACAAGTTACCAAACTTAAAGTAAACTTTTAACAAGATGCAATCCCCATGGGCATGACCTAATCTCTGTCGAAAACAAATGAGACGATCTTTGCTATCAACGATCTTTGGCAATATAGCTCATATGTTTTTATTTGAATCCGGTCAACAAAATATGTATGACAGATTTTCAAACCTTCCTAGTTCTCCTACCATTCGGATGAATCGAACGTGCATAGAATAAGCTTAAGTATTCTTAAGGCCTGTTTGGTAATCATCTTGTTTTTATATTTTTATATTCTTTTGTTTCTTGAAAAAAAAATCTATTTAGCAAAATCAACTAATTTTTCAACTCCTTGAAATAGAAAAATGATTGGGGAACAGATTGGGAACAAAAACAAGAAGTAAAACAATCTACTTCTTTGTTCCAGGAAACAAAGATAAAATAATTAAAAATTTCTACACAAAAATTATTCAGTAAGACAAAATGGTTACCAAAATGCATGTTTATTGTCTCCTTGATGTACAAATTGATCTAATTCAATACGGTGGTGTACTATAAGCTAGCAAGTCTCGTGATGAAATGATTCAAATGGAGGGGAAGATACTCTCTTGCAGAGGCGACTATGCTGCATCTAAAGTAAGGGTCAAAGAAGAAGACAGTCCAATGATGCAGAGAACATGCAACTTTAGGATTGGCTTATCATCATGAGGGTCACTAGGTTTGGGTCCGCATTTCGGTGCAGGAGATGGCCGTCCCGGCCAAAGCGCGGGAGCACAATACATTCCCCATCATTATGGCCTCCACTGGACACGAGCGACAGGCAGGACAGGTTCGAATTGGTAATCAAGCCTTTGAAAATCCTTCCCCCACGTCATACGAGCAAATGTTAAAAATTTTCTTCATGAAATAATCGGGGCAGTGCAGAACCTGACAAAACCTAAGGGGACGGGCTTATGCTGAAAAAGAATATAATAACCTAGGCCTTCCCTATGACCAAAAGAATATAATAACCTAGGCCTTCCCTCTGACCAAAAAAATAGAAAAACCTTGGCCTTCCCAAGTCTTGAGGTCATCCCGTCCTAGCTTTCTATGCCCTTGCTACTACATTAATTGGCTAAACTATTTTTCTATTAACAACTTGGATTGGAGTGATTTGAGAGATTTTAATTCTCATGTTTTCAGGTTTTGCTTATCAAGTTTTCACAGTGTTACATAAAATGTCATTGATAGATTTTCTTAGTCACTCGATAAAAAATCATATCGTACTTTGATATCAATCGTTTTATTCACTACTTTTGCTTCCATAATCTTGGTCTCCTCTACTTCATCCCTTCCTTTTTTCTTTTTTTCTTTTTTTTTCTTTTTTTACCTTGGGGGTCGACCTTATCAACAATTGGGCAATTTGTGGGCACAATCAACTCCTACCACAAAATGGACGATTTGGATTAACTTTTTTGATTCGATGGGCAAGCTTGGACAAAAATTCGGCCTAGGCAAGGGCCTTGAGGTGTAACTTGGCCCGCTCAAATATAGTATAAAAATAAATAAAATCTAATAATTTATAAAACATAATTTTACGGTTTTTGTAATTTTATTTATTGCTTCGTTTTTTTAGTTTTGCACCATTTTTCTTTACTATATTAGAATTCAAGCTTATTTTATCCTATTAATGTTTGTAAATATATCTATTAGCGTAAAATTACTTTAGAAAACTGTTTATATAGACAACCTCTTACCTGGTTGATGTGATATTCCTCCTTGAGCGAATAAATTGAACTCATGTTGATGTGATATCTTGGAATATAGAACCAATTAGACATTGCATTCTATTCATAGCCTCCAATAGAGTTATCTCAAACTTTGTTAGGTGACAAAATAAGGGTGTTTGATTTTAGGAGATAATTTGTATTTCATTACCTTTTGTATAATACATACATACATACATACATACATACATACATACATACATACATACATATATAGATATATATCTATACATATATATACTTTCCCCTTGGGTGTAGGTTAGACTTTTAGTCTACTAGAAAATTTTGATGTCAAAACTTCCTATTCCGATACTAAAATGGATTTTGTGGAACCATTGCAAAGTACAGTTTAGTATTTAAATTCTCACGGAAGTTATAGCCCTTTCCACAAAAACTTACTATAGTGCAAAAATGGACAAACATTAGAGAGTACTGCATAGTGTAACTTTAATGTTTGAGATTTTTGGACCAAGTCAAAAAGAAGAGGTAGGACCCACCCAAAAAAAAAAAAGAAAGAAAAAATCTCAGGTGTTGAAAAGTCAAAAAGAAAAAGTAAAAGGAGGGGACGCTTGGCTCTTATTAAATTGAGAGCACAAGTCGAAAGAAAAGAGAGAAGAAGAAGAAGAAGAAGAAGAAGAAGAAGAGAGGGAAAAGAGAGAGCGTGTTCATGTCGCAGGGCCTCGCCAAGCCGACTTGACTTCATAACATAATGCCCGGAAAGAACTCTTGCTTCTCGTTTGTTCAATCAGAGTTGTTTTGGACTTAGGGCTTGAAATTTGGATTTATTGGATATTTGTGCGACAAAGCCTGATTTTTGAGTCATTGAGCTGTGTGGGGGTGTTGTGAAGCCATAGAATTTTATGGATCTTGATATAAGCTTATAGTTTGTTCGAAACAAAATTTCGAAATTTCTTGCGCATGATGAATGAGTGTCCAGCAACTTTGGGCTTGTATTTTGTCGATTTTTGGCTTGATTTTGGGATATTCGAGTTGGGATTCTTGTAGTACGTTCAAAGGGATTTCTTTTGATTATAAGTACGTTTGAAATAGGGTTCGAAGGAGAAAGTTATAGCGTGACCTAGTTTTACTCTCAAACTCTAAGTTGTGAATGGCTTGAATAATCACTTTGGGTATGCAAATTTTTAGCGCAAATGAGTCATTTTGTTAACATTAAGGCGTAGTTTAGTCATTTCATAATTGAGGTAGAGTTGATTTTAACATTTTTCCTCGATTATTTGATAGGGCTGTGAGTTCAACGATAGGAGTATTGTTGATTATTTGGTTTGGGTATACCCAAATGAGTGATGCTATCTCTTCTATGGATTTATAAACTCATGTATTGAAAGAAATAAATATTTGATATCACATAATTAAAGCATGTTTGTTGCAAAAAAGTCTTAATCGGGCAATTACTACCTTTTCATATTTGAGAATGATTTGAGAATGATTTTACGAAAGATGTTGTGAAATGATATGTCACTTTGCGAAGTGGTTTATGGAATGAGTTCCAAGATGATTTGAGAAATGTTTATGAAAAGTATTACATAGAGACATATATCTCAAATATGAATTCGGTTTATGAAATGATATGAGAAATGCTTTATGAAAAAGTATTTCTATTGGATGAACTGAGTCACAAAAGGTTATATGATTAGTTTATGAAATGCATTGTGGATTATGAGATTGATTATGGATTGAATTTTTGGATATTGGAGAATGTGGGTTTGACACTCAAAATCATTGTGAGCCCATGGAAGGGGTGGGGTTGTGCATACCGGGTTAAGAATATCCTTCTGGGCCAAGCCACTAGCTTTGTAGGTGGGGACCTTGCCAAGAGGAAAATGTTGGTCACCTTATTACAAGGCATTATGTCATTATCATAGTTTGATGTTGAGCGGAAGATTGGTCAATGAATAAGCCATCGACACATGTTTTGATATGAGATGGACAATGGATGGACCATTGATGTAATTTTTGATAGAAATTGATCAATGGACTTGACCATTGATATTTGAGTCATGATGGTGGATATAGATGTGTATTTCTGACTTGTGCAAAGTTTTGTTAAAATGAACGACTTGTACTTGATTTGATATGTATATTAAAGAGTCAGATTATGGATTTTTTATGGTGCTTTATATTTATATATATACATAGTGGCTGCTCGATCTACTCAAAAAATATATGTACTAGTTATTAAGCTTATGGTTGTTCACCCCTCTATTTCCAAACCTTTCCAGGTTCTTTGGTTAATAGTTAGTAAAGCGAGAGTGCTATCGATTGGGACCTTTGGAAGTGGACTTTAGGTATGGTTTGGGGACCTTTGGAAGTGGACTTTAGGTATGGTTTGAGAATGTCTCCTTCAAGTGGAAGGACAGCAATGTCACCCTTATCCATATACTTTTTGGGGTGTGACATTAACAAAAAATTAAGATTAGAGACCATTAAACTTGCTATTGAATTAATTTAGGTCAACAATATTGCTAACGATTTTATGATCATATGTGAGCTTTATGGATGGATTTAGAGGTGGAAAACCATATGAAACAAATCGGAATATATAACTATTTGCTATAATGTAAACCTAAAGATATCAAATACATTTGTAAAATTCTATAATATTGAAGATCCGTTTGTTTCACAAAAAAATTGACATCGTTTGAAAGAACAACAATATTTTTGGTGTCCAATTGAAATATGAAAATGAACTTAAAATTATTTTTTGTTATTTAGAAAGGAAAATTAACTTTAATTCCCTTAAAGAGATAGTACTATTTAATGTCTAATGTAAGGACTACACATCCTATATTATATTGAGTTAAAGTTCATTACATAAATACTTTTATATATCATAAATAATCTATTCTTTTCCTCTTATAGAATGTCTTGGGTGCAGCAGCCTTGGGTTACTTGGGCTCATCTGCTAGGTTCTAGACCTAAGTGTTGAGAACCTCAGCTTGAGTGTATGGGACTAGGCCTCAATCTCAAGGGAGTTAAACATGGCCACTAGGGTTCCTAAACCTAGGTGCCAAGGTCTTAACCATAGGAACTGGGTTTTTTTGGCCCAGCCAATTGTAACACAAGCATAAGCACTAGGGGCCTCACCCTAGGCATTGATGACTTGGGTGTGGGATCCAAGTATATATGCCAACTACTAGGGACCCAATCATAAGCATTGGGGTCTTAGACTTGACCTTGAGAGAATTGGGTAGCCTTTGTGGATTCAAGCCTAACAAACAAGGAACTAAACTTAGGTAGGAGCTATGTACACGAGATAACCTTCAAGGACCCAAACATTGGCATTGGTGTCCTGAGCTTGGCCATTAAGGACTCAAGCACACTCATCAAGGTCCCCTTGTCTGAGCAACAAGGTCTCAAGTCTAAGCGCCAAGTGTCTAGTTAAAATTTGACAATAATTTTTTGTTTTTAAATGAGGAAAAATCTAAATTCGAGCATAGGTTTTCATCGGTAATGAAAAAAAAGCTCCATTTTAACTTTTTTTCTAAACAATTCAAATGTTAGAAAATGAGGAAATTATTTTTTGATTGATTTTTTGCAAAACAAATGAAACATCGTGATTTTGGCTTTGCAATGAATTAATATTCTTTACTCGTATTCTTTACTCGAGAAGAATTGTCACATCAACCTAGGTTTGTTGAGCTTGAAACCAAGTTGAAGTCAACAAAAGTTGATTGCCTTACTCTGGCATTTTAATATGGGTTAATACTCTGAAAAACCCCAAACTGGTATATATGTGACAAATTTACCTCAAACTATTTTTTTGACCACCAAAAACCCCAAACTGGTACACTTGTGACAAATTTACTCTCTATTAGTTTTCGTTAAATTTTATTGTCAAATTATTAAGTTAAATAACACATAACAGTTGATTAGTATACCAATTTGGGATTTTACGCTCCGTTTGTCACAGTTTACAATTTTTGTGATGTTTTTGTAGTATTAATCCAATTTAGCGAATGATATATTTGTCACAAATTTACTAGTTTGGTTTTTTTGCATTCAAATAAATTAGTTTAGGGTAAATTTGTCAAAAATGTACCAATTTAGGGTTTTTTATGGTCAGTCAGGGTAAATTTGTCACATGTGTACCGGTTTAGGGTTTTTCATGGTTAGAAAAATAGTTTAGGGTAAATTTGTCATATGTGTACTAATTTGGGATTTTTTAGGATATTAATCTTTTTAAAGCTTGAAGTACGCTTCTTCCCAAAATGGAAATCCAGCTTGAGGTTAGTGGGAACAAAAACACTAATGCAAACATATCATGCTGGGTTGAGATAGGATTGCAGGCAAAGTCGACACCAAACCTATAAAAGATAAAGCTTTCCAAAGAAAGAAAGCAACTAAGGAAACACTCAAAAATTGAGAATCCTTCAAGAGTAGTTAATAATGCATTAAAAAATTTCCAAACCCAAATTTATTCTCAACCAATGTTTTATATACCTCTTGCCAATAAATTGGAGTGATTTTACTCTTTGAGAATAATTGAGGAAAGTATGTGCACAACCATCCATGCATAATCCATAAAAAGGCTAAAGAATGGCATAGGATGAATGCTGAATGAGGAAGATTGTTCATTAGTATGGCTTATATACAATTTGCTAAGCACCATACGGCCAAGACCCATGTTAGTGCCATTAGAAAGAGCATATGCTATGTCTATAAATTCCTAAATGACAACAAAGCCAATATAACAGGAATGCCACATGTTCTTAGGAGGAGATAGGTCTAGTCGACCTAGCAAATTTGTCCACTTACTCATCAATGGTAAGTCAGTAAAGGAAGTGCCATAAAAGTTTGGACAAGTATGTGGCCATTGGCAATTGAAGTCTATAAGAGGGAACAACCCAATTAAATATCAAATATCAAGCAAAGTGACTATTACCAAATCGGTTGGCAAGAAGAAACATATGGTCAATGGTGACCAACTGCAGCAAAGGCTTCCTACGAGTCCATTCTCAATGGGATATGAGTTGAAATGAGAGTTAGGCGACGACCAAGCATGCATGCATGCAAAGGTGTGACTAATTGATGGGAAATTTCTTTGTTGTGACGAGGGAAGTGCTTGGAGATATTGTATGGCAGAGGCATTGACTTGAAGTGTGGACCTAGGGTCACATGTTGAGTGTTTGGGTGGTAATCCAAGAACGAAAAGGAAAGTCACCTTGAGCCTCACATGGTTGGAGACTCTCAAAACAATGTATATAAAGAATAGTTTGGACGCTGATCGCGGAGGAACAAGAATTGGCCATGATAGACAATAATGTTGTGAGCACCAACATATGGTGGTCAAGTATAAATAGGCTTGGCCAAGTAACTACTTGCCCTATTTTAAGGAGGTTCGTGTAAAAGTGGAAGTAAGAAATTAGGAACATATTTAAAACCTATTATAGGGTGGCATGAATTTCATGCAAAAGTGGAGAAGTAAAAAAGAAAAACTCATTTTATTTATTAGTTTGTTTCTTGGGGTACAAAAAAGATTTTACAGCATGTTGAAAACGGATTTTCCTTAGATCAAGATTGCTTGTCTATGAAAGATGCTCATTCTTACGAATTCTATGCTACATTTCTTGATCTTCCACTCAGAGATGTTCTTTTTTCTTCGGGTCTTTGGAGTATCGACACTTGGGAATTCAACTTGGCCTTTCTTTTTGCTATCCGAGCTTAATCTCTCCTTTCTGGTGGACATCTTAGAGTGCTTTCATAAGGTGAGCTTCTTCCTCAATGAGCCAACTCTCTCACCTATGATGGTTTCTAGGGATTTGCTATATTCCAACACATTTTGGATGAATTCTGTCGAGGTGGCATTAGGCTCTGTATTTTTGTCCTCAGAAAGGGTCAACTTCTGCACTTTATCCATATGGTAATGATACATGTCAAATATACCATGATAATCTTCAAAGAACTGTTGAAATTTCTCTCTAAGCTCTCAAGGGAGGAGAGCACTGATTTCATTACCCTTATCACCAAGTTAACTTGATAGAGCTTTAAGTTGATGAAAGGTCTCCTAGTCAAGAAAGAATTTTGCAAATTCCTTTCTAGAAACTTTGATAGCTTGATCTTCATCTTGTCCCTAATTATGGAACTAGGAGATATGACTAGGAGTTAAATCATAAGGGTTGGCACCAAAACAATCTTGGCCCTATTTAGTGCTTGCAATGTTGGAGAAGATGTACCTACTTGAGACTCAATTTGAGGGGATGTATCCATTTGAGGTTTAGAAGTCTCAGTAGCAAAGACAGTAGGCACAGGACTAGCTGGCAGCAGGAAATTGGTTGTCAGACCAGGTAGTTAATAGGATGATTTATAAGAGTAGAGTAAGAGAAATACCATGGCTTGGAGATGAAGCTTGTGCAGTTGAGGTAGGTGTTGAAGTAGCAGTAACTTCAGCAAGCTCAATGTCATTAGTTATGATGATAGGACCAGCTGGCAGCAGGAGATTGGTTGTCAGAGCATATAGTTAATAGGAGGATTTATAAGAACAGAGTAAGAGAAATACCAGGGCTTGGAGATGAAGCTTGTGCAGTTGAGGCGGGTGTTGAAGTAGCAGTAACTTCAACAAGCTCAATGTCACTAGTTATGATGATAGGTTTAGTTGCTATTCATAACAAATGGTTACCACAAAATACGTAGTATGTTGTTGCTGAATCATATTCAAACAAGAGTTATAGTAAACAACTGGTGCGAGAGGATTAGGATCATCATGTTCTGATTGAGATAGAGAGCTACGATAGGATTAGAAGAAACGACATTGTTGATGGTGCCAAAGAGCACTATCAAAAGAGCAGAAATGGCTGGAGCATCATTTGCAAGTCTTCTCCAAAGAGACAAAGACTATTGGAGTATCAAATGCTAAAAATCTCTTTAAGGAAGCAAAAGCAATTGAAACGGAGACATCAGGAAGGGCTTTGAATTGCTTCTTTGGAGAGATAGGGGAAGTTGTTTTCCTTTTCCTCAAATATGGTATTAATTATGCCAATATTTCTCCATCTGAGTATGGAATATACACCCTTATGTGAGTAAAGGACATACACAAAAGAAAGAACATAAAGAGCCAAAGATTATAATGTGTAGATAAGAATAGAGTAACTTCATTAGAGTCATCAGGAAGATTGATGATCTCATTGCCAGATCTTTTAAGTTCACCAGGACTAGGTAGAAGTCCAAGTAGAGGGATACTTGATTCAGATGGAGAACTGTTGGATAAATTGTTGTCATCAAGTGCCGCCAAGGCAAAAGGGGAGTCAAAATTAGTAATTTCATTGCTCTGCTTCGATTTTCTCTTATTTTTAACATGATTCACTACTATCATGATACCTTCCTCGTAAAGACTCTCATGAGTGAAGCTAACCACCATGTCATCTACTCAAGACTGTAACTAGGATAAAGTTGAAAGTAGGTCTTAAGAATATTAAGCATACATAGCTCTGGTTATTTCAAAATAGCAAGCTAAAAGGCTACAATCTTCCAAATTATATTGCTTCTTCTTTGTCCAAGCAAAATTTATCAAGTAAGGGATAGGCATGGGAATGGCTTGGAAGAAACAAAATTGCCTTGCGCAATAATGAGAGGAATATACTTTAAAACCCAGGTAGAGTATGCCTTTCAAAGATAACCATAATGGAAGATTTACTGAGGACAATACATGAACCCAGAAGTCGTGGAAAGGGCTTAAATTGTCAGGATTAAAAAGCTAGTAATGCTCCTCACTTTCATAAGGGAAAAATAACATCCTTATGGTCAACTTCCAAGATGGTCTTAAGATAATAAAGAAAAGGGGAGGTGCCTGAAGAAACCTTCTTGTGTAGGCGGTTCAAGAGTCGATAACCTAGAAGAGGCCTTCTAGGTACTGCGCCCGGCATAGGGTAATAATAAAGATTATGAGAGCCCAAATCAAAAAGAAACTCAAGATAAAGAGTCATCCATACTTGTAAAATTTCAAAAAGGATCAGAGATGTTGCCACTTTCTTCCGACTTCATTACTAATGAAGCATAGGCAAAACCTCTATATAGAGAAGCAAGAACTACTAGAGCAAGAGTAACACGTCTATCGTATGCAAGATTTGCAACTATTTGAAGATAATCCTTGTTAACTTTAAGTGTGGGACTAAAGAATATGGATCTTGACAGCTAGTATATTAGGAAATTAACATGCTCCTTCTCATCGACAGGTCCAATCACTTTACTAAACCATTTAAAAAATTTATTGTATGCAAGGACTCCATCTGAGATAAAGAGGTCTCGAGTATGGGCAAAAGGGTGACGGTCATGGCTCCCCAAGGAAAAAGGAAATTGTTAGTTGAAGGAGACTAGAAATTTATGATAGACCTTACCAGTCCCCGGTTTACATCATAGGAATACATGTTGATTACAAGCGTCTTCTCAATCCCAGCACCTTTTGAAGCAAGTCGGGTTAGTTCATTCTCCCTTAGTCGGAGATACCATTTATGAAAATCAACTTCAAATGAAGGAAACCCACGAAATTGAGGAGAAGTTGAGGAGTAAATGTCTCAAAAGGAGCATTGTTGGAAGGCCAAAATCTCATGTTTGGTAGGGAAGCATGTTTTGAGTGAAAGTGAAGGAAGGACACTGTTATAGTCAATAAGACTAGGACCCAAAAGAAAGTAGCTCATCATATCCTTAAAGCATCCAACAAGCTGAAACAACAATCTTTGGCATGTTCCCTTGTTTGGAGAGCGACAAAATTGTTGCTGTAGCTTGCTAAGTCATATTCGGAGGTTTTCTTTGGTGTTATGGTGGATGATGAAGTAGAAATGAAAGAAAGCACAAAGGAGAATCTGGAAATTGGGAAAGAAGATGAAATACACTGATGGAATCCTTAAGGAGACACTAGTAGAAGACTATGGTTGGAAAAAAGGAAAATAGTTACCTACGAAATTAGAGGAGACATTACGAAATTAGAGGAGACATGTCAAGATAATATAGAAAATAGAAATCTATATTGGGGAAAAGATTTCGGATTTCAGAAAAAGATGATCGCCTTGGAAAAGTCAAATTTGTATTGGGCGAAGACAAGGCATTTCTTTAAAAGAAATAAATTTGAATTTATTTCTTTTAAAAGGGGGCATATGTTGACACCCAAAATTATCCCTATCATCACGTGTTGGTCACGAAGGGAATAATAAGAAAGAAATGCCCCGTTTTGTTCGCAAAAGCTGGAGGTAGACAAAAGGAGAGGATCCTTACTATTGATCCATCTTGGATAAGATATGAAATGATATATTCTCACAATTGTTCCACTATCTCATCTCCCTTATAATTTAGAATTCTAGACACTAGCTAAATCCATTAAAAAAAAAAGAATTATTAAGATTAAAAGGGAGTTACTTGATGCTTCATGCATAATTCTCTCAATTTTGTTCTTACAACTCTATCCCTACTTTTTAGAGTCTCCAAAATTAGAAAACTTGGTAGATGAGTTAAAAGTAATAAGTTGCAAGGGCTCCATTCCATGTCACTTAAAAAATTTAACATGCTTGAAAATATGGATCTTGCCTGCCTCATACGCTTCAAATTTTTCACTCGCCATGTTTAATAGAGACATCAACCTACCAAAGAACTTTGACTAATCCTAGTTACCACAAAAGATCGGATCCTTAATTTTGGGCAAGAAGAAATGAGCTGTTGAACAATTGAAATGTTACATTTTCAAATCTATTTTCCTATATTTTTGGCCAGATGCCATTATCCATCAACTTGGTCAAAAAGGCTTGCGTTCACATTGGAAGACGTGGAAACAATCACCCCGTAACTCTGTCTCCCTTTCTCATGCCCTTCAGGTCCACCAAGGTCAAAAGAATTTTAAAAAACCCTCCAAAAATAGTGAAGATTCACTCGGTGCCCTTTAGTGTCATTTTAGAATGGCGACGAACCTTGTTTGATCTTCCACCCCAATTGATTACCAGCACTCCATGCTCAGCAGTCCACACTCTAAACTGTTGGTGTTTGTCTCGATAAACAAGCATGCATGCATAAGTAAATTAAGATCAAAAGCGGAAGTAAAATATTTATACACGTGTTTCCAAAGCATTTTCATGCATTTTAACAAAAACGCACAGAACAACTAAATGAGCTAATCATATTGACCTTGTACCATGCTCCAAATTTGGTTCAGAAGTTCTTTGACACGAACGTCTGATGTCCTCACAGTAGTAGTTTTGACATTCTTCAGACTCTGACTACAAACATCTAATGCCTTCTAGTAATACTGGTTCTAACGTCCTCGGATTCTTGACCACGAATGTCTGATGCCTTTCGATAATACTGGTTTTGACATTATTTAGATACAAAACGTTTGATCTCTTCGTAGACTTTGACGTTCTTCATATTCACCCCCACAAGTGTTGGGCCTCTAGTTCAAACACACCACTAATTCTCATGTTGAACAAAAGAGAGAAATTGAGAGATCTCACAACTCCAATTGTCCTAGCAATTGCTCTCATGTGAGTGATTTTGTTGCTCAATATTAACTTTGTAAACATCACAAATATTTAATTTGGCCGTTACTTCTAAAACTATTTCAGAGCATTAATTGGTTATTTAATCTGAAACCATTTCAGATCATTAAATTGCCTATTTATTATGAAACAATTTCAGATTATTAATGTGACTATTAAGTTCTAAAACCGTTTTAGAACTTAATGTGACCGTTACATCTAAAATCATTTCAAATCTTTAATTTAGCCATTAAGTCTGAAATTGTTTCAAATCATTAATTTGACTACTAATTTTGAACTCACTTAGGATCATTAATGATGCGATTAATTCTGAACTCACTTTAGCTCATTAACGCAACTATTAATTCTGAACTCAGTTCAGATTATTAATTTCGTCACCGAATCTAAACATGCTTCAGATCTTTGATTCAGCCATAGAGTCTGAAACCCGCTTCAGACTTTGTAAACTCTAAAACCCCTTCATCAGAACTTTTGTTTCTAGCCCGACTCAATTTGATTGGCTCAATTGCATACACATTTGCAATATTTTATCTCCCATTCAAACGTCATTCTAATTGATTATGGCGTGTGACATCCCTAAACTCATTACAGAACTAACAGCAGGACTTGTACTAACATATTAGCACAACCAAGAAAACTAATTGTCCAAATCAATCTCTTGTTCCTGCAAACTCTGAGTGACATCTAGCAATATATCATAGCTACCTAGACAGTGTAAAATATTTTCAAAACATAATGAACCTGTCAACTTTGGCGAACGTGTAATTCGATCATTCTGTCTCACCATATCCCGATCGAACATAGGCCATGGAATTATTGGTCAAGCCACCAATTCAATCATATGCACAAATCTAATTGACATGTATTTCTTCAAGATATGAACCATTCATTCTCGATTACAACCCCGACCGAGGATTTCAATACAATGTCACAATTAGATCACATAGGACATCAATCTTGTATATCATATATAACAAGAAAACATATTCCATATTGCGCACGCATGTGACTTCGTATGTAAACAAACTATGACCATTAAGTACAGAGACGGTTCGACGAAGCGTCAATATGCGCACTTGTGAACCACAACCATCCAACATACAAGTTAGTATCGCGCCTTAAGTCTAAGGATCTTACACCTAACCAAAGTATGAACGATCAGATATTGACCCCACTAAAAGCTTCCATATCGCCAATCATTCTATGTATGTCACATTCAGTGAACTTGTTTAAGACGAACACATGTGTTCTAAGTCAGATATCGCAATACCTAATGACTTGCGACTCATCATTCCCTCAAGTATCAAATACTGAATGGTGAAGCTTGAGAACACATCGGTCTCAACAAAATCATCAATATCCTCTCAATGATCCATCAACCGAGAACTGTTTAAAGATTCAATATAATTGTAAACCTGTCACACATATTCTTAATACCTTAAAAATAGATTCAATCTTAACTGATCTTATGGACTCATTCATATAATTGGATGATAAATGAAAAAATGTATTTTTCATTAAATAATCCCTAATATTTAGCTATTACATGGTTGCTTTAAAGTATACGGCTAACATAAACTAGTTTGCACCTCCAAGATAAAGGTCTTTGCATCTTCAATTTCTCTTTCTCCAAGAGAAATAGATATTTCTCATTTCGTCTTTGTTTCTATTCGGCTATAGCCATCTCACACTTAAGTGATCATTATACAATTTTTGTTGAAAAATATGGCTTCGAATCAATAGATCCATTACGTCGGATTTTGAAGCGTGATATTACTTTATTTAATGATTTATTTACCTCCACAATGCTATTAATAGTCATTGGTAAATATCCTCTAAGATACAACAAAATCTCAAATGAGAATATTAGTTAATAATTCTAATATATCTCCAAAGTCTCTCTAGAAAATAATTAAAAAGATGGCTGTTATAGTTTTGGAAAGAAGACTCGAAGATGATCTCATACTCATTCATCTAAAAAACTGATGTGTGTGTGTGTGTGTGGATATCACATCGGTCTAAAAAAATATAGGCAACTCTTTCCCAAAGGTTACAAAGTAAACAACGGTATCCTTTTGAAAGCAATTGCAAAATGAACAAATGCAACTATCTGGGAAAAGTTGCAAACTAAACGAGTATCATTTTCAAAAGTTGTCTTAAAACACATATATAAAAATTCAGAATAATAAATATAATAAAAAATAATACTTTTTTAATAAATAAAATTTATTAACTTACATAATTTCCTAAAATGCTTAATAAACAAAAACAACCTTTGAACTAATAAAGGTTAATAAAATAACTCAATGAAATAAAATAAAATAAAAAGGATCAGCACTAATTAATCCTCAAGTGCACTGTGCCTACTCTTCAAACACCTACATGCAGGTATGGCAAGGTCAAGCCAATATCTAACATTTTCTATCAATACACTAAAGAAGCCTCACACTAATAAAGTGGCTCATCTCCTCCCAACTTTCCAATGTGGGACAAGTAAAAGCACACTTAGTTTGTTTTACAAACTTCTAACACAATTTCTCTTACGTCCTAAGTTTTTGATTGACAAGACTCAGAAGGGAAATCTTTTGTAAGATGAATTTGTTTGCTTTTGTGAGTTTTGCAGGGAAGTAACTATGACCACTGCTGGGGAAACTGGGGTTCCAGCTAGGCTTGAGGTTCGTGCCTCAATTCGCTCGTTTTTGTCTTACTTTATAGTTTTATCAGGAATACCAGCACAGGGTTACTAGTGACATGTTAGAGCAATTTCCCAAATTTGTCAGGGGAAGTTCAAGGCCATGGTGTTCTGTTGGGTCCTTGGACTTGGGTCTCTTATGGCTTGGAACAGCATGCTGACCACTGGAGATTATTACTATAAAGTTTTCCCAGTAATCAATTGCGGGTTATTCCCAATTTCCCACTTCTTCTTTCTTTTTTTTAAGCAAGTGCTCTAATTTCTCTGTTTCGTGTTCTGTATTTAGTAAATTCTATTCTCTTTAGCTGTCTCATATTGATCTGGAGAATCTTGAATCTGTTTTGAGTTCTGAGAATTGTAGCTCAGTAATTGTTTCCTCGATAGTGTCTGACTAGAAAACAGGTGTGTCCAATGAATTTTGCTAATCAAGTCGATCTGCTGAACAATACTTTCATTGTTGTCATCTTGGCTATGGTTCCTTTTCTTCATCACCGACCTGATAGCCTTGGAGTTTGTTGCAATATGGTTGATTGCTGTGCCACATCTGGATGAGTTCTTAACAAAATCATTTAAGAAGTGCTTTTAGGACTCGCAAACTATGTACTTGTCTTTCCATATCTAATCTTCTCTTATTTCGGTTTATAATTTGCTCAGGGCAATGTGAAGTCCCAGGTTGATTGGGCTACACTAATTATTTGTTTTGTGTTGGCTGAAGCGTTACCATCCTTCGAGAGTGCTTACAATTGTTTATCAACCAATCGCAATTGGGACGATGGCTATCTTAGCGTACCATGAATCCAAAGTCGATACGAGGAAGAGGAATATAATTGGATACATTCTTTTCACTCTAAGTACACTCTTTCTCATAGTTGTAAGTAGTCCAAAGGCATAAAACATTTTTATCCATGGCTAGTGCAATTGTCTAATTTAAGTTATTTTCCCTGGATTCTAGCATCTTACATTGATTCCATTGTTGGATTGCATACATGATAGTTGGACTTAGCAACGTCGGGGAAAGGGGGAGTTGGGCCTTATTTCGGTATATGTGTGCTCGTTGCCTGTTTTGGAGTGGCTGATGCTTATGTTCAGGGTGGTATGGTCGGTGATCTGTCTTTCATGTGTCCTGAATTTATGCAGGTGGGTGGTCTCCTAAACTTTTTATTGCATTCTTCGCAACTTATGTCCTTGAAGATACATCTTTTGAGTCAGATCTTGACCTTTCAATCTCCAATTATGGTGGACTTTCATTTATGCAGTCGTTTTTCGCTGGAGAAGCTGCATCAGGAGCTCTAACATCTGGTTTGAGGCTGATCACAAAAGCAGCCTTTGACAAGGCTCATGACGGACTTCGCAAGGGAGCTCGTATGTAGTTCTTTGTCATCATCAGAAAATCTTCTCAATTTCCAGATTCATCCTGTCATGTGGAAGTCTTGTTGTTAGTGGAATTTTAGTAGTCGGGCAAGTCTAGCTTTGCCTGATAGTCATCTGTTACATGCCAATAACCTGCAATCCATAAGGACTTAACTTTTATGTCATTGCATGGTTTCATCTCAAATCATAAGGTATTACTGGTAAGTAGGTAAAACCAAGCTTCGTATGTCATGCCCTGCGTATACACAGAGGAAGCTCATGGTACAATTATTAGCTTTGTCAAGTGAAAGCAATATGCAGAACTCTTCTCCAAAATTAGATTTGTTTTTCAGTGTTATTTCTGGCAATCTCCACATTCTTCGAGGTCATCTGCATCATTCTGTATACGACTTGGTTTGCTAAGATTCCGATTGTGAAGCACTACCGTTCCAAGGCTGCCTCGGAAGGGTCTAAAACTGTCTCAGCTGATCTTGCTGCTGCTGGAATCCAAACACAGGTGTCATAGCAGTGGAACTTTCTCTGTTGTTGCAAAATTTGTTTTTCTTTTTAATGTCACTAAAACCTTGAAAAGTTTGAAATTTTGGCAGGAGGGAGACTCTAATGAAGATCGATTGAGCAACAAACAACTATTGTTTCAGAACATAGATTATGCCATTGATATATATCTTATATATGTTTTGACAATAACAATCTTCCCAGGCTTTCTCTATGAGAATACCGGAACACGCCAGTTGGGATCATGGTGAGTATTGAAAAGAGAAGCCAATTTCTCTACCTCATGTAAATGATACAATTCTCAAGCATATCAGATACTCTGTCACATCCTATAAAGGTTTGTGTACTCACTACAATCTTGCTTCACCAGTTCTGTTTCAGGTACCCGCTCGTTCTGATTGCTATGTTCAATGTATGGGATTTCATATCTCGGTACATTCCCCTCATTGGCTGGCTCAAGTTAGAGTCTCGAAAGGGCCTCATGATCGCGATTCTCGCCCGTTTCTTGCTCGTCCCCACATTCTATTTCACAGCAAAGTACGGCGATCAAGGGTGGATGATAATGCTTGTTTCCTTCTTGGGCTTGAGCAATGGATATCTCACCATCTGTGTTATGACAGTAGCACCCAAAGGCTACAAGGTTTAAGCTGAACATCATCTCTTGTTTTGAAGTTGTGTTTATTTTGGCATAATTTCTATTTACTATTCAAAATGAATTGAGTTTTTTTTTTTTTTTTTTTTTTTTTTTTTTTTTTTTTTTTTTTTTTTTCAGGGACCGGAGCAAAATGCCTTGGGCAACCTGCTTGTGCTTTTTCTCTTAGGTGGGATAGTTTCGGGAGTATCTTTGGGCTGGCTGTGGATCATACACAACGACAAGTTTTAGTGAGCAGTACTGGGGAAGGAAGCTATCGTCCCAAGGGAAGGAAATGCTGGGATCTTTCCATTTGTCACAGAGTCAAATGGAAGAAGAAATTG
Organism: Eucalyptus erythrocorys; assembly: GCA_014182555.1. Classification (NCBI taxonomy): domain Eukaryota; kingdom Viridiplantae; phylum Streptophyta; class Magnoliopsida; order Myrtales; family Myrtaceae; genus Eucalyptus; species Eucalyptus erythrocorys. Next base: position 11,397,094 of record CM024600.1, on the reverse strand, counting down.
GGAGGAAAATTATATTCTATATTTCTCGAATGAATATCTTTATAAGTATGTACTCCTATTTCTAATACAATGAATGTACAATTGGGAAAGAATAAATGTTGATACATGAAATTAGAATCTAATCTTGGATTGATTCATGGAACGATATCATAGATCAATTATGATCCCACATGATTTTCGAATATCTCCACATATCTGCATATCTCCAACACTCTCCCTCAAGCCGGTGGTTGATATATGTCTAAGACCCAAGCTTGCTTAGAAGATATATGTGTTGTCTTTGGAATAATGACTTGGTAAAGATGTCTGTAGGTTGTTCCATGGCTCTGATTCCATTAGTCTTGATCACTCCTTCTTGAATCTTTTCTCAAGTGAAGTGACTGTCTATTTCAATGTGCTTCGTTCTTTCATGAACTATGGAATTTGTTGCTAGTTTAATTGCTATTTTATTGTTGCAAGACAAATTTATCGACCCTTTCATGTGTACGTCAAGGTCTAACAATGTCCATGTACCCAAACTATCTCACAAACGGTCTTGGCCATGGCTTAGTATTTAGCCTCAACAAATTATAGCGACACAGTTGACTACTTTGTTTTCCACTAAAATAGAGACTTTCCTGGATGCAAAAACCAGTGACAAATCTTCGATTCATGGGACATGTGGCATAGTCATCATAATAAGCTATCATTTCCAAATTGCAATCTCGAGAAATAATTATTCCAAGTCTAGGACATTTCTTCATAGACTTTACAACCTTCAAAGCCACATTCGTGTGAGATTCTTTTGGCCTTTGCATGAATTGATTGAGTGTATGTATTGCATAGCATATGTTTAATCTGGTCATAGTGAGATATATGAGTTTCCCTGCGAGCCTTTAATAGGAAGATGGGTCTTCAAGCAAAAAATCATCAATCTTAGAAGATATTCCTTCATCTTACTCAGCTGTCATTAACTTGATGTTTTGTTCTATATGAATGATAGCCGACTTAAATCCTGATAATCCTGCTTCAGATCTAATTTCCATGACAAACTACCGTTGGTTGAGAGAAATTCCTAGTTTTGAACTAGCAATCTCAATATCAAGGAAATACTTTAGAGATCATAAGTCCTTAATATGGAAAGTAGAGTGTAGATACTCTTTAAACATCTTGATAGCCAATTCATCATTTCCCATAATGAGTATGTCATCAATATATATCATAAGGTAGATTGATGACATACCTTATGTGTAATGACCCCAACTCCATCCCCAAGGTCACGAGCGGCGAGAGTAATTTTCGCGATGTCTCAATTCTTTTTATCTTGTTCTTAAACAGATGCAAAAGTGTGAACAAACAAACTCCCTAGACAAACGATAGCTAGAAGATTAGGACATAAATCAAACAGAACACGTTACTTTATATTACAACATTTCATTTACAAGCCCTTTTCCTGCAAGCTATTTTTCCTTTTTACATCATACTACAAGTTTCTATATAGGCCAAGGGAAACTCCTATCTCCTCTAACGTGACTACGGCCTCCAAAACTAACGTGACGCTTTATTGCCTACAAGTCTGGAAAATAAAAAGTGAGTCCATGACTTAGTAAGTAAAACTCCTAATTCTTTACTAGGATGACAACTCGTTATCAAATTTAGCATGAACCATACTCGTACTAAAATATCAATGGCAGATTGATAGCAATATTACTGCTTCACCTCAACTACAAATATGTATCCCTTTGGTGTAACTTCCATGCATGCGTTGAGTTATCCATAAACACACCAAGTCAAGTAGTAATAAACATATCGGCATACATAAAAGGTTCATTAACATACATCCTGGCTCAATCAGGGTATTCCTGGTAAAGGTTAGTAAGAACACCTAGAGGGGGGTGAATAGGTGTTTATAAATTTCTTTTCAAACCTTTAACCCAAATCCTCTACTTGAAATAAAATCAAAGTAATTTAAATCATGCATTAATAAAGTAAAGAGAATAAGGTAAGAAAATTTGGACACCGAAGATTATAGTGGTTCGCCTTATTGTAAGCCTACGTCCATTCTCCACGCTAACAGCTCACTGGCTGTATTCACTATATAGCAAATGAGAATCATACAGCTTATAATCTAGACTTCTTCAGTAGAAAGTCTTTGCTACAACTCTTGCAATTCCTCACTGTATATATCTCTCCTTTTTACACAACTAAAGCTCAAGAGATTTTGAGGACAAGGAGTTTCAAAGGTTCGGACTTCGAATTTTTCTATTAGTGCACTCTACTCGAACAACAACGACTCCACCTTAAATACTCCTTCGTGCATTCATAGCTGTTAGCACTTTCCAAAAGAGTTCATCCAATCTACCCGTTGGAATGAATCAATTAAGGTGATCTTCAAGTTGTCAAATATAAGTGGAAGATAGCCTGTTAATCCTATTCGCCCATATAATCAAGATCTTGAGTTTCCAAAAGTGGAACCTTCCAAATCTTGCTTGTTCTTCAACGGATTAATTCGAGATAAATCCAGAAATCTTTGAACTTAGTTTCAGCCAGAGATCTTCCATGAATTAGAACGAATTAAGGAAGATATTATCCAAACTTTGAATTCCTAAACCGTAAGATTAAACCGCTGTCAGCTTGGGCAAACTGACAAACTGAGTCTGACAGACTTCAAACTTTGAAAGAGTTTGGAGATCTTCAGATCGAAACACCTGGTTCTGGAAATCTTCAAACAAAAATACTTGGATCTGGAACTCTTCAGACTTAAGCAACTGAGCCTTGGATTCTTTAGACTTAACTGACGAGGATGTTTTGTTAGCTTCAAAACACTTAAGGGACTTTGCTTCAACAATCTCCCCATTTTTGATGGTGACAAAACACCTCGGCAGATTTGTAAAACTCTTAACCTGCAAAGAAAACTCATACAATTTTTGAGGAATATTTCATATCACTTTTGCAACCATAGAAAAATGTTAGTCCAGAAACATAAATATCCTCACAAGTATAAATAATCCCGCAAGTTCACAAATCCACAAATCCAATCATAAAACCGGTGCATCGGTCATAAGTTCAAACACCCAATAGTCCAAAATCTTATCAAACAAAACATAAATTGTCCAAAAGAAACGAAAAAAATAAGATCGAGATAAGATCCAGCAAATCTATATAACTCTCCCCCTTTTTGTCCCATCAAAAGAAGGCAGAGGAATCAAAAAAAGAGTTGATAAATATCAAGGCTGCTTAGGGATGCGAACAAGCTGATATTCACTCAGCAAGTTGACAATCTTCTCAAGGCTGGATAAGGCTTCCTTTATAGATTCCAATTCAATACCTTTCACATTTGATTCCACTTGAAGTTTAAGGGCAGTGATTTGGTTTTGCATAGTTGAGGAAGTAGCTAGCATTGCTTGTTTCAAATCCCTCAGCTTGTAATCCATCCCGTAAACTTGCTTTTTAAGGTCCAACATAATATCAAACAGTTTGGAAAATTCTATTAAATTGACATTACCTGTGCTAGGACCTACAGACTCTGCTCTTTGAGTCTGGAAGCTAGGTGGTTCATTCTCAGCTCTTCGACCTTCTGTTGGAGAGGAGACCTCAAGCTCCGAAAAATGTGATGCATAGATGTCTTCTGCATCAGCACCAGACTGACTAACATCACTGGTATGAAGTGACGATGATGTACCTTTTTCTTTAGCAGCTCCCCCTGCCTTGTTGCCAGTAGGTGGAGTGGAGTATTCTTCGCCAAGTTCCGTCTCTTCTCCAGCGGAGTGATGTAGTGCAGTCTCACTTCCAGGTTGTGGTACTTTAGAGGATGGCTCAAAGGCTTCTGCAAAGTCCTCTTGTGCCTTGCTTTCCTCTTCATTTCTCCTCATCCTTTCCTCTTCTTCTTTCTTGATCTGCTCTTCTTCTTCTCTTCTTTGTCTCTCTTCTTCTTCTCGTTTCTCTTCTTCTTTTCTTTTCTATTCTTCCTCTCTTCTCTGTTCTTCTTCTCTTCTCAATCTCTCTTCTTCTTCTCTTGCTTTTGTTTATGCTTCTTTCCTCATTCTCTCTGTCTCTTCCTCTCTCCTAGCTCTCTCTTGCCTACTATCTCTGAAATCAACAAAGCTCTTCAAATCTTTAAGAGCTGAAAGAGTCATGGCATCATCTACTTCTTCATCATCCTCATCTTGTAGGATGAATTTTCTTCTTCGTTTCTCTGGAACAGCCATGGGCTCTTTGCCCTTTCTTTTGGTAGCAGTAGCAGCGGATTCTTTTGAGGGAGTCTTCTCCTTTAATCCCTCCAAGGCTTTGTTCAGTTCCGAAAGCTTCATCTTCATCACCATCTTGTATCCAACAAGCATGAGACTTAAGTTGGTCAGGTAGAGTGGGGCGGGAATTTGAATTTTAAAATGCCTGAACAACTTGGTGACAAGAGAGAAATAAGGCAATTGTCCTTTGTCTTTCACCACAGTCCTGTATATGTGGAACAGGATAGTGTGTGGAAGAGAAAAGCTTCTGCCTTGATTCAGAGCAAACATCAGTTTGGCCTCAGTCTTAGAGACATCTGTTTTCAAAGTTGCGTTGGGTCTAAGACAATTTATAACAATCTTGTGGAGCAAAACATTCGAGGCATTCATCCTAGTGTAGGATATCTTGCCTTCCAAGCTTCTATCTCGAACAATCTCTAAGGTGGCATAAGCTGTGGATACTCTAATCGGTTGGACACACCCTCTTTCCACCTCCGACTAAATCAGCAAGAGTATCAACATCCACAACGTATTCTTTATCTATAAAAGTAAAAGATAGCCTATTTGCATCTAAAAATGACAAGTTTGAATAAAAGTAGGCCGTCAACTCTGGATAACCGATTGTCGCATTAGTACAGAACCTCTCAAGCTGCAACCGTGAAAAATTTTCCCTCAGATTTATCTTGATTGAATCAAGAAAATCGAAATCAACACTCTTGGCATTCATAACTCCTCTCTTCAGCAATTTTGAATAAATTCGCTCTTGTTCCTTAGAGTGAAACAAACTCCCTTCAGAACAAATGGTGTTAACCGTAACACCCATCCGAGGTTGAAACTGTGAAAACAGCCTTTCATCATCATCCATAGGCTGATTAGCGGTTCTAAACCGCGGGTCACTCGGTATGTTCTCTAACGTACTTTGGGCAAGTCCTTCGTCAACAACTTTCAGTTTTTCCATTTCTCGCAAGAATATGGTCTCATTTCGATATCCTCTCTCTTTCAAGAAACTATCGATCAGGTTTAAGTTCGCTCCTCCATCCTTTAACTTTTTGTACAACGAGTAAGCAAGTTTGGGTCATAAAGTCCTTACCGGTTCAGCCTCGATAATAACTTCTTCTTCAAACTATTGTTGACTTGCTGTTTAAGGAGAGTCATCTTCTTCTGTGAGGTCCACTCAAGTAAGACCCTCTGATCTCATTTGTTGTCTTTTTCCAGCAAGCCTCGAAGATTTTCTTGAAGACATGTTTGACCCGAGAGCGAATAGGCAACTTGTCCACAAAAAGTTTAGATTTTTGCAGAGTAAACAAATCGAAACAGGGATGCAAGTGTAGGTTTTTAAAATATTAAGGTTTCGAAAGGAGTAAAGGGGCATCTTTTGAGTGGTGAAGGAAGAAGATGACGATTCAGGAGTATAAATAGTAAGAATAAAAAAGATACTGAACCGTCACAAGGAAAGTAAAAATTGCCAAAATTAAAGAAAATAATCAATTGCTAGTTTTGAAAAAGAAAAGCGCCATAAATATGTTAGAATTCGAATAAAAAGCAGATTTTGAAATTTCAAAAATAATTATAAATCTAATAAGACATAAAGGAATTAAATTTAAATATTAAATAATACGCATTCAGACTTTATGTCAGAATCTAAGAATTTCCAAACTTTACCTCAGAGTCTGAATACTTTCAGACCTTACCTTTGAGTCTAAACATTTTCAAACCTTACCTTTGAGTCTAAACCTCTTCAGATTTTACGATATTCAGTCTTGAGTGAATTGATTTAAAGCAAGCTTTTTCTAATGGCTTTGTCAATATGTCCACCAGTTGGTTCTTTGAATCAACAAACTAAATCACCACTTCACCATTTTGAACATGATCTCTAATGAAATGATGCTTGATTTTGATGTGCTTTACTCTTGAGTGAAGTATTGGATTCTTTGTAAAGTTGATGGCACTAGTGTTGTTGCATTTGATTTCTATGCAAGATTCTTCAACTCTAAAATATTTCAATTGTTGTTGCATCCATAGTTTTTGAGAATAGCAACTTCCAAGAGCTACATACTCTGCTTCAACTGTTGAAAGAGCTACGATACCCTGTTTTCTTGAGAACTAAGATACTAACTTGTTTCCCAATAATTGACACGTACTTGTAGTGTTTTTCCTATCCACTTTACAACCAGCCAAGTCAGCATCAGAATATCTAAGAAGAGTAAAGTCTCCTTCTTTAGAATACCATAAACCTAGCTTAGATGTAGTTGCAACATATTTGATAATATGCTTCACAGCAATCATATGAGATTCTTTAGAATTAGATTGAAATCTAGCACAAATGTAAACGCTAAACAAAATATCAGGTCTATATGTAGTAAGATAAATAAGTGAACCAATTATGCTCCTGTATAGCTTTTGGTTTACACTTTTTCTTTCTTCATCTTTGTCCAACTTTAATGAATTAGACAAAGGGGTTGCTGTCTTCTTGCAATTCTCCATGCCATATTTCTTGATGAGATCTCTTGCATACTTTTCTTAGTAAATGAAAGTTCCTTCTTTTGATTATTTAACTTGAAGTCCCAAAAAGAAGTTCAATTCACCCATCATGCTCATTTCAAATTCATCCTACATACATCTAGAGAATTTCTTACAAAGATTTTTATTAGAAGAACCAAATATTATATCATCAATATAAATTTGAACAAGTATGAAATTATTTCCTTCTCTTTTAATGAATAAAGTAGTGTCTACCTTATCTTTAGCAAAACCATTTTGAATTAAGAAGTTACTTAACCTTTCATACCATGCTCGGGGTGCTTGTTTTAAACCATACAATGTTTTCTTTAGCTTGAAGACAAGGTTTGGTTTTCTTAGATCTTCAAATCTTGGTGGTTGTTCTACATAGACTTCTTTTTGGATAATTCCATTTAGAAATGCACTCTTCACGTCCATTTGGAATAACCTAAAATTTTTAAAGCAAGCAAAAGCAAGAAGTAATCTTATTGCTTCTTACCTTTTTGTTTAGGAACAAGTTCCCAAACATTGTTGATTCTGAATTGATTCAATTCTTCTTGCATGGCTTCTATCTAGCTTTCATCAGTCAAGGCTTCTTCTATTGACTTAGGCTCGACTTCAGAAACAAGTGCTAGAGCACTAGACTCTTCATGCCTTTTGGATCTTGTACAAATCCCTTCATCAATGTTACCAATGATGAGATCTACAGGGTGACTAGATTTATGTTTTCAATTTGTAATTGGTTTGTCACTTTGCTGAGTCTTTGTTTCAGTTGGAGCCACTGATTTAGCTTGCGGTTGAACATCAGAGATTTGATTTTCTTCGGGGGAATTTGTAAACACTTGCACAGATTCATAATCTTCAGGTTGAGTCTGATTGGCATGATTTTGTACAGAGTCTTCAAACTTCACATTCATGGATTCTTCCACAGTCTAAATCCTTTTGTTGAATACTCTAAAAGCTTTGCTTGACATTGAGTAGCCAAGGAAAATTCATTCATCTGATTTTTCTTCAAACTTACCGGTTTGATCGCTTGCATTCTTTAAAATAAAGCATTTGCAACCAAATACATGAAAAAAAGAGACAATAGGTTTCTTTCCTTTGAGCAATTCATAAGGAGTTTTCTCCAAAATAGGTTTTAGAAAAACTCTGTTAATTATATAACAAGTAGTTAAAGTTGCTTCAACCCAAAAAGAGGAGAAATATTACTTTCAATTAAAAGAGTTATTGCCATTTCTTGCGAAGAACGATTTTTCCTTCCTACAACTCAATTTTGTTATGGAGTGTATGGGGACGAAAAATTATGCTGAATGCCAGAATCATCACAGAAATTAGCAAAATCTTGATTTTCAAATTCTCCTCCATGATCAGTTCGAATACTTGTTATAGCATAACCTTTTTCAATTTGAATTTTCTTAGCAAACTTAGTGAAATAAGACAATGCTTCAGATTTAGTTGAAAGAAAAAATAACCAAGTAAAACGAGAGTAGTCATCTACTACTACCAAACAATACCTTTTACCTCCAATGCTTTGTGTTCTTGTTGGTCCGAACAAATCCATGTGCAATAACTATAAAACACGTTTAGTAGATACCTGATTTATTGATTTAAAAGAATTTATAACTTGTTTTCCAAGCACGCAAGGTGTGCATAATTCATGTTTTTGATACTTCAGGTTAGGAAGTCCTCGGACTAGCTTCTTGGATGAAACTTTTGCGATTTGCTTCAAGTGGATATGTCCAAGCTTTCTGTGCCAGAGAATAGTTTCATCTTGAATAGATATCAAGCATTGAGAACTGTCAGACTTTATATCTAGCAAGTAGGGGTTTGCATGAGAACCTTCCCAGGAAGAAGAATTTCTATTCTTTGGTTCCCGGGAACAAAAAAAGAATATAAACCTGCATGATAACCACAAGTTAGTTTTTTGTTCCCGGGAATAAAAAGTTAGCCCGGGAATAGAAATGAGAAGTAAAAAAGTTGCTTCGGTTCCGGGAACAAGTTTAAGAAATAAGTGAATTTTTTTTCTTTTATTCTTCTCTTGCGCACAGCCCATTGATCGTCGTTGACCGCTACCCGCCGCCGCCGCCGCTGCCATCGGCCAACCGCCATCGTTGCCGGCCGACCGCCGCCATCACCGGAGGCCGACCGACCGCCACACGGTCTCGCCGGCCGACCGCCACCGGTTGCCGGAGGCCGATCGACCGCCGTTGGCCGCTGCCGCTGCCGCCTGGCCGACCTCCGCCCGTCGCCGCATGTCGCCATCGGCCGATCGCCAACAAAAATATAAAACAAATAAATATAAAAAAGAAACTATTTTTTACCAAATGCATTTCTATTCTTTTTCTATTTCTAGAGTAAAAATTTTGTGTAGTTACCAAACGGATTTTTTTACATAGAAATTGTCCCCAGAATAGAAATAGAAAAGAACCATTTCTAAAAAAAAAAAAAAAAAAAATATATATATATATATATATATTGTTATATTGTTCCAGCCAAGAAGCGTTGCCATGCGCAGCCTAGATATTCCCATGTCTTCATCCAGTGAATGATTGTGAGAGATCTTTGCTTATTCTAGAGCAAGTGTCTTCTTGAAAATTGATCTTGTATCCAGTGTCACACAACTGACTAATACTAAGAAGATTATAATTTAAACCTTCAACTAAAGAAACATTATTTATTGTGAGATTTCCTATTTTCATGGGTCCACAACCAACAATTTTTCCCTTGTTATTGCAATCAAAGAAAACACTTCCTCCTTTCACTTGTAAGAGTTTTGTAAAATAAGTTGAATCTCCCGTCATGTGTCTTGAGCAGCCACTATCCAAATATTACTTGATTTTCTTCTTGATAGTGACCTGCAGTTAAATGAAGAACTCAAGCTTTCTTTGGTACCCAGATTTTCTTGAGTCCAACATTGTTAGCACCGTAAACAGTCTTTGCCCAACTTTTCTTAACATGTTTCCAAACTTTGGGACAATCCTTCTCAAAATGTTCTAGATTGTTACATTTTGAGCATTTAAGAGCACTTCTCCCAACAGGTTTTACAAAAATCTTTTGAAAATGATTCTTGTAAAAAGACTTTGTAGGTCTATTTTTGATTCTTTCCTTTACCATTGAAAAATCAATCAAGGGAATGGTTTTTGATGTCATTCTTAGACCAGATTTATTAAAATATGGTCTTTGGATTGAAAGAATTTTATCTAACTTTTCGGATCCCGTTGAGAACTTTTTATTAACTCTGAAAAGGTCTTCTTTCAAACAGGTATTTTCTTTTGAAAGAACAGTTTCATTTTCTTTTGAAACAACAAGACATCTGTCTAAATTTTCAACTTTTTCAACTAAAGTCTTTTCTTGTTGTTTCAATTTGGAATTCTCCTTTTTCAATTCAGAAATCCTTTTAAGAGAAGCTTTAAGGCTAATACAAAGTTCATCAATATGATTCAATACTTTAGTAAGAATTTTTAAATTTCTAACCTTGACATCACTGTCTGAGTCTGAGTCTGATTCTGAGTCTGAATCTGAATCTGAGTCTGAGTCTGACTTCGCCATGAGACAGATATTTGCATACTCTTCATCACTCTCTTCACATTCTGTGTTATTCCATGTTTCAGCTTTGAGTGCCTTCTTGAATCTTTCTGGTTTTCCTTTCTTTTTCTTCAATAAGGGACAGTTGGGTCTAATGTATCCCTTTTTCTTACATTCAAAGCAAACAACATCCTTGTTGGCATCATCTTTTTTATTTGATTTCTTTTGAAATCTTTGATTGTTTTGTCTCTTCCCATTAAACCTTCTTCATTTTCTATTTAATTTTCTGAACTTTCTAATCAAAAGTGCCAACTCTTCGTCATCCAAGTCTTCTTCTAAATCTGTAACATCAGAATTATCGTTAGATTTTAAAACAATTGATTTCTTACCTTTGGTGTCAATGTCCTCATTGAATTGCTCGACTTCATATGATTAAAGTGTGCCAACCAATTCATCTACCGAAAGAGGCATGATCCTCTGTGTTTCTCTTATGGAAGTCTTTGCATGATTCCAATCTTTAAATAGTCCTCTCAACAGCTTATTGACCTTCATTGGTCTTGAGATTGGCTGTCCTTGGTATGCTAAGCCATTTACAATTTCTGTAAACCGACTAAACATATCAGTGATGGATTCTCCTAGCTTCATCTTGAAGGCTTCATACTGTCCAAGAAGGATATTGATCTTGGTTTCTTTAACTCGATCTGTTCTTTCATAAGTGACGTGCAATCTATCCCAAACCTCTTTAGCTATTTCACAAGATGAAATTTTGTTATACTCAATAGGAGATAAAGCACAATACAGAGAATAAATAGCTTTAGCATCAAGGGCTTTTCTCTTTGTAATTTCGGCTTGTGACAATCCCGCTCCATCAGCTATTTCTTTCCCTGTGGATGATGTAGCTTTAGGAACAATTCCTTTCTCTACTACATCCCATTCCTAAGGATTTTTTGATCTTAGGAATGCCTTCATTTTGTTCTTCCATATGTTGTATTCCTTTGCATCGAAGTAAGGTGGTCTGGTGTTGCTTTGGCCTTTAATCAAATCTGAAGCCAAAATACTAGCCATAGACCTTTAGCTTGGAAAGTATAAACACTTCCAACAATTAAGCATGCTGGCTCTAATACCAATTGGTAAAGGCTAGTAAGAACACCTAGAGGGGGGTGAATAGGTGTTTATAAATTTCTTTTCAAACCTTTAACACAAATCCCTCTACTTGAAATAAAATCAGAGTAATTTAAATCATGCAGTAATAAAGTAAAGAGAATAAGGTAAGAAAATTTGGACACCGAAGATTATAATGGTTCGGCTTATTGTAAGCCTACGTCCATTCTCCACGCTAACAACTCACTGGCTGTATTCACTATGTAGCAAATGAGAATCGTACAGCTTATAATCTAAACTTCTTCAGTAGAAAGTCTTTGCTACAACTCTTGCAATTCCTTGCTGTATGTATCTCTCATTTGTACACAACTAAAGCTCAAGAGATTTTGAGGACAAGGAGTTTCAGAGGCTCGGACTTCGAATTTTTCTATCAGCGCACTCTACTCGAACAACAACGACTCCACCTTAAATACTCCTTCGTGCCTTCATAGCCGTTAGCACTTTCCAAAAGAGTTCATCCAACCTACCCATTGGAATGAATCAATTAAAGTGATCTTCAAGTTGTCGAATATAAGTGGAACATAGCTTGTCAATCTTGTTCGCCCATACAATCAGGATCTTGAGTTTTCAAAAGTGGAACCGTCCAAATCTTGCTTGTTCTTCAACGGATTCATTCGAGATAAATCCAAAAATCTTCGAGCTTAGTTTCAGCCAGAGATCTTCCATGAATTAGAACAAATTAAGGAAGATATTATCCAATCTTTGAATTCCTAAACCGTAGGATTAAACCGCTATCAGCTTGGGCAAACTCGCAAACTAAGTCTGACAGACTTCAGACTTTGAGAGAGTCTGGAGATCTTTAGATTGAAACACCTGGTTCTGGAAATCTTCAGATGGAAACACTTGGGTCTAAAACTCTTCAGACTTAAGCGACTAAGTCTTGAATTCTTCAGACTTAATTGACGAGGATGTTTTGTTAGCTTCAAAATACTAAAGGGACTTTTCTTCAACAATTCCGACTCAACCGAGACATCCAACTTCAAGCTAACATCTTGGCTCAACCAGGGCATTCCGGCTCAACCGAGGCATCCCGGGGGCTAGCTCATTCGAGGCATCCAGGCATAACCTAGGCATCCTAACTCAACTAGGGCATCCCGTTCTCACAAACGAGGCATTACCGCCAACGCTATGTGACAACAGTTTTCTTCTTTCATTTAATGATCACATATTTTGTATTGCACGAGCCAGTTTATTATCTGCCATCTTAACCCACACATGAGCAAACCATACAAAATGCACTAGCGACATAAAACTACTACTCACGAGTAAGCACATCACTAAAAATCGATGACGTAGCATATCGCCCTAGTCAAGGGTTAGGAATTCTACTTACCTTCGATGAGCCTCAATAAGTTGTAGGTAGCTTCAACAATAGAGGGTCGTCTTGTGAGGTAGTGGGCGAGCAAGGCCGAAAGAGAGAGAAAGACATGAGGAGGAGATGGCGTCCAAAAGGAGGAGGAAGGAGAAAGTGGATGGCAAGATGAAAAATGAGGAGAAGTCCTCCTATTAATACTACTCGGCACCATCATTACCGAGCCAAATGGTCCATTGTAAATTTTCCAAGTGTCTCACTTATTGTACTAAGGTGGCAAGCCTATTTGTCCAATAATTGTGTCTAAAGTTAGATGGCTAAAAGATCTTGCACGGCAATCTAATTTGTAGGCGTTATCGATGATGGCCCGCTTTTCGCCTTTTCATTAGACCACTTGTATCTCTCATTTAATGAGCATTTAATGAAGTATGAAGATAAGGCTATCAAGATTGCTAACTTGGCGCCTAAACTTCTTAGGTCATTAGTGAAGGCTTTAGTTATCGGTCTCCAATTGGTCCATGTCTGTGCCATTCTTATCTTGACCATCAAGGATATTTTTGATCTCATCATTAATTTTAAAAAGTCAAAGGACACATCACTCCCTTTATTTAATGAGGGTGTTCTAGAGTTTTCTCTAATTCGTCCTTTTCTTCCTCAAAAAGGTGGTCCAGAGAATTCCGTCTTCTAAGTTGATTCCGAGGTCGAAAAGGGGATCATTAGGTACACCTAAAAAAAACCAAATCACATACACCCAAGGTTTGGCCATTGTACTCCACGCTTAACCAAACCATTCCCTTAGATGATCGGCCAGCCTAGATGGTCGGTCCATTGGTCCTTTGGTCGGTCAAGGCCAATTCTAAGGTTATCCATGGCCTAGCACTAAGCCAAGGCACTCATAAACCTTAGAATTAGTGATGGAATAACTGGGTCTATCTTAAGACTCATTCCGATTAGCACCCGATCCATCCGTATGGTTCACAACCAGCGCATTACCAATCCACAATCAAACATCACTAATTCAAGATTTCTTTCCAATCACTAAGGGCGCGCATGATTGCCCACAATTTCTGTTCCAAAAATTATTTTTCTATTCCAGAAACAATTCTGGAATAGAAATCCATTTGGTAAAATTATTCCACTTTTCTATTTCTAAAATAGATTCTTGTTCCAGAAATAGATCTGGACTAGAAATCAGAAATAGAAAATATCTATTTTTCTATTTCTGAAATAGAAATGAGAAATAAATAAAAAAAAATTTCATTGTTCATCGTCGCCGCTGCCACCGGTCGCCTCTAGTCGCCGGCCGCCGGTTGCGCCGCCACCGCCGCTGACCGGCCGACCGCCGGCCGCCATCACTACCGGTCGCCGGTTGCTCGCGCCGCCGCTACCGCCACCACCGCCGGTCGCCGGCCGCGGCCGCCGCTGCCCGCTGCCGCCGTCAGTCGTCGGCCGCCGGTTGCCGCCGCCACCGCCGAACGCCACCTTCGCCGCCGGTCGCCACCACCGAACGCCACCGTCAGTCGCCAACCGCCATCTGAAAGAAAGAAATTTTGTGTCATTATCAAACGAATTTCTATTTTTAGAGTAGAAATTTTGTGTCATTATCAAACGGTTATTTTTGCTTAGAAACTCATCCAGAACTAGAAATAGAAAAATCTATTTCTGTTCCAGAAACTATTTCTGTTCCAGAAACTATTTCTGGAATAGAAATGATTTCATGCGCGCCCTAAGAATTAAATAGGGAATAATGCATTTTTTTGTTGGAAGACAATTGCATTTGATTGAGTTGGATCGTTCGTGTATCGGTGCATAGCCAAGCGGAATCACCCACAGCCAGGCACTATGACTGATCAGATCAACCCATGACCATCCGCCGATCCAAAATCATTCCATAATCAATCCTCGTTATCAAAAAGTCATCTTATGAGCTAGTGATCCTATTCCATCAGTATGGTCGGTGGACAATTCACAATCGATACCTTGGCTAATTCATGGCCGATCGATCGGTCGGTCAATCGGTCGGACCATGACTGATGCTTGATTTCTCAACGATCAAACCGATTGATTTCTTGGCCAATGGCCCATGGTCGATCCATTTAGGATCTTATAGCTGATCCTTACGGAGTCAGAATCGAATGTGTTACATTATGTCCACATGAAGAGAGCATAATCGTGTTTAGAATGTTTGAAGCCCGTGCATGTAAGTGCTACTATGAATATTACATACCACTCTCTTGATGCCTATTTGAGACCATAAAGGAATTTACGGAGATGACATACGTTGGCCTCCCCCTGTCACCGTAAACCCTATGGAAGATCTATGTATATTTCTTCATCTCGATCACCGTGAAAAAAAAGTATTGTGAACATTCATTTGATGCAATTGCCAATCTTGTAATGCAACAATAGATAAGAAGGAACAAACAATAACATCTTTTGCTACTAGAGAGAATGTTTCAAGATAATCAAACCCTTCACGTTGCTTAAATCCTTTCTCAACAAAGCGGGCCTTATATCGTTCAACAGATCTATCCGCCTTGTACTTGATTCTGTAGACCATTTACAGCCAATGGGTTTTCAATGAGGGGGTAATGAAACTATGTCCTAAGTTTGATTATCAATCAATGCATGTAATTCTACTTCCATGGCTTTTTGCTACCATGGATCATGTACTACTTCATCATAAGATGATGGTTCATGTTCACCAAAGATTTGATTGATACAGCACATATGCTACTTGGATAGTCTATCGAACGAGACATAAGACGAGATAGGATATAAGATGCCTGGTGAGTTGGTCAATGAACAAACATAATCCTTTGTCCAGATGGGTGGTTAGATAGTCCAACTTGATCTTCGAAGAGGAATATGCTTTGGCGTGGGAGATGGAGAGGGTGCCTTTGAAGATGATTCTTGGGAAGATGTCCCTAAAGATATGACAGAATCTTCTTCAATTGGTAGTGAAGACTCCTCTATCGAATACCTTGACATGGCAGAAGAATTTGTGATTTGTTCTCCTGCAGTGGAAAATGCTGGAATTTTCAAAGGTGTCATGCGCATATATTGTGTGCTATGAGACAGGTCCTAGATGCTTTGTTTGAGAATGACTCTTTCGGGAATAAAAATACGTCTTCATGAAAAATAATGTCCCTACTTACAAAGAAGTTACCTCTCGATAGCTCCAAGACACAATAGCCTTTTTGAAGTGCTAGATACCCCATGAAAATACATTTCCATGCGTCAAGACTCATTTTGTCTCAAGTTCCCAAGGTAGTAACGTAACACAAGCATCCAAAAACCCTCAGATGATAGATCTTAGGTTTCTTCTCAAAAAGTACTTCGAAGGGAGTTTGTCCGCCCAAAACTCAAGTCAACATGCGATTGATCAGTTAGCTGCTGTGACCACACAATCTCCCTAATAGGTTTCAGGAATAGATGCTTGGAACTTAAGGGCAAGTGGATGGTGAGCCTTCCTTGGGCTAGGTGTTCTTGCCATGGGCCATCTGGTTTACCACTCCTTGAGGAACAAACAGCGGGTTAGTTTGGGCTACTCCATAAACCCAAAGATTTGGTGGGCCTTGGATAGGCAGCAATTCGATGGGTTGGGTTGGAATGGCTTGCTCCTAGTTTGGCTGGGCTTGGACGGGTCTCCACGAAATTGGCCGTGTTTGAGCCCCAGAATTCTAGTCCACTTATTCAACAATTTGTAGCAAATCTTGAGGCGTTTCCTCCGCACCCATGACTTTTGGAGTTTGGTTTTCTTCCATGGTATCGGTACTGGTAAGGAGATAATTTCATATTTGGCTTTGTGTTTAATGGCCCAAATACTTATTCCTACACCGGTGTGCTAATCTTGTTTTGTTGGTTAGTGTTTTCTACAATAACAAGGATAGAAGACTGAGATCCGAGGGCAATTGATGGGTGTATTGTAGAAGCTAGGTTAAAATCTTTGATACCTTGTCACAGAGTCAAATGGAAGGAGAGATTGGGAGGAAAATTGTATTATGCATTTCTCAAATGAATATCTTTACGACTATGTACTCCTATTTGTAATACTATGAATATACAATTGAGAAAGAATAAATGTTGATACATGAAATCAGAATCTAATCTTAGAATGATTCACAGAAGGATATTGTAGATCAATTATGATCCCAAATGACTTTCGAATATCTCCGTATATCCGCATATATGCATATCTCCAACACCATTCACAAATATTGAAAAGGAAACAACAAGCCACACTTTGCTTTCTCTTCAGATTAAAAAGTTGGCTGATTCTACAATTAGAATGCAATGATACAATTGTGTTTATCGATTGCAAGTAAACTTTTCATGCTGGAAATGCTTGTACTTTACGTTGGGCCATTGGAAGGGAAAGGAAAAAAAGGACGAACAGAAATGAGTATAGCAACAAGACAGCAAAGCAGTTTTAATCGGCTTCATTACATTGTAGTGTTATCTTTGCAAAGCCTAACTTAGGGTATTTTTCAAATCTTATAGTTGCTTCAAACTTTAGCATAAATGCCTCGAATACCCCTTGCCTACAAGTCCAAACGGTTGTGACTAGAGATGCTATATGTATGACAACCTTTTCGAATTTTCTGAATTCTCCTACAATTCAGATGTATCAAATATGCACAGAGAAAGCTTACGAAGTCTAGCTTATTATCTACTTGATGTCCAAATTGTTCTAATTCGATATGCTGGCTGTGATACCCTAAATTTCATCTAGCTAACTAATTAGCCACAATGAGCCATATTAGTTTATTAATTTAATTTTTCCGTTAAGCCTATTAATATATGCGAAGAGAAGTGATAGATTCCTACTCCCTCTGATCTCTTCAGGACTCGGTTTTGTAGAATAAGGTTGTCATTTGTTTGTTTTGGTGAATCTATTGGCTGTGGCAGTCTTGCATGTGCTATGATGGTGTGGATGTGAAAAGAAGGTGCTGTGGCCGCATGTTAAGGATGGGATTTGGGGTGCATATCGGTCTTAGGTGTTTTGATGGCTTGCATGTGGTTTTTTGAGCTTGTTCCAGCTTGTGAGGATTTTTCGTGTGGTCGGTGCTTGAGCAGATGCTCTATATGTGTGCTTTGAGGCTAAAAATAAATATGCATTGAGAGAGGTGTACGTGAGAAGCAAGGTTTGCAAATATTTCAAGTTCACCTGCTTATTTTCTTCAAAACTGTGAATTCCCGAACCAGCTGCTTTGTTGATTTGGTGTGGCTCGTTAGGATGAGATCTGGGTGACACTACCCCATAAAAATTGTTGGAGAGATCCTAATCTATGATATATATTTATTTCAGGAATTTTTTAGTTAAGAGGGTTAGTTCGAAGACCCCATTTTTCTTTCCGAACCATTTGTCCCGCACCGTAGTTTGTAGACCTCCATGTGTTCTCTGAACTTTATAAAAATTTTCTAGGCAAAATCTGGTTTATTTTTCTTCATAAAAATTGTAGGGGACATCTTTATATACATCATATCAAAATTTTAGAGCATTTCATTAAAATTTGGTGTCGAATAGATATTTCCTTGTGAACAATGGTTTTGCTCGGAGGAACTGTGGATAGTGTCAGCTTAGGAGAGTCGCTGCTCTTCATACAATCCTATCTAGGTCTCAGACCCCTCATAATAAATGTTCATTTAGATCTTATTTATAAGATATTAAAATTTCAAAAAATTTTGAGTTTATTTACTAGGTTTTTCCTATTTATTTTGAAAACTGTACGATTCTGGTTTCTTAGTGATGTATGCCGAAATTGATCCCATGTCATGCCAAAGGTAGGGAGACTCTAATTTATAAATTTTGGTGACAGATTCTGACCTTCGACAAGTTATTATATTCTAAGCTGGCGATGTTAATGGGATATTCCTTGGTGGAGCGTCTAGCATGATATTTCTGATGATTGTTGTGGAGATGTGGGTGTCCATCTCATAGTGTGTGCATACCAATTTTATCATGAAAGGTAAGATATGATTCTTGTGGCATGGTATGAGGGCAAGATGCGTGCGTGTGTGTGTGATGGGTGGGATATCTAAGGCACACGATCCTTGGATGCCCGACGTTGGCCCGAGCAGCAAGTCGAAGGAGAATGTCCTAACAAGTGGAGGATGCCCTGAGTTTGAGTAGGGAAGCCCAAGAGAAGACAAACCTTGGGAGTGTTACACCCAACGATGGCCCGGAGGGATGGAGGAGAATTGTCTTAGTGACAATTGCCTTGGGGGGCAAACTACCCTAGAGTTTGGGATGCCTACGCCCTGGTGCTATGGATGCCTAGCATGATGACGAGAAGTCACTATTCATGCCACTTGTAATGGATTGGGAATAGTTAAAATGAAATTTTAACTTTAATGATAGTGTGAATGTGTCATGAGAAGTGAAATGCATGTTGCTATGATTGTTGATATGGTATGAGTATGTATTTAATTAATGTATATTGCCTCCACATGTGACATTGTACTTGAGTACCAGTAAATTGTGTGCACATATGTGTGCACCTATGTGCTTGTATGTTAGTTCGCACCTTTGGAATTGAGTGCTAACTAGATCGAACGGTTTATAAGTCTACTATTTCTCTTGCTGAACGATAGCTCACTCTATTGTTATTTTTCAAATCAATAGCTGATCTGTCCCGCGACCTCTTTCACCCTCTACAGAGAACCAGTAATTATAGAGACCGAGACCCATAAGTTTACTGACCAAAACTTCCCTGGTCAGATTTTTGCACGGTTCACCACCGAAATGGGTGTGGACATAGGACAGCCTAATATGATTGTGTCATTTTATCGCTATATTCCCAAAGGTGTAAGATTGAATGGTGGGGCCCATTTTGTATCCAACGGCCCCTTGTGTTGGTGGTAATGGTGATAGCAATGGAGGGAAATTAGGTGGGGGAAAGAGTCCGAGCTTGAAGGGATCATACGTTCTTAAGCGAATCAAGAACTTTTGCATGACGTGGCATGTAGAGGGGTCGGCGAGGTGGAGGATGTGTTTATGGACAAGGACCCATTGGTGGTGGGCTTAAGTTGATAGGCCCTTTTTGATGTACTTACCCTAGTTAAACCCTCCAATTTTGTTGCTAGTCCTTCTCCCATTGTTAATTGCAGTTATGCCAGAAATAATAGTATGATTCCTTTATTAATTCGTGTCTTGAGATCTTATTCATAATAGGCGTATAGCAGCTTTAGTATAGTGATGCTTTCACTTTATTCCATAACTCTAATAATTGAAAGTATGATCCGTGTGAGTCGAACAGGGAGGTGACACTGGTGTCATAAGCTAACAAGTCTCATGGGGATTGATAAAATGATTCAACTAAAGAAGCGATAGATTCTCTCTTGCAAAGATGACTAACACAAGAAGGGCCTATATAAAAAGATCAACAATGGGTCAAAGAAGATTTTAGGTCCATATTTTGATGCATGAAATGGTCGTCCCAGCAAAGGCGGGCTCACAACACATACACTTGTCACGAGATGGGCTGATTCTGGCAGTCCTTTTCTCATGTGGCTTAGGAATTTCTTCCCAAGTCGGCTGGAAATTCTTATAAATAGAAGTTCTAGAATTTCTATTACCTATGACATGATATAAATGAGGGAAGAGAAATCCTATATATACAAACACTCTCCTAATCACAACTATACATGTCCATTTAATTTAATAGTGAATGTTTTATCATCCCATCTACCAACTAACCTCATTACTTACAAAAACACTCTAAAATAATATACAATTCTCATATCACTTTTCCCCTAATAATATTCTCGAATACGCAAGAACCCTATAGACGTCTAGAAGCCTCAAGGCTCCTCCGCTCCTCTTAGTCCATTGTACATTGAAAACCTCTGGACCACGACACTACCGTCATGGTCTCCAATTCACCTGATCAATGGGAGGGTCAACTCGGAGTGAGAATCGAGTCTAAAAGTCCTTTCTCCAAGGTCGAATTTGTCGATTGATATTGGAAAATATCAAGTTTTTTCTTCATTTGGTATAAGAAAATATCAAGTTTTTTCTTCATTAAAGGGATCTAGGAAAAACCCGAGAAAACCTCAGTGGACAGGCTCAAGGCTGAATCAAATATACCTACCTAAGCCTTCTAGGAATATGTTTTGGGCCTAGTGGATCGCCTGTCCAAGATCAGGCTTAGTTTCTAGCTTTCTACACCCCTTGCTGCTACATTAATGGGTACCCTATTATATCATTTGAATACAAAGTGATTTGAGAAGCTTAACACTCATTATCGACCACTTTCTCCACTACATCAATGGGCGGGTGAAGTGGGCTGATCATAAAATGAACGGGCTTGGCTGAATTTTTTTAGACTTGTAGGGTAAGCAAAGTTCTAGCCCAGGTGAGTGGGCGGCCCAGGCTGGTGCAAGGGCCTTGATGCTCGATCTGGCCCACCCATATATTTTTAAAAGGAGATATAAAATATGTTATTCTCATTATCAAAGTTTATAAACAATTTAGAAGGTTCGGATGGAATGGTATCCAAAGTGGGCAGCCGCTCCTGGGATTAGAGCATTAAGGGTTTCTCCCCTCCCAACAGGGGCTTTTGTCCGTGTGGACAAAAATAAGCCCAAATTTCTAATACCGTAGTGTAAAATAGTATAAAACTCATAATTAAAGTAAAAACATAATAACAAATCCCTCAACTTATGTTTCATTTGTTTCCCAATTCCATTCATTTTTTCGCAGAAAAAACTTTAAAAAATAAAGAGATAATTATATTAGAAGTGCTAAACTTATCACGAATATACAATTGAATCTTAAAATTTTCAAATGATATAATTAGGTTCTAAAACTTGTTACGAAAATACAATCAAGTCCTAAAACTTGTCAAAAAACTTAATTTTCAAAAAATGCAACAAAAGGACTTAAATGGACCAATTTGATAAATTTTATCATTTGATTGTACTTTTGAAGGTTTTAGGATTCAACTACACTTTCGTTATAAGTTTTAGGACTTAAGTAAAATTTTTGGAAGTTTTAGAATTTAAATACACTTTCATGATAAGTTTTAAGACTTCCAATACACTAATCTCAAAAAATAAAAAATAAAAAATGGAGGTTTGCTCATAATTTTCCCTTGGATGGCCTTGGGCTAGCCAAGGTAGGACCTTGGGAGGTTCGGGCCCGAGCAAGCCTGGCGCGGACCTGCCCAACGAGCAGCTCTACTTGTGAGCATTCGTGCGCCTCTTTGACGGATTACAAATACCAAAAAGATTATTAAAAAAAAAAAAAAGGAAAGAAAGCACCGACCATTCCCTTCTTCTTCGGAAGAAAAGGTTTTACAGGTGATGGGACCTAAAATTATGGATTAACTCCCAATATTTGGAGAACTGTCAAGAGCTCAAAGCTGAAACAATGGCTTTCCTCCTTCGGGCCAGAACGGGAAAACCGGTCATCAGATGCACCTTAAAAGGTTCAACAGCCGGAACCAACATCAAACACGTTGTCCACTAACTTGACATTCACGCCTAGCAATCCATTCATCCTTGGTTCGAAGAAAAGCAGTTGCATGACAACTTCTTCTCGAGAACACCACATGTTTCAAAAACATGCACGACATATCATCCGTACTTTCGTTACCAGGGTTTTTGGTTTTTTAGTTTTTGTTTCTTTCTTCTTTCGATGGGTCTCGAGAGGATGGCTTGCTGCTAAGGTAACGTGAGCCTTCGTACCTTTCTCTCTCTGCACTCAAAACCATTATATATGACCAGACCTGCATTAAAAATTGCGTGTTCATCATTCGCGAGGAGGGTGATCCGCATTGTTTCGTCAGGGATTTGGATACAAACACGCCACCCCCCCCAACTCCTCCCCCCCCCTCCCCTCCCCCTTTTTATTTTTAGTTTGACTGCGAACGTCTTCCTTCGGGGTAATTATTCGGGCCGACCGTGTCGTGAGTTCGCCGTTAGGTGAGTGATCGAGGTTAATATCTGTTCTTCCATCAGCCTTTCTTCATTTCTAAAGTTTCCACCCAGCTGATGATATTATATTGTATCGTGTGTCTTTTAGCTCTCATGATATAACCATCCATGACATAGGCTGCGTTAGGTTGGACTTTTGGGAAAATACAAAGAACTTTGAATTAAAAAATTTCAAAATACAAATTGCATTTGGTAAATTATAGTCTAGAAAAGTATATTATAAAATACCTTTGAATAAAATAGTATTTAGAGAAATTTATATTTACAAAGGACTTGTGATTAAAAAAAGAAAATAAGCAAGTTGGCCAGCAAAGGACAGAGAGCTACCGGTGATCAAAATCTGTCGCTAATGGCCAACATCTAAGGTTGCAAGATCTTAGGCAGCCGCCGAAGATCACCAGCGAGGGCGACCCTCGATGAGGATCACGTGACCCAAGCGAAGGGCGCCTAAGGTCGTGCAACCTTAATGAGGGCCACCTGATCACACAACCCTCACAACCTTCACGGAGGTTGTGCGACCCAAATATGGGTCTCCACGACTCGTGGCGATTTGCATAACACCACGACTTGTGGAGGTCGCGGCAACCCAAGTTGGTGGCCCCTCACGAAAGTCGCACAACTTGAGTCACGTAGCCCCTCATTGAGGTAGCAACAACCCAGATTGGCGACCTCAACGGAGAAGATGAACAGTGTCATATAACGAGTGTAAAAACAGAAAACCAAGAAGTTAGTGAGGATAGTTTCAGGAAAAAAATTTATACTACCTTAGCCTTGGCTATGTCGAGAAAACTAAAAATCCAAAGTAGTCTAGGACTTGCCTTGAGCTTTCACCCTTCTAAAGGTTGGCCTTCACAAAATGGGGTTTCAAAAAAATTTGCCAAGCACTTGCATATAGGCCTTGCCATGCTTTCTTCTCCTTCCACATTCATCAATTCCTCTGTAAAGCACAGCTATACAGTTGAATTCAAGTTTATGAGCTGAAAATTAAAAGATAGAATATTTGATTCCTGTATTCTCTCTAAATTTATCTAGAGAGTAGTTGCTCATTTTATTCAATTTAAGTGCGGAAGTTTAAGGTAGGAACGTGCGTAGCTAAGAATATATTTTTGGTGATAGCTAGGAAGAGTTTCATATGCCAAAGGCCTATAATACACAGACACGTGCAACGTGCCTCCGTGTCGTGTTGGAGCGTGTCGGACACGTCGACACGCTCGGACACGCAGTCAACGCGTGTCGAAAATCCGACATGCGGTCAAGTTTTTTCGACACGTTTTGACACGCGTGTTGGATGGAAGCGAGGGTGATGGAGTAAAGACGAGGCCGCAACCGACGGCGAGCCCACGACGGCGAGAAACCGCCAGAGAAAGAGTAGAGATGGAGGCGAGGGAGGCCACTATGATGCTGATCGGCTACGAGGTGCAAGTGAGGAAGGGCCGAAGGCGAGGCGGAGGAGGAGAAGGATCAAGAAGAAGAGGAGAGGGAGGGGGTCGTGCGGCGAGGAGGCAGAGAAGGATTGAGAGGAAGAGGAGAGGAAGGGGTCGTGCTTGCGGCAAGCGGCGAGCAGCGAGGAGAAGGAGGAGAAGGGGGCGCTAGCTAGGGTTTTGGAAGCTCAAAAAGATTAAAAAAAGAGGGACTCGGGTTGAAGTGACAGCTTGTCACGTGGGGAGAGGGAAAAAGTGAAATAAATGTGGGGTGGGGGAAAGAGTCCGACTCGGGGAAGAGAGGGAAAAAATTGAAAGAAATTTGGGGGTGGGAGGAAGTCTGACGTGGAAAGAGAGGGAAAAAAATTGAAACAAATTTTGGGGGTGTAGGGAAATTAACGAGGGAAAGAAGGAATTGAGGGTTGGCGATGGATTCTCGAGGAGACTTTTTTTTTAATCGAAAAATAAATAAATGAGATTAAAATATAATTTTAAAAATAAAAGTACTAAATTTTAAATGATGATAAATTCTGATCATTATAAAAGATCATTGATTTATTTAAATAAGTTGATTCTAATTTTTTGTTAATCATCACTTTTATTAATATTTTTTGTTAAAGTTAAAAACATATTTCCAAATATGGATACATATTAATTATGAACATGTATTTCGAATTTCCAATGAATTGATTTATTAATATTATTAGTATAAATTCATTATAGGTTCTTTTTTAATTAATTATTTATTTATAAATTTGAATCAAATTAATTAAAAATAAAAATATTTATTTAATATACGTGTCCCGTGTCGGAAATTTATATTTTTGAGAAATGACGTGTCGTGTCGTATCGTGTCATGTCGCATGTCGCGTGTCCGGATCAGTGCAACCTAGCCAAAGGCTAATCCAAACATGTCCATTGAGTGTGTTCTATAGGAGTTTTGAGAAGAAACCTATTTCGATTTCTGGGAAAAGCTTGGACTTGGTTGAGTACTTAAAGTTAGCCCATCGTAGACGTGAGACAAATTGTGCTGCAAGTTGGGTAGCCCAGACCCAAAGACTAAATTATCTGCTCTATAATTGGTTAGCTTGTACCCTCAACCCTTCTAGGAGTTACTTTGCTTGGATGCTCCTTAGCGAGCACCTATGTTTGAACTATTTTTATTAAATAAATTTGTACTCCGACCAAAAAAAAAGAAAACACAATCTCATAGTTTCCGATACCAATTTAAACTCGGTTTCCTCGCAATAATGGAGAATGCCAGTCCCCACACACTGTATCTGAATCTCTGCATCTTTCTCCCAAAATAAATACCCACACTCATGCTTACAATCCCTTTTTTGTCACCCACAAAAGCACAAAACCCACCTCTTGGTCTGCTGATTTGCCGCCAAAGATCAGAACTTTCTCCTCAATATTTTCCCCGCAAAATCCCTTTTTCCAGGAAAATTCGACCGACGATCCAAAAGTGAAGGAAGACAAGGCTCTGCCGAACCATATGTGGTACAACCAGATCGGTGCCGTCAACCGCAGTGTAATCGCCCAGTTATGGAGAACAAGAAGCTTTGTGAAATTCACTATCTGCAGCGCAAGCACCTCTCTCTATCTGCTTTTGGATAATCTTTGTAAGGTATATTCCTTTAGGGCTACAGGGTGTGAACATGAAACGCAGCGAAGGATGATCTTTTCGTCCATATTGATTCCAAATCGAATAAAAAATTTCGCTCACGTTTCTTGTATTTGGCGTCTATTCTGTCCTCTAATGCCGTTGATTAGCCATTTTATAATCATCCCGAATATAACTATTCACCGCCCAATTGAAATTTCTTCAAATTCAGAATATAATTGTATACAAATTACCAAAGTTAAAGCAATCTTTTAACGAGATGCAATCCCATAGCCATGACCTAATCTCTGTGGAAAACAAATGACAGGATCTTCACCATTGACTAATCTCAATAAATATGTATAATAGACTTTTCAAACCGTCCTAGTTCTCCTATAGTTCGAATGAATAGAACATGCATAGAAAAAGCTTAAGCATTCTTAGCTTACTGTTTACTTCATGTCCAAATTTATCTAATTTGATACTGTGGTGTACTGTAAGCTAACAAGTCTCGTGGGAATCAATGAAATGATTTAAAAGGAGGGAAAGATACCCTCTCGAAGAATGGACTACTTAGTTCCTGTACTAAAAGATAATCTAAAGGGTCAAAGAAGAAGAAAGTCCAATAATGCAGAAAATATGCAACTTTAGGATTGGCATTTTATCATCATGAGGGTCACTAGCTTTGGGAACGCATTTCGGTGCAGGAGATGGTCATCCCAGCCAAGTGCGGGAGCACAACGCATTCCCTATCATTTTGGCATCCACTGGACCCAAGCGACAGGTAGGGTAGGTTCGAATTAATCCTTCCTCCACGTTATATGAGCAAATGTTAAAAATATTTCTCCATGAAATAATTGGGGCAGTGCAAAACCTGACAAAACCTGTGTGGACAATAATATAATAACTTAGGCCTTCACAAATCTTGCCTGGCCTAATGGTCAGCCTGTCCTAGCTTTGTACGCCCTTGCTACTAAATTAATTGACTAAACTATCTTTTTATTAACAACTTGGATTGGAGTGATTTCAGAGATTTCAATTCTCATGTTGTCAGGTTTTGCTTATCGAGTTTTCATGACATTACATAAAATTTTGTCGATACATTTTCTTAATCAATCGATAGAAAATGTACTTTAATATCAACCATTTCCTCCGCTACTTCTCCTCCCATGATTTCAGTCTCCTCTACTTTGTCCCTTTCTTATTTTTTACTTTGGGGGTCGACCTGATCAACAATTGGGCAATTGGTGGGCATGATCAAATCCTCCCACAAGATGGACCATTTGGATGAACCTTTTGGATTCGATCAACAAGGTTGGACAAAAATTCTGAATTTAGTGAGCGGGTGGCCCGAGCTTGAGCAAGGGCCTTGAGGCCAAAAATATGGTATAAAAATAAATAAAATTTAATAATTAATAAAACATAATTATAGGATTTTGTGTAATTTTATTTACTGCTTCGCTTTTGAGTTTTATACCATTTTTCTTTACTATATTAGAATGCCAGCTTATTTTATCCTATTAGTGTTTATAAACATATTTATTAGAGTAAAATTACTCACAAAAAAAGTTTATATAGACATTTTCCTCTCACCCCAGTTGATGTGATATTTCTTCTCGAGTAAATAGATTGACCTCATGTTGATATAATATCTTGGAATATAGAAGCGCTTATATATTGCCTTCTATTCACAGCCTCCTACAAAGTTATCTCAGACTTTCTTAGGTGACAAAATAAGGGTGTTTGATTTTAGGAGATAATATGTATATCATTACCTTCTGTATAACAAAAAAACATATACACTCTCCCCCTAAAATGTAGGCTAGATATTTAGCTTACTAGAAAATTTTGATCTCAAAATCTCCTCCTCTGATACTCAAATAGATTTTATAGAACCATTATCAATAATTCTAAAAATCTAAGTTGTTAGATAAAATTCTTGTTTAATATTTAAATATTCTCACAAAAGTTATAGCCCTTTCCACAAAAATCTACTATAGTGCAAAAATGAGCAAACACCAGAGAGTGCTACATCGTATAACAAGACATTAAGACTAGAGGCCATTCTACTTGCCTTCGACTCAATTTAGGTCAACAATATTGCTAACAATCTTATGATCAGATGTAAACTTTGTGGATCGATTTAGAGGTGGAAAATCATATGAAACAAATTGGAATATATACACTATTTGCTATAATGTAAATCTAAAGATATCAAATATATTTGTAAAATTCTATAATATTTATATTCTGTTTGTTTTACGAAAAATTTGGCACTATTTGAAAAAACAACAATATTTTGGTGTTCAGTTGAAATATGAAAATGAACTTAAAATTATTTCTTGTTATTTAGAAAGGAAAATTTACTTTAATTCCTTTATAGAGATACATACTATTTAATGTTTGATGTCAAGGCTACACATGCTATATTATATTGAATTAAATTTTCATTACATAAATATTTTTATAGACCGTAGACAATCTATTCTTTTCCTCTTATGAAATGTCATGGGTGCAGCAGCCTTGGGTTACTTGGGCTCATCTACTAGGTCCTAGACCCAAGTGTTAAGAACCTCGGCTTGAGGGTCTAGGTCTAGGCCTTGATCTGAAGGGAGTTGGACGTGGCCACTAGGCTCCATAAGCCTAGGCACTAGGGTCCTAGTCAAAGGAAGTAGGGTTTCCTAGGCCCAACCAGTTATAACATGAGTGCAAGCACCAAGGGCCCTGCCTCGGGCGTTGATGACTTGGGTGTGGGATCTAGGTATCTACACTAGCCGCTAGGGGCCTAGTCACAGGCATAGAGGTCTCAAACTCGGCCTCAAGGGATTTGCGCAACCTTTGTGGATTCGAGTCTAGTAAACGAGGAACTGAGCTTAGGTGCCAATGATTTGGGAGTGGGAGCTAGGTATACAAGATAACCTTCGAGGACCTGAGCTTAAGCATTGAGGTCTCCAGTCCTAAGCTTAGACCTTAAGGACTCAAGTACACACATCGAGGTCCTCATGTCCTAGCACCAAGGTCCAAAGTCTAATTGCCGAGTGCTTAGTTATATTTTGAAAAATAATTTATAATTTTTAAATGAGGAAAAATCTGAATTTCAGAATAGATTTTTCATTGGTTATGAAAGAAATGTTCCATTTTGACTTATTTTTCTAAGCGATTCAAAAATTAAAAAATGCGGAATTTGTTTTTGGATGAATTTTTTTTTCGGAACAAACGAAACTTCATAATTTTGGCCTTTCAGTGAATTTATTTTCTTTACTCAAGAACAAATGTCACATCAACCTAAGTTATTTCAGCTTGAAACCAAGCTGAAGTCGACAAAAATTGATCGCGTGATTTTGGTTTTTTAATATAAAAAGACCAACCACCGAGCCCCCACGAAGCTTAAAGTTTCCAATGAGACTCCATAGACACATCCTCATTCAAGTGGTATTCCAATCGTTAATCTAGGAGTACTGCCGTATAATATATATATATTTGTGGGAATTATCCCATAGTTGTTAATCAGTATATATAAACATATATATGCACATGTCGTATGAATATTTTATCCTAAACAACTGGAAGTGCAAATCTCGAAACATGAGACATATACCAAAAATGGTATTCTAGTCGTTAATCTAGGAGTACTGCCGTATAATCTTTTTCTTTTTTTTTTTTTGTGGGAATTATCCCATAGTTGTTAATCAAGATATATAAACATATATATGAACATGTCGTATGAATATTTTATCCTATATATAATTTCATTTGATGTTTCTGATGTGATAGGCCTCAAATTTTTTTGTCATTGCATGTCAATTGGTAGCTGAAACAGTAGATAGAGACTCCTTTTATTGGATGAGAACGATAAAACTCTTACGCACAAAGCTAAAGTAGACGTCAACTCCGTTCAAAAGTTTCTACAATATTATATCTCGTTGGTCACGACAAAGAATCGAAGCCTTTCCAGATAAGCAAAGCGGATCACGTCTGTTTTTAAATTTTTTTTGCCCGAAAAGCAAAGTTAATGAACTGCTAATGCATGAACAGTCTCACACCAAAGATTCATGAGGATAACAATGGGATCTCAAAAGAACTTTTGTGGTCCTCTCTCTCTCTCTCCCCCCGCTTTTAGGGCTAAAAAGTGTGAAATGCGGTGAGCAAGATATTTTCGCCCATATTGATTCTCGAATACACACTTTTGGTTATATACGAAAATAACGGCTATAGAAAAAAATTTTCTATTTGTCCTTTTTATTGTGTCCCCACTTCCCTGAATATAACGAGTCACCACCCACTTGAAATTTCTTCAAAATTTATTACTTATTTATTTATTAAATACCATAGTTAAAGCATTTTTTTTTTAATACTAGATGCAATTCCACGTGCATGACTCGATCTCTGTGGAAGACAAAAGGAGGGGATCCTTACAATCTTGGATGAGATTAAAAAAATGATAAATTATTACATTCGCTTAGCCCCTTGCCTCCCTTGTAATTTAGAGATTTTAAACGCTAACTAAGCCTGTAAAATTTTTTATTGAGATTAAAAGGGAGCTACTTGATGCTTCATGCATAACTCTCTCAATTTTATCCTCACAACTCCAGCCCTATTTTTTAGAGTTTCCAAAATTATAAAACGTGGTAAATGAGCTGAAAGTAATAAGTTGCAAGGGCTCGACTCGATCTCACTTAAGAAACTCAACATGCTTGAAAATATGGATCTTGCCTGCCTCATACGCTTCAAAATTTTCACACGTCATGTTTAGTTGAGATGTCAACCCGCCGAAGAACTTTGACTAATCCTAGTAACCACCAAAGATCAGATCCTCAATTTTAGGTAAAAATAAAGAAAAAAGAAATGAGCTGTTTCACAATTGATGCCTCACGTGTTAAATTTTATATTTTCAAAATTTATTTTCCTATTTTATTGCTCACATGCCATATCCATCAACGTCGGTCAAAAACGGATTGCGTTCGCATTGGAAGATGTGGAAGCGATCACCCCATAACTCGGTCTCCCTTTCTCACTCCCTTTGGCTCCACCGAGGTCAAAAGAATTTTAAAAAAAAACCCTCCAAAAATAATGAAGATTCTCTCGGTGCACTTTAACGGGACTTCAGAAGGGCAACGAACCTTGCTTGATCTTCCACCCTAATTAATGGCCAGCAGTCCATGTTCCGCTGTCCACACCCAAAACTAGTTTGCACCTCCAAGATAAAGGTCTCTCTGCATCTTTGGTTTCGCTTTTCTCTGCGCTCTTCTTTGATACAGAGAAGCAGATATTCTTCGTTTCGCCTTCGTTTCTGTTCGGCTGTAGCCATCTCACACCTTAACTAATCATTGTACAATTTCTCTCACGTCCTAAGTTTTCGATTGACCAGACTCAGAAGTGAAATCTTTCGTGAGCTGAATTTGGTTGCTCTGGTGAGTTTTGCAGGGAAGCAACTATGACCACTGCTGGTGAAACTGGGGTTCCGGCTAGGCTTGAGGTTCGTGCCTCAATTCGCTTGTTTTTGTCTTGCTTTTTAGTTTTATCAGGAATACCAGCTCAGGGGTACTAGTGACATGGTAAGAGTCAATTTCCCAAACTTTTCAGGGGAAGTTCAAGGCCATGGTGTTCTGTTGGTTCCTTGGACTTGGGTCTCTTGTGGCTTGGAACAGCATGCTGACCATCGGAGATTATTACTATAAAGTTTTCCCGGTAATCAACTGCGTGTTATTCCCAATTTTCCACTTTTTTTTGAAGCCAATACTCTAATTTCTCTGTTTTGTGTTATGTACTTAGTAAACTCTGTTCTCTTTAGCTGTCTCATATTGATATGGAAGAGTCTTGACTTTGGTTGATTTCTGAGAATTGCAGCTCAGTAATTGTTTCCTCGATAGTGTCTGACTAGAAAACAGGTGTGTCCAATGAATTTGCTAATCAAGTCGATCTGCTGAACAATAATTTTATTGTTGTCATCTTGGCTATGGTTCATTCCTTCTTTACCGTCCTGATAGCAATAGGAGTTTGTTGCGATATGGTTGATTGCCGTGTGACATCTGGGTGAGATCTTAACAAAATCATCTAAGAAGTGGTTTTAGCACTTGCAAACTATATATTTGCCTTTCTATATCTTGTATTTTCTTTTTTCGGTTTATAATTTGCTCAGGGCAATGTGAAGTCTCAGGTTGATTGTGCTACACTAATTATTTGTTTTGTGTTGGCTGAAGCATTACCATCCTTCAAGAGTGCTTACCATTGTTTATCAACCCTTCGCAATTGGGACGATGGCTATCTTAGCGTACCATGAATCCAAAGTCGATACGAGGAAGAGGAATATAATTGGATACATTCTTTTCACTCTAAGTACACTCTTTCTCTTAGTTGTAAGTAGTCCGAAGGCATAAAACTCTTCTATTCACGGCTTGTGCAATTGTCTAATTTAAGTTATTTTCCCTGAATTCTAGCATCTTACTTTGACTCCATTGCTGGATTTCATAAATGATAGTTGGACTTAGCGACTTCAGGGAAAGGGGGGGTTTGGCCTTATTTCGGTATATGTGTGCTCGTTGCCTGCTTTGGAGTGGCCGATGCTCATGTTCAGGGTGGTATGGTCGGTGATCTGTCTTTCATGTGTCCTGAATTCATGCAGGTGGGTGCTCTCCTAAACTTTTTGTTGCATTCTTTTTGCAACTTATGTCCTTAAAGATACATCTTTCAAGTCCGATCTTGACCTTTCAACCTCCAACTATGGTGGATTTTCATTTATGCAGTCGTTTTTTGCTGGAATAGCTGCATCAGGAGTTCTAACGTCTGGTATGAGGCTGATCACGAAAGCAGCCTTTGACAAGGCTAATGACGGACTTCGCAAGGGAGCTAGTATGTAATTCTTTGTTGTCATCAGAAAATCTTCTCAATTTCCAGATTCATCCTGTCATTAGAAGTCTTGTTGTTAGTGGAATTTTAGCACTTGGGCGAGTCTAGTTTTGCTTGATAGTCATCTGTCACATGCCAATAACATGCAATCCTTAAGGACTTACGTTCTATGTCATAACATGTTTTCATCTCTAATTATAAGGTATTATCAGTAAGTAGGTAAAACCCAGCTTCGTATGTCGTGCTCTGCGTATACACTGAAGAAGCTCATGATGCAATAATCAGCTTTGTCAAGTGAAAGCAATATGCAGAACTCTTCTCACCAATCTTAAATTTGTTTTTCAGTGTTGTTTCTGGCAATCTCCACATTCTTCGAGTTCATCTGTATCATTCTGTATGCCACTTGGTTTGGTAAAATTCCAATTGTGAAGCACTACCGCTCGAAGGCGGCCTCAGAAGGTTCCAAAACTGTCTCAGCTGATCTTGCTGCCGCTGGAATCCAGACACAGGTGTCGTAGCAGTGGAACTTTCTCTGTGGTAGTTGCAAAATTTGTTGTTCCTTTTAATGTCACTAAAACCTTGGAAACTTTGAAATTTTGGCAGGATGGAGACTCTAAAGAAGATCGATTGAGCAACAAACAACTATTGTTTCAGAACATAGATTATGCCATTGATCTATATCTTATATATGTTTTGACACTAGCAATCTTCCCAGGCTTTCTCTATGAGAATACCGGAACACACCAGTTGGGATCATGGTGAGTATTGAAAAGAGAAGCCAATTTGTCTACCTCATGTAAATGATACAATTCTCAAGCATATCAGATACTCTGTCACATCCTGTAAAGGTTCGTGTACTCGCTACAATCTTGCTTCACCAGTTCTGTTTCAGGTACGCACTCGTTCTGATTGCTATGTACAACGTATGGGATCTCATATCTCGGTACATTCCCCTTATTGGCTGGCTCAAGTTAGAGTCCCAAAAGGGCCTCTTGATCGCGATTCTCGCCCGTTTCTTGCTTGTCCCTGCATTCTACTTCACGGCAAAGTACGGCGATCAAGGGTGGATGATAATGCTCGTTTCCTTCTTGGGCTTGAGTAATGGATATCTCACTGTCTGTGTTATGACAGTAGCTTCCAAAGGCTACAAGGTTTGAGCTGAACATCATCTCTTGTTTTGAAGTTGCGTTTATTTTATCATAATTTCTACTTAAGATTCAAAATGGGGTGAGCTGTTTTTTCAGGGACCAGAGCAAAATGCCTTGGGCAACTTGCTTGTGCTTTTTCTCTTGGGTGGGATATTTTCGGGAGTTTCTTTGGGCTGGCTGTGGATCATACACAACGACAAGTTCTAGTGAGCAGCACTGGGGAAAAGAGTTATTGTCCCAAGGGAAGGAAATGATGGGATCTTTTCATTCGTAGATATTGAAAAGGAGACAAGAAGCCACCCTTCGCTTTCTTTTCAAATGAAAATGCTCGTCGATTCTACAATTAGAATATAATGATACATTTGTATTTATTAATTGCTAGTAAACTGGAATGTAATGATGCATTTGTATTTATCAATTGCAAGTGAACATTTCGTTTCATGCCGGAAATGCTTGTACTTTTATGCTGGGCCATTGGAAGGGAAAGGAAAAAAACGGATGAACAAAAATGAGTATAACAACGAGACAACAAAGAGGTTTTAATCAGCTTCACTACATTGTAGTGTTATTTATGTAAAGCCTAACTCGAGGTATCTTTCAAATTTTATAGTTGCTTCAAACTTTAGCATAAATCGCCTAGAACATCCCCTTGTCTACAAGTCTGAACAGCTGTGACTAGAGATGACAACCTTTTGAACCTTCCGAATTACAAGAACACTCTAAAATAACACACAAATCTCATCTTACCTTCCCCTAATGATATTCTAGAATACACAAAGAACCTTAAAGATGTTTAGAAGCGTCGAGGCTTGCCTGCTTTTGTTGGTCCATCGTACGTTGAAAAACCCCAAGACTGTGACACTATCATCATGGTCTCCAATTTGACCTGATCAAGGGTTGGTATAGGAGGGTCGGTTCAGAGTGAGAATCAAATCTAAAAGTCCTTTCTCCAAGGTCTCATTTGTCACTTGATATAAGAAAATATCAATTTTTTTCTTTATTAAATAATCGGGTTCGGACAAAATCCGACAAAACCTAAGTGGACGGCTCAAGGCCGAATTGAGCATTACCTACCTAGGCCTTCTCAGAATATGCTTTGGGCCTAGTGGATCACCTGTCCAAGATCAAGCCCACTTTCCAGATTTCGACGCCTCTTGCTCCTACACTAATTGGGTACCCTGTTATATCATTTATGTACAATTGATGAGAGGCTTAAACACTCATTGTCAACCAACTTTCTCCACTACATCAATAGGCAGGTGATGTGGGCTGCTCATAAAATGAATGGGCTTGGCTGAATTTTTTTAGACTTGTTGGGTGAGCAAAGTTCCAGCCCAAGTAAGTGGGCGGGCCAGTCTTGTACAAGGGCCTTCAGACTCCGTGCGGCCCACCCATATATTTTTAGAAGGAGATCTAAAATATGTTGCATCGATAATTTTACTTTCATACTCAAAGTTTATAAACAATAATTGGACAAAAGTAAGCCTAACACGGTAGAGGAAAACAGTATAAAACTCATAGTTCAAGCAAAAGCATAATAACAGATCCCTCAACTTATGTTTCGTTTGTTTTCCAATTGCATTAATTTTTTAGTAGAAAAACTTAAAAAATAAAATAATGAGATAAGTATATTAGAAGTCCTAAACTTGTTACAAAAGTGCAATTTTATTTTAAAACTTCCAAAAAATACAGTTAAATTCTAAAATTTGTTACAAAAGTACAATCGAGTCCTAAAATTTTCAAAAGATTTAGTCAAATCCTAAATTTATCATGAAAGTGTAATTAAGTTCTAAAAATTTTAAAAAATACAATCAACAGAAGGACTTAATTGAATCAATTTAATAAATTTTAAAACTTGATCATACTTTTTAAAAGTACGATCAAGTAAGTCAATTGCACCTTCGTCACAAATTTTATGACTTATTTGAATATTTTAAAAATTTTAGGACTTAACAACACTTTCGTAATAAATTTTAAGACTTTCAATATATTTATCCCAAACATAAAAGAAAAAATGAGGTTGACTCATGAAATTCCCTTGATTTGGCCTGGGCAAGCTGAAGTGGGACCTCAGGAGGCTCGGGCCCGAGCCAAGCCTGGTGCAGACTTGCCCGATGAGCAGCTCTACTTACAAGCATTCATGCGCCTTTTTAACCGATTACAAATACCAAAAAGATTAGAAAAATAAAAAGATTAAAAAAATAAAATAGGTACTGAATATTCCCTTCTTCGGAAGAAAAGGTTTTACAGGTGATGCGACCTAAAATTATGGGTTAACTCCCAACATTTGGATGACTGTCGAGCTCAAAGTCGAAACAACGGCTCTCCTCCTTCGGGCCAAAGCGGGAAAACCGGTCATCAGCTGCACGTCAAAAAAATTCAACCGTCGCAACCAAGATCGAACACGTCGTCCACTAACTTCACATTCACGTCTAGCAATCCATTCATCCTTGGTTCGAAGAAAAGCAGTTGCATGAGAACCTCTTCTCGAGAACACCACATGTTTCAAAAACATGCACGACATGTCGGGCGTACTTTCGTTACCAGGGTTTTTGGTTTTTTAGTTTTCGTTTCTTTCTTCTTCTTCGACGAATATCGAAAGGATGGCTTTCATTTAAGGTAACGTGAGCCTTAGTACCTTGCTCTTTCTGCACTCAAAACCATTATAAAAGACCAGACCTGCATGGAAAATTGCATGTTCAAAAATCACGAGGAGGAGGGTGATCCGCATTGCTTCGTCAGGGATTTTGCATGCAACAACACCCCCCGACTGCGACGTCTTCCTCCGGGGTAATTATTCAGGCCGACTGTGTCGTGAGTTCGCCGTTAAGTTAGTGATCGAGGTTAGTATCTGTTCTTCCATCAGCCTTTCTTCATTTCTAAAGTTTCCACCCAGCTGATGATATTATATTGTATCATGTGTCTTTCAGCTCTCATGATATAACCATAGGTGACATAGGCTGCATTCAGTTGGACTCTTAGGGAAAACTTTTGAGAAAGTGCAAAGAACTTTAAGTTAAAAAAGTTTTCCAAAATGCAAATTTGTTTGGTAAATTGTAATCTAAAAGGCTATTATAAAATACCTTCAAGCAAAATAATGTTTAGAAAAATTTATATTTACAAAGGACTTTTGTGATTAAAAAAGAAAAAAGAAAATAAATAGTTGGTCAGTGAAGGGCAAGGAGCTATTGGCGATCAAAAACTCAGGCGACTGCCAAAGACCACTAGCAAGGGTGGCCTAGGGTTAGGCAACCCTTGACAAGGGTCACGTGACCCAAGCAAAGGGCACCTAAGGTCATGCAACCTCGGTGAGGGCCGCTTGGTCGCGCAACCCTCACGACCCTCACAACCCTCATGGAGGTTGCACGACCCAAATCTGGGTTGCCACAACTCATAGGGGTTTGCATAACGTCATAACTTGTGGAGGTTGTAGCAACCCAAATCGGCAGCCCCTCACAAAGGTTGCACAACGTGAGTCACGTGGACCCTCATTGAGGTAGCAACAACCCAGATCGGCGACCTCAACAAAGAAGATGAATAGTGTCATATAATGAGGGAAAAAACAGAAAACCAAAAGGTTAATGAGGATAGTGTCGGAAAACAAAAAATTATACTACCTTAGTCTTGGATATGCCGAGAAAGCCAAAAGCCCAAGGTAATCTAAGACTTACCTTGGGCTTTCAGCCTTCTAAAGGTTGGCCTTCGCAAAATAAGGGTTTCAAAAAAATTTGCCAAACACCTCCATATAAGCCCTCCGTGCTTTCTTCCCCTTCCACATTCATCAATTCCTCTGTGAAGCATGACTATATAGTTGAATTCAAGTGTATGAGCTGGAAATTAAAGATTGAATATTTAAGTCCTGTATTCTCTCTAAATTTATCTGGAGAATAGTTGCTCATTTTATTCAATTTAAGTGCCAAAGTTTGACATAGAAATGTGCATAGCTAAAAATATGTTTTTGATGACGGTTAGGAAGAGTTTCATACGGCAAAAGCTAATCCAATCATGTCCATTGGGTGTGTTCAATAGGAGTTTTCGAAAGAAACCTATTCCGATTTTTGGGAAAAGCCCGAACTTGGTTGAACACTTAAAGTTAGCCCATCACAGACGTGAGACAAATCGTGTTGCAGGTTGGGTAGCCAAGGACCAATGACTAAATTATCTACTCTATAATTGGTTAGCTTATCCCCTCAACCCCTCTAGGAGTTACTTTGTTTGGATGCTCCCTTAGGTTCATTCATGGTATCAGAGCCATGGTTCCATTTATAACAAGATCCATTCCATACGCTCAGTAGGTCAATCCAATGCTGGGAAAGACCTCTTTATACCATGACTAAACCCGAAATACTAGAAGCATCAGTTTCTCTCACCTCATCCCCATCTTCCTCAACCATTTCACATTTTCATGTGTCAAATGCTTCTAAGATTGACTACATTTATGAAATCTCTCTTGGTAATGAAACCAAAATCTCTGAAACGCAACTTCACCTTATGAACCCTTATTCTACTTTTGCAAAACCTACTTCATCTTTTTCTCCTATCCGCTCCATCCGACAACTCATCCGCCAAACTCCAAAGGCAATAAAGGAGTACATCCAGTCCTCCAAGTTCGATCAACATCTCATTCCTGCCACTAAAAAGGAATATTTTGTTACCCTTCAGATTCCTCTAGAGTTTCCCAAGCAATGGACTCAATAAGGATATTCTCATGTCCATTATAAAGCTGTTCATCTTGCTTTTACTTTTCATGGTTGAAAAGGCTTGCCAGTCATGGCCAAAATAGCGTTATTGGATACTCGGTTCTTAGAATACTAGCATGCTTGTATTAGTACTGTTCAAACCACTCTGAATGCCGGAATAATCTTTGTAACCCTATATCCAAACTTCAATATTGCTCTTTCAAACCCTCAGCTACTCTCCTTTCTAAAACTCCAAATCCCGCTCACTAGAGTTCCCCAGACCACTGACTCTATTGCAGCAACACTGCACTATCAAATGGTTTATCGAGTGCATAACCATGCTCTTGACTTGAATTTCCACGATGGGAATGAAGATGCTCTATTCATCTCTATACATAATGATCAAGCATCCTGTATTCATGTTCCCAAACAAATCCTTCTATCTTCCAAACCCTCTTCATGATTAAATGCTATATTCCTAAGTCAATTTCCAAGCCAGATCCCAAAAGACTTATCTAATATTTTTAGAGTAATGGAGACCCAGTCCATTACTACAAGGACCGATATGGTCAATGTTTTTTGGACCCTTTTTTGTCAATGCTCTTATTGTACAAATTCTCCCAATGAAGTAGACCCAAATACAAGACCTTGATAGAAATACAAGAAGTCGAAGGATACTATGTACCAAAAGTACTTGAACAGAGACTCCTCCATTGATTCTCCTAGTGAGTGTGATAAATTCCAATTTATGGTCTCTTATGCTTCAACTCCACCACCAGAGTTCACCGCTCCACCCTCAAGTTTATCAGCTCTTCCACCACCACCTCTTTCTCTTTAAAAAAAAAAAAAAAAAAAAAAAAAAACTAGCTATTTTCCCGTTTTATATGCCAATCCTAAAGTGGGCCTACCCACTCAAGACCCTAGAAGAAGCATCACCCAATTCTTCCGTCGCTATGTTCCAAGAGGCAAATTTTCCTCCTCTTGTTTAAGAAATTTCGAAACTTTCGTTTCCTACTCTAGAAGAATTCATCGACCCACAAGGCAAATATCGACATGCTCCCAAAATACTTGCCCCCACTAATGTGGACGAACATGGAAGACAAAAAAGAACTCTTATAGCTGAGCCGTCTTGAATTGGCAATTGGAGACTCTTTTAGCACACAACAATGCATTCAAAACAATTGACTCCAAAATTGTAGATGTGCAACGAAATCTCAAGAGATATGATGAAACCACCAAAAAGATGCTTCCGGATTTCTTGGAAAAAGGCTTTATGCCTTGGAGTCCAAACAACACTTGAGATATCATCATCTTGAAAGCCCCAAGGAGAAAATAAAAAAGCTCAAGAGACAAATCCAACTCCTTGAAGAATGAAGATTCAATCCTTTCAACCCATTTCCCATTACATCGTACCTCTATCTTCGCTGCCCTCACAGAAGTTCCCAAACAAGACAAGATAGATGTGGTAGAAATGCGAAATTGCCTCAAAGAACTGGATTGGATAAGGAAATAGAAGGGAAAAGAGGAAATCCCTAAAGAATCCTCGCTAGTTATAAGAGAAAAGCCAAATCAAATGATGCTATCCAATCCGCTAGAATCATTCCTAAGAGATCTAGGCAATCAGGAAGAACAGTCTGATCCTATTACCTTGAAAGACCATATCCTATTTCCATCAAAACCAATCCTCCCAAACAAATTTGATACTAAATCAGACTTGGTATCCCTCTTATCCTCTTCATCCTTCTCAACCCCTGCTATTGATTCATTTCCTATTGTACTAGTAACTTCATCAATATTCATGGCCAACCCTCCAGACCAAGATATGGAATCCAACCCTTATAAACCAGAGGTTGTTCAACCAAATAACCTTTCTCAGAATGTGACTATCTCTTCTAAACAGTTTTTCACTGTTGATCATATTCCATATTCCAAATTGCCAGAAAGATTTGAAGAATTTCATACTTGGTTAAATGCCCAAGCTCTTACCAATCAGGATAAATATGATGTCATTTTTTGTTTTGTGAAAAGGTCTACAAGTAGTCTCAAACATTGGTGGCAGTCAGTAATAGAACAAGACTAAGTTCAATTTCTACTTTCACCTGACTTTAGCCATGCCATTACCCTCTTATACCATTTTATCATTGAAAAAATTTCTAACTTTCTTGAGCTTAAACAGAGAGAATTTTTTGAAAGAAGATGCTGCTCTCTCCAGAAAAATCATCTCGATAAACATTATCAGGAAATGCTCAAGCTTTTCTATGGTATTGGAGCTAATCCAAACCTAAAGCAAAATTTTCTAACTTCCATCCCCAATGAGTTATCCCATCAGGTTGAGAAATCTTTTCTCAACAGACAAAGGAGAATTGCGGACATTCCTTTAGGAGAAATACAACAAGATATATATTTGTGTCTTGATGATTTGTGTTTAAAGCGCCAAATGGTTCAAACTTATCTCACAAAAAACAAAAAACTTGATAGAGCCTATTCTTGCCAGAAGCTGAAGATCAAATGCTCCAAACGAGACTATGACGGTTCTTGTGGGAAGTCTTCTAGAAAGAAGAAGCACTTTAAAAAATTCTGGATAAAGAAATCCAGACATGAATCTAAGCACTTTAGGAGAAAGAAGAAATAGTGATACCTACACAAAAGGAAAGATCATTCAGGCAGCAAGAAATCAGCTCGATGCTTCATTTGATTGCCCCCAAGCAAGAAAATGTCAGAATCATCTAATACACCACATAGAGATTGAAACTGGTATTTTACTTGCAAATGATTATATCGAATCTCTATTTTCTGCGGAAGAGGATTCATCTAAACAAACTATTTGTGTCATTCCTTGTTATCAAACTCCTAGCGAAACTAATTCAGAATCAAATTCCGAATACCTTTTTCATATATCCCTCACTTCTTCATAACAAAACCCTGACATATTTTCAAGCTAGATCCATTGTCCCTATTTTCCTATAAAAATCTTCACTTCAAAGTTTACCAAACCCATCATTGTCATTGCTCTCACAGATGTTGGTGCAAGTTCTTCAATACTATACACTAAAGTTCTTCCTGAAGAATATTGGACTTCCTATATTCGATATTTCAATTCTGCCTTAGGAGATACTTTTTCTACGAATGTAAGAACCATCCCAGTAATTGTCTAGTTCTTTCCCCAATGTTCCATAACCACCAAGATATTCGGATCCAGTATTCCCAACAAAAATTTGATTATTGGTTGGAACATTATGACTCAAATTTTTCAGTTTCGTATCATCCCTAGAAAAGGTCTAAAATATAAGGACCAATTCTTTGAATTCGTCAATATCCAAAGACACTTTTTTATCCAAATGAACCTGTTAGATCCAATCATACAAAAGTTATTAGAATCCTGTTCAGAATCCCATTTTGAATTCTCTCAAAAGTGTTCTCATCCTTTATTGAAAAATCTGGAATTCTTCATTCGCCTTCCCTTAAAAAAGAATGAAGATAGTAATCTAACTAAGGCAAGTCATATGGGAA
This sequence comes from Eucalyptus erythrocorys, assembly GCA_014182555.1. Taxonomy (NCBI): domain Eukaryota; kingdom Viridiplantae; phylum Streptophyta; class Magnoliopsida; order Myrtales; family Myrtaceae; genus Eucalyptus; species Eucalyptus erythrocorys. Next base: position 11,355,240 of record CM024600.1, on the reverse strand, counting down.
TGAAGCCAAAACACCTGATCTCTGCTCATAAGAAATGCTCAGGCCTTATTGAAATTTCAAATTCTCAATGGGCTTATGAAGCCTTTTATGTCAATAAATGTGCCGAGCAAAACAAAGGAAAGATGAGATTGATAATAAACTATAAGCCTCTTAATCTCTTCCTTCAAGATGACAAATTTCCTCTACCATCCAAGAATTCCCTCTATACCGGATTATCAAAAGCCTATATCTATTCCAAATTCAATCTTAAAGTCAAATTTTGGCAATTGGGCATCCATCCTTAAGACAAGCCAAAAATAGTGTTTTGCATCCCGAACCATCACTTCTAATGGAAAGTTCTCCCTTTTGGCCTAAAAGTAGCACCATCCCTATTCTAGAAGGCCATGTGTCGAATTTCCCAACCAACCTTGTCAAGTGCAGCGGTGTATATCAATGATATCTTGCTCTATAGCCCTGATGAGGAATCCCACTGCCAACTTCTTCAGCAGTTTGCGGAAATTGTGAAAGAGCATGGGATTATGCTTTCTCAAAGAAAGATGAATATTGCCCAAACAGAAATTGAATTTCTAGGTATGTACATTAACAAAGGAACACACTATCCAGAGCCACATATTCCTTAGGTTTTGCCAAAGTTTCCAAAAAAGAATTTCGTGACAAAGCAAGTCTAGCAATTTCTCTGGATAATTAATTATCTCAAAGATTTTATCTCAAACATTGCATAACTACTAATTCCACCACAATCAATGCTGAAGAAGAATCCCCCACCTTGGGGAAAATCCCAAACTAAAGTAGTTGTTGAATTTAAGGAGATCATGCAGATTCTTCCTCCATTGGAAATCCCATCAACAGAAAAGAGGATTCTCCAGACTAACGCAAGCGATGAATACTGGGCAGCCATCCGATTCGAAGAAATTAATGGTAAGAGACATCTGTGTGCTTACAAGAGTGGAAAATTTTCCCAAGTTGAGATGCATTATCATTCCACGTTCAAAAAAATTTTGGCCGTGAAAAATGAAATAAAAAAGTTCAAATTTCATCTCATCGGCCATCACTTCTTGATAGAATTGGACATGGCATCTTTTCCTTAGATGACTAAGTACAAACAGAAACAAATTTCACATTCTCAACTGTTTCGATAGGCTGAATGGTTTTCAAAATACTCTTTTGAAACCAAACACATTGCCGAGAAGAAAAACATACTTTCTGACTTCTTGTCAAGACCAAAAGTACCAGCAGAAATCAACATGTATACCATAAGACATGCATTTCATACTTTTCACCACAATGAAAAGTATAAAATCAAAAGAATACGATATTGGCCAAGTTAGCAATACCCTCAGGATATTGTTGAACAAATCCAGAATGACAGCCTCACTGAAAATCTAGAAAACCTTATGTGGCAATGCCACACAACTCTGGTCAGACTCCATGGAGGTTCAATTCTTTATCCTTTTGGATTAAATTACAGCTATCTATTAATACACCCTTTAATTTGGAATGAAGATGACTTCCCCAATCAACTCCGATGGTTATTATGGTATTTAACTAATAAATACTTAATAGCTATTGAAATTCTCACCGGAAGGTTCATTGCTAATTTAACCAAGATATTTGGGCTCGAACGAAACACTGAAAAGGAAAGTGACAGAAATCCCTTAGCCTTCCCCAATTGGTTTTATCCTTCCACTCACTAGAAGCATCTTCTATAGTAAGAACTAGAGTAAAGAACAACTGGAGTGCCATAACTTGGCACGGGGAGACACTTAAGTGCCATAACTTTAAAACGGTACACTTAAGTGCCACTTTTTTTTCTAGTGGGACACTTAAGTGCCACCTCCGACGACCCTTGTCGAAAATCCTACGTGGCACTATTTTATTATTTTTTAATACTTGTGTGGCTCGCTGGGAGAGCCGAGTTGGCTCAAACTCACCGAGAAATGACGTCATTTGCATAATAAAAAAATTAATTAAATTAAATTGGAACTTAATTTTAATTAAAATATTCTAAAATTTTTTTAAAAAAAAAAAAAAAGGAGGCCTTTGGGAGCGGGCGGGCGAGGGCGAGCCCTCGCCGCCGCCGCCCCCCGCCGTCGTCGAGGAAGGGCGGCGACGGAGGGGGAGGGTCGGCCGGGGTCGCCGGCCCCGGCCGGCCGGCGACGAGGGCCGCGAGCCCTCGGATCGCGGCGAGGGCCCGCGAGCCCTTGCCCAAGATCCGGGCGAGGGCTTGCGGGCCCTCGCCGCCGATCGGCCGGGGGGCGGCGACCCCGGCCGACCCTCCCCCTTCGTCGCCGGCCCTTCCGGCGACGGCGGGGGGCGGATCGGCGGCCCGCGGCCCTCGCCGGATCTAGGCGAGGGCCGCAACCCTCGCCCCGGATCGGGTGAGGGCTCGCAGGCCCTCGCGGCCGATTCGGCGAGGGCTCGCAACCCTCGCCGGTCGGCCAAGGGGGGCGACCCAGCCGACCCTTCCCCCTCCGTCGCGGCGATGGCGAGGGCTCGCCCTCAACCGCCCACCCCCTTCGCCCTCCCCTTTTTTTTAGAATATTTTAATTAAAATTAAGTTTTAATTTAATTTAATTAATTTTTAGAATATTTTAATTAAAATTAAGTTTTAATTAATTTTTTATTATTTTTACACGTCGGACGCGAAACGGCGTCGTTTTTGCATTTTTTTGCCACGTCGGCGTGCAAAAACGACGCCGTTTTGGACCTCCATCGCCGGAAAATTGCCACGTCAGCCATTTGGCCAGATTTTCGCTAGAGTGGCACTTAATTGTTCCATTTAACTCCGATATTGGCACTTAAGTGTACTATTTTGAAGTTATAGCACTTAAGTGTCCCCCCGTGCCAAGTTATGGCATTCCAGGTGTCCCAAACTCGTAAGAACTAAGAACTGTCCGACTAGACCCAGAAATCCACACTATTCTATTCTTAAGAAAACCACGAGCTTTTGTAAAAAAAAAAAAACAATGGCACCATCACTATCTACATCTTATAAACCTCAACCGCACCTTAAGGAAGCTCGGATTTACAAATCTTTTCCAGGACCTGTTGGTTGCTGTGAACACCAGTACCAAGAACTCCAAAGAGTTTTGTGCCAAGAAAACAAAACCATTCCTGAAGATGTATGGAACTATAATGTACCAACTGCATGGGACCATTATGGCCTTATACCAAAAGCCAAAGAAGCTCTCGAGGAATTCAGACATGCTACATCATCATAGAAGCAAGAAATGACAAACATAGATGACCATGCACAGTCATCTCAAGACCCTTATGCACAATGGGAGGGTCCTCTCTCTCAAGACCCCTATGATCAAGGACCCCTATTCTTATCCCTAAGATTGGACACATTTTACTATACTCAACCATCCAATTGGCCTCAGCCAAATATGCCTGTCGACACTATAGGATCCTCCAGGAATTATGAAGAAGCATCTTCATCAAACAAGGCAAGCAGGTGGTATACTCGAGCTCTCTCTAAAGATTCACTTGCAGGACTTGAGCAAAAATACGAGGAACATCTTCTGGTAGAAATGCATAGTTCTGATGACTTAGACTACGATTACAATGCCCATGACGGAAGAGATCGCTGACTGTAGCAAATCATTGTAGCAAGTCACTATAGCAGTAAGCTAGGGAAATCACTATTCATTGTCGCTGTTTATATTGCAAAGAATAATTCCCAACTGGATTTTCTTGAGCCTCTGTTTGTTTTAGGACCCGTGAGCCTGGTCCTTGTTTGGGTGTGACCGCCTAATGTCTATAAAAGGCAAGGAGGATGCAATGTGTTGGGCAGAATCCCTTGAAATAAAGTGAGTGTTTTGTTCAACTCTCAATGTTGTTCTAAAACACTCATTCTTCTCCATCCTAGTAGGATTCTCTGAGAAATGTAACTTAGATAGTTAGAAATGTTACTATCCTAGCATCTCTGAGTGTCTCTAGGCCATGAACTAAAAGTCTGAGTGGTCTTCTGCTAAAAGGCTATCCCTGAAGGGCTTGAACATCTAACAAAAAAAAAGAAACACAATCTTGAAGTTTCTGATGCCAATTTAAATTTTCGGTTTCCTCGCAATAATGAAGAACACCAGTCCCCACACACTATATTTGAATCTTTGCATCTTTTTCCCAAAAATAAATACCCACACTCATGCTTTTTTTTTTTGTCGGTCCTACTTTATTCCTATGCTAACTCTCACTCTCAGACTTTTACCATGCCTCCTTGTAGGGCGTGGGAGTCGAAACACACACCTGAAACAATATCATCCCCACCCCAACTCTCCTTAGAAGGTGGGGATTCGAACCCCCTACCTCCCCTCACATGTTGGAATGGTGGCAACTAAAGCAAACCACACTTAGGGGTGAGCAGTTCCCGGTTCCTTACAGGTTCCGCTTGGAACTTGAAACCTACCCTCGAGTACAGGTTCCTCATTTTTTGGAACCTAGAACCTACCGTCAGAACCGAGAACCTGGAACCTACCCTATCACGGGTTCCGGGTCGGGCCGAGTTCCAACGGGTTTTTTTTTTTTTTCATTTTAGTTAAAAAAAATGAAAATGAATGCAACAATAATAAACAAACTTGTCATTCATCGAAGAGAATATAACACAAACAGCAAACAGCATTTTAGAAGCAATAAACAAACTGTTTTTACACTCATGAACAATCCAGTAGTTTGAGCACATGATGGATGAAACGTGCTCTGATAGTGACCATAATTGCACTGCAGGCATAAGATCTAGACTTAGCTTCATCTGCTGATAACGAACACAGAGTTCATAAAATCATAAAGGTAAGTTCACCCGCATGTTTCTATCAAATGATGTCGTGGGAAAAATTGTGCATTCCCTGCTATCCTACTAACTTTATGCAGGTGGCATACCTGGGAAAACTTGTTTAAATCAGCAAAAGACTCATAGCTGATGCTTTGATGCAGCTTCTGATAAAGTGTCTTCAAGTTCCCAAAGATTTTTGACAAAGTCAGCACTCCTCTGCTAGAATGGCTGGATGATCCCTCCACTGAGAACGAAGAGGAGGTGCTGCTATAGAGGTGGAATACCTGCCATTTCTGGGTGTAGTCCGTTTGTGGCTATGCTTCCATTTTTCAAGGTGTCGCCAGTCAAGAACTCCAACACTAAAAGCTTTCTCAAGAACATTTTTCCCCCTCTCAAGAAAAGCTGGCAACTTCGACATGTACTTAACCAGTTCGTCATCCTCAGTTGTACTTCTTCTGGTTCTGGCATTTTGTTTATCCTCCAAGGGATAAGTTGGTTCATCTTCTATAGCATTCATGATTTCTTGATCAAAATCGGCATATGACAAATTAGCATCTACTTGGAGAAGAGTCGTACCTTTCACTTTTCTGCAAAGCGTTTCGCAAAGAACCATTAACCATGTACTCATTCTTTGTTGCCCACGTAACCTCCGGGACCATCAAGCACAACACCGTAAAAGGCCACCACATTTGGATGATGCAAGTCAGCAAGGTTGATTGCCTCATTCCACAAATCATATCTCTGTCTCAAAGATAGCAACGGTGCCAAGGATTCGAAAGAATACTATTAAATATCAAAAACAACAAAAAGCAAGAAGATCCATACCATTCACTCTTGCTCCGAGGGCTTCCAGAAAAGCACCTATCATCGATTCTTTTGATGGCTACATCGGTACCCCTCCATTTTCCATGATAAATAGTCCCATAAGTGCCGAACCTAATTCTCGCAACTCTTCAAGATCACCGTTCTTAATTATCTCGAGAATGGAAATCCAAGCAAATTAAGAGCTAAGTCCCGGAAAACCAAACATGTATCATAGTGAAGCAAATCTCTCACTTGCAAGCGACTAATGCCATCGATCTTGGAAACCCGAAATTCATCCTCTCTCGCCCTTTGTAGAATTAGCATCCTACATGAAAATGTCGGATGCACATGATCATCAAAATGAATGCACTTGAAGGACAAACCAACCTCATGTATACAAACACTTTATGAACACAAAAGAGCTCAATCACCTCAGTGTCAGCTTCTTGCTACACTTTTTTATCCTGGTATGCTTCATGAGTGTACTCATTTCCTTCATAAACTCTTAAATCGGGATTAGAAGGAAGAGCTGACTGAAGAACAGAAGCAGCTACACCCTCAGCAACATTTCGAAGATCTTGCTTGATGAGATCCTCTGCTGAACCTTCAGAAGAGAAATTAAACAACTAATATATATATATAAGGGGAAAAATAGAAAACTAACTTTAGAAACATAGAATATCCTATAAAGAACAACCTTCGGAAGATGGAAAATGTTCTGAATTGACGTAGTTCTTCTTTTCAGTAGCTCAAGTCTTACTTGTCTTGGCTTTGAATGTACTTTAGACTTTCCTATGTTAGATGTTTCACTTGTACAGTAGATCTCTCAAGTTTAAATTTTGAATACCAGGCAACAAACATTTGCCTGGCATCCTCCCAAGGAAGAGCACTTAGTTGACTGGTTGTAATAAAACATGAGATTGCCAATTAGTTGAACCACATTTCCTTCTATTATAGCTTGTACAGTTTGTGAGGAGTCTCACCTACTGTGCAGCAGTGAATTAGCATATAATGCATAAAGTTAATGGCAAACAATCCTGTAATTAAGTGTGAAAGTCTATAACAAAAGACTTTGTTTTCAAAGCTGAAGAAGCACACTCTTGTATTACTAGCAAAATTAGCCGTAGAGTGCTCCAATTACCTATGATAATTCCACAGAGCAGCATCTTTTCTTTCGTTTCTCTTTTTTGGCTAGTGTTTAGAGGTTGTGGGAGAGAGGGACTGGAGGGCAGGGCATGATTACCAACATCAATGCAGGATCATTTGTCACTATAAGAAGGAACCTAAATCTTTCCAACACCCACATTGCTCAGTTAATATTTTATCTTAAAAAAATCATAATAAGATTCATTCATTTATCTTGGCACAATATACACTAGCAATGAAGGATGAATGAAATCTATGGTTACGATTTCCAATCAGTCCATTAGGTGTCACCTGTAAAATTTGGGTCAAAGTACCAAGTTAACAGGTTCCATGGCCCAAGGCCATATACCGAAGGTTGAAAGAATACATGGCCACAACGAAGAGATTTTAGTAGCATAAGTATTTGCTAAACTAAAGCAGCCCATATAGCAGGCCAGTTTATACATGAACATTGCAGCATTCCCTAAATGCTCTAAAGAGACACAGTATTAGCCTAGAGTACAGTTGAGCAGAGTAGTAAGTGAAGATAAAAGCTCTTACTTTTTAGCAGCAATGTGGCTTCTTAAAAAAGAAAAAACCCGGTTTAATGACAGGAGACAACTTCGGTGTGCGGTTGAAGGATTGCGAGACAAAAAGTTATGCACTTACGTGGAAGTCATATACTCCTCGTGCACAAAGCAGTCCAAGATATATAACTGAAAAAAAAAAAAAAAAAAAAAAAAAAAAAAAAAAAAAAAAAAGAATTCTTAGAGGAAGGAACTCGTACAACTGTCTTTGTTAAAAGAAGCTAAATAGATCATCATAAAAATACCACACAGAATAGTTGACAAAAGATCATCGACAAGCTCAGGTTGCCATCTTGGAAACTTCTAGCTAGAACTGACAAATTGATAAGAAGCCATCCCATCATACCTGCTTGTACAAAGAAAAAACCTACAGAAGACATTTTACAAATTAAAACTAAAACATCTAATACCAATGATGGAAAGACAACTATATATATAATGTTAAAGTGAGATTAAATTCAGAGTAAGATCCACACAAGCACCCATGCAGTTTCATGTTATGAAAAACGATATAATGGTGCAATTAGCAGCCTCTGGACAGTCAAGTGACAGAACACAGAGGAATGCTAAACCTCATAGACTTATGAAAGGTGACATGTGGTCTGGAAAACACTAGAAATGTGATCATAAGGCAGTCCACACAAAGTTATGCATACGGACATATATAAGTATATTAAATATCAAAATAATGATGAAAATGACTGGAAAAGTTTGCATACTTAAGGTCTATCCCAATAAATAGAGGATTCAGCTGTATTCCAAGCCACCTGTAAATTATATTATTAGCAACATCAGATGGTGACCAGTATGCTGTTCAAGAAAACAAATATGGAAACAGCCACACATTTCACAGAAGACCAATACAAAACAAGATATTTTCTTCATCAAAGATAATTTTCAGGTGAAACGATGATGGAAACCTGTGTAATTTACCAAGTCATTCAAATACAAGACCATGGACATGAACAAAAATGAATCTTGTTTTTGTAATAGGTCACAGCTATAGATTTGAAATTATTGCATTGGGCAAAAAGCCTCACTTACTGGTATGCATGGAAGCACAACGCTGCAAGGAGGGACCTGATTAATACCTGCTGGACATTTAATCCCTGTTGCGCCTGTTGTTAAGATGAGAAAAAAAGGCATATCAGAAAAACTTCCATATACAGAACACTTTTGAGCAATTATTAAAGTTTGAAAGAACACTCACTACGGCTTGTAAGGATGCAGGAGTGAACTTGAGACATTCTGTGAAAAAAGTCACAGGGAATAATAAAACAAATGACATCATGGTAATAATCGAAAAGAGAGTTATATTGTCAAAGGATTCTTGTACATAAGCAAATTCAATTCCCAAAATAAGAGAACAATCACATAATGTAGCTTTAAATACTTAATAGTCTGAAGATGAAGACAAAATGAAGCATGAACATTTGATTGTACTTAGAAACAAGTCTAATGGACTTACCACATATATTCATTCCGCTTTAGCTGATAAGCTCTATTTACCAGCCATAATCTCCGCAGTAACAACATCCATATCTAAAAAAAAAAACAGAAGAAGAGAGATTAAATAAAATATTCACTTATTGATATACAAAAAGAATTACAATATATAAAGATATAATCAATGTCACTTACCCAACTCAAATTTTTCTGCATTCTCGATGCACTCCTCAACATCAATCGGTACACGAACGGCTCTCAACCAATCTTGAGTGCAAATCAAAGCTTCAACTACTTTGGGAGTTAAAGAACTTTGAAAGCCATCAAGCACACGACCCGATGTACTAAAAGTTGACTCGGAAGCAACGGTGGTTACGGGAATGGACAAAATATCTCAAGCCATCAAAGAAAGGATCTTATATTTTGAGCCATTAGTCTTCCACCACATCAAAAGGTCAAGTTTAAGATCCTTTTCATTTTTATCTTGAAGATACTCATTAAGCTCGGACTTGATGTCATCGCACTCTTGTTCATTTGAGTATAAAAACATTTTCTTCCAAGCTCTAATGCCATTCTTAGTTGTTACTTCACTACCACTCGCATCGGCATTGGAAGCACTACTACTTGTACCCAAACTATGGCCACCAAAATATCAATCACTTGAAATAAGAGAAGATTGCTCATAAAATTCATACAAACACTCCAATGTATCCTTCACCTTGTAATGCATCTCTTTAACTTTCAATTCATTATCATAAATTTGTCCATACAAGAAAGTCACATAATTCAACTTGACTCTAGGATCTAAGACAACCGCAATCAACACCATCATATTCACTTTATCCAAGCTTCCATAATATTTATCAAATTTTTCTTTCATTTTCACACCCATAGCTTGAAGCTTAGGATTCGAAGCATTGACCACATCTTTCAAATATCTATATAGAAAAGCTATTCCTTCAAAATAATCATTTGAAATAACATAGGAACTCCCCGATATCCGATTGGTGACATCATAAAATACTTTTAGAAATTCTGAAAGAATAATAGCATGTTCTCAATCATCATCACTAGGAGTTTCATAATTAAGCTCAGTTACAAAAGATAAATCTTCGTCTTCCATTCTTTGGAAAACCTTTCTAAACTTTATGGCGGTGTCTAACATGAGATAAGTGGAGTTCCATCTAGTGGCAACGTCAAGAACTACCGAACCCTTATAAGTAATCTCTTCACTCTTAATGCAAGACTAAAATGTTTTGGCTCTCACGGGAGAACTCCTTACATACCTAACCACATTGCGGATACGTGCAGTGGAGTCACGTACCGTAGCCAAGCCATCTCTCACAATCAAATTTAATATGTGAGCTGTGCACCTCATGTGCAAAACACTACCATCCAATATCGACGAATTTTCTTTCGAAAATTTATCCCTCAAATAGTTAATTGCAACATCATTTGAGCTAGCATTATCCACAGTGATTGCGGTCACCTTTTTTTCTATTCCCCACTCCTGAATGCATTTCTCCACCATTCTCCCAATCTCCCTACCCCTATGAGTATGCATCTCCACAAAGCTGATGATTCTTTTATGCAACTTCCAATTTTCATCAATAAAATGTGCAGTGAGACACAAATAATTCAAATTTTGAATAGAAGTCTATGTATCTGTCGTGAGTGCGATCCTAGAATCAATCTTTCGAGAAAAATTCTTCAAAGAAGTTCTTTCCTCCAAATACAACTTCATGCAATCTTTTGCTATTGTGAAACATGATATATGTTTGAAGAGATGTTGTAACTCACTAACAAAATCACGAAATCCAATACGCTCAACCAAGGAAAAAGGTTGCTCATCAATGATGATGAACCGAGCAAGCATTCGCCTACAACGTTCTTGATTAAAAGCCCATGTCGATAAGACACTACCAACACTAGAATCTCCTCCTCCCTTGCCAGCCATGTCTACATTACGTGGTGCAAAGAATTTCTGTCTCTTATCTACATTATGGGGAAACTTCCTGCATGTGGTCAAGTGTTTCCTCATCGCAGAAGTACCATTAGCAACACGATACTTAAGCATGGTCCCATAATGAATGCACTTCACTTGATTTGTTTTTCCATCCTTATCATTGATTCTCGTATAATAATTCCAACATTCGAATGTATATTTCTTATCATGAGCAAGATGAAAACTAGGTATCTTACTAGTGGCACTCATGATAAGGGGTGCCTCTTCTTCATTTTCATGGCCAGAAAACTCCAATTCCGTGATTGGAGTCATCTCCTCATGTCCCTCCACCTCCATTGATGTGCTATCTTGATACATTAACTTCACACTACATAACAATAACAGAATATAATTAATTTAGTTGATAACAATGTTAACACAGTATAATATAGCATGCCAATGCTGTATAGAAACATAATATGGCACTTTTATACATAAGCTAAGTCTATTATGTTGAAATACAATATACCAATGCTTTATAGAAACATAATACAACACAAACCATGGGAAAGTAGACCAATTTTAGTCTGTTCATTTCATCACCTACCTTTGAACCAGAAAGATTGAAAAGCTGTCTCACTAAAATCTACAGGTGATGTTGAAATTTGATGGTCCGACAGTGTCAAGAAAGCCCCCAATTGACAGCTTTGGGACTGATATCTCACTTAAATTCGGTTCGGCTGTAAGCACAGGCCTACGAAGGGGCTCAGCAAGGTGAAACCGATCAAGTAAGCATCTCCTATAGATCTGGATACCTGACAAAGTTTCATAGAAAATAATAGATGTGAACTCCTATAAGAAAGTGATGATCAGCACTTACTTAAGTACATATGCATAATGAGTATATTACAAATAGGATTCCTTCTGTCAAAAGAAGAAAAAACAATTTGGGCGAGCTGCCACCGCAAGAAAGTTCTCCCATTATGCTGAGGAAGAGAGAGGTGCGAAAAAAACCAAAAGAGATGGTATGTCTATTGAACAAAATGAAACGAACAATCATGCTATTTCACTTATATGAATCTATTACATGCATAAAAGATTAAAAAAAGTATTAAGAAAACATATTTTAGAAGCAAATGATGTTTCTACCTGATGAACCTTTTGATTGTCTTTATTATAGAAAGTTTAGCCCAAGACTCCATCATTACCAGAAGATAAAGAGGCAACATGAGAACATCAACGAAAATTCATTTAGCCAAGTGAAAGAAAGCCATTATTCATATTTCTAGTGTGTGTGTGTGTTTTTTTTTTTAAACAATATGCAGAACCCAAAACCACTTATTTCTAGCAAGAATGACACTTGATAGGTGAAAATAGTTATCATCATTGAAATACAGTACAACAGCCAAGCAACACATATGGTGAAAACGAAGCTATTAAGCAATTTTTGCATCATTAAAGCTTTTCTTAAGCTATTTTAGGCTGGCTACACCTTCATTTCATTTCCATTGAAAAAGGAAACACAAAATGCATTCTGTTGCTGTACAGTCACAACTTTTGTTTCTAGAAAATACAAAACAGGGGGGTCTATGTCTAACATAACAAATTTTATAACCTCTTCTCTTGCTTTGACCAAAAAATAAAAACTAAGAATTGACAGCTTCTCCAACCAAGTAGACTAACATTGGTTTTCCTCGCCACATGGTTGAGAATTTTGTGAAACAAAACTCTAGGATCGAGTGGGATGCAAAAGTCTATCAGAGATAACTAATAAATCAACATGGAAATCTCACAATTCTGGCAGAGCTTTCATGGTTTAGAAAGTGCCTACTAACGTTCAATATATTCAGATAATCATTCGCTAAGAATGAAACACTTACAGCAGATAAATTAGCTTTTCTGCACATTGATTCAATGGGCTCTGGCAGTGCAATCAACATTGCCCATCTCATTCATCAAGACAATGATAGAAGCAAGACATCGCTGTTGCCTAAACATCACACGCTGCAATTTTACGACGACCTACCGTACCTTTAAATGAACCCGGAGATCGGAGCCCCTTGCCTTGCAAGCTGTAGACAACCACATACATAAGATCAAGAAAAAGTTCGACACTTTAACCCAAATTGAGCGACCCCGTCTATTCAAAGTACCAATTCAACCTGACTTTAGTCACTAGTAGGGCTACCACACAATTATCCGCAATTACAGTCATTCACTAAAGCCATTGCCGCCACAAATCGAAAAGGAAGCACGACACTGATCCCTTAAACAACCCTTGTTGCAGGATCACGCCCGACACAAGGAAAAGACGAATTCCCCTGTCGTCGACTACCATGTGGGGTCAAAATAAAGTGACTAAGGAAACCAAACTAAGGAGTGCAACTGTGCAACCAAACTCTTTGTTTCTCTAGCCAAAGGGAGAAATCCTGAACAAAAAATGTTCAATGTATAACCAGAAATTCCAAAGAGAAACTTGCCTTGCAGATGAACCTATCTACCTCAAACTTGTCTTGCGGAGGTGGCCTCAAGCAGGGGTCAGCGAGTGGTGGCGTGACTGGCGTCGAGGGCGAGCGGCGAGCCAGAGGTCATCGGCGGTGGCATCGAGGGCGAGAGGAGGTGGCCTCGAGCAAGGGTCAGCGACTCAGCGAGCGGTGGCGTCGAGGGCGAGCGACGGTGGTGTCGAGGGCGAGCAGCGAGCCAGAGGTCACTGGCGGTGGCGTCGAGGGCGAGAGGAGGTGGCCTCGAGCAAGGGTCAGCGAGCGGTGGCGTCAAGGGCGAGCAACGATGGCGTCGAGGGCGATCGACGGTGGTGTCGAGGGCGAGCAGTGAGCCAGAGGTCACCGGCAGTGGCGTCGAGGGTGAGAGGAGGTGGCCTCGAGCAAGGAGGTGGCCTCGAGCAAGGTTCAGCGAGTGGTGGCGTCAAGAGGGAGTAACGGTGGCGTTGAGGGCAAACGGCAAGCCAAAGGTTAGCTGCAGTGCCATCGAGGGCGAGCGGAGGTGGCCTCGAACCTCGAGCAGAGATCGACGGCGGTGGCGTCAAGGGCGACCGGCGGTGGCGTCGAGCAGAGGTGGAGAACAGACGAGAGAGAGAGAGAGAACTGTGAGTGAAAACATGTCGTGTGAATTGTGAAAGAAGTGAAAGTGAATTGAACTTTTGATTTTGGGGCTAAAGAAACCCTAACCAGGACTAATTTGGGGGTTTTTTAGCCCTAACCGGACCAGTTCCGGTTCCGATTCCGGTTCCGGTGCCGGTTTCGGAACCGAGAACCGCCGGTTCCTAGAAAAGGAGAACTAGGAACCGGAACCGGTCCCTTTAGAACCAGGAACCGAACCGAACCCGGTTCCCCGATTCCCGGTTCTACCCGGGAACCACACCCCTAACCACACTCATGTTTATAATCCTTTTTTTGTCAACCGCAAAAACACAAAACCCACCCCTTGGTCTGTTGATTTTCCACCAAAGATCAAAACTTTCTCCTCAATATTTTCCCGACAAAATCCCTTTTCCAGGAAAATTCGATCAACAGTCCAACAGTGAAGGAGGACAAGGCTTTGCCGAACCATATGTGGTACAAACTAGATCAACGTTGTCAACGGCAGTGTAATCGCCCAATTATGGAGAACAAGAAGCTTTGTGAAATTCACTCTCTGCAGTGCAAGCACCTCTCTCTCTCTCCTGTAGGATAATCTTTGTAAGGTATTCCTTTAGGGCTATAGAGTGTGAACATGAAATGCAGCGAAGGATGATCTTTTCGTCCATATTGGTTCCAAATCAGAAAAAAAAAAAAAAAAAAAAAAAAAAAAAAAAAAAAAAAATTCGCTCACATTTCTTGTATTTGACGTTTATTTTGTGCTCTATTGCCGTTAATTAGCCATTTTCTAATGGTCCCGAATATAACTAGTCACGCCCAATTGAAATTTTTTCAAATTCAGAATGTAATTGTATACAAATTACCAAAATTAAAGCAATCTTTTAACAAGATGCATTCCTGTGGGCATGACCTAATCTCTATGGAAAACAAATGACGGGATCTTCATCATCGACCCAATCTCAATACAATATGTATGATAGACTTTTCAAAACTTCCCGATTCTCCTGCAGTTCGAATGAATAGAACGTGCATAGAAAAAGCTTAAGCATTCTTAGCGTACTGTCTATTTCATGTCCAAATTCATCTCATTCGATACCGCGGTGTACTGTAAGCTAACAAGTCTCATGGGAATCAATGAAATGATTCAATTGGAGGGGAAGATACCCTCTTGAACAGTTGACTACTTAGTTCCTGTATTAAAAGATAATCTGAAGTAAAGGGTCAAAGAAGTAAAGGGTCAAAGAAGAAAGTCCAATGATGCAGAAAATACGCGACTTTAGGATTGGCTTATCATCATGAGGGTCACCAGCTTTGGGTCCGCATTTCAGTGCAGGAGATGGCCATCCCAGCCAATTGCGGGAGCACAACACGTTCCCTATCATCATGGCATCCAGTGGACCCAAGCGACAGGTGGGGTAGGTTCGAATTGGTAACCAAACCTTTGAAAATCCTTCCTCCACGTCTTATGAGCAAATGTTAAAATATTTCTTCATGAAATAATCGGAGCAGTGCAAAATCTGACAAAGGGTGCGTTTGGAAAGGCCTTTGAAAAAAGACTTTTGAGAAAATACAAATACCTTTGAGTTAAAGGGATTTTCTAAAATGTAAATGGTGTTTGGTAAATTGTACTTTGAAAGTCCATTTTGAAGTAGCTTTGAGAAAAATAGTGTTTGGAAAGACTACATTTACAAAGGACTTGGAAATTAATAAAAAAAACTATCAAAAAAAAAAAATAAAAGAGTTCGCCAGCGAGAGGTAGGTGGCCGCTAGAGACGACTGGTGAGGGCCGCCTAGGGTCAGACAACCTCCGGCAAGGGTCACCTAGGGTCGAACGACCCTCGGCAGCCCTTCGCCGAAGGTCGCACGACCTCGTGGCGACCGGCGCAACCCAGATCTGATCGCCGGAGGTTGCATGACCTCACGACAACCAGATCTAGGTCGCGCCTGAGGTCGTGCGACCTCCATGTGACCAAATCTAGTCATTGTAGGTCGTGCAACCCCGCGGCAACCAGATTTAGGTCGCCAGAGGTCGCGCGACCTTGCGGCGACTAGATCCGAGTCGCGCCGGTCGTCGCAAGGTCGCGCGACCTCTAGCGACCCAGATTTGGGTCACACCTGAGGTCACGCGGCCCAGAGCTGGGTCGCGGCGACGCAACTCGCGTGTGGTCGTCAGGACTCACGAGCAGTCGTCGCAACTCATCAGGGTCACGCGACTGGCCGGTGATGGTCGCCGCGACCTCGCCGACCTCAGTCGAGTCCATCACCGGCCTCTCACGCTCATCCACACCGCTAGAGAAAAAGAGGAACAGTCACAACATGAACAGTGACGAGGCATTTCGAGAATGCTAAAAGCCCAAGGAAGCCTAGGACCTGCCTTGGGCTTTTAGCCTTGTAAATGCTGGCATCCCCCCGAAGCCCCTTGCAAAGTAGTTCCCAAACACCTCCATTTTGGCCCAAAAGGCCTTTAGCCTCCCAAAGCCCCTTCCAAAGCAGTTTCAAAATGCACCCAAAACCTTAGTGGACAGGCTTCTGTTGAAAAAGAATAATATAATAGCTTAGGCCTTCCCAAATCTTGCCTGGCCTAGTGGTCAGCCTGTCCTAACTTTCTACGCCCTTGCTACTAAATTAATTGGCTAAACTATCTATTTATTAACAACTTGGATTGGAGTGATTTTAGAGATTTTAACTCTCATGTTGTCAGGTTTTGCTTATCGAATTTTTCACGTCATTACGTAAAATTTGATTGATAGATTTTTTTGCTCACTTGATAGAAAATCATATGATACTTTGATATCAACCATTTTCTCCACTTCTTCTCCTCCCATGATCTCAGTCTCCTCTACTTTGTCCCTTTCTTTTATTTTTACCTCAGGGTCGACCTGATCAACAATTGGGCGATTGGTGGGCATGATCAAGTCCTCCCACAAAATTGACCATTTGGATGTACTTTTTGGATTCGATCAGCAAGCTTGGACAAAAATTCTGGATTTAGTGAGTGGGTGGCCCGAGCTTGGGCAAGGGCCTTGATGGGTAACCTGGCCCGCTCAAATATGGTACAAAAATAAATCAAAATTTTAATAATTAATAAAACGTAATTTTAGGAATTTGTGTAGTTTTATCTATTGCTTTTTTTTTTTTGAACTGAAGTTTTATCTATTGCTTCGCTTTTGAGTTTTATAACATTTTTCTTTACTATATTAGAATGCCAGCTTATTTTATCCTATTAGCATTTATAAACATATTTATTAGAGTAAGGTTACTCAAAAAAAAAAAAGTTTATATAGACATTTTCCTCTCACCCCGGTTGATGTGATATATCTTCTCGAGTAAATAAATTGAGCTCATGTTGATATAATATCTTGGAATATAGAAGCGCTTATATATTGCATTCTATTCACAGCCTCCTACAAAGTTATCTCAAACTTTGTTAGGAGACAAAATAAGGGTGTTTGATTTTAGGAAATAATTTGTATTTCATTACCTTTTGTATACAAAGAAACATATATACTCTCCCCCTCAAATGTACGCTAGACTTTTAGCTTTCTAGGAAAATTTTATCTCAAAACCTCATGCTCTGATACTAAAATGGATTTTGTAGAACTATTACCAAGAGTTCTAAGAATTTAAGCTGTTAGATAAAAACATGGTTTAGTAGTTAAATATTCTCACAAAAGTTATACCCCTTTCCACAAAAACCTTGCCATAATGCAAAAATGAGCAAATATTAGATAGTCCTACATAGTATAACAAAACATTAAGACTAGAGGCCACTAAACTTGCCTTCAACTCAATTGAGGTCAACAACATTGCTAACAATCTTATGATCAGATGCGAACTTTGTGGATCGATTTAGAGGTGGAAAACCATATGAAACAAATTGGAATATATACACTATTTGCTATAATGTAAATCTAAAGATATCAAATACATTTGTAAAATTCTATAATAGTTATGCTCCATTTGTTTAACAAAAAATTTGACACTATTTGGAAAAGCGACAATATTTTTGTTGTTTAATTGAAATATGAAAATGAACTTAAAATTATTTTTTGTTATTTGCAAAGGAAAATTTACTTTAATTCCCTAAAAGAGATACATACTATTTAATGTTTGATGTAAGGGCTACACATGCTATATTATATTGAATTAAATTTGCATTACATAAATTTTTTTTATAAATCGTAGATAATCAATTCTTTTCCTTTAATGGAATGTCGTGGGTGCAGCAGTCTTGGGTTACTTGGGCTCGTCTGCCAGGTCCTAGACCCAAGTGTTGAGCACCTCAACTTGAGTGTCTAGGACTTCGCCTTGATCTGAAGGGAGTTGGACGTGGCCACTAGGGTCCATAAGCCTAGGCACTAGGGTCCTAGTCATAGGAACTAGGGCTTCTTAGGCCCAGCCAGTTGTAACACGAATACTAGCACTAGGGGCTCTACCCCAAGCGTTGATGACTTAGGCATGGGATCTAGGTATCTATGCCAGCCGCTAGGGACCCAATCATAGGCATTGGGGTCTCGGACTTGGCCTCAAGAGAGTTGTGTAGCCTTTGTGGATTCGAGTCTAGCAAATGAGGAATTGACCTCAAGTGCCAATGATTTGGGCATAAGAGCTAGGTACACAAGACAACCTTCAAGGACCTGAGTAGAGGCATTGGGGTCTTGAGCTTAGCCATGAAGGACTCAAGCACATGCATCGAGGTCCCCATGTCTTAGTATTAAGGCCTAAAGTCTAAGTGGCCTAAAGTCTAAGTGTTGAGTATTTTGAAAAATAATTTTAAATTTTTAAATGAGGAAAAATCTGAATTTCAGTATAGAATTTTCATTGGTTATGAAAAAAATATTCCATCTTGACTGATTTTTCTATGCAATTCAAAAATTAGAAAATGTGAAAAATGTTTTTGGGTGGATTTTTTTTTTTTTTTTCAGAACAAATGAAAACTTTATGGCCTTTCGATGAATTAATTTTCTTTTCTCAAGGAGAAATGCCACATCAACCTAGGTTATTTCAGCTTGAGACCAAGCTGAAGTCAACAGAAGTTGATTGCCTCACTTTGGCTTTTTGATATATAAAGACCAACCACCGAGTTTCCAATGAAACTCCATAGGAACATCCTCATTCAAGTACTATGCAATGATGCTCACAGACCGATGATGAGAGCCTCCCAACTGGAAATGCAAATCCCGATACATGAGACATATAAAAAAAAAAAAAAAAAATGGTATTCTTATCATTAATCTAGCAGTACTGCCGCATAATCTCTTTTTTTTTTTTTTTTTTGTGGGAATTATCCCATATTTATTAATCAGTATATATAAACATATATATGAACATGTTGTATGAATATTTGGTCTTATATATAAAGGAAAAAACCACGAAAAACCCCAAACTTTGCCCCTTGTGACACATTTACCCCAAACTTTTTTTTGTGTCGTGAAAAATCCTGAACTTTCCAAACCATGACACATTTACCCCAAACTTTTTTTTGTGACACCAAAAACCCTGAACTTTCCAAGTATAACATATTTACCCCAAAATTGAAGGGCATTTTGGTCTTTTCATTTTTAAAAATTTTTTTCTTTTTTTTCTTTTTTTTTCTTCTTCTTCTCTCCACCGGCCATGGCGGAGCTGGCGGAGGGAAACCGGCGTCCGGCGAGGGTCGCCCGACGCTGGCGAGGGTGAGGGCAGCCCTCGCCGGCGTCGGGCGAGGACGCCCTCGGCGAGGGAGTCCTTCCTTCTCCCTCTCCGCGTCGCTCGTAATCTCATCCCCGTCCGCGTCCTCTCCTTCTTCGTTTCTTCGTTTCTTCTTCTTCTTCGTTCCTTCGTCTTCTTCTTCTTCTTCGACCTCGAGTCCTAAATCCGACGCGGTAGCTCGAGCCCGGAGGAAGATGTCTCGCCCGACACCGGCGAGGGCCGCCCTCGCCCTTGCCAACGTCGGCCGACCCTTGCCGGAGCCGGCTTCCCTCCGCCGGCCTCCGGCGGGAAGAAGAAAAAAAAAAACAGAAATTAAAAGGATAAAAATACCCTTATGCGGTAAATGTGTCACGATTTGAAAAGTTCGGGATTTTTCACGGCACAAAAAATAGTTTGGGGTAAATGTGTCACAAGAGGCAAAATTTGGAGTTTTTTGTGATTTTTTCTCTATATATAATTTCTTTTGATGTTTTTGACGTGACAGGCCTCTTTTTATCATTACATATCAGTTGATAGCCGAAACAGCCGATAGAGACTGCTTTTATTAGATGACAACAATAAAACTCTTATACACAAAGATAAAGTATACGTCAACTCTGTTCAAAAGTTTCTCCCGATATTATATCTCATTGGTCATGACAAAAAAATAAAGCCTTTCCAGATAAGCAAAGCGGATCACCTCTGTTTTTTTGCCTGAAAAGCAAAGTTAATAAACTGCTAATGCATGAACAGTCTCACACCAAAGATTCACGAAGATAACAATGGAATCTCAAAAGAACCTTTGTGGTCCTCTGTCTCTCTCCCCCCGGTTTTAGGGCTAAAAAGTGTGAAATGCAGTGAGTAAGATATTTTCGCCCATATTAATTCTCGAATACACACTTTTGGCTATATACGAAAATAACGGCTATAGCAAAAGACATGGCTTGGATTATTTCTTGCATTTGGCTTTTCCTTTGAGTTCCCATGCCGTTGACTGGCCATTTTCTATTTGTCCTTTTCTATTGTGTCCTTACTTCCCTAAATATAACGAGTCACCACCCACTTAAAATTTCTTCAAAATTTATTACTTATTTATATATTAATTACCATAGTTAAAGCATTTTTTTTAATACTAGATGCAATTCCACGTGCATGGGCCGATCTATGTGGAAGTCAAAAGAAGGGGATCCTTACTATCAACCCATCTCGGATAAGATTAAAAATGATGTATTTTCACATTCGTTCTACCGTCTTGCCTCCCTTATAATTTAGAGATTCCAAACGCTAATTAAGCCCATAAAATTTGTATTGAGAATAAAAGGGAGTTACTTGATGTTTCATGCATTATTCTCTCAATTTTGTCCTCACAACTCCAGCTCTACTTTTTAGAGTTTCCAAAATTATAAAACATGATAACTGAGCTGAAAGTAATAAGTTGTGAGTGCTCAACTCGATCTCACTTAAGAAACTTAACATGCTTGAAAATATGGATCTTGCCTGCCTCATATGCTTCAAAATTTTCAAACGTCATGTTAAGTAGAGACATCAACCTATCAAAGAACTTTGACTAATCCTAATAACTACCAAAGATCCGATGCATAATTTTAGGTAAAAGAAAGAAAAAAGAAATGAGCTGTTTCACAATTGATGCCTCACATAAAAATTTTTAAATTTTATATTTTCAAAATTTACTTTCCTATATTATTGCTCACATGCCATCCATCAACGTCGGTCAAAAAACGGCTTGCGTTCGCATTGGAAGATGTCGAAGCGATCGCCCCAAAACTCGGTCTCCCTTTCTCACACTCGTTAGCTCCACCAGGGTCAAAAGAATTTATATAAAAATAAATAAATAAATAAATAAAACCCTCCAAAAATAATGAAGATTATCTCGGTGCACTTTAACGGGACTTTGTGAAATTTTAGTGAGGCAATCAAAAAAGAACACAAGATTTACGAGATTCAGCAATATGTTTACGTTCTCGGACAAAACTCTCAATTCCCTTTTTTTTTTTATGTCATAACATTCTTCTACAATTTCTACACAAGATTACCCCAATAAAAAAAGGGAAATTTCAAAATAGAAAACTACCAATACAGAGATTTGCCCACAATATCCTTTCCTTCGATAGGAGAGCAAATCTCGCCAATTTCCACCCTAATTAATGGCCAGCAGTCCATGTTCCGCTGTCCACTTCCAAAACTAGTTTGCACCTCCAAGATAAAGGTCTCTCTGCATCTTCGGTTTCTCTTCTCACTGTGCTCTTCTTTGATACAGAGAAGCAGATATTCTTCGTTTCGTCTTCGTTTCTGTTCGGCTATAGCTATCTCACACCTTAACTAATCATTGTACAATTTCTCTTACGTCCTAAGTTTTCGATTGACCAGACTCAGAAGTGAAATCTTTCGTGAGCTGAATTTGTTTGCTGTGGTGACTTTTGCAAGGAAGCAACTATGACCACTGCTGGCAAAACTGGCGTTCCGGCTAGGCTTGAGGTTCGTGCCTCAATTCGCTTGTTTTTGTCTTGCTTTTTAGTTTTATCAGGAATACCTGCTCAGGGGTACTTGTGACACGTTAAAGAGTCAATTTCCCAAATTTTTCAGGGGAAGTTCAAGGCCATGGTGTTCTGTTGGGTCCTTGGACTTGGGTCTCTTGTGGCTTGGAACAGCATGCTGACCATCGGAGATTATTACTATAAAGTTTTCCCGGTAATCAACTGCGGGTTATTCCCAATTTTCCACTTTTTTTTTTAAGCCAATACTCTAATTTCTCTGTTTTCTGTTCTGTATTTAGTAAACTCTGTTCTCTTTAGCTGTCTCATATTGATATGGAAGAGTCTTGA
The DNA here is from genome assembly GCA_014182555.1 of Eucalyptus erythrocorys. Lineage (NCBI taxonomy): Eukaryota > Viridiplantae > Streptophyta > Magnoliopsida > Myrtales > Myrtaceae > Eucalyptus > Eucalyptus erythrocorys. The sequence continues at coordinate 11,332,954 of CM024600.1, read as the reverse complement.
CTTTGGTTGAGTTCTGAGAAGTGCAGCTCAGTAATTGTTTCCTCGATAGTGTCTGACTAGAAAACAGGTGTGTCCACTGAATTTGCTAATCAAGTCGATCTGCTGAACAATAATTTTATTGTTGTCATCTTGGCTATGGTTCATTCCTTCTTCACCGTCCTGATAGCAATAGGAGTTTGTTGCGATACGGTTGATTGTTGTGTGACGTCCGGATGAGTTCTTAACAAAATCATCAAAGAAGTGCTTTTAGGACTTGCAAACTAGATACTTGCCTTTCTATATCTTTTTTTTTCTTTTTTCGGTTTATAATTTGCTCAGGGCAATGTGAAGTCTCAGGTTGATTGTGCTACACTAATTATTTGTTTTGTGTTGGCTGAAGCATTACCATCCTTCAAGAGTGCTTACCATTGTTTATCAACCATTCGCAATTGGGACAATGGCTATCTTAGCATACCATGAATCCAAAGTCGATACAAGGAAGAGGAATATAATTGGATACATTCTTTTCACTCTAAGTACACTCTTTCTCTTAGTTGTAAGTAGTCCGAAGGCATAAAACTCTTCTATTCACGGCTTGTGCAATTGTCTAATTTAAGTTATTTTCCCTGAATTCTAGCATCTTACTTTGACTCCATTGCTGGATTTCATACATGATAGTTGGACTTAGCGACTTCAGGGAAAGGGGGGTTTGGCCTTATTTCGGTATATGTCTGCTCGTTGCCTGCTTTGGAGTGGCCGATGCTCATGTTCAGGGTGGTATGGTCGGTGATCTGTCTTTCATGTGTCCTGAATTCATGCAGGTGGGTGCTCTCCTAAACTTTTTGTTGATTTATTTTTGCAACTTATGTCCTTAAAGATACATCTTTTGAGTCAGATCTTGACCTTTCAATCTCCAACTATGGTGGATTTTCATTTATGCAGTCGTTTTTTGCTGGAATAGCTGCATCAGGAGCTCTAACATCTGGTATGAGGCTGATCACGAAAGCAGCCTTTGACAAGGCTCATGACGGACTTCGCAAGGGAGCTAGTATGTAATTCTTTGTTGTCATCAGAAAATCTTCTCAATTTCCAGATTCATCCTGTCATTAGAAGTGTTGTTGTTAGTGGAATTTTAGCACTTGGGCGAGTCTAGTTTTGCTTGATAGTGATCTGTCACATGCCAATAACATGCAATCCTTAAGAACTTACGTTCTATGTCATAACATGTTTTCATCTCTAATTATAAGGTATTATCGGTAAGTAGGTAAAACCCAGCTTCATTTGCCGTGCTCTGCATATACACAGAAGAAGCTCATGATGCAATAATCAGCCTTGTCAAGTGACAGCAATATGCAGAACTCTTCTCACCAATCTCAAATTTGTTTTCCAGTTTTGTTTCTGGCAATCTCCACATTCTTCGAGTTCATCTGTATCATTCTGTATGCGACTTGGTTTGCTAAGATTCCAATTGTGAAGCACTACCACTCAAAGGCGGCCTCAGAAGGTTCCAAAACTGTCTCAGCTGATCTTGCTGCCGCTGGAATCCAAACACAGGTGTCTTGGCAGTGGAACTTTCTCTGTTGTAGTTGCAAAATTTGTTGTTCCTTTTAATGTCACTAAAACCTTGAAAACTTTGAAATTTTGGCAGGATGGAGACTCTAAAGAAGATCGATTGAGCAACAAACAACTATTGTTCAGAACATAGATTATGCCATTGATCTATATCTTATATATGTTTTGACACTAACAATCTTCCCAGGCTTTCTCTATGAGAATACCGGAACACACCAGTTGGGATCATGGTGAGTATTGAAAAGAGAAGCCAATTTGTCTACCTCATGTAAATGATACAATTCTCAAGCATATCAGATACTCTGTCACATCCTGTAAAGGTTCGTGTACTCGCTACAATCTTGCTTCACCAGTTCTGTTTCAGGTATGCGCTCGTTCTGATTGCTATGTACAACGTATGGGATCTCATATCTCGGTACATTCCCCTCATTGGCTGGCTCAAGTTAGAGTCCCGAAAGGGCCTCTTGATCGCGATTCTCGCCCGTTTCTTGCTTGTCCCCGCATTCTACTTCACGGCAAAGTACGGCGATCAAGGGTGGATGATAATGCTCGTTTCCTTCTTGGGCTTGAGTAATGGATATCTCACTGTCTGTGTGATGACAGTAGCACCCAAAGGCTACAAGGTTTGAGCCGAACATCATCTCTTGTTTTGAAGTTGCGTTTATTTTACCATAATTTCTACTTAAGATTCAAAATGGGGTGAGCTGTTTTTTCAGGGACCAGAGCAAAATGCCTTGGGCAACTTGCTTGTGCTTTTTCTCTTGGGTGGGATATTTTCAGGAGTTTCTTTGGGCTGGCTGTGGATCATACACAACGACAAGTTCTAGTAAGCAGCACTGGGGAAGGGAGTTATTGTCCCAAGGGAAGGAAATGATGGGATGCTCGTCGATTCTTCAATTAGAATGTAATGATATATTTTTTTTTAAAGCCAAGGATCTAACCTAGCTCACCTTACAAAAGCACTGCACCGATTATACCTCGAGAAAAATTGACCCAACAACCCATTGCCGAGGCCTCCTGCTTAAATCATGAAATTACTCTGAGAGTCATGAACGACTTAGGGAGTTGAACCCTTAACCTAGTGGCCAAATCAGGGGTATGCCCTATGTAGCACGGACACTCTCCGGAAGCCTTCGTGTCGTGTCCGATACTTCGACACGTGTCCAACACGCTCCGACACGTCCCGACATGCTCCGACACGTGGTCAACGAGTGTCGAAAAATCCGACACGTGGTCAACTCTTTCTGACACGCGAGTCCAAAATTCCGACACGCGATTCCAACACGCACGGGGTCAATTTTAAAAATTTCTAATACTTGAGGGGTCAAATATATATATATATATAAAAGAAGTAATAAAAGAAGTAATAAAATTGCTATAAATATACACGCACGGGGTCATTTTTTTTAGAATTTTTTTATTTTTTAAAAAGTCTTTTACTATGAAAGAAGTAATAAAAAATGCTATATATGATAAATAAATAAATTTAAAAAATATCATTTCAACATTTTTCTTTAAACAATGTTTTTTTTCCTTTAAGTTTTGTGTATTATTGTAATAAATTAAAATAATGAATGATATTATTTAATATTTTTCGTGCAAATTAATTCTAAGTTATTTTTATTATTATTTATTTATGTATTTATATATAAAAATATATTTAATATATAACGTGTCGGAACGTGTCGTAATTCTCTATTTTTAAGAAATGACGTGTCGGCGTATCGTGTCGTGTCGTGTCGCGTATCACATGTCCATGTCAGTGCTACATAGGGTATGCCTCAACCAGCGCAGCCAAGCGTGGTTAAGTAGAATGTAATGATACATTTGTATTTATTAATTGCAAGTACACTAGAATGTAATGATATATTTGTATTTATCAATTTGCAAGTAAACATTTCGTTTCATGCCAGAAATGCTTGTACTTTTACACTAGGCCATAGGAAGGGAAAGGAAAAAAAGAAAAGAAAAAAGGATTAACGTAAATGAGTATAGCAACAAGATAAAAAAGCGGTTTTAATCAGCTTCACTACATTGTAGTGTTAATTTGATAGCTACTTCTAATTTTAGCATAAATTGCATAGAACACCCCCTTGTCTACAAGTCCGAACAACTGTGGCTAGAGATGCTATATGCATGACAACCTTTTCAAACCTTCCGAATTACAAGAACACTCTAAAATAACACACAATTCTCATATTACCTTCCCCTAATGATATTCTAGAATACACAAGAACTTTAAAGATGTTTAGAAACTTCAAGGCTTGCTCGCTCCTATTGGTCCATTGTACATTGAAATCCCCTAGACTGTGACACTATAATCATGGCCTCCAATTCAACTCGATCAAAGGTTGGGTATGGGAGGCTCAGTTCAGAGTGAGAATCAAATCTAAAAGTCCTTTCTCCAAGGTCTCATATGTCACTTGATATAAGAAAATATCGTTTTTTTCTCGGGAAAATGTCACAAATGGTCTCTATATTTTTACTTAAAGTGTAATCTCGTCCCTGAGCTTTCGATTTGCTCAATTTAGTCCATGAACTATCGATAAATGTCCGATCTAGTCCTTCTGTTACTGTTTTTCCTTCTTCTTCTTTTTTTTTCTTATTCTTCTTCTCTCTTCCCTCCGCCAGCTGGCGTCCGACGAGGGTCGCCCTTATTTGGGCTGGCTAGGGCGGCCCTCACTGGCGTCAAGCGAGGGCCGTCCTTGCCGGACGCGACTGAGGGCGGCCCTCGCCTACATTGGGCAAGAGCTGCAACTGTTGGCATCGGGTGAGGGGTGCCCTCGCCAAATCTGGCGAGGACCGTTCGGAAAGGGCCGCCCTAGCCAGCTTAGGCAAGGTCGACCCTCGCCTAGGGCGGCCCTCACTTGATGCCGGCTTCCCTCCGCCATGGCCGACGAAGGGAAGAGAGAAGAAGGAAAAAAAAAAGAAAGAAAAAGATCAAACTGCCCAATTCCATTAACTTTAACTAACGGAATGACGAAATTGATCAATTTTCAAATAATTAGGGATTAGATCGAACATTTATCGATAGTTCAGGAATTAAATTGAACAAATCAAAAGCTCAGGGACAAGATTGCAATTTAAATAGAAGTATATGGACCATTTGTAACATATTCCCTTTTTTTCTTTATTAAACAATTGGGTCTGGACAAAACCCGACGAAACCTAAGTGGATGGGCTCAAGGCTGAATTGAACATTACCTACCTAGGCCTTCTCAGAATATGCTATGGGCCTAGTGGATCACCTGTCCAAGATCAAGCCCACTTTCCAAATTTCTACGCCCTTTGCTCCTGCATTAATTGGGTACCCTGTTATATCATTTGTATACAATTGATTTGAGAGGATTAAACACTCGTTATCAACCAACTTTCTCCACTACATCAATGGGCAGGTGATGTGGGCTGCTCATAAAATGAATGGGCTTGGCTGAATTTTTTCAGACTTGTTGGGTGAGCAAAGTTCCAGCCCAAGTAAGTGGGCAAGCTGGGCTTGTACAAGGGCCTTCAGGCTCGGTACGGCCCACCCATATATTTTTAGAAGGAGATTTAAAATGTGTTGTATCAATAATTTTCTTTCATACTCAAAATTTATAAACAATAATTAGACAAAAGTAAGCCTAAATTTCTAATACGGTAGAGGAAAACAGTATAAAACTCATAGTTCAAGCAAAAGCATAATAACAAGTCCCTCAACTTATGCTTCGTTTTGTTTTCCAATTCCATTCAATTTTCAGTGGAAAAACTTTTTTAAAAAAATGAGGTAAGTATATTAGATTCCCTAAATTTGTCATGAAAGTGCAATTGAATTTTAAAACTTGTAAAAAGTACAATTAAGTTCTAAAATTTGTTATGAAAGTGCAATCGAATCCTAAAAATTTCAAGAAGTTTAATCAAATCTTAAAATTTATCACGAAAGTGTAATTAAATTCTAAAACTTTCCAAAAATACAATCAACAAAAGAACTTAATTGGATCGATTTGATAAATTTTAGGACTTGATCATACTTTTTAAAAATTTTAAAACTCAATTGTACTTTCATCACAAGTTTTTTATGACTTATTTGAATTTTTTGAAAATTTTAGAACTTATTCTATTTTCGTAATAAATTTTAAGACTTTCAATATATTTTTCTCAAATATAAAAGAAAAAATGAGGCTCACTCGTGAAATTCCCTTGGATTGCCTGGGCAAGCCAAAGTGGGACCTCAGGAGGTTCGGGCCCGAGCAAGCCTGGCACGGACTTGCCTGATGAGCAGTTCTACTTGCAAGCATTCGTGCGCCTTTTTAACCTATTACAAATACCAAAAAGATTAGAAAAAGAAAAAGATTAAAAAAAAGAAAAAGCACTGAAAATTCCCTTCTTTGGAAGAAAAGGTTTTACTGGTGATGGGACCTAAAATTATGGGTTAACTCCCAACATTTGGATGACTGTCAAGAGCTCAAAGTGGAAACAACGGCTTTCCTCCTTCGGGCCAAAGCGGGAAAACCGGTCATCAGCTGCACGTTAAAAAAGTTCAACAGTCGCAACCAAGATCGAACACGTCGTCCACTAACTTGACATTCACGTCTAGCAATCCATTCATCCTCGGTTCGAAGAAAAGCAGTTGCATGAGAACCTCTTCTCGAGAACACCACATGTTTCAAAAACATGCACGACACATCAGGCGTACTTTCGTTACCAGGGTTTTTGGTTTTTTAGTTTTCGTTTCTTTCTTCTTCTTCGATGAATATCGAGAGGATGGCTTGCAGCTAAGGTAATGTGAGCCTTCGTACGTTGCTCTTTCTGCACTCAAAACCATTATAAAAGACCAGACCTGCATGGAAAATTGCATGTTCAAAAATCAAAAGGAGGAGGGTGATCCGCATTGCTTCGTCAGGGATTTTGCATGCAACACCCCCCCCCCCCGACTGCGAACGTCTTCCTCCAGGGTAATTATTCAGGCCGACCGTGTCGTGAGTTCGCCGTTAAGTTAGTGATCGAGGTTAATATCTGTTCTTCCATCAGCCTTTCTTCATTTCTGAAGTTTCCACCCAGCTGATGATATTATATTGGATCATGTGTCTTTCAGCTCTCATGATATAACCATAGGTGACGTATAGGTCCTCCTGTGCTTTCTTCCCCATCCACATTCATCAAATCCTCTTCTATTTGAATTCAAGTTTTCGAGCCGAGAAGTAACTGATTAGAAAGCAACGTTTTATTCATTAGCCCTGCGCTTTCTCTGAATTTCTCCGGAGAATAGTTGCTCGTTTTATTCATTTGCGGAAGTTTGAGAAAGCAACGCACATAGCTCAAAAAATATGCTTTTGGCAACGGCTGGGAAGAGTTTCATACGCCAAAGGCTAATCCAATCATGCCCATTGAGTGTGTTCAATAGGAGTTTTCACAAGAAACCTATTCCAGTTTCTTGGGAAAAGCCCGAACTCGGTTGGACCAAACTAAACTTTGATGGATCGTTGAGAGGTAGGACCGGGAAAGCTAGCATCGGCGGGGTGTTTCGGGACCATAAGGCCGAGTTCTTGCTGGGCTACGCCGAACCCATCGGGAGAACCACTAGCACCATCGCTGAGCTAGCCGCGCTCCGACGAGGCCTCGACTTGGTGATTCAGAACGGATGGAGCAACGTGTGGCTCGAAGGAGACGCGAAGACCCTGGTTGAAATCATCTTGCAGAAAAGGCGGGTCAAGTGCGCCGAAGTTCAAAAGCATTTGAGTCACATCAACTTGATCATTCCAGAGCTCGAAAATTGCATCGTGACCCACATTTATAGAGAAGGGAATAGAGCCGCCGATAAATTCGCTCAAATGGGGCATGAGTCGGAGAGGCTTCGCATTTGGCGCAACGCTCCTCCTGATGAAGTTTTGCCCATCGTTCTTGATGATGCAGAAGGAAAGATTGTTCTCCGCAGAAGATAACGAAGCGCTTCACTTCCAATTCTTTTCCTAGTCATTTGTTTATCATTTGTCTCCGTTCTTTATTCGCTAGGCAATGTAGAAAATGCGAATTTTTAGATAGAATTTGACCGATACTTAGATAAATGTAGAATCGTGTACAGTTGGCCAGTTATGTATAGGCAAAGATATAGTTCTTTTTATCTGGAAATGTCAAATTGACCGCACGCAAGAGCAGTGCTCGGTTTGAGGCTTTCTCCAGGATACATCTCCTTTCGCGTGTCCTCGAATTAGGATGAAAATCAAAGCAACAACAAGCCGATTCATTATCGGTTTCTGGTTTGACCTTAGACGTAATTCCAAGGGCAAGCAATTTAGCTCTAGGACAAGCGAAATGAGACGTGAGTGAGAATCATATTCGTTCACTTCCCACCAGGACAAGCAAAGATGGGAACTGAGATTGCCTGGTTGGCGACGTATTCTGCAATACGCTTGCGTGAGAAGATGTTGACTTTGCTCAATGTCTGCAAAAGGGTATGACCAAATACCGTATTTGATAGGCCTTTCGCCATCCCCTCGGTTCAAGTTTCGTAAACGAAGAAGAATATTCGTTATTTGCTCTCTGTCAGCACGAAAACTCATTAAAAAAAAAAAGAAGGGATTTCTTATAGCGTGACGAGGAATGTACCTGCTCGGTGCTGGAAGCTTTGACTTTCGGGAACAAACTACCCGTCGAAATGCGTTTCTGGTGATATATAAAGAAAAAGTCTACGATCTTGAAATGCCATCCCTCTTGTTTCTGGACTAGGAAATTGCAGATAACTCGGCCACATAACGAGGAATGACAGCGAGGAATGAACACTGAACTGTGATCGATTCATGAGGCGAGGTCTGAATGAATAAGTAAAGGAGATTCATTCAGGTTCCTCGACCAAAAATTTTAGCGCTATCACCTTGTAGATTAGATTTTCACACCTCACAAGTCGACATCATGGTTCCCATGTACCCTGCTCTAGGGGGGACCGGGAATTCCCTCTCCACCCCTGCCGGGCTCGGAACTTAATAGTTTCCACCACCCCTTCAGGATTAACCCATGGGGACCTGAGACTGTAGGCTCAAGAGGGTCATCAATCTTTCTATTGGTGTTCAAGCAATTTTCACAAGAGGTTCCTGTGCCATTCCTGGTGTCCTCCTACTCATGAGGATCTGAAAATTTTATGCTTTTATGATATGGAATAAGCTGATAGGATGCAAATCCAAGAAGGGAAAGTCCACTTGAAAATGTTGCTGACCTCGAACTAGAAACACTAAGCAGAGCGCCTAAATTGAGTGAACAGACGGAAACGCCATCGTATATTCCGAGATTATACTCACTTCCTCTCACACGAGATCACTTGCGTGAATTGAGACTTAGGCATCGCTGTCGAGCCACCTAACAAATTTCCTATGACATGGAGCCTAGAAGACGAATCATTGATTCAAACCGTCTGGGAGCAATTTGTTACAACCCCTTTTGCAGGAATTATGGGGGCAGAGGCACCTCTGGTGCAGATTCAACACATAAAAACATTTGCTCAGAGAGACATTTTCTCCTCGATCCTGCAACAGCACAAGACGTAGAATTCCCTGAATTCAGGGAATCATCAGGTCCTCAAAATATGGCAAAAAGTTGGGGGAAATATCTGTTTCCCCTCAATTATTATCTGCATCATGGTTGCAAAAGACCCTCCCGTCGACTGACCAAAATTCGGGAACATTAACGAAACTCACCTGTCATTTCCTCTAGAGCAGCCGCGTCAGTTAACAAAAACTGTCACTTTACGATACAAGCCATGCTAATTAAAAGCCATGGTATCTCCCAAAATCCAACCCAATGTGTTTTGCAGAAACCAATTACAAACAAGCCAATTAGAAATGGATCAGAAAAGGAAAATGGATCGAGAAAATGAATGCTGCAATCAGGTTTTTATGCAGTGCATATAAGGGGCAGAACGAATCATTCCGATCTTGGTGGGTTTTGGCCAGGAAAAATTTGCAGTCTTTCCGAAAGACTGGATCCCAGCAGCCAAAACTCAAAATCCCAAATCCCAAATCCACAAATCCACAACCGAAATCACGCTTGAAAACCCAAGAAAATTCATGATTTCCAATACCAATTTGGACTCCCTGTTTCCTCGCAATTATCAAGAATGCCACTCCCCCCGCACCCCACTGTATCGTCTGAATCTCTCTGCAAGGCTGCATCTTACTCCCCAAAATAAATACCCAACATCGCGGGCATAAAACCCTTTTCTCTGTCACCCCTCGAGAGCGCAAAAACCCACCTCCCGTTCTGCTGATTTTCCCCCCGAGATCGCGAGGTTTTCCCGGCAAAGTCCCCTTTTTTCCGGGAAAATTCGATCGGACGGGGTCCGGCCATGAAGGCGGACGATGCCCTGCCGGACCATTTGCGGTGCAACCGGACGGACGGCCGCCAATGGCGGTGCAATCGCCCGGTCATGGAGGACAAGAAGCTCTGCGAAATTCACTACCTGCAGGGGAAGCACCGCCAGCACAAGGAGAAAGTGCCCGAGTCGCTCAAGATCCAGAGGAGGAGCGGGAAATCGGAAGGTAAGGTCCCCGCGCTCCACAATCTCAAAATTAGGGCTCAGAAGATCGAGAAGCCCGGCAGGCGGGCGGTGAGGATGAGGAGGAAGAATTTGGCGAGGGAGCTGGTGAGGATCGTCGTGAAGAGGGAGGCGGAGAAGCGGCGCGAGGTGGAGGGGAGCGGCGGCGAGGATATGATGCGGCGTCTGCCCAATGGGGTCATGGTGATTTCGCAGTCCGCCGCGCGGCGGCAGCAGCAGCAGAGCGGCGGTGCGAATGACAATGTGGGTTCGCAGTGCGATGTTAAGGTGGGAGTCGATGCTAATGTGGCTCCGAGGAGGCGGTTCCGGTCGAAGAATCTTGAGCCCCTGCCAATTGGGGCAGTTCAGGTTGGTACTGTGTGTCGTGTGCTTTTGTTGTCCTCATTGGTTCTGCTTTCGTGTGTGGAGTTTTCTTTTGCTTGTGCTTGATTCATTGTGGTTTGGGAATCGCAAGGTTATGCCATACAAGAGGAATGTGGAGAAGGTCGGGAGGAAGAAGTGTCACTGGTGTAAGAGCAGCAGTGCCGCGAGTTTGATCAAGTGTTCGAGTTGTAGAAAGCATCACTTTTGCTTGGAGTGCATCGAAGGGCGGTTAGTGCTTCTGTGATCATTCCAGTTTGAAGTTTTTTTGTGGCGTTGAATTTCCCGTTCAGTCTCTATTTGGTTGTAATGGTGGGTTGTTCAATTTTTTTTGTTTTTCCTCACTTGAATCATTGTGGATTATGAGTTCTTGTTGGTGGCCATCAATGTTCATCTTTTTTGGCCAGAATGCTATCAATCTTCATGGGATGGATTTAAGGAGTGAAGTGTGTTCATCTTGATTTTAGTATCTGTTAAAGGGAGGAGGTTGTTTTTTGATACATCATAATGGAGTAAAAGGAAAAAAAGAGACTACATATTATGCTACCTAAGATGGGCAAAACTCAATTACTTTGTAATAAAGGATCTGAAATCTTGATTTTGCATGAAAGTTGGTTCTGCATACAGGGAACATTGGAAACTAGTCAGTTGTCTGATGTGCAGACGTAGGGTAGGTGGTCATGCCTCTGTGTCGTAGTACAGCTGCTAAACTTATGGTCAGCAACTATAACTTATTTGCTTAAACTGGAGCCGAAATATTGCCATCTAAAAAGTACATTTCTTGGGTTATATACAACTCCAAATCCCTAGCATTGTGCTATCTTCAAGAAATAATATCCTTTCAGGCCCACACTTTGGAGAATATTGACCTTTTCCCTTTCAAATCTCTTGAAAAGTCAACCAATTATCTCATTTCTGGCTATTGTTAACCAGTAGGAGGGGGCATTTTTAACATTTCATTGTTTATTTGTTTCTTCTTTTTTTTCTTTAATATCCTATAGTCTGTAACATATGAAATTTGAATGAATCCAGGTACTTCGACACACAAGAAGAAGTTAAGATGGAATGTCCAGTTTGTCGCAAAACTTGCAGGTGTAAGGTGTGCCTGGCTTACAAATATAAGGACAGTGCTTGTCAGGTCTGAATTGTGATTTTATTGACATGTGATCCAGAGGATTCCTTGTTTGCATTGGATGGGTTTGATAATATCTGCATATCTCTTGTTTCAGGAACTTTCAAGTGATGACAGTAGAGCTGACAAGATTTTACATTCTCATTATTTGATCTCTGTTCTTCTTCCTGTACTGAAAGAAATAAATGAAGAACGAAGCATTGAGCTTGAGGTCGAGGCAAAAGTAAAAGGTTTGAATTTCACCTCTTATTGCAATTTTTCTATCTGATATGATGCTTCAGCCATTGACATAATTTGTAATTGATCTAATATCCGTTAGTTGGCGCAGGAACAGAAGTTTCTCAACTTCAAGTCCCTCAAGCTGAATGTGGCTTTAACAAGCAATATTGCTGGTATGTCCTTTGCTAATTAAAAGTTGCATGATTTAGTCTCTTAAATAAGTTGGGTTCACATATCTGATACTTGGCATGGTTCTTGGAGCAGCAATAATTGCAGAACATCAATCCTGGATCTGCATAGGAGCTGTTCAAGTTGTTCTTACAATCTTTGCTTAAGTTGTTATTGGGATTTCCATCGAGGAATTCTACCAAAAGGAGTGAAGTTACCCAACAATAAATACGATAGAAAGAGGAAAGCCTCTATTCAGGATCATAAACAACTTTCTGCAAAGTCAATAAGCAAACTAGAGCAAAAATATGGTGGTAAATCTCTCACTGTTTCAATGCCGTTAACCACTTCAAAAGCTTGTAATGGTGATGATGTATCATGCCCACCATGGGAGTTTGGCTGTTGTAATAATGCCCGATTCAACCTGCAATCCTTTTTCCCCATAAACTGGAGTAAAGAGTTAGAGAAAAAGGCGGAAGAAGTTGTTTGCAGCTATGATTTACCAGAAAACTCAGATGGTACTTTGTGTTGCCCCTTGTGTCATGGGGATAATCATGAAGCTGTAAATACGCAGTTGCAACAAGCAGCAACAAGGAGAACTTCAAATGATAACTTCTTGTATTACCCAACTGCATTGGAAGTTCATGCTGATAAGTGTGAGCACTTCCAGAAGCACTGGGTTAGAGGTCATCCGGTTATTGTTCGTGACATACTTTGGAGGACATCAGATCTTAGTTGGGACCCGGTTGCTATGTTCTGTACCCACCTTGAGGGTAGCATTGCCAAGTGTGAAAATGAAAAGGAAGCATCAAAAGCCAGTTCTTGCCTGGAGTGGTCTGAGGTCAGTGTTTCTACTTCACTTACTCGTCTTATAAGATGCCTTATTTAAGTTCCTGGTGAAAGAGACTACCCTCATTTTCCTTTCAATGTGGTTCCTGGTGAAAGAGACTACCCTCATTTTCCTTTCAATGTGCATTACATATCCCTTAGTTATTGAGATTCTTATCAGGACCTAAAGAATAGAATGGAGATATTCTCTATATGTTTTAAAATGATAACACCCCTGTAACTGTCCAAAAATCAATAAACCCTGATACAGTAGCTTTAAATGGTCTTTCCATGTTCCTTGACTTTACTGATGATCGAATTCCTTGAATCCGTAAAGTCATTGAAAGAATTCATTGCAGTCTGCATCAATACAATGGCTCAAATGGTTCTTTTTATCAGGACCAGCAACTCAGGTAGACATGATGTCAGATTTGCTAAATTTGATCTTTTTGTCGATGGAATGAAATTGAAACCCTGAGTAACATTTCAGAATATGACATACTTATGTTTGCAGATGGTTTTTAAAAAAATATACATGTTAAAACATACATATCTAATGACATTACAGACCACTTAATGACACAACTGCCAATTTAAGACCACTTGTTTCATTATCTTAAGGACTTTACTGTTGACCAATTTGATGTTTGTCCTATAATTCACATGTAACAAATATTTCTCTTGGCTATTGCATCAAAACAATCTCTTAATGTAGCTTTTTTTTCTTTTTTTGGCAAACATGCCACTTATGTCCTCAAAATAGAAAATCCAGGGTGACCTTTGCCAAATTTTAGTCTGGTCAGAAGTATGATTTTTCTGGGTTGTGTAGAAGCATGTGCATATTATCTTTCTTATGGGATCCTTCTTAATATAGTCAGATTACGCTATCATAATTTGGACCAAAGCTGGTGACTTTGGTGATTCTCTGATTACCAGATAGTAGTTGGAATTATGTTGCTTCTACCCCAGCTAGATTGCATATGGAATCAGAGCACTAACAATTGTCGATAGACCATGTGAGCAAGGATAATCCATAATAGCTACAACGACAACGATTATAAAGTTGCTTAAATTGGATTGAGGTTTACGGTTCTACTTACAGATGCAATGAGCAGCAATGAAACTAGATACATGACGGTTTACATCTTCTTTAGAAACATGATAGGTAGGATCACTATTCACTAGTGAGGTGAGTTGGGCTTAAACTCGAGTTTCTTATCTCTTTTCCACTGCCTCAGGACAGCATCTTGGAGTAGCTATTCTCCATATGACATGGAATTATATTGCCAGCAATTTTTTTTTTTTTTAAATAAATAATACCTTTCATATATCAATTCCCATCATTGCTCGGTCCCTACATGCTCCAATTTTTTCTTGTTCTGTCTCCTTGCTTAGTGTACCATGCTAATTGATATTAAATTAGCTTATGTTGTGCATGGCAGGTAGAAATCAGCATGAGACAATCGTTTATTGGCTCTTTTAGAGGGAAAGCACGTGAAAGTATTCGACATGAGAAACTGGAGATAAAGAGTTGGCTTTCATCCCGATATTTTCGTGAACAATTCCCTGCTCATTATGCTGAAGTTCTCTCTGCGTTACCACTTCAGGATTACATGAACCCAGATTTAGGCCGCTTAAATTTGGCCACAATGCTGCCCCTGGAAAATATGTCAGCTGAAATTGGTCCATATGTTTATATCTCCTATTGCAGTCCCAATGAACATCCCTCTGAACATTTTGGGTCAAAACTATGCTATGATTTGTGTGATGTGGTATGTTGCTCTAATCTCCAGTTACTTTTTAAGTTTTTTTTTTTTTTTTTTAATTTATTTTTTGGCTCATGTTTGCATGCTTGGAACCAGAATGCCCATTTTATTTCTTGGAACTTTTTGACTCTGAATCTCGTACATTTGTTCTTTATAATTTGCACTTGTGCTTAGCCTGCATAGATAGATAATGAAAGAATGAGCATGCGGAAGACATGTCTTACCATTCCTATTTATCCCTTTTCTTTGTTTTAAAAATAGGTTAATATTTTGGCGAATACTACAGATGATGTTTCACCGGACAAAATTAATAGAATCAAAAAGCTGATGAGGAAGCGCCAGGCTCAGGATAAAAAGGAATCAACTGGTGCTCCAAATGGTGAACTCTTGGGATCTGACATTGAAAATTCTAGTGAGGTCCTTGATGTGAGTATAGAGGAGATGCAAATACGGAAGAAAATGGCAAAAGTGACTTGGCTGGCAACGGCCTCAGAAGAATCGCCTTCTCTAATTGCCCAAGATAACAAACAGAAACAAGATCACAATAGCACATCAATGGAGGATATCCAAGACTCTAAAGAACAGAACCTTTATGAGAATCAGACAGAAAGCCATAGCCATTCCATGAAGAAAGCGGGAAAATCTTGTGGTGCCCAGTGGGATGTGTTCCGCAAAGAAGATGTACCGAAGCTCGAAGAATACTTTAGGCGATACTCTGCTGAATTCATGCAGCCGTGTGGATCTCAGAAGCATGTAAGTTGATGAAGTAGTCACTTCGGCCTATAAATGTGTCCCCATATATCCCAGATTGTTTGACTGATGCCTTGCATGTGATAGGTTGTCCATCCAATTCTGGACCAGTGTTACTTTCTTGATGAATATCACAAGTTGAGGCTCAAGGAGGAGTTTGGTATGATGTCATCATTATATTTCGCTATAGAGTTCCAGCATTTCCTTAACTTATCCTCTCTTGGTTTTCTAGAAATTGAACCCTGGACTTTTGAGCAACATGTTGGTGAGGCTGTCCTTATTCCTGCCGGGTGCCCCTATCAAATCAGAAATCCCAAGGTATTAACAGTCTGATAATTACTTACGTAAGTGTGCTTTACCAACTACCGTCTTTTCTTCATGGCGCATTTGGTTTGTGGAGTATTGCAGTCTAGTGTAAATGTGATTCTGCACTTCATTTCACCTGAGAGTGCTGCCGAATGCATCCATATGATTGATGAACTCCGCCTGCTTCCAGAAGGTCATGAGGCCAGACTAGACAAGCTCGAGGTAAGTTTTACTCTTTGGGATTATCCTTCCAAATGTGGATGTCAAAACTACTCCATCTACAATGCCTTTATTGGAATGCAGGTGAAGAAAATGGCTGTAAATAGTTTAACCAGAGCAATTGATGAAATACGCGAGCTTACATCAGTGAAGTGAGTTACATTTCGAATGCATCTTTCCTCTGAGTTAGTTTTGCCTTCTTTCTCTTCTCCTCTTATGATCAGCCACCCGGTAGTCGCCACTCATATTTTTTAATTTGTTCTTGTTCGTATGTACCATTTTACTTGGTTGTTACCCAAAGTGTGTGCTTAAAGGTGTCCTTACGGATGTATGGATTCTCAGGGATAATGCTGAGGCTTAGCAGCGTCTGGAGGAAGTCATGGGAAATGCCAGGCTTTACTCAGATGGCTTTCATCAAGATATTCGACATTGTTAGATTTCTGATTTGGGCAGAAAGGAGGGCACGTTTCATCTATAGAAATTTTGACACCTCTCTCTCTCTCTCTCTCTCTCTCTCTCTCTCTGTACAGAAGTTCAAATCATGAACTGCATCCAGCATGTATATGTTGGAGAATCATTAGTTGCAGGTCAATTGGTTCGGGATGTAAATATATTGAGTTGATTGACCATTCTATAAATAGATTCTCAGGTACATATTGTCACATTCATGCCAGCCAATTCATACCTTGGTCTAAAAATTTGTCCATTTCGATGAAAAATTACGCAGAAAGCCCCTGAATTTTGGGCTGGGATAGTACGCATTTGACCCGAGCTCTCCACCATCACATGATACCTCCTGAACTTTCAATTTATTACTGTCTATGATCCTTTGTCGTTTTCTCCACTAGCATATGCAATGCACATTATTTTCAAGGGACGAGTGCATTTTAGTTTCTTTTTTTTTTTTATGAGAATTCATCTTTTTACTCTTAATATTTGTGGACAAATGGAAAAAGATTTAGAAATGGAAGAATACTAAATTAAGTAAAATAGTAATCATAAAAAAAAAATCATCGATAATAATATTAGACAATAAGGATATGTTCAAATAAGATGAATATAGCCACTTTAATAGAAATAAGTAAGCCACCTTCATAAGCAAAAACGTCAAATTACAAAAATTAATTCTTATTATGTGTTTTTTAATAATCAATTAATGTAAAAAAAGATTGATTAAACAGAAGATTTTATTGAAAAATACACTTTTATACTTAATGGTAAGTCCCACATTCTTAAAAAAAGAATAGTGGAAAGCTAAACGGCCAAAACATTATAGAAACATTATAGAATTTCAAGGAAAATGCTGTCTAACACATGTAATTTTCCCCTTTCTTTTCGTATTTTCGTATTCCAAATCCCCGACAACAGACAGGTTGACATTTTGATTGAGCAGGACACAGAAGCATAATGTACTTTGCGTCACACAATTTCCTCCTCTTCAGGAAAGAACATATAAAGCCATACGTTCAAAAGAGCTACAACTGGGGGTAAAAGGAGCAATGAGTAATGAATCACTTACATATATTGGAAGGTTTAAAAGGAGGGAAATGAAAGATTTTGTACGACCTTAAATCTAGTGCAGCCTACCAGTGAAGTAGCCACAATCATAAAACAACAATCCATATATCAGATTTGCTTGGTAGTTATCCATTTACCAAATGACAAGGTCCAGATTTCTCCAAGCAGGACCATCCGCCTGAGATTGTGCTTTCAACTTGACTGAAAAGATGATCGTGGGTAGATCTTAGAATTCCACCCTGTGCAACACATTTACGAATTTGTAGGACTCGGACCACAAAACTGACTCTTCTGCATTCCGTATCAGCAAAGTGAGGCGTACTTAATATCGAACTCTCGGATGGTACACCCAACTTCATGGGAGAAACAGTCAAAAAGGGGAGTAACACTTTTATTTCTATTTTCAGCAATCTTTTGAGCTCTCGTCAGTCAGCCGGAAGTCCAAACTCAACAGTCAAAACTTTTGAAACTGTTTTAAGTACACGAAATGGAACAAAAAAATATGGTCGAGTACAAGCGAAAATATCTAAAACAAAAAAGAGGTCCTATAGCCCGCTTGTTATTTCTTGAAAGCCCTGTATACTTAGATAGCTTCGGCTGTCAAAATTGTTCAGAAGAGTAGCTACACAAAGAAAATCCTTCTCATGGGGCCATAAGCCCATCAATCGTGTAGGAAAGAGATTTCGCCCAGTCAGCTCTGAGCAGCAGAGTCTGCAGAGTCTGCATCACATTGTACCCTGGATCAAGCTTCCGCTGCCAACCCTGTACCACCATCAACCAGCCATGAGAAATGAATCTCTTGTTCAATTGACATAAACATACAATACCTCATATATGAAAATGAGTTGGAAAAAGTGGCAAATAGCCCGAAACCCAGATCATGAATGATTCTATCTTCATGCTCTTTCATATATGTTGATAGCTTATTTATAGAAAAATGAGTGGAAGAGGCTAAAGCAAATTGCAGAAACAGACGCGCTACAGAAAAAACAATATATTATTGCAAATAAGATGGGATTTAGGAAAGAGAATCAGTTTGAACAGTTTGAGATAATTGTGATGAAAGGATCATCATTGCTTCATGTAATATTTGCAACGTCTTCAATTGCTTCAAATTGCCAAGGAAGCAAGATAGAGAAATTACCTCAAGAACCAATGTAGTTACCATCACAGTGCACACATTGCCATCAATATTAACTCTATGACGCCTAGCTTTCTCAAGTAATTCCTGCATGCAATCAGCAGGATGGATCTTATCACCTTCAGGAGTTCCCCAGAAACTGAAAGCCTCCTCCACTTCCTGTCATTCATTTAGTTTGACATTTAGGATAATAGCAGAAAGCAAGGGTCTCAAGTAAAACAATATTCTCAATGGGTAAATTTCAGGCACTTACAAAGTGGCCTAATTATACACAACAGAGTGCCATTATCAGGAAACAAGTATCCTCGTGATATTAATTCATTAATGACAGTAAACACCAACCAAAAGCTAGAATTTTTAAGATAATGAAAAAGACTAGTTAGGGAGTTTCCTATTCTTAATAAGAAAAACTCATCACTCGTGCCAAGTGTAAAGTTTAACAGACAGAAATCAATTTAAAGACAGACATTAGAAATACTGTGTAGATGCTCATAATGAATATGAAGGCCTGCAGATAAAGGTTTGAACTTTTCTAAATCATTTGATGAGGTTACTATAAATATTGAGAATCTGTGAAAGGATTTCATTCTCATCAAAGTAAATGCCACAAACACAAGTAAACAGTACCTCTGTAAAGGATTTAGGATCTGGACAGTTTTGCCGCTTCGATAATCGAAGTGCGCATTCAGCAGCAGTACGGCCATCACGACGAGCTACAGCTTTAAAAAATTCCAGTAAATTTACACGGTCACTTTTAGACAGTTCAGCGGTCATGCCAACATCAAGGAATACAACATGGGGCTTTGACTTAAACAGCTGTTTCCGAGAAGATTTGTTCTTAGCTACCCGGACAAGAATGTTCCCAGGATGCATGTCTGCATGAATGAAGTTGTCCACCTGGAAAAGACACGAGACCAATGCTTCAGCGAGCTGGTAAAA
Organism: Eucalyptus erythrocorys; assembly: GCA_014182555.1. Lineage (NCBI taxonomy): Eukaryota > Viridiplantae > Streptophyta > Magnoliopsida > Myrtales > Myrtaceae > Eucalyptus > Eucalyptus erythrocorys. The sequence continues at coordinate 11,313,536 of CM024600.1, read as the reverse complement.
GCATGCCATGAGTACTCAGGTCACATTAGTTCCATGCAGTCAAATATAGGGCCAGTTATGTCACTCAAAGATCTTGCACGAATTGACAAAAGAGTTCTCCCTTTCTCAATGAAGAATCAACTGAAGCATCATACTAGATAGTGAAAAAAGAATTAATTCATGTTTCTGGGAGCATTAATAGGTGAAACGTTACCAGAAGCATCTTCAGAAGTGCATGAGTCCCTATGTGAGCAAGTGCACTTTTAAGGCGAGCATGTCCTTCAAGTCCATCAACATAGTGTGAGACGCTTTCTCCTTGCTCATAAGTTTCCACTAAAACAGCTGGATGGACAAGAGGATACACTGGCTTTGGAAAAGAAACATCCTTCCAACTCCGGAAATTGTAAATGAAGCGACTCAAATGAGCAGCCTCTCTTGCAAGGTCAACTTGAGACATCATAAAAACCGCAAACTGCTGGACACTCTCATCCAATCTCAACCACTTCAAAGTAGGAATAAAATTTGAAACTTTAGCTGCCAGGTTGATTATTGCAAAATCTCTTCTAATGGATTCACCAACGCCAGGATGTCTAACCTTTACAGCAACCACCATTGGTTTTACCTGTTGACCAGGGTACCGAAATCTCAAAGAAGCTCGATGCACTTGAGCAATACTTCCAGATGCCACTGGAACCTCCTCAAAATGCTCAAATATATCAGAAAGTTTGCGACCAAAAGCCTTCTCAATAGTCTTTCTTGTGTATTTGAAGCTATGTTGAGGGGCCTTCATGTGAAGCTCTGTAAGCTGAGCGCATAAGTCTCTAGGAAAGAGGTCTGGCCTTGTAGCAGCCCACTGCCCCCATTTTATAAAAGCAGGACCTGCCCTCTCCAGTGTTCGGTGAACAACCTGAAGCCACAATCTCCGAAACTTGGCTCCACAACAATCCGCAAATGGTGCCATCAATATGCTGGGTGAGAACAAAATCATTAAATATAGAGCTCTCAAAAGTAACACGATGCCTTCGTAAACTGAGTACACTAGCAATGTGACAACAGCATGCCCATGCTGGGCACGCTTGTAGAAAGCATTCGGTGATGGGTAAAATTCTGTATCGACAAAACTTCTCTCTGCCCATGCTAGCTGTCCCGTGGTGAAAGCAAAGATACCAGGAACAACAAGTGGCGAGCGGATCAAGCCAAGGCTGACTGCTTGAGCTATCCTATTTGTGCGGGGAAAACCACCGCCGCCACTAGAATGGCACTTCTGCAAGATCCTTTTCCAAGTGAGCTGGGCCTGATGGCTCACTGCACTGCTTACTGAGAAGACAGAGAATTTCCTTGACAAATAACATGCGTAAAAACATTGTCGAGGACTACATTGTTGGAAAGCATCATGCCCTCTGCTGGGAATTTTATAGGGCAAATGTGACCTGTATGGTCGCACCGCTAACCCAGCTGAAGCAATCGCCGCATATTTCGTAACTCCAGTGTAACTGCTCCTCGGATTACATGAAATTGAGTTTACAACTCTCCTGATACGAGAAATCGTCAAAAATCTGCATTCCAACAACAAAGAGCATTAAAGCCAATTTCAAAACTTGAGAGCAAGCTTGCTTCATCATTAAATCACACAGACTGCAGTACGACCATAGCGCATTTAAAACTGGTCTCACCCCTGAAACCTCATCCCTAGCAACAAGTGCATCTCCCAGATTGTTGGAAACTACTAGCCAGAAAAAACTACTTCGTCACATTATCTAGGGAAAGACTACTGACAAAGAAATCACCTCCCATTACTAACTATGTTACCAAAAGGGCACAAGGCAAAGCACATATTTCTCCACAAAAGACGAGAGCCTGCAAAAGCAATGTCGCCTTCGAAAACGCATTGTAACCATTTCCTACGGGGAAGACCTACAATCACGAAGAAGAGAGCAAACAAAAGATCCTCGAAACACGCCCCACCTACCCAATTCACAAGAAAGAACCAGCTGACCGAGAAAAAAAAAAACAAACTTTTTTTTTTCCATTTTCGGAAACCCTCCAAAAGCAGCTCAAGAACGAGCCCCCCGGAAGAAAACCGCGCCGACCCAGAAGAAAAGAAGCACAACCCTTTTCCGAGCGCGCGCAGATCGACGTGCCCAGAACAGAAACGGCGGCGGCGGCGCCAGGGAAGGGAATCGAGAAATGACCTCGACATGGCGATCTTGATGCGGGGAATGGCGTCAACGCGGGCAGACGGTGGCGGCGGCGGCGGCAGTGGTGGAGAGGAGTCGCCGCCAGCATCTTCTCATCGACCGGGGCACGGGCGGGGGGACGGCCAGGAGGGCAAAAGTTCTTCTCCTTCTTTCCGCTTCGGTGCCTGAACGCGGACGGCGGTGTCACGGAAGGAGAGAGAGAGAGAGAGGGAAGAGGAGGGAGGAGGGAGGGTGGACCCATGGACTTCCGTGCTTGGGCCTTAAGCCACAAAGCCTGCGGTCCTTCGCCGACCTGAATTTTTTTTTTTCCTTTAATTATTTTTTTCTTTTAATTTATAAAAGAGAAAAAATATATATATATATATATTTTTTTTTTTGATGGCCGTGAACCCCGCGTGGCGGCAAGGAGATAAACCACTGGGGGCGACACGTCTAGCCACCACACACACATACCATCAGCAGTCACCAATGCCTCACGATATGCCTCCCCGCAACTCTGGCTTTGCGTCGCGAGCGCTCGAACTGCACTCCCAAGCGAAAGGAAGCATGATACTTTCATGAAATTATATGTATAGTTACTTCCGTTAAAAGTCAAACGGGAAATTTCGGCCTTATTATTTAAGAGTTGGCATGTTGAACAAGTTACTCTTTTGTGTAATTTGTTAGAAAATGAGGAGTAGTATACTTATTTTTTTGTGAATCTGATACGGTATAGTTTATGCTCTTGGTTGAAACTTTCATCAGCATGGTGATCATCAATTGACTCGGGCAAAAAGGAATGAGATAAGTTAAAAAAGAAAATTCGGAATATTATTTATTAAAGTGTGATCCAACGTACATGTTGTATGTAATTAAATAAATTTATTTTACTCTGATACGTAAAGTGCATTTTACAGAAAAACCATATCTTGTTGGATTTATGTATGTGTATCCTTCATGAAAGTATCAGAGTATTTTTTTCTAGTAGAGATTTAAGATCTAATGTTGAGTTTTATTCGATTTCCAAGTCAATCCTGTCGTGATAGTCTCAAAGCGTATCCTAAGGAGGCTACTATAAAGTCAGGTGGGCACAAATAATCCTCTTGTGAGGTGATGCTTATACTTCCATGAATTCTCCGAGCTTCATCAATCAAAACTAGAATTCTTAAGTGTTATAATTAATCATAACGTAGAGTCGTCAATAATTTATTCTAAAATAGTTAAAAGCCGAATAAGAAAAGAGCGATTGACTTACTTTAAAATTAGGTTTAGGGACTTAATTATGCCAAATTAACCTAACGCCCATTAATCGGTACTTCTTTCTCAGGATTAATTTTATTTCCTGTCCATGCATTTAGGATGATAAATTAAACACTTAAAAGTCCCCAAAATATAGGCAATGTACGTGAGGGAGTGAATAAATTATATAGTAAACAAAAGCATAAAATAATGTCGAGAGTTTTCTTGCGCAACAAGCGAACGAGGTCCGTGAGTGGCAAAGAAAAGTCAAAAAGTAATCATTCAAGTTTCCAAAAATAAAAGTTTCCTAAAACAAACTGATGCATAAAAGAATTTAAAATATGCAAATGTGATATCCAAGAACACTGTCCTGAATAATCACTTTCCTAAAATGAGCTACTAAATGAGAAAACAAAATGTAAAGTAATTTAATCTTAAAAACCCTAAAGCAAACTATGGATGAGAGGAAATTAAATCTACTCCAAAATGACTTTTACCCTTGATGCAAAGTCAATCTCAAGGATATTTTTATATGGTTTCATAAAGGTGCAATCTAAAACTACTAATATGCAATGTATAATTCAACTTTAATATGACATGCTAACCAGGCATTTAAATAAGTATACAACCTAGACCACTCAAATATTCACTAAAACACTTGTTCGCCTAAAACCCTATTTTTATTATGGCAATTTCATGGATAAATTTTGTGATAAAAGAGCATGGAAGTTATTAAGAAAAGATTGTGGCATCCTGATTTTTTCGCTCGACAAAATAGCGAGCTCTCTATCGGACTATGCCGTTTGCATCCTCATCACAACATCGTCGAGTCGCTGCTGCTGCCTCGTCATCAAATAAATTACGTTGATCCAAACATCCTCACCCCAAGAACTTCCAAAGCATTGGCCTTTAAAGAAATAGCTTAGAAAGAAAGAAAAAAAAAAAAATAGCAAGACTCTTGAATCCACGTTTCAGCTGGCATGAGTCGACAAGTGCTGCCCAAATTGACCAAGTATGGTGGTGGAGAAAAGAAATAAATAAGAGAGAGAAAGAAGGAAGCTCTTCCTTGGTCACTAAACCCCCACGCCCACCTTCCGCCCTTCATTTCACCGTCCATTTCTGCCAGCAAAGTGAAGAGAAGTTGGCAACGTAGGGCCTCTCCTCAACACAAGAAGGTTGGGTTTTTCTCTCTTTTCGGCCCTTGCGTCGTTGCTGCTAGCTTGTCTCCATTCTGCCAACCCACCACCGCAACTCATAAGGACCCAAGGCAAATAGATATCCTCCGTTATATTTTATATTGATCGTTTGTCGTGTGACGAGAATAGTTATGTAGAAACCCAAGAAAGTTGTGGCATCCTCAATTTTATAACCTATCAAGGTGAGAGGTTATGGTCAATTGGAATGGCAATAAAATTTTGAAGTGTGGAAATTGTGACTAATTGAGTGGTGTGGCCTTGGGCATTAATCTTATAAGTCATGATTTAATTAGGTTAGTGAGGGTGGCGGATATGTGTTGCAATGATAATTATTAAGTGGCCATAGTAGCTATGGTGTGTGTGTGTGTGTGTGTGTGTGACTAGATTTGCTAGTGGAATTTGTTGTACTTGAGTATGTGATTATAAAAATGTGTGGCCAAGTGTTATTTTGCTGGATTAAGACTTAAATTAGTTAGATTAATGGTTAAATTAAATGGACTAACTAAACCTATGTAGGGGACTTCGGCCAAGGAGGGACCGAGTGTGTGTGTACGTGTGAGTGTGATGTGTGTGTGCTGTGTGGTGATGTGGCGCCACATGTCACTAACTAAGGAGGAGTAAGAGAGAGAGAGGAGGCCGGTTGAGTGAGTGGAGTGGGTCGATCAAGAGGAAAGAGAGAGAAGGGGGAGAGAGAGAAAGTCGGGCGAGCAAGGAGGAAGGAGAGCCGAGGGAGTTGCGTCGTTTCTTCACCGATTCTGCCGTTTTTTTTTTCTTCACCGAATCTAGCTGAATCAAAGGCAAGATAACTCTTCTAGTCTTCTCATGTTCTTGTGTTGTGATTTAAAGGTAGAAATCGTGGGGTTCCTCGGCTGGATTGATGAAATTCTGATGAATAACAAAACCGGGTATATTCGACTTCTATGAACCAGGTTACACGGTTTGCTTGCATGTCTCTGTAGAGTGTGTTAGAGGGAGAATTGAGTCTCGAGTTCTTCAAGGAAGTTGTTGTACACTTCCTGAGCTGAAACATAGTCAAAAATGAGAATTTTTGAAGGTGATTTAAGGGGTGAAAACCGAATTCTTTGGAGACGGGGTGTTCTCGGGCGAACCAGTGAACCCGTCTGGATGATTGCTAGTTGTTCACATGGTTACAGGGGGAATTTCAAGTCGGTTTCTTCTAATGAAATGTTGGAGACATTCTGGGTAATCACATACTAAAATTTGAGCTTAATTCGTCTAGGATAGCTAGGTGAATTTCCTGAATCTTTCTGCCGTTGAAATCGGGAAGCTGCTGGATAGAGTATCAGTTAACCCTGTTGGCTTAATGCGTGTTGTTCATGTGGTTCTGTGGGGTATCTCAATTCGATGTCTCCTAATGAATTGTTGAGGACTTCATGATGTATCTTGTGGTAAAATTTGAGCCTATTCCAGTGAGTGTAGCTTATGATTTCGAATTTTCTTTATTGGCTTGTATACTGGAATTTTTCTGGACAAGTGCTGAATGTGGCCGAAAATGAATGTGGCAACATTATATATTCTCATATCATTTTCTTAAGTATAAATGACCTTTTCAATTGCTGTTTTATGTATGGACCTAGACTATTATGTCTAATAGTGACTGACATGAGGTTCTAAGAGTTTCTTAATTGGATTATATGCTGGATTTTTGGATATTTCTTTTAATTACTCTATGCCGATGGTAATATGAACTATATTTGATGAGTAATGCATGCGGAATTGATGGAGTGTCTTCTTGAGGTGTATGTACACATGCCATGTAGGGTTGATACATGGGCATTCATTGTTAAATTCACTTGATACATGTGCTGTGCATGCTGTATTTATGATGAGATCATTGACTCGAGCATGTAGACTTTTGGCACGTGAATGTGATAAATGTACGCATTGTTGTCATGCTTGAGTTCCATGGACATGTTTGTGAATCATGCATGGAAAAAGAAACTGTTGCATGACATGCATTGATTTTACCTCGGGAGTGTCGGGATGCCCGGCCAGGGAGTGAAAATGCCGGATGCCCAGTAGCCCTGTGTGCGTAAACTGGATGGCCTCGGAGTTGAGATGCCCGGGTGTTGGGGGTGCCGGAAGCACGGAGTGTGTGAGCCGTGATTGCCTCGTGATGCCAGTTGGGGTGCGAGATGCCCGGCCAGGGAGTGTAAATGCCGAAAGCACGGATGGTGTGTGCCGTGATGCCTCACGATGCCAGTGTTGGGTGTGAGATGCCCGGAATGTGGGGGGCCGAAAGCCGGTTGGTTCTTACCGGGATTTACATGTGAATTTACATGAGCTTGGTACATATGTGCATGAGCATTGTGATATCGTGGCATGGGACATGGTGGAAACTGTACACGACATTATTGATATGCATGCTTGAGCATAAGTCGAATTGGGCGTGTGAGTTTTATATATGGCATGAGACATTGATATGTGCATATCTACCCATTATGTTAATCGTGATGTGCATGGGTACTGTATTGAATAAATACCATGAATGAATTGCATTCTGATTTCCAAGTTGGATATGTACATGCTACACTTGAGTGCTGGATTGTGAGCATGATGAGTTCATAGCTTGGTGACTGAATGCATGTCTATGAGGTTCGTGTGATGTTGTGATTAGGTTGCAATGCAAGGTATGAGTAGTCTAGAAATTTTATCTTTGCTGAGTGGTTGTACTTACCCCTTTGGGGACCTATATTTTCAGCTTAGCCGATATGTCTCGTGCCGCCGATCGCCCTGTGTGTGTATTACGGGATTCCCTGTGATTTTGAGGTCAGGGTCATCCAGTTTCCAAGCCCGATGATACCAGGGCGTTCTTACTTTCGTGTCACTGTCAGGGTACGTTATGAGGTGGGCTTGCTCGGTGGCCCAATTTTCCAAGATACGTTTCGATATTCCCCTGTCAAGATGGGGAAATGGGGAGCATGTTACCACCGCCTCCTAGCCCTCCAGGTTGGCGATAGACCCTGATGGTACCTGGGGAGGATGGCGGGAATTTTGGGCCTGACCGGTGTTGCCAAGAGTGGATGGTTTTCTTTCTTTTTGATTAGCCTTTTGTATAGGCTACTTTTGATGATCTGATCAGAGGGTAGTGTAGAGCTGTTCATGGTGTTGTTATTATGATGTATCCTACCCCAAACGATAAGAAAGCTATCCATTCCTTAGTAAATAATAGCAGAGCCGTTTCATGGTATACTTTTATGTTATAGTGTGTGCATTGCCCCTCATATGTTGTTTGGGATAGTTGTGAGATTTGCTTCCGCTAATTGTGTGATGCGCAGGGACCGTTTAAAAAAAAAAATATAAAAATATATATATATATATATATATATGTTGTGAGCTTAAGAGATACAGCTCTTTTTAGAAAGTTAAAGGATGTTCAATATGACTGTAATAGCCTCCAGGGTGTTTTGGGGGTGTTACAAAAGTTGTTGAGATTTTCGTTTAATCAAAGTTTCGATTACGTTGTTCATTTAGTCGGAAATTTTGACTACGTTACTGAGTTATGTTGTCGAGTTTGAAATAGTCGAACTTGTAATTAGGTCGTAGAGGTATGGATAGTCGATATTTGGCACGTGTGAAGGCCGGAATGGCAGAAACCTTGAAGGAAATTCATGACTGGGCTGAGGGCGGGTTCGAATCTAGCCCGACTCAGAATTTTGCTAATTTTTTACCGACTTATGTGATGCAAATTTCATGGGGTGTTCTTCACGAGAGTTGTCCCTTATTGACTGTTCTACGACATAATTTAATTTCAGAATTTTTGGGTTTCATATGACAAAAATATATTTGAAAAACTTCAGGATTCAAAATCTGTTTTTGGGTCGATGGACCAACCTCTTTATACATTTCATTTTCTACAGATTTCTCGGTCCAGAACTCTAAAATATGTTCTTCACAAAAGTTGTAGAGCACATCCCAAGCTACCACATACTAGATTTTCATAATTTTCGGTCTCAATAGGTTAGTGAAATATTTATTTTTCTACTCAATTTCGTCCCGGAGATTTTGACTGTTTTGAACCTGGATTGCAAAAATTATTTAGAACTGTATGAACTGAAATGGATTCTGAGTTCTTCACGAAAGATATTCCTTTAGATTTTTTCCACCTCGTATTAAAGTTTCATAATTTTTGGAGATCGATTACCTAGACAATAGCCATCAACTTTAAAGGCGTGTGAGATGCCTTATAAGGCTAGTTTAGGCCTAGAATGTGGACCTTTCCCACGGTTCACTTAATATCTATGTAGATGAGTTTGTATTAGTCTAAGAGATGAAAATGAATGATGATTCATTAGATGCTTGCTTGAATCCCTAAATGGTAGTGGTGTTAACGTGCTTTTAATTGAATTATGGAATTGATATATCATGGTTTGAATGTGTGATTGAGAATACCGTCAGTCCTTAGGACGACGATGCCCCAGTTTGTAGTAAGAATCCCTGGAAGGGTAAGCGGGTTCGTCCATATGCCTGGGGGGTGTAACACGGTTCCCCCAGATGCCTCGCGATGCCGAATGGGTGCGAGATGCCCGGGGGTAATGGGGTTCTCCGGAAGATGATGGCAGTATGTACTTGTATTGATTGTGACTTTGGTATTCCTAAATCGAACTATTGATCATTTGTTAAGGAGAGTTATTCCTTACGTTGATCAACCTTGTATTTTGAAAGATTCTCGAGTAAGCTATTGTATATGTGATTTACGAAACTTTCTATTGAGACTTTCTTTGTCATACGGTGACAAATTTGGGTGGTATAGACCTGTGGACTTTCTATTTGCTGGGTTGTAACTCACTAATTGTTGACTTCAACTTTTTGGATCATTAGAATGTCGATCTTACCTGCCTCCCCAATGATTCACTACGGGGTGTCGGTGAACTTCACTTAGGAGGAGGGAACAAGATTTTTGGAGCTCGGAAGATTTTGAGAACATCAAGGGCCACTGTTAGACAACACTTGTAGAGCTAGGTGGGGAGGGGTGACTAACCTAGAGTTAGTCTAGTGGTGACCTTTTGTACTTCCCCATGGCACCCCACATGCCGTTTGAGGTACAAGTATGAATAAATAAATAAAAATGAAGTTGCCCCATTTATAGAAAGTCGCATGTACCCTAGAATTTCCTTTAGTCCCTTACGCTTCCACATGTTCAAGAAAAAATTAAAATGAAGACGATATTGGTGATAGTAATTCTACGGCAATCGTGACGTGCTAGGATCGTTACAAAAGTATAAAAAAAAAGCCATAAAACTATTACATTTTTATCAATTCAATCATAAACTTTTCATTTGACTAATTTAATCCTAAATATTTTCTCATTGGCATCAATTCAGTATATTCGACAATTTAGGTTGGAATCGGTGACATGGATGCTGGCGATCCTATATGATATCTCCGGTTCTAACGTGAAAATTTTAAAATTATTTTTTACTTTATTTATTTATTATTATTTTTAATATTTTTTTTTTTTTTTTCCTTTCTTTAGGCGTGGCCAGTATCGACCATTGCAAACGATTGATCACAAGCAAGAGTCACCCTCATAGGAAATGGCAATGGTGAGAGCCTTGTGGCTTGGGCGAGGGCGGCCTTAACTGAATCGGGCAAGGGCTCGACCCTTGCCACGTGGGCGAGGGTCACCCTTATGGCCTAGGGAGAGGGTTACCCTCGCCTAGCCCCACTTGACGAGGGCCGCCCTCGCCTAGGCCACGAGGGTCAAACCCTTGCAAGATTTGGTGAGGGCCACCCTTACCCAAGCCACAAGGGTCTCACCCTCGCTGGACCCTCGCTTGTGGTCGGTTGTTGGCCACAGTCCCCAAAAAAAAAAAAAAGAAAAGGAAAAAAAAGGAAATATATGAAAAAAGGAAAAAAAAAATTGGTAATAATAAAAAATTAGTAAACAATTATTTTAAAATGTCCGCATCAATGCCCACGGTACGACCTAGGATTGTCGACGTCCATGTCACTGATTTTCGACCTAAATTAGCTTGATGAACTGAATTGGTACCAATGTGAAAATGTTTATGACTAAATTGATATAATTAAAATATTTAGAATTGAATTGGTATCAATACAATAGATTTATAACTTTTTTTATGCTTTTTCCTAAGTAATTATGATATTAAGTGTAGCATGGGTATGAAATAAGAACGTAACATGTAATAATAATGCATTATAAGACAAATGGAACATGACGTGGACTTAGTTAAACATAGCAAAGGCGAAAATCATGTGTCGAGATACTTAATCGACCAATTATGAAACTTGGGAACTCATCGAGATACAAAAGTGCACACAAGTTGATAAGAGAATCAATGAAGAAGAATCCATCTCTAAGCCGCGTGTTATTCACTCAATTACTCAAACAACTTTATGACCCTAACAAGCCTATACATATATATGTATGACTTAGGGTCAGTTTGTTTCACAAAAGATAAATAATTCGAAAAATATTTTTCTATAAATGATCGCTCGCATTACTTACAAAAAGTGAATGAATCGAGAATATTTTTATCATTCATGAAACTATTAGAAATAAATTATTATTGATAATGAAAATATTATTTTTCATTGATTAATTATTTCCAATAATAAAATCGATCTCTTTCGGGATATTTTCGAAATCATTCCTTTTACGCTAAACAAACAAACTCTAAGTGACAAAGTTGAGCCTAATATGACTTATTTATTGCAGGATTAAACTCGATATTAAGCTTGGGCGGCCACCATCAAGATGATGGATCAACCGAGTCATGACCAGAATCTAAATCAAGTGATCCAGCAAGTATGGTGATCATCTTGTGATCGAGTAAAATAGGCATTTGACCAGAACAGGCCAGCAAGCATTAGCCAACTTGGTGAACGCTCGATCCTGAGTTCAACTCAACGGCAACACGAGCAGGTCATGGTGGCTCGCAGCAATGACGGCGACACGGTTGCGATCATTCATGACAATCGAGCATCAACCCGCAAGGGGTTCTCGACGTGGCAATCCGATGCGCGGCAGCAAAATCAGGAGATGACTAAGGAACGTGAGATCGACTCTAGAGTTTATAAATAGAAGAAACGATCCACTCTTGTCGCGGCAATATGGACTTCGATTTGGAATTGGCCACAGGAACAGGTACCACGGTTGGAGTGAGCGACGCCGGCGACGACTCAAGCTCAGTTGCTGTCGCCGGTGATGTCCTGGGTTGATTAGTTATGGTGGTGAAATCTTTGCCGTATAATCAGTACTTATTATGTTAAATATGCAAAAGGAATCCAACATGCTATCCTGATTAGAACAGATGCTATGGCCAATTCGGGTAAAAGGAACGACGTCCGAAACTATAAAGGGAGTTTGTTTTGACGAATTCGGGGGGAATAGGGAAAGTAAAATATGGTTTTACCATGATTGTGGATCAATCGAGAAAGGAGAACGAGACTCGGATTGAGGAACAAGGATCGAAGCTGAATGGTATAAGATATTGGGTATAGAGTTGGCGTGACCACAAATCCAGGAACTTACCCTAGACTTGTCGGTTTGAAATTCTTTTGAGAAAATTATTCAAAAAGTCTTAAGCATATTGTATGGAGGTAAACTCAATTTTAAAATTTTTAATTATGCCAATTTAAACTTAAACATTTTGATGATTTGCCAATTTAGTTTTAAACTTTTCAATTATGTTACTTTAGTCAAAAGTCTATTGAAGATTTGTCAATTTAGTTTTAAATATTTTGACGATTTTCTATTGTAGTCATTCCGGCTAAATATCCAAATAACAAGTTTATGACTAAATTAAAAAAATTTCAAAATATTTAGGGCTAAATTGACATAAAAATATTTAGGATTAAATTGATACAATTGAAAATTTAGAATCAAATTAGTTATCGTATAATAAATTTAGAACTTTTTGGATGACTTTCATGAATTTTTTTTTCTAATTGAAAATCTACAAACCCGCCATGAAAGCTACACGACCATGTCGATTTGGCAGGTTCCACAGGTCCTCTTGTACATTTTATTGAGGACCGAGTAGGTCTTTTACATTTTTTCTTTTTTTTGTCAAGGAAATATTTAATTCATTTTCACACACACAAAAACAAAATAGAGAAACCAACTGCAAATCAAGACATATCCCAAACAAATCCACAACAAAAGCATATCCAAATAAGAAGATGAATCATCGTAACAATGTCATGGGTTATACACTTAAAAGGCAAATATGTAACTTCTTCAAACCAAAATCAGCAGCCAACTACTTTATCTATCTTTAGTAATAAGCACACACTGAGATCCTTTTGGTGGTACACGTCTAGGTTCAATATCTCCAATGCCATCATCATTTAGAGGGGAAAATTGTCTAAAAAATTTTAAACCTATTCAATTCAATCCTTAACTTTTTAATTTTGCCTATTCAATTCTAAACATCTTCACATTTTGTCAATTAAGTCCATCCAATCAATTTTTATCGGAAATTGCTAATATGGATGGCCGATGCTAACATGGAAATTTTTAAATAATATTTACTAGTATTTTAATAATTTTTTTGAATTTTTAATGCTTTTTTTTTTTTTTTTTTAAACTTTTCTTTTTTTTTTTTTTTTATAGGGTTTGGAGAGAAGGCTGGCGACCCTTGCCAACCAAAGGTGAGGGCTAGGAGGGTCAACGACCCTCACCTTTGGTCGGCGAGGGTTGGCTGGCCTCCCTTGTCGGCCTCCTCTCCAAACCCTTAATAAAACAAAGAAAAGTTAAAAAAAGAAAAACAAGCTTAAAAAATTTCAAAAATTAATAAAATATTAGAAAAAATTGCCATGTCAATATTGGCCATCTACGTTAACAATTTCCTATCAAAATTGGCCAAATGAACTAAATTGGTAAAATGTGTAAAGGTTTAGAACTCAATTGATAAAATTAAAAAGTTTTTGACTGAATTAACAAAAGTGTAATAGATTTAAAACTTATTAGACAATTTTTCCCCATTTGGAGTAACAAGGTTTAGCACACACAAATTTGACACCTATGACAGCAAAACCTTCATGACACTCCTCGGATTTCCTTAGAAACTAAACTTCTCCGCCAACAAAAACCAAGGGAAGCAAAACCCTAATATCATACACATAAAAAACTCCAAATCTAGACTAGATCAAGAAAGAAATCTCCTTGAAAAGAATAAAGAAATTTCTAGATCTAGGCAAGATAGAAGAGAAAAGCTCCTCAAAATGGGAGGAGAGTGAGAAAAAGAAAACAGAAAACCAATCAGCCAAAGAAATTTGAAAAAATGGGAGGGGAGAGAGAGATCTAGTTCAATTTATCTCTTAATAGAGGTTGAGGAAGAAAGTTGTGTGAAAATGAGAGGGAGATGAGATAACTGCAACGAGGAGAGAGTCCAAAAATATATTTTACCCTCAAAAGTAGTCATTCATCTCCGTTAGTCTCGGTATGAGCTAATTACATATACGAAATGTCTTTTCTTAACAAGTAAATTCAAGTTAAAATCTGGTTGAATTTGCTGGCTAGAAAGCTACATGAAGATCAGTCAGTTCAGCCGACGGACTCGTTCGGATCGCGTAGAGAGTGGGCCATCGTAGCCCCTTCCAAGCCCATCTACAAAACCTTTCTAGGTGAAGATTTTGGGCCTTCCGGGCTTTTTCTAACCCGATTTGATTTTCGGACCCGCAGCTAGAAATTTCTCTCTCGTGAAGTCACTCCGAAGAAGAATATTAGCGGAACTTTCTTGTTCTTGCCAAGAATGTAGCGTAAAAATGAAATTTATTTAGCATTTAATATAATAAATTTAGCACGGCTTATAGCTCCAAGTAGCTTTGACATAAAAGGATTTCATCGTGTCAAAAAAAAAAAAATCATTTAATTCGTTGAGTAAGAATCGGGTTACTTGATTCATTCAACAAAAAAAGCACCTAAGTCGAAACTAAAATCTTGTACATTACATTGCTAAAAAGCATAAAACCTACCAATATTATTTTACTGTTCACTATTTGGCAAGGAAATAATATTATTCAGTGCTCAATATTAAAGCTAATATCAAACAAAAATTTCATTTCATTTTCGGCACTTAAATTGGTCAACACTAAATTTTCTGGACTTCAATATTTGGTACTTAATTTGTAATTTTACCAATTTAGCCCATAGTGTCCTACATCAGGACTCTTGCATCACCCAATTAATCCACAAAATGGTGCTTTCGAGGTGCATGATACATAACTTTTCTTGTGTTTTAAGTGTCTTGTAATGTGGGAAATCGTCGAACTTTGATAATAATCTTTTCTATATGCTTTTGAGTTCTTGAAAATTACCACTAGGACCTGTTAATCGGATCTTCCTTCAAATTGTGCATCCTTATGTGAAAATATTTTTATGTATGTGCACGAAGTATAGTGAGTAATTTCTCACTTCGAGCACCAGTGAAAAAGTTGAATGAGGCAAAAGAAATAATGGATTTGAAATTTTAAGGTTTTGAACTAAATCATAACTAACATTGACAGAGACTACAACTGCATTATTTGGGGAACAAAAGTGATACAATTTCAGAGCATAGTACGAGCGATTGACCTTGCTATAAATTTGATCTATAGTACATTTCTTGGCCCCTTTGCAGTGGACCTCATCATCAAGGTTGATCATCCATCTTTCCTATTGGCTCAATCCATTTTCCCAATTATACGGCTATTTTTTTTTTGGTCAGAATACGGCTATTGACTTAAGGGCAGAACCAAAGAAATTGATTTCTCTTGATGTGACGCACACTTTGACAAAATCCTAAGCTTTTGTTTCTCATGTTCAAACAGATGCACATCGATCACATGTAACTGTTTAAACATTGATTGTAAGTGGAGCAGGGGTAAGTATATCAGATTCCTTGGATTAGGAATTGTTTGAATCGGACTGGACTGACCGGTTCGATTTGATTCCTAAGGGCATCGGTCCAATTCCTAATTCCACAAAAATGGAACTGGTAATTTTCGGTTTGATTCCCGATTCCAGGAGAATCGGACTGGACTGGACCGATGGACTAGACTCGACACTTTTTTAAAATATATAAAAATAACAAGAAACCATAAAATTATAATAACTTTTAGTATTTTTTTAATTTTTAATTTTTTTTTGGCTAAGTGGCCAATTTCATTGGATCGATCAGATTGGTCGGTCCAATCCGGTTCTCGGTCCTAGGACCGTTTGGTTTGGTCCCTAGTCCTAAAAATGGGAACTGAACTGGATCGAGAATCAATCATCCTTAATGTGGAGGATTTTTTTCCTCTTACAATTAAACAACTGATAAAAATATGTTCAAGTTTGAGTGAATAAAGGATCCCCGATCAAAGTAGATTTCTTAGTTTGAATGTTTTCCTAGTTAGAGTGTGTTTCCTATTTTGGATATAAATACACACACGATATAGGTTTCTACTTTGTCGTTAGACAGTAGATCAAATAAGAGGAATTTTAGGCATTTTTCCTTTATGGGCTTTCGGAATGAGTTTCCCACCAAAGATCATGAGATAACATTTGTGGGTTTGCTTTGGGTGTAATTTTGAATTGAGAAACATTTGAACAGTTGTAAATTCTATGCTCTCCAAATTCATGGTGGATTTTTTGGCAAGTGGTTTCTCTGGTAGAGTAGGTATCGATTTGGACTAAATCAGATAAATCTTTGGTAATCTTTCTCGTTTTTCGTTAATTTCTCTTGTAATTTTGTTTTATCACATTTGATTTGAATTGCAAGATCCATTAGTTTCTACGTTATGTTTACAACAATAACTATAGGGGAAAATTTCGCAAGTGCTTGGACAGTATAACCAAGAGTAAAATCAAGGCTAAACTGCATAAGTACAAAATTACAGTTCTTTCCGGATGGCTTAAGAATAGTCCCACTTCACCCCTATCTTTTCTTAATTTTCTCACTTTCCCCTCTACAAATTGCAATTTCTCAATCTATCCCAGAACTTAAATCCATTCGACAAGTTTGGATATAGGCATTTGCCATCATAAGAGTTAAAAAGTATTTCATGGCGTGCACATAGGACATGTACTAGCTATCATGTGTGTTCATGATTACCGTTTTTACTTTTTATTGTTTTACTTTTGCATTTGATTTTGAGCACTTTGACAATTGTGATTGGACAAATAAAATAAATTTTTGAACCGAATATATTCTTCTGATCAGAGGTGCCAAATTCAGATGGAAAGTGATTATGTAATCATATCATATAGGATAGGAACAATAATCATCCAGAAGCCATCTCACCAACGCCTTTTCAGTAGTTCCCAACACATGCTTGCCCCTATATCCGCAACACAAAAATGGGACAATGGCCATCTATTTTAATGACTCAAAACTCAAAAATCTTTTCTTAATCTATCCCAGAACTTAAATCCACTTGACAAGATTGGATGGAAAATAAGTATATGCCATTGTAAGAGTTGAAGGTATTTCAAGTAGCGTGCACATTTGAAATGTATTAGCTTTCATGCATGTAGCGCGATTGCCTTCTTTTCTTTTTGTTTTTGATTTTTAAATATAATTTTGAGCACTTTGACGATTGTGATTGGACAAATGAAATAAATTTACAAACCAAACATAATCTTCTTTTGGGGCTGCTAAATTCCAATAATCCCATAAGGAAGAAATTTTAACTACAACATAGGCTATTGAAATCCTTGAGAATATTTGCTCCACATGGAAAGTGATGATATGATTATATCATGTAGAATTGGGACTATAATCAATTCGATCATCTAGAAGCCATCTCACCAACACCTTTTTCAGTAGTTCCCAGCACTTTTCCATACCCCAAAAGCCATGAACATATGTTTGCCCCTACATCTGCAGCACCAAAATCAGAAAGTGGCCACGAATGAGGCTATATATTCCACGTTCGTAGCCAGTTATGTCGTCACCCCCATCATCGCGAGGACGGCTCTCTTTGCTCATTTCGCTCGTGCATGATTTTCTTCAGAAAATGTCGAGATTAATGTCAATCTCAAGCCCCACACGACAAGCTGAGGAATAAGCGGGAGGAAAAAAGAAAGGTGCCAGCGAGTCCCTTCCCCTTTTTTCCCTTGGGCGGTCGAGACGGAAAGCGAGGCTTTGTCGCTTTCCGGCGGCGTCGGCCGGTGGTCAAAGGACAGGCTTTAGTGCTTTCTTCACCCCATTGTCGACGTCTTCGCGTGGCATATTTTCCTCATGCTCATAATGGCATGACGCCACGTAGAATGAGGATTTCTTTCTAATTGTTCTAAGGTTTTTGTTCATATTGCGTATCTGCTTTGAGAATATTCTTTCCGATGATAACTTTGTTTTTGTCACTATAGGGTTTACTGTAAGTACTTGTCATTCATGTTAAATCACATTATTATTACTGTATCGAATAACACGCAAAATCTTATGTTATAATTCGACTTTTCCCATCATTTATAATGAGAAACTTCAAATAAGTATTTTGAAATTATCGGGTTGAACTGGCTTTACACCAATAGAAAAACAGTAGAATCAGTACAAAAATATAATGCACGAAGTTCCATCTGCACCTAATTCAATTGGTTTAACGGTTGGATCAAGTACACTCTTTCAAAATGCTGTTAGTCATAATCCATTTCATGTGGCTCAGATAAGCACGCTCGACGTGATGGCAACGTGATGTCTCAATTACGCGCAAGAAGATTTAACCCTAGAGAGCCTACAGGAAGTCAAGAACTTCGTCGACCAAAGAAAAATGGGCAGCGCTGAAGTTACACCTTTGGCAATCTTTAAGGAAATTTGCGGTACTTTGGTTTACTTGTACATCGAGAGAGTTGACTAAATGGAACAATTTCATCCTCTACGGAAATGCCATTATTTCGTGAAATGATTGCTGATCTTCTGATCTCGGTGGGTTGGTTCTTAAATAGTCGCTAACTCAAAGATCGTGTAAAAGGGTTCTCGGATATCTATATGAGATGGAATTTAGCAGTGTTATTTTCAGAATTTATGTTTAGAAAAGGTGAAAAAAAGGATATACTAAGAGTGTCGTAATTGAGTATATAAATAAGTAGATGAACATTCAAAAATCCATAGTATACTAAGAGTGCTCATAACGACAAGTGCTTTTTGGAACTTCGATCATCTTATTGTTTCGGGCAATTCGAAAATCCATGGGATTTAGGCTAATCACCATTTTACTGTGTGCATACTTGCTCTTCATTTCATTGGCCATACGTTAGCATCAGCTGCTCATCATGAGATGAGCCGTCTATATGAGGCTTTGAGAATCTAAAGTTGAACCCACATAGGTCAAATTCTAAGTTGGAATTGCAAAAGTTGATCGTGATCGAAGCCTTTTCTCTCTCTCCATTTGAGACTTTGGTGCTGGTGGGTGCTTTCAATCTTGAGATTTTTTCATCATGATATAACCCTTGTCACCGTGGAGAATTTCACTTCCCCTAGTGCATCACGACTCTCGACATTTTTTGCGCGCTAGTACGGAGTTCACATACTTCAGATCTTCATTGCCTTACCCACCTTTTTCGTGAGGAGAATCCCCAATTGACATTCCAACCACAAGTGTAGCCATCTGATTTTTCAACTTTGTTCATTTAAATATTTTAATCAAGTTGTTTGATTTAATGGGTCTCAAGTGAAACCACACATCTCACGATTTATCCATCATTCTTGATTTGACTGTCATATAAACACTAAAATTGAAGTATAAGTAGTTAAGCTCATAATGGGAATATTCCATTCGCACATTTATAATCTTGGATTGTGTAATATAACTTTATATTTATTGAAGAAGAGCTCTGAAATTGCACCTGTTTGGATGGGACTTCCGGGTGTTGCATTAAAATCCACCGATCGATAGTCAAACACGTTCGGACAACTTGTTAGTCAAATTGGCTCACCTCCAACCTGGCCGAGAAACCCTAATTTCTCCTTAGCCAAACCGGTCGTCCAAAAAGCGCCAAACGTGGGACCACCACGAACGCACGCATCGGGTCCACGTGCACCGACCGGTGACGTGATCGACAGGAAGGGGGGGCGCTTGGCCTTGACAACGACGCCATTAATGGCGAACCCTCAAAGAAGAGATGAAACAGCGCGAGAACCCTGCCATAGATTTTCGATAAAGCAAACGAAAACGCCTTTCCCCGCGGTGGTCCCCCGCCGCGAGGAGGCCACGACCGCTCGACAGCTGGCGCTCCGACACGTGGGTGTTCTTGCCCTAACGTCAAAGGCTCCCCAACGCGTTAGTAGCACGACTGTTTAGCATGATCTCCATGCTAAGTTCTCGTCGGCTCGAGGGGGAAAGATCGCCCGTACGCGTGGCCGGGACAGGTGTCGTCCTCCATCCGGTCTGGCTTAGGTTGCCGGAGGTTCTTGACTTTCCGCCGGTGTACATGAAACGAGCTTTGATTTCTTATGATTTGTCCCTGTCTTGATCCGGCTGCTCGTTGTTTCTTTTGGTTAGCCTAAATACAGACAACGGCGATGTCACATTTTCAAAAAAGTCTACTAACTCTAGTTTTCTAAATGGTGTGTGTCCAATGAATGGCGGCACAACGGATGTGATTTGTAAATCAGCAAATACCAAAAAAAAAAAAAAAAAAATTTCCTGAAAAGTTGTAATCCGATCATGCCCTTCCCCATGTCGCGGATCAGCAGTGCTCTGCTCCTACCCGCCATCAATGCATCGTCTTCGCGGACCACCCTCCCCACCTCCCCCTTGGTGTCACCTCCGCTCAATCTCACAATCGAATTCCCCTGCCCATGTGCTTGGGTCCTTAACATCCTCGAGGATTGGCCACCACGGACGGTCACTTTGTCGATCATTTCTCAGTATGCGCCATGTCGCTTCGTGTTTTAGAAATAAGCTTGAGGGAAGGTGGATTGATGAGATTGAAGAGGTTCGATCTTTCTTGAGTCTATTAATCTTTTTGACTAGGAAATAAATTCACAGAAGCTGCCGCCTTATCCAGTAAACCAGACTTAATTACTGATTTGAAAGCTTAATTTGAGTGAACTGTCAATGGTGGCTTTGAAGCAATTAAAATGTCAGTTTTGACTCTCCCATGCATCAAAAATAGTAATAAATTGCTAAAGTCAATCATGCAAAGTTTGGACATGAATTTAAATTTAATTTTTCATAATTTTAAGGTCGATGATTTCTTTGGAAAGATAAATTTTAGGACGTTCAAGTCCAAGTTCACCTAACACTAAAAGTGAAGGTCATAATATGATGAAAATAAACCAAATACTCAATAAACAATTACAAAAACTATTAAACACTCTTTCGATTTTCAGATACAAGAATGTTACTAAGATTAATTTTAAAAACCTGAAAACATGCAGGTCGATACAACAATCGTATGACAGAGCAATTACAAAGCATGAATTTGAGAATTAGCGCGTGTGAAACCCTCATTTTTCTGAGAAGTGATATTATATTAAATATGATAAGCAGCTGATTATACTGATAAATTATGCTTTCAGAGTATAACCTCATGAGTACGGACGTCATAATTAAAAAATAATTTTGATACTTCGTTCTGCAGGTACGTGCCACAGTTGCTATATAAACCTCCACGTGAACTTTTGAGTTGATATCTGCTGGTGCTGATGTACATATCCTGGGGAAGATCTTGCACAGCATCCAGGCGACAGAAAATTTAGTACGACTTTGGTTGAAATATACGAAACTATGGAGCTTTTGCAGCTTTTATTGACTTGAGCTAGCATAGAAGACTAAAAAATGTCGACTTGCCATCTGTTTTCCACCATGTTGACCAGTTCTGCACGTCGGGCGGGTTGAAGGTTCTCATCCTTGTGACGAGTAGATGAGTGAATTGAAGATACAGCACAAAGACATAAGAAAAAACCAGGGGTAATAATCAAAGACTTTCCATTGAAAAGAACAGAGATGATCTTGCTTCCTGCTATTGATGTTATTGAAGTTGCAAGAAGTTTGACACAAGAAAGCTCTATAATTATTGACATTGACTCCAAGACCCGAAATATTGGTAGCTCCCGATTAACTGGGATTCATTACAATCTAGAATATCTGGTACTTCATATGTTAACATCATGTTGCTGCTATAACTTTCGTCCTCAGTGCCACAACCATTGATGCCTGTTGAGTTCGAATTCATTGGCGCTGGGCTCGACAAAGGCGTCGACATAGCTGAGGAATTCGACATGGCTGGATCGAGAACATAGAGGTTCTCATAATTATGTGGGATCAGAGCATAATCGTCTGTAAAGTTCGACGAGAGCCCATTATCCTTCCAATCAATGACTTGAGAACTTTGGGAGCTGGAGACAGCGAAATTCGACGGAAATTGTTGCTCTAGATTGGACTGAAGAAATCTCGAAGCGTCATCGGAAAATGGAACGCATTGAGTGCTCGCCGGTGCACAAGCTGGGACTTCTTGAACTGGAGTTTGCATTTGGTAGTTTTCAGGGAGTGCTTGGCACTGGCTTTGGCTTTGGCTAATTTCCTGCGGGGCTTGTGGAAGATAACCGTGACGTTGATGTCGAGACGATAGGAGTGAGGTCGCAAGCGTTAGTAATTCCGGGTTAACTTGGGGCTGGACTCCAGCCAATCTCGAGAAGTTCATCTGGGACGAGCTGTAGAGAGAAGAGCTCAGGATGGAGGAGAGGTCGAGGAGATCGAGGCGAGGGCTGTGAGTCACGGGATCGATCCCCATGCGGAGGAGCTTCTTCCGTATGTGGGTGTTCCAGAAGTTCTTGATCTCGTTGTCCGTCCTCCCGGGCAAGCGGGAGGCGATGGCGGACCACCTGCCGACCACACGAAAAAAGATCATGAGCGGAAAGCATTCTCTCTAGCTACACGCACCGCGTGAAGCGAAACGATTCACGTTACATGCAAAGCGAAGAAGGGGACCACTCACTTGTTGCCCAGGATGCTATGGAGCTGAATGATGGTCTCCTCCTCTTCGAACGAGAACCGGCCCCTCTTGATGTCGGGCCTCAGGTAGTTCGTCCACCGCAGGCGGCAGCTCTTCCCGCACCTCTGCAACCCTAAACACAACCAACACCAAAGGCTCCGAAATCTCAGAACCCTAAAAGCAAAACCAGTCGAAAACTACTTTAAACCTCAACAGAACGCTAAGGACGTCACGGCCATAAACACGTACCGGCATTCTTAGGGAGGGTCCTCCAGTTGCCGTAGCCATGCGTCTGGATGTAGTCGACCAGCTTCTGGTCCTCCTCCGGCGTCCACGGGCCTTTCTTGAGCCCGTTCTTGTCGCAACACGGCGTCCTTCCCATCCTTTTTTCACGTACTAAGTTTCTCGTATGCAGGCGTCGATGGTTCACAGAGAGAGAGAGATAGAGAGAGAGAGGATGCGAAGACGAAGAGGTCCGGATGGAGATGGGGTCGTATATATAGTGGCGAAGCGGAAGCGGTGATCGAAGGAGGGGCAAGTCAAAAAGGATTCGGCGCCGGCCTCTTCGCGAGAGGGAGGCGACGTGTCCTCACCTTTTTTGGTCCCTTGGAGAGACGAACCCCCAGGCTTATTAACTTCTCTCTCTCTCTCTTTCTCTCTCTAATGGGCCATCAATTTCCGGCGAAGGGAGGTGGCGCCATGACCTGTCCCGGCTTTTGGGATTCACATTAGCTGTCGGAAGGAGCGCGATAGGGCCACGTTACCCCCTCCTACCTTCATGGAAAATTAAAAGGGGCCTTCTTGAAAATTGGAATAAAATATGGTAAAATGATATAATACATGAGATTTGGATTGTCGTGATCCGAGTATAATTATTGTTGTCTCTATTTAGAAATCTCGATTGCACTGGAATCATGTTGACTCGGATAAGACGAACCGTAGAATGAGATGAGATATGAATTTACATGATGTGAATACAAATTGTGTTTATGCTGGAGAGCATCGCACGTCGATCGATTTTATATTGCATGTGTGAATTTTGATCTATCCCTACCGCCCTCTTGTCAATTGGTCTCACTTAGCTTTCACATGAATTCATTGAAATTCGATGAATCAATACGTGCATGAAAAAAGAATTCAGCACGGAGTTAAACATGACTGATTTGAGGTTAAATCGATTTGAGATTTCAATTCGGGTAGATTTAGTTTCTTTAGTATTAATGAATTTTCTATTTTGTATAGAGATTATTCTAAGCAAGGATCCATACTTAACAATTTGAGCAAGACGACGCATCGGCAAGAGCAAAATGATGAAATGACGCTAATTGCCATGCCGATTATTGCGGACGCATTAATTTAATACAAATCACGTCACCAAAGTGGATAATCTCAAACATATAATATACTAACCAACTCGGTACAGGCCGACTTGGAACGTCAAAAAGGGCAATTCTGGGATTTCACCGGCTGTACGGATAGTCGCAAAAAGGAAAAATGTTGGGTCCCTAAAGAAAATTTCATTGATGCCATTGCCGTTAGCATTAAATTCAAGGTGGCAATAATTGATCGATTTCGGTGCTTGCCCCAGAATTGGAACGCTTAATTTATGGTGTCTTGACTAAAAAGGTTGATCCAAGAAGCACTTTGGAGTAATGAAAGATGAGGTATGATGTGACTAGCTAGACCAACCTAACGAATTCCGACTAGCAATACTACATTAAAAATTCATATACAAATTTAAAATTAAATTAGTGATTCGTAAAATTTAGAATTGAATCAACATCTGTATGATAAGTTCTAAATTAATTTGACAATTTCCCCCCAAAAGGATGAGGTCTTGTGGAGCCGATCTAGATACCCGGTCAAGTTGAATGAGATGGCTGGACAGGATAATATTGGCGACTATAATGATTGCTCTAGACATGGAGGTAACTCGAGAATCGATTCTCTAGTCAGGGGTGGAGGAAACTATCACGCTCATTGAGATATATACTAACTCCGCACTCAATTCCAATCTTTTCATAGTAATAGATACCGCCGCACGCGAATGCGTGTAAGAGAGAGATGATGATGATGTTAGTGCAAATGCTTGTAGCATGAGTAGTGCTTCAGTAATTGTCTTCTTTCTTGAATGAAATCGCTTCCTCATCAGCAAACGAATTGTGGGCGCGAAGCAGTAAGTCATTGGATTGAAAAACCTACGATCCTAGCTGATACTTTTTCCAAAACCCTTAGCCGCAAGTCCCTCTCGACCACACGTTGATGATGATCAGCTGTCAGAAAAGAAGTGAAGAACTCAATGTCATTGACTCTGCCCCCCTGAATGATTGAACGAATGATTTCGTTGCTTTCCACGCCACACCTGGCGTGGACTATCTGCAGTAACCCTATGCAGCTTCATCCTAGAAGACAAATTTCAGGGAAAATTACTCACATCAATTACCCATCCCCTTGTCAATCACCATCTGTTCCAGCTGGTCAGTGGAAACTCCTGTCATCTAGTTTTACTTGACAGAGCTCAAACAGAAAGGTGGATCATATCATTAGCTGTTGAGAAGAGTGGATTTCGTTCTGTGCCAGATGTAAGCTGAGCATAGCTGAAAAACGTGCGTTTATTTCAAGAAAAATCTATAATTCAAAAACATTTTCTAAAATATGTTGCTTTTGTTACTTATAAAAATAAATAAACGAAATTTTTTTTATAACTTACTATCAATTGAGAATATATTTTTGATTGACTACTTTTTAAAAAGATACATGCATTATTTTTCGAAAAATGTTTTCTAAATCTTTTTTTTTTTCGCAAAACAAATGGACTTGTGATTATCTATTGAATTATTATATCCCTTCAAAACTCTCTTTACAAGCAAGTCAGAAAGAATATTGTGAACTTATTTTTAAACATGGGGAGGCAATGTTTGTATGTGTGATTTCATGCACCTCTACAGTATGGCAATTACAAGGTGCGATCTAAATTGATTCATCTGAAAACTTGAGTCGATAGATGAAGGCAATGACTAACGATTGAAGCTCGCCAATTTTAATGAACAAAGCGGTGCACAAATCGACACGATGGTCCTAAATTAAAATATAAACCCTAATCTAAGCTCATAACAACCGTTGTTATATTATGGACCATAAAAGCGAAGTTTAAAAAAACCCGAAATATCATGGTGTTATCCAAATGAAAAGGTATAATACTTAATCACGGGCAAGTGCTAGATATTTCTACATTTCCCACGTAATCATAGTAAGATGGGAAATCAAGGGCCGTGCAACATCGCTCGATCAGAAACTTCACGTGAAGCATTCTCTCTCCATAGACTTAGAGATCCCCCATACGTGTCTAGTCTACCTTTGTGGGGACAAGCTTTGTGGTCAAACATTACTTTAATGAAATTTACCTAAGAATTTTATTCCCTGAGGTTGTTTAAGGAAATGACAAAGCAGATTATCTTCGAACGAGACCTAGAAAATCTTTCAGATTTCTTTAAGGGCTTCGTCTTATCTCATTTCCCCTTAAATTATTCTTTGTGGCGATCTTGTCTGATATCATTTTCTACTATAAATAACAATTAAAAAAAAAAAAAAAAGTGCAACATGTACGCACTTGGTAGCTATGCAAGATGACTACAAAGATAATCTAAAGTATTATGTCTCCATGCACGAGATCATGGAGACAGCCCCAGCTCGTCCGACCAATATCAAGTGCCCACCGCATTCAGAAAGCTGCTAATCAGATTGATTTCATGTAAATTAAACAGGGATTACCCACTAAGGAATACTAAAATAAATTAATTCAATAAAAAGCTTTAACAAAACTCAATAGGGGTGACGACTTGGCAGAAATCTAGGGCTTGCTTGTGGATTGAGCGGCCCGAAGAAGCTGCCTGCGTGTACGAGTTGACCAGCCGATAATGCAGTCGTCATGGGTTAGATAATTGCTTTGGATTGTGACTATTGCACTTCGATTTCGCCAACAAAACTTAAGATATTCTCTAATTATCTTTCTATTGCATCTAGAAAGATTTGTTTAAACAGGTTTCACATGATTTTGGGCTGTTCTAGAATACAAGATGAAATGCAACACGTGTGGACTCAACCGTTACTATTCGGAGAAGTCTCTTTGTAAACTTTTACTCCTTTCCATATGAATGAACTGATTACATCTGCGAAAATTAAAAGGAAGTTTATCACCAAAGTTGATTAATAATCTTGGCGTCCGATTTTCGACCATTTCAATTTGATAGAGAGGATGGAAGTGATGGTGATGGTCGATAGGTCGGAGGTGGGGGCTGACAGGACTGAAGTGGCGGTTGGTAGGATGGTGGAGGGTATTGCGGTGGAGGCTGCCTGTGCGGCGGAGAGCATGGCGGTGGCGGGGGTGGATGTCTTGGAGAAGGCAGACGCTAACGGGGAGGTGGTGGTGGATGCCGGTGAG
The DNA here is from genome assembly GCA_014182555.1 of Eucalyptus erythrocorys. Taxonomy (NCBI): domain Eukaryota; kingdom Viridiplantae; phylum Streptophyta; class Magnoliopsida; order Myrtales; family Myrtaceae; genus Eucalyptus; species Eucalyptus erythrocorys. The sequence continues at coordinate 11,286,614 of CM024600.1, read as the reverse complement.
ATGACGGAGGGTGGTGGAGGCTAGTGTCTCGTGGAGGGCGGCGTATCAAAGATTTACTAGGAATCTATTTTTGTTAAGTCTTGAGATAAAAAGGGATAATTAAAAGAATTTACTTTTTGTGGTTATCGATGTAGATGAACCAACCAAGTGATGGAGAATAATTGCGTCTGATTTTGTCTAGCTAGAAAAAGTAAAAAGGAAAAATTGTCTTTTCTAGGTAAATAAAACAAGTTTGGAAACTATAAATTTCTATTATTTAATATGCGAGAGAAGAAAAGTCAAACAAGGAAAGGGCTCTTTCCGTCAGAAGCCCAAGAAAGTTGAGAGGCTTTTGGGCTTCATTAGCTACTCAATGGCTTTTACTTTTGTTGCTACAAAAGGGGTAACCAATCGTTCTAGGCCTACTCTTGATGAACGAATTGCTAATATTTTTTATGATGGACAACTAGGGGTGATTGGTCCTCAAGCGGTCCAGTTTTCAAAATCAAGAATTGAGAATCGGACCAGTGGGACCAGTTCCTCATTCACTGAAACCAGAAACCTGAATCGGTGGCTTCCCCACCATCGCCACCAGTAGAGCACCTTTCATGCTTTCAACTGAGACACTCCTTTTAGCGTCGCTTGTGGTCGTCCTACTCATTGCCCGTCCAAAAATGGCCTTGTTTATGGCTCGCGAGATGGTTTGTCCGCAAATTTAGCGAGCCTGGACGATGGAGGAGTGGCTTAGCTTGGATGAATCACTGTTCCAGCCCTAAGTTTGTGCCTCTTGATTGGGCTTGCGAACTTCTAGATGGCGGGTCATCCATGGCCACAAGCAACGACGAAGAGGGCTTGAATTTGGAGCTAGCGATGACGGCTCCCCCATGGCTGCAAGTGACGACGGAGAGAATGGAATGGGTGGCTCGGCTTGGACGAGCAATGCCAAAGATGACCATGGACGAACAGATCTTTCTGGGCAACAAAGCGAAGAAGCTAACTCTGTGTGGGAGTAACAATAGTTCTTTTCCCCCAAATTTATAAGAAATAAAAAATTAAATAAAATTAAAAATAATTGTCCTAGTCTGAGTGGGGATTCCACCTCGATTCTAGAGCCAGATTAGACCGTTGACTTCGGAAATGGCCCAAAACCAGCTAGTTTGGTCCAGTTTAGACAGTTGCTTTTGCTCACCCTATTGGTGACTATTTACTAATGTGCCCTAGAAAATCATTGCTTTTGCATGTGTGCTACTGTAATTTTTAAATAAAACAAATCCAATGACATTATTCAAGACAAAGATATCCATGGCGATAATCAACTACCAGATTTAGAGGGTGAATTATTGGTCCAAAACAAAATAAAGCTATTTAACAATTCATAAGTAGGGAAAAGTACCAAAAAAGTCCTAAACCTATTGCATTAGTACCAATTCAGTCCTAAACTTTTCAATTGGACCAATTCAGTCCTAAACCTTTTAATATTGGTACCAATTCAGTCCATCCGGCTAATTTTGGCCGACCGGCGCTGATGTGGACGTTGGCCGATGACCGGAAGCCGACGTGAACGTCGGCGGTGGACCCGGACGCCGACATGACAATTTTTATAATTTTTTTATTATTTTTTCAAATTTTTTTATTAATTTTTATTGATTTTTTTTTTTTCTTTTTTCTTTTCTACCTTCTTCTTCTTGGGGTGGCGGCGAGCCTCCGATGAGGCTCGCCGGCCATTGGGCGAGGGCCGTGAAGCCCTCGCCTGCCGCCGGCGAGGGTCGCGGCCCTTGCCCGGCCTCTCCCAGCCCCCGCGAGGCCGGGACAGAGGCGAGGGTCGCAAAGCCCTCGCCGGCCCGCCGGCAAGGGTCGCGGCCCTCACTTGGCCTCGACCGGGGCCGTGGGCGAGGCGGCTTAGCCTAAATTTGGGCGAGGCCGGCCTCGCCCGCGGCCTTGGTCGAGGCCGAGCGAGGGCCGCGACCCTTGCCGGCGGCTAGCGAGGGCCCTCGCCTTTGCCCCGGCCTCGCCAAGCGTGGGCAAGGCCGGCCTCACCCGGATCCAAGTGAAGGCGCCTCGCCGGCGGCTGGGAGAGGCCGGGAGAGCCGCGACCCTCGGCGGCGGCAGGCAAGGGCTTCGCAGCCCTCACCTAATGGCCTGCAAGCCTCACCGGAGGCTCGTCGGCCACCCGGGAAGAAGAAGGTAGAAAAGAAAAAGGAAAAAAATTAATAAAAATTCGAAAAAAATAAAAAAAATCATAAAAATTGCCACGTCGGCGCCAGCCGGCCAAAATTGGCCGGATGGACCGAATTGGTACCAATATTAAAAGGTTTAGGAATTTGAATTGGTCCAATTGAAAAGTTTAAGACTGAATTGATACCAATGCAATAGGTTTATGACTTTTTTGGTACTTTTTCCTTCATAAGTATAGAATATCAAATATCCAATTCGCAAATGATATAGAAAAATTGGACTTTCATTGTTTTTTTTTTTTCAAAGGATTTTATTTGTTAAGGATACTCATGGCACAAACTCCTTTACTTTGCAGGCCAAAATCCCTGAGTAAGCCTACTTTTTTTGAGAAAGAAATTTACTTATCTTTGTTGTTGGATTTTGATGCTAGAAGAAAACAAAAATCAAACTACAATGTGATGTAGGCAGGAAAATGAATATAATCTGTTTCATGCTCACAATATCTAGTACAAGTGTACAACCACTAAGAACACTCGAATACAATATAAGTTTATTGAGAAACCGGAACCTATATTGAACACGATATAACACGATACGGTCAACTTGAAATTGGCACAATCGGCAATCTTTTATCTTGAAATATTTTGATCACGACATGAAATTACACGAATAGTCCATATTAATCCTATAACATGAGACGATTTACTACTCTATTTTGTCCTCACAATAATTGACATTTGATATTTTTTCTTTAGGCTTTTTTTCTCGTGTATAATCATATCCAAGGAATCTCACTTGGTGGGATTTGATGTAAGTGTTTTCAACCCTAATTTTTCTAAGGATACCGGTTAAGCAATTTAAGTGGTTTTCTTGGGAAGATTTAGTGGTGCAAAAGCCACCGTTTCTTTGTTAGGTTTAACTTCACGGCCAGATGAACATTTCCCTTCTCGGACCTCCGAGTTCCAGCCTTCTGCATTTTGCCTGTCAATTCCTTGATCATTGTATCAATAGTTTCCAAGACGAACTCGTCCTTATCCTTGAAAAATATCTACAGGCCGCCGCCGCTGCCGCCGCAGCAACGAAATATCCACGCGGCACTGGCCCACAGGATATCACCATACCACTGTCCCGCCTTCCTTTCAATCGAGGTGATCGCCAGTAGTTTCTAGATTCGCTTCCGCATCCATTTCTCTCTCTCTCTCTCTCTCTCTCTCTCTCTGTTTATATATCAAAGCACGTCGTTCCGTCAACAATTGTTGTCCTCAAAGTTCTGTGCAACAAACTCTCAAAGCATAGTCAGTTTCCATCGTTGGTTTGCTGCGGTTTTTCGATGAGCCTAAGGTTCATGGGGAGGGCGGTGTACCAGGCGGCGAGCCGGCTGACGCAGGGGGTCAGAGACCAGTCCTCGTCGGGGATGAAGTCGCTGAGGGACTCGAAGCAGGCGAGGCAATTCTCCGGTGCTCTGGACTCACGAGCGAAGTGCGATGGCGAGGTGTACAAGCGAGCCGAGGAGTCGCTGTGGACCGTCATGTTCTTGAGCTGTAATTGGGGTCCGTATTGATTGAATCCATATACGCGTATGTATACTGTAAATATATGTCTATGTCTATGTCTATGTCTATGTCTATATGTGTACGCATGGTGAAATCTCGTGAGGATTGGTTCTAATAGTTTTGTGGGTTTCCTTTTCTTCTGGGGTTACCTCGTTCCGAACACCAAGACAGTAAAGACATTCTGAGCCGTTCAATTCAGACAGATCGATTTGTGAGCTTCTTTGTTGTTTTTCTTTACACGGCTCTACTCGAGGAGCGTTATCTAATACTGAGCTAGGTGCGAAATAGCTAATCTTGATGCTGTATTCGAGCCTGAGCCTGTCCAACATCCAGGTCCAGGTGAGGAATCCAAGAACTAATCAACTGTGTTGGTGTCGGGACATGTAAGGATACGAGCGAGCACATGGTCGAATGATTAGTTCAACTGACTGAGTGAAGTCCATTTACGGGGAAAAGTGCCAAAAAAGCCCTAAACCTTTTGCCTTTGTGCTGATTTAATTTTAAACCTTTTTTTGGTGTCAATTCAGTCCTAAACATTTTTACGTTGTGTCAATTTAGTCATTTCCAGCCAATTTTGGTAGGATTTTGCTGACTGGATGCCGGCCGACTGACGTGGCCTTATCGGCGCTGATGTGAACAACTTTTAATAATATTTTAATATTTTAAATATTTTTATTTTTATTTTTGTCTTTTTCTCCGCCCGATCGCCGGCCAGAGGTGATCGCCGGCAAGGGTGAGGCCGACCTCGCCGGCCACCTCGTCAAATCCGCGAGGCGAGCCTCGCAGATCCGGCCATGGGGAGGCTCGCCTTCGCCGAATCCGGCGAGGGCGAGCCTCGCCCATGGCCGTCCTCGCCGGATCTAGCGAGGTCAAGCCCCGACCATGGGCGAGGCTCGCCTTGCCCGATTCGGAGAGGGCGAGCCTCGCCCATGGCCGGCGAGGCTTGACCTCGGATCCGGCGAGGCAAGCCTCGCCACGGTCGGCGGGGTTGGCCTCACCGGATCCGGTGAGGACGAGCCTCGCCCTAGCAAGGGCGAGCCTCGCCCATGGTCGGCAAGGCTTGACCTCGCCGACCATGGGTGAGGCTCACCTCACCGCATCCAGCAAGGTGGCCGACGAGGTCGGTCTCGCCCTCGCCGACCGTTGCCTCTGGCCGATCGCCGGACTGGTGACCGGCTGGAGGAAAAAGACAAAAATAAATAATAAAAATAAAAGTAAAAAATATTAACATATTATTAAAAGTTGTCTACGTCAGCGCCGATAAAGTCATGTCAGCCGGCCGGTGTCCAGTCAGCAAAATCCGATCAAAATTGGCTGAAAATGACTGAATTGGCATAACGTAAAAAGGTTTAGAACTAAATCGGCACCAAAAAAAGGTTTAGGATTAAATTGGTACAAAAACAAAAGGTTTATGACTTTTTTGGCACTTTTTCCTCCATTCATGTAGAAAGTAAGTACTCTTTGCAGCATATCTGATGTTGATAACAGCAGTGACTAAAGTCACGAGTCACATGTTCGTGTTCCTAAGGTCACTCAACTTCTAGGGAAATATCTTGATATAACTCAAAAGAGTTTGCAGGGTACCAATACCTTAATAAGCACAGATGGCCCAGTTGATGGCTTTGAATGCTGGGCGTAGGTCAAGACCTTTTCGGTGTTCACTCTTCTCCTCGGCCAGTTATGTAGGCTGGGAATACTCAGTTCATCTCAACCTTTTGTAGATGGTGTAACGATGTCATGTGTAGCATAGAGAGCATTGCAGATCTTTAAATCCGGCACGAGCAGTTTATATGACGTAAATCGAACTTGTGGGCTCGTGAAAGACGATCGACTCTTTTCTCACAAAACCCAATTACCTTGAAATCGATATAGCCTTTTCCTGATCACTACTAATATATGGTCTTGCAGTCCATGGATCATTGTGAAACGGGCTGAGGTTTTACTTGCCGAAAGACTCGAAGTTTAGGCCCGATTTGTTTGGGCTCGCCTCTACTTGATGATTTTATACATATAATTTTATGAGGAACTAAGCATCGGGAAGTTTGATAGATGATCAATCTTTTATATGTGGAAATTACACGAAAAGTTTTCATAGTCATAAGTTTTTGGTCAAACTCATAGTCATAATTGATATGGAAGATTTGTCAAAAAATTAGAAAGAGGAGGCTCTACATTCGATTGGCATCGTTTTGCACGCTACCTAGAAGAGAACCATTTTCTACTAATCTAGCAGGAGATACTTCGTGATTGTACCCTTTCATATGAAGCATAGCTATAAATACAATTATTTATGTAGTTCTATTTTAAGGTTGGAAGACGTATCATGAACAATCTTTTAATAAACACCTAAAGAGATGAGGAAATATATATTCAATGAATTCATATTTGGTATATTTTCAATATTTTATAACTGCAACACACTTCATTCCCCCTTCAATGAAATGAGTCTATGTACATTAATCATAGTCTTGTTCTTTAATCTTTTGAACAAATATTCTCTAATATGCGAGACATCTTTACAAAGTTTGGATGCTATTAATTTAAATCAATGTCCATATTTCGAATGTAGCTAGTTTATGACATTCTTTTCATGGAAAAGTTTAGTGCCTTCTAAGCTTGTCAGTACATTTATAACTTAAGGATGTTGAATTAACTTAAGAAGTAATGGAATCTTTATTCCAATAAAAGTTATTGTGGAATACATCATGTTAATTTCATGTTAAGAATTCACAAGGCATGCATATTGGATAAAAGTCTAATTAAGTAGAAGTGAGCATGGTTTTAGGATAGAACCAAGAATAGAAGGACCGGATTGGTGAAAATAGGTTCAATTCCAAATTTTAGGACATGCATAGTAAGTTCCAAATTCCAACAATTAAGGAATTTGTTGCGATAGGTAGGTTCCAGGTTCCAAGTTCCTTGACCCAATACTTGGAATAAGTCTTTGTGTTTTTTCTTTTTGATTCTATGTTTGTATGTGATCTTGCGGTATTCCATGGCATCCAATGATGAGTGTGTAATTTGAAACCACTAGTTGAGTTTTCATTTCCACTGATATCCGTGATTGAGAATTTTGCTTAGTAATGTTTCATATTTTTCATTTATCTAAAGGAGTTGTAATTAGTAGATTGTAACAACAAATGATGGTCATTAAATGTGATGACTCACTACAATTGTTTTATTAAGAATACTAATAGAACCTGAATAGACTTTGGAACCGATATTGAAACTTGTGATAGAGTAGGTTTCAAGTTTGAGAACATGCATGATAGGTTTCATCCTCTAAAAATTCGAGAACCTATTCTTACAGGCAAATTCTAGATGGAACCTGGACTAACTCTAGAACCTCTTACCCCTACGATTAAGTGTGGATATATGAATATACACAAATACGATTAATGTGAATTATAATATGCTTAATTCCTATCAAGATCAAACTATATTTTCTTCTGGTGTACTGTAGTGCACCTTATATTGATATGTCAAAATCTGTGATAAATATTATATCGTTATACAATTTACATAAAAATAATGAAAAATAAAATAAAATAAATGAAAGCTAAGAAGGAGGAGTAGATAGTAGGAGCAGGTGAATGTAGAGTAGAATACAAAGCTACTTGCCTCATGTTTGGTCAATCAGATGTCAACCCACCAATTTTAATTTATTATGATGATGATTATGACAATAATAGTTGTAATAATAATAAAAACAATGACGACATCGCCACTTAACCATCCCAATGTTAGATTTACATACGAATATTTGGGCAAATGTCCAAGTACTTTACTCATTTTGGAGTATTTTTCCCAACCCTGCAAGGTTGCATACTCGATTAATCCATCTAAAGTTAATAAACGGTGGATCTTATTGTATAAAGCAACACTTACATATATATGTCGGCTAGACTTCACTTTACAAGTTTTATAGAGACATCACGTTTCACTCAGCTTTTCAGAGTATATAGGGAGGTCAGAGACCAGAGAGTTTTGAAAATCATCATATTTATGAGTGTCAATGACATTTTTGCTTCTATTTATCATAAGAGGAACACTAATTCATCAAGGTAATCCAATCCCAAAAAATAGCATAGACCTAATGGACTTGTTCCATAGGACCATGGATAGAGAAATGCTCGTCTTCCTTGTAAAACACCAAAATGAGACAACTTGTCTATTTTCAATGGTTTTATTTGGTTCATAAATGGGATAAAGACACAAATAGTTTATTACTTTTGATCTAACGTACAATATAATTCTTGAATTTTTAATTGTTCAATATTATTTTCGAACTTTAGTTTAATGTATAATATTGTTCATAAATTTTTAATTTATTTAATATGGTCCATAAACTTTTAATACATATTCAAGTTTGTTCCTAAATTATATGAAAATATTTAGTGATATCATTTTATTAATTTAAGTTCAGAAATACTACTAAATTTTTTCATACATCTCAAAAACTAAATTGAATATGTATTGAAAGGTCAGTTATTGCATTGAATAAATCGAAAATTTATGCGTGATATTGCACATTTGAAAAGATTTATGAGCCGTATTTAACAAATTAAAATTTAGGAATGATATTGCACATGGAGCCAACATTTAAGAATTACTTGCGTCATTTTCTCGTCATGAGTTGATACTTTATTTACTGCTTTATATATTTGGATAATGGCAAAGAGAGTCAAAGATGTCTTCATGGAAAATAGTGTACGCCTCTTGTCCTCCCAACCTAATTTTCTTGCATTCACACCTAATGTGGCTCCACGTCTCATTTAAAAAAAATATTTCAAATCAATTGAACCATCAACTAATCCCACTCAATCCCATCACCTAAAAAACAAAAAGAAAGTAGAACTCCAATCACACGCCACCAAAGAAGACATTAACCGACGCCACTTCCACCGAAAGTCAACCGCACCCGCGTCAACGGTCCTCTGAAAAGTTGCCCTTATTTTCCACCACCCCAGGTTTTGTCCCACCGGGTGGGACTCCAAGAAAACGATTTTTTTTTTAATGTTATTTTATATGTGAACAGAACCGAAAAGTTAAATTTCCCATAGGAAAATGTTGTACCAAGTGGACCGTAGTCAATACTCAACAAACGTCTTACTCAATTTTGGTCTATTCTAGTAAAAAGCTATTCATTTTTTCGAGATCATAAGTTTGATTTATGTTTTGACCGGATCTTTCAATGTCTCTGATCACGTGTCTTAATTATAACGTGTCCTGATAAAAAGAGATTTCTTAAGTTTTAATATATTTGTGGGATTGTAGTGATTGGGATTCGTAACCTTATAGATATTTAGGTCACACGTTGAATAGAATGATTATATCTAGAACAGAATGTTCTATTAACATGTGTAAAACCCCTCATGTTAATGTGTAGAGGGGACTATTAGTGTTGATTGTTCTTTTCTATCTTTTTACTAGTAAAAACAAACAATCCATCATATTATTACCATACTAATTTTAACATAAAACCTTTTAAAATTGTTCTTTTTATCTGCACTCAACAATACATTTTACTGATATAGGGAAATTTCACTCTAATCACATGAAGTTCCATCACTATACTTAACCATTCATCTCATGCACAAAGTCGTGAGACAAGTCTTGCAATTTGACCTTGAGGTCACTAATATCAACACGGACAGGGTATAATCAACTCGTGCTATCTACTTTAAATCCCTCCAGTACCGCACATGAGGAGACGGGGTCCATTCTTCGATTCAAAGTCGCGGGACGAAACGGAGTCCACCTCTTTGAATTGGGGGAGGGGGGATTCAAAGATTGAACCAAATTTTCCGGATCCAAAAAGCGTCAATTTCACAGAAATTGTGTAATTGACATATCGAAAAAACCAAAGAATTCCCTTAAAAAATCACTTGTAGAGAGAGAGAGAGAGAGAGGGAGAGGGAGGGAGGGGGGCAATGAAACCGCGTGGATCCCAGCGGGGCGACGTCGTTTTCACTGCTCCAACCTCATCTTGTCCCCCGCTCAATCAAAGAAGAACAGTGCGATGAAAAACTCCTTGATAAAAAGAAGAGCGAAAGCGAGCCAGTCGGGTGCGGACGTGAAGTCCCCGCGTACTTAAATCCGCCTCAGTCCCCACTCTCAGATCCGTCTCCTCCCTTCTCTCCTCCATTTCTGCTCCCTGCCCATCCTGCCCATCTTGGATTTGAATCCTCTCTCGTCCTCAAGCGCGAGTCTTTGCCGGTCTTTCGGCTCGATCGAATCCGACCCAGAAGAGAGCATCCCCCGTTCGCGTTCCGGGTGCTCGAAAGATTCGATCTTGGTTGGTGGGTATCCGAGTTTCGGATCGGCAGGAGCAGAGGGAGGGGGGAAGTTTTGTGGGTTACTTCTTGCTTTTCTTGGGACTTATATGGTAAGTGAGGGGCTGTGATGGCAGTGGTGGAGCAGAAGCCGAGTTCTGATCAGGGCAAGGTCTGGGGCTTCTTCAAGCTGCCGTTCCGGAGCTCGGGGGCGGCTCAGAACAGCTCGTCGTCGGCGTCCGCGGTCTCGCACCTCGGGGGTCACCACCACCCGGGCGGGCCCCAGGTCGAGGGATCGGATGGGCATCACGGGTCGAGCTCGGTGTCGTCCGTGGCGAAGTCGCTTCTCCCGACGCGGCGGAGGTTGAAGCTCGATCCGTCGACGAAGCTCTACTTCCCATGTAGGTCGATTTCGCTTCGAATTCTTGAAGTGGTTTGGTCTGCTGCGCGAATTGGTGTCGATTGATTTGATCTTTTGAGGTTCGGGTCTTGATTTGTTTTTGGTGATTTCATGTTGGCGCGTGTGAGTGTTGTTTACAGTGAATTGAGTTTGGGAGCTCAATTGACGCGAGTTCTCTCATCGGCAGTTTTAAGAGTAGTTGGGTTTTGGAGAATGACTGCTTGTTGCAGTAGACATGAGAAATAACGGTTGCCCAGAAGATCATACTTAATGATTGTGGATGAGGTGCCTTTTAAGTGTATTTATTCATTGAGTTAAAGTTTGCCTTAGGATATCTAATCGGCATTATATGCTTGTTGTGTAGTATACTACCAGCAAGCTAAGAAAATATATCGGCCTCTTGTCTGACCCACTTGTGTTTTGTATCTTTGTTACTGAAGTACTTGAGTTACTTATAGGTCAAAGCATGATATACTTTAACTGTGTTGTATTAGGATTTCGTAGGTGTTTGTGTTGGATTTTGACGCAGCATGTGGTTTTTTATGACCTAGTTATGGCTTTTTGTCGGGAGAATCAGCTAGCTTACAAGAATGCTTGCTACTTGATTCTGATTTCCCAGTTTTATTCAGATGTTGGGGGAAATAGTTTTAGAAACATGGGCACTTCATTCTTGAAGTAGAACATCCATGCTTGCTCGGCACTTTAACAACTGTGTTAGTGGGGAAACACCATTCCCAGATTGGTTATGTGAAACTCTGAAGTCCGTCCCTGATGTGACTTGGATGGTGAAGTAGCGATGCTTTGGTTTTTAGGGTATTCCCCCAAGTCTTTTGATGTTCGATGTCCAACCAAACAAAAAAAGGAAGTGCGTGAGGCATCAACCTTCCCGACTTTGCAGTCATGTATTGCAGCGTTTCACTTATGAATCCATCTAGCAGTTCATGACTAATAGCTTCTCTGAAATTTCTTTCTTTATTCTATCCTCAGCTCTGTGTTATTTCCAATTTGGATGCTGGAGATGTTTGATCAGCTTTAGTGTTCCATCTGTTTGAGATTACCCTCTCCATCCTGAAGTGGAGACTTATAGAAAATTGCTCCAAAAGAAAAACACAAATTTGTTGTTCTTGTTGAGTGGCTACCTTTAATAGTTGAATTTCATGTCTGTTTGAGGCTACAATAAGTTGTCTAGTGCTGGTATATGTGATCAAGCGGTAGTAACTGAGGGAGACTTTGTGGTCATGGAGAAAATTGAGATAATTGGGGCCCTGACGGTTCTCAAATTTTAGTTGAGTTATGTAGGACTCTGCATTCTTAGTGCCAGAGTCACTTCTTGGCAATGTTAGCACGGCAAAAGTTGCAGTGTGGGGTTGATGCTGCAAAGTTTTCTTGTCATTGGGTTATCGAAGGAATATTTCCATATCATGCTGGATTTTGTCATTTTATAGTTCTGAAGCTAAATTGAACAAGTAAGGGCTGTAATGTAGATGTCAGGTCCAGTCCAGTGTTGATTAGGGGTGATGTTTAGGATCATTGACAAACTGCTTTTTGCTTGGGTTATTGTGTGTGGATGTGTAGAGAGAGGTCAGCTTCATCTTGGAGGGACTTGTCATATTTTAAAGTGCTCAAATCATTGTTCAGGTTGGCTTCTATTAGATAATCTTGGGAATGGAACGTGCCATAGTCCCTTATGACTTTGCTGCTTCTTATGCATGTTGAAATGATACATTACTCTGAATGTCTCAGACTATTTTGAACTTTTGCGTGCTGTTTATGCCATCTGCTGCTTTTGTTACTACCCCCTCATAATTGTCAGTTGCTGATAGATGAAAGCTTTACTGCAATCTATCAGTAAGTGCTTTGAACAGAATAAAGGCTGCCCTATGCACTATCCATTCTTAATTGGGAACCTCGCAGAAGAATCAATAAGGCGGCCTTGTAATTATGCAAGCTTTTTATTCATTAGCACATTTTATGGCTGTAAACACCAACATCTTAACTTGATAGTTGTTACTTATCGAAAAACCTGGTTCAAGGTCCCTAGGTTGTTGCTCTATGTTTCAGTCAACCAAGTGAGCAGTGTCCTTCCTCTCTTTTGCTCTCTTGTGACTAGCAAAACAGTTGAATGACACACTTTACATTTCCTCATTGGTTAGTCATTCTTCACATGTTTTTTAACTATTATTATGCATTTTTTGTGTAGATGAACCTGGCAAGCAAGTTAGGAGTGCCATCAAGATTAAAAACATCAGCAAATCTTTTGTGGCTTTCAAGGTTCTACTTACAGCTTCTATACTATTGACGTTTGTTTGTTTCTTCGTGTATATTCTCTAGTGTGTATCTATGCATGTGTCTCTGTGTGTGACCCATGGACATATGTGCATGAACACGACAATATGTTCTGATCTAAGAAATGTAGTGTTTTGGCTCTTTGTATTCTTTGTGAACGCTTTTATGCATTTCTTTTTTTTGATGTATTTGGATAAAGATCTGTGCGTGGAACTTCAATTATTTTTTGTTTTGTTTTCCTTAGTTTCAAACAACTGCACCTAAAAGCTGTTTCATGCGTCCTCCTGGGGCGATCCTTGCTCCTGGTGAAAGTATCATAGCAACAGGTAAAAATATGTTTATGTTGGACAAGCTGTTTCTTTTGCTTATCTTTTATATGTGCACATGTAAAGATTAGGTTCAGACAATGTTTTTTGTGTTGATCCTACATGTGTATGGTGTTGTTTTAGTGTTCAAGTTTGTGGAGCATCCAGAGAACAATGAAAAACCGATGAATCAGAAGAGCAGGGTCAAGTTCAAGATCATGTGTCTGAAGGTGAAAGGAATGATGGAATATGTACCTGAACTGGTGGGTACAACAACTGTATTGATCATGTCCTGCCATCAAGATGGTCTTGCATTTCCTAATTTGAGATGTACCCTGTCCATTCTTGATTAACTAACATAGATGACCAATTTTAGGGTGCTGTGTCATAGGCTTGTGGCTTTTCTACTTGCTTGAATCTTTTTCAACAATTTCTTGTCCAGGAAATTTAATCAAATGTCATTAGTTAAAATGGAAGTCATCTGGCTGCCTTCGTTGAATGCAAGATTCATGATTGCTCTGAATACTAACCCTATTTATTTTCACTTAGTCTGTGCAAAGATGTGCTTAGGCTTCCTTTTGGCTTGAACATCTTACTTATGTAATTTCATGTTAACTCTCATGCAGTTTGATGAGCAGAAGGATCAAGTGGTGGTAGAGCGCATACTGCGGGTTATTTTTCTAGACCCCGAGCGTCCTTCTCCAGTATGTAACAGTGTTTGTGCTTCTTAAATGTAGTTTTGTATGACCACCATTTTCACGTGAATTATGTGCAATACGTTCTTGAACCATGTCATTTTGAAGATTTGTGAACCTTTTCTCTTGGTTTATTGTTAGGCTCTAGAAAAGCTGAAGCGCCAGTTGGCTGACGCTGATGCTGCCGTGGAGGCAAAAAAGAAACCTCCAGAAGATGCGGGTCCAAAGATCATCGGAGAAGGGCTCGTCATTGATGAATGGGTGAGTCAATGAGGACATTAAACAAAGTTCATTTCATAATATCTCTTTGCTGTCTAACGGGCATATATTCTCTGATGTGTGTAGAAGGAGAGAAGGGAAAGATATCTTGCGCGACAGCAGGTGGAAGGGGTGGACTCGGTGTAAGGTTTATTTACCGAGTGATTTAGTCAGAGTTGATTAAAAATTTACAGTACTTTGTTGGCTTCATTTTGGCCCGTGCCCCTTCTTTTCAAGTGTAATGTGAGAGATGTCTCCGAGGAATTGTGCAGGAAACTACAACTTCATTTGTAAAAAAAACGCGGTTATTTTCTGTGATTTGAGGTGCAAGATACTCGGTGCTTGTAGATAACATGGGTTTCCTCCTTATCATACATGAAACTGTCCGTTTAGCTGGCTTTGAGTCTTTTGACGCACCAATCATTCTTCATTGCTAACTGTCCCGGTCTGTCGTTATTGAACAAAGTATTTGCAGTCTGTCGTTATTTGAGATGCATTGCATTTGCCAGAGTTCCAATTACTAAGCTTCCGAGTTTGCGTCGAGTGGCGAGTCGTGTGTGCTGAATCTGCAGCAATTGATCAATCAAATGAAATGGGAAAACAAGAATTAGCTCTGCTTCTCCTGTATGTAAGGAGAAATAGGTAATGGCTACGGAATGAAGTGAAGGAGATGATGCTTTTGTACCTCTATTTTGTTTTGGAGGGCATATGTTACGACGGAATGCAGAGCTGAGGTCCTTAACCTGCCTTCATCTGCTGTTTTGTGTCAGCACAAAGTAGGAAAAGGAATTACCAAATCCGAGCATTTACAGTAGTATATACAATAACGTTGGATTTGGTTAGAAATTGACACGTGGCAAGCAATTTGGAATTTTATAAAAACAAATTAGAAGTTACAAAAACCTCACAAATCAGTGACCCATAAGTTTTTATAAATGTTTTAACGTCGAAATGTCTCTCTAACTCGTATGACTTTTCCACTCTTTCACATTTCTTTGTGAAATTCTGTCTTTTCGTCACACTTTTTCGCATTTCACTTTTGATACGTAAGGAGAGATTTTCATTAGAGAAAAGCCATGAAAACCTTTAGAGAAAATACCATCAAAAACCCTAAACCATGCACAAAGTGACAAAAATACTCCAAACTTTTTTTTACACCACCAAAAATCCCAGACTTTGCCATCCGTGACACATTTACCCCATACTTTTTTTGCGACACAAAAAACCGAACTTTCATTTCTGTGACACATTTACCCTAAATCTTAGGGGTATTTTGGTCATTTTGCTTTTAAAAACATTTTTCTCTTTTTTTTTTTCCTTTTTTTTTTATTTTCTCTACCGCCCTCGCCGGCATCGGCCCGGGCGAGGGCCGCCCCGCCGACTCGCCAGATCCGGTGAGGGCGGCCTCACCCGACGCCGGCGAGGGGTGCCTCGCGGATCCGGTGAGGGTGGCCCTCGCCGGCGTCGGGCAAGGGCGGCCTCGCCGCTTCGGGCAAGGGCACCCCTCGCCGGCCCTCGCCGGGGCCGACGCCGGCAAGGGCAGCCCTCGCCGGACGCCGGCTTCCCTCCGCTGGAGCCGGCGGAGGGAAGAGAAAAGGAAAAAAAAAAGAAAAAAACAGAAAAAGACGAAAATACCCTCAATGGGGTAAATGTGTCACGGATGGCAAAGTTTGGGGTTTTTGGTGGTGCAAAAAAAAGTTTGGGGTATTTTTGTCACTTTATGCATAATTTAGGGTTTTTGGTGGTATTTTCCCAAATCTTTAACCCATGAGGCCTCATAAGGATCGCCATGAAAACTCCATCTCTAAGAGGCTTTCGAAGCTTTGGCTCTTGTTCCTTATGAAAACTTAGTGCAGCAGAAAGGTGTGTAGATCGAGCACTCCGCTCCAATTCACTGTGAAGGTTGAGAGCAATGGTGAGATGCAAGGACTGAGCATTGTGACATGGGTGGGAAGGTTGAGTGCAATGGTGAGAAGCACAGAGTAAGCATTGCATATAGGTGCGAAGGTCCAGCACTCCCCTCCAGTTCATTGCGAAATGTTAAGCGCGTCAGCGAGGTGTGAAGGTTGAACATTGCTGGGGGGTACGAGGGTTGACCGCAGCAGAGAGGCGGTGAAATATTTGAGTACTATAGCATGCCCATTCAAGTACTCTCTTTCTTCAGTCATAATAGGTCCTCTCTTATATGGACGAGCAGTACAAATCTCTTACTTTCAAACAAAGTGATCTCTCTCTCTCTCTCTCTCTCTCTCTCTCTTCGGGTTCAAGTTTAAACAATTTTAGACAAGATGCAAATGTCAAGCGTCTTGAATAATATGTATTTGAAGTTTCAGCTAATCTAACATATGTTATCAATCAATGTCTAGGATTTTTTTTTTTTTCCAGATTTTACGATTAGATCCTTCGAATGCCTTCATCGATCGTAAGTATAGTGACCCTCTCGATCACCATGGATATGTTGGTGAACAAAAAGGTTTTGTAGGCTGAAACCGAATGTCGTGGCTATAGGTGTAGGTAACCACCTGTTTTAGACAAAAAAAAAAAAAAATAGTAAACGGTTGGAGCATTTGATGTTGATGGTAGGGGTGATCGTAGGTTCCACACCTAGACTTTGTATCTAATCCTATTTAAATCCCTTTTTTGGATCCTGTACCTAATCATGTTTACATTGGACCTATTTTGGAACTATACTATTTTTTTGGGCCGGTTTTAGGATCAACCCTATTGGTACTGAAACTTATTTTGCAATCGCTCGATATCTTATATAACTTCGAATTTTATATTAATATGTGATAAAACAACATAATCCTTCTAATTTGTATTGAAATATTAAGTATGTAATCAATAAGTACATGAACTTTTTGACTAAACGAAACTAAGGATCCACAAGGCTAATTATCATAAACAAACATCATGAGGCGAAGCAAAAATCCTATGTGATGGATGGTGCTATTGTGAGCCAACGATAAACAATATGACCGTGAGTTAGCAAGGGAGGGAAGTAAGTGAGGAAGAGGAACAACAAAGGAGAAATGCCGTGTGAGAGAAAAAACATAGTTCTAAGATTAGAAATCAAGGGAAAAAAAGATAGGGTTTTGGACTTTTGGGCTTACAAAATTGGTTCCCAAATCGGTCCAATCAATCTGATTTCTGGGTGGGTATTCACTTAGATTTGGTTCTTGGACCGGTTCAAATTGGTTTTAAATTTTGGGACCAATTCTCGACTTGGTTTCAATGGGGATCGATTCCTAGATCTATTTTCCAGATGGACCGATCTGGTTTCCGGATAGACCTGATCCGGTTGCACACTCCTAATTGATAGTAGCCTTGGCCATGTCTCACTTTGGAAACTAGTCATCATTGACGCCTGAGCATTGCCAAAGCCACCACCTTTGACGGTAGTCTCCATTGTGCATTGCCATTGCCAGAGTCGATAGTACTGCTTTTCTCCCATAGTACGAGGAAAATTGTTTAAAAAGTTTTGAACTTATTGTATTTTTGTCAATTCAATTGTGAACCTTTCAATTTTACTAAGAGAGTCTTAAACATTTTCACATTTTTCCAAGTTCGTCCATCTTGCCAATGTTAACGCAAATTGTTTACTTGAACACTAGTCATATTACATGGCATGGTTGACATTGATACGGACAATTTTAATCATATTGTTTTCAATTTCTGTTTCTTTTATTTTCTTCCCTTTTTCGCTCTTTTTTTTGTTTTATTTCCTTGTGGTCATCGAGGGTTGTGGCCCTCGCCCATGGCTAATTGAGATTGACTTGTGGCATGGTCTCTGAGCTCTATAACTTGAATGGTTGTGATCGCAAGCATCAAGCTTAAGTGGCAATGGCAGTTGCCAACCTAGAGCTTGAGCTCAGGCAACCATAACAGTTGCAAGCTTGAGATTTGGAAATCATGGTGAGGGATGAGCTTAAGCAGCCATGGGCGAGGTAGCCTCACCAAAATCTAGGCAAGGGTTGTGATCGTTGCTTGTGGTCGGCGAGGGCCGACATAATTTTTTAGTTTTTCAAAATTTTTTTTATTGATTTTTTAAAATTATTTTCCCTCTTTTTACATAATGCTGGTGGGGCCATCGAGCTATGACCCTTGGTGGCCCATGGGAGAGGGCCATAAAGCCCTCGCCGTGGCCTACGAGGTCCTGGGGGAGGGCTTACTACGCCCTTGCCAATGAGGGGTTCTTAGCCCTTGCCTAGTGGCCAGCAACCTCGACAGCACATAAAAAAGAAAAAATAAATGAAATAATAAAAAAATCAACTTTTTAAAATAAAAATAAAAATTGTCTACGTTATGCTGATAGAGCCACAAAGGATTGCCGCACCGATTGGATTATTATATTAATGATTTCTGTCAAAATTAGCTAGAATTATTAAATTGATAATTTATTAAAATGTTTAAGACTAAATTGACAAAATGTCTAAAACTTATTGTATAATTGAAATGTTTAAGACTAGATTAGCAAATTATAAAAATCTTTATGACTAAATTGGTAAAATTGAAAAGTTTAGGACTAAATAGATCATCGTATAAAAGATTTATGACTTTTTGGATAATTTTCTCCACTAGTGTCCATTCAACTAAAATGTGAGTTTGTTTATGGAGTGAGGAGTGGGGACACTTATCTTGACATGGCAAACATGTTTAACTTTGATAATGGCCTTTTGATGATCCAGTTAAGATTCGTTGTACGATCACAAAAGAAATAGAGTAAAAGTGAGAAAGAGTATTCGAGATGCAAGTTTTTATCCTGATTTACCCTTGAACTAAGGTTATATCTAGTCGAGGATTCCCTTATTAGCACATCACACTTCTCTGTTCCATCCCTCCATTACAATAAAAAAATAGAATATATATATTTATATATATCCAAATAGAATTTCCAATAGTTATTCATGAGTCTAAGTCCAAAATATCAATAAAATATGAGCTCATTCTCTAGAGTTGCAGGGGCATTACCTCTACACAGTTGATAAAGAATATGAACCACATCCTAACAATTCCCAAGATTAATGTCAAACTTCTACTACATATACAAAAGTGATATCAGATTAAATGTTTAATTCAACGGGTTATGCCCTGAATATTACACATAGGATTTCTTTACAATGTGGCCTTGATATTATCTAAATCGTCGTCCTACTTAGTCACCCAAATTCCTAGAGACACCATTGCAACTGTGTCCTAGGACTGCATTGTGCACCTTGTAGAAACGCCGGCATGAAATATTGATAATTAATTATTATGCGTGACTCGGGTTAGTCGCTATAAAAAGAATGGTGTTCCGATCGAGAGAACATGGTCTTTTGCATAGCTCTTCAATCCAAAGAAAGTAAAGAAAGCCGTATCATTTAGGCCAACATGGCTAGAATCAGTAGCACATTGACCATGTTCTTCAACCTCTTCTTGGTGCTCTCTCTTTGCTTCCCTGTTTCCATGGCCGAAAGGATTCTGAAAAGTGGTAAGTTTTGAGTTTCCTTAGCGCATAGTCTATTTCATATAATGAAAAATAAGCACCATGCATGACTCACATTCTCTCAAGCATAAACATCTCGATGTATGAACATGATTTTCAGGATTTTCTTAGCAGACCGATCGAGTAGTCAATGTCATCCGCTTGTTAGAACAAATAATTTTCTGCTAATAATTTTTTTTTTCGAGGTGCGGCTTATTACTTGCCTATGATCTTGCATTTTAACTTTGTATGTTGATTGAAAATAGATATACCGATTTCCATTGGGCTAAAATGTGAGTCGGTTTACGGAGTGAAGAGCGGAGATACTTGCCTCGCCGTGGCGAACATGTTCAGCTTGACTCCAGGAACCTTCGCCGCCTTCAATCCAAACCTCAATTGCGACAAGCTCTTTGTTGGTCAATGGCTTTGCACCGAGGCAATAGATATGTAAAACTTCCTCTCTTTGCTTCCACGAAGTTCCGAGCTTGGAAGTACGAAGAGACGGTAGATGTGTCGATTGTCATTAACGTCATAAATAAGGAGATGAATATTCTCCATTTGGAGAATAATGCTAATTTTGTATTTTTTTTTTCATTTTGAGTTCTCAATAAATCTCTCTTTAAAAAAAAGAGATGAGTATTCTCCCTTTCGAGAATGATGCTTATTTTTCATCTTGAGTTCTTAATAAATCTCTCTCTCTCTCTCTCTCTCTCTCTCGAGCGTGGGTGGATCTTCTTTTTGTTAAGCCTACCCAATAAATAAAGCCACATATATAGTTTGAACTGGGTGAAGTATTCTGTAAGTATTCTCCAAGGTACTTTCCTCAAAGTATATCTTATGTATACATGGTCTAGAATTGTCTATGCTATGAATTTATCCATATATATAAACTGCTTCGTCTATTTGTTAGTCATCAAACTTACTAGCCATTGTTTCAACCTTTAAGCCGCATTTAATTTACATCAACCAAATTGTTGATTATGGACCCGGTTTGGTTTAGAAATGACTTGAGTTGATTCAAGCATATCTGGACCGAGCAAAGTATTTCAAAATGCGCATGGATACATTTTTGGACATCCTAAATCATGTGGCATATGTTTGGAATGTAGCATCAAAGTTTGGAGTCTATTGTGGATCCAAACGAGAAGAACGGACATCCAACCAGAATGTAAAAGCCGGTTATGTTATGGCATTTTTGACGTCCGGTCCTTCCCAGATCTGGATGTCATACTTTAGCAGTTTTTGGCCGAGAAGATTAAATACGTCCAGCGTACTTCCGGCGGAAGTCCAAACTCAGGTGGATCCCGGAATATGCATGGGACCGAAAATAAAGCATAGGATTTGACCTATTTAGCCCACTACATCAGGCCTAACTCAAAGAGAGCTCTTAGAAAGTCATCAAGAGCAATCTATTGTAAGAGATTTTCTTGATTAATTCTTGTGGGCCTTACCGAGCTGTAAACGAGGTCGGGAAAAAACTCGAGTAAATATGATTGAGCGATTGTAATATTTTTTTTTTGCTGACTATAGTGGAACCATCTCATTAATCTCTTTCTGTGAAGTAAGCACACTGTTGAATCACGTAAATATGTTGTGTCAAATTTATCAATTTTTGCATTTATTTCTCAATGGAATTGTTTTTTTTTTTTTTTTTTTTTTTTGGGTCTGTCCTCCAATTTGCATAACAAAGTGGAATAGAGCCTAGGGTTTATTGTTGATTGATTGTTATGCAATTATCATTATGGCAATTATAAAGTTTGAGTTGGAGAAACTCATTGGCAAGAATGATTTTAACCCGTGGTACACTGAAAAATGTGCGCCTGGGAACACACAATTAAAATTTAGCGTTGGAAGGAGATGATAATTTGTTGAAGCGGAATAACATGCTGGCGTTTCTAAAAATGCTAGGAGTATTATTCTGCTGAATTTAGGGGACAATATTTTAATTGAAGTGGCAGATGAAACTTGGGCAAAACTTGAAGCGTTGTATATATCAAAATCCAACTTTTCTTCGCATTCAGTATAGGTCAAAATTAATATTTTATCAGATTCAAGGGGTAAAGGGTGCATTTGGTAACATTTATATACTCAAGAATAATTTATGTTCAGAAATTATTTGTTTCATTTCTATTTCAAGAACAAAGAAGTAAATATTTTTTTACTTCTTATTTCTATTTTAAATCTATTCCCGATCATTTTTCTTTATTTCAGAGAATAGAAAAATTAGTTGATGTTACCAAACCGATATTTGTGCTTTTTCTATTCAGAGGAATGAAAGAGGAATAATATAAAAAAGGATGGTCACTAGTGGCGCATTTGGTAACAATTATGTTCCAGGGAACAATTTTTTGTTAGATATGTTTTTTTTTTTTAATTCTATTCCCGGGAATAATTTTTGAGCAAAAGAACGTACTTGATAACTGTCCAAAATTTCTATTTTTGAGATAGAACTATGTTTGGTAGGCTTTTTTAAATTCTTTTGTTTCTTTTATTTTTTATATACTTTATTATATATTTTATTTTTTTATTTTTTATTTTTCTCTTCTTCCTCATTCTTTGTAGCTGGTTGCCGACCACCATCGTCGCTGGCAACTAGTTAGGTGAGGTTTGGTGAGCTCGCCAGAGCCTCGCCAGGCTAGGGCTAGGTTTGGCAAGCTTGCTTGAGGCTGGCCTAGGCAACATGAGATCGACCTCGTCATGGCCTAGCGAGGCCGAACCCCTTGCCAACCTGGCGAGGTCAACCTCGCCGACCTATAGGTGGCTCGGCAAGGCTTAGCCTCATCGATGGCTAGGCAAGCTCGGCCTAGTTAGATTTGGGTAAGGTCGAGTCTCACCATGGCTTGGCATCGTCGGGGGCCGGCAATGCTTCGGCGAAGTCACTAGCCAAAGGAAGAAGAAGAAAGGGGAAGAGAAGAAGAGAAAATAAAAGAAAAGAGAAGAAAAGAAAAAAAATAGAAACTGATTCTAAGAATCGTTCTCGAAACAAGAAGCTACTTTTTTCTACTTCTTGATTTTGTTCCAAATTTATCCCTGGAAACAAAAAAAATATATTTTTGTTCCCAAGAACAAAAATTTTCCTAAATAGATATCTATTCTTTAAGAACAAAAATAGTTGTTCCCCAGAAGTTATCCCAAAAGGGCCTAAATAGCCCAAAATTATCCAAAAAATCATAAGTCTATTACACTTTTACCAATTTAATTATAAGTTTTTTAATTATGCCAATTAAATCATAAACATCTTCACGCTTTGTCATTTAGATCCAATTCAGCAATTTTGACTGAAAGTCGTCGAAGTTGACACTAGTTGTTTTACGTAACACGTTAACACTAATATGGACATTTTTAATAATATATTAATACATTTTATTTTTTTGTAATTTGTTTGGTTTCTTTTTTTACCTTTAGACTTAAGCCACAGGTGAGGGTTATCAACCACAGGCCAAGATGGCCCTCACCAGCACTAGGTGAGGGCTGCCACACCCTTGGTGGACCACATCACGAGCGTCACAGTCCTCGCCTAGAGATAATGAGAGCATCAAGTGAGGGCCGTGATTTCTTGCTCAGTGCTGGTGAGGGTTGGCCAACAACCCTCAATTTATCTTAGGAACATTTGCGAGAGCCAATGAAACTTTAGTCTGAAATAAATAAAGGATCGAGAAATATTAAATTATCATCTTGTATTTGCTCCAACTCAATAAGAGCGGTTGACTTTGTGTGTATCGCCCAAATAAAAAACGAGTAACAGCATCGCACTATTAAATGAAACTTCACACAATACAAAACACATTGTAAGCGAGGCGTCAAACTTTGTCCCAAAGGAAGTACAAGAAGAAAATACATGTACACACGTCTATGTTTATACAAACATTATATTACAAGTTACGTTACTAAATCTTGTTCTCGTAAATTGTTGAAGTATTATTCCACATTACTTGACAACGGATCCTAGATGCTCTTTATATTTATGCGGTTTCCCTCCCTATTAACTTAAGTTTTTAGGCTAAGTTCTTATATGATATTAGAGTAAGAGGTCATAAGTTTAAATCTTTCTAGGCCCCAATTACCTCCCCAATAGCATATTTTCATGGTCAAGCCAAAGTTGAGCCTATAAATGAGGGGGCAATAGATTCTTTAAATAGTAAAACCCGACCTCATTAAGCTTTCAGAATAGTTAATAATAATCCCACGAAATCTCACATCAATACATATTTGTTGATTAATGATACCTTGATAGCCTCTAATAAAATTATTTCGTTAGGCAATGGTACCTTGATATCATCAAAGATAATTATCTTATTTAGTTAGCCATGTTCGTTGAGACATTAATGCAACTCCATGTAGGACTACGTTGTGCACCACATTGAAATGCCCGTGTGAAATATCGTTATTTAGTTAAGTATTTTTTTTCTTCTTCAATTTGTCTTGCTTGATGGGTTTGCTACTATATAAAGGATGTGTTGTGATTGAGAGAAAACACCCACTTGTGCAAAATTCTTCCATTCAGGGAAAGATAGAAAGAAGCACTTTAAGCCCAGATGGCTAGAATCAGCAGCAAAATGACCATGCTCTTCAACCTCTTCTTGGTGCTCTCTCTTTGCTGCAGTGTGTCTACAGCCGAAAGGATACTGAAAAGCCGTAAGTTTTGAGTGGATTTTAGCAGCTAAACTTGAAGAAATACAGAGAACTTTCATTTTATAAGAGGTAGCTCGACATTAGTGAGGAAAAATAACAATGAATCCCTCTCGAGTTATATTTCTTATTCATTGAAATGGGAACATGTCGTATATCACATTCTGTCAAGCATAAATATCTTGGTGTGATGGACGTGGTATCCCGGGTTTTCTCAGCAGACAAATCGAGTCGGCAATGTCTTCAGCTAGATAGTAACTTTTGTTCCATATTCCGCTTATTACTATCTTGCAAACTCGCATTTTGACTTTGGATGTGGATTCAAAACAGATAGGCCGGTGTCTGTCACATTAAAATGCGAATCGGTTTATGGAGTGAAGAGTGGAGATACTTGCCTCGGCGTGGCGGACATGTTCAAGTTAACTCAAGAAAGCTTTGGTGTGTTCAATCCGAACCTCAATTGCAACGCGCTCTTTGTTGATCAATGGCTTTGCACCAAGGCTATATTTCCCTGAAAAACGCTTTGCGTATGCTTCCATGAAGTCGAGCTTGGGGGTGAGAAAGAGATTGGAATGTGTCAGTCGCCGGAAAATAAGGAGACGAGTGTTCTTTCCTTTGACAATAATGCTTTATGTAGTGTTTTTTTCTTCATTTTGAATTCTCAATAAACATCTCTTATCGTTTATTACAAGATGTTTTTTTTTTTATTTTATTTTATTTTATTTTATTTTGATCTCCCCCCACCCCCAAACCACCCCCCCCTTTTCCCCAACCCCAAACCACCCCGCGCTTGCGCGAGCAATTTTTCTCTTTGTTAAGCCTACCCAATAAATAAAGCCGCATAAATAGTTTGAACTAGGTGAAGTATTCTGTAAGTATTCTCCAACATACTTTCCTCAAAGTAAATCTTATTTATACATGGTCTAGAATTACCTATAGGATGAATTTCTCCATATACATAAACTAACTTCATCTATTTGTTAGCCATCGAACTTGCTAGTCAATTTTTCACCCTTAAACCACATTTAATTTATACCAACCAAATTGTTGATTATGGACCTGATTTGGTTTGGAAATTACTTGAGTTGATTCGAGGATATCTGGATCGAGCAAAGTATTTCGGAATGCATATAGGTACATTTTCAGACATCCTAAATCCTGTGGCATACGTTTGGAATGTGGCACCAAAGTTAGGAGGCTATTGTGGGTCCAAACGAGAAGAACGGACGTCCAACCAGAATGTGAAAGCCAGTTATGGCATTTTTGACGTCTGGTCCTTCCCAGATCTGGATGTCTCACCTTAGCAGTTTTTGGCCGAGAAGATTACATACGTCCAGCGCACTTGGGCGGAAGTCCAAACTCAGGTGGATCCCGGAATGCACATGGGACCGAAAATAAAGCATGGGATTTGACGTATTTCGCTCGCTACATTAAGCCTAACTCAAAGAGAGCTTTTGGAAAGTCATCAAGAAAAATCTGTTGTGAGAGATTTTCTTGATTAAATCTTATGGGGCTTATTCGATTGTAAACAGGGTTAGGAAAAAACTTGTGGGTAAATGTGATTGAGCGATTGTAATCTTCTCTTTGCCGATTATAGTGGAATCATCCCGTTGATCTCTTCTGGTGAATGTAGGCGCATAGCTGAATCACATAAATTTATTGTGTTAGGTTTATTGTTTTTGCATATATTTATTAGTTGAATCGTTTTTTGTTTTATTTGTCCTCCAATTTTGGGTAACAAACTGGACTGAAAGCTTAGGGTTTATTGTTGATTGATTGTTTTGAGAACTTTGTCTATCTGCAATTATCATTAAGGCATCTATCAAAATTCGAGTTGTAGAAATTCATTAGCAAGAATGATTTTAACCCTTGACACACAAAAATGTGCGCGTGGGAAAATACAATTGAAATTTAGAGATGGAAGGAGATGATAATTTGTTGAAGCGGAATAAAATGCTGGGGCTTTGAAAAAGGCAAGGAGAATTGTTCTGTTGAATTTTGGGGGAAAATATTCTAATTGAACTGGCATATGAAGCTCGGGCAAAACTTCAAGTATGTGTTAAAAATCCAACTTTATCTTCCCATTCAGTATGGGTCAAAATCTAACGTTTCTTTGCATTCAACATGGAAAATTACCAGTCCAAAGCTGGAAAAGAGACCCTGATTAAGGCTGTAGTGCAGGCGCTGCCACATTACGCAATGTCCATCTTTAAAGTCCCAGTATCAATCTGCAAAACCATTGAGCAACGCATAGCAGCATTCTGGTGGAGGCAAAATGACACAAGAAATGGCATTCACTGGAAAAAATGGGACATAATGAAACGCAAGAAGGAACAGGGAGGCATGGGTTTCAGAGATTTAATTTGCTTCAACCTAGCTATGCTGGGCAAACAGGCCTGGCGTCTATCTCAGTCCTTGTCAGCACTATGGAGCAGAATATTGAAAGGCCTATACTACCCACACGGAGATATATGGAAAGCAAACAGAGGCAATAGACCTTCCTGGGGTTGGCTAAGTATTCTAAGGGGACGCGACGCGATTTTACCTAACATGCAGTGGACGGTGGGGGATGGAAGGTCCATTAACATACGCCAAGACAGATGGCTTCCTCAAGGGATTCTAGGCGGCCCTGCAAACAGAGAAGACCCTCAGATTGTCGCCGACCTTATCAACCAGGAAAATAGAGCATGGAACTCAGAGCTGATATATCAGACCTTTGATCAGAGCGTGGCAAAGGAAATTCTCACAATCCATATACCACAAACTCCGCATGCCGACAGCTTAGTATGGACGGGGACTAATAATGGGCAATTCACGGTTAAGTGTGGATACCATAGAATCAGGGAGTCCTCCTCTACCTCCTCCCCTCGCGACAGTAACCCTTCTTCGTCGTACCAACCATCGCGCCAGTTATGGACTGGGATTTGGCGATTGACCATCCCACCGAAGTTAAAAATCTTCATTTGGAGCCTATGCCAGGGGTCTTTACCTACAAAAGACAAACTTTTTCACAGAAAGCTCCTACCGCACCCTCTCTGCCCACAATGCAATAAATACCCAGAAACCCTTGAACATCTGTTCCTTCATTGCAAGTATACCCAGCAGATCTGGTTAGACCCTCGCCTCCAACTTCATCAAAACTCACAAACGGCCACCAGAATTGAGAAATGGCTAGAGGAGCACCTGTTAACTCCTCGAGTGGATCCCTCGGGCGAGATGTTGGCGGAGACTCTCTGGCAAGTGTGGAAGAACCGCAATAACATCGTATTTCGACAGATCCGAGGCAATCCCGAGGCTCTCATCGACACAGCCCTAGCCAACCTGCAAGCGAACCAGAGATGGGTCAAAGGGACACGATTAGGCAAGCAATCACTAAAAACCCTACCTGCGAAATGGACTCCCCCATGCAAATTCATCCTGAAAATGAACGTCGACTGCTCGTGGGTCGCGGCTGACTCTCCGTGTGCCATCGCAGGTGTTCTTCGAGACTCATCCGGGGCGCTGATTGATGGATTCACTGAGGAGACTCTGGCGGCCTCTCCTTTACACGGGGAAACCCTAGCGCTGTTGTTAGGGCTACAGAAGCTAGAGGAAAGAATGAGGAACATCGTGTGTCTCCAAACAGAAGACTTCCGAAGTCTTGAACTGGAATCTGACAGCCGCACGTTGGTCAATTTCGTGATGGGCCTTGAAGATCCTCACTGGGCTGTGAAGGGCCTTGTCCAAGACTGCCGCAGCATTCTCTCTAAACAGCAGAAAATAGCCATCTCCTACTGCCCGAGAGAAACCAACTTGGCAGCTGACTGGGTAGCGAA
Source organism: Eucalyptus erythrocorys (assembly GCA_014182555.1). Lineage (NCBI taxonomy): Eukaryota > Viridiplantae > Streptophyta > Magnoliopsida > Myrtales > Myrtaceae > Eucalyptus > Eucalyptus erythrocorys. The sequence continues at coordinate 11,258,777 of CM024600.1, read as the reverse complement.
GGCGTCCCGTAATAAGACCCTCCCTTTAGATTGGAAAAGTTTACCACCTGCACCTCTTATGGCTATTTTATGTGCAGACGCTAATATGCCTTGTAATTACCATCGTACGTAATGAAAGCTCGACGCACTTTTTGATCAAAAAAAAAAAAAAAAAACATGGAAAATTACCTGAAAAGTCCTAAATTTATTGCACTCTTGCTAATATAATTCTACGCTTTTTAATTGTATCAATTGAATTCTAAATGTTTTCATCTTTCACTAATTGAATCTATTCGATCAATTTTGATCAGACTTCGTCAACATGGATGCTAGTCGTGTTACGTTACATGGTGTTGATGTGTACATTTTTAGTTATAGAATAATAATTTTTTTCTATAATTTGTTTGATTTCTTTTTCCTTTTTCTTTTTCTTCGGATACAAGCCACAGGCGAGGGTTGTTGGCCATAAGTGAAGGCCGCCCTCACCAGAACTAGGCGAGGGCTGCCATGCTTTTGGTGGATCACATCAAGGGCGTCACGACCTTGCCAAGTGCCGGTGAGGATCGACTGACAACCCTCGATTTGTCTTAGGAACATGTGCAAGAGCCGGTGAAACTTTAGTCTAAAATAAATATAAGATCAAGAAATATTAAAATTTTCATCTTGTATTTGCTCCAACTTAGTAAGAACGGTTGACTTTGTGTGTATCGCTCAAATAAAAAACGAGTAAGAACATCGCACGATTAAATGAAACTTCACACAATACAAAACTCATTGTACGCGCAGCATCAAACATTGTCCCACAGAAAGTACAAGAAGAAAAAATATACGCACGTTTATTTTTATACGCACACACTATTACAAGTCATATTACTAAATCTAATCCTCTTAACCAAATCTTGTTCTCGTAAATTACTGAATTATTGTCCCGCATCGCTTGACAACGAATTCTATATGCTCTTTATATTTATGTGATTTCCCTCCCTATTAATCAAAATTTTTAGGTTGAGCTTTCACATGGTATCAGAGCAATAAGTTATAAGTTTAAATCTTTCCAGACCCCTAATTACCTCCTCAGTTACATATTTCCATGCTTTGTCTAGAGTCCAACCCACACACGAGGGGAAACGATAGCATACTTGAATAATAAGCTCCAACTTCATCTAACAGCTCAAGATTTCAGAACAATTGGTATTGATTTTATGAAATCTCACATAAATCCATATTTATTAGACAATGATACCTTGATGGCATTGAAGATAGTTATTTTGTTAGGCAATTGCACCTTGATAGCATCAAAGATAATTATCTTATTTAGTTAGCCATGTTCGTAAAGACATTAATGCAACTCCATTTAGGATTATGTTGTGCACCGCATTGAAACGCCCGCATGAAATATCATTAATTAATCAAGTTTTTTCTCTTCATTAATTTGTCTTGCTTGATGGGTTTGCGACGATATAAAGGATGTGTTGTGATTGAGAGAAAACACCCAATTCTGCAAAATTCTTCCATTCAGGGAAAGATAGAAAGAAGCACTTAAGCCAAGATGGCTAGAATCAGCAGCAAAATGACCATGCTCTTCAACCTCTTCTTGGTGCTCTCTCTTTGCTGCAGTGCGTCTACAGGCGAAAGGATACTGAAAAGCCGTAAGTTTTGAGTTGATTTTAGCAGCTAAACGTGAAGAAAGACACAGAAGAATTTTCATTTTATAAGAGGTAGCTCGAAATTAGTGAGAGAAAAAAAACTCCCTCAATCTCTTGATATATTTCTTATTCATTGAAATGGAAATATATCGTATATCACATTCTGTCAAGCATAAATATCTTGGTGTGATGGACGTGGTATTCAGGATTTTCTCAGCAGACAAATCGAGTCGGCAATGTCTTCAGCTAGATAGAACAAACGATACTCCGATAGTAACTTTTGTTCCATATTCCGTTTATTACTAGCTTGTGAACTCACTTTTTGACTTTGGATGTGGATTCAAAACAGATACGCCGGTGCCTGTCACATTAAAATGCGAATCGGTTTATGGAGTGAAGAGTGGAGATACTTGCCTCGGCGTGGCGGACATGTTCAAGTTAACTCAAGAAAGCTTTGGTGTGTTCAATCCGAACCTCAATTGCAACGCGCTCTTTGTTGGTCAATGGCTTTGCACCAAGGCTATATTTCACTAAAAAACGCTTTGCGCATGCTTCCATGATGTTCCGAGTTGCCATTACTGTCGGAAAATAAGGAGACGAGTGTTCTTTCACTTGACAATAATGCTATATGCAGTGTTTTCTTCATTTTGAATTCTCAATGAAGATCTCTTACCGTTTATTACAAAGTGTTTTTTTTTTTTTTTTTTTTTTTTTTCATTCTCTCTCTCTCTCTCTCTCTCTCGATGAAGTATTATATAAGTGGTGTTGGAAGTGCATAGCAGAAACCTCATACCTATACTCAGGGAAATTGTCAAGAGAGAGCTTAAATACGAGCCTATCAATATATTTAATTGGACTCATATTTACTTAAAATTATAATTTAATGAATTATGAGTCAACTAAGATAATATAAACTGCTCTACAACATACTAATTCTCTGATATGAGACTGTTCCTAATGCAACTCAAATGGGTAATGGTGAGCCTAGTGTGTTAGATCTGCTTTCTCTTAACTCAAGTATCCTTTTGCATCAAACATCTATACAGCACACTAATTCTTTTATATGAGACTTTTCCTAATGCAACTCAATTATGGTGAACCTAGTGTGTTAGATCCGCTTTCTCTTAACTCAACTATCCTTTTGCATCAAACATCTCAACTTGAATATCCAATGCCTCCTCCTCACTAGTCTCTTTCTCTAAATCGAAACAACCATCGGAATTGCATTGCTACACCACAACACTGCCATCCTGATGCTACACCACAATGCGTTTGCCACTAAATTCCTTCTCTGTGATCAATGAACACTAGAAGAGATTGATGAGGCTTTGATAACAATTTTTAGGAGCGCTCGGTAGAAGCTCCATATTTTTACTTGAGAAAATTGCCAAGAGGGAACCCAGGTTTAGAATCGTCAATAAATCCAATTGGTCCTACCTTCATTAAAATACTTAAAACAATAAGTTATAAGCTAACTAGAATAATAACAATTGCTCCACACCATGCCATTTCTCCAATGTAGGACTTTTTCTAACACAACTCACATGTGTATCTCGATAAATGGTTCGTCTTTCTCTTACGATGATTTGTTTTGAGTATGGTTTCAAATCCAATTGGTGGGATAGTAAGGGAGACTAGAATTAAGAATACAAAGCTTTGGTGACCAGAGTGAAAGGGTCGTCCAAGCTAGGACGAAATACTTAAACAGGGTGAATAGGATTACGAATTTCACCGTTCTCGTAAGATATCTTTGTGAAGTCGTTTCAATAAGCGAAGCCAAGTTTTCCTTATTAATCCTATATACATGCCACAGCTTATATCTACTCTAAAGGTGGCCCAAAATTGTCTAAATGATGGATTTCATTGTATATCTGAACTACTTCCTCTCTCTGTTGTCGAAAATTTACTAGACACTCTTTCAACCTTTCAACCACAACTAATTTATACCAACCAAATCGAACCCCCCCTTGTCAGAATTGCTACACCGTTACTTTGATGAGCATATAGTTCAGTAGATCACAGACATCCAGATACGGCCAAATCACACCAAGGACAAACTTATTTGGACAGCTACCACAACCGGGATGTTCACAGTTAAATCAGCATATAATAAACTCAAGCAAGCATCAGACAACACTCAAACAATAGATCAAGTATCGACATCTTATCAAACCCCTACCTGGTTTTGGCGTCTGCTGTGGAGGATGCCTGCGGCTCCCAACGTTCGCTCTTTTCTCTGGGCTTTGTGCACCAATTCCGTAGCAACCCGAGATAATCTACATTGCAGACATATCATAGATAACCCGTCTTGTTGTATATGCAACAAACATCTACCAGAGATCGTCAAACATACTTTTCTACTCTGCTCCTGGACTAAACAGGTTTGGTCTTATCCACAAATTGAAATTTTCTTCTCCCCTAATCAAATTCGACGCCTCAACTTGTGGATTATTTCTACTATAGGAGAGCAGAAGTCATTACCTAGGCTGGTGCTCCTAGCAAACGTGATGTGGCAGATCTGGTGGGCCAGGAACGGATTTCTCTTTTGTGGCACCCCCCTGGACTCGAAGAAGGTTGCTGAAGCAGCTTTAGCGCATACCCATATCGATCTGTTGGTGGCTTCTTCCTGTTTGAACGAGAAAAATCGGATCTTAAACTGTGACTATCTCTGGAACCTCCAAGTCAAGGTGTTCTCAAGGTAAACATTGATGGATCGCATAATCCAGGTAGCAAGGAGGGCTATATTGCGTGTATTTGTAGGGACTACAAGGGCCGACTTACCGATGGGTTCTCCAGAGTCGTTGCAGCATCCTCAGCTCTGCAGGCTGAGATTCTAGCTCTTACCAGCGCTCTTAGGCATCTCCTGGATCAAGGCTTTCAATAGGCGAAGATTTTGGTGGAATCGGATTGCCTATCCCTGGTGGAAATGCTGAATCACAACTTGATGCCGCCATGGATGGAGTGTCCCCTGTTTGCCGAAGCTGCGTTCCTTCTCTCACTCTTTCCTCAGCTAACCCTAGCTTTTTGCCATAGGGAATCTAATCGGGTGGCCGACTGGGCCTGCAAGGCCCATTCCAGCCTTCCCTTAAGTCGCAATTGGGCAATTTTCCCCCCTTTTCAGCTTGTAGATATGGTGTATGCCGAAGCGTTAGCTGCAGGTTGTAAAGACTTTATTTAGTTTCAATTGAAGACCTTTTCAGACCAAAAAAAAAAAAAAAAAAAAAAAAAAATCGAACCCCCTTGAGTTGATTTAAGGATACCTGGAGTGAGCGAAATATTTCAGAGTGCACAAAGGGACATTTCGGACGTCCTAAATCATGTAACTGACATATAGAATGAAGCACCGAAGAGTGGAGGCTACTAGGGGTCTAAAACGAGTAGAACGAACACCTGACCAGGATGTAAAAGCAGCTTAGGCTTATGAGTGTAAATTGGGTCGTGATATTGTGTCATAAGAAACCACATTCATAGTGAAAATGCACACAATAGATAATCTGGGGGACAAATTAATGAAGTCTATCCCATTAATCAAGTTCCGGGGGGATTCGGGAGCGACAACAATCGATGTGGACGAGGTTGGACTTCTCGCTAAGGAGGAAACTTTTTTCATTAGGGGCTGAAGTTAGCCCTGATTTGATTTGGAATTGACTTGATTTGAGGACACTCGGAGCTACCGAAATATATTGGATTGAGTTAAGGGACATTTTCAGATGTCCTAAATCTTGTGGTGGATGTTCGGGATGAAGCACCAACATTTCGGAGGCAGTATGTAAGTTCGAAACAAGAAGAACAGACGTCCGGGCAGAATGTGAAAGCTGGAAATTCCAGCATTTCAGACGCCAGTCCTTCCTTGATCGGACTTTCGACTTGAGCACTATCGGGAATCACTTGTGAGTGACTGCGATGGAGCAATTGTAATATCCTCTTTACCGATTATAGTTGAATTATCTCGTCCATCTCTCTCCCTGGTCTGCCTAACCACTTAAATCTGTTGTGTCAGGTTTACTTTTTCGTACTTATGTCTTGCTTGAATAGCTTTGATTTTTGCCTCCACTACCGAATTTGCGCAACACAAATCAAGGCTGCTCTGATCTGATCGCGTGTTGGAGCACAAATTTTAATTACCAACTTTATAACTTCTCACCACAAATCAAACCTATCACAACTCTTTCATCTCTTACATAAAAACTCACTTTTAGAGGTGTCGAAAAATTCTCATTATCCCGGACAGAGAATGGAAAATGCACGGAAAGAACTATGTTGTGTCCCTCGACTTGGTGCTCTCAACAATATCGTCTCCTTCTAATTGAACCCCATCGCAAGGAAATGTATCTGTTGGGATTGTCGGATCCCCAAAAACTGGATTCGGCGCTAAATCAAACCCCTAAACTTGCGCGAAAGACGAGCCCGGGATTTCTATATGCATCACCGATCCTAAGGCACATCACAGAATCGAACGTACCTTGTTAGCCACAAATTAAACACCGACGCCGCCAAGAGGAAGAGAAAAAACGGTCTTGTTTGATCCGATGACGGCAATTCGCCTTGGAGGAAGAAGGGGTGTCGCCTTTTGCCTTAGTTTTTCTTTTGGAGAGTGTTTTTGAGGGAGGGGGACAAGACGTACGTAAATTCTGCCAAATGATACGTCTCTCCCTCTCCTTCCCCCTTTTTATACGTCCCTCCAAAAAATAGAAACGTGCCCCTTCATCATATCCCTCCATCCATGGGCCCCAATATTTTGTGGGCTAGGCTTTTCGGCCCAGCATGGGCAGACGGGCCAACTCAAACCCATCAAATTAATTAATTAATTAAAATCATCATCTCCCACTCGCACATGGTGGGCCGAACAGGATCCTCTTAACCTCTTTTCATCATTCATACTGGTGAATAATCCGTGCAACCGGCATACTTTGAGAGCTCGTTGCTATATATCTGTTAGGAATATACAGCAGTTCATAATGGGCGTCACACTCTGAGTAGATTTAGTATGCAGTACCCTAGATCGATCAATCACATTTATATCTCTTTTGATCTCTTTTAAACAATGATATATATTGCATTCACAATTATGATTATCCCAGAGACAGTCATAATTGGTCGACCAGTGAATACAAAACTACAATGTGATTCTCCAAATCCGATCTTCCTCTTTCCTTCAAACTCTCAATTTCAGTTTAGCTTGCTTTTCTAGAAATGTCCCATTAGATCGAATCAACTCATGACCATTGGCAACATTCTAAGATAGCAAACACTAAATAGAAATCTTGAGAATAAGTAAGAGTCCTGAGGGGACTAAAATTGAGGAACTCATTTCCCTCAAGAGTCTCACACGGCATAAAAGTTGAGATCAAACTTTTGCCACTCTTATTGGTCGTCTCATGCATACGCAGTATGAAGTGCGTATTACGGTATTAACTCCTTTTCCATGGAGCGTATGTTTATTCCTTTAATACCGTACAGATGATAGTTCAGACATACCTAATGTCTAACTTGAGTTCACATATCTACTCATTCACTTAATTCATCAAAACTCACATCTGGCATCTTAGACAGGTAAAGTAAAATATGTGGGGTATTTTACTTTTGGACATAGTACTTATCATGTCCTCATCTTAACATTTAGTTAAGGCGACATATATTTTTTAACCTTGAGCTCTCGATTATCACTTAGATAATAAGCTTAAAAACCGTCTCATCTCTATTTATCACACAGTAAATAGAGGTGATTACCCGTGTGAGTGGGCTAATCTCTTATGTGTCCAACATACTTTCTCAACTCAATATAATGCACTGAGCATTAAGATGCATAAAGATCAAACAAAAGATTCATAGGCATTAATGATGAAAAAACACAAGTTCATAAATGTGAACAACTTAGGGAAAATACAATATCTAGTACATCAGACTCTACGCAATCCTAGAGATTTTACATGACCACAAAACACATCTCTAGGTATTGGCTTTGTCATAGGATCTGCTACCATTCTATGCGTAGGTATGTACTGTAAGTTCACATCCTTTCGTGCAACCATATCTTTGACAAAGTTATACTTGGTATCTATATGTTTGGTCATGCCATGATATTTTGGATCTTTGGTGTACGCTATAGCTACTTGGCTATCACAGTTAACCAACAATGGATTTGCAGCTTTCTCAATAACACCTAAATGATCCAAAAATCTCTTAAGTCAAACTCCTTCTTGTGTCGCTGCTGATAATGCCACGAACTCAGCTTCCATCGTGGACAAGGCTATACACGTTTGCTTCTTACTGCTCCATGATATGGCGCCATTGTTCAGTAAGAACGCAAATCTAGAGGTAGATTTTCTTTCATCTAAATCTCCTCCCCCAAAGATCTCGAATAGCCTTCAAGTCGCAGATCCTTTCCTTGGTAATTCAGCTTGTAATCAGTAGTTCCCTTCAGATATCTTAGTATTCTCTTAACGGCTTTCCAATGTGCTTGACCTGGATTGGATTGGTATCTACTCACCATTCCAACTGCAAAGCATATGTCAGGTCTTGTACACAACATAGCGTACATCAAGCTTCCAACAGCACTAGCATAAGGAACATGCTTCATTTATTCCTTCTCTTGTGGAGTCCTTGGACACAGTCTATGGCTTAATCCTTCACCTTTTGCAATAGGAGTGTCTATGGGTTTACAATCTTGCATACGAAATCGTTCAAAAACTTTATTTATATATGTTTCTTGCGAAAGAGATAATGATCTCTTCAAACGATCTCTTGAAATCTTAACTCTAAGTATGTATGCAGCCTCACCCATATCTTTCATCTCAAAATTGGAAGATAACCAACTTTTGATGGTATTAACTAACTCCATATTGCTTCTGGCAATTAGTATATCATCAACATATAATGATATGATCACAAATTGATCTTTGGATCTTTTGATATATACACAATGATCCTCATCAATCATTGTAAAATTATATGCCATCATAGCATTATGAAAACGCATATACCACTATCTTGATGACTGCTTAAGGCCATATATTGATTTCAAAAGTCCTTACATCCATTTGATGTAATTCAAGATCCATACTTGCCACTATTGCCAGAATAATGCGAATTGAGGCGAATCTCACAACAGAGGAAAATGTTTCCTCATAATCAATTCCTTCTTGTTGATTATAACCTTTTGCCACAAGGCGAGCTTTATATCTTTCTATCGAGCCATCAACTTTACGCTTTATTGTGAGAACCCACTTGTTCCCAATAGCTTTGCGTCCCTTTTGGAAGATCAACCAGTTCCCAAACATGGTTTGACTTCATTGACTCCATTTCCTCTCCCATTGCATGCATCCATTTTTCCTCACTAGGGCAATTTAGAGCCTCATGTATATTTCTTGGCTCATCCTCATCTTGTGGGGCAATCATAAAAGTTTCCCCTTCAATGTCAAAACGTCGAGGGGGAATACTTTTGCGACTTGTTCGCCGTATGGGAGATTATTCACTTAGCACATCATTTCCCATTATGCTCCCACTAGGATTAGATAATGATGATGTCGTCTCATCATGTGGTTGTAATTGAGAATCAGTTGTATGCAATTCATCACTTCTCATATTACTCCCACTTGGACGAACCCCACTAATATCATTATCTTGATCCATGGTTTCAAATAGGGAGTAATCTTCACCTATTTCGCCCTTCTTAGGAAACTCATCCTCTAAGAATGTGACATCCCGTGATTCAAATTCAGTTACACTCCCACTTTCCTGCTCACCTATGAACACATATCCTTTTGAGTGTTCAGAGTATCTTATGAAAATACTCTTCTTTCCTCTGGGACCCAATTTCCCAAATTTGTGAGAGGGTTCATGAATATAGGCAGCATATGTAACACCCCAAACCCCCTTGAGGCTATTACAGTCGTATTTACCTATCCTTTGAAAGCTGTATACTCTTAGGCTCTTTTTTTTTTTTAAAACAACGGTCCCCGCGCATTATGTGAAAATAGCGGAAGCAAAACTCATAACCACCCCAAACACGTAATATGAGGGATCAATGCACATACCGTAACATAGACATATACCATGAAATAGCCCTGCTTTATTATTTATGAAGAATGGATAGTTTCTTTATCACGGGGTAGGAAACATCATCGTGATAGCACTATAACAGCCCTACATTACCCCCGATGCGATCATCAAAAGACAGCCTATACAAGAGACTAGTCAAAAGAACACAAAGAAGCTATCCATCTCGTAGAAAGACGGGTCGGGCTCCAAAATCCCGCCATCCTCCCCGGGTTGCCCTCACGGTCTAATGCCACCCCGGGAGGGCTAGGCGGCGGCGGCAAAGCATGCTCCCCATCTCCCCATCTTGGCAAGGGAAGATCGACACATATTCTTGAAAGATCGGGCCACCAAGTAAGCCCACATCATAACGAACCCTGACTGTGACGCGAAAGTATGAACGACCAGGTATCACGGGACTAGGAAACCGGATAACTCTAACTTCAAAGTCGCAAGGGATTCCATAAAACATCCCCGGGGCCACCGTGTATTGACATATTCTTCTAAGCTGAAAAGATAAGTCCCCAAAGGGGGTGAGTACAACCACTCAGCAAAGATAAAATCTCTAGACTACCCATACCTTCCAATCAAGCACATCACAACAACATGTAAGCAACATAGACAAGCACTTCAGTCATTAAATTGCAGTCACATCATGCTTTTTCAAATCAGCATTTCAACAATGTATACACATCTCATCATGCAAGCCTTTCATAATCACATAAGACAATCAGAAAGCCTTAGTATATCAAAATCATGATCGCAGTGAACAATTCAACCACATGCCTTGCCTTGACATTAACCTCAAAGCATACATCCATCAAACATGTGTGCTCATAATGCAAGTATTTCTCATGTTCACCTAGTTCGTCACCCATATACATTTCACATTAGCATCTTTTATACATATGAGCATGTCACATCATTCAGCAAAGACATATGCCAATGTTTCACCTCTTGTGCATGACTCACATGATCAGCTCAATTCATGCTCATGCATATCAACAACGTCATGTACACCTTTCAAAGTTTCACAATACTCATGCATATGACTAACTTTATGTGCACCTTTCACAGTTTCACAATGCTCATGCATTCATATCAAATTCTTGCAATTTCAAATGCAAATCTCGGTAAGAACCAACCGGCTTCCGGCCCCCCCCACATTCCGGGCATCTCACACCCAAACTGGCATCGTGAGGGATTCACGGCACACACACTCCGTGCTTCCGGCATTTACACTCCCTGGCCGGGTATCTCGTACCCCAACTGGCATCATGAGGCATTCACGGCACACACCATCCGTGCTTCCGGCACCCCCAACGCTCCGGGGCCATCCAGATTTACGCACACAGGGCTACTGGGCATCCGGCATTTTTATCCCTGGCCGGGCACCCCGATACTCCCGAGGAATAATCACCCATGTCATGCAATTATCTCTTCCATATGTATGCTCTTATGACATGTTACATGATGTTCAATTTGGCCACAGCAAGCTACATCACATGTCCTCTCTCACAAGACATGGATCTCACTTAAATGTGCCTCATTACATGTTCCATGCTATTCATGAGCAAAAACAGCAAGCAATGCATGTCATGCAACAATCTCTTTTTTTCCATGCATGATTCACAAGCATGTCCATGGAACACAAGCATGACAACAATGCATACCTTTAATCACATCACATGCCAAAGGTCTACATGCTCAACCAATGATCCCATCATAAAAAAAAAAGCATGTATAACACATGTGTCAAGTGAGTTCAACAATAGATGCCCATTTATCAACCTTACATGGCATGTATACATTCATCTCAAAAGGACACTCCATCAATTCAGCGTGCATATTGAAGATTCAGCATGAATACTCATCAATCACAGTCCACATTATCATCGGCATAAGGTGATCAAGAGAGATGTCCATAAATCCAGCATCAAATCAAGTCCAAAATATTCCCAATGCCTTATATAAACTAATATCAGACATCATAGCTTAAGTTCACATTTAATACAGCAAGTAAAGTAGCCAGTTACATTTTACAATCAACAATTAGAGCATAGAACATCACCATATTCATTCTCGGCCACGTAGTACATATACCCAAAAATTCCAGTTTATACTGTATTCGGGTTTCACAAAGTTAAGACAGTAAATTACCTTCAAAAATTCTCAAAAATTAACATGTTATAGCCAAAGAGTAAATAAACATTTCATTAGAAGAAATTATCTTCAAATTCGATCTACAAATTGTAGTTTAAAAATCAGTAACTTCCAACTGTCATTCAGCTATACACAGTTACACGGCTAACAAAATAAATTCGAAACACCCATTTGCACTCACTCTTTTTATCTCATTTTTGGATATGTTATAGCCAGAACCATTCATTACAATTTCTCTTTAAAGGTCGACATCCAATTCCTTAAAGAAAATATAGTTTACAAGTTCACAAGTCACTGGTCCTTTCCTCGGCTAAAATTCCAGTATACAAGCTAACAAAGAAAATTCGAAATCATAAGCTACACTCACTGGAATAGGCTCAAATTTTACCACAAGATGCATCATGAAGTCCTTAACAATTCATTAGAAGGAGTCGAATTGAATTACTCCACAGAACCACACGAATAACACACATCAAGCCAACAGGGTTCACTGGCACCCTATCCAGTAGCTTTCAGATTGCAACGACAGCAAGAATCATGAAATTCACCTAGCTATCCTAAACGAAACCAGCTCAAATTTTAGTATGTGATTACCCAAGATGTCCACAACATTTCATTAGAAGAGGTCGACTTGTAATTCTCCCTGTAACCACATGAACAATGAACAGAAATTCAAACCAGTCTACTGGCCCGCCCGAGAACACTTCATCTCCGTAGGACTCGATTTTCACCCCTCAAATCATCTCCATAAATTCTCATTTTCGACTATGTTGCAGCTCAGGAAGTGTACAACAACTTCCATGAAGAACTCGGGCCTCAATTCTCCCTCTAACACACTCTACAAAGACATGCAAGCAAACCGTGTAGTCTGGTTCTTAGAGGTCCGAAATTGCCCAGTTTTGTTCTTCATCAGATTTTCATCAAACCAGCCGAAAAACCCCACGATTTCTACCTCTAAGTTGCAACACAAGAACATGAGAAGACTAGAAACATTTATCTTGCCTTTGATTTCGCAGAAAATGGTGAAGAAACGGCAGAATTCCACAGCAAAAACCCTCGGCTCTTCTCTTCCTCCTGCGCACGCCCAACGTCTCCTCTCTCTCTCTCTCCTTCTCTTTCTTTCCCTCCTGGTCGACCCACTCACTCACTTAACCGACCTTCTCTCTCTCTCTCACACCTCCTTGGCTTGTGACATGTGGCGCCAACTCAGCACACACAGCACACACCTCACTCGACCATTTCACTCACACGACCACACTATTTTTCACATGCACCCACAAATCTCAATTGGTCACTCCCCCTCATTCGCACGTCCTAGCCGAGTATGGCTATTTAATTTGTTCATCAATCCTCCTCTTAGTTCGATTTAATTCCCTTAGCCTCCCGCAAAAGCAATTAAATTAAATCACAATCTAACCAACAATTCACTTGGCCAAAAATTGAATACACATATAACCACAACGATATTTGTCCCATTCCCCAATTAAAATTGCACCACATATTCCGCCACCCTCACTAACCTAATTAAATCATGACTTATATACTAATGCTCAAAGTCTAAAAATCCATTTTAGTCACACTTCTACATCTCGACAATTCATTGTAAATCTAATCGAACATAACCTTGATAAGCTATAAAAGTGAGGATGCCACAGCATAACCCCATGGCTTAAGAAAACTTAAGTCCGATTTTCTACCTGTCCATAACTCATATGGAGTGGAAGTAACTGATTTGGAAGGCACCCGGTTAAGTACATAGGCAGCTGTTAATAATGCATCATTCCAAAAGGTGATAGGTAGGTTAGCATGTGCCATCATAGACCTAACCATTTCCGGTAGGGTTCTCGTTTCTTCTCTCTCGCAACACCATTTTGTTGAGGAGTATATGGAATAGACAACTGTCTTTCTATTCCTTTTTCATCACATAATTTTCTGAACTCATCAGATAAATATTCTCAACCTCGATCAGATCTCAATGCTTTTATTTTCCTGTCTAATTGATTCTCTACCAAGGCCATAAACCTTTTGAAATAACTTAAAGCTTCAGATTTATGAGAAATCAAATAGACATATTCGAATTGAGTATAATCATCTATAAAAGTGATGAAATAAACAGCCCCATGCCTTCCTCTCACATTCATTGGACCACAGATGTCAGAATGGATTAAATGCAGAGGAAATTCAGCTCTTTCGCCTTTTTCAAATGGTTTCCTTGTTGTTTTCCCTGTTAGGCAATGCTCACATATGGGCAAATCGACTTTTTCAATATTGCCCAACAAGCCCTCTTTGGCTAACCTTGAAATAGGCTAGTGAATCAACCTAGAGGGGGGTGAATAGGTTGTTGCGGAATTCTTTTGTAATCTTTTGCGGTGGAATACGTTGATATCAAAGATATATCAATAATTAACAGATTATGTATTCATAAAGTAAATAGAGTAGGGTAAGAGAGAATTGACACAAGAATTATAGTGGTTCGGCTTAGACCAAGCCTACGTCCACTCTCCACGCTGGCAGCCAACTGGCTGTAATCACTATGTAGCAAAAGAGTGCCGTTACAGTAGACGGATTAGACTTCTTCAATTGATAGTCTCTCCTACAGCCTTCTCACGCTTTCGCACTATATCTCACTCTCTTTGATACACAATTTGAATATGAAAGATTTTAGAGAACAAGTGATTTTGGAGATTCTAACATCAAGATTTTTTTACCAGTCTCTCCTTGTTTCCAAGCAATGTCGATCCATCTTAAATAGCCTCCGTGCCTTCATATCCGTTGGCACTTACCAAAACATTCATCCAATCAACCCGTTGGACTGAATCAATTTAAGTGATCTCCTTGTCCCGAAAACGTAAGTAGACAGCAGCTCATCAATCCTGTTCGCCCATACAATCAGGATCTTGAGTTTCCAAAATTAGATTCTTCCAAAAATAATCTTGATCTTCAACGGATAAAATCCGAAGAATCAAATCTTCCAAGCTCTTGATCACAGCCAGAGATATTCCATGGTTAAGATTAGGAAATACGAAATCCAATATCTTACTTTCCTTAGCCATAAGAATAACCTGTGGCCAGCCTGTAAAAATCGCGAATTGTCTTCGAGACTTAGATTTGGGTCTTGAGGGTCATCGACCGAAACCGAGTCTTAAAGGTCTTCGACGGAAACCGAGTCTTGACCGACTTCGACGGAAAAACTTCAGACCGAAATTCGGGTCCGACTGTCTTTGAAAACCTTTAGACCTTGACAACTTCGGACGTAGCCGACTAAGTCTTGGAGTCCTTAGACCGTACTTGTTGAGGCTGTTTTGTCAACTTCAAAACTCCAAGGGATTTTTCTTCAACAATCTCCCCCTTTTTGATGGTGAGAAAACCCTCGCCATTTGTGAATTAAAAAACCTGCAAGGAAAACTTATATATATTTTGAGGATTATATTTGCAAAACAGAGTGTTAGTCCAATAACAATTATCCTCACAAAATATAACAATCTTGCAATCAAATTCACAAGTCTAAATCCAAATCATCACATCAGCATAAGGTCATAGAAGTTCAAACAACCC
The DNA here is from genome assembly GCA_014182555.1 of Eucalyptus erythrocorys. Taxonomy (NCBI): domain Eukaryota; kingdom Viridiplantae; phylum Streptophyta; class Magnoliopsida; order Myrtales; family Myrtaceae; genus Eucalyptus; species Eucalyptus erythrocorys. The sequence goes on along the minus strand of CM024600.1, from coordinate 11,243,397 downwards.
AATCGAAATCCAAAATGAAAACAGTCTAAATAAAATAAAATTAAACTTCAAGATAAATCAAAATAAAAACTCTCAAAGCTTCCTCAGCTTAAAAAACTTGAAATCTTCAAAACCTGCAATCAAATCTGCGCAACTCTCCACCTTTTTGTCCCATCAAAGAGGTAGAGTGAAATGAGATAAAGTTTTGAAAATTTCTAGGGGCCTGCAGTGGAAACGAACAAGTTGAAACTTGCTAAGTTCCCGGACCGACTTGTCAAGTTTGGCAAGATTTTCCTTCACCGAAGCTAATTTCGCACCGGTCCGATTTGACTCCACTTGTGCTCTCAGTGCATTGATTTGTTCTTGCATGTTCACTGAAGTACTCAGCAGTGCCTTTTTCAAGTCTCTCATTTCGAAGTCTATCCCAAAAACCTGCCTCTTTAAGTCCAACATAACATCCAACAGCTGTGTAAATGCTGTGGAATTGGCATTACTTCCACTTGGACCAGCAGAATGGGTTTGAAAACTAGGAGCTTCCCTTTCAGCCCTTTCCTTCTCAAAGCAGTGAGGATTCTTCATGCTCGGGAAGTGTGATGCATAAACCTCCTCGGGATCAGCACAGACCTACTCACATCACTAAAATATAGTGGCGATATTGTTCCTTGTTCGCAGAACTCCCTTGAATGAATGCCGGTGGGTGGAGTGGAAAATTCATCGCCAACATCCATATCAGCACGAGGATGTTTCTCGATCTCTTCCCCAGCAAAAGATGGCTCAAATGCAGCAGCCATATCCTCCTGCATTTTGCTTTCTTCCTCAGCCTTCCTTCTTCTTTCTTCTTCTTCAGCTTTCCTCTGTCTCTCTTCTTCTCTTCTCTGTTCTTCTACTTTTCTTCTCTCCTCTTCTCTTCTTCTTTCTTCTTCTCTTTTTCTCTCCTCTTCTTCTCTTCTTCTTCTTTCCTCTTCTCTTCTCTTCTCCTTTCTTTTTCTTCCTTCTCTTTCCTCTGTTTCTCTGCTTCTTTTCTCGCTCTCTCCTCAGCCTCTGTTCTCAGGGTTACAGGGCTCCTCAATCTAGAGAGAGTGGACAAAGTTATGGCATCTTCTTCATCCTCCTCGTCTTGCGGGATGATCTTTCTTCTTTCTTTTCAGCCATGGGCTCTTTGCCCTTCCTTTTCGATGAAGCGGTGGGGATCTCCCTTGAAGGTGTTTCCCTCCTCAACCTTTCCGGTGCTACGTCGGTTGAAAATTTCATCTTCATCACCATCTTCTCACCAACGAGCATCGAATTCAACTTTGTTAGGCACAAAGATGCAGGAACTTGAATATCAAAATGTCTAAACAAGTTTGGTGATGATTGATGAATAAGGCAGCTGACCCTTATCCTTCACCACCGTCCTATACATATGGAAAAGAATGACATGTGGAAGTGAGAAAGGTCTCCGCCGGTTGATGGCAAACATCGCTTTGCCTCGTTTTGGAAACATCGTCTTCGAGGTCGTTTTTGGCCGGGTGCAGTTATGACAACTTTATGCAACAAAACATTGGTGGCATTCATCCTAGTGTAGGATATCTTGCCTTCAACAGTTCTGTCTCGTACAATATCCAATGTTGCATAGGCTATTGAGACTTTGATTGGCTGGAAACTCCTTCTTTCCACACCAATAATGTCAACCAGCAAGTCAACATCATCAACATAATTTTTGTCCATGAAAGAAAAGGACAAATGATTTGCATCCAAAAAGGATAGATTCGAGTAAAAGTAAGCCACCAATTCAGAGTGGGCCACTGTCATATCTGTGCAGAAATTCTCCAATTGCAACCTAGCAAACTTCCCTTTTAGATTAATCCTTATCGAATCTAGGAAGTCAAAATCCACACTCCTTGAATTGACCACACCCCTCTTTAACAGCTTCGCATAAACTCGTTCATGCTCCCTCGACCGAAATAAGCTCCCCGAGGACAAAAAAGATAACAGCCACACCAAAACGAGGTTCAAAATGAGAGAAAAGTCTCTCATCATCATCTAAAGTTTTAGCGGGGAGCATTCTCAAGTGGATCACTCGAGATATTTTCCAGCGTCCTCTGTGCAATGCCTTCACCAACAACCTTCAGCTTCTCCATCTCCATCAAAAACGCATACTCACTCCTAAACCCCCTCTCCTTCAAATACTCCTCGATCGTCTTAAGGCTAACCTTCCCATCCTTAAGCCTTTTATAGAGATCGTAAGCAACATTTGGCTTAAGAGTTATTACCGGTTCTGCTTCGGTAACAACTTCCTCAGAATGTTGACTCTCTACTTCTCGTTGAGGCGAATTTTCCTCCGTTAGGTCCACCCTTGTAGGACCCTCTTGCTGTCTCTATGGTCCCTTGCTGGCAATTCTGGAGGACTTGCGAGACGACATTCTTGTAGAGCAAGCAAAGTTTCAACTTGAATGTGAGGAAAAATGGAAACTTTGTGGTGAAAAAGGGACGAAACGGAAACGGCAAAAGGAAATTTTTAGGGTTTTGAGAGTGAAAGAGTATGAGGATGAATCGCAAAGGAGTAGCTAAGAGCAAAAGTGACGGTTCGAGAGTATAAATAGTGAGAGAAAAATTACCGGAATACGAATCGTCGCCAAAAAGTAAAAGAAAAGAATTGCCAAAAATAAACTGTAAAAAAAAAACCGCCCTTTTTGAAAATATAAACTGCTATTAATGCATGTTAGAAAAAGAGCGAAAAGAGATTTTGAAATACTGAAAAGTAATTACCAAAAATATGTTAAAGAGAGAATACGAAAAAGAAATTCGTAAAGAGATTAAATAAACAGAGTCTGACGGATGTTCGACTTTACCTTGAGTCCGAACCCTTTTCGACTTTACCCGCTTCGAGTACAATCAGACTTTACATAGAGTCTGAAACACTTTCAGACCTTGCTTTTAGTATGAGTCGTCTTCAGACCTAGCGTTGAGTCTGAACCACTTCCAGACTTTAGCGATGAGTCTGAACCACCTTCAGACTTTAATTTTGAGTATGATTATCTTCAAAATTCATAATTCCCAGTCTTGAACAAATTGATTCAAAGTGAGCCTTCTCTAGGGGTTTTGTGAATATATCCACCAATTGATTCTTTGAATCTACATGTTGAATAACAACATCTCCACTTTGAACATGATCTCGAATGAAATGATGCTTGATTTCAATGTGCTTTGCTCTTGAATGAAGTATTGGATTCTTTGTGAGGTTCATTGCGTTGGTATTGTCACATTTGATTTCCGTATGTGTTTTATCAACTCCAAAGTCTCTCAATTGCTGTTGCATCCATAGAATTTGAGAGCAGCAACTTCCAAGAGCAATGTACTCGCTTCAACGGTTGAAAGAGCCACGGTACCCTGTTTTCTTGAGAACCAAGACACCATCTTGTTTCCCAATAATTGACATGTACTTATAGTGCTTTTTCTATCCACTCTACATCCAGCAAGGTCAGCATCGGAATATCCAAGAAGAGTAAAATCTCCTTTCTTAGAATACCATAGACCTAGCTTAGATGTAGTTGCAACATATTTAATGATACGCTTAACAGCAGACATATGAGATTCTTTAGGATCAGATTGAAATCTAGCACAAATGTAGACACTAAACAAGATATCAGGTCTAGAAGCTGTAAGGTAAAGAAGTGACCTGATTATACTTCTGTATAGCTTTTGGTCTACACTCTTCCCTTGTTCGTCTTTATCCAGCTTTGATGAGCTTGACATAGGAGTTTCTGTTTTCTTGCAATTCTCCATTCCAAACTTCTTGATAAGGTCTTTTGCATACTTCTCTTGATGGATGAAAGTTCATTCACTTGATTGTTTGACTTGAAGTCCCAAAAATAAGTTTAGTTCTCTCATCATGCTCATCTCAAATTCGTTCTGCATACACTTTGAAAAATTCTTGCAAAGTTTCTCATTAGAAGAACAAAAAATAATGTCATCAACATAAATTTGAACAAATATGAAATCCTTGCCTTCTCTCTTTATAAATAAGGTAGTATCTACTTTACCTTTAGAGAAGCCATTTTGAATTAAAAAATTGCTTAACCTTTCATACCATGCTCGGGGTGCTTGTTTTAAACCATATAAGGCTTTCTTCAGCTTGAAAACAAGGTTTGGTCTTTTAGGATCTTCAAATCCTGGTGGTTGTTCCACATAGACTTCTTCTTGGATGAATCCATTTAGGAATGCGCTTTTCACGTCTATTTGGAATAACCTGAAATTTTTAAAGCAAGCAAAAGCAAGAAGTAATCTTATAGCTTCTAACCTTGCCACAAGAGCATAGGTTTCGTCATAGTCGATGCCTTCTTCTTGTGTGTAGCCTTTTGCTACAAGTCTTGCTTTATTCCTTACCACTTTTCCTTGTTGATCAAGCTTATTCCTGAAAACCCATTTGGTGCCAATGATTGATTTTCCTTTTGGTTTAGGAACTAGCTCCCATACGTTGTTGATTTTGAATTGGTTTAGTTCTTCTTGCATTGCTTCGATCCAGCTTTCATCTTTTAATGCATCTTCTATATTTTTTGGTTCGATCTCAGAAATTAGTGCAAGAGCACTAGAAGCTTTTCGTCTTTTAGACCTAGTACGAACTCCTTCATCAATATTGCCAATGATGAGGTCTGGGGGATGACTTGACTTTTGCTTCCAATTTGTAGTTGATTTGTCAATTTGGTGAAGCTCTTCTTCAGTTGGAATTTCTGAATTTGTTTGAGGCTCAGTGTCTGAGGCTTGATTTTCTTCATGAGAATTTGTAGACACTTGCCCAGACTCTAAATCTTCAGGTTGAGTCTGATTTTGTAACGAATCTTCGAACTTCACATTCATGGATTCTTCCACAGTTTGAGTGCGTTTGTTGAAGACTCTAAAAGCTTTGCTTGTCATGCAGTAGCCAAGGAAAATTTCTTCATCTGATTTTTCTTCAAACTTATCAATTCGATCACTGGAATTCTTTAGGATAAAACATTTGCAACCGAATACATGAAAGTATGAAACAATTGGTTTCTTACCTTTGAGCAGTTCATAAGGTGTCTTTTCCAATATGGGTCTTAGAAAAATTCTATTTATAATATAACAAGCAGTAGAAGTAGCTTCAGCCCAAAAATGAGGTGATATATTACTTTCAATTAAAAGAGTTCTTGCCATTTCTTGCAAAGAACGATTTTTCCTTTCTACAACTCCATTTTGTTGTGGAGTGTATGGGGATGAAAAATTATGTTGAATACCATTGTCATCACAATATTTGGCAAAATCATGATTTTCAAATTCTCCACCATGGTCAGTTTTAATACTCGAAATTGCATATCCTTTTTCAATTTGAATTTTCTTTGCAAACTTAGTAAAATGAATCAATGCATCGACTTATTTGCAAGAAAGAAAACCCAAGTAAAACGAGAATAATCATCAACTATAACCAAGCAATATCTTTTACCTCCAATACTTTGAACTCTTGTTGGCCCGAATAAATCCATGTGTAATAGCTGCAAAACACAATTAGTGGATACTTGATTTATAGATTTAAAGGAATTTCTAACCTGTTTACCAAGTACAGGGGAGTGCATAATTCATTCTTTTGATACTTGAGGTTAGGAAGTCCTCGAACAAGCTTTTGGATGATACTTTTGCAATTTGCTTCAGATTGACATGTCCAAGCTTCCTATGCCGAGGATGACTTCATCTTGTATTGATATCAAGTATTGAGGACCAGGACCTTATATCCAGCAAATAGATATTCCCATGTCTTCGACCAGTAAAGGACTATGAAAAATCCTTGCTTGATCCAAAACATGTATCTTCTTGAAAATTGATTTTGTATCCAGAATTGCATAATTGACTAATACTCAATAGATTGTAGTTCAATCCTTCAACAAGAGAGACATTGTTGATTGTGAGATTTCCAATCATCACAGTTCCTTGACCAACAATCTTGCCCTTGTTGTTACCACCAAAAGAGACATTTCCTCCTTTTATATGAGAGAATTTTGTAAAACAACTTGAGTCTCCTGTCATGTGTCTTGAACATCCACTTTGTCCAAATACCACTTGACTTTCTTCTTGAAGGTAACCTGCAATTAAAAGAAAGACTCATGTCTTCTTTGGTACCCAGATCTTCTTGGGTCCATCATTGTTAGTAGTATAAACAGTCTTTGCCCAGCTCTTCTTAACAGGTCTCCAAACTTTGGGACATTCCTTTTCAAAATGATCTACACTTTTACATTTTGAACAAGTAAGAGCATGTCTACCAACAGGCTTTACAAAAACCTTTTGGAAATGATTTTTATAAAATATTTTTGTTGGCCTATTCCTAATTCTTTCCTTTACTTTTGGGAAATCGATCAAAGGAACGGTTTCTTGTGTCATTCCTAAACCAGATTTATTAAAGTAAGGTCTTTAAATAGAAAGAATTTTATCCAGCTTTTCAAAACCTATTGAAAATTTCTTTGAAACTTTCAATAAGTCTTCTTTCAAGCAAGTATTCTCTTTTGAAAGATCATTCTCATTTTCTTTCGAAACAGCAAGAGACTTGTCTAGACTTTCAACTTTTTCATGTAAAATTTTTTCTTGTTGTTTCAGTTTAGAATTCTCCCTTTTTAGTTCAGAAATCCTTTTAAGAGAGTCTTCAAGACTGAGACAAAGTTCATCAATGTATTTTGATACTTTGGTAGGAATTTTTAGATTTCTAACCTTGATACCATTGTTTGAGTTTGAGTCTGAATCTGAGTCTGAGTCTGAGTCTGAGTCTGAGTTTGCCATAAGACATATATTTGCATATTCTTCATCACTCTCCTCACATTCAGTGTCACTCCACGTTTCAGCTTTGAGTGCTTTCTCGAACTTTTTAGGTTTTTCTTTCTTTTTCTTCAATAAGGGACAGTTGGGTCTTATGTGTCCCTTTTTCTTGCATTCAAAGCAAACAACTTCTTTGCCGGTATCTTCTTCTTCATTTGATCTCCTTTGAAATCTTTGATTGTTTTGTTTCTTTCCGTTGAATCTTCTGCCTTTTCTATTCAATCTTCTGAACTTTCTAATCATAAGTGCCAATTCTTCATCATCCAAGTTTTCTTCTGAATCTATAACATCAGAATCATCATTAGATTTTAAAGCAATTGACTTCTTACCTTTTGTGTCAAATTCCTAATTGAATTGCTCAACTTCATAGGATTGAAGTGTGCCGACCAGTTCATCTACTGAAAGAGGCATGATCCTCTGTGTTTCTCTTATAGATGTTTTAACGTGATTCCAATCTTTGGAGAGCCCTCTTAACAATTTATTGACCTTCATAGGTCCTGAGATTGGCTGTCCTTGGTATGCCAAGCCGTTTACAATTTCGTAAATCGACCGAACATATCCGTGATGGTTTCTCCCGGCTTCATTTTGAAGGCTTCATATTGACCAAGAAGTATGTTGATCTTGGTTTCTTTGACTCGATCTGTTCCTTCATAGGTGACGTGCAATCTGTCCCAAACTTCTTTGGCTGTTTCACAAGATGAAATTCTATTATACTCGGTAGGAGATAATGCACAATAGAGAGAGTAAATAGCCTTTGCATCAAGAGCATGTCTTTTAGAAATTTCTGCTTGTGGTAATCCTGCTCCATCAGCTATTTCTTTTCCTGTGCTTGATGTAGCTTTAGGAATAATTCCGTTCTCCACTACATCCCATTCCATAGGATCTTTAGATCTTAGAAACGCCTTCATCTTGTTTTTCCATACGTTGTAATCCTTGCCATCGAAGTAGGGAGGTCTGGTATTGTTTTACCCTTCAATTAACCCTGGAGCCAAAACACTAGCCATAGATCTTTAGCTTCAGAAGTAATAACACTTCTAACAAATAAGCAACCTGCTCTGATACCAATTGAAATAGGCTAGTGAATCAACCTAGAGGGGGGTGAATAGGTTGTTGCGGAATTCTTTTGGAATCTTTTGCGGTGGAATACGTTGATATCAAAGATATATCAATAATTAACAGATTACGTATTCATAAAGTAAATAGAGTAGGGTAAGAGAGAATTGACACAAGAATTATAGTGGTTCGGCTTAGACCAAGCCTATGTCCACTCTTCACGCTGGCAGCCAACCGGGCTGTAATCACTATGTAGCAAAAGAGTGCCGTTACGGTAGACGGATTAGACTTCTTCAATTGACAAGTCTCTCCCGCAGCCTTCTGTCTGCTTTCGCACTATATCTCACTCTCTTTGATACACAATTTGAATATAAAAGATTTTAGAGAACAAGTGATTTTGGAGATTCTAACATCAAGATTTTTCTACCAGTCTCTCCTTGTTTCCAAGCAATGTCGATCCACCTTAAATAGCCTCCGTGCCTTCATACCCGTTGGCACTTACCAAAACATTCATCCAATCAACCCGTTGGACTGAATCAATTTAAGTGATCTCCTTGTCCCAAAAACGTAAGTAGACAGTAGCTCATCAATCTTGTTCGCCCATACAATCAGGATCTTGAGTTCCCAAAATTAGATTCTTCCAAAAATAATCTTGATCTTCAACGGATAAAATCCGAAGAATCAAATCTTCCAAGCTCTTGATCACAGCTAGAGATATTCCATGGTTAAGATTAGGAAATACGAAATCCAATATCTTACTTTCCTTAGCCATAAGAATAACCTGTGGCCAGCCTATAAAAATCGCGAACTGTCTTCAGACTTAGATTTGGGTCTTGAGGGTCATCGATCGAAACTGAATCTTGAAGGTCTTCGAGACGGAAACCGAGTCTTGACCGACTTCGACGGAAAAACCTCGATCGAAATTTCGGGTCCGACTGTCTTTGAAAACCTTTAGACCTTGACAACTTCAGACGTAGCCGACTGAGTCTTGGAGTCCTTAGACCGTACTGTTGAGGCTGTTTTGTCAACTTCAAAATTGCAAGGAATTTTTCTTCAACAAGCCTATTCATATGTTGTTGGCCAATTTGACCAAGTCTAGCATTGCCAAACATTCACATCATTGTCATATGAATTAGGAGACGTGATAAGGGAATAACAAATATTTGCATTAGCATAGTCAATATCCAATACAATGAAACCATCCAGAAAATAGCTACAACCATAGAAATTTGTTTCCAAAAATAAATCCACACCTCTATTATGGAAGTTCATATTAAAACCTAGTTTGACCAATACTAAAACAGACACTAGATTCCGACGAATCTCCGGAGCATACATTACATCATGTAGGATCAAAGTGCGTCCACCACGCATGTTCAGTTGGCAGGTGCCAATTCCTTTTACTTCAGCTCCGGAGTTGTTTCCCACATAGATCCACTTAGTTCCAGTTGGTATTTGTCGGAATTCCACAAAGGATCCTCTATCCTTTGCTACATGGTCTGTTGCTCCTGAATCTACAGTCCACAAAGGATTGGATTCAGCCAACAATACAGAACTTGACACATAAGCAAAGTTCTCAAATGTACAAGAGGTGTTTACCTTTTTCGGCTCACGACGATTGCGAGCATAGTGACCCTTATTGTCACAATTGTAACACCTTACCCTTGACATTTTCTTCACTTGAGGACGTTTTCCTCTCTTGTGTTGGTTAACTCTTGGTTTCTTGCAAGATGGACTTGATCCTCTGCATACCCACATATTGAACGAATCAATATGCTTGCGCGTAGAGCTCAAAGCCCTTTCTGAGCTAGAACCAGCATTGCAAATATCTACTTTCGACTCAAATGCCATTAGATGGTCCTCCACTAGCTCAAGGTGGCGCACAACATTCTCAAGATCTTCCATAACATGGTCAAGAGCTTCTAGTGCTTTTGGCTTTCCCAGCACATATTGAATCTTCATATTCAATATTTCACAATTGTTACCGTTCAAATCAGCAATTACTTTCTTAGTTGCTGAAACCATCGATCTGAACACATCAGACATATATGCATGAATAATTAATGCCTATCATTTATGCATCCACTTTGCACAGACCCATCATATTAATGAACAATTTCAAGTAAGGTTTCAGTAATCAAAAGGTCACTATGTTTCCAATCATCCTCCAAAAATCCTAACTTAAAACTGTCATTAATATAATTGTCTTATGCAAACTAAATGCTATGAAGTTATAAAAACTTCTATGAACTACCCACAGCAATCAACAATAATAGAAAGCAAATAATATTTGACATCCAATAATAATGCTTTCACATAATACAACATATCTATTACACTAAGTAATACATACAGATGAAAATATCAACATAGAAAGAGATATATATACTCAAAACATCTCAAACTAATCTAAGAAATAAATAGGGAAAGTCCCTGCTAATCTATCAGTCAAAAAATCCAAGAAATCTGAAGGCACATTTGCCAACCATGAAAAAACTTTTGTAGAGCTCTCATGCCGCCTCCAAGGCGCATTCACTTTGCGCCATGTAGCACTCATACTAAGGGTTGAAGTTTTGTTTAACTCAATCCTATAGTACTCTCTCACAAAAGCTTCTACCAGCCTCCTATAACCCGGGACCACGTTGACCTCCCATAGTCGATCTAACACTACTTGCCATTCAAGTGGAAGAGTGTTCTTGAAGGTCGACACATTCTCAAAATCCGGCATAAGATAACCATTCCAGATGATTTCCTGTATCATCTGATTGACCTTGACCACATGTGACACTAAATCATCATCATGCCACCAATAATTAGCTAACTCTGTCATTAGCCTTTTAAGTCTTGCACGTCCTTCGTCCGTTCTCGGGAATGCAGGTATTCGTGCATATCGTATCATAGTTCCTGCAACAAATGCAGAACTAAAAAATGGATCACTTATAATCCATAATGAACATAAGGGAAAATACATAATTTTCCATGATTCATGCAACAAATGCATAATAAAAATGGATTACTTATAACCCACATAGGCATAATTGGAAAAGAAACACATTCCCCCTTTTTTTTTGGGTCAACGGTCAATGGTGGTCAACGGTCGCGGTCAACGATCAATGGTCAAACAGTCAACGGGTCCGGTCATCGGTCGGGTCTCCGGGTCGGATCGGCCGGTTGGGCCGAGTCAGGTCACCGGGTCGGATCGGCCGATTGGGCCGGGTCGGGTCACCGGTCGGGTCGGGTTGGGTCGCTGGTCGGGCCACCGGTCGGATCGCCGGTCGGGCCGGGTCAGGTCGCCGGTCGGGCCGGGTCGGACGGACCGACCTGGCACGTGCAGCACGCGTGCAGCTGACGTCACGATGACATCAGCTGGTGCGTGCGAGGCACGCGCCAGCAACCGCGCCCGGTGCACGTGCGTCGCACGTGCGTACGCGCGAGCGCGCGCGTGCGACGCACGTGCCTGCGCCTGCTCCAAGTCGGTGTGTGTGACACACGCGCCGAAGCACCGTTTCGCTCCAGCTGCGCGTGGGGGCGCGTCCGGCGGCCGTTGGCGGCGTTCCGCCACTCGTTGCGCTCATCTCAACGAGACCTTTAGTCCAGCGCCATCAGAAGTCGATTTCGACTTACAGAAAGTTGAAAAATCACAGGAACAGTCTTGGGTGTCGGGATTTCTTGCCCCGATCGGTGCCGGTCGAATCTCTTTTCACGAAAATCAATAAAAATACATCTACAGACATGAAAGGGGTCGGGAAAAACATGAAAAGGGATTGGGAAACATAAACTCTCGCTTTGATACCAACGTTGGGATTGTCGGATCCCCAAAAACCGGATTCGACCCTAAATCGAACCCCTAAACTTGCGCGGAAGATGAGCCCGGGATTTCTATATGCATTACCGATCCTAAGGCACATCACAGAATCGAACGTACCTTGTTAGCCACAGATTAAACACCGACGCCGCCAAGAGGAAGAGAAAAAAACGGTCCTGTTTGATCCGATGATGGCAATTCGCCTTGGAGGAAGAGGGGTGTCGCCTTTTGCCTTAGTTTTTCTTTTGGAGAGTGTTTTTGAGGGAGGGGGAGAAGACGTACGTAAATTCTGCCAAAGGGTACGTCTCTCCCTCTCCTTCCCCCTTTTTATACGTCTATCCAAAAAATAGAAACGTGCCCCTTCATCATATCCCTCCATCCATGGGCCCCAATTTTTTGTGGGCCAGGCTTTTCAGCCCAGCATGGGCGGACGGGCCAACTCAAACCCATCAAATTAATTAATTAATTAAAATCATCAGTATCAAAATACAAAAATCTACAATTCCAAAGTATGATTTAGCACGCCTTTGAAGTGCCTTATCTGTTCCTAAGTGCGTGAGACATCTTTAATAAATTGTTGCTGCATGCAGGCATGATAAATCTTTAATAAAACTTCGTCTCTTGCGAAGTTGTTTTTCCCAACTTGGGTTCTTCTTTACTATATAAGAGGAGAAAGAACGCAGTCTTCCACATAATTCTTCATTTCGAGATAGAGATCAGACAAGAAAAGAAAGCATCAAGTTCTCATGGCTATAATCAGCAGCAAGATGCCCATGGCATCAATCTCTTCTTGGTGCTCTCTCTTTTTTTCAGTGTATCTACGGCCGAAAGGAAACTACGATGTAAGTTTTGCCTTCACTTGTGTATTTACACGAACTTAATTCGATTAATACGCCGTTGTTTATATATGCAGTTCCGATGCCTATTGGTTTGCCGTTGTGGAAACACATATAACTATATAGCTTCACATGTTGTGTACCCTAATATATTGACTTCAATTCTGAATTGGAATAGCTAGTGGCGCACCGCCGACGCTGGCGACATTACACGTACCCTCCATGATTTATTGCGCCTCGGTGTATGGAGTGAAGAGCGGGGATACGTGCTTTGCCGTGGCGCAGATGTTCAATCTGACTACCTCAAGTTTTGACACGATCAATCCGAATCTCAACTGTAAGGCACTCTTTGTTGGTCAGTGGCTTTGTGTTAAGGCTGTAATTTTCTGAGATCTCGTTATATTTGGAGTTTGAAAGGACGAAGGAAAATATCATGAATGTGAAAACAAGGTGAAGGTTATCTTTATGTACTGCGGGGGTTTAATCATTGTTATGCTTAGTCCTCCTTCAATTTCGAGTTATCCATAAAATTCTCTCTCTCTCAACATGTTTTTTGACACTGCATCTTACAAATTGTCAGACCATGTATGCGACATCATAAGTCCCACATCGTTTTGAGAGGTACTGCTAAGCGATGGATAAGATCACCTACTCTCAAATAATTATATATTCTATAGCTAACTATAATACTTCTATGAGAGCTCAGCCCACATGAAAGGAGTCTGGTAAATTAAGATGGTCCTTTGAACATGATTTTCTCCATTAGGTGCGGTTTGTGGACAAAATATACCTATGCCCGATCCGAAGAGAGCAACGACCGATTGCAAGGCCAACAATAGAGTATAGCCAATTTCCTGCTTTTATTAGGTTTCTAAAATGGATGAGGGTCAGACAACACATCTAATAGGGGACGCATTACAGGGCGATACGAGCCAATACCGATGAGGACATCTTTTTCCAATCTTTCTCCAAGCCAATACTAAGGAGGGCGTCATCTTTTCAAGGAGAGAGACTTGTGACATCTCAACTTTCACATCAATTGAAAGAAACCCTAATAAGTGATTCATAAATCAATGAGCTCATCTTTTTCCAAGCCAATACTAAGGAGGGCGTCATCTTTTCAAATGGAGAGACCTATGACATCTCAACTTCCACATCGATTGAAAGAGACCCTATTAAGTAATTCATAAATCAATGACCGCTATGAAAAATGGACCTTGGTACTTACAATAAACGTGGCAAAGAATGCACAAACGAACCGAACCGAAATTTCGATTTGGTTCGTTCGGTTCGGTTCGGTTTTTCAGTTTTCGGTTTTCAATTTCTGGTTTTTTATGTTTTTCTTTTCGGTTCTTTTCTTTCATTTTTTGGCTGGTTTTTGGTTGGATGAAGCGGATAAAAAGTTGGGACGCTCGGAAACGACGAGGACGACGGCCATGGATGGCGTGCCGACGCGGGACATCGTGATTACCCGTGCGGGCATTAAGAGTCAAACCACTTAAACAACATGTAAAAGCCCAACAAAAAGCTCAGCATCTCAACATCTCTCTCTCTCATTATTCAAGTTTTATCATCGTTTTTCGAGGACTCGTCCGCGACTTTGGGTGCTGTCTTTGCCTTCGCCAGAGACCCGTTTTCTTGTTTTTTTCTTATCTTTCTTCTGCCATCCAAAGTCCAAGGTCCATCTGCTCGCCTTTTCGATCTCGCTGAGACTGGACTGCTTCTCGTCAAAAGACCACTACTCTCCTCTCCTACGCGACCACCCTCCATTGCCCATCAACTTTTGTTTTTTTCCTGTTTTTCTTTTTGGTTTGTTTTCAGCCTAAACAGAATGGGGCCAAGACGGATCTGGTTCAGGCATTATGTCGAACATCTAGTGGTTGTCGACCGAGTGGGGGCGTCTGAAGACATCCGAGACAAAAACTCAAGCCAAAATCAACATCCAGCAAACAAAAAATGCTCAAGGTCGACTCAGAAATGATTCCTTCACATTAAACACAAGCATAAACAAGGAACAAGGAGTTCCCCCTCGATTGAAGTGAGACAGGGCAAAACAGAGCGTCAAATAGGGAAGTGATCCAGAGGAGACGCAGTAGGGAGAGAAAATCAAACCATTAAAATTTGGTTTTATTATCGGTTTCTGGTTCGGTTAACAGATAAAAACCGAACCAATAAAAAAAATATTGATTTTTAATGAGAACCGAACCGAAAACTGAACCGAACCAAAAAAACTGAATTTTTCGGTTCGGTTCGGTTCGGTTCGGTTCGGTTTTCGGATCGGTTCGGTTTCCGGTTCGGTTCCTAACACCCCTAACCAAGACTACGAAGCCAAGCATCGCCTAGACTGCCCAGTGTCGATAGAGACTCGAGAGTCACTGTTTGAAGATCCAAAATTTGGAAGTTGATAGTCAGATTAGGTAGTGTTTTTATTTACTTTATTATTATTATTATTATTATTATTATTATTATTATTATTATTATTATTTTGCTTTTTTAGTGGAACTATTCCTTAAAGTATGATTGAGATTTTTTGACATGAAGTAGCCTTGCAAATTATGGATTGACAATCCAATTTTCGCACTTGAAATCCGACTCGCAATCGCCTGGAAAATTGTCAATCCAATCTCACGCTCGAGATTCGATTCACGGTTTATTTAAAATTGATCAACCAAATCTCATACGATAGGTAGGTTACATTGCCAAAATTTGTCTTTAGAATAAATCATTTTCATTTTTTAGTATAGGCTGCATTTTATTTATGTCACAATAGGTAGGTTACATTGCCATGTCATATCATTTCATGTTAGATTAGTAGCATACATTGCACGACTCTCAATAAATAAGTGAAAACCAAAATTTGTCTTTAGAATAAATCATTTTCATTTTTTAGTATAGGCTGCATTTTATTTATGTCACAATAGGTAGGTTACATTGCCATGTCATATCATTTCATGTTAGATTAGTAGCATGCATTGCATGACTCTCAATAAATAAGTGAAAACCAAAAAAGAAATTGCGTGTTAATTAGAAATCATTTCTAGGATTGTTGATGTGAATTATGATCTAACAATGTAGATGTTTTCGTCGCTATGAGGTAAGTCTTGTATTTTTTTTTTCTTTCTTGAGTGCTAAATTGGTGGTTTGTGTACCTGCAGTCACCTCACATATTAGGGAAATAGATTTAAAATCAATTCAAGTTGCCTGCAAAACATTTTTTTAATTTCAAAATAAAAGAGAAAGGTATCGAAAGGGCATTAGTGAAAACTAGCGTAATCAAGTCCCCGAAATCACAATCTTTGGTTCATAGGAATAAAGTAAATTACTTTACTTGGGTTTCTAATCGACCCATCAAAAATAGATTAGTGGCGACACTTGATAAAAAATCAATCGCATGTTAAGAACTTGAACTTAACTCTCGAATTGGTATGAGTTTGAGAGAGCCCGAGCTAAGTTTGGGCTTAATAATCCATTAGCCAAACCTTAAGTGGTGCACCCCGAAATTTTGGGCGTGACAAAGCTAGTGCTCTTTTCTTGAGTAAAAATTTCCTCACCAGGAAACCCTCCTTGACGACGAAACTGGAGAACCGGGTATGGCTTATTACCCATGGAATCATGGATTGATCTCAGACTCTACATACTGAAACATACAGAAATTTTGCGCTGTCGATAGACAATCTGATGGCTGCAACAAAGCCTGGGATGAAGCATACATGAATGAATTTGGAGACGTCAACAATTTTAACCTATTTATGAGACCATCTACGAGCCCCATACAGGTGAGATAGCTCCTAAATTTGTTCTTAGAGGCTGGAAAATGAGCGGTAAGAAAGCGTGACAGCACTTTGATACTCAATCCTCAGTTTTTCTCTGCAAGTAGGATTTGATTGATAGAGATGGGTTTGGACATTACTCGGATGATGACACTAGTACTCACTTTGAGAAGGAAAGAGGTGCAGGAAGCTTTTCATATCGACCCTTCGTATATTTCAGTGAACTATAGCTAGGAATTGTTCATGATTCAAGAACTTGACTCAAATCAAGGCCATGGAAAATTCCTAGGGAATGATAAATCATGTGGTTTGGCTTAAATAGTGAACTGATTCGACAGAACACTACGTAAAAAGTGACACAGAATCATCGATGTTGCGGATTCTAAAAGAACTCATACAGACTCAATTGCTCATTTGGATATATAGGTAAGGCGTATCAGATGTTAGAAACAAGAAGAAAATCATGCCAATGCATTTAATCTTGAGTTTGCAACATTTGATTAATTTGAGATATAATCATGATTGTATTACAATTGGTAGAATTGGTGCATAAACATTAATTGACCATAATGGAAGTTATATATTCATTCGTCATCAATATGTCTTTTTTGGCTTTAGACATTAATAGTACCAAATATTTACTTTAACAGATCAAATTTTTTCTTTTTGAGCAGTGGGACTACAGATATAGCCATTCCTTTGTCAACGGCTTGGCGCAACGTTAAAGCCCTTAAGCTCAAACTACAGGATAAATGGTACCCTTGGAACCAAAACAATCTAGTAAGCGCAATTTCAACTCAAGCTGGAGAAAAGCTTTCGTGCAGTAATTCACGTTAAACAGAAACTAGACTCTTTCATTTCTGATCAGCTCGGAGGTTGGATCAAAGGACTTACGTTCGTTGCTGTGTTGGGATCGGGATACGAAGTCCCAATGTATCTCCCCTCTCATGCACATACTTTGTTCAAGAGCATCCTATCGAATACACCCATGCCACAGGCACCAAGTCAACAATGAGAAGTTCGACGCGGTATCGCTCAAGTGACGGCTCAGGAAAATATCCATGCTTGATTTGATGAAGCCGTTGATGTGGATCATTTGTGAGTTTCTAGGTCAGCCTGGAACGAGTGAAGTGCTTTCAAGCACACGACCGACCAAGAAATTCATGTTTCTGCAGTTGGAAGTGATTGATATTTCCTGTTGGTTCTTGATTCCAAATTCTCAACTGCAATGAGGAAGGTTATTGTGTTTTATTCCTCTACTTTTACCTCTCGACTTTCGCTTCTTTCTATTTTTTCCTCTACCACAAGAATAAACTAAGATGGGCATGCAGCTTGCTCCTGTCCGATTCTAGGAAGGAAAAAGAAAATTTATGAAAAGCCAATATTGTCTGATTTTTTAAAAAGAAAATCATTTTCCTGAATGCAAGGTATAGGCCTCTTGCTGACTATGAAATGATAGTGCATTATCTCATCTGCCTAGATGATCTATGTCACGCCTCGATTGTCAGGCAAGCACCCATCCGTTATCTAGTCATTTAATAGCGACGTCCTAGGAAGCATCACCGACCCATTCATTTTAATATACGCATGCAAAAGCATATAAATAATCCCCAGACAATAAAACAATGGGATATGAAAGTAGGACTCCAAATTTTCACACTTTAAAAGCAACCACACTTATATACATTGCAAACCATAGTGCAAATATATACAAGGCGGATTGTTAAGTCAGGTTTTAAATCACAAGTTCATAAAACAAAGTCTGCAAAAAGGAATTGACTCCCATCAAAAGAGAATTGTCCTATGACTAGCTAGCCAGACAAGATCGCCGATTCTTTGGGCTTCACCACATCATCTAAGGACCTGAAAATGGTTATACAATAACTATTGAGACAATGTCTCAGCAAGTTATACCCCACTAAGACCCGATTAGGAAGCCAATACACCCTAAGAGTTGCCTAAGCACAACACGGGTCAGAGGACTTACCTTGGCCTTTGTTCTTTCATGCACGTCAATACAAATCAAATAAACATCCAATCGATTACCACAGATTGAATCATCGATCAATCGACTCAGTCGATTACATGTCATCACGACCTTGCCATGGTCGGTACATTCAATACTATCTATAAAGTCTGACCATAGTCTAGGACTACTCACCCAAAGCTGAAAATAGATAGTATAGTTCGCCCAAAGCTGATAATATAATATACTGTATATATGCTCGCCCAAAGATGATAATATAGTATACTGTATATATGCTCGCCCAGCCCAAAGCTGATAAATTAGGGCCCCTAGGCTAATTTAGTATATTATATATGCTCACCCAAAACTGATAATTATTGCCCGCCCGAAGCTGATAATATAGTATACTATATATATGCTCGCCCAAAACTAATAAATTAGGGCCCCCAAGCAAAAATAGTATATCATTTCAATCATATAACCAACTCATCATTTTTTTTTTTTATCATACCTGATATAATACTCGTGTGCGGGTACACGGTCAACCTTAGCCAAAATACAATTTATTGCCACTAGAAAATCCCACTAATTTATATGGTTCACCAAAATATTTTTGGCATTGTAAACCGACGCTCGGTTATTTTCCAATCAATTACTGAAATTAAATGAATTTAAGAATAAATTCCAAGAATACAAATCATGCACAATCAACACAAATTAGTGCACAATTAAATAAACAGATCACACCACGGTGATCGGCATAAAATTTTGGTCACCGGCTATCCTGACCTAATTTTCTGAAATTAATTATTAAATACTAAAATTGCGACTTAGGCCCGTAAAGCCTAAATAAAATCCGAGACGAGTTTGGAAAATTTTCAAACCACTCTAGATAAATACTAGAGCTTGTCTAGGCTCTAACTACACTACTCTAACCACCTAACATGCATCGATAATTAACTAATTTACTAAACCGTTCTAATTATCCACTAAACTAAACTTAATCTGAACTAAACAACCCTTAAACGTCATTAACTTACTAAGCGAGGTTTAGTGAGTTAAATTCACCTGATTAACAATCCGTTCGGATCAATTTGATGAGGACGCAACAAGGAACGAAAAGTTCCAAATCGGCGACACCAACGGGGCACAAATCGGGCTCGAAACTTGGCCCGCAAAGCCCACAATGCTGTTAGTTTTCTCTTGGCGGTTGGCTGTTTTGCGTGGCTGATTTTGCGCGGAGAGAAGGGCTGGATTTGCGGCTTCAACGGGCCCTTGAGAAGTTGCGGAGTTGGACCAAAACTGAGCGAGCCGCGGGCGGCCTTATGGCGCACGAAGCTGCGGCAGATGGAGTCTTCAATGGTGGGGGAGAAAGGAAATGAATAAGCCGAAGTTTGCTGGTCTCTTTTTTCAGCAAAAGAGAAACAGACAAAAGCATAAAAGAATAAAAGAAAACAAAGGGGAGGGGTGTCGGTCAAAAGCAGAAAAATGAGGGGATAAGGTTGAAAAAGTCAAGATGTGGGGGAAAAATTAGACACAGCAGAGAGAGATTTCGGTGGGGGTGAGTCGCGCGAGTGAGTGGGAGAGAGAGAGAGAGAGAGAGAGAGAGAGAGAGAGGGAGGGAGGGAGAGAGAGAGAGAAGAAATGTGCGGCCATGGGGGAAAACGTGGGCGTTCGGCTAAGTGGGGAGAAATAGGAAAATAAAAAGAAAATAAAATGAAATTAAAAGAAATTTCCTAAAACTGAAAATCCTTAGTCCTACTTGCTCTTGTTTAGTCCAATTTGGTTCCAAAAAATCCTTATGCTAAAGCACTTGATCCTCACTTGCATTCTTGCATCAAATTTCCCTCAAACAACAAATCTCGAGCAACAAAAACGGCCATTTCCTTCAATTCTAAATTCTAATTCATTTTCTTTTCGGAATCCGATTTTTTGAAAAAACAATTCCGGTTGAGGTCCAATTTGAATTCAAAAAAAGCCCACACAACTTCCATTCACCAATTTACTCACACCATATGCCAAAAATTCCTTCAAATTGGCCAATTCGAATTTCCGTTCGTTTTGCGAATCGTCCGCAACAATTTTCCGTAAAAATCCTGAAGTATTCACATCTAAAAGTGTTTGGTTATATTGCATATACTTTGATTGATAGGGAGGATAGGAAAAAGCTTGATGCTAAGTCTGAGAAGTGCGTCTTTATCGGATACGTTGGCGGCGAGTATGGCTATAGGCTTTGGGATTATGAGACTAACAAAGTCGTCCGCAGTATTCCATGAAGAAAAGATGTACAAGGATCGTCAGACAAAGCATGAGAAGATAGTACAACCAGAATATGTTGAATTAGACACAATGCCCGTGAAGATGTTTCCAATAGATCAAAGTGCAATTGAAAGAGAGGTTCAAGATGAGCCTATTATCAGTGAAGAGGTACTTCAAGAGGAACACAGTGATTTGGAGCAAACGAACGACCCTGAAGTACTTGTCTTGAGAAGGTCTACACATGTGAGAAAGCCAAATGTAATTTTTGATCCATAAGCTAATATTGTTTAGAACCATGTCTTATATACAGATTCAGGGGAACTAGAGACTTACAATGAGGCAAAGGTAGACACGTCTCACTTGCAATGGGAGTGTGCTATGAAAGACAAGATGAGCTCGTTACTTCAAAACAAAACTTGGGAGTTGACCAAGTTGCCCACAAGTAAAAAAACTTTATTAAAGAAATGGGTGTACAAGATTAAGAATGAAGCATATGTTAGTAATAGATACAAGGCGAGACTTGTAGTAAAGGGCTTTTCTCAAAAAGAAGGGATCGACTACTCCGAGATATTTTAACCTACAGTGAAAATGACATCAATTAGAGTTCAGCTGAGTATAGTTGTAGTGGAGGATCTTCATCTTGAGCAGTTAGACGTAAAAACAACGTTTTTACACGGTGACATAGATGAAGAACTATACATGGCACAACTTAAGGGTTTTGAAGTCAAAGGTAAGGAGCACATGTTATGTTGCTTGAAGAAAAGCTTGTATGGTTCGAAACAAGCTCCGTGGCAATGGCACCTAAAATTTGATGGTTTCATGAAAGAAAAAGGATTTGTCCACTGTGAGTCTAATCACTGTGTTTATTTTCGCAAATATTATGATGGTGACATTGTGTATCTCTCTTTATATGTAGATGACATGCTGGTGGCTAGTTCCATTTTGAAGAGAATCGTAGAAGTGAAGAATATGTTATCATCACAGTTTGCTATGAAAGACTTAGGAGAGGCCAAGAATATTTTAGGTATGAAAATCATCAAGGATAGGAAAAATAAGAAATTATGGCTGTCGCAAGAAGACTATGTGAACAAGGTGTTAAAGAGATTTAACATGGACAAGGCAAAATCGGTTGCAACTCCTCTAGCAAGTCACTTCAAACTCTCCATGGATATGTGTTCGGGCACTCAGGCTTTGAAAGATGAGATGGCGGTAGTTCCATATACATCAGTAGTGGCGAGTTTGATGTATGCCATGGTGAGCATGAGACCAGACATTGCACATGCAGTGGGAGTTGTGAGTTGATATATGCAGAACCCAGGCAGAGAGCATTGGAATGCAGTGAAATGGATATTGAGATATCTAACAGGTACTTCCAATTACTCACTTTGTTATGGTGGCACATCTCTAGAGTTACAGGGTTATGTAGATGCAAATCATTTGGGTGATCGAGATAGTGGTATGAGTACCACTAGATATGTCTTTACAGTTACAGGTATAGCAATGAGTTGGGTATCTCAACTACAAAAAGTAATGGCTTTATCAACGACAGAGGCAGAATATGTGGCGATCACAGAAGCCTCCAAGGAAATCATATGGTTACAAGGTTACATGGAGGAGCTATATCGAAAACAGCTAGTCAGTATACTGTGAAGTGATAGTCAAAGTGCGATGCACTTAGCAAAGAATGCAGCTTATCACTCAAGGACTAGACATATCAAGAAGCATTATCACTTTATCAAATCAGCATTGAAAGATAATCAGTTAAAGCTACAGAAGATTGATGGCTCAAAGAATCCAATTGACAAATTGACCAAGGTAGTAAACAGAGAGAAGCATATTATCTATACTACTACCATTGGTATTACTCCATGTTGATTGATGAGGAGTATCGCAGAGGCACAAGTTTTTCAACTACTAGTTTTTGAAGAAGATGGATGCAGAGTTGCTTGGTGCTCAGGTATATTTGTCTTCAAGTGGGAGATTGTTATAGATGAAGCCAAATATTTTTTCGGGGGTTTTTTTTTTTGTCTTTTCTATCATATTTGCTTTTAGGTTAAAAGTCATACGTTTATATTAGTGATAGAAAGACGCTAGCTGTCAAGACGCTGAAAAAGGAAATAGAGAGGCAAGAAAAAGAGAGAAGAAAAAAGTGAGTTTTTTCTTTACGAGAGTTCTCAAGCTCTTTGTGCCCTGATCCTAAAAGAAGATCATCGTTGTATTCCAACTTTTTTTTTTTCTAAGTCTAGTGGATTCGCAGAGTGCCTCTGCGTAGAGACATAGCCCAGTTTTGGGTGAACTTCGATAACAAACTTTCTAGCGTGTTCTTTTGATTCTATTCTTTTATCATTATATTCTGTTTGGTGAATTGTTTGCGAGCGTTATTTTTCTAGAATCGACGTGTGATTTCATAACATCCCATAGGTCCAATACCCCTCGAACTAGAATGCAAGTCAGGGTATGGAGTGAAGAGCGGGGATACGTCGCCGTGGAGCAAATGTTCAACTTAGGAACACCGGCATGAAATATAGTTAATTAATGAAGTTTTTCTTTGCGGATATTATTGTGCTTGACTTGGGTTCATCACTATAAAAAGAGGGGTGTTCCGATTGAGAGAACATGGTCTCTTGCACAACTCTTCAATTTAAAGAAGTTGGAAATACTAGAATCATTTAGACCAACATGGCTAGAATCAATAGCGAAATGATCATGCGGAGTTATAGTCATATACTAATTTAAAATCTTGCAGTCTGAAATTTTTCTAATCATATTGTGCTTAAGAGAGGATAACAATTTTGGCATGATCATACCTATCCTACAACCTCTTCCACAGGGTATGAGGGTCTCAAACGGATAAATATTGAGCTATAGGCTCTCATGCAAATGATAATAAATAAAAATTTGTGCATTCGCTTTATCTTTTGCATTTGAGATTCTGTCTTCTCTAATTAGAAAGATTTTCAAATATCCATCACCACTTCAGGAGCAATGATATTTTTAGATTTAAAATTAGTTTCAGGCCAAGAAAAGGAAAAATGAAGAATTGATAGGAAAAGATGAAGTATAAGTTAATTAATGAAAATAAAGAAAACGCTTACCTTGCAAAAATTATTTACTTGGTTGGTAGATCTTCGTGTTGATAACGTGTTGTAAAATATTGTGTTGCAAATATATAATAGAGAGAGTAGAGAGAGATTAAGTAGAGAAAGTAGATAAACACTGAAGATAGTAGAGAAAGCCAAACACCAAAGATCGTACCTCTTTTTTTGGCGCCCGCAATCGGGTATGAGCTGTAAGAGTTTTCCTAATTTGTGGACTAAATTTATTTACATTGTTATTGTTATTTACCGTTTAACGTTTACCGTTTTAGGGGGTTTGGTCTGAGGTAAGATAGAAGGTTTCTTAATTAGTCTAATATGGGGCTGGCTAGTATGGGCCAAGTTGAGCCTGGCCCGTAATGAGGGGGACTGACTGGAAACTCTATAAATAGTGCTCAAGTCTCTCCTCTAACCTTAATCTTACATATCCTCACCTAAGGGACGTTATTCTAACGTCAATCGTGATGGGCCGCCTCATTGAGCGAGTGATTTGGAGGGTAATAGAGGAAAAGGATTTGCGCAAGGAACATTGTGTTTCCGCTTCCGCTTCAAGAACAATGGATCCTAAAATAAGTGCGTCAATCTTTTAATTTACAACTACATGTTTATGTTCTAGTTATGGAGATCTTGGGTTGTACACAATCTGCACCCTACATGTGGTATCAAAGGCTCCATAATCCTAGAACTTGAACGCAATTTGTTTTACCCTAATCTGTACGAATTTGCCCTAAATTATATTGATTTGCCCTAATTAGTATGAATCTTGCCATAATTTGCAATTTTTGAGAATTTAAGTTTAATAAAAATCAAATTAAATTGCAAATTGGGACTCGACTTGACGAGACGGTGAAAACCGTTGGCGGCGTGTCAACGGGGGACGCCGCATGCGCCCCCACGCGCCCCCACGTGCCTCTGGGGGTGTCGAGCACGCGCCCCATGTGCGGCCACGCGCCTCCACGCGCGGGGCGTGCGCCGTACACGGCCGTTGATGTCAGCATGACGTCAGCGACCCGGGTCCAACCTGATGTGTGCGCCGCATGTGACTGCTGACGTCACGGTGACGTCAGCGACCCGACCTGGAAGGCAACCGACCCGATGATGTCAGCACACTGCCCAATGACGTCACCGACCCGGACCGACGACCGACCCGACCTGGCGATTGACCCAACATTGGACCCGACCCGTTGACCGACCCGACCTGGTCAACGGTTGACCGATCCGGTCAGTTGGTCGGACCAGGCGGCTGGACCGAGTGGAGGTCGGACTGGCTTCTGGCTGGATTATGGTCAGGCTCGTGAGCCCCACGTGCCGCGCGCTTAGGCGACGCGTGCGGGCGCGTGGTGTCTCCGTTTGACGAGTGGTTTGCGGCGTTGGACTCGTATGGAGATTTCCTATCTTGTGGTGTATTTATTTTATATGTTTGATGATTTTATTGATATGAAATTGCATATGAAACCCTAAATACGTGTATTTTGAATGAATTTTTGCGTATTTTTCTTGTATTTTTATGTGATTTTGGAAATACAAGTGCTGGGTTACAGGTATGCTATTTTATTAATGGATAAGGCAGTTTAATTAGTATGATATGTGATTTGAGTGATATGTGTCCCTATCACTAAAGTTAAATCACATGTATATGGTGTATGTGATATGTAAATATATCCCTGGTATGAGAGAGTTTCAAGAATTCAATCGAGTTGTGGCCGCCAAAGTGGCACACTTGATTGGGTTTGAGAAATTTCGGTCTCATATGATAATTGGGATGTCTCCTAATCTAATGCGTGGTCATACTCCAAAAGGAGGTGATTGTGTATTAGTTCATGGAGGGATACATGATGGTGTGGTGGAGGAGTGACCAGTCCTAGTGGTTCATCTGCCCAAAGGTGATGAATTCACGAAGATTGGAATATATTATCATGTGGGAAGTGTACAATCGCATGTCATGTATTCTGCCCAAAGGTGATTATGTGATTTTGCATGTAACTCTCTGGATGTGTACTTGTGTACACAATACTCACATGATACTAATTGTTATATACTGCTGTCTTTCAGTCACCTTTTCTGTAAACGGTAACTCCGTCACTATTGAGGTTCTTACTGGTTCCAACTTTAAGAAGTGAAAAGAAGATTTTCTATTTGCTATGGAAATGGCAGAGTTCATTTGGCTCTTACTACCGATTAGCCGACAGCCATTACTGCTGAGAGTACAGAGGATCAGAAAGCACATTTTACTGCCTAGGTTAAGAGCAATAGAATTTGCTTGCTGTCTATGAAGCGTTCAATTTAGGAACACTTGAAAAGTGGTTTGCCTGCGGACTGCACTGCTAGGCAAATGATGGAAGCTTTGATGGCTAGGTACCGTGTGTCATCTAATGCTGAGATAGGGACACACATACAGACACTGTTTACCATGAAGTATGATGGTTTTGGTGGGGTAAGAGATTATATTCTGAGAATAGTTGATTTGTAGACCAAGCTTGAAGCTCTCAATGTTGCTATTCCCACTACCTGCATTGTGCATCAAGCTTTAAACACTCTTCCTCCTGATTTTGGGATTATCAAGACTAATTATAGTTCCCAAGATGAAGCCTGGTTAGTTAATGAACTGATTGCCAGGGTGGTGACAGAGGAAGAGAAGTTGAAGAAAGATAAATGGCACATTGCTCTTTATGCTTCAAGTTCTGGCACTGATAAGGGTAAGAATATGAGAAATTATACTCAAAAGAAAAATTCTGAAGCAGCTGGACCTTCCAATAGTAAAAGAAATCTTGAAGGTGCTGGTCCTTCAAACAGTGCTGGTCCTTCTAACAGTTTGGGTCCTAAGAAAACATTCCCCAAGAAAATGGGTGTTTTTTTGCTACTTTTGCAGGGAGAGAGGACATGTAAAGAAGGATTGCAAAAGGTTTAAGAATTGGTTGTCTAAGAAAACAATAAGAGTGAGCCTAAAGGGGTTCATAAACAGAAGGACGCCAAATCAGGTTGAATCAAAGCTCACTATTAGAAACAGCATTGGAGTTGACATCGAGTTCGTGGGAGATGTTATTTTGGTTTTAGATTCTGGTTTTAGGATGATGTTGAGAAACACTTTTTACGTGCCTTCATTTAGACGGAATTTAGTTTCTGTGTCTTGTTTGGACATGTGTGGATACTCTTTTGAAATAAAGAGTAATGCTATTGCCATCTTTTATGATTCCAATAAGATTGGGTGTTGCAATTTATCCAATGGATTATATCGATTGAGTTTATCTCCCAATGACATATATGTTGCATATTCAGCTGAAAAAGGTGTTTCCAAAAGGCCTCTACCTAAGGAACAGTCTTATGCACTATGGCATAAACGACTTGGTCACATCTCTAAAGAAAGAGTAGAAAGGCTTGTAAAGGCTGACATATTGCCTACTCTTAAAGGTGATCAAGAGACTTGTGTAGACTGTTGTAGAGGTGAGATGATGAAAATAAAGGAGAAATCAGCTGTACGAAGTTCTGACTTGTTGGAGATTATTCACACTGATATTAGTGGACCATACACGGCTATTTTATGCAGAAATTTTTATTTCATCACATTTATTGATGACTTTTCCCGATATGGATACTTATACTTGATTAAAGAAAAGTCTGAATCTCTTGACAAATTTAGGATTTTTCGGACTGAAGTGGAAAAACAGTTGGGAAAAGTTATAAAGATTGTCAGATCTGATCGTGGTGGTGAGTATTTTGGTAGGCACGATGATGCTGGACAACTTAAAGGGCCGTTTGCTAAATACTTAGAGGATTCCGGGATAGTAGGTCAGTTTACTATGCCTGGAAGTCCTGAACAAAACGACGTAGCTGAAAGGTGCAATCAAACTCTTATGGACATGATGAGAAGTATGATTAGTATGACCAATTTGCCTACTTTTCTATGGGGTGAAGCTTTGAAAACAGCTCTTTATATTCTAAATCGTGTTCCTACTAAAGCGGTTCTATTGACTCCTTTTGAGTTATGGACTGGATGTAAACTTAGTTTGAATCATCTTAAAGTTTGGGGATGTCCAGCAGCGGTGAAGTTATATAGTCCTACATTGAATAAGCTGGATTCCAAAACTACACGGTGTTATTTCGTGACTTACCCAGATCATTCAAAGGGGTATCGGTTTTATAACCCCAATGGAGGTACAAGAATTGTGGAATCTCAGACGGCAAAATTTCTGGAATTTGATGTAGCTGAAAAGGGTAGTTGCTCACAAACTATCGAAGATGATAGTATGTTGAGGATTATTAGATCCTCATTTCATCCTGTGCAGACAATTTTGGAGCCTCTTGCGCCACAATATGAACTTGTAGTGGCTCAAGATCCTATTGTTGAGACAGTTCCTAATGAAATTCCTCAAACTCCACAAATTCAAAATGAGGTTGAAGTAGCTCCACTCAGAAGATCTACTAGGGAAAAACGTTCGGCTATACCACCAGACTATGTTGTCTACCTAGGAGAGCATGATTATGATATTGGCTGTGTTGTTGATCCAGTCACTTATATGGATGCTATCTCATGTCCTCAATCGGATTTGTGGCTGGATGCAATGAAAGATGAGATGCAATCTATGAAACATTATGATGTTTGGGAGCTTGTTGAATTGCCTGAGGGTTGTAAACCTATTGGCTGTAAATGGGTATTCAAGGCTAAAAAGGATTCCAAAGGAAAGATTGAAAAGTGTAAGGTTAGACTAGTAACTAAGGGTTTCACTCAAAGAGAAGGAATAGATTATGAAGCAACATTTTCTCCTGGTTTCTTCTAAAGATTCCTTCAGAGTGATCTTGGCATTGGTAGCTCATTTTAATATGGATTTACACCAGATGGATGTTAAGACCGCATTTCTTAATGGAGACCTTAATGAGGAGGTTTATATGGTGCAACCTGAAAGTTTTACAGATGATGATTCAAGTAAGCTTGTTTGTATATTAAAGAAGTCTATTTATGGCCTTAAACAAGCTTCTAGACAGTGGTATTTCAAATTTCATAGTGTTGTCACTTCATTCGAATTTATTGAGAACAAAGTAGATCAGTGCATATACACCAAGGTCAGTGGGAGGAAATATATTTTTCTCATACTTTATGTGGATGATATCTTTCTTGCAAGTAGTGACATTGGTTTACTGCATGAGACAAAGCGGATGTTATCGAAAATTTTTGATATGAAAGACCTTAGTAAGGCCTCTTTTGTTTTTGGCTTTGAGATTCATAGGGATCGCTCACGCCATTCATTGGGTTTATCTCAGAGGGCATATATTGATCGCATTTTGGAAAGATTCAATATGCACGATTGCAAACCAGGAATTGCTCCTGTTATTAAGGGTAATAAATTGAGTCTTTCACAATGCCCCGATTCAGATTTTGAGAAAGCTCAAATGAAGAATGTACCTTATGCTAGTGTGCATGGAAGTATCATGTATGCTCAAGTTTGCAGTAGGGCTTCTAGGAAGATATCAGTCAAATCCAGGACGCGATCACTGGGTTGCTGCCAAGAAGGTTTTAAGGTACTTAAAGAGAACAAGGAATTATATGCTGATTTATAGACATGTTCCTGACTTGCAACTAGTAGGGTATCCTGATGCAGATTTTGCTGGTTGTCAAGATGATAAGAAGTCAACAATAGGATACATATTTATGTTGGTAGGAGGTGCAGTATCTTGGAAGAGCGAGAAACAGAAATCCATATCTTCTTCTACCATGCAAGCGGAGTTTATAGCATGCTTTACAGTTCCTACTCAAGCTATTTGGCTTCGGAACCTCATTAGGGAGTTATCAGTTTTTGATTTTGTGGATAGGCCCATACAACTACATTGTGACAATAATTCTACAGTGTTGTTTATTAACAACAACAAAAGTCTCAAAGGGTCTAAACACATGAAGGTCAAGTTTTTGACTATAAAGGAATCAGTACAGAATGGTGACGTTGCTGTAGATTATGTTCCTACAAATGATATGATTGTAGATCCACTAACTAAAGGCCTACGCCCATGTGTATTTGATCGACATGTCATTAGTATGGGCCTAGAAGCATCTTGGGATGCTGTTATTTAGTGGAAGTTATATTTTATTTTTCTTAAATAAAGTTTATATCTGCATTTGTTACAATTTGGTAACGTTTTGATATATATTTCAACTTTTGTATTCAATATGATATTTTTGAATGATTTGTTATTTTGTTGAATATATATATTGTTATAAGTCTCAAGGTATAATCTTGAGTGAAGGCTAGGGGCATTTGGTTATTAGTCTTGTGCATATGTTCTTGTGATACATAAAGAAAGGTTAACCATAAGGACAAGACATATGTGGGTTCATTAGAACCATAATTTCATTCTCTTGTGACACAAGCTTTTGTGTCGCCTAAGTAAGAGAATCGTGACTGACAAATGGATCTCTCTATGAGAGATGTTAGCCATTTGCCACACTACCATATTGAATCCATATCAATAAAGTTGAAAACACTTGTGACCATGGAAGGCTCTGTGTGTATACATGCAATTACCGCCATGATTCGATGTTGGAGGCTTTATGGGATAGGATTGACTATTAAGAATTATCTCTGGACCAATGTGCGCACATACAATATAATTTCAATTAATATAGTCCAAGTGGGAGAATGTAAGAGTTTTCCTAATTTGTGGACTAAATTTATTTACATTGTTATTGTTGTTTACCGTTTAACGTTTACCGTTTTACGGGGTTTAGTCTGGGGTGAGATAGAAGGTTTCTTAATTAGTCTAATATGGGGCTGGCTAGTATAGGCCGAGTTGAGCCTGGCCCGTAATGAGGGAGACTGGCTGGAAACTCTATAAATAGTGCTCAAGTCTCTCCTCTAATCCTAATCTCACATATCCTTACCTAAAGGACGTTATTCTAACGTCAATCGTGAGGGGCCGCCTCATTGAGCCAGTGATTTGGAGGGTAATAGAGGAGAAGGATTTGCGCAAGGAACATTGTGTTTCCGCTTCCACTTCAAGAACGATGGATTCTAAAACAGGTGCGTCAATCTTTCAATTTACAATTGCATGTTTATGTTCTGGTTATGGAGATCTTGGGTTGTGCACAATTTGCACCCTACATAAGCGCCTAAGGAGGCTAATGGCTCGGCTATCGCAGGTATGTCAATCTCTCTTCCTGGGGACATATCAGGGATTTCGGTCCAACGTCCCATCTTTATATCATATTCCTCCTCACACGTGAGAACCTTCCCTTAACTACCACCAATCCCACCAATTACGTAGAACTTGCCATCCATAAACACCCCAGAACACTTCTTCCTTGGTTTGTGCATGCTTGGAAGGGGATGCCATTCATGAGTTTCAAAGTTGTACATCTCCGCGGAGATCAGTATGTTATTATCAGGATCCTGCCCACCAGCGACAATTGCTATCTCTCCGAAACTGGATGATCCAAACAGGCATCTCGGAGCATTCATCCTGCCTCCAGAGGACCAAGAATTTGTTAGAATGCTATATCTGTATATCTTGTACGTAGTAAATACAAGAAGCTCGGTGCCCACTGCCAAGGACTCTTTGTCAGAAAAAATGCATAATTCATCTGACATCATTCTCGGAAGGTGCATCCGTCGACCACGAATCGGGTCAAAAGCATCCCATTCAAGCAAGTTGCAAGAAAAATAAATCCAGTGCTCGATAATACCATTTTGTCTCCTCATTTTATAGAGCTCACCAGTTTTAATCAATGATTGAAAACTCTTATTCAATGAGGCAATGGAACCATAATCAGATCTCGTGCAACGAATAAGACAGTTAATTGTCATATCCCTACAAAGGGAGTTGATAAGGGAATTTGAATGCGAAGAATCCCCAGCATGATGTTGATTATCGGATTCTTCACACAAAAAAGCCCGATGTAGGACACCAGTTGGCTGCAGGTGTCCTATATGATGATACAAAAGAAGATCCTAGACAAGAGGAAGGCAGTGTACATCAGGCTTTTTTGTGTGAAGAATCCGATAATCAACGTCATGCTGGGGATTCTTCGCATTCAAATTCCCTTATCAACTCCAGGGATATGTCAATTAACTATCTTATTCGTTGCACGAGATCTGATTATGGTTCCATTGCCTTATTGAATAAGAGTTTTCAATCATTAATTAAAACTGGTGAGCTCTATAAAATGAGGAGATAGAATAGTATTGTCGAGCACTGGATTTATTTTTCTTGCAGCTTGCTTGAATGGGATGCTTTCGACCCGATTCGTGGCCGATGGATGCACCTTCCGAGAATGATGTCAGATGAATTATGCATTTTTTCTGACAAAGAGTCCTTGGCAGTGGGCACCGAGCTTCTTGTATTTACTATGTGTTGAAGAAAAATGCCTTGGAGTTTTGAAGTTGACAAAACAGCCTCGACAGTAAGGTCTGAAGAATCCAAGACTCAGTTGGTTATGTCTGAAGAGTTCAAAGACCCAAAGTTCGGTCTGAAGTTTTCTGTTTGAAGACAGTCAATACCCAGTTTCAGTTTGAAGACCTTCAAGACCCAAATCTAAGTCTGAAGATAGTTTACGATTTTAACAGGCTGACAGCAAGTTATTTTTATGGTTAAGAAAGTAAGATTTGGATATTATATTTCCTATCCGATCCATGGAATATCTCTCGACCGTGATTGTGAACTCGGAAGATTCATTCTTCGGATTTTATCCGTTGAAGATCAAGTGTATTTTTGGAAGGATCTAATTTTGAGAACTCAAGATCCTGATTGTATGGGCAAACGGGATTGACGAGCTACTGTCTACTTATATTTTCGACGACATGAAGATCACTTAAATTGATTCAATCTAACAGGTTGATTGGATGAATTCTTGGAAAGTGCCAACGGGTATTGTGGCACGGAGGCTATTTAAGGTGGATCGGTGTTGCTCGAAAGTAATGAGAGACTCGATAGAAAAATCTCAATGTTAGAACCTCTGAAATCTCGTGTTCTCTAAAATACTCTCGTGTTCAAATTGTGTATCAAAGAGAGTCACTTATAGTGCGAAAATAGCAGGAAGCTGTAGGAGAGACTGTCTATTGAAGAAGTCTAGTTCGTGAACCGTAATGTGACTCTCATTTGCTACATAGTGATTACAGCCAGTTGGCTGCCAACGTGGAGAGTGGACATAGGCTTGGAATAAGCCGAACCACTATAATCCTTTTGTTAATTCTCTCTTACCCTACTCTATTTATTTTATGATTGCATGATCTATCTATTGTTGATATATTCTTTATTTTTAAGTAAAGGTTCCAAAAGAATTCCGTAATCACCTATTCACCCCCCCTCTAGGTGGATTCTCTAGCCTATATCAATTGGTATCAGAGCAATGTTGCTTTTTTATTGGAAGTGTTATTATTTCTAAAGCAAAAGATCTCTGGCTAGTATTTTGGTTCCAAGTTTAATTGAAAGGCAAAGCAATACTAGACCTCCCTACTTCGATGGAAAGGAGTACAATGTATGGAAAAACAATATGAAGGCATTCCTAAGATCCAAATATCCTATGGAATGGGATGTAGTGGAGAATGGAATTGATCCTAAAGCTGCATAAATCACAGGAAAAGAATTACCTGATGGAGTGGGAATATCACGAACTGATATTTCAAAGAGACAAGCCCTTGATGCTAAGGCTACCTATTCTCTATATTGTGCATTATCTCTTACTGAATATAATAGAATTTCATCTTGTGAAACAGCCAAAGAAGTTTGGGATAGATTGCACGTCACCTATGAAGGAACAGATCGAGTCAAAGAAACCAAGATCAATATCCTTCTTAGACAATATGAAGCCTTCAAAATGAAGCCAGGAGAATCCATCACGGATATGTTCATTCGATTTACAAAAATTGTAAATGGCTTAGCATACCAAGGACAGCCAATCTCAGGACCTATGAAGGTCAATAAATTGTTGAGAGGACTCTACAAAGATTGGAATCACGTGAAGACATCTATAAGAGAAACACAAATGATCATGCCTCTTTCAGTAGATGAGTTGGTCGGCACACTTCAATCATATGAAGTCGAGCAATTCAATGAAGAATTTGACACCAAAGGTAAGAAGTCAATTGCTTTAAAATCTAATGATGATTCTAATGTTACAGATTCAGAAGAAGACTTGGATGATGAAGAGTTGACACTTTTGATCAGAAAGTTCAGAAAGCTAAATAGAAAAGGCAGAAGGTTCAATGGAAAAAGACAAAACAATCAGAGATTTCAAAAGAAATCAAATGAAGAAGAAGATACCAGCAAGGAGGTTATTTGCTTTGAATGCAAGAAAAAGAGACATATCAGACCCAACCGTCCCTTATTAAAGAAAAAGAAAGGAAAACCTGAAAGGTTCAAAAAGGCACTCAAAGCTGAAACGTGGAGTGACACTGAATGTGAAGAGAGTGAAGAAGAGTATGCCAATATCTGTCTTATGGCTAATTCAGACTCAAACTCAGACTCAGACTCAAACAGCGGTATCAAGGTTAGAAATTTAAAAATTCCTACCAAGGTATCAAAATACATTGATGAACTTTGTCTCAGTCTTAAAGGCTCTCTTAAAAGGATTTCTCAACTAAAAAGGGAGAATTCCAAATTGAAACAACAAGAAAAGATTTTAATTGAAAAAGCTGAAAGTCTAGACAAATGTCTTGCTGCTTCAAAAGAAAATGAGATTGTACTTTCAAAAGAAAATACTTGCTTGAAAGAAGATTTTTTGAAAGTTACAAAGAAGTTTTTGATGGGTTCTGAAAAGTTGGATAAAATTCTTTCCATTCAAAGACCTTATTTTAATAAATCAGGTCTAGGAATGACACATAAAACCATTCCTTTGATTGATTTTCCAAAGGTAAAGGAAATAATCAAGAATAGGCCAACAAAATCTTTTTACAAGAATCATTTCAAAAAGGCTTTTGTAAAACCAGTTGGTAGAAATGCTCTTATATGTTCAAAATGCAAAAGTGTAGAACATTTTGAGAAGGATTGTCCCAAAGTTTGGAGACCTTAAGAAGAAGAGTGGGCAAAGACTGTTTATGCTACTAACAATGATGTACCCAAGAAAGTGTGGGTACCAAAGAAGACTTGAGTCTTTCATTTAAATGCAGGTCACTATCAAGAAGAAAATCAAGTGGTATTTGGATAGTGGTTGTTCAAGACACATGACGAGAGACTCAAATTGTTTCACAAAGCTCTCTCATGTAAAAGGAGGAAATGTTTCTTTTGGTGGTAACAACAAAGGAAAAATTGTTGGTCGAGGAACTGTGAAAATAGAAAACCTCACAATCAACAATGTTTCTCTTGTTGAAGGATTGAAATACAATCTATTAAGTATTAGTCAACTATGCGACATTGGATACAAGATCAACTTTCAAGAAGATACATGTTCTGGAACAAGCAAAGATCTCTCACAATCCTTTACTGGAAGAAGACATGGAAACATTTATTTGTTGGATGTGAAGTCTAACAATCCTCAATACTTAATATCAATTCAAGATGAAGCCATTCTTTGGCATAGGAGGCTTGGACATGTCAACTTGAAGCAAATCGTAAAAGTTCAATCCAAAAAGCTTGTTCGGGGACTTCCTGACCTGAAGTATCAAAAGCATGATTTATGCACTCCTTGTGTACTTGGAAAATAGGTTAGAAATTCTTATAAATCTATAAATCAGGTATCCACTAATCGTGTTTTACAGCTATTACACATGGATTTGTTCAGTCCAACAAGAACTCAAAGCATTGGAGGTAAAAGATATTGTTTGGTAATAGTTGATGATTATTCTCGATTTACTTGGGTATTCTTTCTTGCAAATAAATTTGAAGCATTAACTTATTTTACTAAATTTGCAAAGAAAATCCAAATTGAGAAAGGATATGCAATTTCAAGTATTCGAACTGACCATGGTGGAGAATTTGAGAATCATGATTTTGCTAAATATTGTGATGACTATGGTATTCAACATAATTTTTCATCCCCATACACTCCACAACAAAATGGAGTTGTAGAGAGGAAAAATCGTTCTTTGCAAGAAATGGCAAGAACTCTTTTGATTGAAAGTAATATTTCTCCTTATTTTTGGGTTGAAGCTACTTCAACTGCTTGCTATATTATAAACAGAATTTTTCTAAGACCTATTTTAGAGAAAACACCTTATGAATTGCTTAAAGGTAAGAAACCTATTGTTTCTTATTTTCATGTATTTGGTTGTAAATGTTTTATCCTAAAGAATTCTAGTGATCGAATTGGTAAGTTTGAAGAAAAATCAGATGAAGGAATTTTCCTTGGTTACTATATGACAAGCAAAGCCTTCAGAGTTTTCAACAAACGAGCTCAGACTGTGGAAGAATCCATGAATGTGAAGTTTGAAGACTCAGTTCAAAATCAGACTCAACTTGAAGATTTTGAGTATGGCCATATGTCTACAAATTCTCTTGAAGAAAATCAAATCTCAGACACTCAGCCGCAAACAAATTCAGCAGTTCCAACTGAAGAAGAGCCTCATCAAAGTGACAAACCAACTACAAATTGGAAGCACAAATCAAATCATCCTGCAGATCTCATCATTGGCAATATTGATGAAGGAGTTCGTACAAGATCTAAAAGGCGTGAAGAATCTAGCGCTCTTGCACTTATTTCTGACATCGAACCTAAAAACATAGAAGATGCATTGAAAGATGAAAGTTGGATTGAAGCAATGCAAGAGGAATTGAATCAATTCAAAATCAACAATGTTTGCGAGCTAGTTCCTAAACCAAGAGGTAAATCAATTATCGGTACCAAATGGGTCTTTAGGAACAAGCTTGATCAACAAGGAAAAGTTGTGAGGAACAAAGCAAGACTTGTGGCAAAAGGTTACACACAAGAAGAAGGCATCGACTATGATGAAACCTATGCTCCTGTGGCAAGGTTAGAAGCTATAAGATTACTTCTTGTTTTTGCCTGTTTTAAAAATTTCAGGTTATTCCAAATGGACGTGAAAAGTGCATTCCTAAATGGAATTATCCAATAAGAAGTCAATGTGGAACAACCACTAGGATTTGAAGATCCTAGAAGACCAAACCTTGTTTTCAAGCTGAAGAAAGCTTTGTGTGGCTTAAAACAAGCACCGCGAGCTTGGTATGAAAGGCTAAGTAATTTCTTAATTCAAAATGGTTTCTCTAAAGGTAAAGTAGATACTACTTTATTTATCAAAAGAGAAGGCAAGGATTTCATACTTGTTCAAATTTATGTTGATGATATAATATTTGGTTCTTCTAATGAAAAGCTTTGCAAGAATTTTTCAAAGTGTATGCGAGAATGAATTTGAGATGAGCATGATGGGTGAATTAAACTTCTTTTTTGGGACTTCAAATTAAACAATCAAGCGAAGGAACTTTTATCCATCAAGAGAAGTATGCAAAAGACCTTATCAAGAAGTTTGGAATGGAGAATTGCAAGAAAACGAAACTCCTATGTCAAGCTCATCAAAGCCGGATAAAGATGAAGAAGGAAAGAGTGTAGACCAAAAGCTATACGGGAGTATAATCGGGTCACTTCTTTACCTTACAGCATTTAGACCTGATATTCTATTTAGTGTTTGCATTTGTGCTAGATTTCAATCTGATCCTAAAGAATCTCATATGACTACTGTGAAGCGCATTACTAAATACGTTGCAACTACATCTAAGCAAGGTCAGTGGTATTCCAAACAAGGAGATTTTACTCTCCTTGGATATTCTGATGCTGACCTTGCTAGTTGTAGAGTGGATAGAAAAAACACTACAGGTACATGTCAAGTATTGGGAAACAGGATGGTGTCTTGGTTCTCAAGAAAACAGAGTACCGTAGCTCTTTCAACCGCTGAAGCAGAGTACATAGCTCTTGGAAGTTGCTGCTCTCAAATTCTATGGATGCAACAACAATTGAGAGACTTTGGAATTGAGGATACAAGTACAGAAATCAAATGTGACAACACAAGCGCAATCAACCTCACAAAGAATCCAATACTTCATTCAAGAGCGAAGCACATTGAAATCAAGCATCATTTCATTCGAGATCATATTCAAAGTGGTGAAGTGGTGATTCAGCATGTTGATTCAAAGAATCAATTAGCATACATATTCACAAAGCTCTTAGAAAAGGCTCACTTTGAATCAATTCGCTCAAGACTGAGTATCGTAAGATTTGAAGATGTTCGGACTCAAAATTAAAGTCTTGTAGAAGTTCAGATTGAACGTAAGGTTGCCTTCAGACTCAACGTAAAGTCTGATGGCATTCAGACGCAATACAAAGTCTGATGGCGTTCAGACTCAAAGGTAAAGTCTGAAAAATGGTTTAGACTCCGAGGTAAAGTCTGAACACTTTCAGACTCTGTCTTTCATTTTTTTTACGTATTTTAATTTTTTCCGTATTCTCTACTTTATTTTATTTTTAGTAATTGCTTTTCGAATTTTCAAAATCTCTTTTTACTCAATTTCTGACATGCAATTATAGCAGTTTACATTTTCAAAAAGGCAGTTTACTTTTTCAAAATTCAAATTTATTTTTGGCAGTTTTTATTTACCTTTTATGCGACGGTTCAGTATCCCGGTTTTATTTTTATTTTCTCCTATTATTTATACACTCGAATCGTCACTTTCATCCGCTACTACTTTT
The DNA here is from genome assembly GCA_014182555.1 of Eucalyptus erythrocorys. Taxonomy (NCBI): domain Eukaryota; kingdom Viridiplantae; phylum Streptophyta; class Magnoliopsida; order Myrtales; family Myrtaceae; genus Eucalyptus; species Eucalyptus erythrocorys. Next base: position 11,205,219 of record CM024600.1, on the reverse strand, counting down.
TGAAGTTCATCTCCATTCTCTCTTACTTTCGAAACCCTAAAAACTCCACTTGCCATTCCTGTTTCATTACCTTTTTCAACAAAAATTTCATCTTTTTGCGAACAAGTTGAACTTTCACTTGTGCTCCAAGTATGTCGTCCCGAAAGTTTTCTAGAATCGCTAGCAGGGGACCACAGAGACAACCAGAGGGTCGTACAAGGGTGGACGTCACAGGAGAAGATTCTTCTTGAAGGGAGACTGAAAGTCAACATTTTGAGGAAGGGGTTATTGAAGTAGAGCCGGTAAGAACCCTTAAACCACAGAATGCTTTTGATCTTTACAGTAGATTAAAGGCTGGGGGAACGAGCTTAAAGACGATTGAGGATTTCTTGAAAGAAATGGGGTATAAAAGCGAGTATATTTTCTTGATGGAGATGGAAAAGTTGAAACTTGTTGAGGAAGGAACTGCACAAAGGATGCTTGAAAATATTTCGAGTAATCCGCTTGACAATACTCCAACCCAGACTCTAGACGATGATGAGAGACTTTTCTCTCAGTTCCAGCCGCGGTCAGGTGTGGCTGTGGACTCTGTTTGTCATTTGGGAAGTTTGTTTCGGTCTAAAGAGCATAAGCGAGTATACATGAAGTTGTTGAAGAGGGGTGTAGTAAATCCAAGAAGTGTGGACTTTGACTTCCTTGATTCGTTGGGAATAAATCTTAGAGGGAAGTTTGCTAGGTTGCAATTGGAGAACTTCTGCACGGATACGACAAATGCCCATTCTGAACTTACGGCTTATTTTTACTCGAATTTGTCATTTTTGGATGCGAATGGGTTGTCCTTTTCTTTTATGGATAATGATTATATAGTTGATGTTGATACTTTGGCTAATGTTATTGGGGTGGAAAGAAGGAGTTTTCAATCAATAAAAGTCTCTACAGCCTATGCAACTTTGGAGATTGTGCATGACAGAACGGTTGAGGGCAAAATATCCTAAGAATGCCACAAATATATTACTGCACAAAATCATCATCAACTGTATTCGGCCCAAGACAACCTCGAAGACCGATGTCTCCAAGACCGAAGCCAAGCTGATGTTTGCCATCAACCAAGCGTGCACCCTTTTCTCTCCCACATGTTATTCTTTTCCACATGTACAGAACAGTGGTTAAGGATAAGGGTCAATTGTCTTATTCATTGATCATCACCAAGTTGTTCAGGCATTTCGATATTCAGATTCTTGCTCCTCTATGCCTAACCAATTTAAGTCTGATGCTTGTTGGTTACAAGATAGTGATGAAGATGAAGTTTCTAGAGCTAAATGCTGCACTGGAAAGGTTGAGGAAAGAGACACTTTCAAAGGAGATCCCCACTGCTTCTTCAAAGAGAAAGGGCAAAGAGCCCGTGGCTGAGAAAAAGCATCGAAAAATCATCCTGCAGGACGAAGAGGATGAGGATGATGCCATGACTTTGTCTGCTCTCTCAAAATTGAGGAGCCCTGTCAGTTTGAGAACAGAGGCTGGAGAGAGGGTAAGGAAAGAAGTAGAGGAGAAGGAAGCTGAGAAGCAGAGGAAAGAGGAAGAGAAACAGAGGAAGAGAGAAGAGGAAAGAAAGAGAAGAGAAGGAGAAAGGAAAAGGAGAGAAGAAGAACAGAGAAGAAGAGAAGAGGAACAGAGAGAAGAAGAGGAAAGACAGAGGAAAGCAGAAGAGGAATAAAGAATAAGGGAAGAAGAAGAAAAGATGCTAAGAGAAGAAGAAGAAAGAAGGAAGAAGGATGAAGAGGAGAGCAGAATGCAGGAGGATATGGCTACAGGAATTGAGCCATCATTTGCTCAATCTAGGGAAGAGACCGAGAAACATCAAAGTACCGATATGGATGTTGGCAAGGAATATTCTACTCCACCCACTGGCATCAACACAGGGGGAGTTGCTGCAGAACAGGGAACGATATCGCCACTACATTTTAGTGATGTGAGTATGTCAGGTGCTGACCTTGAGGAGGTCTACGCATCTCATTTCCTAGAACATGAAGAATCCTCACCATTGGAGAAGGAAAGGGCTGAAAAGGATGCTCCAAGTTTCCAAACTCCTAGAACTGAATCTGCTGGTCCTAGTGGAGGTAACACTAATTCGACAGCTTTTACACAACTGTTGGATGTTATGTTGGACCTTAAGAAACAGGTGTTTGGAATGGACTTCGAGCTGAGGGATCTAAAGAAGGTGCTGTTGAGTACTTCTGTGAATATGCAAGATCAGATCAACGCACTGAGAGCTCAAGTGGAATCAAATCAGAACAGTGCAGAGTTGATTTCAGTGAAGGAGGTTCTTGCTAATCTCGAGAAGACAGTACAGACGCTCAGCAAATTTCAGCTTGTTCGCATCCCTGGAGAGCCCTAAATCATTTTCAAAACCATCCTTCATTCACTCTACCTCTTTGATGGGACAAAAAGGGGGAGAGTTTGCAGATTTGAAGCTTGTTTTATTGTTTTGAACTTTTATTTCAACTTTTATTTCGCTTGAACTTTTATTTTGCTTAGACTGTTTTTGATTTGGATTTTGATTGGGCTGTTTATTTGAGCTTCTGTGACCTTGTGATTCGATATTTAGATTTCTAGACTTGTGAATTTGCACTGCAGGATTATTATATTTGTGAGGATAATTGTTATTGGACTAACATTTTCTGTTTGGCAAAATTAATCCTCAAAATATATATGAGTTCTCTTTGCAGGTCTTAAATTCGCAAATCTGCCGAGGGTTTTGTCACTATCAAAAAGGGGGAGATTATTGAAGAAAAATCCCTTGGAGTTTTGAAGTTGACAAAACAGTCTCGACAGTAAGGTCTAAAGAATCCAAGACTTAGTTGGTTACGTCTGAAGAGTTCAAAGACCCAAAGTTCGGTTTGAAGTTTTCCGTCTGAAGACAGTCAAGACCCAGTTTTAGTCTGAAGACCTTCAAGACCCAAATCTAAGTCTGAAGACAGTTTACGATTTTAACAGGTTGACAGTAGGTTATTTTTATGGTTAAGGAAAGTAAGATTTGGATATTATATTTCCTATCTGATCCATGGAATATCTCTGGCTGTGATTGTGAACTCGGAAGATTCATTCTTCGGATTTTATCCGTTGAAGATCAAGTGTATTTTTGGAAGGATCTAATTTTGGGAACTCAAGATCCTGATTGTATGGGTGAACAGGATTGACGAGCTACTGTCTACTTATATTTTTGGCGACGTGAAGATCACTTAAATTGATTCAGTCCAACGGGTTGATTGGATGAATTCTTGGAAAGTGCCAACGGGTATTGTGGCACGGAGGCTATTTAAGGTGGATCGATGTTGCTCAAAAGTAATGAGAGACTCGATAGAAAAATCTTGATGTTCGAACCTCTGAAATCTCTTGTTCTCTAAAATACTCTCGTGTTCAAATTATGTATCAAAGAGAGTCACTTATAGTGCGAAAACAGCAGGAAGCTATAGGAGAGACTGTCTATTGAAGAAGTCTAGTTCGTGAACTGTAACAGCTCTCATTTGCTACATAGTGATTACAGCCAGTTGGCTGCCAGCGTGGAGAGTGGATATAGGCTTGGAATAAGCCGAACCACTATAATCCTTATGTCAATTCTCTCTTACCCTACTCTATTTACTTTATTATTGCATGATCTATCTATTGTTGATATATTCTTTACTTTTAAGTAAAGGTTCCAAAAGAATTCTGTAATCACCTATTCACCCCCCTCTAGGTGGATTCTCTAGCCTATATCACTACGTACAAGATATACAGATATAGCATTCTAACAAATTCTTGGTCCTCTGGAGGCAGGATGAATGCTTCGAGATGCCTGTTTGGATCCGCCAGTTTCGGAGAGATAGCAATTGTAGCTAGTGGGCAGGATCCTGACAATAACATACTAAGCTCCACGGAGATGTACAACTCTGAAACTCATGAATGGCATCCCCTTCCAAGCATGCACAAACCAAGGAAGAAGTGTTCTGGGGTGTTTATGGATGGCAAGTTCTACGTAATTGGTGGGATTGGTGGTAGTGAAGGGAAGGTTCTCACGTGCGGGGAGGAATATGATATAAAGACGGGACGTTGGATCGAAATCCCTGATATGTTCACCGAAAGAGAGATTGACATACCTGCGACAGCCGAGCCATTAGCCTTCTTAGGCGCTCATACCCGATTGCGGGCGCCAAAAAAAGAGGTCGCGACAGCTTGGCGACTCTATTGGGGAAGATTTTGAAAGACAACTTGTGTTTAAAATGTAGATGTCTTGAGCATGCCAGATAAGGGACTTTCGGTCTGAGAGGACTTTTCACTCACTCTCATGGGAAAAGCTGTTTTATCCTGACCATTGATGCAGGTTTTATAAGGACCACACTATCTTACTGTCATCATGTCAGCAAGGGTCCGAGTATTCTCGCAAATGATACGACTTTACCAATGTGAAAGGTCTTTGTTGGAGTTGTGATGAAGGCTTGGTCAATGGCTTATTAAGGGGGACCAATAAGGTCATGGCTTTGTGGGAAAGATGTTGCACGATCATCTCCGGGTTTGCAAGTCGAGAACCCTGCAAAAAGAGATAGAATAATCTTGCCTGTACTTCTTCGAGCGATGCTTATAGACATATGAAATCCTATGTTAATTGAAGTGCCCCTAGTCTGAAGAGACTTTTTACAATAGGATGCCATGTAGGCTTGACTCATGTGTGAAAGGGTGAGAGCTGGTGATTGCCTTGACATTTGTCACCGGTTTTTCTTCTCACGGTCCGATGAAGATTCCATGGATCACAACAGCAACTTCTCTTGGGAAAACAAATGGCTGTATTTTTGTTTGGGGCATCGGCCTTGCTTTTACTAGGCACACTGCTTTTTCATGCCCCTATTTCTCTTTTCAATTTTTCATTTATGGGCATTGACTTTGCTTTTACCAGGTACACTGCTTTTTATGCCCCTATTTTTTTGTTGCTTGAGGAACCGATCTTAACAAATTCAAGCAAATGCCTTCACTAGACTTGTTGAGTCTTCATCTTTTACTGGTGCTTCTGATTATGCTGCTCGAATGGTAGCAGCTTCTGCTTTGCCTCCATGTGAGGGTGAATTTGCAGACTCAATTGGTTCGTACAATAGATATAAGTGCATAAGGAAAGAATTGCTCTTCATGACTCTAGGGCACTTAAATTAACGCGAGTGTTCATATGCAATAAAGACACTCAAAGATTGATGCAAGTGTAAGCAAGAGAAGTTCTATCCCTTTTCTCACCTCGTGATGCTGATTTGCTTTCAACTTGCCCCAGCGTGGGGTGGTTCTTTGACCGGGGGGTAAGACAGAAATTCGGCTAGCGTATGGGGTTCAAAGTGAGTGGTGGAATGCCTCCCACTGTTTTGGTCATCGTACCATTCGCGAGAGGACTCTTTATCTTGTAATCATGGAATTTTCTGCACTCATCTCAGGTGGGGGATTGTGTGTGGGATATGGCTTGCCTGTCATCATTCTGACGCGCCTCATCCAGCATGCTCAATTAATCATGTATTCTTTACTTAGCTGTTCATTCTAATAATTCTTAATAGAATCAAAGATTTAGACAAACAAAATCATCATGCAAAATTCTCATGGAAAAAGGGCATGCGGTATGATGTGATAAAGTTTATACTTTCAAAATAAATGAATGGCTTTTTATTCAAGAAAAACCTATTAATAGCTTTAGGGGTATTTACTTAGTGAAATGGTATTCACAGGTGTGTTGAAATTTGAACATCAAAAGAGTTATTTACAAAGGGTTATTCACAAATAGGTGTCAATACATTGCTCCTATTGGCTAGGGACATGACACATGAACGATCAGCCAGGGATTGAGGATCTGATTAGGAATTTCTGCTCTTGCTTTTTGCGGAAGAGAAGCTGTGGAAATAGCTCAACCAGTAGAGCCAAGATCGTAAGTGACATGAGGCCTTAAGGATCTCTGTCATTTGCTTTGAGACGCTTTGTTTGGGAAAGCTTATCAGAGTCTGACATGCCTTTCATTGATTTTCCGTATCTTGGATGGCCAGGTGATCCTGTAAAAGATAAGAGGGAGCGTGTTAGTCACAAACTTTTTCAGAGGTCAAACAACTGGAAGCGATACAGCATTACCCTTCACTCGTTTGCAAGTGATTAAGTGGACTTGGAGTATGAGGAGGACACAAAGTCCCTCATCTCCCATTTCATTAGGTCAATTATTCTCCTGAATTGGCTTATGGATGACACGTCTTTTTATACGAAGTCAGGTGAATTTGATAGGGTCATTCTCATGAACCTTACTTGGCCAATACTGACCATCAAGTTTGGTTTTTGATTTCCAATGTTTCTTGTCAATAGAGAAAATATGTCAAAAAATGGGTTCAGATAGTGGGAGTATTGGAAACGATACCAAATTACCCTTCCCCAAAGTTTATCCGTGGTAGCTCCTAAGGATATTTGAATGTCGATGATGGCCTCTTTATCTTGGCATAGTTCAATATTTCCCTCAATTGGCCTTCTCCTCTTGTGACCATGTATGCATGATTGCTAGTCGTTGATTCATCTTCGACACCTTCTTTCTATGGGATTTCTCCTTCTATCTTTGACTATAGAATCATTGAGCAAGAGTCATATACCTCAAGCTTCTATGGAATTTGAGATGGACAATCAAAAACCTCCAGTTTTCTGATGGCAATTACTCCTTGGAAGAATATGCATCTAGAGTGAAGCTTCTAGATTCCAAAGTCATTGTCCAAGGTGTAGGGCTATAGATCTCCTTGACTGTCTGGATTTTCTCCCTATTGACAGTAATCACTTTAAAGAAAGAGAAGGAATTTCTTCCTCATGCTTCTGGGCTTGTCGAAGTTGAAACTGTAACATCTAGCTGGTTGGGCATGTCTTGCGACAAGATAGTCATTTGTCTTAGGAGGGAGCTGGGCAAGAGTGAGGCATGTCATGGATGCTTCGATTTCAACTCTATGCCTGTACCTATTATGCCTCATCTTTTGTATCAAGTAAATAGAAGAGAGGGATTGTCATTCTCAATATTATGTTAAAGGAATAAGACCTACCCTTTTGGAAGCGAGATGATTCTTTCTATTTGCCCCTTTTTGAAAAGATATCCTTGAAACTGGTCTGTTCACACGATACACTAGTTTCAATTATCTTTTGTTACATTAAATCAAAAGGGGATGATATTTCGAGACATGAAGTGAGAGAGTCAAAAAGATAAACGTGCTTAAACTTATCATCTTATTTTGACAAAAGCTTTTGGTGATGAAATACTTTTATTTTCACAATATGTTTTTGGGGAGAAAAAGCATGAGGAAGCCCAGCCCTCAGTATTCTCCTTGGATAATACTTTCTTTTCATGGTTGGATGACATCATTGGGCAGATTTGGAATACTACCTCATGCTTTCAAAACAAAGTACTAGAATTATACATTAGAGTACTTGGAATGGAAAATACAACATTAGCACACTATACAAGATAAGAAACATGAAACTATAAAAACAAGTAAAACCCATGAAAACTCCTGCGTAAAGGAGCGCTTTGATAGTGCTGGTCTTGAAGCTAAGCGTCTTTGAACTCCTCACCTTCAATGGACTCGAAGTATTTGCCCGCGAGGACTACCTCGTTGAAGTTGCGGAAGTGTAACCCATGAAGCCAACAGCGATGCTTGCAGGACAAAGTTTCTACGAACTGCTTTGCCAATTCTTCTTCAGCCAATTCAGGATAGATTTGCATCATGAAAGCCTTCCACCTCTCTACGTACGCTCAGAAATCTTCCATTGGTCATCTTCTGAAGTGGGCCAAACTCTCGCGAGGCAGCTCAGTTCCAATCTGATTTTGGTACTGATGCAAGAATGTGGAACTCAGTTCATTCCAATCCCTTAGGAGATGAATATTTGCTGTGACAAACCATTGCAGTGCGGATCCCGTGAGAGTTTCTTGGAATGCCTGGGTTATGAATGACATCGGGCCATAATACTGACTCATTTCAGTGTGGAGATATTGCAAGTGAGCCACGGGACAAGTCGTGCCATTGTACCTGCGAAGATTAGGTATCCACATTTCTATGGGGGTTAGGATCCTACAAGGGCAAGACGAACCTGATATGTCTTGGTTAGGCCACTGGTTTTTCCACTGCATGTTCATCATAGTGGTGAATTCTTCTGCCTCAGGGAAGTTGGATTCTACTGAGATTACTCCATTGCTTTCTTCAGAGTCAAAATTACTGAAGGAGGATGAGGCATTTAAGCTATTCTCACGGTCAGGTGACGAGCTTAGTACTTTGTTAGGATTGTAGCAGACAAAGACGTATGGCTCTTCTTCTGACGGGCCTTCATCCTCGGGTGAGAGTAGGAAACAGTTACACAATGAATCGTCAGTTTCGTCGTTGAAATAACGCTGGAAGTCCTTGGGATTGTATTCTAGGGGCGGGAAGGCTTCAGGATTGTACTCTAGGGGATGGTTGCCTTCAAAGTTGTATTCTTGGGAATGCTTGAAGCTTTGGTACTGTGGCTCGTCGGCGGATGCTGAATCAATCTGCTTAGGCTTTCTTTTCTTGGCCCCTGGTCTAGACTGTTTGAGTAAGGCCCTATGTTTTGCCAGCTCATTTCTTTCAAGGGAAGTGAGAGATATTAGAGTTTCACTATCTGATTCACTTTTCAGGTTGATAGGGGTTGGTATTCTTTGGACCCTGGCTCTTGGAGTAAGCCTGGGGAGTTGTCTAGTCGTGCCCTGGTCTTGAACAGGCTCTGAGCCTATGATCCCGTACAAAGGCTCCTTACCTTTCCTAGTGGGAAATTTTTCAGTAACAGGATGTTGCTCAGCTGCCCATTTATTATGCAAGGTTTCATTAACACATTTCTCTCCTATCTCAGCAGCTAACGGCTCCTCGTGCTCCGCGATCATCGGTTCTTCGTAGGGCAAGGCTATGTTAGGGCTAATGTCAATATCATATTCTTGATGGAAAACATGAATTAGTTCCCTCCAGGTTTTAAGGGGACTAATCTTTCTAACAATGTACCATCGCAAGGCAGGACCGGTCAGGTTCGACTGGTATGATTGAATCATCCTTTGGACCAGGTAGGCCTGTAAGTAGGCTTCTAGGTGGGAGGTATCAGCATACCTTTCACATTCAGGTGCTTTAAACTTTTCAGGGATCTCAAAACCGGCGTAATCAGATAAGTCGATAGGCTTCCCTTGCAACTAGCTTAACTTTTTCATTATCTTTTCAAATTGTCTATGGTGTTGGCTAGTTTCCAGCACATTCGCAGGTGTCATGACGGTGCTTAACACAACTACAGAGTTGGGCTTAGCTTGAGTGGATTTCATTTGTCTCGAGAGTTGTTGAAGGACAATGGACATCTGTCCTACGCCGTCTTCAATGTGAGCGAGGCGATTTTGCACTTTATTCTGATCAGGCCTTATCATGTGGGGCCATTCACGGGTGGCTGGCTGGTGATTCATGATTACTTGCTTGGCAAAAATAATGAATAAGCACAGAGCGGGCAAAGATTGACCCATGGCAACGATTTATCTACTTTTATTTATTGAAAGAGGATCTTACAGACTCCTAACCTCTAGGAATTGAAATACCAGGACAAAGTACTAGACATTAAAGAAAAGTCCCCAGATGATGGGACAAAGCTTTTACAAAATAAAAACTAAGGGAGACATGACTGCTAGAATATATGCAATAGGGAGCCTTGTTCTTGCAAAAGCTGCTTGCTTTCTTGGACTGGTTCCGGGATGAGTATCCGGTTTACTCCCATGTCCTTTGCATAAGGTCTGCTTGCTCGTGTAGGCTGCTCTCTCTGATGGAGCGAGGGACCAATGGCCTCCACCTTTTCGGGATGTGATGATTATGGATGTAGAATGTAGAGGCGTGGTGAGTTTTTTCCTCTCCCTCGAGCCCTTCAAGTACCACGATCCTTTTGCGATGGCACCTATCCTAGGTTTCTTCAACAATAGAAATTTCGAATTCGTAGTCGTGGCTTGTGTTGAAAAGGACCGGATGAATTTTCCTTCTAAAAGGCGGTGGAATCTCCTGAAGGTCTCCGAATTGCCATGCCACCCGATACGGGTAATAGGGAATGGCACCGATGCAACCAAGCAAGGGAATTGGGTTGCGGCGCCTGTAGGCAAAGCGAGCCCTCTTTTCATGGAACCAACCAACACACCATTGGAATGCCTCCGGTGCTAGGTTTCTGAGGAAATCAACCCAATTTAAATAGCTTCGATTTGGAATATACGGTCTTAAAACCATGAATTTTTGTAATGGATTTTCGGAAGCATTTGTTTCAGATGATCGCATGAAGTCTCGAAATTCGCTTAAGTGAGAAAAGAACTGGACTTGTAAAATTTCAGGAGAGACTCGCATGATTTTCTCCGTGTTGTCTTTAAAACGATTAAAGGACAAGAAAGTTTCAGTTAAAATCATGTTGACATAATTTGCCCCCCTCATGATCTGAACAACAATTCATCCCATTTTAGGCCTTATGACATTTCTTTGGTGGGGGAAAATGATGAGCCCGAAAAAGGCCAAGAGGAAAATCTCACTTTTTTGGGTCATAGGCTGATTTTGAAAACATTCATTCATGAATTCTAGTGGGCAAGTATTATGGTTGTCTTCAAGAATTTGCCTCATAACATGAATTTCAGTTCCTAAAAGTCATGCCAAACCGCGCCATGGGAGGGCGCCTGTCGACGGCTTGACAAGCTTTTTCTCAAGAGGCATTCCAGTGATGATGCTGTATTCCTCCAAGGTTGGAGTTAGCTCAAATCTCCCAAACATAAAAGTAAGTGTCCTTGGGCACCAGAAATGTGCCATGGCTTGTATGACTTCAGGGTGAACAGTGATTCGGATCAATGATAGGAGATGACCGATTTTGGCCTTCACGCGCTCTTGGGCAAACTGATCCAATTGACCCCACCATCTGAAGAGCTCCACCTTGGGAGCAGGAATGAATTGGATATCGTCTTTCCCCATCGCATATAAATTGGGACTTTGAAAAACTTATCCTAAATTGCCATGGGCCAATAAAAAGACTAAGTTAAAGTAAAGAAATTACTTTGCTTTTGAATAAAATGACAAGCACAGAGACATGCACATGAGATGTGTGGCTCGATTTCTAAATCAGAGGGCTTGTTGAAATTAAAAGGGTATCTGTCCGTCGCAGTCTCGCGTTAGCAACATACCCCTTTAACCTCGGCTAAGAAAATCGAGGAAAAGAAAGGCAACCTCTACATTGCAGTCTCGCATTCGAGGTCGTATCTTTCTTAACACCATCCTAAATATCCTATGGCGGCCCAGGTCCGACGGTCGGGTTGTGTGTGCCATGTGTAGTGTTTAAAACAGTAAAGCATGCACAACAGTTTATAATCACAAGACAATTTATTTTAAGTAAAATTAAAATAAACTTCTAAACTACTGACCTGTATAAAGAAAACAAAATCAAGTCAGTAAAGTGCTTAAACAAAATAGAAATGGCCTAAGTCCTCAAAGTCCCCAGTGGAGTCGCCAAGCTGTCGCGACCTCTTTTTTCCAGCGCCCGCGGTCGGGTACGAGCGTCTAAGGAGGCTAATGGCTCGGCTGAAGTTAGTTATGCCCGGACTCTCCCAAGTCCACCAATTCACAACTTTAATAGTTTAAGTTTTTTAACCTGTAAGTCAATTTTAAAATGGAGTCGCCACTAATCGATTTGGGGTGGATTAATTAGAAACACAAGCGAAGTACCAGGAGAAATACTCGCTCCTGCGCAACTAGAGAAATTAAGATCAGGGACTTGATTACACTAGTTAATCACTAATGCCCTTTCGGTACCTAATCTTGTTTAAACCCTGAGGTTTTTGGATGTTTGAGGGATTTTCCATGCATTTTTGGGAGAAAAACATTTTTTGAGCCTTTTTCTAATTTTTTTGGACATAAAAGGGACTTTTCGGGTTTTTGGGTATTTTTGGAAAAATGCAAGCTTTTTGGCCTTTTTTATGAATTTTGGCATTTTTGGGATTTTTGGCTTTTTTTTTTTGGAAAATATAAAATATTTTTTATTTTTTTATTTTTGGAAAATATATTTTTTAAAACATTTTTTATATTTTTGGAAAATAAATTATTTTTTATTTTTATTTTTTTTTTCAAAAATAAAATATTTTTTAACATTTTTCAATTATTTTTGATTTTTGGAAATTAAAAAATCTTTTTAATATTTTTTGAAAATAAATTATTTATTTAAAATATTATTTTGTATTAAAATATTATAAAAACTCGACCCGGGTCAAATCCGCGGTCGACCCGACCCGAGCCAACCCTCAAAACGCAGATGACTCACTCCACGACCCGGCGACTTGCTTCCTTGGGCGAAACCCTACCTGAACCAGCTCCGACTCACGACCTGACTCCCAGCCGCCCTCAAAACTCGCGAAACCCTACCCGATTCCCGATCCGGGTCCGACCCGGCAACCCGAGATCGCAACCCGGAAAATCGGGAATCCTAGGGTTTCAAATTGGGGGCGCCGAGGGGGGATGCGATGACGGCGACGGTGAGGACGATGGCGACGGCGGTGATGGCTTGGCTAGGGAGAGAGACGACGGCGGCAACACCAACGTGGGCTGCCTGTGTGGTGGCGTTGCGACGGCGACGGCAGGGCTTCTGCCTCCTACGTGTGTGTGTGTGTGTGTGTGTCTCCCTCTCTCTCTCTCTCTCTCTCTCTCTCTCTCTTCGGCGAAGCCTGGATCGGAGACTGCAGGTCCTCGGCCCCCCTGCAGTCTCTCAATGGGGTGTTCAAGGATCGCGCTCTCGATCCCTCTGCTTCTCTCTCCGCCTCTGTGTCTCCGTGTGCTCTTCGACGACGTCGAGGAGGGGTATTTATAAGCTGAGGGGTGGCCGGCCGACGGGGCTTGACCGGTGGCTGCCGCAGCTCTCACCAGCCGAATCGGCGTCCCATCCGACGCCAACCACCCCCTCTACCTCGCGTCCATTGATGCCTGCTCCGCATCCTGTCCCACGTGCGCCGTTCCTCCCTCAACTCCGGCGTCGCGCTTCAGGCGTGTGCTGCGCACGTAAACGGGCGAGGGAGAAGGAGAGGCAGGTCGGGCGCGGGTTGAGCCGAGTGCGGGTTGGGCCGCGGGGGCCTAGAGGGTCTGTTTTTCTTGGTTTTTCTATTCTTTTCAGTTTTTTTTTTTTTTCCGGTTTTTGTTCGTTTCTTTTCCATTTCTTTTCATTTTTTGGTTTTTAGACAAAATAGAAAAAATAAAATAAAATGAAATAAAACCTACATATAAAAATAAATGAACTTAACAAAAATTTATGCGTCAACAGAAAATCAGAGGAAAAATTTTTATTTTCCTTTTCTTCACTTTATTACAATTATGACAAAACTAAGCTCCTATTTATAAGGAAAACAATAATGCACTTATCATTAATGTCAATATATTAAATAATATATATATATATATATATATATATATATATATATATATATTGGATAGGGAGATAAACATTCATTGGATAGGGAGATGTGCTTAGAATGTATGATACAAATATACCATAACAGGTACATTAGATAAGATGAATATAATGAATATCCATTCATATATTTCATAAGAGTTTTTTTTTAATCATTTTGAGTTATCAATAAATATCTCTCTCTCTCTCTCTCTCTCTCTCTCTCTCTCTCTCTCTCTCTCTCTCTCTCTCTATTGTCATAGAGCGGACCGGTGTGGTTACATGGTGGACTAGAATTAAGAAGACAAGCGATAGATGACCACAAGGAAACAATACTTTTAGCGGGGTCAAATAATATCCTGAATTTCACTATTTGCACGAGATACCTTTTTTAGGCCGTTTCAATAAGTGAAGCCAAGTTTTCCTCATATATCCAATATACTTGCCACAAATTTTATCCAATCTATTCGTTGTCCAAAATTGTTTACACAGTGAATCTTACCATATCTCCAGACCACTTTCTCTCTCTGTTAGCCACAACTTTTGTGACACCCTTGAACGTCACATGTCACATGTATCCTTTCTGAATATAACTCGTAATTATAATTGCAAAAGCACAATAAAATATCCATAATATCCCATATAAAAAATGGCATGAGTTTAATTGATAAACTCATGCTTTTGTATATCAACACTAGTAGTTATCATTGTCACATGGTATTCAAACAAATACCATATATTGCATAATTTTTTAGAAAAAGATCGGGTTAACTTGTATCACTACACCCATACTAACCCAAAAGTGAGCAATGCATTGTCCAAATCACCATCTGGCTTAGGGTCGATGGCCTCCATCATTATCTCAGATTCTCCATTGTCATGTCTAGGGGGACCATCCAATCCTCTCAAAGGTCCAAGCGTCTCACCATCTACATCAACATATGACAAGGTGGAATCATAGGGGAGAAGCTTAGGTAATTTCACATTAACCCATACAGCAGTAAAACTACAATTAACGCTCACCACCTAGCATCTTAATATAAGTATATCTTGATATTCTCATTTTATATATAAGGGTACTTTAAAACATTGCATAGGAGGTGGATCCATTCTATAAATCTGAAAAAGAAAAAAAATAGAAGTGAGCTAAAATCCAATAAACAAAATCTCTAAATGTAAGGTAGGAGATTATCTTATCACTCAACCTAGTACTAACAAACAATGAGAAATCAAGTAGAGTACAAAACAACCATTTATGACAAGTACATGAGTAAGTCCTTTATCTTTCTTATTATAATATGATAATGGAAACCAATAACTACATTGCACAAGAATATTCACTCAAATGCGAGCGGATGGTATAACATATAATGATGCAAGGCTACCACTAATTAGCTCATTAATAGACATGTGTACCTATATGTATTTTTATATGCACATATAAATGTAGTATATTCATTACTTCCACTTACAAACATTCATTGGATCCCATCTCAAGGGCATCTCAACTCTAAAGGCATCCTGAGCACTCCAGGGCATCCCAACTCATGGGAAATCCCGACACACTAGGCATTGTCACTATTTATATCAAGGCGATGTGACATCCAGATTTTTGGGTTTTGACTTTGATTGGATAAATTGGGCATTTCATCGGCGCGACTACAGTGTTTTTCTCTGAATTGGCTACTCACAAGATAACTAGACTAGCTGGATGAGTTATTAAGGACTTTAAGGCAAATAGACTTGGGAATTCGACCAGAAATCGATTTCTCGATTGTGTTCATCTTTAGAGATCATTACGACACAATTAAAAATCAAATTAAGATCAGAGATAGATCGGTTCGACTGAGATGAATGACCGATCGTGGGTGACTCCACTAAATTGGAAAACTCTCGTCGACCGGCACTAATTTGATTTTACTGTCGTTTTGGTACCCTGTGTTCGTATTTGAATCCTCGAGATTTTCACGACAATCGAAAATCGACAATGTGTCGAGTGGGTTCATTGTGGCTCGAAGAAAATCGACCATGGGTCATTTGTCCTAAAAAGTTCTGAAAACTACCTGGTAGCCTAAGTCACGCTAAAAGCACATCGGAGTGAAATTAACCCCCAATCTAAGTTCGATTTCAGAAATTGAAGAGTCTGTCATGTCGCAGGTCATTTTAGGAACGTCAACTCAGTCTCAGAAGATTTTTCTGACAACCGAGACTTTTTGGGAAAAAGTTGAGGTAGAGCCGTTTTTAATCGGAATTTTGCAGAGGACCGTCTTTATTGTGAAATTGGGACGCAAGTGGGCTACATTGGTAAGGAAAAATACCAATTGGAATGATGAGGTGTTGAATGATATTATGGGAGTCAATTTAAATTGAATCAAGAGGGATTAAAGTCCAATTGGGAAGAAAACCTAGTAAATTCGTATGCCACCTTTACCCAACACCTTAACCTACCTAAATGCTTCTAGAAGGGGCATTTTTGTCCATAATTTGAAGGGTGGATGACAGCTGGTGGTGGCCCACGTTTGGATGACCTAAGAGAGAGAGAGAGAGAGAGAGAGAGAGAGTGAGAGAGTGAGAGAAGAAAAGGAGAAAATCAGTTTTGCTTTCCCCCTTTCTTCTCCCCCGTCCCTGCCTCTTTCCCCTCATCTTCTTTTTCGATTTGGCCTCCATGGAAGTCGAAGACCGGTGAAGCAGAAGCAGCGACCAGCGTCGCATGAAGGAGCTACAGCCACGCCGGAGCTACCGTCGTTGTTGCAACCCTTGCCTCCCCGCGCGTAGCTCCGCCCCTCTCTCTCCCCCTGCTGTTCAACGGTCTCTCCTCCTTCGTCAGTGTGCCTTGAAAGCTTCGAATCCCAACAAATCTGAAAGCGCCAGAGCAGCCAGCACTGCACGCCGTCCTCGCCCCGCGTCGCCTTGCCGCCGTGCTGCCGTCCTCGCATGCCGCTGCTGGCCGCGCTCCTTGGCCACCCCCTCACCCAGCTCACTGTTCCAGAGCTGCTGTCCAGCTTCGTTTGGCAAGCCCAGGTCGCGACTCAGCCACTCCGGTCACCATACGCCGCCACCTCAGTCGCCGAAGCTCCACCTTGCCCTCCACTGCCCTTGGCCACCTCAACTGATGTCGGAACCGCCTCAACCAGCAGCGCACAGAGAAGAAAGAAAATGGGTATGGCAGCAACTATTTGGCCCGTTTTGGCCGTCTTCCGGAGCCCGGATGCTCGGCCTGCTTTGAGGAAAGTCGATCCTCGCGTCGAGCCCGTCATTTTGGGTGAGTTTTACTCACTAATGCCTTCTTAGTGTGATAATTATACTTAAAGGTTGATTAGATTTAATTAAGTGTAATTAGTGGTTAAATTAGAATTGATTAGTGATTATTAGTTAATTGTATTGCATATTAGTTGTTTGATCAGTGTATTTAGATAGAGAATTGCCTATAGTATTTATTGGATGCTTCTTGGGATTTTTCCCGTCCCTTATGGGGTGTTAATTAAGCAATTCGGGCCTAAGTGGAATTTTTAATAATTAAATATGAATTTTCGAAATTAATTATTTAATCATTTATTTCCCGTAAATTCAACTGGGATGGCTTGTGATCAGGATTTTATGCTGATGATTGTGGTGCAGACAGTTTATATAATTGAGTTTTATATTGTGCTAAATTGAATTTATTGTATTTATTTATTTTTCAAAATTAATTATTTAATTATTTATTTTCTGGAAATTCAACTGGGATGGTCGGTGACCGGAATTTCATGCTGATTGTTTTGGAGCAATCCGTTTATTTATTTGAGCTTTAATTCGTGTTGAATTGATTTAATGATGCATTTTGAAGTTATATTCTTTAATAAGGGAATTTTGGCTATGTGATTGAGAATTGATTGGATATCGGTTGTCAGTATTGAAAATGAGTTGGTAAATCACCTGGAAAATGCACGTGACCCGGTGAATTGGAATATCACCTGGGAATGACACGTGGCTCAGTGATTGGATATGTCACCTTGGCGAAAAGATAGCCTTAGAGAATGCACGTGGCTCGGAAACTCGGTATGTCTTCTTGGAGAATGCACGTGGCTCAGTGACAGAGCATCGAATCTTGAAAGGATTGGGTGGGACCGTAAAGCCACTAAAGTTGGAAAGGGTCGGGTGGGACCGTAAAGCTACTAGATATTGAAAGGGTCGGGTGGGACCGTAAAGCCATCAAATCTTGGAAAGGGTCGAATGGGACCGTAAAGCCATTGAGTATTGAAAGTGGTCGAGTGGGACCGTAAAGTTATTGAATATTGAAAGTTGCCGAGTGGGACTGTGTTTTTCACATATACTTAAGTTGTGTCATAAGAACCGTGATTCATATTTGTGAATTGATTGATTGAATGGGAATGACCGTGAGTGGTCTTGTTGGCGTGTGATCGACTAGGTCGATTTGATCGATGCTTCGATCTGTGATGTGATTGCTTGGGTGCTTATTTGAAATGTGCTAATATGCAGGTGGAATATAAAGCTAAGCTAAGTCCTCTGACTCATGTTGTGCTTAGGCAGCCCTAAGATGTATTAGTTTACTAATCGAGTCTTAGGGGTAGAACTTGCTGAGATATAGTCTCATCCCGGTTGTGGGATTATATTTCAGGTCCCTAGATGGCGGTCATGAAGGACCAGGAGCCCTGGAGTTTGGAAAGGTGGAAATTGAAGATTCAGCAACGTGTCCGATTAGTGAGTCATAAAACCATTACCTTTTTGTGGAGTCGATAGATTTTGTAAACAATCGGCTGTTGTAAATAAAAAAGTTTGTTTATAAAAAGGTTTGAGTTGGTTTGAAAAGTTTGTGATCCTGCTACTCTATCCCATTGTTTTATTGTCTGGGGATTTATATATGCTTCCGCATGTGCTTATTAAAATGAATGGGTCGGCAATACATAATCCTGGGATATCGCATTTTAAAATCAACCAAAGGTAAGGGATGTGCACATGCCTAAGGATCGGGGCGTGACAGGCGACGCAAATAAATATAATATTTTCCATAATCACATAGCAATAGTGCACATGTATACATTATAATCATATGATCTTGCTTGCATCAACAATGGATTCAACACACTTTCTCTAGAATTGATCGTCGGTACACAACAACTTTCCATGCAAATCCGGTAAGAATGCCTATGAAGACAAGCAGGTGCGGCAAGGTTGTTTGCAAGAGCTGCTGCTGCGGCTATGGAAGCGTTGGGAAGGGACCGACAAGGCTGTGGAGTGACTGGCGATTCGCAATCATCACCACAAGAAAGAACTAACAATGAATTATGACATCACCTTTGATACAACTTTGTAAACTACAGGTAGATAATTACCAGCTGGTGATACTCCATTATGTGTCGTCCACTTTATAGAAAGCCTTTTTGGCGACGTTGTTCATGCTTTTAAGTTACTCGTACTAATGTTAATAGTGATTACTAAGTCCAGTCCTCTTAACTAAACCTTCTTGTTTCCAGTGCATATTGATAAGACCATGACCTCGATATCATCTAGGTCATCGTCCTATTTAGTCAGGCATATTCGTAGAGACACTAATGCAACTCCATTTTCAGGACTAACATTGTGCACCACATTGGAACGGCCGCATGAAATACCATTAATTAATTAAGTTTCTTCCCTCCGGAAATCATTATGTGTGACTCGGTTGGTCAATATAAAAAGAAGGGTGTTCCGATTGAGAGAACATGGTCTTTTGCACAACTCTTCAATTCAAAGAAAGTTAAAAAATACTGGAATCATTTAGGCCAACATGGCTAGAATCAGCAGCAAAATGACCATGCTCTTCAAGTTCTTGCTGGTGCTCTCTCGTCTTCGTTGTGTCTACAGCTGAGAGGAAACTAATGAGTAAGTTTCAAGTTCACTTTTACAAACTGAACGTCGTATGTAAACATGCCACCTTGTGCATTCATAAAAAACTAATTCCAATTAGTATACCATCGGGGTCAATTCGCAGTCTAATTTTCCTCGCACCCTTACTTGTTGATTTCGCTTTTGACTCGAAATAGCTATCGGCGCGCCACTGACACCAGCGATAATACCCGCCTGGATAACATGCTTGACGGTGTAAGGATTGAAGAGCTGGGATAAAATTACTTACTTTCAAAGCACAATTGATATTTTTTCAAGTGCCGTAGGGACACTTTTTAACAGTACCCTAATGACGATCGGCATGATATCAATGTATTTTATAAAATGAATGCTGCGTGACAATGAAGCTCTTTCGTGGGTCATTAACTTTCACATGCTCTCTTATCTATTTCAGACGAGATTGTGAACGATGGGGTTCCACAAGGTGCCATACAATGCAGGTCATTATATAGCGTGCAAGATGGAGACACGTGCGACGATCTGGCGCAGGCGTTCAACTTGACTATGTCAACCTTGAACTTCCTCAATCCTAATCTCGATTGTGATAACCTCTATATTGGACAATGGACTTGCCATAATTTATGGAGCTTTTTCTAAGGGGGGAAAAGATAAAAGAGTTTACATAGTTCTTATTTCTATGGAGAGTACTTTATTTTGCCCATATTTCCGGTGTGATTTGAATTTGGAAGCGGCGTGGAAAAGAAATAAAATCATAGGGTTGGTGAAGTTGATTGAAGCATGAGAAGGTCATTAAGTTGAAGCTGATATATGTTATGGTGCTTGTAAGTTATAAGACAATAAAAACGTTGCTTCTTGCGTATTATAATTTTGGTATTATTCTGTAACCTTTTTTTTTTTTTTTTTGGGGGGGTGTAGGGATGGACAAGTAAAGAAATTCATAGAACCAAATAAAGCACGGGAACCGCAATATCCCGACTAGTTACAAATTGCATCTCAAATCAAGTACTCTGTGCTTAATTGAAAAACAATTTAGAGGATTGGACAGTAACTGCTGCAGGAACAAGTTGTCAAACAAAATAATAACAATTAGAAAATAAATCGAACAATGATTTCCGTGGTTTGGTGGGCAGGGGACCTTTAGTCTGATTGCGTAAATTAGCTTAGGATTTCTATTTTTTTTCCATCCCTAATAAGTTTTAAGCAATATGATATATATATATATATATATATATATATGTGTGTGTGTGTGTGTGTGTGTGTTTGTCTGTTCCTTAATAGTTTAAACTTTTGAACGAAATGAGTAATCTAATATGGTAACAGATCACGTATAATTTCAATTCCAACAGTCCCTCTTAATATTCTCCTGCTTGTCATCTTTGTATTTTGCCTAACCGTTTCCCGGCCTCTCTAACATTTATTTCTCCAGTTTACAAAATGATTTTGTTTTTTTTTTTTTTTTTTTGGAGGAAGGTGGGGCGGGGGGCGGCTCTGGAAATCCATTTGAACTAGGTTGAAACTATGGAAGACATTACTATCATTTGTCCTTGCGCAGTCAGTCACTATTACAACGAGCAAAAATGCAACATCATTCACGACAAAATGGTGTCGAGTTAATATTTCCAACCATATATTACATGGGGTCTCCAGTCTCAATCACCATTTATGCTTATAAAAAGAATCGCCATTTATTTGAGTTCAAAACATGATTGGATATAATTGGCTGATAAGTCAACTATCAAGACGGATATGTCAATGTCAACGATATAGAAAAGTGCTCCTAGGGACGATAAAGCCGTTCGATGAATAGACCGGATATATCGAGGTCGAATCATCGAACTTCACAAAGAGCCTATATAACAATAAAAATAATAACGATCTTGGATCAACAAAAAGTAGATAAATAGCCATATTTATCAATGTGTATGTCTTCAAATACCAGTGTACCTTGCAAATACATTAGACTGTTATAGAGATTATGAAAATATTAACTACACAAAACATAGGGTCATCAAAGCCTTTCTAACTTGGCCTGGCCGGTCGCCCTACATGATTGGCACGAAAAAACTGCCTTTCAATCGAGCACGGTCTTTCCATTGAAAAATACCAACTATCTGTTCATTATGATCAATCAAATGACACATTTGGGAGTTACCAGATGATTTATAGACTTCAGGAAATTTCAAATCCTTGACAGCAAGATTAACACGAGCATGACACAAAATAAAGGTTCCTGTGGGCTCAGTCCATTAGGTTCAGTCCAAGTATAATGCAGTTCATGTGGACTTAATTAAATGATAATGCTCCTATGCAAATGCAATTTAATAACATATTTAGTTAGGGGTTGGCATTGAGATTGGGGTCGATTCCTAATTTTTCTATGTGATGGAATGGCTAAATGGATCGCTAAAATTCAGGTGTCAACACCTTTTAACCACAGTTAATTTATACCAACCAAGCTGTCAATTATAGCTTGAAGTTAGACCCAATTTGGTTGGAAACCGGCTTGAGTTGATTCAAGGACATCTGAAGTGAATCAAATACTTCAAAATGCACAAAAATACATTTTCAAAAATGCACAAATATCTTGAAATTCACAAAGTTTGGAGGCTATTGTGGGTCCAAATGGAGAAGAATAGACGTGGGAACAAGATGTAAAAACTAGTTACAAAATTTCGGACGTCCAGTATTTCCTTGGTCGGACGTCCGACTTTAGCAGTTCTTGGCTGAGAGGTTTTACGACGCTCGCGCCACTATGGGCGGGCTTCTGAACGTGCGTACGACCGAAAAATAAAACATTGGATTGGCCTATTTTGCTCGTTACGTCTATTCTAAATTGGATACAGCTTTTATACAGCTATCTAGAGAAACACTCACCAACAGAGACAGAGAACAAAAATGCACGGCAAGAACTACGTTATGTCCCTCATCCTAGTGCTCTCAAACATGATTGTCTCCTCCTAATTGAAAACAAGACAAGTTCGAAGTCAACGCATCGTAATCGAAAATGGGTGTTCGCTGCTAAGCGTCGAAAACATTGTTCTCTACGTCTAAATGCTGCTGCAAATCGGCGTGAGATATCTTCAATGAAACTTCGTTGCTTCCGAAGTTAGACTTTTCCCGACTCAGGCAGTTCTTTTACTATATAAGGGGAGGTTACAGGTGATGGCGAGACAACGTGGTCTTCCGCATAATTCTTCACTTCGAAATAGGGATTAAACAGAATATAGAAAAGAAGAAGAAAGCATTCAGTCCTCATGGCTATCGTCAGCAGTAAGATAACCATGGCCTTCAATCTCTTCTTGGTGCTCTCTCTTGTCTTCACTGTATCCACAGCTCAAAGGAAACTAATGAGTAAGCTTTGTGTTCGCTTTTACAAACTGAATGTGGTATGTAAATACGGTACCTTGTGTGTGTGTGTGTGTGTATATATAACTCAGTTTGATCAGTATACCGTCATGGTCAACTCGCAGTGTAATTTTCCTCGCACCCTAACCTGTTGATCTTGCTTTTGACTCGAAATTGCTACTGGTCCACTGCCAACACGAGTTACAATGCCTATCCGAATGACATGCATGACGGTGTATGGAAAGGAGAGCCGGGATAAAATTACTTACTTTCGAAGCACAATCGATACTTCTTATCAAGTGCCATAGAGATACTTTTTAACAATGCCCTAATGACGATTGGCACGATATCGACGTATTTTGACTTTCGCATGCTCTTTTGTCTATTACAGACGTGGATATGAATGATGGGGTTCCACAAGTTGGCATGCAATGCAAGTCGTTATATAGTGTGCAAGATGGAGATACATGCTCCGATCTGGTGCAGACGCTCCACTTGACTACCTCAACCTTTGAACTGTTCAATCAAAATCTCGATTGCGATAACCTCTTTATTGGACAATGGATTTGCCTCAACAATGTGACCATTTATTGAGCTATTTCTACCAGGGGGGAGGGGAGCTTCCACAGTCCATGTTTCTGTGAAAAGTACTTTGTTTTGAGCAGGCTGGCACAGTTAATTGAAGCGTTAGAAGATTTCCAACAGAAGAACTGGAGCTTATCTATTGAGTGTTATGTACGAGTCAAAAGTCTGGAGTTTAATCGGTCCATGAGGCCAAAGTGAATGTATGTTATGGTACTCGTAAGTTACCAGAAAATGAAATCATCGCTCCTCGGGTATTATAATTTTGGTTTCACTCTGCGACAATTTTTTTGAATGGACAAGTAAATCAATTCAGTGAACAAAAAAAAGCAGGGGAACCACAATGTCCCGAGTAGTTACAAATTGCATCTCAAACCAAGCGCTCAACTCTTAATTGAAAAACACTTAAGAGGATTGGACCGTAACTGCTGCAAAAACAAAGCGGTCAAACACAACAATGATCATAATAAGGAAATAAGTCGGATATGAATTAACATGGTTCGGCAGGTGTAACCTATGTCCACATGAAGAGCAATGCGACATTTCACTATATATTAGGTGATACCACCGATATTATAATTACACTCGAGTTATTCAAATAATCTCATCCAGTCCTTAATAACACCCAATAACCCACACTGTATTTAATCCTCCCAATTTCTTGAGAGATAATCTCTCAATCTTACAAAAGAATTACTTACAAAATATTTCATGGCTACAAACACTGATTATCAGAGGGAAAATTATCAAAAAAGTCATAAACATATTATAATTGTACTAATTCAGTTCTAAAATCTCTTTTTTTGCCAAGTGAGTCATAAACCTTTGGCATATGTGTCAATTCAGTCAATTTGGTCAATTTTTGTTAGTCAACACTAACACGGTTGTTAACCGTCCTATGTGACGCCATTACCGCTAACTTGGACAACTTTTAGTGGTATTTTCATATTTTTATTTTTCTTTTTTTCCTTTTTTTTTAATTTCATTCTCATTCTTTCTCATTTTTTTTTTTTTCCTTCCATTCCTTCTTCCTCCAACCGATCGCCAACTCAACAACCAGCTAAAGGCAAGTTGGCAAGGTCGAGCGTCACCTAGCCCCTAAGCGAGACTCAAGCCCTTGCCAGAGGCTACTCGCTTAGCTACCAAAGCTCGCCCTCACCAGATTCGACAAGGGTCGAGCCTCGCTGGCCACGGGCAAGGCTCAATCTCGCCAAAGGCCATGACCTTCAACCTCACACAAGCCGAGGCCTCGTTAGTGGTTGGGCGAGACACGACCTTGCCGAATCTAGTGAGGTCAAGCCTCTCCTATGGTCAGCAAGGCTCAAGCCTTGCCAACCCAACGAGCAGCCTTTGGCAAGGGTTAGAGCCCCATGGCAAGACTTGCCTAAGGCTGATGAGGTCCCTCTCCGACCTTGCCTCCAACTTAATAGCCTTAGGTGACCAACTGAGGAAGAAGAAAGGAAAAAAAAAATAGAAAGAAAAGAAAAAATTACCAAAATAAGAAACTAGAAAATATATTAAAGTATTATTAAAAATTATCCACGTCTTTGTCAATGGTACCGTGTAGGATGGCCCATGTCTACGTCAACATCGACAGGCCAAAATTGGTTGAATAGACTAAATGGGCACAAATACAAAAGATCTAGAATTGAAGTCGCACAATCATGATGGGTTTAATACTTTTTTGATAATTTTCCCAATTGTCGGCTGTAATTCACGGAAGAATTCCACTTTGCATTGGGAACTCACTATCCATAATGATATCAAGACAAGCTCATCAACTATTCATTAAAGTCACACCGGCTTACAAATGATGATTTTGTGCTGGAACTGTCGGGGGTTGGGCACACCACTGACAGTCCAAAACTTGCGAGTCATTGCAGCTCATGAAAGGCCCGATTTGATTTTGTTGATGGAGACTAAAAACCAAGAAAATGTGATTTCTTGCATTAAAAGACAACTAAAATTCAAGCACAGCTTTGTGGAGAACTTAATAGGAATCACGGGGGGTCTAGCGACTCTATGGAATGAGGAAGTAGAAGTAATAGTGGAATAAGCTTCCCAAGAAATGATAAATATGATACGTGAAGATTATGTTAACCGAAACAAAATGTGGGTCACTTGTGTGCATGCTCCAAATCTCTTTTTGGAAAGATTAAACTTATGGGATAAAATGAGATAGATTAGTATCTCAAACGGCTTACTGTGGGTTTGTTTGGAGGATTTTAATGAAGTGCTTTATCATTGGGATAAGGTGGGTACTAGATTGGCTGAAAACTATCGAGTGTAGGCTTTTCAAAATTGTCTAAATGATTGTTCGTTAATGGAAATAGACTGCAAAGGGTGTGCCTTCACCTGGTCAAACAATAGAGAATGGGCTGACCTAGTTAAGGAGAAATTGAACAGCGTGTTATATAGTTTAGACTAGAGGCTCATGTTCTCGTAAGTAGAAGTGTATGCTCTCCTAGTTGTCGGGTCTGACCATAGCACATTACTACTTGTGCATAATGTCAAACCTATAAAGAAAAGCAGAGAATTTTGCTTTGAAGCTTTCTGGATTAAAGATGTTGAATGCAGAGAAATAGTAAAACAATCATGGCAATCTCATACTCTTCATGAAGCTGTTTTGAGGGACAAACTGCAAGCTACAATCCATGCTTTAAAGGAATGGAGTAAAAAGAAATTCTTAAATAGCCATCTTCGCATAAAGGCTCTCAAGCAGGAGTTACAATCACTAACAAATAATGTAAGTCTAACTCAAGGCTCTAGTAGGATGTGGCTCTTAACAGAAGAAATTGAAACTTTATGGAGAAGAGAGAAGATGTTATGGGGGTTAAGATCCAGAGTGAATTGGTTAAGGTGGGGAGACAAAAACATGAAATATTTTCATGCAGCAACTATCAAGAGGAGACAAAAAAATAAAATTACTATGCTGAAGAATTCAACTGAGCTTTAAATACGGACACTCGGCAACTTCAAACCTCACAATTTCCTTCTTTAGAGATTTGTACACTTCGGTAGGGCCCAGGAATTGTCAACCAGTAATGGATCAATGCCCCATATTAGTTGGAAATGCAAATAGAAGGAACTAGACCTCGGCGAGGGGGGGCTTGTCGAGACCGCGACAAGGACGACAATGAAGATAAGAAGAATAGAAGGTGTAATGGATGGCGTTACACTTGTGGCAAAGTAGGTCACTTTGCCAAAGATTGTCGGTTCAAAAGAGTTGAAGGAAACGTCGCGGCATCTAAGGAAAATGATAGCGAAGAAGAGTGGGATTTCCAAACATTTTTTTGTAGTGGAGGAACATGAAGAGCTTGCAGGCTCCTCCATCAAAGAGTTAGAAGATGCGATGGCCCTCATCACGGTAAGTGATAAATTGATCAATTATGATAAAGATTGGATAGTTGATTCAAGGTGATCAAATCACATGACCGGAGATCAAGACAAACTATCAAACATGTGTGAGTACAATGGTGGACGAGTAGTTGTCACCACAAACAATTCAAGGCTGCCAATCACCCATGTCGGCCAAATGATGATAATACCCCGATTCAATTTGCATCAAATCGAACTGAAAAACATGTACCATGTGCTAGGAATGAAGAAGAACCTATTGTCCGTGGCACAACTTACAAATTCAGGCAATTATGTGGTGTTCAGTCCTAGAGACGTTAGGGTGTACCGCAATTTGAAACCTACTGGTACACTAATCATGGAGGGGCGTCGATCAGAGTCTGTCTATGTGATGTTAGCTCAGACGGCATACGTGGACAAAACTTGAAAGAGTGAAATGCCCGATTTGTGGCATGCATGGCTTGGGCACGTGAGTTACCATAAATTAAAGGTGATGATGAAGAAAGGTATGCTAAAAAGTCTCCCCCACTTGGAAGTCTAAGAAGACGTCATCTAAACTAGATGCTAGTACGGGAAGGCACATCAACATCCATATGAAAAGTCCACATTCAGAGCTAAGATGCCTCTCGAGCTTGTCCACTCAGATGTATTTGGACTAGTGAAGCGACCATCAGTCAGAGGATCAAAGTACATGAACATTCACCGATGATTTCTCCAGGTACGTCTAGGTTGACTTCATGAAAGAAAAATCCGAGGCTTTAAACAAATTTAAGGAGTTTAAAGCAAAAGTAGAAAATGAAGTAGGCAAGAAAATACTATGCCTCCGCACGGATAATGGGGGAGAATATACATTAGATGACTTTACAAAATTTCTTCAAGAATGGAAGATACGTCGACAATTTACTTGCCCAAATACGCCACAACAAAATGGAGTTGCCAAAAGAAAGAATCAGCATTTAGCGGAGACATGCAAGAGTATGTTGCATGCGAAGAGTGTTCCACCCAAGTTTTGGGCTGAGTGTATGAAGACAGCAGCGCACGTGATCAACAAACTACCTCAAGCAAGGCTTGGCTTTATGTCACCTTATGAAAAGTTGTGGAATCGCAAGCCCACAGTAAGTCATTTTAGAGTATTTGGATGTGTATGTTATGCATTCATGCCAGACCATCTTTGCAACAAGTTCAATAAGAAGGCAGTTCATTGCATATTCGTGGGCTATGATGATCAAAGAAAATGATGGAAGTGTTGTGAACCTACAATTGGGAGGTGTTACACTTCCAAAAATGTGATGTTTGATGAACTATCATCTTGGTGGTCATCACAATCTAATCCAAAACAAGTTGAAGAAGAGATGTGAAAGAATGGAAGAAAATGACGAGCTTCATAAGGACCAGTCAATTGAAGAAGGAAATGATCTTGTAGTTGGAAGAAAAGAAGTCAGAGAACAATCACCAGAAAAATCAAAGAGCCCATGGCGAAGTGGTGTACATCCAAGAACTACAGAAGAGTTCTGACCAAGTTAGATAGAAGAACCTGAAGAGGAGGAATCTTAACTTAGGAGATCAACAAGACAAAGAAGACCAGATCCCAAATATGCAAATGCGGCGCTGACTGAAGATGTCGGAGTAGTCGAGCCGTCCACATATGAGGAAGCTTCGCAAGGCGTGGAATGGAGGAAAGCCATAGAGGAAGAGATACAAGCACTAGAAAAAAACGAAACATGGGACCTAGTGCCGAGACCTAAAGAGGTATGTCCTATATCTTGCAAATGGGTCTATAAATTTAAAACTTGACCAGATGGGTCGATAGAAAGATATAAGGTATGACTAGTTGCTCGAGGATTCTCTCAAAAGTATGGCTTTGATTATGATGAGACCTTTAGTCCAGTAGCAAAGATTACTACAGTTTGAGTCTTACTAGCACTTGCAGCAAGCAAGTCGTGGAAATTATGGCAAATGGATGTGAAGAATGCCTTCTTACATGGAGAACTAGATCGAGATATATACATGGAGCAACCAGATGGTTTCAAAAGCAAGATTCATCTAGATTATGTTTGTAAGTTAAAGAAAGCCCTCTATGACTTAAAACAAGCCTCGAGAGCATGGTATGGGAAGCTTGCTGAATTTTTGGTGCAAAGTGGTTACTCTATAGCCCTAGCAGACTCGAGCTTGTTTGTGAAAGCAGAAGATGGCAAGCTTACAATAGTATTAATCTACGTGGATGATCTAATCATCACTGGAGATAATGAAGAGGAGATATGCCAAATCAGAACCAGCCTCTCAGTGCGGTTTCAGATGAAAGAGCTTGGAGAATCAAAGCATTTCTTGGGACTCGAGATTGAGAAGACCAATGAAGATTATTCCTATGTCAGCAAAAGTATGTACGAGACCTCCTAGACAAGTTCAAGATGCTTGATTGCAAACCTATATCTACTCCAATTGATGGAAATGTAAAGCTATGTGCAATTGAAGGACAATTGGAAGACTAAACTATGTATAGGCAATTGGTGGGTAGCCTCATTTTCCCAACCGTAACATGGCCTGATATTGCCTTTGCAACGGGAGTAGCAAGCCGATTCATGGAGAAGCCACGAAAGCCCCATTTAGGTGCAGTCAGGCACTAAGGTATGTAAAGGGTACATTTGATTTTGGGCTTCTGTATAAGAAAAAAGCTTCATGTGAAGTTGTAGGCCATTGTGATGCTAACTTTGCTAGAGATCGTGATACACAATGATCAACTACTGGATACATGTTTAGCCTCGTATCAACATTAGTGTCATGGTGCAGTAAAAGACAGGCAACTGTGTCACTATCTATGACAGAAGCTGAGTACAAAGTAGTAGCAATGGTAGCACAAGAGAGTACATGGCTGGTACAGCTAATGGAGGGTCTTCATCAACTAATAAGTCAATCTACACTGATATATTATGATAATTTGTCAGCCATAAGCTTAACGAAGAATCTAGTTTTCCATGCGAGGACCAAGCATGTAGAAGTGCACTATCATTTCCTGCAGAAAAAAGTATTACAAGGTGAGATAAAGATGGAGTATGCCAAAACAAATGATCAAGTTGCAGATGTTTTCACCAAAGGTCTTGGAGCTGCAAAAATTGGGAAGTTTCAAAGGCAACTTGGTATGATCACAAGGTCCATGCTAAGAGAGAGTAGTCAGTGAGGGGGAGTGTTGAAGAGAGCACCACCACTCTCTCTCCCTTTCTCCAAAATTTTCTAGCAAAAATCCATCAAGAAGGGCGGTCACATCTCTTCTTATCTCTTATTGTATTTATTGTTTGTATTCATTTTTTATTAATTTATTCAGCTGTGCCACTTTTAGACTTCTCCAAAGAAATCTAGTTGTCACTGTAATAGGATAATACTTGTAGAATATTGTAGAAAACCAGCAAAGTCGGTGAATGCACCGACCTTCCATCCTATAAATAGGAGCAACTTGCTCCTCATGTTTACGTGAGTAAGAAGTCCAACTAAGAGTAAGTGCGTGAATGTAGAGTGAGTGTAGGGTAAAATAGTGGTCCCTATCGTGTAGGCATAGGAGTCTATAAAAAGAGTCTAGGGGCTTTGTGTATGAGGGGGGTCTTTGAAGGTGGTTGTCTAGAGTTTGCCATGGGTATATAGGTGAGTGATGTGAGAGTGGTGTATGTGAGTGCAAGAGTTCATTGTACACTTATGATGCAAATGAGTGTTATTGTAATATTAAGAAAGTGTTTAGTATAGTCACTTTCATAACTCTACAGTGTTTGCTGTCCTATGTTGCATAGCCAATGTCAATCTACTTTTTATTGCATACTTATAATTAAGTTTTCTTATCAAGCATAGTTAGCTCAAGACGTATCCTCTCTCTCTCTCTCTCTCTCTCTCTCTCTCTCTCTCTCTCTCTCTCTCTCAACATAGTCATTAACACTGAGTCATATATGAAATCATACCATAAATGCGACCATCCAAGTCCCACATCAATTGAAGAAACATGTTAAGTGATTCAAAAGTCAACACTCAATCTCAAATGATCCCTACCTTGCAATAATAAAGATCTTGCATCAAGAAAAAGTAGATATAGTCATACAATATCAACACGCATGCCTTAGAATACTAGTATACCTTGCAATGGTATCGCACATAAGGGCAAGTATAGTCTGGGTTGGGCCGGTCTAGCACCTCATCCAAGGACCAACGCAAACAGTATTAATCCTCAATTTTTTGGGACTAAGGACTGACTCTGTTGAGCCAAGGAACCGACAGCTAGACTGACCATTAGATCTGGTCCGGTTTTAAGGTCAACTTAAGACCAACCAATTCTTCCATTATTTCATTTTTGTATTCCTTGAAAGAACAAATGTATTCTTTGAAATTACATATCTATGAACAATGTAATGCTAAGCATCCAAATTGCAAACACCAGCACAAATCAAATAGAAATCTAAAATAAGGCAACAACAAAAATCTCTACTTGCCAAAAGCAATAAACCATAAAAGACAAAAACGTGGAATAAACATCAAAAAGTTCAAAATACATAATATAAATATAAAACATGGATTATAAAACTTTATATCTTGTTTCTTCTTAAAAGATTAATTCAAATGATTAACACTAAAACAAAACAGACAACAAATATAGTTAATACTTAATAATAGTTTTAAATTGAAATTTTTAAGTACTAGAATTAATACGAGGATACATTACAACGATATCGAGCAGAAGGAAGAGAGATACAATTAAGTATAATCTTCTAAAGCTTGTGGACATACAAAAACTAATTTTCTGATTTCTTACCTCCAATGTACCTCCAACCAACCATCATAAGTCAACAAATACATTAGAACACAATAGAGATTATGTATATATTAACTGGTGATCCTCAGCCAGACCTAGGTGAGAGCCTATAGGTCCTCCCTTGTGATTGGTGAGGGTCGTTGGACTTTGGCCAAGGCTAGCAACCCTTTTTGACCATTCCCCACCATTGCCAACCCTTCCGACAATGGTAGGGTGGCAGCAATGGTGAGGCTTGTAGCCCTTGCCTGCTTTTTCCTCCTTCATTTTTTATTTTTGTATTTTTAAAATTTTATTTATTTTTAATATAATTTAAATAAATTTTATTAAAAAAATGGATTTTAACCAAAACAACATCATTTTAACTATGTTTATACCACATTGGATAGAAAAAATAATAATCAATGCCATATTAGTATTTTCCATTAATCAGATTGAATTGAGTTAACGAAATGACTTAATTACATAAATTTGACAAATTTTAGAACTTTAGTACACTTTTTGAAAGTTTAAAACTTAATTGCACTTTCAGGACAAATTTTAATACTTTGGCTGCTCTTCTTATTTTATACAATTACCAACAACCACTCCCCCTCTCTATGTGAAGTTCTTGCTTGCGTAAGGCTTTTAGTTCACCCTCTACGGGAAAGTAGTATAAGATTCCACTTTAGATCAAATGATACAACATAGATTACAAATATACTCGAGTCACTCATCCGCTTGCAATGTCTCCTAACCCCTAATTACACTAAATACTTCACACAATATTTAGTCCTCATAACTTCTTGTAAAACAATTTTTCAATCTCACAAAAAAATTTCAACCAAAAAAAGAAAAAAGAAATCTCACAAAGGAATCACAAATCGTCAAAATTTTTGTCTTGAATACCAAAAGCCCTCTTGGATACAATCCACAAAGAAAATGCACTTCTTATATAGAAAAGATTTGGGGTCCCAGAGAAACGGAGGGATAACCTCCCAAGGGTGGGAGTCCCTGCTGTCTCTGGGTACAGCCAGAGAGGAGACTGGAAAAAGGTGTCCTCCCCACTGCTGGACCGGTCACAACCCCTTTACGGGGTAAGGCCAGCACGTCTGAACCCCGCGACGCCTTCCCCGGTAACCACCCCGAGCGTGGTACAGGGTAATGATGGCGCCAGTGGAAACACTAGGTGACCGACCGAAAGCCCCTCTTGGATACAATCCACAAAGAAAATGCACCTCTTATATAGAAAAGATTTGGATCCAATATAGGAAACTGTTTTTGGAACTTACCCAATTTAGGAAACAACTCAACTAGGAAACCATTCAAACTAAAAAACCACTCAAACTATAAAACCTACTTTTATATCAAATTACTTCATGAGTTCACATTCAAGACACATTTTCAATAATCTCCACATTGACTTGAAGTTTAAGCCAAGTTACAATTGCTTCATTGACAACTTGATCACTGCTATTCTTCTAAAGCCTCTTATATGCTCTACCACTATGGACATCTCTTAAGTACATGCTATGCTTGAAGTTCGTCATTACCGTGGACATCATGAAGACACCTACTTCAAGTACAACTTTAATTATTCCACAGGGATTTGTGGTCACAACTTCCTCTACCACAAATTAAGGATAATTATCACTATATCTATAAATATTAGGAAATCAAACACAACCTCATTAAACTCAGTAGTTATGGCAACCAATGGCTCTACAAGCTCCACCTCTCTACAAATATCATTTAGATCAATTATCGTACAAGTACCTACTATCTCAAGAATTTCTGGGTGCAATTGCACCTTGACTTGAACACCATCTACATCCGCATATACAGCCACAACAACCCCTACTAAAAAATATTGGAGATTCGTCAAATTTTCACAAGCAAATGTTTTTTTTTTTTTTCCTTTTTTTACCTCACTTGGGTAAGACATTCTAACATTATATCCAATCGAAGTTTTGCCCAAATCTGATTTCACATGTGCAGCCCACCCTTCGTCATATGTTCCGAATTGCTTCTAATCTAATTTGCACGTGTGAGAGGGTAATAAAAAATTTTGCGTCGCTTGCCTTTGGGTTTATGTACTCTTTTATATATGTGTAATTTCCGTTCATCTACAGATTAAATTTTTTGAGTTAGATATTATAACAATTTAATGAAACTTTCATTTCTATGCAAATCATTCGAGACTATTCATTAAATTTATAGGCAAGTGGGCTCATTAGTTTGATTTGCATAAATTAGCTTAGGATTTCTATTACTTTTTTTCATATATGTATTATATGTGTAAATTGTTGAATGACATGGCTTATCTAATATGATATCATATCATTTCAATCCAGGCACTCCCTAGTTGATTAGGCCATGAAGGCCCATGGTCAAGGCCTCCTTTCACAAAACTGGCTACACTCTCCTCCTCAAGTTATGTTGGATTTGATATGTACTGATGCCCTTGTTAAGGGTTGTTCTTTTTTCCCTATTTGAATAGAAATCTCTCCTTTTTCGATCAAAAAAAAAAAAAAAATCCAGGCACTCCCTCTTAATTTTCTCCTACTTGTTCTTTTCGTATTCTACCTATCCATTCCCCGATTTGTCTAACACTCATTTCCCCGGCTTATGTTTAATTTTATTTTTCTTTCGAAAGCTACGTTGTCACTTTATTCTCCTAAAATTTGGAACAGCATCATAACTTACAAAATAATGGGACACTAAAAAAACATCGGTTAGATTTTTCATTTTTTCTTGCTTTAGAATCTATCTTTTTTTTTTTTTTTTTTTTTTTGGGTGTTTGGATTTTGGGGGTTGGGGGTGGGGGGATGCTTTGGAATTCATCTTAACTAGGTTGTAACCATGGAAGATACCACTATCATTTTGTCCTCGGATAGTCAACCATTATTATAAAAAAAAACAACAATGAAACATCGTTCATCACTAAATTGTTTGTACATCAGGAGGAAAAACAAGAGAAATTATCAAAAAAAAAAAAAAATCTTATATCCATTACACTTATGTCAATTGAGTCATTAACTTTTTCACAATTTATCAATTTAGTCTTTCTCATTAATTCTATTCAAAAATCACCAATGTAACCGTTGGGAGTACCACATAGGATAATTAATGCTGAAGTGGACAATTTTTATAATTTGAAAAAAATTTTGTGAATTTTTTTATAATTTTTTGTTTTATTTCTTCTCTTTTTTCTTTTTTTTTCTTTGATTTTTTTTTCTAAGCTTGGCAAGGGTGTGTAGCCAACCCTCATCCAGTGGTCGTCTAAGCAAGGGTTGCAACCCTTGCCCACTATCGGCAAGAGTCACCAAACTTTGTAGGGAAAAAAAAAAGAAATATAAATATAAATTATAAATTATAAAAAAATTAAAAATTATAGTAATTGTCCATATCAAAGCTGGTCATTTTATGTGACATTGTCGGTATCGACGTCAGTGAACTAGGTATCGACGTCGGTGAACTATTTTCTATCTTTTAAGTGTGCTATATTTCATTCAATCTAAAAGCATCAAACGTTTAAGTCGATGCCCTTTCCAAAGAGAGTGACCCTTTTATTGCTTTCATGAAAGTGAAGAATCCTATTCGGGGACACTAAAGAAAGACAGGCAAAAGCGTGGAAGGAGATTACCTTAGGAGATCGCAAGGAAGACTGAAAATGACCAACTAGTGAAGGTAGCTTTTGCATGATTCTTGACATTACAAAAATCTTATTAGGTTTCATTTCATCATATAATTTTGGATTAATTCTTCAAAATTGATATTTCGCTGTAGTCATAGGTCTTTTTTGGCCAAAGTGAAAATCGTCTGGGTCGAAGATGTGGGTTTGGGTCACCAAGGGTCTAGGTCACTGAGAACCTCAGCATCACCTCACCCATGCTAATGAAGGTTGCATGACCTTGGCGTTACCTCCCCTAGGCCGTCTAAGGACACGCGACCTCGAGGTCACCTTGCCTAGCCTCTTTGACAATTCAATCTTTGCTGGCGATAGATTTGCTTCCGCCAAGTTTGCTTCCACAATGCGATATCTCCACTACCCTACCTTCTGTTCTTACCCTTTTTTCAATTTCAAAGTTACTTTGGAAAAAATTTATCATAAACTGTTAGTGATTAATTTTAAAAAAAAAAACAAAACAAAAAAAATAAAACAAAACAAAACAAACAAACAAAAAACAAAGAAGAAGAAGAGTGCGTGTATGAGAGTGATATGAGACAAGTAGCCATTGAAGAAGTAGAATGTGCTAAGCTTATCCATTAGAATCCTATCCACAACAAACATATCCTCAAGGAACTGGTTAAGTGAATGGATGCTAAAAGTTATCTAGACAAATTGAATTGGGTCATGCGATTCTCCTCCTTATCAAAATCAAGGACCAGGATTCAATTGACGAGCCGCCTCTTCCCAATATTAAATGGGGGAAAAAATTAAAGGGATGAATTAATTCTCGCAGATAAGTCGCATAATGTCATTCATGGCAAACTAGGAAAAAGGAAGAGAGATCACCTCTGAGCATGAGAATTGATTCCCCACTCGTCCTTTCTCTAAATTAGTCGAGTCCAACGCTCAATCGTGTATTGTTCCCCACGTTCTTTATGCTTCCACGATCCAACGTTCTCATTACCCATTTCTGTCTTGCAGATAATCTCTAGATCTTGCGAAGGAATAGCACAAATGTCGTCGCAAGATTTCCCGACATGCTAATCCACTCTCCATGAGAGCTTTTCACCAATTTTGGATTAGGCCACCGCTCTGCTAATCAAAATGGTGCTTGAAGATTACCCACGAATTAAGAGAATATATACTAAACTTTGGAAAGCAATGCTGAGCCAACTCCAACGCTGAAAAGGCAATCATGTTTTGCGTGCGATTTTCAGAACTGGGTCCACTCGAATTTGCTCGTATTTCCAGTCAGGTTTTCCACGCACTTAAACTCGAAATGCATTTTTATAAGAATCATGATCCAAAATTTTAATATATCGTTCACAATTTCATCAAAATTTCACAATAATATTTTCATAATAACATGACCATATCATTGCGGAAACAAACAATCATATAGTAAAATACATAAAACAATAAAATAGATCGAACATTATACTTACGTGGTTTGGTCGGCGAAACATATGTCCATGAGAAAAGCAACAAATAATTTTATTATAGATTAAACAATATAATAAAGATTACAAACACATTCAAGTCACTCAAATACTATATGTGCTTTCCAGCCTCCAATTACACCCAGTAACACATAAATTGCCTAAGCACGCAATTCCTCTCAAATTAATCTCTCAATCTCACAAAAGAATTTATAATTATTACCACAATATTTATTAATTTCAACACTTTCGAATTGCTTCAGGGTGTAATTCACAAGAAGTCACCTCTTGAATGCTCTTCACAAGAAGTCATACTTCTTACATAGAGATAAGAATTGGATCCAAAATAGGAAAAAAAATTTAGAAAACCATGAAATCTACTTGAATTAAGAAAGTTTTTTTCTCTTTTACGAACTCAAATTTGTAACATATTTTCAACACATTCAATTTATATTTAAGCAAGTGGGATTTTTTATGATTTTTTTCCTATCAAGTAACATATTATCTCTTAAAATATATATATATATATATATATATATATTATTTGTCCATTCTTTAATAATTTAAACTTTTAGATTAATCGATTTATCTATTAAGTATCATAGCACAAATCGTTCCAATCCCAAAACTATTGCTTAAATTTCTCGAAGTTATTATATTCATATACTACCCAACTGTTCCCCGGTTCGTCTTAACACTTCTTTCCCCGGTTTTTGTGCATTTTCATTTGTATTTCGAGGTCGTAATTTTTGTACCAGTTTCGTAACTCACAAAATGATGGGACAACAAAAAGCATCAAACTGAGTTCTCCAAGAAGTTACAGGACAAAGTAAGTAAAACCAACCGTAACTCAATCGATTCCTCTGGACTGGATTTCTCACATTTCTTACTTTCCAATCCATCTCAACTAGGTTGTAACCATGGAAGACATCGCCATCATTTGTCCTCATATAGTCAGTCATCACTATCACCAACAATAATGCAACATCGTTCATGACTAAATTGAGCTCTACGAGAGAGGAGACATTGGTTTCGAAATAATTTTTCTGACCATATTATAGGGAGTCAACCCTCTCATGTTCCAATCACCTATCATTTGAATTTGAAAAAGGATCGATATAATTAGCTGATAACTCAACTTCCAACACGGACATGTCAATGTCGTCCATTTATAAAGTACTCCATCCTCGTACTCTTCGTCAAAATGCAAAGCTAGCATGAAATATATTTGATTAAATTCCTTCTCTTTGTTAAATTGTCTTGCATGACTTGGTCCTCTACTATATAATGAAGGGGTCTTCCGATCAACTTCAATTTAAGGAAGATACGAATAATTTAGCATTTCGGTCACATGGCTGGGCTCAGCAACAAGGTGACGATGCTCTTGAATCTCTTCTTGGTGCTCTTTCTTTTGCTCAGTGTTTCCACGGCTCGTGAGCTCAAAAGCAGCAGTAAGTCTTGAGCTCTTTTTAATTTGCTAATCAATTGTGATGATTTATCCTCATCATTATCTTTTGGCTAAATACCACGTTGCCTTGAAAAGCCTCAACTCTTTCTCAAAAAGCACTTTCTTGTGGAGCATCATAATTACTGTTGCGATAGGGCGAGCGATCGAGCAATAATATAGTAGAAAAAGAAAATAAATCGAATACGGATTTACGTTGTTCAGTCATAAAGACCTACGTCCACGGGGAGAGCAGCAACGAATTTCACTATAGATCAAGCGATACAAGGAGATTACACACTCAAGTCACTCAGACACTCTCTCGGTGTTTCCCAAACCCCAATTACACCCAAAAACGCACACAGTGTTTAGCCCCAAAATTTCTCACGAAATAATCTCTCAACCTCACGAAGGAATTACACGCAAATCTTACCACAAGATTTAATTGGCTTAAACACTAAATCTTCTTGGATGTAATTCACGAACAAGAATGATAAAGAAAATCCCTCTCAAGCACTCGACAACGAGACGGCGCTTCAAGACCAATTCCTCATGATCAACGACGGAACACCAAGCACTCACGCGGTGCTTCAAGACAATTTGTGATCCACACTTACCACCAACGGCCACAGGTCTATATATATGAGTGAAACCCTTATTCTTTTACCAACTTCTCATAGGATTATGTTTCCTATTTTAAACGATTTTATTCAAAACATATCTCTATATATTTTAAACAAAATCCAAGTCCAAGTCGAAGTTGGACTTTCCTATTTCAGACGTCCGCAACATATCCAATTCGGAATATTCTGAATTTCACATTGGACTCAAACTCGAGACATATTTAACAATCTCCACCTTGGCTCGACGTTTGAGCTGAGTCGCAATCGCTTCGCAAAAAATTCAAATTCTGCTGCTACTTTCCCATAGCCCCTGATGGGCCCAACCGCCACAGATATTATCCAAGTCCAAGCCTCGCTTGAACTTCACCATAACCAAGGACCTCATCAGAATACCAACTCCACATGCACCTTTAACTGCTCCGCAAGGATTTTCTGACACAACCTCCCTAACCGCAGATAAAGCAAAACCATTGTTGCATCCAAATCTGTCAAGAGATCGAATACGTACCTTGTTAATTTCAGCAACAACAGTAACCATTGACTCTATAGGCTCCACCTCACTACGAGCACCATTTGTGTCGATTACTTTGCTAATACTCATACTCGCTACCTTAGGAGTTTCTGGTCGCAACTCCACCTCAAGCTGAACACCGTCCAGATTCGTATTAACATTGCTACAAACACTCTTAGCCAGAAGTATCGGAGACTTATCAAGGGTAACTTCTCTGCTGTCGACAGGTGAATTTATATCCGGGCACCACAACTGATCGCCTCGCTCACCTTGTGCATAGCCATGGAATATGCACCTTGCCCTCCCATCGAGCTTACCATCACTTACTCGAAAATAACACAGGCAACCAAACATTCTAAAAATAGAATAATCAGCAACGTTACCTGACCACACTTCTTCAGGAGTTCGCCATTCAGTAGTAGTTGATGGGAATCTTTTCATCAGGCAGCTCATCGTACTTAGCACATCAGCTAGGATTCTCCTAGCAACACCAGCACTAGAGATAATTTTTCGAGCCATCTCTAGTAATGTTCTGCTAATCAATTCTGCAAATTGTTGTGATTTATTGGCACTAGTGCGATGTTTCACTATGCCCTCTTTTATGCAGAATTTATTTGTCAGCTCTGAGCAGAACTCCATGCTATTGTCAGTCTGCACATACTTGATCGACTTACCAGTCTCCGTCTCGATCGAAGCTCTTATCCTAACACCAGCATCAAACTTGTGTCTTGGCACAAACACCCAGGTCTTCTTCGAGCAGTCCATAGACCCTCGAACAGATGCATCCAACGTCTCCTGAGCGAAATCTGTCATTGTCTCACCTTGAAGTTTATATAGGTCTCCATGCTTGATTCCTTTCATTATCACCAGGGCACCTCGAACAACCTTCAAAACTCTACCTTATGAAGAATACCTGCAATCAGCTGAATCTAGGGCACTCAAGGAAATTAAGTTCTTCTTTAACTCTGGAACATGCCTCACTCCAATCAATGTCCTCACGATACCATCATGCATTCTGATTTTAACATCACCAACACCCACAACATCGCACTCAGCGTTGTTCCCTAACTGGACTTTACCACTACCAGTGCACTGATAAGTGATAAACCAATTTCTATTTGGTGTGACATAAAAAGAACAACCAGAATCCATAATCCATCCATCAAGAGATGAATCATTAGTGACAAACAAGATATAATCGGCATTATCTGCTACAGCTGCAACATTATCTGCAGAATCAACTATAATTCCCTTACCCTTCTCATTCTTCAGCTTAAGGCAATCCCTTCTAAGATGCCCCCTCTTGCCACAGCTCCAGCAGACAACATTAGTAGTCCTAGATTGACTACGTATGTTCATATTAATACTACTATTACCCACACGTGTTCTAGATCTTCCTCTATTTTCACCCACTAAAGTAGCAGATACAGATTCGCCAGGTTCTCTTCTACAAATATCCTCGCTCAAAATCAAATCTCGAACCCCATCAAATGTCAAACTTGTTGACCCAGAGGAATTACTAACAGCAGTAACAGTAGTATTCCAACTATCAGGCAATGAGGATAATAGAATCAAAGCATATACCTCATCTTCAAAGTCAACCTCAACTGAACTCAATTGACTAACAATCACATTGAATTCATTGATATGATTAGCAACTGACGCACCTTCGTTCATCTTCAAATTAAACAAACGTCACATCAAATAGAACTTGTTGATCGCAGAGGGCTTCTCGTACATATCCGATAGGGCTTGCATCAAATCAGCAGTGGTCTTCTCCTTCAAGATGTTAAACGCGACGTTACGAGCCAACGTCAGCCAAATAACACCCATAGCTCGTCTATCCAGCAAATCCCAATCAGCTTAATTCATCGTCTCTAGTTTCTCCCCAGACAAGGGTAAGTGCAGTTTCATCTGGTAAAGATAATCTTCAATCTGCATCTTCCAGAAACTAAAATCCTTCCCATCAAATCTATTGATTCTCACTTTCACTTCTTCTGTCACCATCGATTCGCTTCAACTTAGCCAAACCTGACTCTGATACCAATTGTTGCGATAGGGTGAGCGATCGAACAATAATATGGTAGAAGAAGAAAATAAATTGGACACGGATTTACGTGGTTCAGTCGTAAAGACCTACGTCCACGGGGAGAGCAGCAACGAATTTTACTATAGATCAAGCGATACAAGGAGATTACACACTCAAGTCACTCAGACACTCTCTCAATGTTTCCCAAGCCCCAATTACACCCAAAAATGCACACAGTGTTTAGCCTCAAAATTCCTCACAAAATAATCTCTCAATCTCACGAAGGAATTACATACAAATCTTACCACAAGATTTAATTGGCTTGAACACTAAATCTTCTTGGATGTAATTCACGAATAAGAATGATAAAGAAAATCCCTCTCAAGCACTCGACGACGAGACGACGCTTCAAGATCAATTCTTCATGATCAACGGCGGAACACCAAGCACTCACGCGGCGCTTCAAGACAATTTGTGATCCACACCTACCACCAACGGCCACAGGTCTATATATATGAGTGAAACCCTTATTCTTTTGCCAACTTCTCATAGGATTACATTTCCTATTTTAAACTATTTTATCCAAAACATATCTCTATATATTTTAAACAAAATCCATGTCCAAGTCGAAGTTGGACTTTCCTATTTCAGACGTCCGCAACATATCCAATTCGGAATATTCCGAATTTCATATTGGACTCAAACTCGAGACATATTTAACAATTACACCTGACACCAAGATCGTGGTTATAACTAGGGTTTATTATAGCTCATAAAAGGATAGTTTATTTTCCCTCAACAACTTTCTTAGGACACGTGTATCTGCTATGATTGAAGTGCTTCGATCAAAATCTGGAAAGATGGAATTTTTTTTTTCATACTTACAATTAAGTTTTCATATTAAGAATAGTTAGATTGAGACGTATGTTTTTCTCCGGACATTTAAAGTTCAGACCATCCTGACATCTGTTCTAATACAAAAGCTTAGAGCGGTCGAGTGGTATAAATTCAATGATTATGCAATGGGATTTCATGGACCGTGTCATTGGTTGTTTATCTTAAATATGATATGTTTGGTTTTGGGCATGTAACATATCATAGGTGAGGTCCTCGACGGCCTACCGAAAGTGGGCTTACAATGCTACTCGCTGTATGGAATGAAGGGTCATGAATCGTGCGACGATGTGATGCACATGTTCAACCTAAGCAGCGCAGTCTTCCACATTTTCAACGTCAACATCGACTGTCGTCATCTCTATAATGGCCAGTGGCTTTGCGTTAATAATATGACATTATATTAAGCTGCCTTTGGCTTTTCATAAAGGCAAAAATGTGTGCTTATAATGAAGAGTACATGAGTCTATTTATAGATTTTACATTATTGAATTCCCTCGTAATACTTGACAACGAATTTTATATACTCTTTATATATATAGTCACGCTCTATCTTGTAGTTTAAATTTTTGAATTAAACTTTTTAACATGACATCAGAAGGTGTTATCTCTTCCACTTGTGTGCCTGCCCGTGTTAATCAAATTCCACATTTCACTTGTTATCCGACTTGCACATGAAAGAGGGCATTGAAATATTCGATATCGCCTAACAACGGATCTTCTATGTTCATGTGATTTTCCTCCACCTAAAAATTTATGTTTTTGGGTTTAACTTTCTACTATATAAAGTAACTTAATGTTAAAATATCAATTACAATCAATTAGGATCAATTGATGATATCACAATTAAAAGAAAATAATGCACAATCTTAATAGAAATGCGGAATTAAGAAAGATATACAGAATCTCCTTCATATATATATATTCTCTAACATCCCCCGGAAGTCAACTGAGTTTGGAGAAAATATCTTTCAAATGCTCGGATGGATGTGCCTTGGTGAAGACAGTTGCAATTTGATTGACCAATGGAGTTGACACAAAACGAACAATGCCATGAAGCACATGATAGTCTATGAAATCACAACTTATTTCAACATGCCCAGTTTTGCTCATGCAAAACAATCATTACGTGCTATTTGGATAGTACTCAAGTTGTTGCAATAAATGGCTATTCCACCATTATGATGAACGTCCATATCCTCTAATAACCATCACAACCATAGTAATTATGATATTGTATTAGTAAGAGCATGATATTCTACTTCTATGCTAAATCGAGCAACGGCAGCTGTTTTGGTCACCAGCATACTAGCGATTTATTTAGGAGATTTGGCATATACATTCTCATTAAGATCGCCATTAGGGAATGTATTTCTAAACATCCATCTGGACCAAAAGCCATTGTTTAACGGAGGCAACAGAAAGAACGCTTTGAACAAAATAAAAAAATATGCAATTAGAGTAAAAGTCCATCATATTTATAAGAAAAAATTTTCCAAATCAGTTATTTTTTGTGAAACAAACAAAGTTTAATATCATAATATTTTGAACCGTTTCATAACTTATAAAATGAAGGGACAACGAGAAAGCATCGAACTAAGTTCTATTAGAAGTTGCGGAACATAATATCATATGTAACACGATCTATTCCTCCCGAATAGATTTTTCCATCTTTCTTCCTCTAGAATCCATCTTAACCAGGTTGAAACCATGGAAGACATCACCACCATCGAAGGGTCAGTCCTTATTACAGCAAACAACGATGCAACATCGTTCATGACTAAATTGTGCTTCACGAGACAAAGACGTTGGTGTCGAATCTTGATCATATCGCATGGAGTCAACCCTCGCGAGCCTCGATCACCATTATTCTTGTAAAATAACTTGCTACCTTATCTGCATTCTAAACATGAATGAAATACAATCGCCAGCGTCATGGACGAATAAAGTACTTGTTCCTCGTATTCAACGTCCGATTAACATGGCCCAGTCTCTACCATACAACGAAGGGGTCTAAAATCGAGAGGAAACAAAGCTGCTATACTTCAGAAGAACTCT
The DNA here is from genome assembly GCA_014182555.1 of Eucalyptus erythrocorys. Classification (NCBI taxonomy): domain Eukaryota; kingdom Viridiplantae; phylum Streptophyta; class Magnoliopsida; order Myrtales; family Myrtaceae; genus Eucalyptus; species Eucalyptus erythrocorys. The sequence continues at coordinate 11,161,227 of CM024600.1, read as the reverse complement.
CGAATTCCGTTGAAGAACGATACAGATAATTAACCATTCTCGACAAGGCTAGACTCGGCAACAAGATGACAATGCTCTTCAATCTCCTCTTGGTGCTCTCTCCTTTGCTCAGCGTTTGTACAGCTCGTGAGCTCAGAAGCAGCGGTAAGTCTTGGGTTTCACTATCCAATTGCCTAGACCACCATTTTTTGCTATGTTTATTCCCTCTTCATCATTATCTTTCGCTTTATACTACGTCGCATGGAGAACGTCCACTCTTTGTCAACGAAAAGTTTGCGGAGCATCATAGTAACACATATACGAAAAGTCTACGGTTCATTAATCAACGTAATTATGGTTTTTCATAGCTCATTTCTCATACTTAGCTTTCGCCCTTTGGGGCATGAACATTTCATAGGCATGGTCCTCAACGACATACCAAAAGTGGGCGCACAATGCCATTCGGTGTATGGAGTGCAGGGCAACGAATCGTGCGACGACGTGATGCTGAAGTTCAAATTGAATTTCGCGACCTTCCGCATTTTCAACATCAACCTCGACTGCGGTCATCTCTATACTGGCCAGTGGCTTTGCATTAATAGCATGACCTTATATTGAGCTGTTTCTGGCTTTTCAAAAGGAGAACAAGATATGCAGCTTATCGAAGTTTACTAATGGACAAGATCAAGTGATAACCTAGCGTACGCGTCTCATAATAAGCTTCTTGTGGAAAGAAAAACTTACACGATCGAGTGTTTTTCATTTGTTATCTCCAATTCTTACATCTACTCTCTCTCTCTCTCTCTCTCTCTCTCTCTCTCTCTCTCTCAAAAATACAAGAGTGGGTGTTAAATTGGTGATGTGAAATCATCTCGATTATGATGAATTTAAGATGTCAGTTAATCTGCTACTTGGAAAGATTACCGCTTCTTAAACTTATGTTCATATCATTGACTTCCAATTTCTTATTTTTGAAGGCAATGAAACAAAAATATCGCATCATTTTAGATTCATTAGAAATGACCACCAACTTCCTCACAAGTCCCCAGTGAACTGGCTCTAAATCCTCGTTCCAATTAAGTTGTTCTGATCGATTGCCAAAATGGGTCACATTCAATCATTGATGAATCTGTGCAGGTCCATTAGCTGTAGTGAGCCCATACACAGTGTAGGCTTCTTGCAAGGAAAGGTCCAAACCCATCCTAGCACAAAGTCCAAAGCAAGTGAAATTTCACGGTCAGAAATGTGTCAAAGTGTCGTCATAAATTTGCAAGATCTATAATTTTATTATGAATTCGCACAACATTGATTTAAGAATAGCAAATTAATTAACTTTCATTAAAAAAAAAAAAAGAGTACATATATGTTTCATAGCAGGATCTAAAGTAAGAATATAATTGTTTTAAGTAAAGATTATATTGAACCTAAATACCTGAGAATTATCTAATTTTAATTATCATCGAGAATTAATTGAGAATGTATATTCTCGTATAACAATCACATTGATATTTATCCCCAATGATTCACACTCATTGATTTCTAAGTATCCAATGTAGTTAGATGGTTTATAACTTGTAACATCTATTATCCTTAGTGCTTCCTTCTCAAGCCTTTTTTGTTGCACTCCCTGTGAAAATTATAGACATGCAAAAGAATTCACTTACAAAACAAACTCCAAACACACGTCACTTATTCAACAATAAATATTATTTTTTAATCATATTGATAGTGTATCTAATAATAATGCATATATATGTTGCGCATGCAGGACCACGCAGATCTCATTATATCGTACGAAGAAAACTGAAAAAGAAGCTTTCCTCATAAGGCTACCAAACAAGTGTGTGGCATGGACCACAAAAGTGTCAGAAAAAAGAACAAAGCGTAATATGATTCCCATGCTTATCTCCCATCATCATCACAAACTTTCAAGTGACCAAAAAAAAGTGAGTGTTTGTATGCGTGTTTGTATGTGTGTGTTGTGATATGACACCAAGTAGCCATATGAGAAGTAGAATGTAACTAAGCTTTATCCATTAGAATCCTATCCACAAACATATCCACAAGGAACCTTGTCAAAGTAAAGAAGGGATGCTAAAAAGGCTCCCTCTCTCCACAAATTCAATAGGGGTCATGTGATTTAATTCATGAACCGCCCTTTTCCAATTTCGAAAGGGGGGGAGGAAACATTGAAGGCTTGAATTTAGTTCTCACGTTCTCTCCCACCGAAAAGTCCTATAATGTCCATTCATTGCAAGCGAGTAAAAGGAGAGGAGAGATCCCCCCCTCTAAAGCATGTGAATCGATTCCCCACTTGTCCTAACTAAAGCACGCTCGAGCTCGATACGCAATCATCTACTTTTTTTTTTCCCCTGCTTCTCGGTGCTTCCACAATCATACATTTTTCATTGCCCAAATGATTGCGAGTTGCGTTTAGATAATGAATGAGTGGTGCACTTGGCTTATAGCGTTTATGCTTTTAGTTTGATTAGCCGTACTCTCATGATTATACTCGGAAAAAGTACTAAAAAAGTTATGAATTTATTACAATTATATTAATTCAAATATAACTCTTTCGATTATAATATTTTTACGATTTATCAATTCATCCTTCTAATCAATTTTGACAAAAAACTATTAACGTGAATATCAAACATCTTACATGATATGGTGCAAGTTAACGTTAGACAATATTTTAATAATTTTTGAACTTCTTACTTTTTTTTCTTTACTTTTTAATAATATTTTTTTTTTTTTTCTTATTTTCCCCATTTCATCCCATTGGGCAAGGCCAACAAGCCCTCACAAGCCACTAGCAAGGGTGATGGCCCTCATTTGCAGCCAACAGGGCCATGATGGCCCTGTGCGAGGCTATGATGCCACAATCGACGTGACCCTCTTCCACACCTGGGCGAGGCCTTCAAAGCCGATGAGGGCTTGCTGGCCATTGCCTAGCAAGCGACGAAGGTCAAAAGAAAGAAAATAAAAAGAATAAATTTAAGTTAAAAAGTTTTATTCACATCTACATTGATAATGCCACAAAAAAATAGTCAAGTTCACGTTAGTAGATCTTGTCAAAATTAGCCGAAATGATTTAATTAGTAAATTGTGAAAAAAAAATAGGATTTAATTTGTACAATTGAATAAGTAAAGCTGAATCATCTCAGTTGCAACAAGTTTAAAACTCTTTTAGTACATTTCCTGATTATAAGCACGTCATATCTCGCCTCTTTTTCTGGTCGGCAGTTCGCATTACATCATGCAATGCTTTGGTCGACCAAGAAATCACATGCTCTTGTCGATATTACTACAGCTCCGTGGTTGGGAATTGAACCAAGGTTCACGTTTCTCTCGTCGCATTCTTTTTAAGAACGTGTTTGCTCACATATTTAAATGAGTTGATCCAATGCTAAACAAATTGGCAAATTTGAAACGAAAAAAATTGGCAACAAGGTAGTACAGGGCACTGCTCATGGGAAGTGATTTGTCCATTGATTATGAACGGAATGAAAACCCTGATAAGCGAAGAACAGAGGCAAAAGTTGCAGGGGTGGAATACTGAAACTCTTCATAACTTCAGGAACTCATGGACTCAAACTTGGCAAGGAAAGTTCGAGCACCTGGCGATTTGCTTCTCTGCGAGTCTGTTTACGCGACGACGATGTTTCCATTCGAGAGGAAGTGATCGAACACGCTGCCAAATGAGGATGACAGCAACCCGATATCACAACCAGACGTGTTGAGTTGCTGTGCTGGTTCAGACAGTACAGCATCCGAGTCCAAAGTGACTTTCACCAACGGACACCGCCGGCAAGTTAGAGCGGAAACAGGCATCGCGACCAAAACCGATGACCCGACTCAGGATGATTGTCTTTTTATAATACCATCAGGCCTAGATTCGAGATTTCAGGTGAAACCAGGTCGAAAGTCTCACATCGCTGCTTGAAATTGTCGAGCATATATGCTCTGAATAATTACATTATTGACTACAGGGAACAGAGAGATTACTATAGCTATTTCCACATCAATCAAACAACAAAACCATCAAGGAAAATGGCAAATCTCAAATTCATTAACTGAAATTTCACTAGTTTCACGCGATATACCGCACCGTTTACAGAGACACACCTCGAACACATTTGAAACCCCTTAGGATCAATTGAGCCAATGTCGGAACAATAGTATGTACTTCTATCACAAAGAAGAAGCTAAAACAGTTATAGTTGGGACTTAAACAAGTATTTCCGACAATCAGCTTAGACTGCTTTCACTGCCTGGCCATTCTTCCCCATCTCAACACCGCCCCGGTACGGGAAGTCCTCGTCGGTGACGTACCTCGACCAGTACCAGTGCGACTTCCACACCTGGCTCATCTCCTCGATGGGAATGCCCTTCGTCTCGGGGATGAAGAAATACACGAACACTGACATCACGAGCACGAAGAAGGCGAAGAAGAGGAACAGGCCGAACTTCAGGTGGCAGAGCATCATCAAGAACACTTGGGCTATCAGGAACGTGAAGATCATGTTGACCGACACATTGATACTCTGGGCAGCCGACCGGATCTCCAGCGGGAAGATCTCACTAGGCACGAGCCAGCCGAGCGGGCCCCAAGACCAGGCGAAGCCGGCGACGTAGATGCAGATGAAGAGCACGACGACAATCGCGTACCACTTGGGCAAATCCCCCGGCATCCCGTTCACTCCGAATTTAGCTCCGATGGCTGCTGTCACGACCGCCTGCATTCATTCGAAACGAAACTCAGGCTTTAGTATATAATGCAATGTATGATGCATCAAATCAAAAACTATCAGACAATTCCAGTAGTAGACCAGCTGCATTACCTGGCAAATCAACATTTGGGTCCCTCCCTCGAGGAAGAGGAACCTCCTTCCCCACTTATCGACGCCATATATCGAGACCATCGTGGCGCCAACGTTGACGCAGCCGGTGATCACAGCGGACATCAGAGACGCGTCGCTCTTGAACCCGATCGTCTCGAACAGGACGGGCGCGTAGAACATGATCACGTTGATGCCGGTGAGCTGCTGGAAGAAGGGGATCATGATGGCCATGGTCAGGTGCGGGCGGTACTTGCGCTGCAGCAGGTTCCTCCACGGGTTCTCGACCTTCTGGGACTCCTCGCTGGCGGCAACGAGGTCATTGAACTCCTCGTCGACATTGTCGATGCCCCGGATCCTTCTGAGCTTCTCGCGGGCCTCATGGTTCTGGCCACGCTCGATCATCGAGTTCGGGGTGTCGGGGAGGACGAGCGAGCCGATGGTGATGATGAGGGCCGGGACCACGGCCCCGCCGAGGCTGAGCCGCCATCCCCAGCCGCCCTTGATCTTGGCGAAGAAGTAATTCAAGATGTTGGCCACCAAAATGCCAATGGTGATGGATAACTGGAACCCAATGTTCAATGCTCCCCTGAACTTGTATGGGGCCATCTCAGAGAGGTACAACGGCACGGACTGTAATTAAATTACCAACCAAAAAAAAAACATTATCTCCATCACTAAAGTTTTTTACTGAATAAATGAAAAGAGTTAGGTCAAGAATAGCGGACTGGACCCTCATATTCAAATCAATAATTGGTTTAATAAGATGAAAATGGAGGCGTCAAGATTCAATTATTCTATTCAACGCCGTTGCGCCTCGAGTAAACTCTTGGAAGAGGTGCGAGTGCAGGAAGAGACGACCCAAGAAAAAAATACAAAGAAAACTTTGCCATCTATGACCTGGAAAATTTGATTAATTTATGATGACAAGCTGGCCGATGATTAGGTAATCTATAAAAAAATTAAAATCGAAGATTAATACAAATAAATAAATTGGAGTTCTAAGAGCATCTGTCGTTTTCGGTATTTCGACTTTTTCTGCTTTTCTTCTGAGAGACCAAACGACCGACACTTTCTGATTCGAAGAACTTCAAATTGCCAAATCAGAAAAAATAGAAAAAGGTGAAGAACAAAAGATTTTTCAGGATAAGTGAGAACTTCTGAGATGTTGCAGAGTAAGTTGGATATGATATTTCAATATCTGGATCAAGAAAAAGAGAGCAGCTTTTCGTTTCCAAGAAAAGCGGTGCTCGTCATCTTCCCAGCAGCTCCCAGATCTGTACCACTTTAAAGTTGAAATGACCTTACATGGCGGAAGGAAGACTCCAAGAGAGACAAACCCAGAAAAAGGAACGGATTGAACAGAGAAAAATCGATAGGAAAAGACTTCTCCTGATTCCAGGGAGAGAATATGATATGTCTCGAAAGGAGAAGAGGGTTGGTGGGAATTTGAACCTGATTGGCGAAGCCGATGCCGAAACCGAGCAGCATGCGGCCGAGGATGAGCATCCAGACGGCCTTGGCGGCCCCGTTGATGATGGCGCCGGAGCAGAAGAGGAGGCCGCCGAACAGCATCGACAGCTTCCGGCCGAACTTGCGGGTCACGACGGAGGCCACGAGCGACGCCAGGAGGGCGGCCAGGTACAGCGACGACGTGAACATGGTCAGCGTCTGGGAGTCGTACTGGCAGTACTGGTTGGTCGACGCGTCCTCCTCCTTCTTCCGGTACACCGACGGGAAGAACTTCTTCAGGAACGACTCCATCGTCGTGACTCCACCTGCGCGCAATCAACCCAAGAGAAACCACGAAACAAACGAAAATTCAGACCGCGCGAACCCGTAAAACATCCCACTTCGCGAGTCGGTCACGACGCGGGTCAAAGACCGACGAAATCGATAAGAGAGCTCCGTCCTAAAGTAGTGCAGTGATTTTTACCGGAGATTCCGATGTCGTAGCCGAAGATGAGGCCGCCCATGGCGGCGACGACGCAGGTCACCGTCACGAAGGGGGTGAGGTTCCCCGGGTACTCCTTCCCGCCAGCGGTGGCGATTCCTCCGACGGCCGGCATGTTTGCCTTGAGCTCTCTCCTGCTTCTTTCCTGTTTTTTCTTTGTATCTCAAATGGTGAAGACGAAGAGACAGGGAGTTGCCAGAGATTAGACTCAATAAAGAGTGCAGACCAGAGAGAGAGAGAGAGAGAGAGAGAGAGAGAGAGGAACGAGAGAGATGGAGCTTTTGGACTGTGATGGGGAGTGCTTATATAGAACAAGATGGGCAAATGGAGGACCGTTTGAGCTGTCAAGAACACAATATCTTATTTTTGAATCAAGATTATTTTTTTGGCTTGATTATTCTAATTTTTTTCCCTTAATCCTCCCTTTTGAAAATAAGTTCGCCCATTCCTTTTTGATTCCCGATTAGCCATTTAGGTCGACCGTTGCGAGCCCCGTCAATTGGACAAGAAAGAAATTAAGTATAGATCGTTTTTGTTTGGCTTGTTAAATCGAGATGCGTTGTGTTACGTTAAATAGATAGGAAATTGATCTATTTCTAACTAAATGGATTAAATTAACGGATTGGCTACAGTTCACTTGGTCACTAAGTCTCTCTTCCCCCGGGCGTTGACGATTGACTTTAGCCGACACCATCATCGGAGAGATGGTCGCCGATTGAGGCATTTTCCATTTTTATACCTCAAAGTCCAAATAATGCTGTTTATAGTCAAATAAGATTATAATTGTGATGCTGTCCAACGTATATATATTGGATTGATGATGATGATGGGGTTTCGGTTTGAAAGCCCCGAAAGCAAACGTTGCTTCCTGCAAATTGAGACCATACTTTAGCAACCAAAAATAAAAAAATAAATTCCAGGGCGGGACCCACATGGTGAAAGAAATTAACATAGCACGTTGAGCGTTGAGTTTCCCACAGAAAATTGGGGTGAAAAGAGGAGGCGAAACTAACAAAGAGTTCTCTACACGGTTGACCGGCAATACTGGTTTGGTGTATGGCAAATGCTGCGGTGGGTAGAACCCTAAAAAGTATTCGTACCAAATTACCCTTTCACGTATAATAGGACTCTCCTCACAAAATTTTACATTTTGACGTAAGCATGAGATATTAAACCGCCTTCAAAATAATTGGCCCCGGTCCCACAATATATATTAATTCGAGCCTTCTTTTATTTTATTTATTAAAAAAAAAAAAAAAAAAAAAAAACCCAATCTCTAAACCATGGTTTGCTACTGACTTTTTGGATAGCAATTTCACAATCTTAAGATATACTCCACAGCCATGTTCTTGAGCACAATGGAGACTACTTCTTTTTCTTGCTTTCAAACGGGGCATGACGCGGGGCAACGGCCCTTAAGCTCACCCGGAGACAATTATAGTGCCGGCGATGAAGATGAGGTTGCTTTGAGAAAAACCAACTTAATTAATGTATTTTCTCCACTAAATTGCCTTCGATTTCAACAGAATCTTCCCCCACTAATTAAGACGAGTCGGAGATAAACATGGGGTGGGTCGGTTGAGTTTAGATAATCTCCCAAAAAGAGAAAAAATGACACGTCGGATATTACTCACGAGTCAAGACCCGAAAGGGGGCACGCTGAAATCTGGGGAAACGAAGGCAAAGGCGTTCACATAGCTCAATAAATTCAGATTGGATTGGATATATATCATATATGCTGTCCATCCATGCAGGGGGGCTGAGTCAACAGGAATTTGTGGGGTTTTTTTTGGATAACGTTGGATTGCGTTGAATTTAATTTATTTTATTCGATTCTTGCGGTGGATATGCGTGACTTGAAAAGAAGGGCTTTACAGCCTGAACATGGCGGTGAAACATGTGAATCCAAGATTGGGAGGTCACAAACCTTTCGGGAGGATGTGGGATTGAGATCGGTTCATGAGAAGGACGATACTAGGTTCGAGAGGATAGGCATAATGGTGACGTCTCTTGTTTCGCGAGAAATGGGGGACAAATTTTACGTCATAATGTTGACTAAGAAATGAAGCAAAACTTTCGGCACGCGAGAATTACGTGGATTTAGTGAATGGTTATCTTGAATGGTTGCCTCGAAACCGTGGTCGGTCGAGGGATGCGGATGTTTTAATGTGGATGGTGTAATGGAGTCATTTTCGTGGGGTGCATTGAGTTGGAGTATAGTTGGAAACCCAACCATTCAGGGAAATCCCTAATTTGGTGGAAATGTGGCGCAGAGAATCAAACCCCCAGGTCTAGCTTTAACTCCATAGTCAAGTGTGAAATCCTCATTTTTCGTAAAAGTTTAAGCAGTCAAATGATATTGTGCATTGTGTCATTAACATCTCAACATACGAGATACCATTGCACTGACAAAAAAGGCTAACTCGGAATACCTAGATAAACGAAACATTGAACCCAATTGATTAGAACAAATTGATTTAAATATTGCTTTGGTGTTTATTTGCATACTCAAGGTTTTGAGGGATTTTATTATTCATATAGTCTATGTGAAATATCTTGCTAACCTCATGAGTCATTTCATGGAGTGTATTGAGTTGAAGTATAGTTGAAACCATGACTGTTTAGGGAAATCCATAATTTGGTGGGAAGGTGGTGTAGAGAGTTGAACCCCTAGGCCTAGCTTTAACTCCACAATTGAGTGTGAAATCCTCATTTGCCGTGAAAGTCTAAGTAGTTGGATGATGCTAACATCATACTATTAACACCTTGACATATGAGATTAGGCACCACTACACCAACAATAAGGGTTGGCTCAGAATACCTAGATAAATGAAACATCGAATCCAATTAACCAAAGCAAACCGATTTGGGTATTACTTTAGTGTTTATCTATATGCTCAAAGTTTTGGGGGTCTTATTGTTTTATGTCTCTGTGAAACATCTCAGTAACAGAGTGTATTGAGTTGAAGTATAGTTGAAACCGCAATCATTTAGGGAAATCCATTATTTGGTGGAAAGGCGATATAGAGAATCAAATTCCTCAGTCTAGATTTAGCTCCATAGTTGAGTGCGAAATCCTCATTTGCCAGAAAAACCTAAGCAATCATATGATGATGTGCATCGTACTATTAGCATCTCGACATACAAGATTAGACACCATTGCACCGACAAAAAGAGTTGACTCAGACTACACAAATAAACGAAACATTGAATCCAATTGACCAGAGCAAACTAATTCTAATATTGCTTTAGTGTTTATCTACATATTCAAAGTTTTCAAGGATTTAATTATTTACATGATATATGTGAAATTTTCCTTTTGTACTAACTAATTTCAAAAGTGTCACATATAACTAATTTCAAAAGTGTCACATATACTATGAAGGATATGTTGATAAATTTTGTTAATAAGAGCTACCAAGGCGCATGTTAATTACGTATATATATTATCGACATACTGCATCTCTTGTTTTATATGTAATTAATATGTTGAAAATCCAAATAATTTTATATTAAATATGATTATCGAGTGTTTCAAGAATAATCGTAAATAAAACCTTGTCTCCACAGGTAGAATCGATAAAATATGCACAAAGTCCAAGTCTTGTTGCTTATCAGGGAGAAACCTTTTCATAAAGTATACGTAAACATAATCCTAGGGTCTTGGCTATCATGGTTAATGACCATTTCATTGACACGGACCGACGACTAATCCCCCATCTCTCTTACCTCATCGAATCTTCTTCCAATCGTAATCATTCCTATGGACACAAGTTTCTAATTTGAATTCTAAGCAAACAAAAAATAAAAATAAAAAAGGCTGGCCTAGTGTTTATGATGAAATTATATCTGGTAGAGTATCATAAGGACAAAGAATCAGAGCACAAGTCTAGGTCTACCTCAAGCATTTATATATGCCAAGAGAAAATAATTCTGGCCCCAGAAAGAAGAAGACCCTAATGCAGTTTCCAAATTTATCGGTCACGAGCTAGCTGGGCAAGGCTGGCTTTCAATCATAGCCTACCAGTTTTGTTTTCATTTTGTCTTTGAACTCAACGCGGGAACTTCATTAAAAGTATATCATCATTATGCTGTTAATTTTATGTGTTTAATCTTAAAAAATCATTGGTTGGAAAAATCTTTATGTAAATACATAAAAGTGTATTTGGACGTAAATAAATCGATCGAAATATATTAAGATGTGCGGTAATTACAGAAATAACATGCTACAAGCTATAATGGCTAATCAACATCGTTTAAACGTAGTATGAATGCATCGGTGAAAGAGCTAACCTACATACGCTCCATTTATTTTTCTTTGTAATTAAAGTGAGTTGTTTATGATATGAAAACAAATTAAGATTAATATCTGAATAAGCTCGATTATCTGTCTTCTAGTTGACCAAAATGAATTAATATGTCGTGCGGACGAGCGCTACCGAAAAAAATTGGACTGATGGTTGCGTTAATCGAGGAAATATCCATCTCTTTGGAATGTCAACGTCAGCTACAGCGATGAGTGTATTCCATGTGATGACAGGATGTCGTGGAAGTTTAATTGCGAATTCGGGAGCGCCGCATAATTGCAAACATTTATCCCATCATGGATTAATTAAGTTTAAGAGAAACGGAGACGAATTGGAAGAAATTCTTATGATGGTTGTGAATCAAAGCATGATCTAGCTCTGCTAATCATCTTGCAATTTGACTCTAAATACATAAGATTATACAACAATTAGCGTAGAAATGTGCACATTACTCTCTTTTTTCTATTAATTTGTCTCGCCTTGCACCGTAATGCTGATCAAGTGCTCGATAAAATTACGTGAAATTTTACATAAAAAGAATGCCTCAATACTCAATTTCTCCTAGGTCTACGTCTTGGATCCTCTCACGAGTTCCTTAATACTTGCCAAGTGAACTAATTTCTATAATACCATGTTCTATTCAACCAACAAGCGTCAAAGTTAAATTCCACAAACCTGCCAAAGAGGAGCGTCACCTTTTCTTCTTTCACGAAAGTGAAAGAATCCTATTCGAGGACACTAAAGAAAGATAGGTAAAAGCGTGGAAGGAGCTTACTTTGGAAGATTGCAACGAAGAGTGAAAATGACAAACTAGTGAACATAGCTTTCGGATGATACATATCATTATAAAACATCTTATTATGGTTTCATTTCATCATGTAACCTCTTCTAAATCAAATCTTTAAATTAAAATTTTCCTGTAGGCATTGGTTTTCTCAGGCCAAAGTGGAAACCGTGGTCCAAAAGCAACCATTTTCGCCCGCAATTGGGGGGAAAGGTAAATGAGACTCAAAAAGTATCGACTAGACCACCAACGTCTGGAGGAGGTTAACTTAAGAAAAGAAGAAAGTGATGGAGAAGTTACAAGATATTTAAAATTCATCTATCTTCTAAACTCATTCCTTTACCTACTTCCCTCCCTTCCTGTCCCATCTTTTGTCCCATCTTTTCCAAACAAAGACGGGAAAAACTAAAGATAGAAAATCTGCTCTTTTCATTTTAAATATGTCTCTAGAACTTCTCCTATTTCTCCTTCCAACTTTTGATTAACAAAGAAGTGGATTCATATTAAATAGAGAAAAGTACCAAAAAAGTCTTAAACCTATTACATTTATACCAATTTAGTCCTAAACTTTTCAATTAGATCAATTCAGTCCTAAACCTTTTAATATTTGTACTAATTCAATCCATCCGGCCAATTTTGGCTTGCCGGCGCTGACATGAACGTTGGCCGGTGACCGGACGCTGATGTGACAATTTTTGTGATTTTTTATTAATTTTTCGATTTTTTTATTTTTAATTGATTTTTTATTAATTTTTTTTTCTTTTTTTTTTCCTTTTTCCTTTAATTTTCTGCCTTCTTCCTTGTGGTGGCCGGTGAGCCTCCGGTGAGACTCGCCGGTCACTGGGCGAGGGCCGCGAAGCCCTCGCCTGCTGCCAACGAGGGTTGCAGCCCTCACCAGTCTCTCCCAAGGTTGCCGGCGAGGCGACTTCGCTCAAATCTAGGTGAGGCCAGCCTCGCCTGCCACTGGCGAGGCCATGGCGGACATCGCCAAGGCGGAGGTGAGGGCCGCGAAGCCCTCACCAACCGCCGGCAAGAGTCGCGACCCTCGCTCGACCTCGCCTAGGGTCGCGGGCCAGGCGGCTTAGCTCAGATTTGGGCGAGGCCAACCTCGCCCTGGCCTTGCCGCTGAGTCACCGGCACCTCCCCCGCTGTCGACCTTGGAGCTTCTCGACCTCGTCACCGCCGCCCTCACCTCCACGAAATCCCAATTCGAGGCCCTAGTCCCCCAACCTCCCACGCCTCACGTCGCCACTCCTTTGCCCGATCTTCGCCTCCGAAACCTTGGCCCGCCGCCCCAACACTCTCCTCTCCTTCTTCCTAGCCCTCGCCTCCGCCTTGGCAATGGCCGCCATGGCCTCGCCCAGATCCGGGCAAAGCCGCCTCACCGGCGACCTTGGGAGAGGCCGAGCGAGGGCCGTGACCCTCGCCGGCCACCGCCAGGAAGAAAGCAGAAAAGAAAAAGAAAAAGAAAAGAAAAAAGAAAAAAATTAATTAAAAATTGAAAAAATAATTTAAAAATAATAAAAATTGCCACATCAGCATCCAGCCACCGATCAACATCCACGTTAGCGCCGACCGACCAAAATTGGCTAGATGGACTGAATTGGTACCAATATTAAAAGGTTTAAGACTAAATTGGTCCAATTGAAAAGTTTAAGACTGAATCGGTACCAATGCAATGAATTTAAGATTCTTTTGGTACTTTTTCCTATTAAATATGATCACATAATTATGGAAAACCCTATCTTTGTGCATCATAATTATAGTTATGAGATGTATTAGGCACATGCATAGAAGGGACATTAGACTTGCTAAAATGTAACGAATCTCACATGAGACTTATGTAATTCAAAAACCAACGTACCATAAGTTTAATGACCAACATTACTTTTAATAAATCGTTTCATCTTTTAATTAGGTTGACATACTTACAGGCATCAGGGAATTTCCCGCTTGAAATCGCCCGTCATAAGCTCTGACCACATGCAAACCGTACCAAGCCGGAGTCGCCTCGTTGGCCAAACACCAATCCAAGCAAAAAATAGATTTCTGGTCTTCTCCGATTATTGTGGGTGTGGGATAATGTTTCCTATCCCCACGGGTTTGGACCATGCGCGACCCTTCGCGCTGGCTCAGAGCCGTTGACTCGCAGCTCGATGAGCCTCGCAAACCGAGGATTTGCTCGTGTTTTCATGTCCCACCATGCCTCGTGCAGGTTTTTCTTACAGTCATGACAGTACAAGGTGAACGTTCGACCAACCGAAATAATACAAAGGGAGCACTTGCCCACTTGCGGTGTTGCGCCCACTTGTCTTTGGCCGACGAGCAGTGAGAAACAAGCCCGTCGCCATTGACCACGAGGTGGGGCTTCAATTTCGGAACCACCACCGATTCCATTTCTTTTACTTTTCTCCTTAAAAGAAATTATCCGATGTCGCGTGCTTTTGGGAAAGAAGAAAGAAATGGAGCACGACAGTCTTCTAAATTGTGTGGAGATGGAGTTGCTCCTCTTTGTGTTCTTCGAATCTCCCCGAAGGCACGCAATTCACAGAGGCTTAGAAAGAAAGTTTGGCGCAAAGCTTGTGGATTATCAGCTAGCTTGCAGCCTCAGGCCTGGGCGATCGCGAAGTACAGTGATCTTCCGATCCCGGACCAGCCGGTCGTTATTAGAATTTTGTTAGGGAGTATTCTGCTCGTTAAAAATTTCAAATACTAAGAAAAACATTAGAATGTTGGATGCAATGTCTTCTTTTGACTGTCTTCATCATGTGCATAGTCAATGTTTTGTGCTTTTGTACCTCTGCAATCTTTTGGCCGTACCTGAAGGTTCATATTAAGGAAATCATGCTTCAAAAAGAATCTTTGGCCGAACAATTTTTGATGGAAACAAGTTTATTGACGCACAAATACACAGATGTCATACCATCGAAAGAAATGTAACCGCATCATTATCTCGATTTTCCTATTTGAGTTTGTCCACTTATGTAGAGATTTTACACGTGCAATGGCAAGCCAATGACCTTAATGATAAAGTCCTGATGGCGGCAATTCACCTGTATTTATAGTGGACCTAATCTTGGTAAGAGTGCTCTTTTTTTTTTTCATACCCCAAAGATTAATTTATTCAATTACCATTGAACGTGTGACGTGTATCGTATTTTCATTCAAATTGTAAAATATAAATCTATACGCAAGTGTGCATATAGATATATAGAAAAAGAGCAGTGATTTTCTCCATACATGATGAGACGTCTCTGATTGGTGGATAGCAAAAGCATGTGAATAATCGCTTTCAAATCAAAAGAGATTTGTTGAAGCAATGGACACCGATGAATGCGTTTTGCCTTGCACGTATTTTCTTGTGGTGTGCTGGGGGCGCTTGCTAATTTCAAACATGGCGGGCTCCGTGGGCATGAAAAGTCAACCAATTATAAAGGCAAAACAGGCCCACAGGCGGCCAACAGAAACGACCCTCCAGGTCACTGTCCACCGTCGTTTTACCTGGTCCCTCCCGAGATCGGGGCGGGTCCCACGTGCCGGGACCGTATGTCCTCGCTTTCACACCTTCCCTGCCCATTACGCTTTGTATTTTGTCGTGACGCATACGTATCCATCCGCCGTATTTGGGAGGGAGAAAAAGGTTGACATGTACTTTAGATGTAGTATATGATCCTAGCCGGAAAGTTGCATATGGCAAAAAATTGACGTGACGAGTTCTTAATGAGATTCCGTGTCGTCTTTAAAAAATATCGACATCATGCGCTTGAAATGATCTTGAGTATGAGATATTCAACGGATATTGATGTAGAACTTGATCCGTATATCACATGATGTGCCACACACATACACATATATATATATAGTTATTTCTTTAATGGTAACCTTGCTGAAATCATTTTAAGGGCGGGATCTTATCGAGGGTTAGCAAGAACTTAACCCACCAAAGAAGTTTGGCATAGCTTATAATAATAAATTGAAATGTGGTTTTGCTTGCCACTGGTTAGTGAAATCTTATGTAATTAATGTATGTGCACGGGATGTTCGGGAAAAGAACACACTTATCAAGTTAGTGAAATCACTAATAAAATTTCCAGAATTATCAATACATTAAATTGTGCTTAGCTTTAAATTGGTGGTTGCTACTTGCTAACATGTCAAACCCACACCCACATTCGATTGTTTCTATTCAATTAAGGTTGCCAGAATTTTCGATGACATAAATTGTTATAGAGATCTCCAGCTAAGTCTGACTAAAATTTGTTCATTGAAATAGCACCCCATGAAGAAAAATATAGAACAGAAACTAGAGGCCATGTGACATTTCCTTATTAAAGCCATTGCCATCAAAGCTAGCAAAGTAGATTTATTTATTCATTCCACTTGCACTCCCGAACTCTTTACGACATTGGGAAAGGTCAAAATGCAGTAAATAAATCATTGAAAAAAAAAAAAAAACTCCACAATTTCTAAAAATAGGGGTCATGTCAAAAACACTATAGTTTTGAAAATACTAATTACAAATAACACAAAAACCGTCTATATACTTTTTTTTTTATCAGTTCTACTTTATACCTACTCTACACTTACTCTTAAATCTTCTGTACATGGTTAGCGAACAATTCCCCAATAAATACAAGTTAACAAATTAACCTTGCCAAAATTTACAAAAAATATCATTAAAAGAACCTAAAAAATAACTCTTATGAGCATGTTATATGATTGCTTTGGGGTTGCCTCCCAAAAGAAAACCATCTCAACAACATTAAATGCCGATTCCGATAGCGCGTCAAACGATAACAATCAGAGTCCCATAAAGAGCATGGTTTATCACCAACTTGACAGAAACACAAGCTATGAACATAAATTCTTATTTTTAAAAAAAAAAAAAAAGAGAGAGAAAATGTGGGAGGAAGAAAAAAAAAAAAAAAGAATGGGAAAGTCAACCGTTTTGATGAGATCGAGTTGATCGTTACCCCCCGTATTGCTGCGACCGGAGATGTAGATGTCCATAGGAAAATGAAGCTTCTAAGATCGTGGGCTCGTGCATGGGACCGATGAAAATAATGGGTTTTTTAGGATTGACTCTCCAGCAGAGAGAATAATGTACTTTTTTTTTTTTTTCTGAATTCACGTAGAAAAGTCATATGTTACGTCTGCGAAAGGTAGGGCTCCGGGGACAATACGAAATCCTCCGGAAGATTTTTTTGCCAAAGAAATCAATTGATAGAATCGGTTGGCACGTATCTTTCTGCCGAAACTCTGTCAAGAGTTTGAGCTTTTGAAGAAAAGTCAATCCAAGTTGATTTGCAAATTTAAATTTGGTTTTCTAGTTGGGTTGATAACTATCGAGTCAGAAGTGAGTCCTCACTTTCTCCATCAAGCTTCAAGTTGGCCAGCAAATTCCAACTAATGTCCGGTAGTTCTAGCGATGATCCCGCAGTCCTCGATGCCTCCACACCAACACTACCACCCCGCCGCCGCTGTCCTCAATACCTCCACACCAACACTACAACGCCGCCGCTGCGCTCGAGCTCTTTTTTGCAGGTTTTTCGACGACTTCCAGTAAGTGCCAGTGCCCAAACTTCTTTGCCAAGTTTCTGCACGCATCCAAGCGTCATCACCATAAACTCCAGCCCTTGAGCAGCAATTCTAGCAAGATCCAGACAAATTCCTTGCACGTTTCAATGCTCCGGCAGTGCTTTAACAGATCCCTGTGGTGGTCTTGATCTTTGCTGTCACACACCATTACCCTCTTGCTTCACAGAGGCTTTACCTTCAAAACTGTTTAGCCCACATGCCACCACTTTTCAATGGAGTTGCAAACCGCTATTTTTACATTTGCCAATCTGCAATGCAAAGCAAGAGTACTCACGGTCAATTCCTAGACCCACCTAAGAACTGGACCATAACCGGTAGGCTAGTTCTAGGTGGTCCAGTTCTGGGATGGGTCCAACAACCGGTGGGCGATTCCTAGTTCTAGGCTGAGAATTTGCCCACTCTATAACCGATCACCCCTTGTTAAAGTAGGGTTTCTAAAAGAGAATTCATCCTTGGATCCAACTCTTGTTAATATATGAGAAGTTTCTTCGTTATAAAGAGCATCCAAGAGGCGACTTCTTCATGAATTACACCTTGAAGCAACCTAAGAGTGTTGAAGCCAATAAATCTTGTGATAACATGTGTAATTCCTTTCATTAATTCATGAGGAAATGTGAGGGCTAATGCTGTGTGGATTGTTTGGTGTAATTTGGACCTGAAAAATATTGAAAGTGTTTGAGTAACACAAATATGATTGTAATCTCTATTTATCACTTGATCTATAGTGGAATCTTGTGCAACTTTCCCTATAGATGTAGGTTACATCGGCTGAGCCACATAAGTTTGATATCCAATTTATTTTTATCATTTGTTTTTCACAATAATTAGTACCTGAGTGAGGTTTGGGTGAGTTGAAGTGAATTGATAGCGACAGCAGAAGTTGAAAATCAACTGATGGAAAAGATTTGGTTTTTGGAAGATTCATATCAAGGATCATTTGTACGAGAGGAATCTACACTTACAACTATCGGGAAAGAAGCCAAAGCCGATGAAGCAAGCTAATTAAGAATTACACAATAAACAAGTTTTTGGTGTTATACAACTGACGTTGGCTCCTAATATCGCGTTTGACATCTTAAAAGCAAAGACTACTATAGGAGTAATGAATGTCGTATTGAATTTATACAATAAGCCATCTACAATCAATAAGATCTACTTGAACGATGTCTGTTTCACTTACAGATGGATGAAGGTGTGCCGATTGTTAAATATATCAACAAATGCAGTTGTCACTCAATTGAATTCAGTTGAGATTGATTTTGATGATGAGATATGCTTGCCAAATAGTTGGAATGTTACTATTACTACTATTAGTAAATTCCTCTGAGTCAAGAAGTTTGATGTTTAAAGGTTTGCAATTTGATCCCGGGAGAGGACATTTGTAGTAGAATCAATACTCAAGTTAGCAAGAGTCGTGCAAACCTAAATAGATGAATTTAGTCTAAGACTAGTGGTATTGTTTGTTGGAAAGGGATTCATTAAGAGCAGATAATGTTTTTCTTTTTTTTCACTTGCTCCTTTTTATACGATAGTTTCTTTTGAATTTTGTTAAGATTACGAAAACTTAGATGACTTCAAATGCTAATGTCTATCATCTCCGCAAGATTAGAAAGAATTTAAGATCAAACTACGTGTCATTCCAAACCCTTCGAAAAGATAGCGTTCGCCACATCGCATCGGTCTCGCAATCTTCATCTTCTTGGCCTGGCCTTTTTATTTTATTATTGATTCTCAGTTCTACATTCATGTCTTTTATCTACATTCACACCTCTCCACATGAAGACACAGCAAACTTAAAAACCCTGATGTTTATAACGTTGCATTCTCGTCGTCATGGAATAGACTGGTGATAACGATGTCTTCAAAGAATAATAATTGTTGATCGCACTTCAAATTGGAAACTATTCTCTTGTTTTAGGGTAAAGAACAACCATTATCATCAACGTTCGATTTTTTATTGTTTCCTCACAATCAAGTTGGTGATTGATTACGCTAGTATTTAATTTGTGCACCAAAAATGATATGAGATTCATTGTGTATATTGCATCGTGAATTTTAGTGAATTTGTACACATCTAAAACTCCAAATTAGATGAACATTCTCGAATCTTGATTGGGACCATATAAATGACTTGTGTCCGAGACGATTTTGAGAACAAAACAACACTCTAATATAGATAATGGCAGCAACGTAGTGACCAAAACTGCTGATCTCATGGGCTAGAGAAAACATAAACTGACAATGAAATCAAAAAATAGTTTAAATCTGGGCATTTATCTGGTTAAAGTGTTGCCAAAATACATCGAAAGTCAATGGACAAGTTATCTTTTTGTTTTGGAAGACCAATTTTTCATGATTTAAAGGGGGAAGTACAAGGAAAAAGGAGCAGAAGCAAAGGGCCCGTAATATAGCGAAAATATGGACCACATCGATTCTTCCACACATAAAAATCCAATGAAGTTTCCATCCACGTGCTTCAGGAAAAAAAACCTGAAATTGTTCCTCTAATATAATGCATTTCCCACTCCCAATTGTCTGGTGCTTCTGATGTAACTAGTCATAATAGTGCTCAACTATCTTTTGCCCCAATCAAAACCAGTCTTCATTCATTCATTCATTTATTTATTTATTTATTGGAGAGAAAGAGCATAAGAAGAATAATAAAGAAAAGAGAAAAAGACATAGTTGGTGTGATAATGATTTATATTTCTAGTGCACCAATTGAGATGACTCACTGTTCAACTTGAAGCCACTCAAGTTGCAGCTAAAAACAATCTTAGTAATACTCCAAAGACTGAAGTTATTTCTAGGTTGAACAATAGGTCAATCGATGTGACTTTGACTCATAGTGATTGTCGTCATGTTTATATCAAGATTAAAGTACTAAAATTATTAGTATATACTTAAATTATTAGAGAATTGGGATTCCTTGCCCATGGAGAAGAAATGTGAAGCTCGTCTCATATTTTATTCTCATATCTTCAAGTGCTGTCTCACTTTGTTTTTTTCTCTTATGGTTTGTGAGTATGGTTTTTGCATTTCATAATATTCATTATACATATGTTGTCTTCACAAAATGCTTTCTCTTTATCATGTATGTGCTGATACAAAAAGAAAAATACTTGGTGCTGTTTTCAAGTAACTTAAACTTTTAGAGTCAAGTTCTCGATTTTTGATACCGTAACAAAGCAGATATTTTAAGTTTGGTTTCTTAAGCTCCTCTTTCACCATTCCTTTTCTGCTCTGAAAGAGGCAGGAGAAAGGTGACTAGCAGAACTATCCTTTTTAGATGTCGTCATAAAAACATTGTTATGAGCTGCAGCTACGCTGATCATATGTCCCCTAGCTATCAAACAAAGGTTACAAGAGCCCACGCATCATATTGAAGTTGGCAACTTTTGTAAAACAAAACGAAAAGGCCAAGAAGTTCTGCACTAAGATGGGGGTCCCTGACTCCCTGCAAGTCTGACTAGCTCCCTTGACATGCTTCTTTGAGACAGATCAAAGCTAATGTCGGTAGCAACATGTCGGAAAAATTTCCACAAGCCCTATACCTAATGTACAAAATGTAATTTAATCATAAAACTTTCATTTGGTTCAACCAAGTCCTAGTTTACAGTAGTCCACGCATCATATTGAAGTTGGCAACTTTTGTAAAACAAAACAAAGAGGCCACGAAGTTCTGCACTAAGATGGGCGTCCCTGCAAGTCTGACTAGCTCCTTGACATGCTTCTTTGAGACAGATCAAAGCTAATGTCGGTAGCAACATCTCAGAAAATTTTCCACAAGCCCTATACCTAATGTACAAAATGTAATTTAATTCTAAAACTTTCATTTGGTTCAATCAAGTCTTAAAATTTTACTAGAAAGTGCAATCGAGTCATAAACCTTTCAATTACTTCAAAAAAAGTCATAAATCTTTTTTGTTTTCTGAAAAATGCAATTAAGCCCTAAATTTATATTAAAAAGTGCAATTTGAGGATCAAATATAGGTGAAATCGGGATTAAAGGCCCATGTAATGATGGGAATCAGCTTTATTCAAAAGGCCCAATTTGTAAATTATCAAAGCAGAAACACATGGGCCCAAATTTGATGTGGTCAAGATGGAAAATTTGAAACGAATGGCCCCAAAAAGATTGAAATGAAAGGCCATCCTTTGACTCATGCAATTTCTGCTTGCTGGTCCAAATCCATTATCATCATCCTAACATCCAATAGATCAAAGAAATTCACACCATGCTACATAATAGCTGTATCTAAATATTAGACTAATCGATTAGCTGAAGCACATTCAATTGCATAATTAATTAGGTTCAGTGGATCCAACCCTTCGCTGTTTAATTGTAAGCATTAACTATGACTTTCATCCATCGGACATGTCCACAAAATTTCGTTAAATATGACTTTCATCCATCCATCGAACATATCCACAAAATTTCATTAAATAATTTCCTTGATCATGTCCTTCACGCATCTTAACTCGAAAGTCAACATGGTAAATCTAAAAAGTGGCCCAATAATCTTACGAGATTGTCCCAATCAACGCGATTAGCTGGGGTGCTCTCAATTGAATGCTGTCAACGATCTATGCGGTGTTCTGCATTATCCCCCTTATTCTTGACAGATAACGGCCGTCAGAGTTGGTGCTTAGCTAAATATCTGACAAAAAAGGGTGATTTGATGAGTGAAACAGGGACCTTGAGCGAGCATTGTATGAAGGGGGCCTGAAAGGATCGAAGCTGATGCATGCACGAACATGTGAAACTGAGGAGAGAGAATTATGGTGTTGGCCAACCAATGGACAAGCTGGAGATGGGATAACCATAATATCAATAATAAAAGCTTCCCTCACATCATGAGTGGACAATACACCCAAGCAGCACATAGACCCACCTCATTTATGAATGCAATTCCGGGGGAAAGGCTTCCCAACTGCATCGACCCATGTTGCAGATTTAATGGTCTCTTTCCATTGCAAGAACTTTCGATTTTCTGTGTAGTACCTGGTGCCAAGGTCATTGCACCAGATGTTCAACACAGCCCAGTACACAGGAGGCACAGCATGAAGGGTTCGGTCGATCCTGTAATACCAGCATGACTTCCTAGCATCGATGGGAGGGACGATTTGGTCGAATCTTGCGATCGGTGAAATTACCTAGCAAAGCGTCCTATCTCGATCGTTAATCATAGAAGGCGCCAGCTCTCAATGTGAAGGGTTTCATCTCATCTGCATTGCGCCCCCTATGCGTCAAAAATGGAGCATTCATGGTCCACTCTACTTTGTATCCGTGAGTTGGCTAGTCCCTCGTTGTGCAAACAACCCTACCATCGTTAGGACCACTGCATTCGCGTTCAGTTTCCGCTATCTCTCGCAATCCCATCTTCAATGGTGCAAAATCTCATGTCTTCACAATGCAACAACGACTTAGAAGGTTGCGCAAACGCATAGAAGACAATCGAGACAGCTATCGGCGTCCTTCTTTTCGGGCTTCTTCTTTTGCTTTCCGAATAATACAGTTTCCCACATGGACAGTCTCGATGTCGACACGGATGGTCGAGACCCGAGCCTCTAAAAAAATCCACGAAAAATATTATACAAATTTACAGGTAAAGAGCAATACAACTTCCGAAATGATGACACCATCATTGCTAGCCTTAGCAAGCAAGGAGACATGGGCGAGACGCAAAAGACAAGCCTTGTACAAGAGGAACCTTCACGAGTCGCCGTCCTTCTTGGTTTTATCATATTGGTAGAAAGACAAAAACTTGATGCCCACCTTTCACATGCCTGTCCCGGAGTTTCATGGCTTTCCCATGTGCTCTTCTCTACATGCCCACAGAACAAGCTCCCTGAACCTCTTTCGTCTCAGTCGCCTTTAATTAATTGCCGTGCCACTTTTTAATGCATTCTTGTTCTTCTTCGCTCAAAAGAGGAGCAGAGGAAAAGGACAAATTGGAATTGAATCCAACAGTGCAATGCCGGCTGCTATCTTGGAAGCAATATTCAATATAGCAGCTTTATTACTGGGCATGTACCATTTGATTGATTACAATCTAGACCAACAAAAAAAAGCTATTCTAAAATCTCTTTCTGCAAAATGGAAAAAGGGAAAAAACCAAAGAGGAAGAGACATTGTTGCAAAACAAGTTAAAGAAGACCTGCCTGGGAAACCCTTTAGATGTACATGTACAGTAAATTTGATTTAAAAAATAGAAGGGCACTTTTTTAAGAATGCCAAATTCCACTCAGCATACTGCGGAATCTGTTCGCGGATAGCTTCCTGACGAGCCGTTTGGCATCCGAAACTTCGGCTTCCGCAAGCTTTTCCAAGGTTTTCAGATGCCCAGAATTCACGATCTTTTTCCTCCCGCCGTGGCAACTCGTTATCGCCATCAATGTGGAAAGCAAGAACTTCTTGTAAGTGGAATTTACCTCCTCTGGCTCGAGGAGACGCATCAGTAATCCAACGTTGCGGTCCTCCTGCAGGAACCTCTTCTGGTTTTTCGGGACTAGAACCATTGCCGAGAGCGCTTCGGCCGCCATCTCGCGAACTTCAAATGATTTTGCATCGAGAAATCTAATGAACTCAGGCAAGAACCCTGCATCGCCCAGTGCCCTTTTCGCCTCTTCTGAAGTGGAACATAGCTTGGCTGTCACTTTCAGAGCTAATTCTTGGACTGAAGCCTCACCATTGCGAAGGAAATTAAGCAAAAGCTCAATGAATCCATAACTCGCCAACATGTTGATACAATTTGGCAAGGAGAAGCATAACTTCTCGATGGCGTGAAGAGATAACTCTCGGGTTTTGGATGATATCCGCGATGTAGGATCCAAAATGCGTACTAGCATACGAATTCCTCCTTCCCTTATGACCATTTGCCTGATTAAATCATCTTCAGACGCTATGCTCTGAAGGAACTCAATCGAACTAATCTGCACATTGTCAACCTTCGATTGGGAAAGCTTGATGAATGTCAAAACCGCACCTTCTTCAACCATGAACCTCTTGATTTCCTCGACAGGAACAAGATTTCTCAACACCCCACAAGCAAGACAAATCAACTCTGCTTTCGAATTGCCATTAGCACAAACTTTGAGCAGAGCCGTGACTCCGCCATGAGCAGACACAGACCACGCGTTATCCGCATTTTCCGTCAATTTCATTAAACATCTCGCCGACCCTTCCTTGCCCTTCTCGCTCCCACACTCCAAAACCCTAATCAGCGGCCAAATTATCCCTGCACCAACCAACACCCCCTTATACCGATCGAACCTGAGGATCGCCGACACCGCCTTCACGGCCTCTTCTTGAATCTCTGCCACCTCCGAGAAATCAAGAAAACCCACCAACGCGTTCACAACGCCCCCAACCTCCACAACGACCCTCACATACTTGTCATCCTCATTCATCACCTCATACAAACTGGCCAAAGCCTGCTTCTTCATCACGGCGTCGCCAATTTTCATTCTTGTCAACAAATCCCTAACGTAAAACCTCATGTCCTCCTTACTAGCACCGAGACCAGGCCTAGACACAACAATGGCGTTCACGGGAGTCAAAATACCTGTCGAATATATCTCCGAAAGGTTCTTGACATAACGATCGAACTTGGCCAGGACTATGTCCAAATCGCTCTGCATCAGCAGCTTCCCGCTGTACGAAAGATCGACGCACCTCTTGGCAAGATCCCCGCTTTCGGCCAGCGTGGCCATCAGCGCGCGCACCAGGCCCGAGACCGCCGGGTTCCGCGCCGACCCGGCGCCCTCGATGGCGGCCAGCCCGGAACTCAGTTCCTCGAGCCTGCTCCTGATGAGCTGCCATTTCACGGCGAACACCTTGACGGAGTGGGACAGGGAGATCAGCGAGGAGAGGCGCTCGACGGCGCGCCTGAGGCTGCTGCTCTGCCGCGGTCTCGCCTCCTGGGTCGCCTCTTCTTCCACCATCTTCTTGGGCATGAATTTTCAGTGGCCACGGAGCGCAAGAACCATTTTTGATCTTCTGGGTTCTCGTCCTAGGCGGAGACGAAGCGACTGGTATATTCAAGGCCGCGACTTGTGAGGTATCCAAGAGACGGAGACACTATCTTATCACGGGAGAGAGAGAGAGAGATGGAGAGGGACGGAGTGAACAGGGGACTGGCTAGGAGAGAACTGGCTATCATCCGCCGGAAGAAGATTGGAGCTCATGGGGTGTGAATTCCCATGAATGACCCTCTCGGGAGCTTGAGATGGTGAAGGGTCGAGGGAGGATGGTGAGGGGCGTTTCTGGAAACGGATGGTGAGGGCGTGGCCTTGGCGGACTCGGTC
This sequence comes from Eucalyptus erythrocorys, assembly GCA_014182555.1. Taxonomy (NCBI): domain Eukaryota; kingdom Viridiplantae; phylum Streptophyta; class Magnoliopsida; order Myrtales; family Myrtaceae; genus Eucalyptus; species Eucalyptus erythrocorys. The sequence continues at coordinate 11,135,454 of CM024600.1, read as the reverse complement.
AGTTTGGAAGGTGGAGCAGATACAGGGGAGGGAGGTGGTTGAGTCATGAATTCATGGAGAGAAAAGAGAGAGAGAGAGAGCATTTTATATCTCATGTTTTATGCCGTGAACCAATGTTTCTTTAATTAAAAGATTGTTCTGCCGATCATCTTGAGGTGCTGCCTCAGTAGCTAACTGGAATGAAATCGTCTGGTCATGTTCGAGGCATTAATTGGTGCTTTCTTCAATCGAATCGAATCTATTTTTGTGAATGCTTAATAATCGTGCTCGATATAGTATTCCTCTTATCATTCCCCTCTGATTAATCAAGTATTAACAATTTGGCGATGATATCATACATGATGTCCGAGATGCACAAGATCAAAAACATATGAGGTGCATCGCATCTCGTGATTTGAAGTATCCAGATGAAAATCGAGCAATGTATTGGGTACATCTTATAAGCGCTAAGCATTATGAGGTAAAAATTGCAAGGACTGTTGAGTTAATAATCATTAATTTTATATGGCTTAATTTAAGGAAAAACTCTAAAAAACTTGCTTGAGTTTTTATCTAGTAACCAAAAAACACATCTATTTTCAAATCTACAAGTTATATACTCGTTTAGCAAAATTAGGCATTTTTTTTTTTGGGTTAATACCTTGAAAAACCCCAAACCTGTACGCTTGTGACAAATTTACCCCAAACTATTTTTTTGACCACCAAAAACCCCAAACTCAGTATACCTTTGACAAATTTACCCCAAAATGGTACACTTGTGACAAATTTACTCTATGTTAGTTTTCGTTAAATTTTATTATCAAATTATTAAGTTAAATGACACGTGACAATTGACTAGTATACCAATTTGGGATTTTACGATCCGTTTGTCAGAGTTTACAATTTTTATGATTTTTTTGTGATATTAATCCAATTTAGCGAAGGATATATTTGTCACAAATTTATCAGTTTAGAGTTTTTTGCTGTCGAATAAATTAGTTTGGCGTAAATTTGTCATAAATGTACCAATTTAGGGTTTTTTATGGTCAGTCGGGGTAAATTTGTCACAGGTGTACCAGTTTGGAGTTTTTCATGGTCAAAAAAATAGTTCGGGGTAAATTTGTCATAAATGTACCAGTTTGGGATTTTTAAGGGTATTAACCCTTTTTTTTAAAAGATTACCATTTCACTTTCCAGAATACGCTTCGTATTTTCTCACACCTAACCACATCCAAACCCTAATCGACACGGCTAGGAATCTAAACTTGCTTAGCCATCACCGTTTCCTATGTCTCCAACTAGTAGATCGGCCCCCTCCAACGCTGCCATAAAGCTACCAGACCCTAGCATCCCATTGTTCTCAACTGTCCTCTTCTCTTTCCATCGTCCTAGAGGCCTTGATCCGTGGTTATCAATGGCATCGCGACCTCAACTCCACGCACTTGGTTTGAAAAATATGTATGCTTTTTGTGAGAATTCAGGCATGTTTTTGGTAATTTCTCTTAATCTTTCGGTTGCAAGAGGGGAAAAAGGAGGGAAGATATATTGTCTTTCTCATTCAAAAATGATGCCGGAAAATTTTGGTTGCATCGGTCAACTCTGTAAGTGTGGCATAAAAAAGATGATGGCGCAGCAGTGCAGGTCGGCAGCTTTCACGTATGTCACACATGATGACATGAAGTCTTCAACTAGTGCAATTCAAGAATAGTGAAATCATTAAGTTAATGCTATACCTAGGAAAGTGTTAGTTTCGTGTAACTTTCATTAGGTGTTATACATCATTAGGCTCCGGGTGCTCAATGGTGACAACCCTATTTCACAACAAACTTTACGAAATGAAACCGGATAGTCTACTGCTTTTTGAGTCCTTCACAAACTTATCCTAAATTAGCATATTAGTTAACCTAACGTGTATATATTTTTCGCTTCCTTTTCACATCTTCCTTATTATGAAGCTGGCTTGCCAAATCATGCACGTAATCTGTAAAGGATCAAGGCATGTACAGTTTATATGATAACTTCATTGTACCTGTCTAGGTTAGGACGAGTGATAGCTCACCTTAGAGTTTGACAAAGGAATGGGTTGAAAATGGGGTATCAAAGGACATAGGGTATAATATTATATTATTTGCACGATGCGATGACAATCAACTTTTTAATAACCCGGGAAAAACTCCAAAGTAAGTCGACCTTTCTTTTTTGGGTTTTTATTGCGCCGATTGTTACTCTTTATCTAAGCGTTTCATGGGAAAGTAAAAGGGATATGTACTTTAGTGCAAGACAGCATTAGACTTGAAGACTAAAGAGTCGCTTTTGTGATTAAAGTAGGGCGTGGATTTCTAACCTAGCTATGCATCATCTTAGAGAAAGTGAGCTTTTTTGCGTAGGGTTCACGGTGAAGAGAGATAATACATTTTCCCTAAATGTCCCACTTCATTATATTGCTTTTTCTTTATTCTTTTGAAAGTTGAGGAAATGGAAAGGCCTAAGACCCTTTATTGAAAGCGCACAGGAAGTTTCACTCCAAAAGGGACTTGTCTTGCTGTCGCTAAACTTAGCTAGTGAGACAAAGAAAGAGACAAGCTAATGGAATTAAGACATCAATGCCCTAGAGAAGAGAGAGAGAAGGAAAGGTCCCTTCATGGACCATCCCGTAATAAAGACACCGCTTCAATTAGGTGAAAGGGAGGAAAAGGGCATCTTTTCATTATCCTTAAGCCTTAGAGATGACACATCCTTCCACTCCAAACATGTGAAGCCCCCCCTACCTGGAGATGCCTTGAGATGGAGTTCACCGTTTTTCGAATAGTGAGTAACTAAATGGGAAGTGTTCTTAAGACAATTTGTTGAGAAAAGATGTGGAGGAAAGTGATCCCTTTTCATTGATTTCTTGTGAAGTTTCTAGTAGTGACAATGGCCGGCCAAAAAGACCCCCCAATAAAGCTTATGCCCATCAAGAACAATGCTAAAGGCAAGACTAGGCATAAAAAAGAGCATCCACCAATCCATACACTTGAATTGTAAGGGAAGCTTTTGAGGAAGTAAAGGGTAGGTGGCTCGAGGAAAAAGGGAAGGAAAGATATAAAAAGAATCTTGCTCATTCAACTAAAGAGCAAAAAAGGAGGAAAAAAAAAAAGCTAAAGAGATGAGAAATTACTTTATTTGAAGAAAATGACACAAAATGAAATGATTAGGTCTAACTTTGTTGTAATTCTGCCTTTCACATGATTAATTAACACATTTAATCGTCTCATCACAATTTTAACGTTTTTGACTTAATGTAGAACATGTCGTAAATTTATATACTCTTAGAAAGCAAGGTTCTCGAAGAACACATTTGCTCTTTTATTGCCAAATGCTAATCTCCAATTTAATTTATTACCCTAATCTCTCCTAAGTGGAAAGTCGGCCTTAATCCACTTTAATTGTCTCATTTGTCACAGATTGTCCTTAGTGCTTGAACATGTGCGGGTGATGAGAGACCATCGATCACGAGTTTTTTGTTTTGTCGAACAAGTGAAATGGTCTCTCTCTCTCTCTCTCTCTCTCTCTCTCTCAAATCATTGTATAATTGGAGGCACATGGCCTTCGATCTTCTATTATCCACTATTTCACTACGTCTTTTCTTGAGTACATGCATATTTTTGCCAACTATGGTACTGCACATATTGTATTATTGGTGCCTTTTTCTTTAGTTCTATTTTTCTTAAAAAAATTTCAAGGTGGTAATTAGGAGAGACATCTAATTAATAAGATGATTATTGAAGAAACTATAATAAGACGATTATTGAAGAAACTATGTTATATCTTCACCATTTACCTTAAAACCAATTCACTCAAGTGATTTGGATGATTATCTGAATGTGTGGATACGACTTTTGAAACTATTTACTTCATCGATGCTAAAGGATTCATCTCACTTGTGAAATATATTCACTAATTACATTAGATATCCATATTCGTAAAACGATTTTGAGACGGACTTTTAAGCACTACCAAAGAAGACCGATGCATATATGAGAATTTTGGACACCATTTTGCTTTTCTTAATTGCCGTTAGATTGTAAATATGTCAACAGATAGATCATTGATGGCAAACGAAACGATGTTACCTTCACTGTACATGGCGTCGACCAGAAGCAATAGTACTTGGCTGGGTCACCTAAAGGATGTCCTTTTGCTTCTAATCTGACGGCCATCACATGAACCATCCCATGAAACAACATTGTCATCTTCACCGTTCATGTTGCTAAAGAATTTAACGATGATCATACGATAATCTACGATTTCAATGCTTATGTTCCCCTTTTTAAAGTTCTGTTCTTGGATGTAACAGATAATATGGTTATTTTAGCGCCCAAACATCTGCTTATTCTGGGCCAGTCATAACTGTTAATCATATAATCCTCAATAGATTCAACGTTAATGATTGAAAATGGTCTATGGTCCATGCTCCAAAGCCACGTGGTTGCCACTTTTTGTCGAACAGAAAACGCACGAAAGCGGCCATTGGTTCAGAACAATCTTGAGTACAAAACAAGGCTAAAACCGATGGCTCCAAAAACAAAGCCTAGTTTCGAAGAGAAAGGTGCCTGCAACAGTTGTCTCCTTCACCTACTATACACACACGTGTAATGCATATAGCATACTTGATGGAAATTGAGCTTGCTTCACAAGTACATTTTAAAATTGGTGCTTGTCGATGTTAAATTAAAAATCCACAGAAAGAAAAGAAAAAAAAAAAAGATTTCGAGCCCAGGAAACACGGATTCGTACCCATGAGTCTTGGTTTGACGTACCAAAAGCTTGAATTAATATCACTTGAATTTAGTTGTCGAGACCGATGGGCACTTCATCACTCGTGCGCTCGCTTGACCCACCATCATTTGACTGAACTTAGGGAGGTTGTCTGCTGTACTTTTGTTGCCCATCTCCAGTCGAGTCGCTTGTTTAGCTGATCAATTAAATCGGTTTATAAACGTGATCTTCTTTTTCTTTTGATTTTATCGTAGTTTCAGTGATTTTTGTATAGCATGCTGCGGAGACAGGTATGAACCGTTTCAGTAACATGAATCAAAAGAGAATGATGGAGTCAAATCTGTGGTGACCAAGCTGAGGGCCTGCACGCACGTGAAAGGGTAGACGACTGACCGTAAAGTGGAATGAGACAGCTTACCAAGCGACAACTAAATGTGGAAGTTATGTTAGGATGTACATACAAGTTATTTCAGCAAAAAAATCTCGCATCGAAAAATAAATGTGGTTTGGAACACAATTCATTCACAATTCATTGGCTTGAGGTCCAAGTGAATATATTAACGTGCGCAAAATTAGGCTTCTTTCCTTATTTTTATTGCATGCTCCTAACAATGATATCAGAGCCGGTGGCATTACTTGTTTTGGTGTTCGGTGAATATCTCAATGAAGGAATCTCGTTTTCTAGTTGAAGTTTTGAGGACCCACTAGATATGTTTCTATTTTGGCTATTTACCTAGCGAGTGTGTTGCTCTACTTTACGCTCTTAACAAGTTACATCGGATAGGACCAGGTGAAAAAGAAACGAGAGCCACACGACAAAGATATTTTTAGGTCATTATGCAGATCGAATAAAACCAAAAAAAACAAAATTGACCACTCACCAAATCTGCCCTTTTTACCAATGCGTTCAACGTGGTGACAAAAGGGAAAAAGAAATTAATTGGATATTATTTTGATGGCAAAAGGTAATGATGACGTAAATACAATGCAGATTGTACCAATTGCACGTCAACTAAAAAACAATATTAGACACCTGTTTATTTCTCCAAAAAGATTTTCTTAAAAATCATCATCCTTATAACTTAAAACAACTAATTAGTGGAGAATATTTTCACAGTCAATAATAATTTATGTCCAAACACTTTAGTGGAAGATAAAATATTTTTCATTCATTCTATCTTGAAAACGATACAAATAATCATTTTTTAGGAAAAAAAAAATTAGATCATCCATTTTCTACAAAACAAATAGTGTCATACCCTAAAACCATTAAGAATAAGGGATGACACGGCGTCCTTCTACTTGAAGGACGCAACCTCAAACCATCGAAATCCACCTCCCAAAAATCACATCATCAATATTGCTTTCATGTTGCCCATCACTGGTTAAAGAGCCTGAAAAAGATTGGAGGGAACAGGCCGACAACGATAGCTCAATGAGTAATATATCTCTAATAAGTGGATCAAATATTCACAATACACCTTTACAAAACACGAAATCATCATTCATTAATTCCAAAGCTAGAGTACTATATACATAAAATATCAAGAGTAGATAATACCTTTCGAACAAACCTTTTTACAGATAAGATCAATGAGAGTATTAATTCACAAAAATAAATCAACCATCAATGGTCTAGTCCATTAATTAACCTTATTTAACGACATGTCAATAGTTCATTCTATCAATGAATCTCAAATCACATGTCAGTGGTTCACTCCATTAACCAAACTCAGATGAAATGTTAATGGTCTGCTCTATTAACCAAACTTGTGCTCAATTATCTAACTATGATCACGCATAACACCCCGTGACAAAGCGACTAAAATTCCTCCCTTAGTTAGGTCTCCACCTATATTGTTAGTGACTTAGCCCACAAAAATATCATAAACTAATATGCATATACCCACAAACCCACAACTAGGTTCACAGCAATATTGAGCACTAAACTCACATCCTCCAATACTAGGAATCAAATCCAAAATCAATATCACCAATTGATTTTACAAAACAAAACACATGAATTTTCTCAAATCCATTTATCAACCATAATACATGTCTCAATGCATTTCTCAAATCATTTCAAAATCTATTTCATAAACCAATTCACAAATCAGTATATCACTTTTCACAACGCATTTCTTAAAACAATTGCTAAACCATTCATAAAAATTAAATCGAAGTAAACACCCGATCTTTATTTTATACAACAAGCATGCTTATTGATAAGTTTTAATGTATTAAATCTTTATCGCTTTAAAGACACAAGTTTATAAATTCTTAAAAAAGATAATAGTGGAAAAGTTGAAAACCAGCCTACGATGGTTACTTGAGCCAACATACTCATCTTCCTAACAATTAACAAAAAAACAATATCAAAATCCAAGAAAAACATTACTTCAATGAACAACTATGCTCGATCATCAATGAATCGAGTGAAAGTGCTAATGATAGCGCATGTTCATCTTTTTCCTTGCGTGTATAATCTATTATATTTAACTCGCACACAAATCTTTCAAATTTCATTCCAAACAAACCATTCTTCAAAATTGATTTTTGCCAAACCCCACCGCTACATAGTGCCCTAGATTACCATTTTCACAAAAACTGCAACTCAAAAACTACTCATTCAAACCTCATAGTTCAAGATCTATATAACTCCAAATTTGTGCTTTTACTTCCAAAATTACTCCAATTGGACAAATATCGGCTTGAATACCTATCAGGCGTTATAATTTGCAGTTGATTCAGCTAGTCAAGGTGTCCCGATCAACTACGCGTAATAATTTATCTTCTTTTCCTCATTCCCTCCTCGTTTTCTGCTTCAGCTTCTTCTTTTCCTTTTTGTGCTTCAAATGCACGAGCTCAAATAGGAGGAGAGAAAAGGAGGGTTGGGCTTGGGCTCGGCCTTTAAGAGACATGGGCTGACTGGGTTTTTATTGGGCCTATAATTACAAACAGAACCTACGATTGATATGTCGCATGGAGAATTCTCGCAGGGCCACAGCGACGGCACTAGGGATTCACCAGCTCCTAGTCGTTAAGTATGACATATGAGAGTAATCAATAGAGAGTTGGAGGCAAATGAGACATAGCGATAGATTCTGCCCCTTAAATTAAAATAACAAATAATTGATTGTATGTACATCAATATGGTAGCAGATATGGAGTGCTTGCCCACTTTTATGTCAAAGGAAGATCGTCCCAAGTCAGCTGTCTTCCGCACATTACTTTCTTTTAGTTTATCAACAAGACGGTGCAATTCTACTTCCTCTCTCCTCGGTTCTCAGTCCTAGGATCTAGTTCTCCTCCCCGATTCGAATGAGCGTCTTTAGGCGTCGTGCTCGAGTGCTGCTGCTTCTGCTTCGAATGTGCATGTCGAAGTGGACATTGCATGTCCAAGGATCATCCAAGTATTTTTAAGAGGACTGCATCTGAGTTTAACTCCATGATTCATGAGGAAAAGATGTTTGCTTGTGAATTGATACGATCGACTGCATGCTCACACGCTCTCTTTACGGGGTCGGATCTTTTTCGAGTGGGGATTTGGGCACCGCACTTAACATGACTACTGTGATCAGACATGGTGCGCATTAGCAAATTTATACCAGCATGCGATCCTAAATTTGTTGAAAATTGCATCATGGTTTCCGCCAGTACAATGTCAGACCTACTTGTCCCCAAGATTCGGTGATACTCATGCCAATTTAAATTTATACAGAAGGGAAGGAGCTTAGAGCTTGCCCATGGGAAGCCGAAGCCTGTCAACCCCGCACTTGCCTGAAGTAGGGTATGCTTTGAAAACCCGTACAGATGTTCAGCTAACCATTTGTTTATGTACGTGGAAGCAATGGTTCAGCGGCTTCAGCCTATTTTAGTTTACTTACCCCTCCTAAATTAGCTGTTTGTTTGGCCTTTCACATTCATCACAACCACTGGCATTTGCATTGATTTGGTAGTTCGCTATTTCTATGAAGAAATTCTCTGTTTCAAATGGAATACGAAAAGAGTGACGAACTTCGACACTTGAACAAAGTATCGTTAAGTTTTTGACCTTGAGGCAACCCTCAGAAGACCGCCTAAAGGCAATAAGAAAGAGTTGATATTCGCATTTTGTGGTTACTTTGCCAGCTACAGGGTAAATTCTGAGCGTTGAATCCCAAACTTTGAAGCATGCGGCGGGTTCGGTGTGTAGTTGAATCAATGCCGCATGACAGTCCCTTTTGCAAGGAATTAGTAAGGTCACTGGCGTGGATATTATATGCTTGCTTGCTCTAAGCGGGATCCTAATGCTTCTTTCATTGTATGTCGATATCTGTAGACAATTGCTCATTACTACTGTCTAAACTTAAGTAAACACCTTATAAGCTTATCTAGCATTCGACCAGGATGGGCGTAAACATGATCTTGTCTGGTCTAAACAGTTCTACAGATAGAACCAGAACCAACAAGGAAAGTAGGAACATACATCCATGGAGTACCTGCCAAAAAGCCTCCTAAAGGAAAGGGACAAATTATATATGTGACTCTTTGAGAAAGGAAAAGAAAAGGAAATGCCTTAGCCATGTTTAAGCACCAACTTGCCTGAGATCCACCCTACTGGTCCATTTGCTTTTCGACGATGGCTTCGATAGATTGGACTTTACATACAACTTTCTACATGCTTGACAAGATTTTCTAGACAGGGTTGGTGTGTCGCAAAGCCTACAAAGGATTTTAAATATAATGAGCTAAGGGGAGAGTGAAAGTGAGTTCAATTAGCGGTTGGCTAATTAATTATACTCTTTTTAGCTTTCTTGTACTTCAAACAGTTCATTGATTATACAAGAGATTGTATGGAAATATACAGGGGAAACAGATGCTATGACATCTATCGTTCCGTCCAGTACACTCGAAATCACGACATTCTTTTATCGACTCATTTTACCGCCGCTTGCATTATCTAACTTAGAGCCTCAATCAAAGTGTAGGAGTTCATGCATTTTTGTACATCTAATGAGCATGCAAATATTCACATGATTCCGGGAAAGTAATGGTTCGTTGAGTTCATATCATTCATCATTTGAGATAAGCCCTTTCTAGCCCGCAATCACATGCATATAAACAAAAAATGGAATGCCAGGCGGAGAAGCAGCGGCGAGCATGAATGGCGCAGATGCCATTGTAGTCACCAGAGTGTTCTGACTTCGGCTCTCAGCCGTATAGACCCCTCAAGCCCTGATATTCGACGGTCGGCATCTCTGCTCAAACAGATCTTCCATTCTCGCAAGTTTTTCTGTGATTTCGATCCAATTGCCGTTACTGAAACCAAGAAAACTGAGGGTTCGATTTGTGATAATGCCGACGCTGATGCTGATGGGGGAAACCAATCCATTGGCCTGAGGCATGCTCGGATTCTGGCTTTTTCTACACGATCATTCGTGGAATCAGCCAGCAATTAATGAAGATCTTCGCTCAGAGCAGGTGGTTCTTCGGTTTGCCTTGAGCTGGAAGATGAAGCTGTTGAGGAACACGAAGAACAGAGGCTACAGTCCTCTGTTCGATTAGGTCCCGGATACTGCAGATCAGATAAACGGTTTGTGTCTGATGATTTTATGGAGACCTACTTGCCATAGGAACCATTCAATCTAATCAATCCTTCTTCACTCCCACCTCCATAAACTGATACAAAAGGGAAGAAGCTTAGAGTTTGCCAGTAAGAAGCGTAGGTCCATTGACCCGGTCTCTGCCCAAAGTAGATTTATATTGCATATTTATCTACTCTGGGGGCAGTTTGGGTCAACAGGCTTCCCCTTCTCACAGGCAAATTCTAAGCACCTTCTCATTTACATCAGCAAGATCAAGAATATTGCAGCACCTCTAGGAGGTCTGACATAAGATGGGAGGAAACCTGCACGTGATGCAATTTTGAACAAATTCAGGATCCGCCGCCAGTATCAATTTGCTAAGGTGCACCATGTCTAATAACTATTGGAGTAGCTTAACAAATACAGTGCCCAAATCCCAAAGGAAAAGGTTCCAACCCAGTAAAGAGAGCGTGCGCCCATGCGGTTGACGCCAATGCCTCATGAGCAAAATGGAGTTAAAAACTCAGATGCAGTCCTCTTAACACAAACAAAAGTTCAAGCATATGCATTTCGATGATCCTTGAACATTTACTATCCAATTCGACATGCACGTTCAAAGCTGAGTATGGCATTTGAACACCATGCATAAAGACGTCATTCGAATCAGTGAGGAAAGAACTAAATCTTAAAACTGAGAACTGACAAAAGAGGAAGTAAAATAGCAGGGTCCTGTGGATACATAGGAAAGGATCTGTTCAACATAGATATTGGGGGAAAAAAAGTCATTGAGAATGGAGAAGATGATGAGTGAAAAGATGCTAACTAGGGAAGTAAAAAAATTTGGCTTCTTTTGTGGAAATCAATGCTGGATCATCCCTGAAGATAATCTCAAGTTGAGAGGAATTTCATAGGAGTTTGATCACGAGTCCTACTGAATTGCCACTACAACGCAATATAAAACCTAGGACCATTTTCTGAATCAGCTTACTATTATCCAAGATTGGCTTCAAATTAGCACGATATCTACACATTACTCTTGAGATATAACTGGATACATAAGTCAACTGATTTTGAGTTGGAGACCCTATGCGATGAAAACTGTTGACTGTAAGATCAGCCCCACTGTAAGCAAGTAGACAATTGAGTTCAGGCTCTTGGGCAATGTGATCAATAGTAAATCTCCACAGCTAAATTCAAATTGCGGCACAATAGCTTTGGAATGTAAAATTGTGTAATCAGCAGTTACAAATGACTTGAAGAGATTTACACTTTGGCCAACGTAGGTGAGAGCCCAAGAGAACTGTACAGTTAAAATAACTGGGCATTATCTGATGCCTCTGGAAGAGGAAGATGAGGATTACTACGGTACTGAAAAGGCCCCAAATACCACCTCAGCAAAACAGAGGATCTCTGTACAACAAAAATTATGGTGTACAGCTCTATATCATCCATGACAAAAACTCACCATGCCTGACCATGAAATTCCTCCAGCATCTGCCTCCACCACCTCGACAATATATTTAGTGAAAATACAACAGTGAAACCAAAATAAGTGGTCATGATCAGCAACAATTTAAGTTGGACAGAGATTATATTAAGCAACCGGTTACTCTAGGAGGCCAGAGGTTTGGTCCAAAATGAGGCTTCTGCGCATTGGGATCATTCTCTGGTACTTCCATTCCTAGGAAACAAAACATCAATGGAATCAGTACTACTCGAATGGTCTTCAGAAGATGATAACCAACAAGTTTTAGTTAAATCATTGTCCTAGAGCTGCTGGTTTTGTGTTAGTACTTCAAAGTTCAAACAACTAGCTTCTATTTCAGTGACGGTTCTGGTGAAGAGTCCTCACTTCCTTTTCTACGTGCTGCAATCCAACCACCAGTTGATTACAGGGAGCTATCAAAATCAACAGGCATTCATCTAAATCCGCTTTAGGTAGCATAGACTGCAGTAAGCTGACGCCCAAAAGAAACTGAAGAAAAGAATCTGTTTTCTTATATTTCATAGAGTGATTACAATGAGTATAAATACATGAACAGAGAATCTAAATTAGGTAAGATCCTATTTAGGTAAAGATCCTAAGTATCCTCTAATCTCTATCAATATCTAATTTACAGCTAACAAAATAAAATCAAATCACATAATATCACGTAATATAATCACGTAATATAATCGGAGAAATTCTAGAAGATTTCTAATACATTCCAACACTCCCCTCAAGCTGGCTTGAAGATGTCTTCCATAGACAGCTTGTTCACTAGATGAATGAATTGCTTCTTATGCAATCCCTTGGTTAGAATGTCACAGCCTGATCATCACTTGAAATATACGGCATACAAATTAGTCCGCTATCAAGTTTTTCTTTGATGAAGTGTTTATCAACTTCCACATGCTTTGTCCGTTCATGTAACACAGATTATGAGCAATTGCGATTGCTGCCTTATTGTCGCAATACACTTTCATTGGTATGGAACTTGGAATCAGAAGTTCATCCAAGATACCTTTAATCCACATAACTTCGCATACACCATGCGCTACCGACCGAAATTCAGCTTCAGCACTTCTTGCCACCACACTCGCTTTTTACTCTTCCAAGTGACTAAATTACCACCAACAAACGTGCAGTAGCCAAGTAGATCTCCTATCCATATTGCTTCCAGCCCAATCGCATCGGTAAACACTTCAATTTCCAGGGATGTCCATGTTTTTCAAACATTAGACCCTTACCAGACTTCCCTTCAAGTAGCATAGAATTCTATATACCGCTTCAAAATGCCTTGGCCCCGGTGAGTGCATGAACGGCTCACCATACTTACAGCAAATGATATATCAGGTCGAGTATGAGATAAATAAATAAGTCGACCAACAAGCCTTTGATAACTTTCTCGGTCTATCACTTCTTCAGCCTTGGCAAGTTCAAGCTTCATATTTGGTTCCACGGGGTCTCGCCGCTTTTACATCCTAATAGACCGTTTCTTTGAGCGCATCAAGGACATATTTGCGTTGGTTTATAAAAATGCCCTTCTTGGATCTCGCAAATTCTATTCCAAGAAAATATTTCAAGACACCCAAATCCTTAACCTCAAACTCCTCAGCCAGCTTCTCTCGCAAGCTTTCCAACTCGACTTTGTCATCACCAAAGTCAATATTATATCATCAACATAGACGATTAGAATTGCACACTTACCTTCCTTTGAGTGTTTATAGAATAGAGTGTGATCTCCTTGACTTTGGTGATAGCCAAACCTTTTAACCACCTTCCCGAACCATTCAAACCACGCTCTTGGAGATTGTTTAAGTCCATACAACGACTTTTAATCCGCAAACTTTGCTTTCGTTTCTCGCAAAACCTGGTGGTAAACTCATAAACACTTCCTCCTCCAAGTCACCATTCAAGAATGCATTCTTCACGCCTAACCGATGTAAGGGCCAATCAAATGCAGCAGCCAAAGATAGTAAAATCCGAACAGAATTTATCTTGGCAACTCGGAGCAAAAGTCTCCTAATAGTCCACTCCATAAGTCCGAGTGAACCCTTTGCCACCAGCCTTGCTTTATATCGCTCAACACTTCCATCGTTTTACATTTTACAAGAATACCCATTTACAACCAACAATCTTTTTTCCTTTCCGTGCATCAACCAATTCCCACGTGCCATTTTTCTTAAGTGCAAGCATTTCATCCTCAATGCCATCTTCCACTTTGAATCCTTCAAAGCTTCATGTATATTTCTAGGAATAGATATGTGAGACAGATTTGACACAAATGCTCTATGATGATGAGACAACTTTTGGAATGACACATGTTTTGATATAGGATGCTGAGTACATGATCTAACTCCTTTTCTAAGAGCTATAGGCATATCAAGATTAGAAGCATTAGAATCAGAATTTAAGACAGAATAGAGGGAAAATGAGTACTACTAGGATCACCTAATGACGAAGGCAAGAGATCATCTCTCGGGGTTGCAGACGAATGAGGCTCCAAGACAAAGTTCTGATCTGTAACATTTTGAAGAGTTTTCCTTCTAGTATAAACCTGAAGCTCAGGCTTGTTGATCACATTGTGATCTTGAACTTTTCTCCCTATCCTTGACACATCAAGATTCGCAGGTGTTTTCAAAGATTCAAACAAAGGAGTAGGAAGGACAGAGACTTAATCTCTTCACTAACTTTGCCATTCTCCCCCAAGAGATTTGTTAGAAGAAAAATGGTTGTGACTCGATAAAGGTTACATCCATAGTAATATGAGTTTTACCAAGATGTGGATTGTAACACTTGTAACCTCTTTGATTAGGTGCATACCCGATAAACACACACTTTTTAGCCCGAGGGTCTAATTTGGATCGACACGAATTGGGAGATGGACAAATGTAGTGCAAACCAAACACCCTTAGAGGAATATCAGAAAAATACGCTGTGGGGTACACTTTCTTGAAATAATTTAAGGGAGTAGAGTAGTTTAATACCCGAGTAGGCAACCTATTAATTAGATAAGATGCTGTTAGCACAGCTTCCCCATAAGTATTTAGGTACATGCATTGAAAAACAGAGGGCACGCGATACTTCAAGGAGATGGCGATTTTTGCGTTCAGCAATGCCATTCCGTTGGGGTGTAGTTCGGCAAGTTGAGGCGGTGAAGGATGCCTTTTTCTGTCAAAAACTCCCCAAAAACTGATTATAATATTCAGCACCATTATCACACGAAGAATACTAATAGTAGTACGGAATTGAGTCATAACCATTTGATAAAAATTTTTGAACAAGGACTCAACTTCAGACTTGGTGCTCATCAAGTATGTCCAACATAAACGGGTATGATCATCTATAAAGGTTACAAACCATCGTTTTCCGGTTTTTGTTGGTATGGGTGAAGGACCCCAAACATCACTATGAATTAAGTAAAAGGGGATGATGCACGATACTGTTTTGGATTATAATGAGTACGATGACTTTTAGAAAGAACACAATTGTCACAATGTAGTGAAGAAACATCCACATCTTTGAACAAATGAGAAAACAAATGTTGCAAATATCCAAAACTAGGATGGCCTAATCTATGGTGCCAAACCATTATTTGTTCTTGAACAGGGGAAGAACTGAAAGTTCCATACGCCCGAGCTTTTATCGAAACAAACTCTTCAAAATAGTAGAGACCATCCTCATCCTAGCATTGCCAATCGTCTTCCCCGAGATCCGATCCCCGAAACTCACAATGGGAAGCAAAAAGACAACACGGCAGCTTAGACTCTTTAGAAAGTTTACTACCGTACAAGAGGCTGCAAGCTAACTTAGGAACATGCAGTACATTATGAAGTTTAATAGAATCGAAAGTGGAACCGATCCTTTGCCTGCAATAGATGAAAAACTCCCATCGGCAATCCGAATTTTTTGGTTGCCAAGACAAGGAATATAGGATTTGAACAAATATGGAATATTAGTCATATGATCGGATGCCCCTGAATCAATGATCCAAGGTACATATTGTGAACAACAAGAGAGGGCATTTAGATTTCTACCTTGGTGGGCAATCGGCGCGAGGATTACCCGACACTGCAGACCCACTCCACCAAGTAGCTGCAGAAGATGGTTTAGTTGTTCTTTGCTGAAAGGGAATGCGGTGGCCTCATTAGCTGTAGGAGGCATACGCTGAGAAGACTTATAATCACGGCTGAATGAAGTTGGTCTCCTTGCCTCACTAGTTGTAGAAGCTGGACGGCCATGAATCCTCCAACGGGTCTCCGTGTATGACGGGGTTTGTTGCAGAAATCACACCAAATATGAGGTTTCCCATCTCGATCTACGCAAATTAATGGGGATTTTGTTTACATTTGCCTCGGAGACTCTTGTTGCAGGAACATGGCCCTTCTTGTCTTCGAATATAGTTAATGCTGAACCTTCCGATGATCCATCCTTTCCGCTGGTAGCTAACTTGCCCAGCATTATTCCCCGTCTACTTTCTTCTCTCCGAACCTCTGAGAAGACCTCTCCAATAGGTGGAAGAGGCTGCTTCCCAAGTATTCTGCCGCGCACCTCATCAAACTCATCTCTAAGCCCCGCTAGGAAAGCGTAAATACGTTCGCTACTACAATTTTCCTGTATCGATTACCATCTTCAATACACGTCCACTCATGATCATTGAATACATCCAACTCCTGCCACAAACGTTTCAAAGAGTGAAAGTATTTCGTGACAGTTTCCTCTCATTGTCGCATCTTTCCCAGCTTCAAGGTTAACTCATAGATTTGAGATTGATTACCCAAATCTGAATACATCTCACACACCGCATCCCAAAGTTCCTTTGCGGTATAATAGCCTTATAATTTGCACCAATATCTTCTTCCATGGAGTTGGTCAGCCAACTCATAATCGCTGAATTCTCTGCATCCTGCACAGCCCAAGTGGGGTTATCTCGTTGCTGGTTCTGCATTATCTCCAGTCGATAGCCAATTTTTCCTCTACCCCGTATATACATTCGAACGGATTGAGACCACCGGAAAAAATTATCACCATTCAGCTTGATGGAAGTGATCGAATGGGATGAGGTTCGGTGGACTTTGTGAGAAGTGATGGGGGTTAGATGGTGGTTGATGATACGTCCGACATAGCGATCGAACGATCAAAAAAAAAAAAATTACTCGAGATGAATAGATAAAGGACCTTTGGGCTCTGATACCATGAAGAAAAGAATCTGTTTTCTTATATTTCATAGAGTGATTACAATGAGTATAAATACATGAACAGAGAATCTAAATTAGGTAAGATCCTATTTAGGTAAAGATCCTAAGTATCCTCTAATCTCTATCAATATCTAATTTATAGCTAACAAAATAAAATCAAATCACATAATATCACGTAATATAATCACGTAATATAATCAGGGAGAAATTCTAGAAGATTTCCTAATACATTCCAACAGAAACAGATAAGATCATAGGACACAAACCGTTTATCTGATTTGCAGGATTGAGAACCTGATCAAACAGAGAACTGTAGCCTTTGTTCTTCTCATTCCTCAAGAGCTTCATCTCTCGCTCAAAGGCAAACTGAAGAACCTCCTGCTTTGAGTGAAGACCCCCTCCAGATTCCATGATTGATCTCGTAGAAAAAGCCAGAAAGATGGAGGGGATTTTAAGTTGCAACATGGCATTATGTTTTTGAAAGCAAGCCCGTGACTATCTATAAATGTTGAAGCATTAGACTTACATCGTCGCTTGGACAAGGCAATCCATGTCAATTCCATTGAGTCATGCATTCATGGAGGATGGGGGATTTGAGTCATGCATTCACGGAGGAAAGATTTCTCATTCTCCTTCAGTAATCACAATATGGAAACCTTTTTTCACCTTGTGAGAGAAGTAAAATTAGTCCAGGATGCAATTCAAAAATGCAAAACCTATGAAAGATATGTTTATATGTACAAAAATATTACTAGTCTAGATCAAACATAATCTTTTCGTCTTTTATCAGAAGATAGAAATCATGTAAATATATCCTATCATAAACATCAGACAATGTTCAGTTCAAGCATTGAACTCCACCAATAAGAGCTAATGCGTCACAGCATCTGTCAACCAACTACTGAAGCATCAGAAAGTTAGAGCGTCTAGCAGTTAGGAAATTGCATACACACAGAATAACTTCAGCTTCCAGCGTAATCTTTGAGACACAAAAGTTGTACACGAGGTGGGAAGCTGAAAGCAAACGAGTAGTTCACAACTGCAAGTCATGCGGATGGTGCTGCTACCCAAAGGGGAGGGTTGTGCACGAAAGTGCTACTCATGCAATGCAAAGATCAGCGGATCAGCATCATAGTTAATTCATTTCCATATTTTATGCAGTCGTGCTGATGCCAATTAACCTTAGTTAAGAAGATCTGTTTCAATGTACTTGCTCCAATTTTACTTGAACCAACAAAAATGCGTATACTACATATGACGATTTCACATTAATTTTAAGGCAAACAAAAAATGACTTTAACTTCCATGTTAATTCCCATGTCAGTACATGGTGAAGCCCTGTAGACCACCAAAATCAGAAGACGTTTCCAAGGCCAAGAGTAAAAGGATTCCACTTGATAAAGGAAGGATGCTCTCGTGACAGAAGAGCCAAACTCTTGCACTGGGAGGGAAAGAATCTCGAGACATGTTGCAGAAACAAAAGAGAGTATTAGAAGCGAAAAATGGAGGGTAAGAAGATAAAACCAATTTTAGGAGAAAAGTCGACAAAAATGGGGCCCAAAGAAAAAGTTCTTCAGGACCAAGCTGGGTTTGGCTTGAATTCATTCGCCATCATGACCTTTGTCCAATGACGTGCCTTGTCCCACGTTGCAAAGATGTGAGTGCGTATGTAGATGAGATTTGGCACTAATTATAAATAATAATAAATAATCAACAATCACTACTTTTTTATTTATTGAAAAATTCGGATTTATAATTATGAAAAAATCAACCATAATATCACGTTGAAATAATGCGACTCTTCACAAAAGAGTTATAGTTATTTTTTATATTTTTATTTATTTGATTCTGGATTTTTTTATATATTTTTTCAACGTAACCTTTGAGAACATATCTATCGACTTGGAATCTTTTCTGAGAGATTGCCTCTATTCAAAAGACGTTAGTTTTTGGGATCAGTCTTGATAAAGTCTTTGGAATTTTCTCTATAAAATTACAACCATCATTTTCATTTGTTTCCATCGAGAAATCCCGAAAAATACTAAAATTATTATCTAATATTCTCAATCAAACTTTGTTGTATTCTGGAAGAAATTTGCCGATGACCATTACTAATGTTACGAGACAAATAATTCGTTAAAGAAAGTAATATCATGCCTCACAATGATCGGCATGATTACCTCGGTTTGTCTCGGTCTTTGTGCGGGTCCAGCGGCAAAGACGAGTACGAAAACTCCGCTTCTGAAGATGTGGGGACTGTGGCGGCTCAGGATCCATCTCCATGCATCCTCAAATTTGCCAAGATTTGCACAAGCCATGCCTTACACACATGTTGCGCCAGTGTCGTGTTCCACAGCACAGCCAAGTAATGCCCTGTCGCACGCTTGAGCCGGTTCGTCAAAGTCCACCGGGCAAGCAATGCTGACTTCCCCACGACGCTGGAGCACGAGGCAGCCCTGCGCTACGACCTCAACAGCGAGTCCTACCTCTCTCTATCCTCTCTTTGCTCGAGTGGGACAACGTGGCGGCCTCCTTCCTGCAGGCTTACCAGAAAATTGGACTCCTGGACCCCACTGAGATGGCAACTCGTGACGCTAAACCAAGGGCACATCGAATGCATTCACTCGCACTTCCTGAGGCTGCTGCTGATCCTCAGGAGATGGCCCGACCACGGGCTCCCTGAGGGACTGACAAAGGGGATCTTCGTGGACGGGCTGAAGGGGGAACTCCAGGAGTGTCGTCCTGCAGAGGCCCAAGTCGTCGGACTACTTGCTCCGCTCTGCTCTGCTTCATGGTCGAGAGCCTGAAGCGAACGACGACGGTAGCAGAAGCTTTAGCCATCAATCCAGTTGCCAATCTATCAACAAGTGGATGGAGGATTTCAGTTAATGATTGATAATGTCCTTCTTTGAGGGTAGCGTAAATTGGAATTCGATGGTAATCATGTCTACTACACTCGTCAATCACATATCTTACGGTTGCCGAAAGCTTAGCAGTAACCCACATTTGAGCTAACGCTTCTGTTCGTAACACGGTGAAGGTTAATAGGTCGTTTTTACTCTTAGTCAGTGCCCAATTTTTGGGCAGCTTTAAGTAATTTATTGCCCAGTGCAGAAGAAGAAAACTATGCTATCTGTGCTTCTTGAAATGTTGTGGCGCCTTCTTTGTTGCGAAGAGACGCGCAAAGAGGACGATGGCTCTTCCTACAGGGACGCTCTTCAGTAGTCTCCCTCATCCGCCATTGTTCCCGTTGCATTTGACCAGAACGTACTGGCAGTGGGTCCTGAGAAGGATGACATGAGAGCTTTCAGAAATTTTATATCATGAAGAAACGAGGTATGGCCCTGATTACACTTTTTAGAAGGTTCCGGCTTATACGACGTTGTTGATTCCGCTCCTAGAATTGCCGACGTCTTCTTTGTGCCCCTGTCAATTCCAGTTTATATGCTTTTGATACCTCAATGCTCGATTCACTCACGTTTACTATATTGTTAGAGAATGCTGTTACATGCATGGGCTGATATGTAGTGCTCTATTTATGGAGGCAATCTGGAGATACCGAATGGATTTTCGGGTTTCCCTTGTTTGGTGTGGATGTGTTCCATTTGCTGTCATTGATCCTCATAGATCTGATTCTGGGAAATATGATAGTATAAACATGCTGAGAGAGTAGGAGTGCATTGGTTTTCTATTTTTGGGAGAGAAGAACACCTGGAGTGCCATAACTTGGCACGGGGATTCTTCACTATTAACTATCCATCCCTCTTTCAAAATGAAAACTTTAACTACAAGTTTAGCTTTAAACTCCAGAATCTTTCTTTGAAATCCTTTTAGTTTTGCACGCCAATTTGCAACTAAAGAACTTGTGATCTTTAGACAAGTCAGTAAGTTTCTAAACATGTTTCATAGATTGCATATCGTCTTTTATGGCATCTAATCACATACTTATTTGAGGATAAGAAACAATATTTATTTATGTCGCTAAATCAATCATGTAGTGGATATTGCAATCATGCTCTCACAAATAGACTATATAATCTAATGGAATAATCGATCGTCTTTCCCTAACAAATCTCCCGAGTAAATCAACAACCACTTCATTCTATACTTGAGAGGAAAATTTCATCATAAACTATATCAAGAATAGTACTTTGAACCTCATCAAGTTTAGTCTATGGTACAGAGATTCCACAATTGTCTGTTTAGACAAAAATAAAGACACGGTGATTTTCCATTGTACTTAAGTGCCATAACTTCAAAATGGTACACTTAAGTACCAGTTTCAAAGTTAATGGGACACTTAGGGTGCCACCGACGAAAATCTGGCCAAATGGTTGACGTGGCAATTTTCCGACGAGTTTGGTCCAAAACGGCGTCGTTTGCATGCCGACGTGGCGAGAAAATGCAAAAACGATGTCGTTTCGTGTCTGACGTGTAAATAATATTATAAAAATTAATTAAATTAAATTTGAGCTTAATTTTATTTAAATATTCTAAAAATTTTAAAAATAAATAAATAAATAAAAAGGGGAGTTCGAAGGGGGCGGGCCGAGGGTCGAGCCCTCGCCGCCACCTCCCGCCGTCGCCAGAAGGGCCGGCGATGGAGGGGGAGGGTTGACCAGGGGTCGCGGCCCCGGCCGGCGGCGAGGGCCCGCGAGCCCTCACCTAGATCTGGGGCGAGGGTCGCAGCCCTCGCCCAGATCCGGCGAGGGCTCGACCCTCGGCCCGCCCCATTCGACCTCCCCTTTTTTTAAAAAATTTTAATTTTAATTTTAATTTTTAGTTTTTAAATTTTCAAAATATTTTAAATAAAATTAAGTTTAAATTTAATTTAATTAATTTTTATAATACTATTTACACATCGATACGAAACGGTGTCATTTTTGCATTTTTTCGCCACGTCAAAGCATGCAAAACGACGCCGTTTTGAACCAAATTCACCGGAAAATTGCCACGTCAGTCATTTGGCTGGATTTTCGCCGGAGTGGCACCTAAGTGTTACATTTAACTTTGAAATTGGCACTTAAGTGTACCATTTTGAAGTTATGGCACTTAAGTATCTCCCTATGCCAAGTTATGGCACTCCAAGTGTCCCAAACTCCTATTTTTGGTATATGTATTTCGTTGAGCCTGAGTTTGATGATGCATAGTGACCTGAGCCACCGTGGGGTGGTTGGATTTGTTGAGTTTTCTGAACTTTGCTTGCGTTCCTTTGCCCTGTATTAGTTGATGGTACGAAGTCATGGGAACCCTCCCCATCAGAGGTCTCACTTGTGAGGTTCATTTGCGAGCATAGTTATGGGCAACAATACTTCTCGTGTCATAGGTGGTTCATTCCCAATGAGAAAGGCAAAGTCAATTTGGAGTTCCCGAGCCCTTGGATAAGGGATTAGGCCATTCGTTTTTGGATAGAGGGTGATTGTATGTCTAGGCTGGTCGAGAGAGGGGTAATGTTTTGTCCTCTGGATGCTACAGATGTATCCAACTTCTTGGCACCTTTTGGACAATGGCATCGAAGACATGGTCTACGAAGTCTCATGAGGAGTCTTAGTGAGGCCATGAAAAGTGCCATCACTCGAACCTCTTCTAAACATTACATGTGTCTCATTGGATCAAAGGTGTTTCTTGCACCAACAAAATAATCTTGAAGTGGGGTATCTGAAGGAGACCATGGAAACAATATGGAACTAAGAAGTATCTAACTTCCATATTTAAAGTGAAAGTTTTGGATGAGGTAGATACCATCTTAAGCATTAAAGTTTAAACACATAGTGGGGATTATCCTTTGAGTCAATGTGATTACATTGTAAGACTGTAAAATAAATTTTAACATTTTGTTTTCAAGGAAATGAGTACTTCATCTGATTTCAGTATTAAATTAAATCTTAATACGAGTAGAGTAGTAGCACAATTTGAATATACGAGTGCTAAAGAGTGTTTAAAGTTTGTGATGCATTGTATTAGACTAGATATTACTTATTCTATGTGCAAGTTGAGTAGCTATTAGTATAAAATTATGGAAAGCTATTACCATAATTTTTGTTTTCTTAAGAGAACTAAAAAATTTAATATTGTTCTATAATAATTATCCAGCTGTATTAAAATGATACACCAATGCTAGTTGGATTACAAGTATGGGTGATAAACATTCCACTTTCAGATGAATTTTCACACTAGGTGGAGGTGTTATATCTTAGGTGAGTAAGAAACATGCATGTATATGGAATCCAAATTCGTTACTTTAGCAACAATTGGAAAAGAGGTTGAATGAATTAGGAATTTGTTGTTGGATATCAAATTATAGCCTAGTCCTCACCCTCCTATTTCAATCCATCATGATAGTCAGGCTACTTTGGCAAGAGCTTATAATAGCACTTAAGATGGTAAGTCTAAACATATCAGTCTAAGGCATGAGTACTTGAGATAATTGATTTAGGATAATACCATAAAATTGTCTATGTGAGGTCAAACAAGAATATAACTCATCCCTTGACAAAAGCTTTACCAAGAGACATGATAAATATAACCTTACAAAAAATAGGGCTAAAAATATTTAGTTAAAATCACCAACAAAGGTAACTCGACCATTTTGTAAAATATCACTAGTTATAAGATTAAAAACAAGTTACTGAAAGTGATTGATTGATACTAACATTAGCCCTGGCATGAAAAGTCAGTATTGTTTATTACGTTTTGTAGATTGAATTAAATTCTTAATGAAGTATAGTGCAAATTAGTAATATGTTATTAGTAACAAAAACACATGATAGATACTTCATCTATATGAGCATAGAAATTGTGTTGCTTTTTACGAAAGTTGAAGTTACTTTCTGGAGAGCTCATGAAATAAGTACAAGCACAAGGCCATAATAGTACTGAGACTTTTCCCATGAGAGAAGATAGCTTGGACAAAGATATGCTATTGTTGCATTTACCTAAACAAGCTAATACTACTAGAAGAAACTAATAGGTGATGGGCAAAACCGTACGAAAAAGAGAGAGAGAGAGAGAGAGAGAGAGAGAGAGTCAAAATCGATTGGAAACTCTCGTTATCGATGGATTGTAGATCATCAACCGTTGTCAGTGAGGGTTTTGCGAAACTTGTCACCAAAAATGTAGGGGACAGCTTTACCGCTTGTCCTCAAAGGATAACAATTCCCATCAACTCCATGATAAGATATTGATAGAGATAATCTAATCTTAATACCGTGATAACTAACTAAAAACTTACATCAATCAATCAAATAATTAAGAAGACACAACTACAATAAATTTGATTTCCCAAGATAAAGTGCATTCACAATGCAAATAGATAATCTTTGTTTGGAGCTATATATACTGTCAAAGAATACAAACACATTCTTTTTTATTTTATTGTCAAATAGTTCGCCTTTATTTTGTCAAGTACGACTTCCGAACAACAAAGAAGGGCTTTGGAACAAAGGATAGCCTAAAAAGGTTGAGGTGAGTTAAGACAACTAGTTACAAGGAGAGCTTTAATTCTGCTACCTAATATGCTAACTAATTGGCCTCACGGTAACAATGGCCAATTTGGATTTCATAGAGATTGGCCAGACGAGATCTGCTTTTTGTAATAAGGGCTCACAAATCCCACCTGGTTGATCAGTACCCTAAAGAAAGCCTATCAAAGATGGAGCATCTAGAGCCTACAGGTATAGTTTTAACAACGCCAAAGCCCAACTAGTTTCACAAGTGAAGAACTGTATAGTCTAGTTGGTCAACTAACGAATCCTTCAATTTGATTGTTTAGTCTATATAAGAAAAATAGTATTGAGCCTTATAGAAGCACAATAATATATTAATGCGCCAAATCACAGTGGATTGACATATGACTTAGCCTCAAATGGTAACAAAATCTTTGAAGAATCAGAATAGCTATGATGGATAACACGTGTAGAGTCTTCATTTAAATGCCCATAGCCCAATTTGAGCAAAAAACAACTCGTTCTCCAAATACATAGGTTTTTGCTTATGCTTCATAAAAAATTGCCGTGGAAGACCAAACAATCTCACCATGAGACCATCCATGAAGAAATATTTCACTATTACAACCATTCATCAAGGGTAGAATTTGGTAACCAAAATATCACTAGTTGAAGAAGGTATAGTCCTACTGATGGATTGGTCATATTCAAGTTCTTTCATGGGGATGCATAGTTCCCACTATCTACTTCAAATGAAGAAGGCTGCATGTCAAGGCGATGGTGAGTTAAAGTAATTGCCATTGAGCATGAGAACTACGGTTGCCATTGTGGGTTTAACAGCTAGATCTTCCTGAATGCATAGTAAGCAAATGTGTATGCATCAAAGCACTTGATCTCTTGAATATGAATCCACGATAGCTAGTCTGAGTTTGATTGACTCCAAAAGTCCTTGCCTTTTGAAAATCCAAAATCTAGAGTCATTTCACTCTCTAATAGGATACTGTTGTATATTAGGTCACGATGGATAAATCTGAAGACAAGAATCTTCATGTGGATAGAGTATGCCTTGAGCGATCATATATACTATTTTATAACATGATGGTCGATCCAATTCTCTCTTTCTTTTGGATTCTACATCATTGCACCAAAATTCATTAATGTGTTATGATGTGGCACCTATTCAAAAACTCAAGGCCAAGTTCATCACACAATGCGAAAATATATTTACTCTCATCAATGAATGATAGCTTAACAAAAAACTATAATTAGTTGAAAGAATCTCTTAATATTAGGGTTTCCATAGCTAGAGAAAGCTTGAACATATGATTTCATGTAATGGCACATTTCGCACATAAGAAGTTTAAACTGCAGCAAACCAAATAAGAAGCAATCAAGGCTTTTATTTGGCAAACATCCGTAGGCCAGTAGCCTTTCATCTCCTTTAAAGCAAAATACGAGCAAATCGTACAAGGTTTCTATGTTGAAGCTTCATCACCGATAGAACTTCATTCTTAAATTTTTCATCACCTTGTCTTGAGCTTTGAGATAGCCTCTTCACCACAATTTGTTGTCCATTAGGAAGTCTACCCTAAAGTGTTTTGTATTTAGCATTTAGTTCTTCATCACAACTTCTCATAAGCAAACATAAAAAAGCTTTACATGTTTCTTGTTCTTTGACATCATTATGTTCAATTCAATTCACATATAAAGAATTATTATTATATCTACCTAGTATGTAATAGATACCTCAGAAACTTCACCAAACCTACCTTCACCCAACTTGTTTTCATGAGAAAATTCATTTGTTGATCCTAGTATTGTAGCCAAGTTATATTGAAAGGGCTCCAGCTGGTGAGTTTGTTTGCACCTATATTACAAAACAACTCAATTTGATTAATAATTACATCGACAATGTTGATTTTGATCTATAGTATATGTTTGCTAGTGATTCGGGACATTGTCACAATGGAAAGCACCAATTAAATTGACATGTTGTGTCTCCCTACCATGAAGCAATCTTTCCTCTCTTGATCAGTCATGAAGGAAAGAAAAAAGAAACAAAATCATCAATACTATAGGAAACAAATGGGATGACTCTTATATCAGGATCACTTCTTCATGCCGAGGCAATGTTCATTACAGTGCAGATACTACCCGTTTTTGAAGGGAATCCTTAAAGATTAAGAGTATTTTGAGGCCTTATTATGTGGTTAGCAATGGTCAATTTATATTGCGTTGGCATGTCAAGGCGTCTGAAATGTGTAGGTGCGAGAAAATTTCTCTGTTTTTTTCATTTTCTCCTTTTTGTCATGGAGAAGCTCACTTTCCTTTTTCCTTGCATTTGTCACCACCTTCACCGACTTCACACATATTTGGGGGAGCAACTCTGAAAGTGGCTGAATCGTGGTTATTGAAACATGGGTTTGGGTTTTAGGAAACATGTGCTGGACCCATCTATGATAAATGTATAGTCAACCATGTTGATCTTGACTTCCATGATAACATGCTTGTGTTGTCAATAGGATATTATATAATATTATTTTATGAAGGATGGATTGGAGTGGATAAGCACAGTCGCAGAAGAAAACAGCAGTGTTTGAAGTTGATTTTTTTTCCAACATGGAATGTTATGGCCCAGGTCAAAGGGCTTCTCTGTGACAAGCCTATACAACTAAGAATAGAACATGGGATTATATAATAAGTTTGGATTGGATTCTACTTTTTACTTAATCTAAATCCTATCCTATATATGTTTGTAACTATTTTTAACAATAATTATTTGGGATTTTCATAATATATAGTATTTGACATATAGATTTGTTTATATATAATTTTTCCTAATATTCTGAAATTTTAACGAGACAGAAAAAGAAAGTTCTTTTAATTTATAAACTCTATCTGAGGATAATCATTTGCTGTTCAGACACTCCTATGTAACTGTTTTTAGGATGCGCAATATTTTTCTTATCAAATGGTGTTCACATGATTCCTCTCTAACCTCGCTATCCTCATTTGGCAATGAGTGTTGAGCGACCACCGCGTGGCGATAGCCGAACTCAGACGACCACCTTGTGGTGGTTGATGGCCTCAGGGGGTCATGACATTGTGCTTCGGTAGTCTGGTGGCTTCGATTGATAGTAAATTTTTCCTTTTATAATTTTTCTTTACCTCTTAAACTTAATTTAATCTTAACTTTTGTAACTTGCCTTGCCTTATTCGAGATTTACCGAGTAAGTGATTGACCATCTCCCAGCAATGGAAGCACAAGCCTCGGCATCGACGTTCAGGGCGTTGAAGCCAAGTCAATTACGGAATCTAAATAACAGTTATATAATACAAGCGGACAATGATGTTTCCAATTCCTCCACTGCCACTGCTGAATAATGTCTGCATTGTCAGGTTAGTTGGACTATTTTGTCGTCACGAACGTTAATGAGTGAAAATAAGGTATTCAATTCCTCGCAATGCGTGTCGACGTAAAATCATTTTTTGAGTGTTTCCAATTCGTTAGGTGCTCCGGAATATTCTCTTTGAAATCCACATTTATATAAGAAGGCAAAGCATATTCACATTTCACCAATACCAACACTTTGTCCAAACTCATATGATTAATCACATTAATTGCGAATCCTTTTAAATCCACCAACCATCCATCCACAGTTCTTTTTATTGAAGCTGTCAAATATAATGTTTTCGATGAATTTTCTTATCACCAATCGAAGTTATATTTTTATTTGGTTAACCCACAACTGTTCATTTTTCGATTTATCTCTGAAACTGGAGTAAATTGACATTTTCTCTTTCTTCCTTTCTTCTCCTGATGAGTGTAGATCAACTTTTTTTCAATTTGCTGCATTGAAAAGATGACTTATTAAAATCGATTGACAATTTTTAACAAGCCTCCCCATTGGCCTTGTGGTTGGGACTAGCATTAGATTCGATGTCAAGGTTGTGGGTTCAAGGCATGATAAGGGAGAGAGAAGATGACTTATTAAAATAACAATAAGAATGGTCTGAATTAATGCCTTCATTTATTTCATGAAAATTGAATAATATGAAATATATATATTTTTTTTTTAGAAAATGATCACGATGTCGCTTGAAATAATAAGTCAAAAAAAATGTTTTTATTATCAACAATAATTTGTCTTTCATGGATGATAAAAAGAAATTCGTTTGTAAATAATATAGGTGATCATTTTTTGAAAAATATTTTCCAAATTTTTTTTCATAAAACGTGCAGAGCTATATCTCTCTACCCCTTCTTTTCCTTTTTCTCATTCTTCGTTCCTTCCTCAATTTTGCCTTCAATCATAATCAACCACCGATCACTACAATGGAGTAAAGAGGCTGGTGATGCTAAGGAATATATCTTTAAATCATAATCAACCACCGATCACTATAATCGAGTAAAGAGTCTGGTGATGCTAAGGAATATTTCTGGAGGTGAAGTTAGCTTATGAACTCGTATTTCTAATAAATGTTATCGCAACAAAACGGTGCAGATTGCATTTTACATTCAAATGCAGATATCTAATCGTATCTCATGAAAAACACTACAACAACAACAAACTCACAAAAAGTAAGCAAAACTTTAGCCCTTTTTCGATAAGTTTCGTACTTTAGATGAGGAAAAACTTGTGTTACTCTATCCAATAAAACCATGTGTATATATAAAAATATAAATATTACCACATAATTTATTTCTCTAGCTGGTCCGATTCCACCCCTTCCATTGGTTCCAGCTCTTCCATTGGTCTCTCCGTGCTGTTAGTGTTGAGGTAGAAGGCTGGTTGTTGGGGCAGCTCAAGAGGAACAGGGTGGCTGTTCAACTCACGGACTATGGTCGCCATCGTGGGTCTGTCATTCGGATCTTGCTGAGCACACAGCCAACCAATCTTGAGGCATCTAAGAACTTCTTCCTCTGAATAAGTCTCTCCGACGGCGGGATCTAACATTGCCAACATCGTCCGGTCTCTCCAACTTTTCCAGGCCTGAAAACAAGTTCATTGAAATATACTTGTCATAACCTCGAATTTGCTTAGTCCAACAAATTTCATTCTGAGTTATAGAGTCGATTTCTGCAACTTACATGGATAGCAATACCTCCGCTCCCGTCTGCTTGGTAGAATGAACTATTCTTCTTACCACTAACAAGCTCAAGAAGTATAATACCAAAACTGTAGACATCGGATTTCACAGAGAGCTGACCACGTGTTGCATACTCAGGTGCCATGTAACCACTACAGCCAATCAATCATCAGCAATATAAGCATGCATAAGCATAAAAAAGTTGAGAACAAGGCATAACGGTACTTACAAAGTCCCCACAATTTTACTGGTGTTTGCCCGTGATTGATTGACTTCAAAAATCCTTGCAATGCCAAAATCGCAAATCTTTGGGTTCATTTCATTGTCCAACAAAATATTGCTTGGCTTTAGATCGCGATGGATGATCTGAAGTCGAGAGTCCTCATGCAAATAGAGAATTCCTCGACCAATCCCACATGCTATTTTGAAACGTTTTGACCAGTCCAATTGCTTGCTCTTGTCAAGATCTGCATGTATGTACAGTTGAAATGTGAGCATCTTTGGTTGATAAATCCTCTTGAATAGATTTTCTGCTACGAACTAACTTTAGGTTCCAAATTAGTGAAACATTCAAATAATCTAAGGCTAATCACATACCTCAACATGGAAAGCAGTAGCTTGGGAATATATATTTAAATGCGACGTACCAAATAAAAAGTAGTTGAGACTTTTATTCTGCACAAACTCATATACAAGCAGTTTTTCTTCATTCTCCGAACAGAACCCGATTAGCTGCACGAGGTTTCGATGTTGAAGCTTCACTAAAAGTCTGACTTCGTTCTTAAATTCTTCAGCACCTTGTTGCGAGCCTTGAGATAGCCTCTTCACGGCTATTTCTTGTCCATTAGGAAGTGTACCCTGAAAAGTTGGAAATTTGATGTTTAGGTACACACGAATAGCTTGCGATCCCAACTTTTTCAAAATTACCAAATCAAAGATCTTTCTAGTATGACAACTAACAATACCTTGAAAACATCACCAAATCCGCCCTCACCCAACTTGTTTTGAGGAGAGAAATTGTCTGTGGCGTCTCGTATGGTGGCTAAATCGTACTGCAAGGACTCTGCTTTTGTCATTTCAGTTAGGCCTGCATGACGAAACAACATGAGATGGTCATTACACCAAAACCATGGGACGATAGATCCTGAGTTTCTGTCTATCCAAGTATACGGCGCAAGTACGTATTTCGTACCGCTTTGATCTCCAGGGACAACTGTGTGCGTCTTGGTCGCTTTCCTCCGACTGAAACAAGAACAAGAGATGAAGAGAAGCACGCATTCGCCAATAGGAACGCCGACCATGATGATAATCATAATAGGTTTATTGCTTTTGCCTGCATATGTGCAACCATATCTCAATAGCATCAGTATATCTAAGAAAATGAAATTTCATTGATGAATTGGAGGAACGAAAACGGTCACTTATTCTTTAGATATATCAAACCAAAAGAAAAAAGAAAAAAGAAAAGAAGACAGATGAGAACTGCACTAGATGAGTACTAAAGGGTATCTACGATGTTTTGGCGACAGCGGCGGTCAGGCATGGACGGCGGCTTGTCCGCGGAGGTTGGCCACAGACGAGCGACGCCGATGATGCCTGAACGCCTTTGGCCCGCGCCTCCCCCGGTGTCACCCCGCCAGAGTGCAAAGTTGAAGAAGGACGAAGAAGAAAATTATTAGCATCACCGACCAGCCACTCGTCACCGACCTGTTTTCTTCTCTCACTGGCTCGTAGCTACGCCAACACTCGTCCTGGCCGTCATCATCATCGTCCGGCCAGATCTAGTCGGCTTTTGTAGACGGAGACAGATCTGGATGAGCGGCGCGTGGGCTACGCCGACGCTCGCCCATGGCCATCGTCAGCGTCGTTCCGCCAGATCTGGTCGGCTCGGTCAGCGCCGGTGGCGACGGTGGGGGAGGCGTGGAGGTCAGGCTCAGAGGCAGGGGATGGCGAGATGGGCTTTTCGAGCGAGAGGGACCGGAGGCTGAAGTCAGAGAACATGGCGTCAAAGTTGAGCAGCGGCAGCTGCTCGAGGACGATGACGGAGAGGCAGGAGTTTGAGGCATTGTAAGTGTAGTGGAGGTGAACGTGCAGGTGAGGGAGAGGGCCAGAGGGAGACGGGGAAAGAGGAACGAGAGGGAGAGGAGGAAAGAGAGAAGCCATTGTCGTTGCAGAGAGCGAGCAAAGAGAGAGAGGGGCAACCGCGGAACGAGAATAAGATTAAAAAAAAGTCGTACAAGTGGGCTCATTATAGTGGAGTAATCTATACCATAACGTACATGTTAGACAGGGTCACGGGTCACCCGATACTTTCTAATTTAGGGGATAAGGAACATTGACACGTTTGACGGCAAGATCTTGATCTGAAATAAAGCGCGAACATATGGAAACTCGAAAAGACATATGGAAAAACATATGGAAACAAGACAGCAAAGTCAAAAGTCAAAAGTCAAACAGGAACAAAAAGTAAGACCATTTTCTCGGAGCAACATGGAAAATTTGCTAAGACTATGAGCAGCCCCACGGATTCCCCACAAATATCAGTCGCCCTCTTAGATCTGAGTAAACATATGTACCTTTAGGTCCGTTTGCCGGAGCAAGAGGCGGAGGCGCCTGAGCAGGAGGAGGAGACGCCGGCGCCGGCAGGGCCGAGGCATTGTAAAAGGGTTGGAGCTGGTACCTCACGTTGCAGCTTGGAGTGAGCACCCTTGCGCCTTGCTTCCCTTGAGGCAGAACAGCGATCCCGAACTCGAGGCACTTGACGCATTCTGATGCCGTCAAATCCGGCGTACACTGCGCGAGTGCGTACAGCTTCTGCGAGTTCACGAAGTTCGCTTCCGCCGCCGCGACCTTCATCCCTGACCCGCCAGCTGAAGCCCTCGCGGTGACTTCTTTTAGGGTTTCTCTGAGAAGCTTCATTAGATGGGTTGGGTCGGTGACGTCCCCGATGTCGTAAAAGACCAGATCTGGCGATCGCATCATGGCCGAGAAGATCGACCGATTCGAGTACCTCAACATGCACTCGTTATACCAGATCGTGGAGACTCGCTGGTTCGGGCATCTTTCGAGGATTTCCTGTTTTCCAGTGGACACGCAATCACTGCACGAGGCGGCGCTAACGTCTCCACGGCAGAGGAAGAGCCCGTAAGCCTGGTCGGGAGGGTTTTGGCCGGCGGTGGCGTTGGCGAAGCCGTTGGTGCTGTTGGTGGCGGCGGAGGAGAGGGAAGAGATAAGGGTGTGCAGGTTGGACTGGTAGGTGGAGTTGGGAGTGAAGAGGGTGGTGTTTGGGCAATCATGATGTAGGTACGTGGGAGGAGCTTCGATACTGAAAATCTGGATGAAGAAGAAGAAGATGAAGAAGGAAAAGAGAGAGAGGGAAACGGTGGAGCAAGACTTCATGTTTTAACTCGTCAAAAGTCGATGGATTAGCGTTGGGGATTTGCGGATTTATGGAGGATAGGGATGATTGATTATCGTAAAAATATCGAGTAATCCCGGCACCAGATGTGACCAGGACGGAGAACGGATCCAGCCATTGGGCTCCACGTGGGTGTCACTGTTGTCAGGACCCCTCCCTCTAGAAGAAGAAGACGGAAAGGGCGAAAAGAAAAGAAATGGGACGTTGAAAAAACCCTTGGGAAAGGCCGATCGATGTAGTGTCGGGATAAAACCCATCTTGGACAGCCGCCGCCGCGCGTTGAATGTGTCTTTGGCCTACTCCAGCCATCATTTCTGACCATTCTTTCTTTCGAGATCGCACACGTACAATCCATCCCCTGTTTTTGGAACCGGTTTGGGAGCCACTTACCAAATAATGATAATTTCTATTTTTTTATTTTCGAAAATGAATTTAAAACAGAAATTTATTCGATAAATTTTATTCTCATAAATAAATTTTTATTTTTTTGTTCCCAAAATTAAATTTAGAACAAAATCAAGAAATAAAAAAAAAATTAATTCTTTAATTTCGAGAATAATTATAGAATCAACAAACATATTTTCTCTCATTTCTTTTCTTTTTTCTTGTTCTTCTTCTATCTTTCTTCTTCTTTAACTATTGTTGTTGCCGTCCACCATCGCTGCCGTCCGCCACCGATCGCCAACGACAAGTTGGGCAAGATCCAGTGAGCTCATCGAAGGCTCACCGGCCTCGTCGAACCTCGCCCGGCCACCGGCACCGATGGCTAGGCGGGCCTCGCTTGGGCCTCCCCAACCACCGACGAGCCTCGGCTGGCCGAACAAAGCTCGACCTCGCCCAAATCGGGTGAGACTGCTCACCCTGCCATGGATTGACTTAGCCTTGCCCAATTGCCGGCAATGCTCCGATAAGGTCATCAGCTCTTGTTTGGCCAATTGTCGGTCATCCCAAAGCCAACCCAACGACCAACAACCTTGAAGAAGAAGAAGAAGAAGAAGATAAAGAAAGGAAAAAAAAAAAGTATTAAAATTATTTAAAAATTAAAAGAAAATTATTTGAAATAGAAATTTTGAGAACAATACCGAATGCAATTCTATTCTGGGAATTGAAATTTTGGATAGTTGTTGAACGGTTTAAAATGCTTAGAAATTATTCTCAAGAACATAAATGTTACCAAATGCACCCTACTAATTTGTTTTTCCCTAAATTCTAACCTTAAAACTCCTTCGTCCATTTTCGAGACTCCTCACTTATCTTTCTTTTTTCCCTAAATTTTTATGGATGAATAAGAAATGGAGTTTTGTAATTTGTATTTTATGTTAAATGTTTAAATTATTATCGTTTATAATTGTACGTGACTAAGTATTTATCTTATGAATCGTTTTTTGGTGAATAGGGATTTTTTGTTGTTCATCTTTTACTTTAAATCATTTTGTTGCTTATAGCCTCATATGATTTTACTGTAAAAAATGAACCCCAAAAAAAAAAAAAAAAAAAAGGTTCTCGAGATAAACCCTAAAATTGAATCGGAAAAATAGGAAAGGTCCTAATAGGTTTTAGTTCTGGAACCTATTCACTCTCGAACCGATCACCCATAGTATTGATCAACCAAAACTCTTTATTGATCAAAAGATGAAAAATAATAAATGTCAGACAAGTTAAAACCTCCAATATTAGAGTTAGATTAATTAAAACTAGTTTTAAAATTGTTTTACTAGGACATATGTAAAATTGTGACTGATCCTCTAAATAATTCGTTATACACAAGAATCAATAATAGCTTGATACCTCATTTAAAAATTAGTTGTATAAACTAATCTTAGGAAGTCTAGTATTTTCCTAAAACCAGACCCCAAAATGTTGGCTTAGTGGTTTAGAATTTGTCGTGTGCAGCGAATTAGACGGATAGAACCAACTTAGTTTCCATAGGGACTGTTGATTCACATAATTAAAATGGATTTTTTGTATTTAAAAGGGAAAATCTCAAAAAGCCGAAGAAATAATTCAACAATGCTTAAATCAGTTCTACCAACTCTGTCAAAAAATCGGATCTATTTTTAAATGAAGTTGTATATAATTTTCCACATGGAGACCATGAAAAGAAAAAGAAGGTAACGTGAGAGGTCATGTCACCGTCACTCTTGCATTCGTTTATCCAAAATGACGCTGTGCGCAACCCGAGGCGTAGAGATGCAAAGCTGGCAATATTAGAATAATTTGACTTAAGATGTATATTGCAGCTGGCTGGTTGAGGTTGTGGGGTGTCACGCAGTGATGCTGATTTGAGTATTTGACTTTCTAACGTTAGCCGCATAATTGAAGATAAAACTTCTTTTATCACAACGGAAGTTGTAGTTCAAAAGTCTAAGCACAAACAAGAAATATAGGCACTATTCATTGACTACGTAATGTATGTGAATAAACATCATCATGAGAGTTATTCCGAGTTAAGAAGATGATCATGTCGAATGAAAATATGCAATGAGTTTTGTTGTTCAGTTCCACTCAATTGATTAGTGAAAAGATCTTCCAAAAAAAGGATGTGATCGAGAAGTTGCAGAAATTTCTTTGGAAGGAGATATCGTCTATGGGAGGAAGAAGAATCTACATAGGCGTTGACCATTAAAGAAGGTCCATAAAGTCCACTTGGACCATCTTAAACTACAGAGCTAGATTTATTAAAACTAAATACAAAATTCTTTTATTAAGAAATATGTCAAATCGTTTGTGTTCCTCTAATAATTGGTTATATTCAAAAATTAATAATAGCCCAACATATCATTTAATGAATTAATTATATAAATTAGACATAATAAGTCTAATATTTAGCTAAAACAAAAACTCATGACATAGTTTCGTTAGATGACATGACTGAATTCTTGCTGCTAATTTTTCGAAGAGGGGAAGAACATAACAATGGGTAAACCGCCTAGTGCACTCGGACCATCTCCTTGGCCCGATTTCTCCAAAAGTCCTTGGGGCTTTTCAGCTTCAAGCCGCCCAGAAACTGGTCCTAGAAACTGTCATCACCAGCTGGCATAGTCATACCACAAGTGATTTTTAATGTCTAAATACAGAGACAGATAGCTTATTAAATTAATGGATACCGTGAGAAGATAACTATATTTGATGTAAATTGATTTCCAATAATCTTATATTTGAACAAGTTATGTATCGACACTCAACCACAACACATTCACAACATCAGCCAACTTGCTTCACGATATCTCTTTCAAAGTCTTTCCAATAAAATGATATTGTTATAGTTATATAAATGAGCTAAAACTGATAGAAGAAACTGATAGGCGATGGGCAAAACTGTACCTAAAGAAGAAGAAGAACACCCAATAAAGCTTATGCCCATCGAGAACAATGCTAAAGGCAAAACTAGGCATAAAAAAAGAGCATCCACCAATCCATACACTTGAATTGTAAGGGAATCTTTTGAGGAAGTAAATGGTAGGTGGCTCGAGGGAAAAGGGAAGGAAATAAATAAAAAGAATCTTGCTCATTCAACTAAAGAGCAAAAAAGGAGGAAAAAAGAAAAAAGCTAAAGAGATAAGAAATGACTTTATTCAAAGAAAATGACACAAAATGAAATGATTAGGTCTAACTTTGTTGTAATTCTGCCTTTGACATGATTAAATATCACATTTAATCGTAAACTAGTATGCCCCGTCATAAGGTGACCAAAATTCCTTCCCTAGTTAGGTCTCCACCTATATTGTTAGTGACTTGGGCTACAAAGATATCATAAACTAGTATGCATATACCCACAAACCCACAACTAGGTTCACAGCAATATTGAGCACTAAACTCACATCCTCCACTACTAGGAATCAAATCCAAAATCAATATCACCAATTGATTTTACAAAACAAAAACACGTGAATTTTCTCAAGTCCATATATCAACCATAATACATGTCTCAATGCATTTCTCAAATCATTTCAAAATCTATTTCATAAACCAATTCACAAATTAATATATCACTTTTCGCAACGCATTTCTTAAAACAATTATTAAACCATTCATAAAAATTAAATCATAGTAAACACCCGATCTTTATTTTATGCAACAAGCATGCTTATTGAAAACTCTTAATATATTAAATCTTTATCGCTTTAAAAGACATAAGTTAATGAATTCTTAGAAGAGATAATAGTACACACTTGGAAAAGTTGAAAACTAGCCTACGGTCATTACGTGAGCGAACATACTCATCTTCCTAACAATTAACAAAAAAAACAATATCAAAATCCAATCAAAACATTACTTCAATGAACAACTCAACTAAACCATGCTCAATCATCAATGAATTGACTTGTAAGTGCTAATGAGAGCGTATGTTCATCTTTTCCTTGCGTGTATAATCTATTACACTCAACTCACACACAAATCTTTCAAATTTCACTTCAAACAAACCATTCTTCAAAATTGATTTTTGTCAAACCCCACCGCTACATAGTGCCCTAGATTACCATTTTCACAAAAACCGCAACTCAAAAACTCCTCATTCAAACCTCATAGTTCAAGATCTATATAACTCCAAATTTGTGCCCTTGCTTCCAAAATTACTCCAATTGGACAAATATCGGCTTGAATACCTATCAGGCGTTATAATTTGCAGTTGATTCAGCTAGTCAAGGTGTCCCGATCAACTACGCGTAATAATTTATCTTCTTTTCCTCATTCCCTCCTCGTTTTCTGCTTCAGCTTCTTCTCTTCCTTTTTGTGCTTCAAATGCACGAGCTCAAATAGGAAGAGAGAAAAGGAGGGTTGGGCTTGGGCTCGGCTTTTAAGAGACATGGGCTGACTGGGTTTTTATTGGGCCTATTATTACAAACAGAACCTACGATTGATATGTCCCATGGAGAATTCTCGCAGGACCGCAGCGACGGCACTAAGCAGCATTCACCAGCTCCTAGTCGTTAAATATGACATATGAGAGAGTCATCAACAGAGAGTTGGAGGCAAATGAGACATAGCGATAGATTCTGCTCCTTAAACTAAAATACCAAATAATTGATTGTATGTACATCAATATGGTAGCAGATATGGAGTGCTTGCCAACTTTTATGTCAAAGAAAGATCGTCCCAAGTCAGCTGTCTTCCGCACATTACTTTCTTTTAGTTTATCAACAAGACGGTGCAATTCTACCTCCTCTCTCATCAGTTCTCAGTCCTAGGATCTAGTTCTCCTCCCCGATTCGAATGAGCGTCTTTATGCGTCGTGCTCGAGTGCTGCTGCTTCTGCTTCGAATGCGCATGTCGAAGTGGATATTGCATGTCCAAGGATCATCCGAGCATTTTTAAGAGGACTGCATCTGAGTTTAACTCCATGATTCATGAGGAAAAGATGTTTGCTTGTGAATTGATACGATCGACTGCATGCTCACACGCTCTCTTTACAGGGTCGGATCCTTTTCGAGTGGGGATTTGGGCGCCGCACTTAACATGACTACTGTGATCAGACATGGTGCGCATTAGCAAATTTATACCAGCATGCGATCCTAAATTTGTTGAAAATTGCAACAAGGTTTCCGCCAGTACAATGTCAGACCTACTTGTCCCCAGGAGTCGGTGATACTCATGCCAATTTAAATTTATACAGAAGGGAAGGAGCTTAGAGCTTGCCCATGGGAAGCCGAAGCCTGTCAACCCCGCACTTGCCTGAAGTAGGGGTCTGCCTTGAAAACCCGTACAGATGTTCAGATAACCATTTGTTTATGTACGTGGAAGCGATAGTTCAGCGGCTTCAGCCTATTTTAGTTTACTTGCCCCTCCTAAATTAGCTGTTTGTTTGGCCTTTCACATTCATCACAACCACTGGCATATGCATTGATTTGGTAGTTTGCTATTTCTGTGAAGAAATTCTCTGTATCAGATGGAATATGAAAGGAGTGACAAACTTCAACACTTGAACAAAGTATCGTTAAGTTTTTGACCTGGAGGCAACCCTCTGAAGACCGCCTAAAGGCAGTGAGGAACAGTTGATATTCACATCTTGTGGTTACTTTGCCAGCGACAGGATAAATTCTGAGCGTCGAATCTCAAACTTTGAAGCATGCAGTGGGTTCAGTGTGTAGTTGAATCAATGCCTCATAAGGAACATCTTATATACAGTCCCTTTTGCAAGGAATTAGTAAGGTCATTGGCGTGGCTATTATATGCTTGCTTGCTCTCATCAGGATTCTAATGCTTCTTTCATTGTATGTCAATATCTGTAGACAATTGCTCATTACTACTGTCTAAACTTAAGTAGACACCTTATAAGCTTATCTAGCATTCGACCAGGATGGGTGTAAACATGATCTTGTCTGGTCTAAACAGTTCTACGGATAGAACCAGAAGCAACAAGGAAAGTAGGAGGGTACATCCATGGAATACCTGCCAAAAAGCCTTCTAAAGGAAAGGGACAAATTGTATATGTGACTTATTGAGAAAGGAAAAGAAAAGGCAATGCCTTAGCCATGTCTAAGCACCAACTCGCCTGAGATTCACCCTACCGGTCCGTTTGCTTCTCAACGATGGTTTCAATAGTTTGGACTTTACATACAACTTTCTACATGCTTGACAAGATTTTCTAGACAGGGTTGGTGTGTCGCAAAGCCTACAGAGGATTTTTAAAAAAATGAGCTAAGGGGAGAGTGAAAGTGAGTTCAATTAGCGGTTGGCTAATTAATTATACTCTTATTAGCTTTCTTGTACTTCAAACAGTTCATTGATTATACAAGAGATTGTATAGAAATATACAGGGGAAACAGATGCCATGACATCTATTGTTCCGTCCAGCACACTCAAAATCATGACATTCTTTTATCGACTCATTTTACTGCCGCTTGCATTATGTAACTTAGAGCCTCAATCAAAGTGTAGGAGTTCGTGCATTTTTGTACATCTAATGAGCATGCAAATATTCACATGATTCTGGGAAAGTAATGGTTCGTTGAGTTCATATCATTCATCATTTGAGATGAGGCCTTGCTAGCCCGCAATCACATGCATGTAAGATTAACAAAAAATGGAATGCCAAGTGGAGAAGCAGCAGCGAGCACGAATGGGGCGGACGCCATTGTAGTCGCCGGAGTGTTCCGACTTCAGCACTCAACAGTATAGGCCACTCGAGCCCCAATATTTGATGGTCGGCATCTCTGCTCAAACACTCGAGTTTTTCTGCTATTTAGATCCAATTTCCGTTACTGAAACCAAGAAAACTGAGGGTTTGATTTGTGATAATGCTGACACTGATGCTGATGGGGGAAACCAATCCATTGGCCTGAGGCATGCTCGGATTCTGGCTTTTTCTGCACGATCATTCATGGAATCAGCCAGCAATTAATGAAGGAGGTCTTTGCTCAGAGCAGGCGGTTCTTCGGTTTGCCTTGAGCTAGAAGATGAAGCTGTTGAGGAACACGAAGAACAGAGGCTACAGTCCTCTGTTCGATCAGGTCCCGGATACTGCAGATCAGATAAACGGTTTGTGTCTGATGATTTTATGGAGACCTACTTGCCATAGAAATCTAATCAATCCTTCTTCACTCCCACCTCCAAAAACTGATACAAAAGGGAAGGAGCTTAGAGTTTGCCAGTGAGAATCGTAGGTCCATTGACCCCGTCTCTGCCCGAAGTAGATTTATATTGCATATTTATCTACTCCGGGGGCAGTTTGGGTCAACAGGCAAATTCTAAGCACCTTCTCATTTACATCAGCAAGATCAAGAATATTGCAGCACCTCTAGGAGGTCTGAACATAAGATGGGAGGAAACCTGCACGTGATGCAATTTTGAACAAATTTAGGATCCGCTGCCAGTATCAATTTGCTAAGGTGCACCATGTCTAATGACTATTGGAGAAGCTTAACGAATACAGCGCCAAAATCCCAAAGGAAAAGGTTCCAACCCAGTAAAGAGAGCGTGCGCCCATGCGGTTGACCCATGCGGTTGACGCCAATGCCTCACGAGCAAAATGGAGTTAAAAACTCAGATGCAGTCCTCTTAACACAAACAAAAGTCCAAGCATATGCATTTCGATGATCCTTGAACATGTACTATCCAATTCGACATGCACGTTTAAAGCTGAGTATGTCACTTGAACACAATGCATAAAGACGTCATTCGAATCAGGGAGGAAAGAACTAAATCTTAAAACTGAGAACTGACAAAAGAGGAAGTAAAATAGCAGGGTCTTGTCGATTTATAGGAAAGGATCTGTTCAACATAGATATCAGGGAAAAAAGAAAGTCATTGACAATGGAGAAGATGATGAGTGAAAAGATGCTAACTAGGGAAGTAAAAAAATTTGGCTTCTTTTGCAGAAATCAATGTTGGATCATCCCTGAAGATAATCTCAAGTTGAGAGGAATTTCATAAGAGTTTGATCACGAGTCCTACTGAATTGCCACTACAACGCATATAAAACCTAGGACCATTTTCTGAATCAGCTTACTATTATCCAAGATTGGCTTCAAATTAGCACGATATCTACGCATTACTGTTGAGATATAACTGGATACATAAGTCAACTGATTTTGAGTTGGAGACCCTATGCTATGAGAACTGTTGACTGTAAGATCAGCCCCACTGTAAGCAAGTGGACACTTGAGTTCAGGCTCTCGGGCAATGTGATTAATAGTAAATCTCCACAGCTAAAACTCTATTATTCAAATTGCGGCACAATAGCTTTGGAATGTAAAATTGTTTAATCAGCAGTTACAGATGACTTGAAGAGATTTACACTTTGGCCAACGTAGGTGAGAGCCCAAGAGAGCTGTACAGTTAAAATAACTGGGCACTATCTGATGCCTGTGGAAGAGGAAGATGAGGATTACTACGGTACTGAAAAGGCCCCAAATACAAAAACTCACCATGCCTGACCATGAAATTCCTTTAGCATCTGCCTCCACCACCTCGACAATATATTTAGTGAAAATACAACAGTGAAACCAAAATAAATGGTCATGATCAGCAACAATTTAAGTTGGACAGAGATTATATTAAGCAACCGGTTACCCTCAGGAGGCCAGAGGTTTGGTCCAAAATGAGGCTTCTGCGCATTGGGATCATTCTCTGGTACTTCCATTCCTAAGAAGCAAAACATCAATGGAATCAGTACTACACAAATGGTCTTCAGAAGATGATAACCAGATAGATAATAACAAGTTTCAGTTAAATCATTGTCCTAGAGCTACTGGTTTGTGTTTGTACTTCAAAGTTCAAAAAACTAGCTTCTGTTTCTGTGACGGTTCTGGTGAAG
This sequence comes from Eucalyptus erythrocorys, assembly GCA_014182555.1. Lineage (NCBI taxonomy): Eukaryota > Viridiplantae > Streptophyta > Magnoliopsida > Myrtales > Myrtaceae > Eucalyptus > Eucalyptus erythrocorys. Next base: position 11,093,259 of record CM024600.1, on the reverse strand, counting down.
AGTCCTCGCTTCCTTTTCTAAGTGCTGCAATCCAACCACCAGCTGATTACAGTGAGCTATCAAAATCAACAGGTATTCATCTAAATCCGCTTTAAGAAGCATAGACTGCAGTAAGCTGACGCCCAAAAGAAACAGATAAGATCATAGGACACAAACCGTTTATCTGATTTGCAGGATTGAGAACCTGATCAAACAGAGAACTGTAGCCTTTGTTCTTCTCGTTCCTCAAGAGCTTCATCTCTCGCTCAAAGGCAAACCGAAGAACCGCCTGCTCTGAGTGAAGACCTCCTCCAGATTCCATGATTGCTCTGAGCGAGTGCTACCTCTCTTTGCTCGAGTGGGACAACGTGGCGGCCTCCTTTCTGCAGGCTACCAGAAAATTGAACTGCTGGACCCCATTGAGATGGCAACTCATGACGCTAAACCGAGGGCGCCTCGAATGCATCCACTCGCACTTCCTGAGGCTGCTGCTGATCCTCAGGAGATGGCCCGACCACAGGCTCCCTGAGAGACTGACAAAGGGGATCTTCGTGGACGAGCTGAAGGGGGAACTCCAGGAGTGTCGTCCTGCAGAGGCCCAAGTCATCGGACTACTTGGTCTGCTCTGCTCTGCTTCATGGTCGAGAGCCTGAAGCAAACGACGACGGTAACAGAAGCTTTAGCCATCAATCCAGTTGCCAATGTATCAATAAGTGGATGGAGGATTTCAGTTAATGATTGATAATGTCCTTCTTTGAGGGTAGCGTAAATTGGAATTCAATGGTAATCATGTCTACTACACTCGTCAATCACATATCTTACGGTTGCTGAAAGCTTAGCAGTAACCCACCTTTGTGCTAATGCTTCTGTTCGTAACATGGTGAAGGTTAATAGGTCGTTTTTACTCTTAGTCAGTGCCCAATTTTTGGGCAGCTTTAAGTTATTTATTGCCCAGTGCAGAAGAAGAAAACTATGCTATCTGTGCTCCTTGAAATGTTGTGGTGCCTTCCTTGTTGCGAAGAGACGCGCAAAGAGGACGATGATTCTTCCTACAGGGACCCTCTCAGTAGTCTCCCTCGACCGCCATTGCTCCAGTTGCATTTGACCAAAGCGTACTGACAGTGGGTCCTGAGAAGGATGACATGAGAGCTTTCAGAAATTTTATATCATGAAGAAATGAGGAATGGCCCTGATTACACTTTTTAGAAGGTTTCGGCTTATACGATGTTGTTGATTCCGCTCCTAGAATTGCCGATGGCTTCTTTGTGCCCTGTCTTCTAGTGCCCTGTCAATTCCAGTTTATGTGCTTTTGATACCTCAATGCTCGATTCGCTCACGTTTACTATATTGTTAGAGAATGCTGTTACATGCATGGGCTGATATGTAGTGCTTTATTTACGGAGCGATCTGGAGATACCGAATGGGTTTTCGGGTTTCCGTTGTTAGGTTTTGATGTGTTCCATTTGCTGTCCTTGTTCCTCATAATCTGATTCTGAGAAATGTGATAGATAGTATAAACAAGCTGAGAGAGTAGGAGTGCATTGGTTTTCTATTTTTGGCATATGTAATTCGTTGAGCCTGAGTTTGATGATGCATAGTGACCTGAGCCACCTTGGGGTGGTTGGATTTGTTGAGTTTTCTGAACTTTGCTTGCGTTCTTTTGCCCTATATCAGTTGATGGTACGAAGTCATGAGAACCCTCCACATCAGAGGTCTCACTTGTGAGGTTCATTTGCTAGCACAGTTATGGGCAACAATACTTCTCGTGTCATAGGTGGTTCATTCCCAAGGAGAAAGGCAGTCAATTTGGAGTTCTCGAGCCCCTGGATAAGGGATTAGGCCATTCGTTTTTGGATAGAGGGTGCTTGTATGTCTTAGCCGATCAAGAGAGGGGTAATGTTTGGTCATCTGGATGCTACAGATATATCCAACTTCTTGGCACCTTTTGGACAAAGGCATCGAAGACATGGTCTCCAAAGTCCCATGAGGAGTGTTAGTGAGGCCATGAAAAGTACTATC